>CAMTDV010000028.1:8417571-9808821 GCA_947069175.1 Scalesia atractyloides | reverse complement strand
CTTATGGTTGGTAAATGACCGTACACTTAGTACCATAAAGGTAGTGTCGCCAAATATTCAATGCAAATACAACTGCTCCAAGTTCGAGGTCATGTGTAGTATAGTTTTTCTCATGGATTTTGAGTTACCTTGACGCGTAAGCGATAACCTTGTCCCGCTGCATAAGAACACAACCGAGACCTTGACTTGAGGCGTCGAAGTACACGACGAAGTCGTCGTCTCCATCGGGGAGTGTGAGGATAGGAGCATTACAAAGCATGCCCTTGATAGTTTGGAAGGATTCCTCTTGTTTAGAACTCCAAACAAAGGGCTTATCTTTTTGGGTCAAGGAGGTGAGAGGGACGACGATCTTGGAAAAGTAAAGATGAAACTACGATAGTAACCAACTAAACCGAGGAACGAACGAATTTCAGATGGAGTCTTTGGTGCAATCCAGTTCTTAACAGCTTTGATTTTGGCAGGATCCACGTGTATGCCCTTCTCGTTCACAACGTGCCCGAGAAATTGGAATTCCTCTAACCAAAACTCACACTTTGAGAACTTGGCGTAAAGACGCTCTATACGAAGGAGCTAGAGTATAAGGTGCAAGTGTCGCTCGTGCTCTTCTCGTGTTTTGGAGTAGATGAGGATATCGTTGATGAAAACGATTATGAAATGGTTGAGATAGGGCTTGCATACATGGTTCATTAAGTCCATGAAAACCGTAGGTGCGTTGGTCAAACCAAAAGGCATGACCACAAACTAGTAGTGTCCATAAAGTGTACGAAATGCGGTTTTGGGTATGTCTACTTCGAGCACTCGAAGTTGGTGTCCATAACATGTACGAAATGCGAAGATCAATTTTTGAAAAGCACCTCGCGCCTTGTAGTTGTCGAAGAGGTCATTTATGCGAGGAAGAGGATATCGATTTTTGACCTTAAGCTTGGGTGAGCTCACGATAGTCAATGCACATTCGAAAGGATCCATCTTTCTTTTTGAAGAACAGAACAGGAGCGCCCCAAGGAGATGTGTTAGGGCGTATGAAGCCTTTATCAAGAAGTTCCTGAAGTTGGCTAGATAGCTCTTGCATCTCTGAGGGTGCTAGACGATATGGGGACTTTGCAACAAAATTGCGTCAGGAATGAGATCGATGCGTAAAGTCAACTGAACGAGGAGGAGGAGAACCAGGAAGATCCTCTGGTAAGACGCTAGGGTAATCACGAACAACGGGAACCCCACTCACGCTCTGACCCTTGTCCTTCTTTTCCCAATGTGG
This sequence comes from Scalesia atractyloides, assembly GCA_947069175.1. Taxonomy (NCBI): domain Eukaryota; kingdom Viridiplantae; phylum Streptophyta; class Magnoliopsida; order Asterales; family Asteraceae; genus Scalesia; species Scalesia atractyloides. The sequence goes on along the minus strand of CAMTDV010000028.1, from coordinate 9,807,566 downwards.
GCAAGAAATGCAAAGTATTCCTTACGCAATATTTGTTTGCTTGGATACACGACATAAGCTTGAGACCTTTGGAAGGTTTCTCGCCATAGACGTGTAAGGAGTCACCATCGGAAGGGGAAGACGGATGGACTTTTCAGAACAAACAAATTCAGCACAGACCCGCCTAAGCCAATCCATACCTACTATGATCTCGAAGCTACCCATTTGCATGGGTATGAGGTCAATAACGTATGATTGTTAAGATTCAATGAACATTTAGAAAGGACAGAATCGATAGTGAAGACTTTCCATCGGTTCGAATGGTTTAGGCAACTTAGAACGTCTACACTTAAGCAATGGTTCGAATTCAACGGATACAAAACTTTTATCCACACCAGTATCAACTAGACACGAAGCGTAAACATTGTTAACGAGAAACGTACCCGTGATGACATCGTTAGCATTCTGAGCCTGTGCAGTAGTGATGACGAAGGCTCGACCACGAGCTGTGCTGTTGTTGTGATGTGTTGTTGTTGTTGCATTGTGGGCAAGTGTTTGCGAAGTGGTTGGGATCTCAGCATTTGAAACAGGCACGAACCATGGTTGCTGGTGGTCGGGTTTGGTTTGCAGCAAGGTTTTGGGGTGCTGTGATGTCCCGAGCTTGGTTGGCAGGGATTTGCGAGAAACTTCGAAACTGCGGGGCAAAGTGTCCAAACCTATTGCAACTAGTGCATAGGCGGTAAGGGGCGTTAATGGGATGGTGGTAAGGGCAGGTGTTACACTTGGGATGCGGCCTGGTGTATGCCCTTTTGATACGATCGGGGTTGGCTAAAGCTAGTTGTTTGGAGGGTTGAGGGTTTGGCTGAGTGATTACCGCGCAGTTTTGGCTTGAAGCCTTCCGCTTCTTGCCTTTGTTGTTGTTTCTTGGTGGCTTGGATGGGGTAGGTTCGACGAGGGTTTCGGTGGTGTCTTGGTGGGCATTCCTCGATGAAGCCTTGGTGGAGGCTTCATGGAGAACATGGGTGTTTTTAAGTTTGGCGGACAGGCGGTAGGTATCCTCAAGGATTTTGGGCGAGGCGGCATCAATGAGGTTCGTAAGGTGAGGAGGGAGACAGCGTATGTATTTGGCAAAGGCCTTCTCGATTGTGTCGACTTGACTAGGGCAAATCGAACTAAGCTGCTTGAAACGGGCCATGAGGCTGGCGTTGTCGTCCCAACCTGTTTCAGGTTCCAAAACTCGTTTTCAAGTCTTTGGCGTTAATGAGGGGGGCATAATTCTTCCTCCATCAACTTCTTGAGCTCGGTCCAAGGGATGGCGTGTGCGGCATCATTCCCACGAGCGTTACGCTCGGAGGTCCACCAATCAAGAGTCCTTGATCGGAAGACACCCGTTGCATTGATGGTACGCAGGTGGTCAGGACAACCATTTTGTAGAAATCTTACTTCAATGGCGTCAAACCATTGCAGCAACTTGGTGGCGTCCTCTTCGCCGGTGAAAGGCAGGGGGTTGCAGGAACAAAACTGTTTGAAGGTGAACATCGACTTAGGTACTTCAACCTTAGAGTCGACGGAGGCGTGGGGTGAGTCGGTGTTTGGTGAGGGCTGGATTTTGCTGACAATATCGGGGATGACCTTGGCCATGAACTTCATACAGTCCTTTTTGGACATCGAGTTGGAGCTGGAGTTTGATTTCTTCTTCCTGATGAAGTTTTGCGAGAAAGACATCTAAAGGATTGACAATAGAGGAAAGGTTAAGGCTTTGATCATAATGTGTTTACAAAAGTCATTTTCGAGCATGTAAGTATCACGTGACACGTGTGAATTCACATAAGTGGCAGAGGCGTAACAAGTATTCAAAAGTATAAACGCATATGATTGCGTAAAGAGTATAAATTTAGTTGGTTTATGAGGATTATTATTGTTTTTGGATTGCGAAAGGCGTGCGAGTTGTGCATCGGGCTCGAAATGAACGAGGTAACAAGTATTAAAACACATAATAATTGAGTAACATAAAGGTAGGCTTAATAAAACATTGGAGTGTTTCGGGTTGAGAAACGTCGACTATTCCAAAGTGAATCGAGATCCTTTCAACTTATAGAAACATGCTTTAGCCTATAGGTAAAATGCTCTCGTCGAGAAGCGATTAACGGCACTTTACCCTTCCAGTTACTACACATCCCTAATTGATCGAAAAATCGAAACTTTGGCGAGATTGAAAATCAAGGAGTGGGACTAGTTGGCAAGGTGCAGGTTTCACCCCTAACTTGACAACATCATACCCTAAGTGTGGTTGGTACTTACCAAAGATCTCACCAAATTCTGACTCGTTGGTAAGGGTCCACTACAGCTTGAAATGGATATTTCCCATCAAGATGTGGATTTCACTCCTAACTTTATGGTGTAATTTCGTGTAAAATTCGATACGCGGATTGAGAGTGATCACCAAAGTGTGGGTTTCACCCCTATTTTGGTGAGATCGTCTCGTTTGTAGTATGAGTGTCTTTAAGTCTTCAAGTGTGTAAGTGTCTTAGGGAAGACATATTGCATATATATTAAGACAAAAGAAATAGGAAGAAGCAAGTAGGAAAAATTAACATTTTAAGCATGAATCAAGAATGGTCAAGTTGGTCACTTAAACTATAGACTAGGTCGAACATGACAATCCTACCTAATTCCCTATAGTTATGGCTCTGATACCAATCTGTCACACCCCAACCGATGGCGGAAATATCAGAGTGAGACGAATGAGATTGCTCTAGACATCATAACACTATATGTGACAATATTAAATTAAAAAATCCATTTCATTTCATTTATCAAAATGTCAAGTACAACACAAATCAAATACAACATGAATTCAAATAGGACAAGTTCAACAAAACATAACAAGTAACTTAGCATTCTAGGTGTGTTTCTATGCCATTCCTATTAAGTTTTCGTCATTTCAACATCCTCAACCTGCAACATGTTAAACGTATAGTTCAATACAAAAGTATTGGCGAGTACACAAGTTTAAATATAACATAAGTAATAAAATCCGTTTAAACAAATCCACATTTTAAGCTAGCATACGAGATTAATCTAAACATGGCATGCGATCTACAAGTCAATCCTCAAGTATCACCGCAAAATAGATTAAACTTAACATGAGCACAAGAATACGGGCGGTGCGTTACTCCTATAGCGCTATACATGTTAAGGGGAGGCTAGTACAAAGTTAATGACAACTAGTATCACAAAAGAATGTTCCAAGTATACAAATCGGGTATCCCGTAACTATAGCATGTATGATGGATTGTTTGTGTGATTTCATAAAGATTTAGTGAGTTTTTGATAGACTAACATATTGAACCCAAAAGTGTAAAGCATAAAAGGGCGTCGAATGTACTCACGGTTTTTCAAAGCTTAAATCCATGAAGTGTTTGGTTGATTTGGGAACGGAACACCGAGTTATCCTACACAAGGAAACATAGGTGTGTGAGTATTGGAATGACAATGGAGGTTTTAGATTAGGAGTTTAAATATGCAAAAGTGTGTATTGTTGAAAGTATTTATCTAGACGTTAGCGTTTGTTTTTGACACTATAAACCCCGTAGGGTGTTTGTGGTTTCATGGGTCATGCCCATTAGAATCGTAACGAGAGGTTAAGTCGTAGATAAAATAACCTAATGTTAGGACAAGTAACCATATGATCATATCCAAAATTTCGGTTTTATTTATTATTTATCGTATAATCATAGATTTCATGAAAGTCATAGAAGTCATGCATGGAGGTAGGAGGATAACCGTCCATTAACCTCTTTCCTAGATTCACCAATGCACAAATTGTCACATGGACAAGTCGGATGGTCTTGAATGTAATAAAAGGAAAAGGTCACACCCTCAATTTCCACTTGTAGAGTTTTACCGCGAGCCGTGTGATCAAACCAGAATCTCAGACACTAGCAATATCGAACGACTCTATATGATTTATTTAAACGTTTTCCAAAAACATTTGTTGTAACCATTCATAGTCATTTTCAAAATATCATAGTTTCAAAGTTTAGCGGAAGCATTAAAGTAAAGTAACGGGCGCCAACATAAACGCCAATACCAAAATTCCAAAAATTTTTAGTAAGTAAAGACTCGATAAAAATGTCTTGATCAAATGCAGGTGAGTGCACCTAGCGTCCTGAGAAACATGCAAAGAAACAAGTGTCAACATTAAAGAAGAGTGAGTTCACAGGTTTTTATAAGTTCACAAGTTCGGTTTAAAAGATTGTTTTTCCCCGTTATCCCTAACCCGGGATAACGACATAGTTCTATTATTCCTAACCTGGAATAATAAGGTTGGTTCGTAAATAAGTTCAATGTTAACATGCAGGTAGCGAGCCTAAAGTTACGTCACATAAGAGTTCGCGATCAAAGCTGACTGTTGTTGCCTCTGTGTTGCCAGGTCTATCATTGACCATGGCAAAAGTTAGGCCAAATTAATCACCCGTTGACCATTCCCGGTCGGCTAGCGCGACTAGCTCGGGTGGGGCTTGTCGGGCCCAGTAGTACTACTATAATTTCCCCGCTATTTAACCCAATACTAACGATCTGAGAGTTGGTTGAGGACTTCCGTGATAATGCCACTTAGTGACCATAACGTATATTAACATTAACTTAGTTACCGAATAGTTAACGGCGTTAATTTCGCATAACGTAAAAAGATTGAGTTGTAGAGCGTATACATGTTTCTCCCCCTGTTGTTCAAAACCGGATAAAATAGGGGCCGTGAACTCACCTTAAATTGCTCAGTTAGAATAACACAAAAGAAGCAAATGATGGAACCGCTAATCGCGTCCTAACATGTCAACCGATTTAAAGTTAGTGTGTGAACACACTAAAACAAAACCCTACGTATAACTAACACACAGTACGGCACACGTAATAACCAATTCGAAACCATAACATGCATGCAAAGTATCACCCTACAAAATAATGATCAAACCAACTTGTCATAAAGACAGATTAACTCATACAACACTTAGGTACACACAAACGCAAGTTATCATGTTTCAGCTTGTACGCTCATAACTGGGCTGTTTTCAAAGATTTTTATAAAATAGTTCCAACGTTCCAAAAATTCCAACTTTCTTACAGTAGGTGTCAATTAGACTGTAGAATTTTGTGTAAAGTTTTTAAATCCTAAATCTTTACCAATTATTTATAAACATTTATATACTAGGCTGCAGTTAGATTCATCGCTTTCTGACTGTAGTCCACGAGAAAAATTATTTAAAATTATCTTTCATCCAATTAACAAAATTCCAGTGGGATATTTTTGGAAATTCCCGTCTCCAGTTACTGTGCAAATTTCCTAACCTAACCCCATACAGACTATGAGATCCGACTCGATAAACAACCAGCAAATTCTGCAGAATTTACGCAGCTTCAGCTGCTGCAATAAATGACCATTTAAAAATAGCAAACAACCTCAGAAAAATATGAATCTGGCGCCATTTGAAGCATTTTTCAAAAATACACGTTTTCGTCTTCAGAAAATCCACTTTTCGATAAATAATGATCAGCCTACAGCCAACTGAAGTTGGCTGTAAATGCCAATCAGCTTACTGTTTTCGACTTTATCGCGCTAGAACATGTTTAAACGGTCATGACGCTTAGTTGTATTGATTAACAGCAGGTTAATTTGTCAAATATCATCATATATATCAATATTCATGCAAATCCTAAATATATATCATGATCTTTATCAATAAAACGCAGCCTACGATTTTAGTATTCAACATATCATCACAACCGCAAGGATTCGCATATTCATCCGAACTAATCATACACCACAACACTTTTTCATACTAATAATCATACAAGCACATAATCATGATCAAGATTACACAAAACCTAGTGTGAATCACAATACAATTAAACCCTAACCTTGAAACGATGATGATTAGCGAACCGGGACAAGCTTGGAATCGATCCGGGAGTGTAGTTCGCGCGACCGTGAGAGGGGGGGGGGTGCCGTCGACCTCAATAGGGTATTAGGGTTTTTTTTTTTTGAAAGCTACCCACAACATGCATGTAAATGTAACAGGGGGGTCACGATAGGGGGGGTTTGGGTTAGTGCCTTGGGCCGCAAGTTCGGGTTATTTCCTTGGGCCGCAAGGAGGTGTGGGTCGCAAGGGGGTGTGGGTGGCGGGTTGGGTTTGCTTGGTCGCGAAGTCGAAACGTTTGACAGGCTTGGTTCGGTTTATAAATAAAAGTTACTAAAATATTATTCGCGACACGGAGTTTATAAAATATTAAATCGCGTATTTGGAGTGAGACGCAATAGATTCAGCAATACAACGTCTAATAACACATAGCACGTAATTCAGATACAACGCGTCTAATAACACATAGCACGTAATTCACCCTATAGATTCACAAAGTTAGCGTAGTTATTGCGAGTGTGTAATTTAATTCTCCGAATTAAATCAGCGTAGGAATGAATAACCATAAAGTAGCGCGGTTTAAGATACCTGAAAAGCCGGGATGTCACATTATCCCCATGGTGAAAGAATTTTCGTCCCGAAAATTGAGTAAACGCGGTTTAGAATGCAACGCACAAAAGTTCAGTTTGTTAGAATGGTACAAGTAAATCCCAGGCTGTCATATCATCCCCATGTTGAAAGAACTTCGTCCCGAAATTCAGTTGGCGGTAACGTCAGATTGCTGTTCAGCTGCGAAAAGGTGTGGATATTTGCTTTTCATTTGGTCCTCTCTTTCCCACGTGAACTCCGGTCCACGCTTAGAGTTCCAACGAACCTTGACGATCGGTATCTTGCTGTGCCTTAGAGTCTTAATCTCACGGTCCATGATCTCGATAGGTTGTTCTACAAAATGCAGTTGCTCATCCACTTGAATCTCATCCAATGGAAGACTAGGGTCTCATCTGATAGGCACTTCTTCAGATTGGACACGTGAAAAACGTTGTGAACTCCACTGAGTTCGGCAGAAGGTCTAACTGATAAGCTACGGGCCCGATACGCTTCAAAATCACAAATGGGCCTACGTACCGTGGATTTAGTTTTCTCGTTTCCCAAAACGAATTACACCCTTCCAGGGTGACACTTTCAGTAGGACGCGGTCGCCTACTTGAAATTCGAGCGGTTTGCGTCGTTGATCAGCGTAACATTTCTGTCGATCTCGTGCCGCTGCCATGCGGTTTCTGATTTGCACAATCTTTTCAGTAGCCTCAAGTATCAACTCAGGACCTGTGAGTTGACTGTCACTGACTTCTGCCCAACAGACCGGTGATCTACATTTGCGACCGTATTATAACATTCGTCGTAAAACGGGTTCCAAAACCAGCTCTGTTTAAAATTTTTAGAATTTATTAAAAGTTTCGTTACGCATTTTTTTTCATTTTATAAAATTAATTTTCATAAATTATAAATAAATAATTAATATATTGACTAAATAAAAGAATAAATATAATACCAATAATTAAGATTTTCAAAAAAAAAAATGAAACAGGGGTGACCGGGAGTCGAACCCGGGTCCCCGTCAAATTCACACACCGTCTTCACCGCTGCACCACACGCACATGTTGTGAAGTAATTTAATCAAATAAAACTTAAAATCTCACCCGCGTACTATCTGATTTAATCGGAACTGAAGCCGCCCAGAAATCATCGGCTATTGTAACCTTCAATCTGTAATAAAAGGGCGGTTACCTTCAACATAAATCGAAACAGAAATCAAATCCCAATCATGTTGCAGTTACAAAATCATGGAGAATAGTCAATCATAACCGAAATCTTTAATTGATTCTTGAAACTGTTTTTTATGGAATCTATAAATAGAATATTGCTGAAATCAGTAGAGCACACACACACTCTCATACTCTCCTTAAACCCTTCCTAAAAATTCTGATTCATCGACGGAAGACATCCTGCTATAGCCGGAAACTCTCGCCGGAAAACTGAAGAATCCATTCCATTATTGCCTTACTCTATAAATAGGACTTCTAGAGCTCAGAAAGAAATCACCCACACTCACCTCAAATTCCCTGTAGAGCCTCTGTCGCAAGTTATACATCGCCGGAATTTGGTGCACTCGCTGGAGATTAGCACCGGAAAACCGAGATTTTACTTCTAGTTGGTATATTTTTTAACTCCTCTGATATCTATCATTCTGTATGTTTCGAATCTTTGAACAATCACCCAGAATTGTTTAAAAATCGATTTCAGGCGGGTTATGTTTTGGGCTTTGGGTTTAATGAAGAAGATGCAGTTCTAGAAGAGATTATATGTATAATTAAAATCGGTTAAAACACCGGGTTAGAACACAGTCCAGTGGTGGATGTGAGCATTTGAAACACGAAGATCTCAGGTTCGAGTCATTATACACTGTCGATTCTTTAAATAATACAAAACCTTTTTTTATTATTAACCCACACATGAAACGATTCAGTTAATATATAAATATAATTAAAAATCCCTTATCTACCGGGTTAGACACCCAGCCCAGTTGGTAGGGCTGGGTGCAAAACAACGTCGGGTCACGAGTTCGAAACATGTCCTGCGCACCGGTTTAGTCAATTTAAAAACCTTTTTAAAATAAATAATTTCTGGATTAACCTAACAAGAATATAAGTATAATAAAAATCATGATTCTAACGGGTTAGACACGTAGCTCAATTGGAAGAGCTGCGTGCACGTAAACGTAAGGTCGCGAGTTCGAGTCTTGTTACACGCATTCCAGCTCCACTATTGAACCGGTCAGGCTACCTGTCAGTCTGACAGGATAAATTTTTTTATTATTTTTATTTATTTATTTATTTTTACATTACCTTTGTATATTTATATATATAAATACTAATTAAAATACTTAAAAAAATAGATTTAGGAGGTTTAAAATTCCAATAAATACCACAAAAATAATCTAAAAATCTAACAAAAAGTGCTTAATCAAAATATCAATCGGTTTATATTTATCAATTTATCGCATTATTATTTTAGGTTAGTACTCGTTGTCGATCAAATCCTCAATTCGTGCGCATTCATCATTGTCAAGGAACGCACCCACTATGAGTGAATTCTTACAAATTCCCCTTTTTATTCATGTTTTGGGGTGTATCATGTGTCGCTTTATTTATTTTCGTTTATTCAAACTTGTGCTATTACCATTATACAATCTAAACATATGATGTAAATATTGTTTGTTGTGATGTGTTTACATTTTGTCAAGTTGCGTGCAAATCATTCATTAGGCCCATCAGTTCCTCGTGGGAGACGAGTTGAACATCGCGTGCCTTATTAGATCGGCTCCGTTTGATTGAGCCTTGATCTCATTGTTCATCATTTAGTGTGTGCGTGTGCATTAATTGATATTATGTGTATTGTGATTAAATTTACATTTACGTTTACTCATATGTGGTTATGCACTTTTTTTTAACCAATATAATAAATTCGTTCTAATGTTTTCATAAGATTCACTCGCCAACTTTTGTTGACCCAAAACCCTATTTTTACACATGATACAGGTGGACAGATTGAAGCAAGGAACACATAGGAAATTGCCTTAGAAGAAAAATAAAGAAGTCATGAAAAATGTATTTGAACATGTTGTGCTTGTATGTTTATTGTAACTTCTTCTTTAAAAAGAAATAATAAATATGAAACTTTATAGTAAATGTCATGAGCTTTGATGAAAACCCAATCATGCCCCGACTACCATTTCCGCTGCAGGTCAGGGTGTGACAGATTGGTATCAGAGCTTTTGACTATAGGGATATAGGATAGGTTATTAGACCCTTAGAGCCTATACTATAGTTGAATAGATTTTAATTGTTTATGTGGTTACGTGCAAACTCATGATGTTTATTTGTTTCGTATTTATTACACACACAAATGCATGCAAACACTTCCACTATCATTTTGTGTGATACTTAATGAGTTATACTTGTTGTCAAACATAACATGCTTACATATACATTCATCACGCATATTTCAATGTTCACATATTCAAATCATCCTCATATTTCCTTTATTCAAGATTTTGTGACAATTTTCTTTTTTCAATCTCATCAAAGTGAGTTCTACGGTGGGCATGTAGTAACTGGAAGGGTACAAGTACCGGTAGTCGAAACGTTCTGTCTAGGTTGGCATTCGTATAAATCCGATATAACGAACCAGTTTGCCTACCTGGGGACTAACGATGAGAGTACGAAGGACCTATTAGGCCAAAGCATGCCACACCAAACGTCGTTCGAACTAACCCTACTTTGAGTTGTCATTGTGTCCATACCAGGACACCCTCCGACCTTATACTTTGCTGTCATGTTTTACGATTTTCATTCGGGTGGCGCAAGTGTTAACAGGCCAACACCAATATGAACCCTACCAGAGCCCAGTAGTCATGGGGGCCTACATGACTACCAAGGCCAAGTAAGGGGACATATGGGAGCCCAAACATGAGCAAAGCCCAAGACATCCTATGGATGTAGCAAATTTATTTTCTTCATTTGTTTTGTGAATGTTCATTTCTAAATACGACACATGACACCTAAAACGTCAAACTCATACTCTCGATACGTATTCCTTGTAGATGTCTTCTAGTCACTCTCGTAGAGGTAGGAGATCAGGAAAATCCCGCGAGCGCATGGCTGCCCAAATCGCTCAACAAATGGCCGCCGTAATCCCCAACATCGTAGTTCAAGTTCAACAAGCCCTTACCGCTAATCCCGTTACCCTAATCAACCCAGAAGATCAAAATGTTGTCAACCCTCCCCCAAATACCACTAATGCACCTTCAAGCATTTCAAATCCTGCGATCCTCCAAAATACGAAGGAACTGAAGGTGTCACCGCTCTCCTCCATTGGTTTGAGGAGATGGAGAACACTTTTCTCAATTGCGACTGCCCTGATGATCGCAAGGTGCGATATGCTACCGGTCGTTTGTTCGGAGTAGCACTTAGATGGTGGAATACAGAGAAGGGCAAGCGAGGTGCTGAGGATGCTATGACTTTGACTTGGGAAGAGTTGAGGGAGATCATGACGAGACGTTTCTGTCCAAGAAGCGAAATCAAGAAATTAGAAGATGAGTTCTACTCTTTGAAACAAAAGGAAGGCGACCATACCACATACAACAAGAGATTCCTTGAGTTGAATCAGATGGTCCCCAACTTGTTCACTCCCCTCTACCGTTTGATTGAACACTACATTCGAGGTCTCCCTTCAAAAATTCAAGACCCTGTAATAAGTACCACACCTGCAACTTTGGAAGCAACAATGGAGTTAGCTACAGAGCTCACCGAAAACCGCATACGGAAAAAAGACTTCAAGGAGGAGAAGAAGAAGGATAAAGCATCAACCGAAACCTCAAACTCAACCCAGACCGAATCCTCTTCTCAACCCACTTCTAAGAGAAAACGAGATGGGCAAAATTTCGCAGTCACCCAAGGCAATCAACCAGCCCCACAAGCCGTACCCCTCCAAGCTATCCCAATCACTCAAGTAGCACCCAACTCTATTTACCCAAATAAGAAACCTTACGTTGGACCTCACCCTCAATGCAACACCTGTTTTTATTACCATCCATCTACCGTACCTTGTCGACTATGTGCTAATTGTGGGCGTTGTGGTCATTTGAGCAAGACTTGTCGCGTCCCTCAAAACCAAGCTTCACCCCTACCCAAAACATGATCCAATCATATCAAAAACCTCAATACCCCATAATTCCATATGTTCGAGCTTGTTTTAATTGTGGCGACCCTAACCATTTTAGAAACACGTGCCCTCGATTAGTTAACATCATAAACGCCCAAGCTCAAGCAAGCCCAGTTAACCAAGCAAATCAAGCAAACCCAGCTCCACCACCAGTAAGAGGAAGAGCTTACAACATCAACGCCAATCCCGTTGAAGATAATAACGGCCCAAACGAACAACCCAACTAGCCTTCCCTCACCAAAAATCAAGACTCAACTCCAACCGTCTAGTTTTTATGTTTTCTTTATGTTATCTCAATCTTTACGTATCCTAGTTGTAAACTGGGAATTAATGTATCCAAGAATTTTAATGCAAATTGATATTACATTTTGTTTTATATCTTTACTCGTTGATTTAACTTTCATATCATCATACACCACGACGTATCTCGATCTCATCATTTAAAGAAGTTGCGTTGTGTCTCACTTTTTCATTGACTGACCCCTTCATCATAACAAACGAGAGAGGTACTGTCATCATTCAGTCGTATATTCTTTCAGATTTGAGACTCAAGCTTTGGCTGTTGTGTTTGTTTTGTAGATTTTAGAATAAAATAGAACTAATCATAACTTACTGACAAAGCCAATGAAAATTTGACAAGGATATGGTGGATACGCCGCTGGTACTTCCTATATATAAGTATTCTTGTCAAAAGATCAAAAGCTTGTCAGGCGGTTATGAGAAGTTCTGTGTAGGTTTTAGTATCGTCATGGTTGAAGTTTTGTTTTGTGATATAACCTTATCTTTTCAAACGTATCAATTATCTCAAAACTCTTATGCATGAGATCATACCTAGTCAATCAACTCTGTTTATCCATGTTCTGCATTTTTATCTTTAGGCATCAAAAAGCGATTCCTGTAGCAGGGAATTCAACCCTTACTAGGAACGTTACCGCCTCAAATAAAATTTAAACTCTCACCTTCTTCTAATTATGTATTTGTCAAATTAAAACACCCTCCCTTCGAGTCAAACATACCACTACTACTTAAATTTCGAGACGAAATTTCTAAAAGTAGGGGATACTGTAACATTCGTCGTAAAACGGGTTCCAAAACCCGCTCTGTTTAAAATTTTTAGAATTTATTAAAAGTTTCGTTACACATTTTTTTTCATTTTATAAAATGTAATTTTCATAAATTATAAATATATAATTAATATATTGACTAAATAAAAGAATAAATATAATACCAATAATTAAGATTTTCAAAAAAAAAATGAAACAGGGGTGACCGGGAGTCGAACCCGGGTCCCCGTCAAATTCACACACCGTCTTCACCGCTGCACCACATGCACATGTTGTGAAGCAATTTAATCAAATAAAACTTAAAATCTCACCCGCGTACTATCTGATTTCAATCGGAACTGAAGCCGCCCAGAAATCATCGGCTATTGTAACCTTCAATCTGTAATAAAAGGGCGGTTACCTTCAACATAAATCGAAACAGAAATCAAATCCCAATCATGTTGCAGTTACAAAATCATGGAGAATAGTCAATCATAACCGAAATCTTTAATTGATTCTTGAAACTGTTTTTCTATGGAATCTATAAATAGAATATTGCTGAAATCAGTAGAGCACACACACACTCTCATACTCTCCTTAAACCCTTCCTAAAAATTCTGATTCATCGACGGAAGACGTCTGCTATAGCCGGAAACTCTCGCCAGAAAACCGAAGAATCCATTCCATTATTGCCTTACTCTATAAATAGGACTTCTAGAGCTCAGACAGAAATCACCCACACTCACCTCAAACTCCCTGTAGAGCCTCTGTCGCAAGTTATACATCGCCGGAATTTGGTGCACTCGCTGGAGATTAGCACCGGAAAACGAGATTTTATTCTAGTTGGTCTATTTTTTAACTCCTCTGATATCTATCATTCTGTATGTTTCGAATCTTTGAACAATCACCCAGAATTGTTTAAAAATCGATTTCAGGCGGGTTATGTTTTGGGCTTTGGGTTTAATGAAGAAGATGCAGTTCTAGAAGAGATTATATGTATAATTAAAATCGGTTAAAACACTGGGTTAGACACACAGTCCAGTGGTGGACTGTGTGCATTTGAAACATGAAGATCCCGGGTTCGAGTCATTATACACTGTCGATTCTTTAAATAATACAATTTTTTTTTATTATTAACCCACACATGAAACGATTCAGTTAATATATAAATATAATTAAAAATCCCTTATCTACCGGGTTAGACACCCAACCCAGTTGGTAGGGCTGGGTGCAAAACAACCTCGGGGTCACGAGTTCGAAACATGTCCTGCGCACCGGTTTAGTCAATTTAAAAACCTTTTTAAAATAACTAATTTCTGGATTAACCTAACAAGAATATAAGTATAATAAAAATCATGATTCTAACGGGTTAGACACGCAGCTCAGTTGGAAGAGCTGCGTGCACGTAAACGTAAGGTCGCGAGTTCGAGTCTTGTTACACGCATTCCAGCTCCACTATTGAACCGGTCAGGCTACCTGTCAGTCTGACAGGATAAATTTTTTTATTATTTTTATTTATTTATTTATTTTTACATTACCTTTGTATATTTATATGTATAAATACTAATTAAAATACTTAAAAAAATAGATTTAGGAGGTTTAAAATTCCAATAAATACCACAAAAATAATCTAAAAATCTAACAAAAAGTGCTTAATCAAAATATCAATCGGTTTATATTTATGAATTTATCGAATTATTATTTTAGGTTAGTACTCGTTGTCGATCAAATCCTCAATTCGTGCGCATTCATCATTGTCAAGGAACGCTCCCACTGTGAGTGAATTCTTACAAATTCCCCTTTTATTCATGTTTTGGGGTGTATCATGTGTCGCTTTATTTATTTTCGTTTATCCAAACTTGTGCTATTACCATTATACGATCTAAACATGTGATGTAAATATTGTTTGTTGTGATGTGTTTACATTTTGTCAAGTTGCGTGCAAATCATTCATTAGGCCATCAGTTCTCGTGGGAGACGAGTTGAACATCGTGTGCTCATTAGATCGGCTCCGTTTGATTGAGCCTTGATCTCATTGTTCATCATTTGGTGTGTGCATGTGCATTAATTGATATTATGTGTATTGTGATTAAATTTACATTTACCTTTACTCATATGTGGTTATGCACTTTTTTTTAACCAATATAATAAAATCGTTCAAATGTTTTCATAAGATTCACTCGCCAACTTTTGTTGACCCAAAACCCTATTTTTACACATGATACAGGTGGACAGGTTGAAGCAAGGAACACATAGGAAATTGCCTTAGAAGAAAAATAAAGAAGTCATGAAAAATGTATTTGAACATGTTGTGCTTGTATGTTTATTGTAACTTCTTCTTTAAAAATAAATAATAAATATGAAACTTTATAGTAAATGTCATGAGCTTTGATGAAAACCCAATCATGCCCTGACTACCATTTTCGCTGCGGGTCAGGGTGTGACACGTATAATGCTTCAAACGGTGCTGCCTGAATACTCGTTATGGTAACTGTTGTTATACGAGAATTCCACTAAAGGCAGATGGATTTCCCAACCGTTCCCGAAGTCTACCACGCATGCCCTAAGCATGTCCTCCAAGGTCTGAATGGTCCTTTCACTTTGACCATCCGTCTGAGGGTGGTAAGCTGTGCTCATATCTAAGCGTGTACCCAACGCTTTCTGAAGTGACTGCCAAAAGTTGGAAGTGAAACGAGCATCTCTGTCTGAGATGATGGACGTTGGCACCCCATGCCGAGAAACTACTTCCTTAGTGTAGATGCGAGTCAACTTATCCATCTTATCTGTTTCTTTGGTCGCTAGGAAGTGTGCAGACTTAGTTAGACGACCCACGATTACCCAGATGGTAGCGCAACCACCCGGAGTTCGCGGGAGTTTAGTGATAAAGTCCATCGAGATCTGATCCCATTTCCACACTGGGATCTCAGGTTGTTGAAGTAGCCCTGATGGCTTCTGGTATTCCACCTTGACTTTCGCACAAGTCAAACACCTGCTCACGTAGGTGGCTATATCCGCTTTCATGTTGGGCCACCAGTACGCGGCTTTAAGGTCTTGATACATCTTATCCGAAACAGGATGGACAGAGTATCGGGATTTGTGAGCTTCGTCCATAACTAGCTTCCTGAGGTTTCCGTAGAGAGGTACCTATATACGATTCATGAAATACCAGGCACCATTGGGTTTCACTTCCCAATCGCGTTCCATCTTTCCCACAGATTCGGCCTTGATGTTCTCTTCCTTACTGCTTCTAGCTCCGCGTCGCGCATCTGTTCGGGTAACCCAGAATGAATTGTGAACTGTAGTGCTCGTACCCTACGAGGTTTCAAGTGCTCCTTCCGACTTAGGGCATCAGCGACCATGTTAGCTTTACCCGGGTGATACCAAATGTCACATTCATAATCGTTCAGGGGTTCGACCCAGCGACGCTGTCGCATGTTCAACTCCTTCTGGTCAAAAATATGCTGGAGGTTCTTGTGATCCATGTAGTTTGTGCACCTTGTTCCATATAGATAGTGTCTCCAAATCTGAAGTGCAAACACAACTGCTCCCAATTCCAGGTCATGTGTCATGTAGTTCTTCTTGTGAACCTTCAACTGTCGGGATGCATACGCGATGACCTTGTCACGTTGCATGAGCACACATCCCAATCCCTGAATGGAAGCGTCACAATATACCACAAAATCATCTGTCCCTTCTGGCAAGGACAAAATGGGCGCACTACAAAGCTTCTGCTTCAATAATTGAAATGCTACTTCCTGTTTATCACCCCAAGCATACTTGGTGCCTTTCTGAGTGAGAGTGGTAAGCGGTTGTGTGATCTTGGAAAATCCCTCGATGAAACGTCTGTAGTAACCAGCCAAACCAAAAAAATTGGCGGATCTCTGTCGGTGTCCTGGGTGCTTCCCAGTTCTTGATAGCATCGATCTTGGCGGATCAACGTGTATACCCTTTTTCATTCACGATATGCCCGAGGAACTGAACTTCCCGAATCCAGAAATCACACTTCAAAAATTTGGCATACAGTTTCTCCTATTGAAGTAGTTCCAACAATAACCGCAGATGCTCAGCATGTTCTTCTTCACCCTTAGAGTAGATGAGTATATCATCGATGAACACGATGACAAACTTGTCGAGATACAGCTTACACACGTGGTTCATGAGGTCCATGAACACCGCGGGTGCATTGGTGAGACCGAAGGGCATGACCAAGAACTTATAATGGCCATACCGAGTGCAAAATGCCGTCTTGGACATATCCTCCTCCCTGATGCGTAGCTGGTGATAACCGGACCGTAGATCAATCTTGGAGTAGTAGCTTGACCCTTGAAGCTGGTCGAAAAGATCGTCGATGCGAGGTAATGGGTATCGGTTCTTGACGGTAACCTTATTGAGTTCCCTGTAGTCGATGCACATGCGGAAGGTCCCGTCCTTCTTCTTGACAAAAAGGACCGGAGCTCCCCATGGCGAAGTACTGGGTTGGATAAATCCTTTTTCCAACAATTCCTGAAGTTGGGTAGACAGCTCTTGCAGCTCTGCTGGAGCTAAGCGGTACGGGGCCTTGGCGATAGGAGTTGCATGGTTCGCCAATTCGATTTCAAACTCCACTTGTCGATGTGGTGGAAGACCGGGTAACTCCTCTGGAAACACATCGGGAAAGTCACGGACGATGGGGATATCTTCAATCCGCTTCTCGTCCTTAGACTGTTCGGTGACCAGTGCGAGCAAAGCAAAAGAGTTCTTCTTCCGAAGATACTTCTGAGCTTGCATGTAAGAGATGATGTTCATGACGACGCCTACCTTCTCGCCTTGCACCATCAAGACTTCGTCGTTAGAGAGCGGAATACGGATAGCTTTCTCGAAACAGAGAACTTCAGCTCGGACGTCGGATAGCCAGTCCATTCCGGCTACCACATCAAAACTACCCAGAGTAGTTGTCATCAGATCAATGGTAAAGGTGTGACCCGCGAGTTTAAGTTGACAGCCGGTCACTAGATGGTCGTATCTACAGATTTACCATCGGCTAGTTCTATGACGTAAGGGGTCTCTAGGGGTTTAGGTGAGAGATTTAGGTTCTTCCTAAAAGACTCAGATATAAAAGTCTTATCCGCACCCATATCAAAAAGTACAGTAGCAAAATGATCGTTAAGTGGAAACTTACTGGTGACCACATTCGAGTCGTTTCTGGCCTCTCCACGGCCTAGCGTGAATGCACGTCCTTTGGCACCTTCTGTGCCACCATTTCCATTGTTGCCATTGTTGTTATTGTTGTTGTTGTTGTTGTTGTGGTTGTTGTTGTTATTCCCACCATTGTTGTTGTTGCGAAGTTGGGGCAGTCTCGCTTGAAATGGGCAGTGCTACCGCACTGATAGCATCCCCGGTTATTACCTTGCTGTTGACCCTGGTGCTGGTTCTGATTCTGTCGTGACATAATTTCCCCGCGATAATCCTTTTCCGCGTGTCCTGCTTTGCCACATCGTTGGCAACGATTTCTGGCACAAGGGCCGTGATGATGGAGGTTACAACGATTACATTGCGGCTTTCGACCCGCATAGCCGCTCGAGTTCTGGGTGTTGTTGGCAGACTGATTGTTGTGACCCCGATTGTTGTTGAAGTTGTTGGACCGCTTCTGGTTTCCTTGTTGTGGCTGGGCTGATGAAGACTGTCGAGCAGGTGAGCCTTCAAATTCCTTTTGTTATCAGGGACAATTTCAATTGCACCCCTAGGTGGTAACTTCCTTTGCTCCACCGCCTTATCGGTGAGTTTATGTGCCAGTCTAATCACTTGATGCTAGACATTACCATGCCCTGGATCTCAGGGACCAGACCCCAAGATAAAACTCAAGTAGTTTATCGACGGTGTTAGCCAAATCGGGACAAAGGAACACTAGATCATGATGTCTTGCTGGGTACGCTTCAATTTCTGATCCGACCATCTTGTGGTTTCATAACGCTTGTTCCAATTGCTGAACTTTGTCCCGCGGACAGTATTCCTCCTTGATTAGAGCTTTGAATTCGGTCCAGGCCGTTGTGTTCGCCGCAACAAGTCCACGCGTTTGGACTTGTGCGTTCCACCAGGTTAATGCCCATCTTCCAACGTCGAGGCAACATACTTGACCTTATTAGCTTCAAGGCAATTGCACATTTCGAAAACCGATTCAGGCTTTTCAATCTAACGGACCAGTCCTATGGGTCCTTCAACTCCCGTGAACTTGCTCGGTTTCGCATCAAGGAACATCTTGTAGGGGTTAAGACCCCCTCCTGAGGATAGAGGATAGGTAGTCGCGAGAAAGTCTACTAGCCCAACTATTAGATTTTCCTTGAAAATTTAATAATGGTTACCTGCTGGTGGGTTAGGAACACCTGCCAGAGCAGCATTCACGTGTTCTTGGATTAAAGCGGCCAATTCTTAGTTGACATGTTGATATTTCCGCGACGACCGGATGCCATTTCAGATCTTCGCAAGATAAACAAAACACACACCGATAAGCATATATCCAATATAGTTATCATATTCCACACTTCAATGATCACACAATTTACGTCAACCCAACAAATTAAACAATCAAAAGGAACATTCGATTAAATAAATTGCAATGTCTCACAAAATACCAACCAAACATCTCAGTTTAATTATAAAATTTTCAAGTTCAAACATAAGTGGAAACAAAAAAACTAAAGGAAACAAAACGGAGATTGGCGAGACGAGTTAGTCATCTATGTCTCCATCTCCCAAGTCGCTATCACTGCCGTCATCCTCTTTAGCGTTTTCAGCTTCAACAGCCGAGTCCTGTTCTGGCTCTTCTTCCTCCGGATCCTCCTCCGGGTCTTCCTCTGGATCCTCCTCTTCGTCCTCTACCGGCGTTGGAGGGGCCGGTGCTGGTGCGGGTACTGGGATAGGTGGTGCTTGGTTCTGCTCCAGTTCGTGAATCCTCCAACTGGACTCAAGAACTCTGTCTTCGAGCCAGTCAGCCCTCAGCCGCTCAGCACGAAGGTCCTTAGCTAAAATGTTTCGAACTCTCTTATTCTCATATTGCTCTTCCTCGAGCTCTCCAGTTTTAACAGTCAGCTGACGTATCAGCCATCCCTGTGCTTCGATAGTCTCCTGTATTCTCTCCTGTTGTTCCTGTTGTTTCCTTAACACATCCCAAAGTAGATCGTCCCCCACTCCTAAAGAGTTGACTGGTTCGACCGATATAGCAGTGGTTGGACGGGAGGACGACTCCCCTCCTAGAGCGAGTCTTTTCCTAGCAGCTGAGCGTGTCTCCATGCCACAAGGTGGTGAGGGTTCAACCATGGGTGCCTTCCCCGGCGCCCTTGATTGTCAAGATCTGTCGGATGATGATGATGACATAGCCTGCTGGGTTGGTGTAGTTAGTTACAAGCTGCGTATATCACAATATATATATATATATATATCACAAAGAACAATTGTAGCATAACACATAACAAGGTATCACAGTTTGGTGCCAACTAAGTCTAGTGTCGTGTAACAGCTATAGTTTAGGTCCACTTTTAATACAAACCTGGTTCTCTATAGCTAGAGGCTCTGATACCAATCTGTCACACCCTCAATTTCCACTTGCGGAGTATTACCGCGAGGCATGTGATCAAACCAAAATCTCAGACACTAGCAATATCGAACGACTCTATATGATTTATTTAAACGTTTTCCAAAAACATTTGTTGTAACCATTCATAGTCATTTTCAAAATATCATAGTTTCAAAGTTTAGCGGAAGCATTAAAGTAAAGTAACGGGCGCCAACATAAACGCCAAAACCAAAATTCCAAAAATTATTCGTAAGTAAAGACTCGATAAAAATGTCTTAATCAAATGCAAGTGAGTGCTCCTAGCGTCCTGAGAAACATGCAAAGAAACAAGTGTCAACATTAAAGAAGAGTGAGTTCACAGGTTTTTATAAGTTCACAAGTTCAGTTTAAAAGATTGTTTTTCCCTGTTATCCCTAACCCAGGATAACGACATAGTTCCATTATTCCTAACCTGGAATAATACGGTTGGTTCGTAAATAAGTTCAATGTTAACATGCAGGTAGCGAGCCTAAAGTTACGTCCTATAAGAGTTCGCGGTCGAAGCTGACTGTTGTTGCCTCTGTGTTGCCAGGTCTATCACTAACCATGGCGAAAGTTATGCCAAATTAATCACCCATTGACCATTCCCGGTCGGCTAGCGCGACTAGCTCGGGTGGGGCTTGTCGGGCCTAGTAGTACTACTATAATTTCCCTGCTATTTAACCCAATACTAACGATCCGAGAGTTGGTTGAGGACTTCCATGATAATGCTACTTAGTGACCATAACGTATATTAACATTAACTTAGTTACCGAATAGTTAACGGCGTTAATTTCGCATAACGTAAAAAGATTGAGTTGTAGAGCGTATACATGTTTCTCCCCCTGTTGTTCAAAACCAGATAAAATAGGGGCCGTGAACTCACCTTAAATTGCTCATTTAGAATAACACAAAAGAAGCAAATGATGATACCGCTAATCGCGTCCTAACATGTCAACCGATTTAAAGTTAGTGTGTGAACACACTGACACAAAACCCTACGCATAACTAACACACAGTACGGCACACGTAATAACCAATTCGAAACCATAACATGCATGCAAAGTATCACCATACAAAATAATGATCAAACCAACTTGTCATAAACACATATTAACACATACAACACTTAGGTACACACAAACGCAAGTTATCATGTTTCAGCTTGTACGCTCATAACTGGGCTGTTTTCAAGGATTTTTATAAAATAGTTCCCACATTCCAAAAATTCCAATTTTCTTACAGTAGGTGTCAATTAGACTGTAGAATTTTGTGTAAAATTTTCAAATCTTAAATCTTTACCAATTATTTATAAACATTTATATACTAGGCTGCAGTCAGATTCATCGCTTTCTGACTGCAGTCCACGAGAAAAATTATTTAAAAATTATCGTTCATCCATTTAACAAAATTCCAGTAGTAGATTTTCGGAAATTCCCGTCTCCAGTTACTGTGAAAATTTTGTGACCTAAACCCATACAGACTATGAGATCCGACTCGATAAACAACCAACAAATTCTGTAGAATTTACGCAGTTTCAGCTGCTGCACTAAATGACCATTTAACAATAGCAAACGACCTTAGAAAAATATGAATCTGGCGCCATTTGAAGCGTTTTTCAAAAATACACGTTTTAGGCTTCAGAAAATCTACTTTTCGAAAAATAATGATCAGGTTACAGCCAACTGAAGTTGGCTGTAAATGCCAATCAGCTTACTGTTTTTGACTTTATCGCGCTAGAATATGTTTAAAACGGTCATGACGCTTAGTTGTATTGATTAACAGCAGGTTAATTTGTCAAATATCATCATATATATCAATATTCATGCAAATCCTAAATATATATCATGATCTTTATCGATAAAACGCAGCTTACGATTTTAGTATTCAACATATCATCACAACCGCAAGGATTCGCATATTCATCCGAACTAATCATACACCACAACACTTTTTCATACTAATAATCATACAAGCACATAATCATGATCAAGATTACACAAAACCTAGTGTGAATAGCAATACAATTAAACCATAACCTTCAAACGATGATGATTAGCAAACCGGGACAAGCTTGGAATCGATCCGGGAGTGTAG
This sequence comes from Scalesia atractyloides, assembly GCA_947069175.1. Taxonomy (NCBI): domain Eukaryota; kingdom Viridiplantae; phylum Streptophyta; class Magnoliopsida; order Asterales; family Asteraceae; genus Scalesia; species Scalesia atractyloides. The sequence continues at coordinate 9,785,181 of CAMTDV010000028.1, read as the reverse complement.
TTTGCGCGACCGTGAGGGGGGGGGCTGCCGTCGACCTCAATAGGGTATTAGGGTTTTGTTTTTTTTGAAAGCTACCCACAATATGCATGTAAATATAACAAGGGGGGTCGCGATAAGGGGGGGGGGGTTTGGTTAGTGCCTTGGGCCGCAAGTTTGGGTTATTTCCTTGGGCCGCAAGGAGGTGTGGGTCGCCAGGATGGGTTTGCTTGGTCGTGAAATCGAAGCGTTTCACAGGCTTGGTTTGATTTATAAATAGAAGTTACTAAAATATTATTCGCGACACGGAGTTTATTAAATATTAAATCACGTATTTGGAGTGAGACGCAATAGATTCACAAACGTCTAATAACACATAGCACGTAATTCAATACAACCCGTCTAATAACACATAGCACGTAATTCAGATACAACCCGTCTAATAACACATAGCACGTAATTCACCCTATAGATTCACAAAGTTAGCATAGTTATTGCGAGCGTGTAATTTAATTATCCAAATTAAATCAGCGTAGGAGTGAATAATCATAAAGTAGCACGTTTATGATAGTTGAAAAGCTGGGATGTCACAGAAAATACTTCACTAAACTATGTATCGACCAAGTAAGCAAGCTAGGTGCGTGCATCCTGAACATGGCAATGTTTGGGGACCTGTCGTAGCCTTGTTACTCAATTGAAGGTTGAGCATAGCCTAGTGGTTATACTTAGAAATCATCAAGTGAGGTGGTGGATTGAAAGTAGGATAGACAAGGCCTTCATGTAATCACACCTTTACCAAAACACAAGCTTTGTCAAGCTTGGATGGTTCCAACACTTGTGGGTTAAAACCCTTTTTAAAACAGAAATTTTAGAGGTATTTTACACCCCTTAATTTGTATGAAACAACTCTAGCTAGCTCACTAATCATGGGCTTGATTAGAGGCACAAGTAGCACAAAGTTGTTTAGAGAAAACATGTGTAAGAAGAGTTTACAAGTTTATCTTCCAAAACAGAATGTTTGGCCATAAAAATGGTATTTTTCCACCTTGGTTTTACATGGAAAACCTATAGTAACATCCCTAGAGGCTTATCAAACATTGTAGAGGAAGAAAACATACAAAAAACATGAAATTTTTGAAGTTTTGAAAAGATGAAAACAAGCAGAAGTTTGTAACACTTTTGACCTCAAAATGGTGAGGTTTCACCTTAGTTTGCCCAAGCAAACTTGTGAAAACCTTCCTAGAGGTTATCCAAGTGTTTTAGAAGAAGAAACAATGAATGATTAGCAAAGGAAGTGAGTTAGAACTCACTTGCAAACTGATGTAGGACATCAATGATTCTGGAAGTTTAGTGAGGATTTTTGAAGTGTTAGAGGCTTGTAAAAAATGAGAAATGGATGGGGAAGCCTTATTTATATAGGGTATGGGATTAGGGTTTGAGTTGGTTAGCATTTAAGAGGTTTAGGTGGTTGTTAGACTTGAAAATAAACAAACTTTAACACCCTAGCAGCTTGCGGCCGCAAGCTGCATGTGTTCTTTTTGTTTATTATTTATTAAATATAAATAAGTTTCTTTGATGTTTATATATTATACTTTGTATATAATATAGGTGTGGTTTGTTTGGTAGGTTAAAATCAAGTGTAAGAGTGTTATATAACCTTTTAAAAAAAGAACTTGTTAGGTAGTAAGTGTATAATATAAACGTGACAAGATTTACGAGGTGCCAATTGTTTATATGCTTCATGTTTAGATCACTAATCGTCTTGCTTGATTTGAAATGTTTAAGATTTAAGAATGCACAATACGAATTCATGAGTTAAGTTGAATTTATAAATCATGTAATGAATAAGTGTACGAACATATGTATAAATGTGTATAAAGGTTGCGGATTTCGTATAAATGATCAATTCGATTACAATCAAAGCCTTGGATATACAACGATTTGTAATGTGATACGATTACAAGGTACAAACTTTCTAAAAAATGGAATTACGAAACAAACTTACTTAAAATGGAAAGCTACAAAAAGCGAGGCGTTACACATCTATCATACCATCCATAATACAATACCATTACCTCCTACCATCCATAATACAATACCATTACCAATATTTCACTTTATTACATGTACATCGACACACTTTATATACCATCAAACAATATATTACATCAGAAAGTGACAAATATAACCAAACCATCAACCACTAGATATTACTAACAAAAAGACATGTATATGGGCCAACTTTATTCTTCAAAACCATAAACTTTTTATACCAAAACATATTATATCATAGTTACACATAATGATACACATGTGCATTTTTAATATTGGTATGTAAAAAGTAGTGTATTACGGATGGTAGTGTAAATGAAAGTGCAATTTTCTACTACTGTAATGTATTACGGAATTTGTCCCAGAAATGATACATATTCAATGTGCATTGATAATTTTTCTATGGTAACGAAATATAGCGATTTAAAAAAAGATATTAAAAAAATTGTGTGTTTTTAGATTTTTTAGGTGTTTTTTGTGTTCACATTAGTTCTTGCGGTTCATGCAATAAAGGTGGTTTTTGCATGACCCTACCCTATATATATATATAAACATAGGGGAATGTTCATTTGAGAAGAAATTTAATGTGAGAAGAAGGGCATAATGGTAAAATATTAAATAATTTATAACTCCACTCATTAATTATATTATCTCTAATTAATAAAACAAAAACATTATATCCTACACATTTAAAAATTTATCCTACATATATGTTATACTTATCGGAATTTACCCTACACACATGTAAAAATACCCTACAAATTTCAAAATTTGTCATACACATACTAAAATTTATCCTACAAATGTTGAAAATTGTCTTTCACCATAAATTATTTTATCTTAAAAAAGTATACTAAAAAATGAGTTACAAGTTTAATTAGTTAGCTAATTAATAACAATTATAGATTTACACTATATGCCCTTTTTCATGATATTAAATACACATTAAATGAAGTAAATGGAGAATTTCTATTGATTAAAAGTTATTCTTTTTATTCTTACAAAATTTTTCTTCTCATTTGAACTCTCCACTTTTATATATATATATATATATATTAGGATAAAAATATATATTTAGATCACCAAACTTTTGTGTATATAAATTATGTGTATTTAGTTAATGTGGGATTACATGCTAAAATATATATTTACACAAAAATACTTATAAGTATAAACATACACATAAACAAAATCGGACAAAACAAACGAAACGAACGAAACAGACGAACACATAATTAGTCCAGAGTTAGTCCAGGATAATACTGATAAGATATTCCCGATCCGAGACCGTATCAAAGCGGCTCGTCATTGACAAAAGAGCTACGTGGATAAACGCCGCAAACCTTTATCTTTCGAAGTAGGAGACAAGGTCTTACTAAAAGTCTCGCCTTCAAAAAACCATAGCCAGATTCAGGAAGCGAGGAAAGCTTAACCCGAGATACATCAGACCTTTTGAGATTCTACCAAAGATTGAACTGTCGCATACAAGTTGAAATTGCTAGAAACACTTAGTAGCATCCACAACACTTTTCACGTATCAAATCTCAAAAAGTGTCTTTCGGACGAATCACTTATTATTCCCGTGGTTGAAATATACATAGAGACAAACTCCATTTCATCGAAGAACCTGCTGAGGTTCTGGATTCGATAACTCAGAAAACAAGGAGAAGTCGTATCAAATTAGTCAAGGTCCGTTGGACTTAAAGTGCAGACCCGAGTTCACTTGGGAACGTGAAGATGAAATGAAGACCAAATACCCCCACTTGTTCAACAAACATCCTGTAACGAATACCACAGCTTAAATTTCAGGACGGAATTCCCTTTAACATGGGGAAGTATGTGACAAATGGCAAAATATCTGGTGATTTCGTACAACTTTATCAGTATTTATATTAATATAATTTCCCGCTTTTGACTAGATTTTTATTTTAGTCTCACTAGTTTTGGAATGTACAATATCATAGTGTAGTATGATAACAAATTCTACACAATTTGAAACAGTACAAAACTATGTCCTAAACTAGTGGCGGAAATGCGAACACACACTATTCATGCCAGGCTACTCGCGGTACAACCCAAAATGGCAAAAACAAGATATGGAAGCATATCCATATCAATTTATTTATAAAAATATTAGTAATGAATAACTTATAAATTTCACTTTCCGGAAAAATTATATAAACATTTAATTGTCCGATCCAACTAAAACGCCACAATGTACACGTACCGACACTTGTAAAAATAATGTTTGGACATTATGAGACCAATAAAGCATAATAATGGTTGTCAAATATCATAAGGATATTTATTTACCACAAACATTTATAAATATAAAGCATTCCAATATTTATAAAAATTGCTGGAAAAATGACCCGGTAGCAAACTAGTGCCGTTTCCATTATCCGAAACGCAAACTTAGACTAGTCTAGAGAACTAGTTAATAAGTTTTAGATATCAAAACACCTCAAAGTACATAAGTTAATATTTCCATACACTTAGTAAAAAACAAAGTTACAAATAAATGTATAAGTAAACTTTAATTTGGGCTAGAGCCATCCATTTTAAACTGGGTTAGGCCTATTTACAAATTTCAAATGGACTAAGCCCACTTACACAAATCAAATGGGCTAGGTCCACTAATACAATTCAATTGGGCTATGCCCAATCAAAGTAAAGAATACAAATATATATATATATACACACACACACACGCAAATAAAGATTCAAAACAATTACAAGTCTAATTAATATTCAAGATGAACGACTTGTACAAAAACAAAATGTAGGCCTAAGTGTCTAACAAGATTAGAACACTTGTAGGTTACGTCACGAGCTCAGATCCAGACATTATCTAGAGATTTGCACGGAGCGCAAATCTTTAGTTTACGTCCCCATTTTCTTTAAACGATTTTCAATTTTTAACTTACGGGGAAATACATGTTACGATGGTATGGTTAAGCTAGCTAATGAAACAAACATAAGATCATGTGCGATAGGATTGTATCAAGGGACCATTAATGATTATCCAAGTACTGAGGAACGAAATGGATATATCTATTGGGTTTTGGCGAGCCCTACTCTTATCGGCACAACTTAGTTCCTTAGATGCTTTTGTGTCCAAAACGAGTGTCATAGACACATTTATCGTCTAGGTTTGGTTGCCTCCTATGTCAGTACACATATTAATGTCCTTTGCAAAACATTAATGATCAACGATTTCATTAAGGCTTTACATACCGGTTTTCAATACTTCAAATGTTTTAAAGATTAATTTGATTCAAAACAAACGCATGAATTCACAATGTGTTGACGTTCCCAAACTTATCATATATTTCAGGTAACTAGTGGGCTGCATTTGGAAAACAAGTTATGATGTCAAGAAGTCAAGCATAGATGTCATCCACTTTTGATAGGCTTTGGTTCACATGTCGCGCCCTCGTGCGAAGCAGGAATGTAAAGTCTTGTATGTTTTAAGAACTTTGTTTGGTAAACTTGTGTTTTATTTTTAAACAATGTAACTTTATCTCTTTGGTTGTCTTTCTTTTGAACAACATGTATGGATGTAAACTTGTTTTAAATAAATCATATGGATGAACATCTCACTAGTTTTATTTATCTAGATATTTACTTGATTGAATGCAATGATTACTGCTCTGATCACATCTTGCGCTTCCTCTACGACCGGGTGTGACATATACAGTCTGCATAGTTTTTAATGTCTGAACAAAAATAAAGATTATCTCCATTTTACATTGCCCCTCTCATCTTCCACCACCATGCACCACCATAACCCTTCAACAGTTTCTCCACTCACCACCACCTACCACCCAATTCACCATCATCTTTCACCATCTCAGCACTGCCACCCACCATAACCACACTCCAACCATAACCCCCACCACTCAACCATTGGCACCACCACAAACCACCGTCCCTCTCCACCTACACCACAGTGTGCCACTGTCAATTAACACCTGCCACTATTCCTCTACCACTACAGTTTAGAGGATCCACATAACTTTCTCACCTCATATTCCATGCTCTAGGTTCGCCTAAGTTTTCATGTCACGCATCATTGACACTTAGATACGTTTATTCGCATTTCTTTATTCGAGTCAGGTCACTGTTAGTTGCTTCACATCAGGAGTGATTTGTGGAAATTGAGAATGCCTTTTTGGAATCATTTAGTTAAGTCGTATTTTAGGTAGATTGTGTTTGTGTCGTGTCGTGTGAGGTCTTGGTGATGTTAGTTTGGTCGAGTCATGTGTTAGTTGTGTTGTAGTCGAGTCGAGTATTTATTCTTGCTAGTATGTATAAAGTCGAGGCGAGGTCTTGATATCTTGGTTGCATGTCGTGTCATCTGAGTGTTTGGCAAAAGTTTAGGTAAAGTTGGTCATGTCGAGGGCCTGGTTGTGGTGTGTCATTGTTAAGTGGTACTATGAGTTTTGGTGTTTTTGTTGAAAGTTATATATATTTTGAAAACGGTCGATGTTTTGACTAAAAAATTGAGTCGAGTCTTATTTGATTCATCTTTTGTGAAGTCATTTTGAGTTGATCATAGCAGTCTGAATTTATTGAAATAATGATAATGTCTGCGTTAGTTTGTTTTGTGAAGATTGGTTAGGGAGTTTTGACATTGTGGAAGTGGTATGCAAGTCAAATATTTTGTCAGAATTTGTTTGTTTGTGCTTGTTTGTAGGTTTCGATCTCCTCGCTTGTCCTCAATCTCCATCCGGGCGAGGATGATCTGGTTGATGTAAATACCAGGGGGTATCCCCGAATTTCTGCTTTTTATTTGTTTTAGTATTTATCGGTTGTGACCATGACCGAAATGTTATATGGTCGCGACCACCACCCCCAACACACCAAAAACAAGTTTTTATTTCATTAAAACATAAATAAATAAATAAAATAATTAAAATTAGAAAATGTAACATCGAAAAAATGTGTAGGGGGCGGGCTTGTTTACTAACCTGTCGTTTCTCATTGTTCTTTTATCAAGTGCAGGCATGGCATCTTCGTCAACCAAGTTCACTGATTACCAAAAACAAAGCAACTCCAAAACCACTATTTTTCTCATTTTGTTTGGACTTGTACAAAATTGGATCCTTAATTTTATCAAAACCTAAGCTTGATCTTTCATACTCCAAGAATATCCCTTCAACTTTTGCCGCTTGTTCTAATGTAAGCTTAGAATATAGTGGATTTTCCGTAATCAAGGTTGTATACATGTTCCATTCTTTGGGTAGACTATTAAAAAATTTTCAACCTTTTAAAATTTTAAATAGAATCTTATTTGACTTCTATCAAGTTCACAAAGTAAGTGATAATATTTATTCACTAAGTAGTCAAAAGCTTCATTCTTCATGGCTTTGAATACAACAAATTGTGTCTTTACACAATTTACTCTTATTTTCTTATACAACTCATTACCCTCATATCTTTCAATCATACACTCCCACAGTTCCTTTGATGTACTTTTCTTCCTAAAAGTACGGATTGATTGTGGTAAGGTCATAGTAATAATTGACATAACTCTTTCTTGAGCTTCATAAAACTTCCTTGAATCCTTGGTTAAAGCTAGATACGATACAATGGTAATCTCGTGACTTGGTACATCACCATATCCTTTGGTAATACACAACCCATCTTCACATCCTTTGATTTAGTAAACATTCAAATCCATCCTTTCACTCTGGATATCCATCTCTTGTTGAAGAATCGGTGGTTTATCGCTACAACCCACTTCAGTATTATGCTTGATATTCTGTACCACTGTTGTCAAACTATTTGCCATTTTGAAAAATTTGAACTGTAGGTTTTTCTGATCAGCACTTAGAAAATATTCCAAATCCTAGTAATTCAGAATCCACAAATAATTATGGAACACAACTTAGTAATACAAAACAATCAATACTTCTGAACAATCTTCAAACTCCAGACTTATGAAATTTGGAACAAATATCTGAGAACAATACCACAGATCAATAACCTGAAAATATACCTTTCGAACTATCTCATCCGGATTAACAAGAAATTCGGAACACACTAGAAAACTCGAAACTTTTTGAAACTTCTAAACAGTACTACAAAACACGTGAAACTCAGAAAAAAATACAGACCGAACCTCTGAACAAGTCAGTAACTCAGACAATATTCTATCCAAAATATAATATCCTCTTCAAAGTATGAATACGTAACTTCATGTAACACCCTGTAAAATCGTGTCCAATAATATAGTGACACGTGTCGTATTTTTATTTTAAGTCTATTAAAGACTAACAGGGACTAAAAGCATCAACATGCTCAAACTAAGTCTCTGAGTGATCTTCTGATGTCAACATGCATAACCAAGCCTCTGAGTGACCATTAGTGTCAACATGCTTAAAACATAGCCTCATGAAATGAATCAACATTATGACTTGTGTCAACATGCTAAAACTTGGCCTCTGAGTGACCGTTGTGTCAACATGCCCAGCCTCTGAGTAACATCGAAGTCAACATGCTTATAATGAGCCTCTGGGTGATCCTTTACGAAGTCCTAACTTCATACATTTTGTTTGTTGGATGAGAAGGATTAAATCCATAATTAATTGAATTGAAAGTTAGTGAATAACCGAACTACAAGAGCTTGACAATGTCCAGGCATACTCCTGAGTACTCCAAATATTGGTTACGGAGGGTTAAATATGCTAAAAGGGTGTTTTAAGAGGTTTTATAAGTTGAGGGGCTAAAAGTTCCAAACTTTGATTATGGCCATGAGGCGCTCGCGGGGCGCGAGAGGCCTGTGTATGTCGAAAATTGCCTTGGCCTCCACACAAATTGCCAAAAACCATTTGATTTGAAACCATGGCTTTCCAAACTGCTATGCCATGTTTTAGGACACTTGTAAGCTTCCTGTTACACCCCTTAGCACCTGGCATCACCTCCTTCAAGCTCTCCAACTATAAATAGGTGCCAAGGTTCACCATTTGAACTTGCACCTTTCTCATTCACAACTCTATCTCCCTCCTCTGGAAGATTGTAACTGAAAGGAGCATCCAACTTAGTTTTACTGCATCCTAGGAACCACTTGTAAGTGTTCTTTCTTCTTGCATTTTCGTTTATAGGCTTTATAGCCAAAAGTCAAGCGTTTTACAGAAAACGCCTTAACTTTCGGTTAAGACCATTATGGTCCAGCCATTGTCCATAACGAACATGGCTAAGTGATCGTAATAAGGTAGGTGTTAGTCCCTATAAAGGGCATCTCCTGAAGATCACGTTTGCTAGACCAATTGACGAGTCAAATTTATTACATTAAAAAGTCAAACAGGCCATTTTTTCGAAAATATCACAATTTGATCTTATATATGTGATGAAACATGTTTTGAAACTTAAACAAGTTGATAATAATTATTAGAACATGTAAGAACATGTTTGGCTCGTCAATTTCAGTTCTAGGGTCGGTTCGCAACCGAAAGTCGCGAAGTTTTACTTCTGCTTTGACTTTCGATTCTGACCCGATTTAGATTAGTTAGCTACTGATCTAAAGTTGCACTATGACAATAATATAATGTAGCATAACCCTATGAGGTTATATTACATGATCATAATCATAATCTGAGTTTATGCACAAGTTCCGTAATTATGCCATTTTGAGTAAAATGCCCTTTTTGCATAAAAAGAGGTTTAAATGATAATGAACTTGAAAATCAGTTTCCTACTGATATAATATTATAACTAGGATTATTTGGGATGTTAAATCAGAACATAAACTGAGTTTATGAACAAGTCCTTGTATTATGTCGATAAATGACGATAAGGCCCTTATGGATTATAAAATGGTTTTAATCACATCTTTTTAAAGTAAATCTTTTACCTTCTGATATGTTATATAAAATAACATATCTAAGACATGATAACCTGACCTTAACATCAGTTTTCATTAAACATCACACAAATCGTCATTTTACGACATAAGCGTCGTTTCGGCGCATAGTATGGTTTTAAACCATATTTACCAACCAAGACTTTTACCTACTGATTTAAAAACTTATTTTCAATATTTTTACAGTACATACAAGATATAACTCAGAATCCCAAATAATTTATAAACTATGTGTAAAATGATCAAAATGCCCCTTCGAAGCATAGTTTGGCCATAAAAGACAAATTACACATATAATTAATATCCTAATGATATTATATCATAAATAAGTTATTTTTCCAGAATACTTATGGTTATAACATTAAATTATATTCAAGTTCCTTTTATAAGGTATGAAATTACCAAAATGCGCATATGAGGCATAATTTCATTTTAAAACCTTAACGGGCATATAAGTTAATATCCTACTAATATTACAACTTATTTAAGGTGTAATGGCATATAGAACTTGTCCATGACTTATCAGGTTACCCGATATCGCTGATATGCGTACGGTTAAGCATATGTAACTAGATTACGAAAATTAACCGAAACACGTCTAACCTTGTCATTTATGTCTCAAAATCCAGAATGTTTATAGTCTTTCCATATTACACAAGTTAAAGTACTTGTTGGGATTAAACTACATGCTATCGATCATCGTTTAATCTAGCGTTATACGTTTTGATCGTGTACACTTGTCGGTTTAAGTCTATGACTTAAATAAGACCGTTAGTATTTAAATGGTTAGCTTATGCCATAATGTAGACTAGAGCCTTCTGGTAAATGCTATCTGCACTTAGTTCATTTTGGATACGACTGAGATATTAGATCCTGCATTTTTAAATCAAGACTAGCTCAGGTAAATACTCCCGACTTATTTCCCATATATGGGCTTGGGTTATGGTAAATTATTCCCGCTTGGTCGGAAATGAGATCAGTCGAATGCTGGATTGTGGGTAGTAAATCCGCATATTTTGTTTTAATCAGTTTTGTTTGATAACTGAAACATCGGGGGTTAACTACCGTTTCCTGGATATCCTCGGCTCATTACATTAGATAATGGCCACGACCTTAGCGCGGGGTGTAGGCATACACCTGACAGACACTCAAATGCATTTACCACACTTGTTGGGGATAACTTCTTCGTGAGTTCATATGTGGTGTGTATGTTAATCATGTCTCGGTTTTTGTACTGGGTCCTGTATGTATGGACAAACATGTGAATCTGTTAACAAGGTTGCGAGGTCAACTTTCCCAAGTTATAAAAGATTTGTGCTGATACGCACTTAAAACATTGTATTTAAATGTTTTCAAAAAGAGTCAGTTGGGTGTATTTACCAGTGAAAGCTGACGTATTTTCAAAAGACTAAGCTTGTAGGTACAATATTAAAATAGGCTGGAAGTGCTCGGTAGTGATAAGAGGATCTTGCAAATCCTAGATCTGCCCAAAGTCTGTTTTACATTCATTCTTTGTACAATTTATGATCCGCCTGTGAATCTTCTATTACGAGCCTGTATATTATTTTGTATTTTGAACATTTGGTTTGTATTAGTAATTTAATCCAAGACTTCCGTGTGTTGTGTTTTATTGACTATGATGATATCAACTTACGTCACGATATTCCCCACCCGGGCCCACCGGTGAATGGATTGGCAGTGGAAGGCCGGGGTGTGACAGGTTGGTATCAGAGCTAACATTTGAGAGAATTACACACTAGTCTTTTGTGTTTAATCTCAAACTTACACAAGCACATTCCTTAGACTTCCGAGTCTAGGCTTTGGCCTAGGATTACTCATTTTCATTATTAAGTGATTAGTATTTGTTTTTGAATTGATTTTAACAGGAAAATGCCGCCACGTATACGAGGAAGAGGAAAAGGACCAATGAGGGGAGGACCCTCAGGACATAACCCTTCTCATCCCCATCACCCGAACCCCTATGAAGATTCGGGGAATTCATGGCCACTACCGCACCATTCCCCTACCCACACCCAAAACTCGTACTATTCGTACCATTCGCACCAATCACATCATTCCCATCACTCTCATCATTCATACCATGATGAGTTTAACCCAACCAATACTTTAACACACCCCCAGCTGATCATAATTAGTTGGATCAGCCAAACCCAATGGACGAGGACTCCGACCCGGAGATGCCGCCGTCAGGATAAAATGCGCATCCCATCGAGATATCGAGCGATTCAAACTCTTATGTCGGATCGCCATATCAAGGTCCTAATGAGTTTAACACCAACCAATACTTTAACACACCCCCAGCTGACCAGAATCAGTTGGATCATCCAAACCCAATGGACGAAGACTCCGACTCGGAGATGCCGCCGTCAGGATCAAATGCGCATCCCTTCGAGATATCGAGCGATTCAAACTCTTATGCCGGATCACCATATAAAGGTCCTAATGAGTGGGACGAATATTGGAACCAATTCACCTTTGCCAACACTCCTTCCCATCACTCTCAACCACCTCCTATACAAGAAGATGTTCACATGGAACCAGTGGAACAACATCAACCACCACCTAAGCCACCGAGGAGGATACGTGGAGCACGTATGTCGTTACGTGCAGGTCAACGATCGGGTTCGCTACCACCATTGCCTAAACCCTATCCCACCATTCAAGAGGACCCACAAATGGGTGGACACTCTAATGCCTCACATGTGGTGGAACCAACGCCATCACCCGCAGTTCAACCATCACCATCGGGTTATAATAACCCTATCCCAACATATCCAGATAATACTGGATATGATCATTTTAACCCATCTACACCAGTTGATTACCAAGCATTGTCACATGACCCTTACATGCAAGCGGTCATGCATAACGCACTTTACCCGTCTCCTTTCCCACCTGCTTTTCCACCTACTGGATATCCAAGTTATGTGTACCAGTATCCGATTGTGCCACAACCACAACCACAACCACAACTTCCGCCGCCACTCGAGGTTATCACTGAGGCCTTAGAACGAATGAAAGAAATGCAACAACAAGCGAAGAAAACGTAGAAGAAGACAAACAAGTTCTTCAAGAAACTCTCCAAGTTGGTTAAGGGAAGGAAGGATGAGTGAAGTCCTTTTCTAAATATATTTAGTCCCTGTGAGGACATTATTATTTCTTTAGTCCCTACGTGGACATTTTCTTTTAGTCCTTGCATGGACAGTTAGTTTTATTTATTTATTTCAATTAATGTAACTTTTATTGACTTTTAATGAAGTATTTTTGAAATTATATATATATGTATGTATGTATATATGTATATTCATCCTCTTCAAAGCAAAACATCTCGATTTTACTCGAAATTTGTGCTCTGCGATATAATTCCAAAAGGATCTTAATGGTTTTGATTAGCCAAGTGGCACAGACCACATATTTGGCCATCTTATAAATGATAGTTAAGGATGAAAGAGCCTTCTATCATGATAGTTAAAGGAAGTTATCCTTCTATCAAGAGGTGGTGGACTAAGTTCAAGCCTCCAAGTCATTAAGGTCAAATATGACTAGGACTATTAATCAACCATTAAGGTACTCTTATATTAACATTAAGGAATGTTCATACTCCTGGTAGTGTGACTTGAGGAACCACACTAGCCATCTAGGTAAATGGACTATGTCCAAAAACCTATTATATAGCCTATGTGATCAATGTGATCCCGGCTAATATCATCAATATGATGATAATAATTGACATCCATTAGAGATGTAGGCCAATGTGCCATATTTTATGTCCCTTAGTGACAGGCTAATGTGCCATATTTTATGTCCATTAGTGACAGGCCAATGTGCCATATTTTATGTCCATTAGTGACAGGCCAATGTGCCAATTTTATGTCCATTAGTGACAGGCCAATGTGCCATATTTTATGTCCATTAGCGACAAGCTAATGTGCCATATTTTAATGTCCTTCGTGACAAGCCTATGAGCTAATTATAATTGCCTAATGGCAATGACAGTTGTGTATTATGATCCACTGTCTAATAATGCATGGACTACATCCAAATTGTAATTTGCCTTTGATGGTCCTTTTGAGACCTAGGCCAAAAATAGATATAATAAGCCTAAGAGTTGTGATGTTATTCACACAAGCTTAATTAGGCGATGGATTGCCATATCCAATGTTTACAGCCAATATGGTTATTAATACCATAGCAAAAAGAAATTTAATTTGGTGTTTAGAACCAAAGCTTTAAAGAATGGCTAACTCGAATGAGGCGCAAAGTAGCCATAGGGATGTTAACCCTAATAACGCATAAAATATAGCCATTAATAATGAAGATTTCCAAGCTCACATAGACGCAGCTATGGGAAAGGCCATGGAAAAGGCCATAGAAAAACTTAGGGAGTCGAGTGCTACTCGCTCCAAACCATTATCAATCACGCCATCCTCAGCTCACAAAGAGAGCCCAGTTCACTCTTCAAATGCGAAGAGTGAACCAAAGAAAATAGAATTTGCTGATAGGTCCCGTTCTTATAAAGACATATGTACCTACAAATATTTCGTCTCCTGCAAGCCTCGAGATTTTAATGTGGAAAAGGGAGTTGTAGAAGCCTTGAAATGGCTGGACGAGATGGAAACAATTGTGGATATTAGTGGTTGTGCTAAAAAGGATATGGTAAAGTATGTATCACAATCCTTCAAAGGTGATGCCTTAATTTGGTGGAAAGCTATGATCCAATCTTCAGGTAAAATATACCTGTATAATTTGGGATGGTCCAAGTTTATGGACCTTGTTAAGATAACTTACTGCCCACCCCATGAGGTGGAAAAGATAGAGTCAGACTTCCTGACTCTCACAATGAAGAACCTAGATTGTCGGAAGCATGTTTCTGATTTCAATTCCCTCTCTAGGTTAGCTTCCTATTTGATTACCCTGGAACCCAAACGCATTGCACGTTTTATTAATGGGTTAGCGCCTGAAATAAAGGGCATGGTAAAGGCTGCTCAGCCTACTACCTATAGGTCTGCTGTTAATCTATCTCTCTCCCTCACCTTGGATTTGGTGAAGCAAAATCAGTCAGGACCGAGACTGACGGAAAAAGAAAACGGGAGGATGATAACTCCCAAAGGTTTAAGAAGAAAGGAAATTTTGAGTTTAAGAAGAACCAGCACGAGTCTGATGATAGACCTTTGTGCAAGACCTGTAACCGTAGGCATTGGGGGCAGTGCAATACCAACCCCTATATTAAACCCTGTGGTATTTGCAAAAGAAAAGGGCATAAGACCCATGAGTGTAAAAATCTTAAAGATGACGTCTGTTATGGTTGTAATGAGAAAGGGCATATTAAGCCTAATTGCCCTAAAAACCCTAGAAATAATGATGCAAAGCCTGGAGAGGCTAAGAAGGGGAATGCTCGTGCCTTCCAGATGAATGCTAGGGAGGCCATTAATGATAACAACGTCATAACTGCTACTTTCCTCATCAATGATGTATATGCTAGAGTTCTTTTCAATTCGGTGCAGATAAATTTTTTGTAGACCATAAGTTTAGTAAACTATTAAACTTACCCATGAGAACTCCAAAAAAACTTATGAGATAGAAATTGCTGACAGAACCTTAGAAATAGCATCTTCCATTCTTGATGGATGCTCTATATTCATTAAGAATCATTCCATTCCTATCTCTCTTTTGCCAATGAAATTGGCGGGGTTCGATGTAGGTTTAGGCATGGATTGGTTATCCCTTAACCAAGCCCCATTGCCTAGGATAAGAAACTTATCGAAATTAAAACCCCATCTGGTGAAATGATCACCATCATTGGAGACTCACACTATGGATTGGAAGACAAACTGTCATTATTTAAGGTATCCAAGTGTTTAAGGAAAGGTTGTGTCATTTACATGGCACAAGTTACTATCAACGAACCTAAGCTGAATATTCAAGACCTTCCAGTTATTTCGGAGTATTCCGATGTCTTTCCCGAAGAACTGCCAGGTCTACCTCCAGATAAGAAAATAGAGTTTAGGATTGACATCCTACCTGGATCAGCACCCGTAGCTAGGGCTCCATACCAATTAGCACCAATGAAAATGAAGGAGTTGAGGGCGTAATTAGATGAACTCTTATAAAAAGGCTTTATTCAGCCAAGTTCCTCGCCCTGGGGAGCTCCAATTCTTTTCGTTAAGAAAAAGGATGGTTCAATGCGGATGTGCATTGATTACCACGAACTGAACAAGATAATGACCAAGAATCATTACCCATTACCCAGGATCGACGATTTATTCGACCAACTTCAAGGGGCTAGTTATTTCTCCAAGATTGATCTAAGATCTGGATATCATCAGCTGAATGTTACGAGTGAGGATGTTCCTAAGACTGCCTTCAGGACCCGTTATGGTCACTATGAATTTTTCGTAATGCCTTTTGGGCTCACAAATGCACCTGCAGCATTCATGGATCTCATGAATAGTGTCTACAAACCATATTTAGATAAGTTTGTCCTTGTCTTCACAGACGACATACTTATCTACTCTCCTAATCAAGTTGATCCCGAGAAACATCTTCGATGCATCTTAGAACTGCTAAGGGAAGAGAAGCTTTATGCTAAGTTCTCTAAGTGTAAGTTTTGGCTTAGAGAAGTCCAATTTCTTGGACACATTGTAAGTGAGCATGGTATCCAAGTGAATCCCGCCAAAATAAAGGCTATAATGAATGGGGAAGTACGAAAAACCCCATCAGAAATATGTAGCTTCTTAGGATTGGTTGGTTACTATAGAAGGTTTATTGAAAACTTTTCAAGGATAACCACTCCTTTAACTACCCTGACCCGTAAAAATTTTAAGTTTATTTGGGGTTCAAAACAACAAAAATCTTTTGAGATTCCGAAACACAAGTTGAGCAATGCTCCTGTGTTATCCCTGTTGGTGCATATTTGTGACAACAGCTTAGATTTGGTCTTTGGATATCTTGTAATTACTAAAATGATAAACGGTTAGCGGGTTTAGTTTTGTAATAGTTAATTAGAAGTAATGGGGCTAAACCATACACCATATAGCATATGGTAGGTGAATTGGGCCTAGACCCTTTAGCAGTCCATGTGGTGAAACCCTAGCCTAGTTGCAAACCTGTCTCTATATAAAGGGAGGTTGTCATTAGGGTTAAGGTTGCTCATTCAGTTGGTCAGTGGATTAGTTGCTCAGAGAAGTACTTCAGAAAGAAAGTTGAGAGAGTGTCTTGAATTGATTGCAAACACTTGTGTTGCATAATCAATAGAAGAAAATTTGAAAGTAATTGTGTTCTTTTCTTGTTCGATTTTCTGTGAAATCTGATCTAGAGGATTCCGCACTTTAGGTTGGATAGACGATTCTGTGAAGATCCATACAGATTAGGGGACCTACAATTGGTATCAGAGCTTTCGGCTCTTGTTTTTTTGCTTGGTTCAGAATCGTTTCAGCAGAAAAAGTTTGAATTTTGGACGTTTTTGGGGGCTGGTTCGAAGTATGACGACTGTTTTGAAGTTTTTGATGGCTGTTCTGGGTTGGTGTTTGGTAACACCAGGGATTTCGGATAAAAGACTTGCATCTCGGATCAAAAGTGAAGCATTTCGGATTGAAAGCTTGTATTTCGGATCAGAAAAGCTTGAATTTCGGATCAGAAAAGTGCATTTCGGATCATAAAAGTGCATTCGGATCATCAGAGTTGCATTTTGGATCAGATCAGTCCATCTCGGATTGCATCTCAGATTTAGAACAGTTCATCTCAGATTGCATTTCGGATTCCAGCAGTCCATCTTTGATTGCATCACGGATCAGAACAGTCCATTCCGGATTACATCTCAGGTCAGAATAGTCCATCTCGTATTGCATCTCGGATCACTGTTCCTAATCAATATCTCGGATCAGCAATTCGAATCACTGTTCCAAGTTTCCATCTCGGATTTACTATCCAAGTTACTATTTCGGATTTTACACTGTTCCGAGTTGTATAAAAAAAGGTGGAAAGTTAATCAGCTGACGTAACCGAAGTTAAATGTTTTCGGACATAGAACTTGATCCATAAACAATCTTGACAAACCGCTTCCACAGTTAGACTCGTGTGATTTTTAGGAAAAAAAAGGCACGGAAATTCCTAAATCATAATCTTTCAATATACATCATTGGATTCGTATCGTCGAGACGAGTCTAACGGTAGAATTTGGTGACCACCCATTTCGGACAAATTTTTAACGTTTTTAACGAGCCGGTTCGGTAAAAATGTCGAATATGTCTAACTTAAATGAACTGTAAGAATGGAGCACGAGGCAGGCACGACTAACAAACCTCCAAAATTGCTGAAAGTAGAGAATTTCCTTACATGGAAGGATAGGTTTCAGTCGTTCATTGAATATCAGGACACACGGATGTGGATCTATATTCAAGTTGGGTACGTTAACCCCATTCCTTACTTTGAGGGCAAACAACGTGTCACTGTTATGTGAATATGTTAGAAGCTGAAAAGAGAACGTATGAGTCTAAGAAGAAAGCCTTAGCTGCTATAAAGATGTCATTACCTGATGGCATCAAACATACATTCAAGCATTATACTACATCGAAAGAGATGTGGGATGCCCTAGAGAAGAGGTATGAGGGCAATCCTGATGTGAAGAAGAACAAGGTTGATCTGCTGAAGAAACAATTTGCTGTGTTTAAAGGAATGAGAAATGAATCCCTTGAAGATATTATCATGAGACATTATCATCTATGTCAGAAATGGACAATTATGACATAGAGGGATACACAAATATGGAGATAAACGATAAGTTGCTAGATGCTTTACCTGCCAAATGGGATATTTATACTTTGATGATAAATGGTGACGCTGACTATGAAAATAAAGACTTGGAAGAGGTTGTTGGGAAACTGAGAGCTTATGAGCTCAATATGAAGAAGAAGGAAGCTGGATATGATCAGGTTCAAGATCGAGGATTTATAAAGGGCTTACACTTCATCTTCCAAAAATGCTTCAAGTGATACTGCAACTAGTTTCTTTCATGTGAAAATGAGCAGATTGTGACAAATGCTGAGGATGAAGTATGTTTTGTCGTTGCTTCAGGAGGCTCGTCAGGGGCAGAGAGACAATAATCAATAATAATAACAGCAGTACTAGGTCTATGCCTCTGAGTGTCAAAAGTGTTGAAGATCATTTGGCATTGCTTGCTTCTTTCGTTGCTTCCTACGAGAACTACATTCAGGGAAGAATATCTGATCCTGCTACGTTTGATGAAGATTATGATCAGATTGACCCTGATGACCTAGAGGAGATGGATTTACAATGGTAGATGGCCATTATCTCTAGAAGAGTAAAGAGGTTCATGAACAGAATGGAAGGAAGTTCATTGGAAAGAGTGTGGGTTTTGACAAGTCTAAAGTGACGGTGTTACAATTGTAAAAATTATGGACAATTTGCTAGAGAATGCCAAAGAACTAAGTCTAAATCTCATTCTAGTTCTTCTTTTCAAGATTTTCCTGGTCATGGTTCAAGCAACAGGAATGCGTCAACCAACACTGGATCAAAGGCACTGATCTCTACTGCTAGAGAGGGTTCCTATGATTGGAGTGTTCATCTAGAGGGTGATGACAATGCCACACAGGCGTTCATGGCTAAGATAGCTCCAGTTGATAATGAGGAAGTGAAGGCTGATGCTGAGGTAGAGCGAGAGACGGTAGTTGAAAAAGCTGATGGAGAACAGAATGCTGTAGAGAAGAAGATGGCTGCTGATTTTGCTGCTTTTATGGCTGATCTAAGCAAATCAACAGGAGAGGTACATTCTAACTCTGGTAGTTCTGTTTGTTTAAAATGTTGTGAACTGCAAAGTGAAGTTGACACATTAACAAAGCAAAACGAAAGTCTGGTAAATGAGCTCTCGAACCTAAAAGAATCAAACTTTTTCGTAAAAAGAAATGAGTCATTATATTTGAAGAAAATTAAAGGTTATGAAGAAGAAATCACTATTTTAACCGTAAGCTTAATGAAAAGCTTCAATTTTTGACTTAGCTCATGATACGATGAGTGAGAAAACAAAAGAAATTTCTGAAAAATGCAAAGAGTTGTCTGAAGCACAACTTAAAATTTGTGAACTTGAAAAGAAATTAAATCAATTTAGAGTTCATCTTTTGTTATGAAACACATGATGAATGGCCTGAAGAAGAGTAATGACAAGACATGTGTGGGATTCAAAGGTTTAAATGAAGTTCCACCACCTCTTCGTCATGACTATTCTTTCTTGCCAGATGAAGAAGAGCTAACAGACTTTGGGTCAACTACACCTAGTAGTTCCACATTAGGTAATGTTGATGGTTCTAAGAATGCCAAAAAGGATAATAACAGAGACACGGTTTTGAAAAAAAAGAATACACACCCTAAGTTTTTATTAAAAAAATTGATTTTGTTAATGGGAGTGATATGAAAGAAGAGGTCACTGTTATTACAAAAGAGTCAAATGTGCAGTTTGCTAAAAATAAAAATAAAGAAAAATCAGAAATTAAACAAACTAAACAAGATCCTTCTAAGGCATCATCATCATCATCATCATCATCATCGTCATTGTCATCTGATGAATCGAAACCAGAGACTTCAATTAAGAAGTCTTCGGCTAGAAAATCGTGCTTCAAATGTCACAAAAAGGGACACGTAGCTAGTTGTTGTCCTAACAAAAAGAATGAAGCACAGGTGAGTGAGAGATAGAGAGAAAAATCACCAGAAAAACTTGGTGATGATGAGAAGAAGGTTACTAACTCACCAAAGGTATCTGCTACCAAGCAACAAAGTGTTGCTACTGGTGTAGATAAGGCTGAAAAAGGAACTCACCAAGTTCCTTGTTTTCAAAGAAATCAACAAAGATTTCAGTTTGAATCTACATCAGGCAGATATGACAGACCTAGAAGTAGTTCACCAAGAATGAATAACTTTAATGGTCGATCAAGTAATTTCAGAAGTCAAGGTCAGTATCAAACTCGATATCAGAATGTTGATAGTCGAAAATTTTATAACAATGGCTTTAGAAATTATTATTTCAAAATTCATGGAACCAAAACCAGAATTTCCAAAGGTCACAAAGTCCAAACATGTTTAGGAAACCTCACGTTCTGAGACTGGTGGAAATCAAAAACCATTTCCATCAACAGGTCTGAGATCCAAGACTCCTGTTAGGAGTGATAGATATTGGATGAATGTTCTTGTGGTTGATGAATCTGGAAGACCCAAGACCATTAAGGCTTGGGTCCCCCAATCTAACTAATGTTGTTGGGTTGTGTAGGAGCTGCTAAGGAGGATTATCAACTTGTGGTATGTTGATAGTGGCTGTTCTAGGCACACGACGGGGGATACAAGATTGTTGACTGAGTTTGAGAATATAGATGCAGGTTATGTGAATTTTGCAGGTGCTAAAGGAGGGCACATTACAGGTCGAGGAAAATTGACCAACGGGAAGATCACATTGGACAAAGTGAACTATGTTGAGTAGCTGAAGCACAATCTGATGAGCGTGTCTCAAGTCTACGACAAGGGTCACTCGGTCCACTTTACTAAGTCTGAAGCTTTGGTGTTGTAACCAGGTTTGGTGATACCGGATGATTGGATAGTGATGAGAGCGCTAAGGAGAAACGACACTTATGTCATGGACATGGGTGCTAAGGATTCTTCCTCTATGGTGGCGTGTTTACTATCAAAAGCATCTGAGGCTGAGTCATTGCTTTGGCATAGACGCATGGCCCACATCCACTACCGAAGAATGAGTTATATGATTAAAAACAGTTTAGTGGAGGGGGTGCCAGTGCAGAGGTATCACGTGGAAGATAAATGTCTTCCATGTCAAAAGGGAAAACAACATAAGAAACCTCACAAGTCTAAAATAGTAAATTCCATAGATGCCCCTTATGAATTACTCATATGGATCTATTCGGTCTGGTGAACGTAAAGAGCATAGGTGGAAAGTACTATTCTTTAGTTGTCACAGATGATTACTAACGGTACTCATGGGTTTTCGTTTTAGGTACATAAGATGAGACAGCGGAGATGCTGATAGATCTTTTAACAAAATTGGAAAATGTCCATGATGCACGGATCAAGATGATAAGGAGTGATAATGGTACAGAGTTCAAGAATCAGATTCTGGATCCCTATTGTCTTCGCAAGGGAATTGAACATCAATATTCTGCTCCTTATACACCTCAACAAAATGGAGTCGTTGAGAGGAAAAACATGACGCTGATTAAAGCTGCAAGGACTATGCTTTCTGATTCAAAGCTTCTAGTTCTTTTCTGGGGAGAAGCTGTGAACACAACGTGTTATGTCCTAAACAAAGTTTTCATGGTTAAACGATTTAGCAAAACATGTCACGAACTATTGTTTAACCGAAAACCAAACTTAAAAGGCTTTGAACCATTTGGATTACCCTGCACCATTGTGCGGAATAAAGATAAGCAAAAATTCGGTGAGGTAGCTGATGAGGGTTACTTTCTAGGCTATATGCCTGGAACACCAAATAAAAGGGTTTTTAATCTAAAAACTATTAAAATTGAGGTTATGTTTAACATGGAAATCACTAGTTATTCACCTCAACAATCATCGAGTGGTCCTGGTATATTATATGATTATGATAGTGTTTTTAAATCATTTAATATTCGTGATTTTTCTAATGCAGATGAGTCTCAAGTGATCCAAACTATGATCAGTGAAGATGGAGAGGGTAACTTCATGCCTAGATCGAGTATATCAATGATAGACGCTCCAGAAACTTCTTCCAGTGCAGCTCCACAAGACTCCAGTGATAGTGAGTTTGAACCTATTCATGGAGAGGATTTCACTAATCCGTTTGCTAATAGTAACATTCAGGGGGATACTGGATTGAATTTGAGAGATAATCTGGTTGTTGACACCATTGCTACCACACATGTACATAGAGATCATCTAGTTGAAAACATCATAGGTGATGCTGCTACAGGTGTTCAGACAAGAAGAGGTGTGATCGAAGGTTCCGGTTTATTTACTTCGATTCAGAAGACTGGGTTGATTCATTAGTGTTTGTATAGCTGCTTTATTGCCCAAGAGGAGTCGAAGAATGTTCACATGGCTCTAAAAGATAATTGTTGGGTTGAAGCTATGCAAGAGGAACTAGCTTAGTTTAAGAAGTTGAAAGTTTGGGAGCAGTTGGCTTGCCTGAAGGAGAGAAGGAAATAGGCACCAAGTGGGTGTTTAAGTGCAAGAAAGATGACCGAGGGATCGTAATAAGGAATAAGGCTCGGTTGGTAGTTAAAGGGTTCAATCAGCAAGAGGGGATTGATTACAAGAAGTGTTTGCACCAGTAGCAAGGTTGGAAGCAATTTGTTTGTTCCTAGCTTTTGCTTCATTCAAGGGCTTTAAAGTTAACCAACTTGACGTGAAGAGTGCGTTTTTTTACGGGAAAGTCCAAGTAGTGGTGTATGTCTCACAACCAGATGGGTTTACTGATCTAGATTATCTAGATCGAGTCTATCGACTTGATAAGGCATTGTATGGATTGCATCAGGCACCTAGGGCATGGTATGAGACACTGTCAGCACATTTGTTAAAGAATGGTTTTGAAAGAGGTCAGATTGACAGTACACTTTTCATTAAAAGGAAGAAGGAAGACTTTCTGCTGGTACAGGTATACGTTGATGACATCATTTTTGGGTCATCTGATGCGAACATGTGTCATGAATTCAAGGAGGTAATGAAGAGCAAGTTTGAAATGAGTGCGATGGGTGAACTGTCCTACTTTCTGGGTTTACAAGTTGAACAGAATAAGGATGGGATGTTTATACATCAGACGAAGTATGTGTATGCCATTTTGTCTCGTTTCAAAATGAAGATTGCGCTACTTTCAATACACCTATCTGTGAGAATCACAATCTTGGTCCAGATCATGAGAGTGTGGAGGATGTTGATCCAACTCAATATAGGGCAATGATTGGTTCTCTGATGTACTTGACTGCTTTTAGACCAGACATCATGTTCGCAGTATGTCTTTGTGCCAGATATCAAGCGAATCCAAAAGAGTCCCACATGAAAGCGGTGAAGTGGATTCTTCGTTACTTGAAAGGGAAACCTAAACTTGGGTTATGGTATCCAGCTGCTAGTGATTTGAAATTTGTTGCTTTCACTGATTCGGACTTTGGAGGATGCAAATCAACAAGAAAGTCTACCACAGGTGGTTGTTAGTTCTTAGGAGGGAGGCTCGTGTCATGGCAATGCAAGAAGCAGTCTTGCGTGTCTACCTTGACGTGTGAAGCTGAATATATTGCTGTGGGTAGCTGTTGCTCTCAGGTTCTCTGGATCCAACAGCAGATGCGAGATTACGGTTTGAATTTCACTCGTACTCCTATTATGATAGACGATAATGCCACTATATCAATCACCAACAATCCCATAAAACACAGTCGCACAAAACATATTGACATTCATCATCATTTTATACGGGATTGTGCTGAAAAGAAATTAATTGAACTGCATCGAGTCGACACACTTGATAACCTAGCAGATCTTTACACAAAAGCTTTTGACAAGGCTCGTTTGAACATTTAGTCGAACTCAACGGGATGTGGAATCTTGAATAATCAATTTTCCATAAAAATATATTGTAAATAATTTATTGCTTTTCAAAAATCAAAAACATAAAAAATAGAAAATAAAAAATGAGTTTTCACTATGTGGAAGAGAAGAAATGATAGTGTGATATCCCGGGTTTTTCGGATAACTTACACGTGACACTTGTCGAATAATATATACGCTAAGTATTAAGCGTGCACGAATTAAATGAATACGTGTTGTGTGTTGTGTGAATTTTTAGTTATAAAGTAAGTATGATAGATATGTACACGAACTGAACCGAACCACGACACGAACCAACTTCGATTCATTGTGACTCTAGGAGTAACAAAGTTTTAAACTTTAACTCAAGTCTTCGGCCAAGATCAAACCCAAACCGATAGCGAACCTAAACCCTAAACCAAAACACTTTCGGCCAAGATCAGCCCATAACCGCGGATTTATTGAGTTCAAACCCAAACCGAACCCACCCAAGTCCCTCGGCCATAAACCCAAACCAAACCGTAACATTGTCCCCCTTGCGCCTATAAATACAAACCCATGCATGTTCATTCAAAAACACAAAACCCTAGAGTTTCATTGCCGTCGGCAGACTTGCGATCGCAGAAAGCTTCGCTTCTTTCTCTCGGTCGCAGCAAGCAGCAGCCGAAGTCTTCATCATCTCGATCTGATCAGCCTTGTTCTTTGCATTCCTCTCGGTCGCAGCAACAGCAGCAGCCATCGCTATCCTTATCTCCTGACCGCAAACAGCCCTTGCACTCCTTGTCGATCACGAGCAGCTTTCCTTTTCAGTTCCTTCAGTCGCGGTTTGCTGGAACAGCCGTACAAATCCTGTCCAAACCTCGGCTTGTTTACCTAGTTAACCAAGGTTAGGGTTATCCCTGATTTCAAGATCATGTTTCGGATATATATATATGCTTGAATGATTAGTTGCTTCGGATATGTATATGCTTGAATGGCTAGTTGTTTCGGACGATATTTGCTGAATGAAATCGGCTGAGTTAATCTTTGTTTATATGTATGATAGTTTTCGGAACATATAAGCTTGCCAAGCATGATTGAACGAAACGTTAGACTAGCTGATTTGTTAATGATGTTTACATTAGATGATTGTATTGTTTCGGATTGTTTATACTAGATTGAATGTTGTTTGACAGTTGAATACATATATGCGGTGTTTTGTTTGTAATAACTAGAAGTAAGAACTAGGGTTTGCATGGATGAGATATTAGTATTAATCTAGGATTAGAAATCGGTTTTAGATCGCCTAGATTAATCGCATGAACGGGATTACACAAGTTTATGATAAAGGTATGCTGAATCAGTTGCTGAGTAATAGTTACAGCCGACTTCATCAGGCTGTAACTCGGTCGTTAGTTGTCGAAAAACGGATTTTCTGATGTCTAGAACGTAGAGATTTGAATAAGGAATCTAATGGCGCTGGATTCATAATTTTCTGAAGTCGTTTGATATTTTTAAAGGGCTAAACAAGTTCAGTAGCTAAAGCTGTGAAAATTCTGGAATTTTGTTGGTTGTTTATCAAGTTGGATTTTAAAATCAGTAGGGAGTTGAGTCATGATTTTTGTACAGCAACTAGGTATAGAAATTTCCGGGCAACTCCAACAGGAATTTTGTTAATCGGACGATCAGTGATTTTTAAATAAATTCTTCCGTGGACTGCAGTCAGAAAGCGGTAAATCTGACTGCAGCTTAATGAATTAATATTTATGGTTAATTGGTAAAGATTTAGGACTTGGAAAAATTATATAAATTTCTATGGTATAAATGTCACCTACTGTAAAAATATAGGAATTTTTGGAATGTTAGAACTATTTTATAAAAATCCTAGAAAACAGCTGAATAATTGAGTGTTAAGCAGAAAGTTGATAACTTGTGATTTTATGCATTAAAGTGTTGCATGGATTTGGAAAATGTTCATGATAAGTTGTTTGATTACTATGATCACATGAGAATACTTGCATGCATGTTTGAGTGTTAGATATGTTGTTTGTGTGTATCACTTTGTGAGTAAATTTCGTGTGGAATTTGTATTGGTGTGATTTCACACTGACGTGTAATTAATTGGTTTGTTAGGACGCAACTAGCGGTCCCATCTCTTATAACATCTTTGCTACACTAACCGAGCAAATAAAGGTGAGTTCACGGCCCCTAACTTTATCCGGTTTTTAAACAACAGGGGGAGAAACATGTATACACTCTCAAACTCAAACTCTTTACGTTATACGAATTTAACGTCACATAACTATACGGTAACTAAGTTAATGTTAATGTAATGTTATGGGCACTAAGCAGCTTTATCACTTAAGTCCTCGACAATCTCCTCGGATCGTTAGTATTTGGGTTAAATAGCGGGGGAATTATAAGTAGTACTACTGGGTCTGACGAGCCCCATCCGAGCTAGTCGCGCTAGCCGACCTGGTATGGTCAACGGGTGAATAATTGGCCTAACATCGCCATGGTCATGTGATAGGCCTGGCAAAACGGAGGCACAACAGTCAGCTTCGATCGCGAACACTTAGTGACATGACTTTAGGCTAGCTACCTATATATATTAACATTGAACTTAATTACGAATCAACTTAATATTCCCGGGTTTGGAATATTGGAAACATCAACTTATTATCCCGGGTTGGGGATAATGGAAACAACAACTTAATTTTCCGGGTTTGGAATATTGGAAGCAACAACTTATTATTCCGGGATTGGAATAATGGAACTGATACGTTATCCCGGGGTGGGGATAACGGGAGAGAACAAACTATAACCGACAAACGAATTTATGAAAACCTGTGAACTCACTCATCTTTAATGTTGACACTTGTTTCTTTACATGTTTCTCAGGACGCTAGGAGCTCTAGGTGCACGCACATGCATTGAACAAGACATCTATATCGAGTCTTATTTATTAATATTGTTTTGGGATTTTTCATTTGTTTTGGCGTTTGTGTTGGCGCCCGCATCACTACTTATTTATGCTTCCGCTCAAACTTTAAAACTAATGCTCTGCTAAATATCGGTAATTGATATAAAATCTACAACAACGAACGATTTTGGAAAACGTATTATCAAATCATGTAGAGTCGTTCGACGTACTAGTGTTTCAGATTCTGGTTTGTTCACACGCCTCGCGGTAAAACTCCGCAAGTGGAAGTTGAGGGTGTGACAGATTGGTATCAGAGCCACTAGCTATAGAGAACCAGGTTTGCATTAGAAGTAGACCTAAACTATAGCTGATATCACGACACTAGACTTAGTTTGGCACCGAATTATTATATCTTGTTATGCAATATACCCCAACTGTGTTTGGTAGATTACGCCTTCATAATAAGAAGTGAAAACAACTCATAACTAACTACACGACCTAACAGGCAATGTCATCATCCTCATCGTCATCATCATCCGACAGACCTACGCCACCAAGAGCACTAGGAAAGGCACCAATGGTGGAACCCATACTACCTTATGGCGTAGAGACACGCTCAGCGGCGAGGAAAAGGCTCGCTCTGGGGGAGTAGTCGTCGTTACGTCCAACTATTGCTGTACCGGTTGAACCGGTTAATCCTGTAGAAATAGGAATTGACATGCTTAGAATCTTGGTGCATACACAACAAAAACAGTTAGAAAGAATGCAGGAAACCATCTTAGCACAAGGATGGATGATCCGACACCTTACAGGAAAGACCGACTCGCTCGAGGAAGAGCATCGTACGAGTAAGATAGCTCGTAACACCATAGCCAGAGATCTGCGTGCTGAGCAGATAAGAGCTGACTGGCTTGAGGACAGAGTCCTGGAAAATAGTTGGAACATTCAGGAACTGCAAAATCAAGCACTTGCACCAGCACCGGCCCCTCCAGTGCCGGTAGAGGAGGATCTAGAGGAGGATCCAGAGGAGGATCCTGAAGAGGATCCGGAGGAGGACCCAGCTGAGGAAGCTGGAGATGCCGCACAGGATGACGGCAACGACAGTGACTTGGAGGATGGAGACGTAGATGATTGATACGTCCCGCTTATTTTATTTCCTCCAGTTTATTATTTTCCACTTGTGTTTAAACTTGAGACTTTATAGTGAATTCGTATGTTTGATTTGCACTTTTGTAAGACGTTGAAATTTCAGTTAATCAAGTATTTCTTTTGATTATTTAACATATTGAGTTGACATAACTTACTAATTATTAAAGTACGAAGTAGGATAACTATATTGGATATATAGACTTATCGGGGTGTGTTTGTGTTGTGTTTCGAAGATCTAAATGGCGACTGGAAGACGTGGAAACCTTAACTTGACGCCCGAAGAGCTAGCTGCCATGATTCAGGAGCATGTGAACGCAGCTTTAGCGGGTGTTCAGAACCAGCCGGCAGGTAACCATTATTAAATTTTCGCGTGAAAATCTAATAGTGAGGCTAGTAAAATTCCTTGCTGACTTCCTGTTCTCTGTCAGCAGGAGGGGGCTTTAACTCCTATAAGATGTTCCTTGACGCAAAGCCTAGCAAGTTCTCGGGGGCGGAAGGACCCATTGGATTGGTCCGCTGGATCGAAAAGTCTGAATCCGTTTTTGAAATGTGCAACTGCCTCGAGGCCAACAAGGTCAAATACGCAGCCTCAACACTGGAAGATGGGGCACTGACGTGGTGGAATGCCCAAGTCCAAACACGTGGACTGTTAGCTGCAAACGCAATGGCATGGACTGAGTTCAAGGCCCTGATTAAAGAGGAGTACTGTCCACGAGACAGAGTGCAACAATTGGAACAAGCTCTATGGAACCACAAGATGGTGGGATCGGAAATTGAAGCTTACACTGCAAAACATCATGACTTAGTATTCCTGTGTCCCGAATTGGCCAACACTGTGGAGAAAAGACTCGAGTTCTATCTCGAGGGTCTGGTTCCGGAAATTCAGGGCATGGTAATGGCTAGTAACCCTGTAACAGAACATCAAGCAATCCGATTGGCTCACAAACTCACCGATAAAGCGGTGGAACAGAAGAAACTGCCAGCACGGGGTACCACTGAAGTCGCCCCAGATAACAAAAGAAAATTTGAAGACTCCACTGTTCGACAGTCTTCGTCATCACATCCGCAGCAAGGGAACCAGAAACGGTTCAATCATTACCACAGCCACCGGGGTCATCAAAATCATTCCGCCAACAACAACAACAACTACAACAACAACAACAACCAGAATGCAGGTGGCTATGTAGGTCGAAAGCCGCAGTGCAACCGCTGCAATCTTCACCATAACGGCCCTTGTGCCGGAAATCGTTGCCAACGATGTGGCAAGATAGGTCATGCGGCAAAGGATTGTCGTGGGGAAATCATGTCCCGACAAAATCAGAATCAGCCTCAGGGTCAGCAGCAGGGTATAAACCGGGGATGCTATCAGTGTGGTAGCACTGCTCATTTCAGAAGAGACTGCCCACAGTTGCGCAATAACAACAACAATGGTGGAAACAACCACAACCACAACAATAATAACAACAACAATAATGGGAACGGTGGCACAGGAGGTGCCAAAGGTCGTGCATTTACATTGGGTCGCGGAGAGGCCAGAAACGACACGAACGTGGTCACTGGTAAGTTTCCCCTTAATGAACATTTTGCTACTGTGCTTTTTGATACGGGTGCGGATAGGAGTTTTATATCTGAGTCTTTTAGGAAGAACCTAAATCTCACGCTTAAACCATTAGAGACCCCTTATGTGATAGAATTAGCCAATGGTAAATCGGTAGATGTGACCCAAATCGTATCCGGCTGTCAACTCAAACTCGCGGGCCACACTTTTACCATTGATCTGATGACAACTACTCTGGGTAGTTTTGACGTGGTAGTCGGAATGGACTTGCTATCCGACGTCCGGGCTGAAGTTCTCTGCTTCGAAAAGTCTATCCGTATTCCACTCACGAACGACGAAATCCTGATGGTACAAGGCGACAAGGCAAGCGCCGTCACCAACATCATCTCATACATGCAAGCGCAGAAGTATCTTCGGAAAAAAGAATTCCTTCGCTTTACTCGCACTAATTACCGAACAGCCTAAGGACGAGAAATGTATAGAAGACATCCCTGTCGTCCGTGATTTTTCCGGTGTATTCCCAGAAGAACTACCTGGTCTTCCACCACATCGACAATTGGAGTTTGAAATCGAATTGGCAAGCAATGCAACTCCTATCGCCAAGGCTCCATACCGCCTAGCTCCAACCGAGCTACAGGAGCTGTCTACCCAACTTCAAGAGCTGCTAGAAAAAGGATTTATCCGACCAAGCGTTTCACCATGGGGAGCTCCAGTCCTGTTTGTCAAGAAGAAGGACGGGACTTTCCGCATGTGCATCGACTATAGGGAACTCAACAAGGTTACAGTCAAGAACCGATACCCGTTACCTCGCATCGACGATCTATTCGACCAACTGCAAGGGTCAAGTTACTACTCTAAGATTGATTTACGGTCCGGTTATCATCAGCTACGCGTCAGGGAGGAGGATATCGAGACAGCATTTCGCACTCGGTATGGCCATTACGAGTTCTTGGTCATGCCATTCGGTCTCACTAACGCACCTGCGGTGTTCATGGACCTCATGAACCGCGTGTGTAAACCATACCTCGACAAATTTGTCATTGTGTTCATCGATGACATACTCATCTACTCCAAAAGTGAAGAAGAGCATGCGGAGCATCTACGGTTACTGCTAGGATTACTTCAACAGGAAAAGCTATATGCCAAGCTCTCAAAGTGTGATTTCTGGATCCGGGAAGTTCAGTTTCTCGGGCACGTCGTGAATGAAAAGGGTATCCATGTAGACCCTGCCAAGATTGAAGCCATTAAAAACTGGGAAGCACCTAAGACACCGACGGAGATCCGCCAATTCTTAGGATTGGCTGGTTACTACAGACGCTTCATCGAGGGGTTTTCAAGGATTGCACAACCGCTCACTACCCTTACCCAGAAAGGCATCAAGTATGCTTGGGGTGAAAAACAAGAAGCAGCATTTCAATTACTGAAGCAGAAACTTTGCAGTGCACCCATTCTGTCCTTGCCGGAAGGGACAGATGACTTCGTAGTGTATTGTGATGCTTCCATTCAGGGATTGGGATGCGTACTCATGCAACGCGATAAGGTCATCGCGTATGCGTCGCGACAGCTGAAGGTTCACGAGAAAAACTACACGACGCATGACCTGGAATTGGGAGCAGTAGTGTTTGCACTTAAGATTTGGAGACACTACCTCTATGGAACGAAGTGCACAATCTTTACTGACCACAAAAGCCTCCAACACATCTTTGATCAGAAGGAGTTGAACATGCGACAGCGTCGCTGGGTCGAACTCTTGAACGATTATGAGTGTGCCATTCGGTATCACCCGGATAAAGCTAACGTGGTAGCTGATGCCCTCAGTAGGAAGGAACACTTGAAACCTCGTCGTGTACGAGCACTACAACTCACTATTCATTCGGGGCTACCCGATCAAATACGCGACGCCCAGTTAGAAGCAGTTAAGGAGGAAAACATCAAAGCCGAATCAGTGGGAAAAATGGAACGCGATTGGGAAGTAAAGCCCAATGGAGCCCGGTATTTCATGAATCGCATATGGGTACCCCTCTACGGGAACCTCAGAGAGCTAGTCATGGACGAAGCTCACAAATCTCGATACTCTGTCCATCCGGGTTCGGATAAGATGTATCAAGACCTTAAAGCTGCGTATTGGTGGCCCAACATGAAAGCCGATATAGCCACCTACGTGAGTAAATGTTTGACTTGTGCAAAAGTCAAGGTGGAGTATCAAAAGCCATCGGGGCTACTCCAACAACCTGAGATCCCAGTGTGGAAGTGGGATCAGATCTCAATGGATTTCATCACTAAACTCCCGCGAACCTTGGGTGGTTGCGATACCATCTGGGTGATCGTGGATCGTTTAACTAAGTCCGCACACTTCCTAGCTATTAAAGAAACAAATAAGATGGAGATGTTGACTCGCATCTACATTAAGGAAGTAGTTTCTCGGCACGGTGTGCCAACGTCCATCATCTCAGACAGAGATGCTCGCTTCACGTCAAACTTCTGGCGGTCACTCCTGAAAGCGTTGGGAACCCGCCTGGATATGAGCACAGCCTATCACCCTCAGACTGATGGTCAAAGTGAAAGGACCATACAAACCCTGGAAGACATGCTTAGGGCATGCGTAGTAGACTTCGGAAATAATTGGGAAATCCACCTACCTCTAGTAGAATTCTCATGTAACAACAGCTATCATACGAGTATCTCGGCAGCACCGTTTGAGGCATTATACGGTCGTAAATGCAGATCACCGGTCTGCTGGGCAGAAGTCGGTGACAGTCAACTCACAGGCCCTGAAT
The DNA here is from genome assembly GCA_947069175.1 of Scalesia atractyloides. Taxonomy (NCBI): domain Eukaryota; kingdom Viridiplantae; phylum Streptophyta; class Magnoliopsida; order Asterales; family Asteraceae; genus Scalesia; species Scalesia atractyloides. The sequence continues at coordinate 9,752,311 of CAMTDV010000028.1, read as the reverse complement.
TAATACTTGAGGCTACTGAAAAGATTGTACAAATCAGAAACCGCATGGCGGCGGCACGAGATCGACAGAAAAGCTACGCTGACCAACGACGCAAACCGCTCGAATTTCAAGTAGGCGACCGCGTCCTACTAAAGGTGTCACCCTGGAAGGGTGTAATCCGTTTTGGAAAACGGGGCAAACTTAACCCACGGTACGTAGGCCCGTTTGTAATCTTGAAACGAATCGGACCCGTAGCATACCAATTAGACCTTCCTGCCGAACTCAGTGGAGTTCACAACGTATTTCACGTGTCAAATCTGAAGAAGTGTCTATCAGATGAAACTCTAGTTATTCCATTGGATGAGATCCAAGTGGATGAGCAACTGCACTTTGTAGAAAAGCCTATTGAGATCATGGATCGTGAGATCAAGACTCGAAGGCACAGCAAGATTCCAATAGTTAAAGTTCGTTGGGACTCTAAGCGTGGACCGGAGTTCACGTGGGAAAGAGAGGATCAAATGAAAAGCAAATACCCACATCTCTTTGCAACTGAGCAGCAAACTAACGATACCGGTACCTAAATTTTCGGGACGAAAATTCTTTCAACATGGGGATGATGTGACAACCTGGAAACTTCTTATACTTTCGTGTACTATTGTTGACTAAATTCTTGTGCATGGCACTTGGAAATCTTTGTGTATAACACTTGGGAACTTCTTGTAACGTTGCGTACCATCATTAACGAACTAACTCTTTGTGCGTGGCACTCTAAACATGTACGTTACATGATAAACCGCGTTTACTCAATTTTCGGGACGAAAATTCTTTCAACATGGGGATAATGTGATATCCCGGGTTTTTCGGATAACTTACACGTGACACTTGTCGAATAATATATACGCTAAGTATTAAGCGTGCACGAATTAAATGAATACGTGTTGTGTGTTGTGTGAATTTTTAGTTATAAAGTAAGTATGATAGATATGTACACGAACTGAACCGAACCACGACACGAACCAACTTCGATTCATTGTGACTCTAGGAGTAACAAAGTTTTAAACTTTAACTCAAGTCTTCGGCCAAGATCAAACCCAAACCGATAGCGAACCTAAACCCTAAACCAAAACACTTTCGGCCAAGATCAGCCCATAACCGCGGATTTATTGAGTTCAAACCCAAACCGAACCCACCCAAGTCCCTCGGCCATAAACCCAAACCAAACCGTAACATTGTCCCCCTTGCGCCTATAAATACAAACCCATGCATGTTCATTCAAAAACACAAAACCCTAGAGTTTCATTGCCGTCGGCAGACTTGCGATCGCAGAAAGCTTCGCTTCTTTCTCTCGGTCGCAGCAAGCAGCAGCCGAAGTCTTCATCATCTCGATCTGATCAGCCTTGTTCTTTGCATTCCTCTCGGTCGCAGCAACAGCAGCAGCCATCGCTATCCTTATCTCCTGACCGCAAACAGCCCTTGCACTCCTTGTCGATCACGAGCAGCTTTCCTTTTCAGTTCCTTCAGTCGCGGTTTGCTGGAACAGCCGTACAAATCCTGTCCAAACCTCGGCTTGTTTACCTAGTTAACCAAGGTTAGGGTTATCCTGATTTCAAGATCATGTTTCGGATATATATATATGCTTGAATGATTAGTTGCTTCGGATATGTATATGCTTGAATGGCTAGTTGTTTCGGACGATATTTGCTGAATGAAATCGGCTGAGTTAATCTTTGTTTATATGTATGATAGTTTTTGGAACATATAAGCTTGCCAAGCATGGTTGAACGAAACGTTAGACTAGCTGATTTGTTAATGATGTTTACATTAGATGATTGTATTGTTTCGGATTGTTTATACTAGATTGAATGTTGTTTGAAAGTTGAATACATATATGATGTGTTTTGTTTGTAATAACTAGAAGTAAGAACTAGGGTTTGCATGGATGAGATATTAGTATTAATCTAGGATTAGAAATCGGTTTTAGATCGCCTAGATTAATCGCATGAACGGGATTACACAAGTTTATGATAAAGGTATGTTGAATCAGTTGCTGAGTAATAGTTACAGCCGACTTCATCAGGCTGTAACTCGGTCGTTAGTTGTCGAAAAACGGATTTTCTGATGTCTAGAACGTAGAGATTTGAATAAAGAATCTAATGGCGCTGGATTCATAATTTTCTGAAGTCGTTTGATATTTTTAAAGGGCTAAACAAGTTCAGTAGCTAAAGCTGTGAAAATTCTGGAATTTTTTTGGTTGTTTATCAAGTTGGATTTTAAAATCCGTAGGGAGTTGAGTCATGATTTTTGTACAGCAACTAGGTATAGAAATTTCCGGGCAACTCCAACTGGAATTTTGTTAATCGGACGATCAGTGATTTTTAAATAAATTCTTCCGTGGACTGCAGTCAGAAAGCGGTAAATCTGACTGCAGCTTAATGAATTAATATTTATGGTTAATTGGTAAAGATTTAGGACTTGGAAAAATTATATAAATTTCTATGGTATAAATGTCACCTACTGTAAAAATATAGGAATTTTTGGAATGTTAGAACTATTTTATAAAAATCCTAGAAAACAGCTGAATAATTGAGTGTTAAGCAGAAAGTTGATAACTTGTGATTTTATGCATTAAAGTGTTGCATGGATTTGGAAAATGTTCATGATAAGTTGTTTGATTACTATGATCACATGAGAATACTTGCATGCATGTTTGAGTGTTAGATATGTTGTTTGTGTGTATCACTTTGTGAGTAAATTTCGTGTGGAATTTGTATTGGTGTGATTTCACACTGACGTGTAATTAATTGGTTTGTTAGGACGCAACTAGCGGTCCCATCTCTTATAACATCTTTGCTACACTAACCGAGCAAATAAAGGTGAGTTCACGGCCCCTAACTTTATCCGGTTTTTAAACAACAGGGGGAGAAACATGTATACACTCTCAAACTCAAACTCTTTACGTTATACGAATTTAACGTCACATAACTATACGGTAACTAAGTTAATGTTAATGTAATGTTATGGGCACTAAGCAGCTTTATCACTTAAGTCCTCGACAATCTCCTCGGATCGTTAGTATTTGGGTTAAATAGCGGGGGAATTATAAGTAGTACTACTGGGTCTGACGAGCCCCATCCGAGCTAGTCGCGCTAGCCGACCTGGTATGGTCAACGGGTGAATAATTGGCCTAACATCGCCATGGTCATGTGATAGGCCTGGCAAAACGGAGGCACAACAGTCAGCTTCGATCGCGAACACTTAGTGACATGACTTTAGGCTAGCTACCTATATATATTAACATTGAACTTAATTACGAATCAACTTAATATTCCGGGTTTGGAATATTGGAAACATCAACTTATTATCCCGGGTTGGGGATAATGGAAACAACAACTTAATTTTCCGGGTTTGGAATATTGGAAGCAACAACTTATTATTCCGGGATTGGAATAATGGAACTGATACGTTATCCCGGGGTGGGGATAACGGGAGAGAACAAACTATAACCGACAAACGAATTTATGAAAACCTGTGAACTCACTCATCTTTAATGTTGACACTTGTTTCTTTACATGTTTCTCAGGACGCTAGGAGCTCTAGGTGCACGCACATGCATTGAACAAGACATCTATATCGAGTCTTATTTATTAATATTGTTTTGGGATTTTTCATTTGTTTTGGCGTTTGTGTTGGCGCCCGCATCACTACTTATTTATGCTTCCGCTCAAACTTTAAAAATAATGCTCTGCTAAATATCGGTAATTGATATAAAATCTACAACGAACGATTTTGGAAAACGTATTATCAAATCATGTAGAGTCGTTCGACGTACTAGTGTTTCAGATTCTGGTTTGTTCACACGCCTCGCGGTAAAACTCCGCAAGTGGAAGTTGAGGGTGTGACAGATAGTACATCAGCAAGTTAGACTGTCACACTGAAATTAAATTTAAAATTGTTTATGTGTGATAGCAGCTTCATCATATGATGTATCAGTAGGCAAAAGGCATGAAATAATCAACTTACCTTGGTGATATAAACATAATGAACTGTGTATGAGTGGGTAACATATCAGTGGCGTATGGTTTTATAACCTTAAATCTTGCATTGATAGATTGCCAAAATATGAGGTTTTAGGTCTTTCTATCGTTATTTTATCCGGGTTATCCAGTTGTCCTTCTGCTGCATCTAGATATATGCTGACCTAGGCACAACCAGGATATCTTAAAAGAGCTAAAATGCCAAATCCCAAAAGTTGAAGAAGCTCTCCTAGAGAGTCATTCAAACGTGCAAAGTGCATTATTTGTACCAAAATTTGGTATTTGCCCTAACCCTCGTTGGATATTGGTCTCTTTGCTGTACGGAAGTACTGACCTGATCACCAATTATCTAACGTTGTAATTCAAAAGGATGAATTTCGGTATACTCACCTACTACGAGGAATCTTTGTGCATACCTTGATCGTGGGGGTATGTCCTGAACTAGGACACACTAGTATATCAGTATAAATTATATTAACATATCACTAGGTAATGGTACTTGAAATGTCATGTTTTGGTTTAAGTGGATAAACAATACTGGTAATCGTCTTGAACTGCTTTTCATGAATATTGCATATAGAATTATCAAATAGTGTGAAAACAGTTTGATGTTGCTGATATGATCTTCTTAACGGTGATTTTCACAAAAACAGAGTGTTTATTATTTTGTTATTTATTTGCTTTCAGAAAATATAAAAATCCAAAAAGATTTCATTTTCTTGTAAATTCTTAATGTACGGAATATGGTTGTTCATGGAGGAGTTGTTACTGATAGGGGGAGACGATGTTAGAAGCTCAGTTCAATATTTTTCGATCTTGCAGGTTCTGTGTTTTTAAAACTTTAAGTGTGTGGCTTGAGTTGAGAAGTGCTTAATCTATGATACAGTTTTACTATCTCTTGATTATGTTGAAAAATTCTTTTGGTTTGTCAAGATGTTTGTTTTATAGTATACAGATGGTAACAGTGTTTTGCTGAGAAGTTTGGTGAAGAGGAGTTTGCTTGGATGCATGGTAGAACCTCCTTTCTACATTGCAGACAAAGTTGAAGTTTTTGAAGATTGCTATGCAAGTACTAAACTGGAGTTTACTCAAACGCTAACGTTTTAGAAGATTTGGTGATTGGATGCATCAGCTTAGGGGGAGTCTGTTGCTAACAGAAGCTATTAAAGCTGAAGCTATCGAAAGACCAACGTATTTCAAAGAAATTAAAGATTGCAAGATGACTGAAGACAAAATTGTTTAATGAAGCTATTGTCAAGGGGGGTTTGTTGGTGCATATTTGTGACAACAGCTTAGATTTGGTCTTTGGATATCTTGTAATTAGTAAAATGATAAATGGTTAGCGGGTTTAGTTTTGTAATAGTTAATTAGAAGTAATTGGGCTAACCAGACACCATATAGCATATGGTAGGTGAATTAGGCCTAGACCCTTTAGCAGTCCATGTGGTGAAACCCTAGCCTAGTTGCAAACCTGTCTCTATATAGAGGGAGGTTGTTATTAGGGTTAAGGTTGCTCATTCAGTTGGTCAGTGGATTAGTTGCTCAGAGAATTACTTCAGAGAGAAAGTTGAGAGAGAGTCTTGAATTGATTGTAAACACTTGTGTTGCATAATCAATAGAAGACAGTTTGAAAGTAATTGTGTTCTTGTTGTTGTTCGATTTTCTATGAAATCTGATCTTGAGGATTTCGCACTCTAGGTTGGATAGACGATTCTGTGAAGATCCATATAGATTAGGGGACCTACAATCCCTACCTGAGGGTGTTGAAGACTTTATTGTTTACTATGATGCATCGCACACTGGCATGGGCTGTGTGCTAATGCAAAATGGCAAAGTAATTGCCTATGCATCACTACAACTAAAGCTACACGAAAGGAATTACACCACCCATGACTTAGAATTGGGTGTTGTTGTATTTGCACTTAAGTTATGGAGACATTACTTGTATGGCACAAAGTGTATTATATACACTGACCATAAGAGCCTCCAACATCTGTTTAATCAGAAAGAATTGTTCATGCGACACCGTCATTGGATTGAAAACTTAATGATTATGTTGTGAAATTCGCTACCATCCGGACAAGACAAATGTGGTTGCTGATGCCTTAAATCGCAAAGAACGGGTTAAGCCTATAAGGATTAACGCCAAGAGCATTGAGCTCAGAAATAGCTTAAATGAGAAGCTATTAGATGCGCAAAAGCAAGCTCTATTAGAGGCTAGTGCTCCTAATGAAGGATTAGGCGGAACTGTTGATCAGTTAACGCCTGGAAAGGATGGAATCCTTAGATTCAATGATAGAATCTGGGTTCCAGTTTTTTGAGGACTTAGAGCTCTAATCCTCCATGAAGCACATAATTCAAGATACTCAGTTCACCTGGGTGGTGACAAGATGTATCAATATTTAAAAAGAATTATTGGTGGATGGGTTTGAAGAAATCCATTAGCCACTTATGTAGATAAGTGTCTGACGTGTTCGCAAGTTAAAGCCGAACATCAGAAACCATCAGGACTCCTACAACAAATAGAGATTCCCACTTGGAAATGGGAAATGGTAACAATGGGCTTGATTACCAAGTTACCTAAAACCAAACGTGGTAACGACATGATTTGGGTCATTGTGGATAGGCTGACTAAGTCAACACATTTCTTGCCAATCAAAGAAAAGTATAATTCTGACAAATAGGCTAAGTTGTACGTGGACAAAATTGTGTCCCTACATAGCGTGCCAGTATCTATTGTATCTGATAGAGATAATAGATATACATCTCATTTTTTGGAAAAGTTTCCAACAATCTTTAGGCACAAGATTAATTTTAGTACGGCTTACCATCCACAAGCTGATGGTCAAAGTGAGCGTACTATCTAGACATTGGAAGACATGCTTAGGGCATGTGTGATTGATTTAGGTGGAAGTTGGGATGACCACTTACCCTTGATAGAATTCTCCTATAATAATAGTTATCATACGAGCATCAAGGCTGCTCCTTATGAGGCCTTGTATGGGAGAATGTGGCGAACACCCGTGTGTTGGGCAGAAGTTGGGAAAGCCCAACTATCAGGACCTGAAATTGTCCTGGAGACCACGGACAAGATTGTGCAAATCCATGATCGTCTCAAAGCTGTCTGTGATAGGCAGAAGAGTTATGCCGACAAGAGGCGAAAACCTCTTAAGTTCCAAATAGGGGACATAGTATTATTGAAGGTATCACCCTGGAAAGGTGTGATGCGCTTCGGAAAGAAGGGCAAGTTAAACCCGAGATATATTGGACCATTCGAGGTAATCAAATGTGTCGGTTTTGTGGCCTATAAGCTTAGGCTACCCGAGGAGCTTAGTGGAATTCATGATATGTTCCACATCAGTAACCTTAAGAAATGTCTAGCTGATGAGTCGCTAGCAATGTCACATAAAGATGTGCAAATAGATGAAAACCTGAGGTTTGTTGAGAAACCAATTTTGATCAAGGATCGACAGGTTAAAAAGCTACGAAAGAAATTAATAAATATAGTAAAGGTTAAATGGGATGCCCTTAGAGGTCACGAGTTTACATGGGAGGTTGAGTCCACTATGTGGCAAAATCTCGAGGTCGAGATTCTTTTAGGGGGTGACGATGTAACACCTTGTAAAATCGTGTCCAACAATATAGCGACACATGTCGTATTTATTTAAAGTCTATTAAAGACTAACAGGGACTAAAAGCGTCAACATGCTCAAACTAAGTCTCCAAGTGATCTTCTGATGTCAACATGCATAAACCTAGCCTCTGAGTGACCATTGGTGTCAACATGCTAAAACTTGGCCTCTAAGTGACCGTTGTGTCAACATGCCCAGCCTCTTAGTGACATCGAAGTCAACATGCTTATAATGAGCCTCTGAGTGATCCTTTATGAAGTCCTAACTCTCATACGTTCCATTTGTTGGACGAGTAGGATTAAATCCTTAATTAATTGAAAGTTGGATAATGGAGGGGTTAAAAGTGTCAACATATTAATTTATACCTTTGAGTGACCATTTAACAAACCGAGAGCTTGACAATGTCCGGGCATGCTCCTGGGTACGCCAAATATTGGTTAAAGAGGGCTAAATATGCTAAAAAGGTGTTTTAGGAGGTTTTATAAGTTGAGGGGCTAAAAGTGTCAAACTTTGATTCTGTCCATGAGGCGCTCGCGGGGCGCGAGAGACTAGGCCTGGGTCTCTCGCGGGCGTGAGAGGCCTGTGTCTGCAGAAAATTGCCTTGGCCTCCACACAAATTGCCAAAAACCATTTGATTCGAAACCATGGCTTTCCAAATTGCTATGCCACGTTTTAGGACACTTGTAAGCTTCTTTTACACCCATTAGCACCTGGCATCACCCCCTTCAAGCTCTCCAAATATAAATAGGTGCCAAGGTTCACCATTTGAACTTGCACCTTTCTCATTCACAATTCTAGCTTCCAACTTAGTTTTATTGCATCATAGGAACCACTTGTAAGTGTTCCTTCTTCTTGCATTTTCGTTTATAGGATTTTATAGCCAAAAGTCAAGCATTTTACAGAAAAGTTAGGTGTTAGTCCCTATAAAAGGCACCTCCTGAAGATCACATTTGCTAGACCAATTGACGAGTCAAATTTATTTTATTAAAAAGTCAAACAGACTATTTTTTCGAAAATATCACAATTTGATCTTATATATGTGATGAAACTTGTTTTGACACTTAAACAAGTTGATAATAATTATTAGAACATGTAAGAACATGTTCGGCTCGTCAATTTCAGTTCTAGGGTCGGTTCGCAACCGAAAGTCGCGAAGTTTTACTTCTGCTTTGACTTTCGCAACTGACCCGATTTAGATTAGTTAGCTACTGATCTAAAGTTGCATTATGATCATAATATAATGTAGCATAACCCTCTGAGGTTATATGACATGATCATAATGAGAATCTGAGTTTATGCACAAGTTCCGTAATTATGCCATTTTGACTAAAATACCCTTTTTGCATAAAAGAGGTTTAAATGTTAATGAACTTGAAAATGAGTTTCCTACTGATGTAATATTATAAGTAGGATTATTTGGGATGTTAAATCAGAACATAAACTGAGTTTATGAATAAGTCCTTGTATTATGTCGATAAATGACGATAAGGCCCTTATGGCCTATAAAATGGTTTTAATCACATCTTTTTAAAGTAAATCTTTTACCTACTGATATGTTATATAAAATAACATATCTAAGACATGTTAACCTGACCTTAACATTAATTTTCATTAAAGATCACACAAATCGTCATTTTACGACATGAGCGTCGTTTCGGCGCATAGTATGGTTTTAAACCATATTTACCAACCAAGCCTTGTTACCTACTGATTTTAAAACTTATTTTAAGTACTTTTATAGTAGATACAAGATATAACTCAGAACCCCAAATAATTTATAAACTATGTGTAAAATGATTAGAAAGCCATCCGGTGCATAGTTTGGTCATAAAAGACAAATTACACATATAATTAATATCCTATTGATATTATATCATAAGTAAGTTATTTTTCTAGAATACTTATGGTTATAACATTAAATTATATTCAAGTTCCTTTTATAAGGTATGAAGTTACCAAAATGTCCATATGAGGCATAATTTTATTTTAAAACCTTAACGGACATATAAGTTAATATCCTACTGATATTACCACTTATTTAATATGTAATGGCATATAGAACTCGACCATGACTTATCCGGTAAACCGATATCGCTGATATGCGTACGGTTAAGCATATGTAACTAGTTTACAAAAATTAACCGAAACGGATCTAACCTTGTCATTTAAGTCTCAAAATCCAGAATGTTTATAGTTTATCGATATCACACAAGTCAAAGTACTTGTTGGGATTAAAATACATTCTATCCGATCATCGTTTAATCTAGCGTTATACGTTTTGATCATCTACACTAGTCGGTCTAAGTATATGACTTAAACAAGACCGTTAGTATTTAATTGGTTAGCTTATGCCATAATCCAGACTAGAGCCTTCCGGTAAATGCTATCTGCACTTAGTTCACTTTGGATACGACTGATATATTAAATCTTTCCTTTTAAATCAAGACTAGCTCAGGTAAATACTCTCGACTTATTTCCCCTATACAAGCTTGGGTTACGGTATATTAGTACCGCTTGGTCGGAAATGAGATCAATCGAATGCCGTATTATGGCTAGTAAATCCGCATATTCCGTTTTAATCAGTTTTTTTGATAACTTAAATATCGGGGGTTAACTACCGTGTCCTGGATATCCTCGGCTCATGACATTAGATAATGGCCACGACCTTAGCGCGAACTGTAGGCATACACCTGACAGACGCTCAAATGCATTTACCCACACTTGTTGGGGATAACTCCTTCGTGAGTTCATAAGTGGTGTGTATGTTACCCATGTCTCGGTTTTTGTACTGGGTCATGTATGTATGGACAAACATGTGAATCTGTTAACAAGGTTGCAAGGTCAACTTTCCCAAGTTATAAAAGATTTTGTGCGGATACGCACTTAAAATATTTTATTTAAATATTTTCAAAATGAGTCAGTTGGGTGTATTTACCAGCGAAAGCTGACGTATTTTCAAAAGACTAAGCTTGCAGGTACAATACGAAAATAGACCGGAAGTGCTCGGTAGTGATAAGAGGATCTTGCAAATCCTAGATCTGCCCAAAGTCTGTTTTACATTCTTTCTTTGTACAATTTATGATCCGCTTGTGGATCTTCTATTACGAGCCTGTATATTATTTTGTAGTTAGAACATTTGGTTTATAATAGTAATTTAAAGCCAAGACTTCCGTTGTGCTGTGTTTAATTGACTATGATGATATCAAATTACGTCACGATATTTCCCACCCGGGCCCACTGGTGAGTGGGTTGGTTGTGGAAGGCCGGGGTGTGACACTTCACATAAAGGTCATCAATACTATGAAAGGTAAACTTAGAACAGGAAATACTGAACAATTAATACGGAACTCTGACAAACTTTATTAAACTCGAAAAAAGCGGTTACTTTTTCAATATCTCGGAACACACCAAAACCCAGCAAATCAGACCATCATCCTTAGATTTGAACCAAATTCGAGCCAATATTTTTTTTTTTTGAAAATATCATATCTAAAATAAACCTAATCAAAATCCATCTTCAATCAGCTGAAATTTGATGAAAACTAATGCAAATCGCTGAAATTTGTTGAAAATCACCAAAACAAAGAAAACTCATCACGAACTCAAAAATCTCTTGAATCTAAACCTCCTATGAAAACCTATAGCAGTATGAGCACTCTCTATATAAAGTCTTCTCTGATACCACTTGTAAGGTCGCTTAACCTCTCTAAACAGGATCTATCATGAACAACGAGTATAACATGCCGAAACTATTATACGTTCACACTTACGTAATCAATTTAGAAATAGTAGAAACAGAAGATTTCATCAAAATTGCACTTGTATAACCAAATAGAGAAAACACAGAGTTTTCTCAGATCTACAAATGCCAAAAAGTCATGCTAGTTACAAAATAAAAACCCTATATATACTTAACATTGATACTACTGAACAAACACATGTTCCGTAGCACCCATATAATACTGCCAAACAATGCTACATTCAAAGGATATTTTGAATTACATAAAGTAATTCGAAACTTACATAAATTCAGAATAATCAAAAGATAAACATATTATACAAAAGTTACACTAAGTCCCTTTCATTTCTTAGGTTTATCATATCCAACACTTCATCACTTTTAGTGCACTTACATGAATCAGCATGTAAATACCACTCGAGGCCAGGATATAATATTAATTTATTAATTAGTCCAAGTGATATATATTAGTGTGTATTTGTCAATCTGTAGTCGTCATAGAAAACGTGAATGACCCAAGTTAATGGCGTCAAAGATTGTTAATAGATTTTAAAGATTAGGCGGAAACTCTAATGACTCAAGTTAATGGCGACACTATTATTTCACCCACTTTCAATAAACTATGTTTAATTAATTAAAACCATTAACACACACACACACCCAACTTACCCTGACTTCCTTAGCTAGCTTGACATCAAGGGGGTAAGTTTCCTCCAAACACCTCAAGAATCTAGCCAAGAATGGCTATGGAAGAAGATAAGATTGTAACATCCGCCAAAAATGGGTACTAGAAAAATCTGACCCGTTTTGAAAATCGCATCTGAACCATTTGTAGACTAGTTCGAATCGTTATAAACAAAATATATTATATTTGACCATACTCCGATTTTTATTTTTATGAAACTTAGGACATATGATAGAGGAAAATAAGACGTCCCAACGGTGTGTTCGTATTTTTGTAAAACGTTAAATTTTTTCGAAGTTATACGACATAAACGAGTTAAGTAGCTAAATAACTAATATATATATATATATATATATATATATATATATATATATATATATATATATATATATATATATAATATATATAATCTTACAAATTAAATGTTGGCCGACATTTATGCATTTTTCTTTACGGAAGTTAAAAAAATAATTAAAAATTGTTTCTATAAACCATAATCTTTAACTTGTTTCCAAGTTGTTTTAACCTTAATTCTTAACTATAAATAAGGATCTCTCTTCATTGTTTTTCACATCTAAAATCTACATTCCGAGCTCTATAGGTTGAAGAAATTGTCTCTCTAAAATCATCTAAGTTCGTTTTGCAAGTAAGTTATAGTTCTATTTTTTGTTTTACTACAGTTCAAGCATAGCTAGCTTAGATCTATTATTCACTAACATTTCTAGGTTGTAACCATAAACCTAAGGTGAACCAAATAAAGTGTTAAACACTTTTCTAGCAAACTAGTTTATTTTTTGACAGTCAAAACTATGTCCAAGCAGCTACAAATGGGCTGGATTATCTTCACTACATGTAGTTAGTCAAGTTAGCTTCGATTTGATATATAGCTCACTTTCTAATTAATCCGAATGAATTTTTTCCGACTTTTATAAGAGTAGTGCGCAAAGTTGTCTTCAAGTACAAAAATTTACTTTTAAATCGATTTTTATGAATAAAACCTAAATAAAAACAAGTATTTCTAGAGGTAGATAGGCTAATAATATGCATTTTTTTTAAAGTAAAAATTTAGAATGTTAACATATTAATGAACTCGTGAAGATCTTCAAATCTCCTTATATTTCTCAGGAAATTTGAAGATAGTCAAGAACCATGACAACTTCTATATCTTGCTCTTTAATCTAAAACTTAGATGTTAGTCATTATCTTTAGGAACATCTAGAAATTTATCACTTAGAGTTAGACTTATGAGATAAATTATTTGCAAAGGTATATAGTCAGGAAAGCTCCTAACCTTCCAAGTGATGATGTATCTTTGATCTCATCCGGATCTGTGAAAATCTAGGAAATCATGGTGATATAAGACGTACATTGTGAATAATAAATATTAAATAATTTATAAATATATTTTTTGTACAAATTTCCCAAATCGTAGGTTGTAGTTTTGTTACTTTTGGTTTTTAGTAGTTTTGTATTTTATATCTCTAGGTTAAATTTATCATTTGGAGTTCTCTTATTTGTGAAGAATATCAAGGAATCAAAATACTCAACCTGTGAGTAGATCTTACCTAATTCTCCTTTTTACAATTTAATGTTTTGAGGTGTATTATATGTCATTTATCGCATTAATTCATTTACTTCAAGTATTTTATTTATCAATACATGCATAATTCAATGTGTAATTATGTGGTAGTTGTGATTTGTTTATTGTTTGTATCACTAACCATTATCACTAATCAGTATCGCTAATTATTATTCACATGGATCCATCGGCTGACTAAGTTCTACACGGCCGTGGATTGTAGTCTAGTATTGCCACCATATTTACCGTTTTATATTATTGATCGCATTTATCATATTGACCGCAGTTTCACAACATCATGTTGGTTGTGATTTATATAATTATTGGTATTATTTGTATTTATCATTTAATTACCGTTGAATCGCATGTCAACATTTTTAAAGAAATAAACCAAAACAATTTTATAAACAAAAACGACATATTACTTCCATATTCAGTACAAGTAGACAAGATAAGTGGAAAGAGTAAGGTCAAGATCGAGTGGGAGTCCATCATCGCTATGGCTCCTATGGATAGCTGAGTCCCCAATTATGTTGGATAATGGGTCAGAATCCTTTACACACGCTCTATCTCACTGGGACTCGCATGCACCCCAAATTATTTTTACGTGTGCACCCGTAACTATAATTTGATTTTCCTGTTTATCCCAGATTCTCCTAACTTTTGCCAAAAGATCCTTAGATTCGAATGTCAAAAGTGGGTGTTGGAAAAGCGATAAAGGTCACAAAAGGTCTAGAGATAATGTCATACTAATGATCCGTCATAGCATAAATAGATAGCATATGTAATAGTGCTATAATGCTGGGTGTGTAACTATATGCAATGCAATGCATGTGTATATTCTAAATGTATAGTGTGTACGATAATAAAAGACGAACCTTGCAATCTGGAGCGTAGTGTCATAGTCGCTTTCGGAACTGAATCGGTTATAGTCTGGTTTTACAAAAAATTTTAAAAACCTAGTTCACTATAACCAATGGCTCTGATACCAAACTGTCACACCCCCAACATACAACCTACTAGGTTTTACCATGAGGCGTGTGAACGTACCAGGATCTAGCCACTAACCACATTGAACTACTAATAAATAATACAAAACACAATCATTATGTCCAACATGAATAGTGTATTTCTAGTTAAACGTTTCAAACAAAGCAAGTGTTCAGCGGAAGCACATGTAATTGTTTCAAACAATCAAAACCAATATGTTTTAGAATGCAAAGTACTAAATGTTCGCAACAAGTAGCACGCCCCATGACACTTCTAGCTCCTTAGATTGCAAGTTCTGCTCCACTGATATACCTAACGACTTGCAAGCATGCAGTAGTGTATCAGCATAAAGCTAGCGAGTTCACAGTTTTTGTTTAACGTATTTCATGTAAGTGTTTATCTTAAAAACATGTCAAGAATAATAAACTTGGTACCCATATGACTATTTTGTTTGTTGTGCCCTCATCAATGTCTATCAGCATTGATCAAAGTGTTAAAGGTCCTTAGTTCACGCCAGGCTCCCAGCACAGTGTGAGGTTCGTCAAAAGCCTCCCAGGCAACTAGCTCGGTAGTAAGTAGGGACTTTCGTGATAGAGTTTGAGTTTGTTAACTAATATCAAAGTTAGACTACAACATTTAAAAGTATTCCTCCCAGTAATATTAGTTCCCCCGGGACCCATGCTTGTGAAAGAGTAGTGAGCTCACCTCAGTTTGATCGGTCCATGTTAACGTGCTTCTACACATTAATAAAGTGTTTGGTCCATTACACGCGACCTAGCTTACAATAACTGTTAGGGGCTAAATTTTATTGAGTATGGATCACTTATCCTGACACCTAGCCTGGATCACTTATCCTTAACAGATAGTGCAGGAAGTCTGAGGATAAAGGATCCTTATGTTTATTTATGCTATCTAACAATTTCCTGTTTTGTTGCTAATGTTTATATGAAGGTCATGAACGAGTGGGACTTGGTCAAGCTAGAATCTTTTGGAATATGCTGAGAATTAGGCACGTGCATGTGCCGTTATGGATGAACGTAGGGGCTTCCTTTATTTTCGCTTAGTTAGTTATTAGTTAATTTAGAAATATATAAGGGGATATTGAGCTCGATAAGACACACACTTGCACTTTTTTGCTACTCTCGCAAACTGCTCTCAAATATTCACACTAGAACTCATTTGTAACAAGCTCGATATCATCCGAAGCTGTACTAGATTGTGGATTGTTTTGTGGAATATAATCGGTGATCGGTAGTTTCCATCAACCGAGGTTTTTTATGCCAGAGATCTTAAAGATCAAGGGATTTTTTCTCATATAAATCATCGTGTTCATTGTCCTTTACATTTCATATCTGATCATACAATTTTTCATCATACAAGTACACGACCTCACAAAATCAGATTTGGTCACATTATCCTTAATCAGATTTTTGACCAAAACAATTTGGCCCCCACCGTGGGGCAAGTGGTGCTTCAATTCTTATAATTTTCATTCCTCTCAGGGGAAAGCTAATTCAAGTGCCATGCTAGCGGTTACCTCATCTTAAACCACTATGCCTTTGCCTCCCATTCCTCCAACATTTTAGAAGATTGCTGAAAAAGTTCAGAAGAAGACTTCATCCGTCTTCACAGGATCAAAAACCTCTGCTTTTTCTTCCTCTAGTAGTACTAACAATGATGTTTATGTTTTGTTATCGCAGATCAAGAGCTACATGGAGCAACAAGACAAGACTAAACAGAGGATCCTTCGTGAAATTGATGACATCAAGAAGCAGAAGTGACTGGCAGAAGATCAGTCTCCACTGTTGCCAGGTCATTGGATTTTGCTACTCTATCATCAACAATCCAGCATTCTAAGGGACCCAATGTCCAGATTCAAGGATCCTCCAACCTCCATCAAGGATTACTAGCAATGACGTATCCTAAGGGATCCTACTATCAACCTCAAGGATCCTCTATCCTTCGTCAAGGATCACTTGAGACAACTCAGCCTCAAGGATCCTTCTTCCAACCTAGAGGATCACAGGGAATGTACCAGCCTCAGGGATCCTATTTTCAGCATCAAGGATCCTCAACTCGGATTCAAGGATCCTCAACTCGGATTCAATGATCCATGGATTATCCATCAAGGCCTTCAGCACCAATGTATTCTAGACCTTTCAGGGTCAAGGATCCTCGAGGAGCCAACCACTTAGAAGTTCCGAAGTCCATAATGGGGATTTCATCCCGATGCAAACTATTGCTTCATCAGGCCCTACTGTGACAGCAGACATCTCTTATCCTCAATACACTTTTGCAATACCACATTTGAGTCAAACGTGAGGTAACAATTTTAACAACACATTTATGGATACTAATTATGGTTTCATGCAGGATGCAAGGATCAACCAGGCTATGATCAAGGAGCTACAGAAGCTCAAGGATATGATATCCCGCGTCCCAAGGATAGTTAAGCCTATTCATGAGATTCCAGATGGAAGTCACAAGTTGTCTCGCGCCAGGCAGAGATTCCGAAATGCTTCAAGAGACCCGACATGAAGTTGTACGACGGAACAACTGATCTAGAGGAACAGGTGCCTCAATACTGGGAGATAATGGAAATAAATCTTATTCTAGAAAGGTTGAAAGAAGCTTGTTTATGTAAGGGCTTCGGATCCACATTCATTGGATCAACAATCAAATGGCTGCTAAGTTTTCCTCCTTACTCCATTACTTCATTCTCTCTTTTAGTTAACCTATCAATAATCAGTTTTCATGTAGCAAAACTTTTGAAAGGCTAACTAATGACTTTTATAGGATAACCCAGGCTCGTGATGAATCCTTAAGGGATTATTTCACCATGTTTGGTGGAGAATCCTTAGAAATACCGAATCTAGATGTTGCAATTGCGGTTGAGGAATTTAAAATGGGATTACAAAAGGATTATCCATTTTATGATGGCCTTTTCATGACCCCTTGCAGGAACTTAGACAAAGTGAGAAACAGGGCCCTAAGATTCATCCGTTTAGAGGATGATAAGAGAATACAAGACAGGTTCATTGGTTCCAACAAACAGGAGTACAACGACAAGAAGTAAGGATCCTTCTACAAGAATAACAGATCCAAGCAGTACTCTAAACCTAATAATCAAAATGTTCATGCAGTTGAACAAGATGATGATGAGGAGGAATATCCTCCAATGCCTGAATATTGCTTTTTTGTTGATAATAGTGAATTGATGCTTGCCTTGCAGAACTTAGGTGAAAAAGCTAGGTGGCCGAAGAAGAACGAGAAGTCTAACTCCTTCAAGGATAAGTCCAAGTGGTGTGCATACCACGAAACATATGAATGCATAGCTCTGAGGAGGAAAAATTGGATATCTCCTCAGTAAGGGGCACTTAAAAGAGCTGCTAGGCAGGAAAAGGTCAAGGATCCAAGATCCTGAAAATGTTCTAGAGAAAGCTGCTCCGCCTTCAGCCGATGCACAAATTATAAACTTTATATTCAGAGGATCATATATCTGTGGAACCTCATTCTCGGCGGCAAAGAGGCATGCCAAAGAAACTAAGTTAGAAAATGGAGACAGGCCCATCAGGACCTCCACTCTAACTCAGCAGAAAGTTATATCCTTTGATGAGGATGATCGTGTTGATATTCAGGATCCTCGTCATGATGACCTTGTTATTACTTTGTTTATCGCTAATCACTTTGTTCGTAGGATCCTCATTGACGGTTGAAGCTTTGTGAACATCATACATCTTGATGTCCTGAAGAGGATGAACATCCTGGAAACCGAAATAATTCGGAGATCGTCTTCACTTGTAGGATTCAATGGTAAAATGAAGAACATATTAGGGAACATGAAGCTCCCAATTCAAATCGAGGGGTAAACTCTGTACAAAAATTTTATGTTATTGACTGCTTGTCTTATTGCAATGTTATCCTTGGCAGGCCTTGGATTCATGAAATGAAAACTGTTCCAATAACCTATCACCAGTGTGTCAAACTACCAACACCTTGGGGGGTAGTGAAGATAGAGAGTGATCAACAAGAGGCCAAGAATTGTTATACCTCTTCAATGAAACCGACATCTCAACCAAGGGCATCATAGCAATCACAGCAACCTCCAAGGAGTGTCCTGGAGGCAACAGAACAAGACATCAAGGATGTAATGCTGGTTTCGGATCCTAAAATCAAAGTCTACATAGGATCCAGGATCCTTGACAGTATAGAGCAGGATCTACTATCCTTCATGAAAAGAAGAAAGTCTACCTTTGCTTGGAAACACGAGGATATGACAGGTATATCTAAAGATATTATAAGACATAAACTAGGAATTAATAAATCTTTCAGGCCAATTCATCAAAAAAAGAAAATTTGCACCTGAAAGGAACCTTATCATCCAAGAGAAGGTAGACAAACTCTTGAAGGCAGGTATGAATAGAGAAGTTAAGTATCCAAGATGGTTGGCCAATGTAGTGGTAGTTCGAAAGAAAAATGAAAAGTGGAGGGTATGTGTCGATTTTACAGATTTAAATAAGGCATGTCCCAAGGATCCTTCCCATTACCACACATTGACTCCATGGTGGATGCAATAGAAGGACATGAATTGCTAAACTTTATGGACGCTTCCTCTTGATTCCAACAAATTCAGATGGAACCACCTGACCAAGAGGATGCAGCATCCATGACTTTTACTGGAATATATTGTTATATTTCAATGCCTCATGGACTAAGAAATGCAGGTGCCACCTACCAAAGACTGGTCAACATGATGTTCAAAGAGCAGGTTGGAGACACTATGGAAGTGTATATAAATGACATGGTGGTCAAGTCCAAAAGAGCAGAGGATCATCTCAAGGATCTTGAAGTAGCATTCAACATCCTTGATCAGTACAACATGATTTTGAATCCTTCAAAGTGTCATTTTGGTGTTAAAGCTAGAAAGTTCCTAGGATACATGGTGACCAAGAGAGGGACTAAAGCAAGACCAGAGCAAATTAAGGCGATCATGAATATAAAATCCCCTTCCAATGCCAAGGATGTCCAACGATTGACAGGAAGGATCGCGACCTTAAACAGATTAATTTCAAAGTCCTCGGAGAAGTACAAGGTTTTTTATGATATTTTGAGGAAGAACAAGAAATTTGAGTGGACTAAGAAGTACGAAGCTGCACTCAAGGCTCTCAAGGATTATCTATCCTTAGCACTAGCCCTGATGAAACCATAGGATGGTGAGCCATTATCCTTGTACTTAGCTGTTTCAGGTAAAGCAGTAAGTGTAGTGTTAGTTAAGGATCACGAAGGCCAACAACATCTGGTATATTATGTAAGTAAAAGCCTTCTTGATGCTGAAGCTAGGTACTCTCATTTAGAGAAATTAATTCTTGAATTGATTATGGCTTCCACTAAACTTAGACATTATTTTGAAACACATACAATTGTTGTGAAAACTGATTTTCATATCAAGAATGCTCTCAGGAAACATGAAATGTCAGGAAGAATGGCGAAGTGGGCAGTCAAACTTAGTGCATATGACATAAAATATGAACCAAGGACTTCCATCAAGTCTCAAGCTTTGGCAGACTTTGTGGCTGATTTCAGTAGTGATCTACAAAGGGAAGCTGAATATTAGAGGTTCAACTGCTTGAGGAGACCAATGATCATTGGATATTGTTCATAGATGGAGCCTCAAACGTCAAGGGAACTGGACTAGGCATACTATTAAAATCGCCACAAGGGGACATAATACCCCAATCCATTGCTTGTGAGTTTCAGACAACTAACAATGAAGCAGGATATCAGGCCCTAATAGCAGGTTTGCAATTAGCTAAACAGATGAGGATCAGGTATCTTCAAGTATACATAAACTCATTGCTAATTACTAACCATTACAATGGCCCGTATGCTGTGAAGGGTGAGAAATTAATCCAATATTTAGAAATTGTTAAAAAACTAGCAAACGCATTTGATTATTTTAGCATAATGCAAGTACCTAGAGAAGAAAATGCTGGGGCAGATGTGTTAGCAAATCTAGGATTATCCTTAAATATACTAGAAGACGTGAGGATACATATCATCCATATTCTTTTTTCTTGCAATTGAGGAAAATGAAGCATTGGAAATAGTTGAAGATACTACAATTGTACCCAGTGATGTGCAACTAAATTCAGGATCATGGATCCTTCCAATTATGAACTACATTAAGAATGGGGAAATTCCCACAGGGGAGAATCCTAGAGCCTTTAGGGTTAAGGTATCTCAAATTATTATATTAAATAGCACTCTGTATCAAAGATCTCTTGAAGGTCCCTATTTGCGATGCATTGAGGATCCAGAAATTCAAGAGGTCATGAAGGATTTTCATGAAGGAGATTGTGGAAACCACATTGGGGGCAGAGCACTATTCTCAAGGATCATTAGAACAGGTTACTACTAGCCCACAATGAAGAAGGATGTTGTAGATTATGCAAGGAAGTGTGATGCTTGCCAAAGACATAACAACATCTTACATCAACCAGCAGAGCCTTTATGTCCAATAATTTCCTCTTGGCCATTTATGAAATGGTGAATGGATATAGTGGGCAAACTTCCAAAGGCACCAGAGTATTTATGCTAGCCATGACATACTATTTCTCCAAATGGATAGAAGCAGAAGCTTTTGCTCAAGTCAGGGAAAAAGAAGTTATATTCTTCATTAAAAGAAACATTATTACTAGATTTGGAATTCCTTATGAAATTATTTGTGATAATGGATCCCAATTTATTGGGAGTAGAACTACTAACTTTTGTGACAGCTGAGGGATCAAGATGATAACATCAACACCAGTTCACCACAAGCTAATGGTCAAGTAGAATTAAGCAACAAGATTATCATGAACAACTTGAAGAAGAAACTTTGATCCAAGAAAGGAAAGTGGGCTGAAGAGATGCCATATGTTCTTTGGGCAGATAGGACAACTTCGAACAATGCTACAGGACAGACTCCCTTCTCTTTAGTCTTTGGCACTGAAGCTATGATCCCAACAGAGATGGTGGTTCCCACAGCCAGAACAAGCATCCGTGATCCTCAAGCAAATAATGAGAATCTGATTCAAGACCTAGATACTCTAGATGAGCTCAGATATTTGGTAAGAATAAGGATGGCTTGCTATCAACAAAGAATGGCTTGAGCATACAACAAGAACGTTAGGATCAGAAGATTTCAAGTTGGTGATTTGGTGCTAAGGAAAGCATTCCGGAACACTACAAATCCAGCTTACAGTAATTAGCACCAAAATGGGAAGGTCCCTATTTGGTAGAAGCAAAAGCTGGAAAGGGGGCATATCGCTTGTTAACTATGAATGGTGATCTTTTACCAAGAGCTTGGAATGCTATTCATCTAAAGAAATACTTTATGTAAGAAGGATCGAGGATCCTTAGAGATTCCACTCTTCTGACTCAAGATCAAGGATCCTCAAAGGATATATGATCCTTATTTTGGTAACATCTTACTTTCACTCTCTTTCATTTCGTACTTATTATTCATTATAAGGAAAGGATTTTAAACACTTAACATCCATTTTATCATCTTTTAAGCTTTTGTAGAGTTTTTGACATTTTTTCACAAAGGATTAAGGGGTTGGCCACCTCTCTCCCACGTTCAAGGTATCTTATACCTTCTAAGGTTTAAAGTTTTTCACCTTTCACATGAATTGGGTTTTGACACCCCGCTAGTAGCACACTATTATCCAAGTATGGTTCGAGGCACTGGACTAGTAGACGCTTAGTGGCTGAAAATTTCATTGCTAATGGCCATATGTAGGATCTCAAGTATTATGGTAGACATACCATACATGCATTATCCTAAGGTTTCTAACATTTTCATGTTAGCTAAGGTTTCTAACATTTTCACGTTAGCTAAGGTTTTGGCATTTTCATGTCACTTACGTTGGGCTTGTCCCCAGTTCGGGCCAGTCCCCAAGGATTTTGGGCTAGTGCCCAGTTTATTTGGGCTTGTCTCCAGTTATGATGGGTTTATCCTCAGAATATTCACCTTAGTTCCAAGTTGTCTTTTACAGGTTCTTGAAGCTTTAAAGGTTTGAAGTTAAGGATCCTGAATCCTCAAACCTTAACTGATTTCTTTGGTCTGTGAATGCAATTGTAAGTCTTAAGGATATAGAATCCTAACTTGGGTTCTCTGGTATGTTTTATCCTTATTTTATTTATCTCATTGATTACACCCTAAACCCTTCAATTAAGGATATATGGTCCGTGATCATATATGTTATCATATTTTCTCTAAAAGTTGTTATGATAGAGAATTGGCATGTTCTTAACGATCCGAAGTTCTCAAAGTTTTTGTAGTATAAAGCTGATGATAAACACAAACATATCAGAATAATATTTCAGATATATAATACAACACAAAGTGTAGTTAAAAGGTTATAATTTTTATTAAAACCCTGTCAAAAGGTTGTCAAAATGATCAGCCCAAGTTTATACCAGCAAAACATGGCCCGTCCACTTGGGTTGATAAAGGGTGTCCATACTAATTGTTCTCAAGATGCAGGAAAATAAAAGCAAGGGATGCCAAAGGCTTCATCCTCCATAAACAGAAGGACCCATTAACCTTTGCCACCCCCTATTGTCATAAGGATAAGTGATTCTTAACCTAAATACCTATTGTTCACAGTTACAAACCATAAATTGTGTTAAACCAAAAACACCGTCAATCAAAAACCAAAAAATTCTAAAAAAGTGGGCTCAGGCCTTGTCTAGATTATCCTTCATTTCCCACTTCGGTAGCACCACCTACAGCTGCACCAGTACATCCTGCTTCACCTCCAGCAACCTCGATCACCTCCTTGGCGCCGCTTGATCCAGCCTCCTGCATCTGTACCGGCTCCGGATCCTCATCATCACCAAGCTCACGGAGTCTCTGCTCCCATCCAGCCAAAATCCCATGAAGACAGATTGAAGGTAGGATCCATTGCCTCTTTGATAATTTTGATCCTAGCCTTGAGGATAGCTCGAGCAGCACAGATCTTGGTTTCTTCGGTTTCCTTCATCTCTGCCCTGTCAGCCTGCATGTCTGCCTCCAAGATCTTCTTCTCCAGGAGCTTGTTTTCCTTCTCCAGCTTGGAAGCCATCTTGTCCTTAGAAACAGCTATAGACCAGAGATCAGCCAGATTATCTTCAAGCTCAGCCAAGCTCTTATCCTTATGGGCCTTCAAGCGAACGAACCTCTGCAATGGATAACATGCATAGTTAGAATCAAGGATTCTTCACTAAAGATGACAATAACAGAAATGGATCAAGGATCCTTACCTCAGCAATGAAGTCATGGATCAGCTTTTCAACTTAGAGCTCGTCTTCTTCAACCTCCATTGGCTTCTTCCTTTTCGGCCTATCCTGGGCCCTGGTGGTGATGGCCTTTAGCTCCAGAAAGCTTGGGCCTTTGGCCAACTCCTTCTTAATGGAGCGAGGAGAGATGATGCTGTCAACATCATCTAGGCTAAACTTGGTGGCCGACTTGCTGGTGGATCTTTGAGCACCTATATCATCAACAAAAAAAGATAAGTCTTCTTACTATATACAACTTTTTCAATAAAGGATTATGTATATAAAAATGCACAAACACTTACTTGACATTGTATAGGAGGTGGAAGTGTTGGCTTCAGGATCCTTTGTTCTCAACTTGAATGTTCTGATCGAAGAATTAAGGGCCCAAAATATAGCATCCCTTTCTTTAGTTCCTGGTGAGTTGGCCAGACAAGTAAAATTGGTCATTACATGCAAGAGAAAAAAAGGTAAACAAGTTAGCAAAATAAATTAATCTTCTACAGCAGTTATCTAGGGATCCTATATCCTACCCTTTAAGATCCAGTTTTTGGGTAAACTATTCCTTAGAGGAATAGAATCCCTTCTCACGAAGAAGAATTGATTCTTCCAGCTGGAACCATTTTGAGTGGATTTAAGAATAGGTAAAGGCTGTTGAGCTTAGGATTTAAGCAAGAAACGGTGGGAACCATGGGTGACAAGGCTGTAAAGATAGGAAAGCTCTGACATGTTGAAATCAATCCCTTCTTTACTGATGATCTGTTCAAGGGTATACAAAACCCTCCAAAGCATAGGCATTGATTGCCTGTAGCTGATGCCTGTGAGGGTGAAGAACCATTGGGTAAGATCAGGGAAAGGATATGTGTAGCCAATGGGAAACAGCAGGGCTGGAAAGCAAACCCAAATGGGTGAAACGGTGTCGCTCTTCATGGAAGAATCAAATGGCCGGAATACTGTTTCAGGTGGAAAACAAGGGAAGAGATTCTCAATCTCTAAATCAGTGAACTTGCACAACTCCGAGGAAGGATTTGATAACAGGTTCTAACTCTCGGGCTCGTTATCCTTCTCCATGCTCTTGCCAGGTGAGATCGGGTAGACATTTTAGCCATAATCGGAGAAGGGGAGATGAAGAATTTCAGAGAAAACAAAAAGATTTAAGAGAGAAGCGGGATACCAGAGTTGGTTCTGGAATGAAGATTTAAAAGAGGATTCTCTGATCTTTAAATGAATACTCGACCTTTTCTTCTCCCTATATAGTGTGATGATTGTTGTAGCATATCCCATCAATGACGTCAGGAGTTGTAACAGCTAGTTACATGCACAACGGCTAGTCCGCATTCTACGAAAATATGGAAATCTGATTTACATCTTATTCGTCATATTTGGGGGCAATTGTTACGGGCTAAATTTTATCATGTCTGGATCACTTATCCTGAGACCTAGCCTGGATCACTTATCCTTAACATATAGTAAAGGAAGTCTGAGGATTAAGGATCCTTATCTTTAGTTATGCTATCTAACAATTGTTCAGTTTTGTTGCTAATGTTTATATGCATGCCATGAACAAGTGGGACTTGGTCAAGCTAGAATCTTGTGGAATATAATGGGAATTAGGCACATGCATGTGTGGCCATAGCTGTTATGGGTGAACGTGGGGGCTTCCTTCATTTTCTCTTAGTTAGTTATTAGCTAATTTAGAAAATATATGAGGGGATATTGAGCTAGATAAGACACATACTTGCACATTTTTGCTACTCTTGCAAACTGTTCTTGAATATTCACACTAGAACTCAATAGTAACAAGCTCGATATCATTCAAAGTTGTACTAGATTGTGGGTCATTTTGTGGAATATAATCGGTGATCGGTAGTTTCCATCACCCAAGGTGTTTTATGCCGGAGATCTTACAAAGATCAAGGACTTTTTCCTCATATAAATCATCGTGTTAATTGTCCTTTACATTTGATATCTGATCATACAATTGTTCATCATACAAGCACACTACCTCACAAAATCATATTTGGTCACATTATCCTTAATTAGATTTTTGACCAAAACAATAACGTATAAGTGTGTATTCAAGTAAGGTTTTGCAATACCCTAAGTGTCCAAACATCCAAGTGAATATGTAATCAGGTTAACACGTTTTATCATACAGTGACACACATTGGATTCTATAGTTGGTGACATTAGTTGGTGGCATGTAAAGTGACTTTGGGAAATGCACACAACACAACTACATTACATATACATAATTCAGAACAACTAAATGCATATAGATTCCATGGATTCATAAACCCCTACCTATATGTAAAGTCGGACACATATATACCAATCCATCAAACTTGGACAGTTAAACTCGGACATACATATGCACCTAGTTAAACTCAAACAAGCAGAACACACAGTAGCTATAGTTTTTACTTCACATAGACAAAAAACTTGCACATAAATATAATTTTAAAAAAGTCGTGTCTTGCATTTCATTCACCAAGTATAAATAAAAGATCCTAAGTTCGGACACATAAGTCCTTACAAAATAAACTCTATCAATAAGTTCTATCACCACAAATTCTAACAAATAAGTTCTATCACCACAAACTCTATCAATTAAGTTCTATCACTAAAAAATCTATCAAATAAGTTCTATCACCACAAATTCTATCAAATAAGTTCTATCACCACAAACTCTATCAATTAAATTCTATCAAATAAGTTCTATCACCACAAACTCTATCAATTAATTACCACCACAAATTCGGACAATATATTAAACTCGAAAATCATAACTATCATATACACAAAATCAGACAAGCATCCGTATTCGGATAACATACGTACTCGAACAATATTCATATTCGGATCCCCCTCTCTTATAACAAATCCAGACTCTTTTCTCTTATTCATACATCCGGACTTTGTGACTTCACAAAGTCGGACTAACATATTTTATCAAATCAACAACGCAATATAACAGTTCTATGTATAAACCCTAATCTCAACAATCAACAATATCACGAATCACAAGAACGAACTAGCAGGTTTTATCGTATTAATAGCATCCCTAGTATTGACGAACAATTTCACAATCATTCACAACCGCACATTCATTCAAGTATGATTAACTAATAACATATCACTTGTTTGGATATCTAGGGTTTGCATGAAATCAAGAGAATAATAATATCAAGTATAACATAAAACATTACCTTAGATTCGATCTAGGGTTTGTTCTTGTAGTATTGGAAGATTAGAGAGTAGATGATTGTGTGTGAGGTTGTGTAGCCAAGAATGATCAGAGAAAACTCAACTGCCGTATGATGAGATTATGAGGGGTAGTTAATTAGAGTTTCTGAATTAATCCTAATATACCCCTAACTATATCCCTTTACACAAAAAACACATAACATCATGCAATTCACAGTTAAAGCACATAATTAACGTACTTGTCATGCAACATATAAGCTTCATATAAACCGTCTGTTTATAATTATTATTCGTGTTAGTCACCAATGTTCGAGAATTAACTTGTGTGTGTATTCCGGTAATTCCCCGAGTTACCAACATAGACTCATTTAACTAACCCTTGTTAAATGAAGTGCTATGAATGTATGTCTAAATTAACTGTAGTTAGGTTAAAGTATTAACCTGAAGTTGTAGGTTGTCACAAATGTGACATATTTAAATTGGTTATGAATAATAGTTACACATTTAATAGTTGCCATAAGTTATGGACAATCATCATGCCTCGGTCACCAAATCCACTGTGGGTCGGGTGTGACATATTGGTATCAGAGCCAGTGGCTAGTATTGATGCAGAATGTCTATAGCCTATGTCTTAGGGTCATGTCGTGTATGTAATAAGGCTTCGATGTAGATTTTATATTTACGTTGTATGTAATAGGCCACTTCGCACGAAGTGTTGGACACCTCGTATGAAGTGAAGCTCACTTCGTACGAAGTGCACAACTTGTACGAAGTGGAAAGACCAAGTCGGACGAAGTGTTCTCATCTACATATAGTTGAGTTGTGGTCTTGAGTCGGTAGCTGTTTGGTTGACTGTGAAGGTGAAGGCCTGTCTGGTTTGTCTTAGATTTGTAACATGGTGATCAATATTAGTGAAACTGATCATTTAAACAGTAATAATCATATTGTCACTAGTTAATTATGAATTCCACACATATTGACTAGATTTCAAGTTAGGTCCTATGCTTATTTGGATGAGCCGATCCTACAAGTGGTAAGTTCCTG
The DNA here is from genome assembly GCA_947069175.1 of Scalesia atractyloides. Taxonomy (NCBI): domain Eukaryota; kingdom Viridiplantae; phylum Streptophyta; class Magnoliopsida; order Asterales; family Asteraceae; genus Scalesia; species Scalesia atractyloides. The sequence goes on along the minus strand of CAMTDV010000028.1, from coordinate 9,724,122 downwards.
TTATTGTTCCAACTGAGCCTGAACCAGAAGTTGTAATTGAAAGAGAAATTGAAGTTGTTATACCAACAGGAATTGAGAAAGAAGCTGAAGGTGAGATTGAAACTAAAGCTGAACCGGTAATCAACTATGTAATGATTGGTGGAACTATTGATGTTTCTAGGATTTTGGCAAAAGAAAAATACTTGGAAAGAAAGAAGTTGGAAGCCGATAAAGAGCTTAAAGATCTTGAAAAAGAAATTGATGATTTTGATGAAAATGATGATGAAGATGTTGGTGAAGATAATAAGAAAGACGATGATGATAAGGGTGATGACGATGATACCACTCAGGGTGGTAGAGGTGTGAAAGTGATGGAAGCTCAAATGAATGAATCCTTCGACTATGATGCTTTTCTGAATGATATAGTGAATCAAGAAGATGACTATCAGAGACAGGGGGAGAAGAAAGATCCAGTAAATGATGAAGAGCAATAAGGAATCTTCCTAGCTACACCTATATCAACTAAACATGATTTGCCAAAGCCCAGAGTTTTCTACTTGGAGCATGTAGTTAAAGAAGGTGAATTCATTCACAATTATACCAAGGAGGAAATTGCTACTACATTAGGGATTGATGAAAATGAATTTGATTTCGATTTTGAGGAAGAGTTGAATCACATTAGTGCATCTGAGCCTAACGAGTATGTATACAAGTATGTAGTTGTTGCTGATAGTTATAACGAGGTTGTCGTGGAGAATGTTTACGATGATGAAACAGTCAAATATTCTGGTGAGAATACGGATGACTTCCCAACCTTTCAGGAGTTGTTTGCTGAAGCTTCTGAAGATTTATTGAGGGATAGAGTCAAGGAAATTGTGAAGGAAGGTAATATTCCTAAACGTTTAACAAGAGAAGAGATAGATGAGGCAAAGAAGTCATCGTTGAAAGAGGTTTCCGAAGAACGAAAATTTCGAAGACCTTTGGCTTTCTTTACACGAGATCAAGACAAATCACTTGGTGATATCCTGAGCTGGGCTGGATCAAAGAGTTGAATGTTTTTGCAATAAAGAGGGATGTGACTTTGATAGTTTAACTATCAAAGTCATATCCTTTTCTTTTGTTATCGAATCAATCTTGATTCTCTTGTTTGGTATATGCGGTTTCCAATGATTGAAACCATGATCTGCTTCATACTTCAATATTGCATAAACATTCAACTCTTTGATCCAACCCGAGTTTAGAATATCATCAAGTGATTTGACTTGATCTCGTGTAAAGAAAGCCAAAGGTCTTCGAAATTTTTTTCTTTGGGAAATTCTTTGAACCATGACTTCTTCGCCTCATCTATCTCTTGTCTTGTTGAATGTTTAGGAATTTTACCTTCCTTCAAAGTTTCCTTAACTCTATCCTCAATAAATCATCAGAAGCTTCAGCAAACAACTCCAAAAAGGTTGAGAAGTCATCCGTATTCTCACCAGAATATTTGATTGTTTCATTGTCGGAATCATCCTCCACGACAACCTCGTTATAACTATGAGCATCATCTACATACTTGTATACATAGTCGTTCGGCTCATATGCACTAATGTGATTCAACTCTTCCTCAAAATCGAAATCAAATGCATTTTCATTAACCTCTAACATAGTAGCAATTTCCTCCTTGGTATAATTGTGAATAAATTTACCTTCAAGTCCATGCACCAAATAGAATACTCTGGACTTTGGAAAATCAAGAATAGCTTATATAGGTGTAACTAGGAAGATTCCTGATTGCTCTTAATCGTTTACCGGATCTTTCTTCTCCCCCTGTGTTTGAGAGTTATCTTCTTGATTCACTGTATCATTTAGAAAAGCATCATAGTCGAATGATTCATTCATTTGAGTATCCATCACTTTCACACATGTACCACCCTGAGTATTATCATCATCATCACCCTTGTCATCGTCGTCTTTCTTATTATCTCCACCAACATCTTCATCATCAATCTCATATAAAATCATCAATTTCTCTTTCAAGATCTTCAAGCTCTTTATCGGCTTCCAACTTCTTTCTTTCCAAGTATTTTTCTTTCGCCTAAATCTCAGAAACATCAATAGGTCCACCAATCATTACATGGTTGATTATCAGTTCAGCTTCACTTTTAGTCTCAGCTTCAGCTTCTATTTCAACTACAACTTCTGGTTCAGGCTCACTTGGAACAATAATAGGAACTTCATCAATTTTTTCTTTGCCTTTTCCAGCAGCTACAGCATCTTCTTCAGCTTTGCATGCTCTTTCAGCCACTCTTTGCTTAGCTTCTTCAATCTCTATTAATTTAGATTCAACTTCAAAGTCTATGCCCAATTTTTAGATAAAATCTTCTGAAACATATCCATTTTTCTATCACTTTGAATTCTTTCAGCTTCGGAATCAGCAACCAACCTTCTCAATCGTTCATTCTCTTAAAGAAAACTTGACAACAGAGCTTCTAAGTTCTTTCTATCGTCTTCAAGAAACCATTATGCTTTCTAATTCTACAATCTTAGTGTCATCGAAGAAATCACCATCCAATCCTCCTTCAAAATTATTAAACGACATTTCACCAAAAGTATCTGTCGGAAAGCATTCACGTCTTTGTGCAGATTTTGGAGTTCTTTGTTGTACTAGTGGTGTTGGCTGTTTTGGCATTGAAGCTGGTTGTGATGGTGTAACATGTTGCGGTGATGGAGGTGGTTGTTGTGGTGGTGATGCTTGAGTAACAGATTCAACTTTTGAAGTTGTAGATTCAGCCGTACGCGTCTTCCTTGTTTTTAGAAATTCTCGTCGGGCTTTCTTTGTCGCTGGAGACTCTGTTGTCTTTTTCTGAACTTTAGAAGGTTTGCTTTTAGTACGTTTAGCATTCTTAACAGGCCTCGAAATAGATTCTTCTTCAGCATCAGTAGGCACATATGTCTCGTCATCATCACCTAAAGCCTTTCTCTTTCTTTGTTCGACTTTTTTAGTGGCTCCGACTACTTCTGAATCAACACTATCCTCAGAACTTTCATCGTTACCACCTTCAATCACTTCTCTTTCTCAATCTCAGCCGTTGTTTTCTCAACATTCACATCTCTTTCGTTATCTGTGGTTGTAGAGAATACTTCTTCATGTACATTTTCCTCAACGGGTTTGACTATATAAGCATCGTCTGTACAATTGCTCTTTTTCTAGCTTGAGTCGGCTTTTTCTTCAGAGTTGCACGTTTCTTTTTCTTATATTCTTTCTCAAATCAACTGCTTCTCCTTGGAATCAAACCGTCTAACTTTTCTTCTTCATCTCTTTCAGAACTACTCGTATCTTCTCTCCATTTTCCCTTTGGAGGTGCAACATAATTCTTATCGTTAATGGATCCAAAAACTGGCTTTGCAACAAGCTCTGAGTCTTGCTTCAGATATAGATTCAGTCTAATCAACATCTCTTTTTCCCATATGGTTCAATACCAACTCATCATCTTCTTCTTTCACCAAGTTTGGAAATAAATCATCCAACATCATTTGCAAGAACCTCGGATAATGAAGAAATTTCTCTCTTGTTGTGTTTGATGCCATCTAATCAAAGATTACCTTGGTGAAGTTGTACGGTAGATTAAGTGTTAGTGCAACAACCATGCACATATGATAATCAAGAATATCATCACAACCACCATTTCTGTGACGGAATGCATGTACAATAGAATGTATGAAAACCTTATACGGTCTCCTAAGATTAGCTTTCTTGAAGTTAGGAGAATTCACATGCCCTTTATATCCTATCCGATAGAAACATCCCTTAACCATTCTTTCTGGATAGCCCGTGGGATCACCATCTTTATCTTTTAATTCCAACACCTTTCATATTAACTCTTCGGTGATTTTAACTTCAAATTCTTTATCGTCAATCTTTACTACAGAATGTATCGCTCGCGGTTCAGAAACAAACTCTGCTGAATTCAAAATCGTTTGATATAAGATCGGTAAACCTTGTGTTGATGTGTTAGTGCCTTTGTCACTGATAAACGTCCCATAAACTCTATTATATCTCTAAACAGAGCTATATCTTGAATAGTGTCGTCTAAAACACATCATGTGTTATGTGTTGGCTCAAACAATGATTTCTTTCCCTGCGAAACAAAAATTCCAATATTTAGAAAAAAATGACAAAAAATAACACAAAATTTAGTGCGAAGTTCCATAGGAGCGAGGTGGTAAATTTCCTCTTCGTATGAAGTGTACAAGTATAACAAACACTTTTGGGCAATACGCTTCGTGCGAAGTGGTGTTGAAATTTACCATCATTCACTTTGTGCTGAGTGACATTGTCACTCCGTACGAAGTGCCACTTCATCCAACGACTGTCATGAACACAATTTGTAAGACTTGATGTTTTTATGAAATTGATGGTTCTATTAGACACTACTATCGCCGATACACACAAATATATGTTCAATTTTTAATTTGACCGGCAAGAGTTCCCTAGATCTACATTTTAAGTTCCAAATGTCCGAATCTTAAGATTTCATGGTCAAAAAACTTCCAATACCTTCACCATTGTAAGAGGTGTGCTAATCAACCTCCCCAATGTCAAATTTGGAAGTACTTCGTCTTAATTCATTCAAAATAATCAAATCGCACAAACAGTCGCTCAGATCGCACAAACAGGTGAATGAGCACTTCGTGCGATGTGGTTCTTTATATAGCATAGGTCCACTTTGTACAAAGTGATTCACTTCGTGCGAGTTGGATATCAATTCATGCGAAATGACTCTTAATTTTTCAAACTTTTAAGTTTTTTCAAACATTTTATCAGTTTTAATGACCCACTCAGTTGACCAAGTCCAAGTTAATGACCTGTGTTAACTGATTTGTCTACGAAGTCAAAGTTAATATCCTTAGTTGAACACTTTATGAATAAACTGATGTTTTCAGGCAATGTTAAGTTTCAAATTAATGAACTTTTGATCATTTTAAAACATTTTCTCATTTTAGATAAGCTCCTAACCCGTTGTCCTCTAGTTTCCTCAGCAGTCAGCATCTTTGGAACCTTTTGTGCTACAATTGTTAGATCTTTCGATACTTTCAATTATATGCAGTTTTTGGGTTTAAAAGTAAAAATATTCTACAAGTTCTAGGTCATTGCTAACGCAAAATCAGAAGAACTTGTATAATACTCTAGATATCAATTATCTATAAAGACCTAGTATCTCAGAATCCGACAAACTCTCAAACAAAATTTCGGTGTACTAAGACCATATATCCGAGAGATATTAAACCACTAATTAAGAAGTTTTTCCTTATGCTTATATCTCAGAAACAATCTACTGAATGTGCGAAGCATACTGGCACATCATTAGTGAGACCTATTTAAACATTTTAACAGCCTACTAGCACATCATCAGTGAGACATGTTTAAACATTTTAACACTAAATTTCTTTAGCATACTTTGATAGTCCACTGATGTACTATCATTTCCTCTTTTTACATGAAAACTCATTTTATCTTTTTCATGTTTTTATACATTTTTCAAATTTTTATATGATTTTGTATTTTCCACAACATTTCTCCCCCTAAAATCAAAAACATTTTTTGGTTTTTTGTTTTTAACGAAAGAAATTCTAAAAACTAAAATATGACTAAACCGATGAGGATTACATCAACTCATCGTCCACCTTGAATTCAACATCCTCTAAAATTCCCCCTGAGTCAGATTTTCAACCCATTAAGTTTCAAAAGGTATTTGAATGTAGCTTTATTAAAAGCCTTGGTGTAAAAATCTGCCTTTTGTTATCTACATATATGGGCGTATCAAGAAACTACAATCCATACTCTCATCTTTTGTTGTATCCACAAGATTTGGGAACAACAACTGGAAGCTGAAACGTATTCTGCTTCGTAGGTAGAGAGCGACCGTGGTTTGCTCTTGCATTTCCATGTTACTAATCATGTGCCAAAGAACTGGCAACCGACAGTTGTAGATTTAGCATTTCATTTACAGCATCCGAAATTAGAGTCAGAATATCCAGCGAGGTTGAAATCATCGTTTCGCGGATACCAGAAGATGGTGCTTGGGCAACCCTTCAAGTATCTGAAAATCCGCTTGACGATCTCCAAGTGTGAAACTCTTGGATTTGATTGATATCAGGCGTAAAGGCATGTTGGATACATGATATCCGACCTTGATGCTGTGAGGTACAATAATGATCCAATCATTGATCTGTATAAGGTCTCATCAATCTTCACTCCTTGTATATCTGGTTCTATGCCATGATTATGTGCCAACGGAGTAGATAATAGTGATGATCCCAACTTGTTGAATTTCTCCAAGACATCATGAACATACTTCATCTATGGATAATGATACCATCAGGCAACTGATCAACCTGAAGTCCCAAGAAGAACTTCATTTCTCCCATTAAACTCATTTCAAAGCTCCTTTTCATGACTCTTCAAATTCTTTACACAGCTCGTGATTTGTATAACTAAAGATTATGTCATCTACATAGGTTTGTACAATCAGCAAGTGTTCGTTCACTTCCCTTGTGAAGCGAGTGCTATCAACAGTGCCTCTGATAAAACCGTTGCTCAACAGGTGTTGAGAGAGTGTCTCATACTAGGCTCTCGGGGCTTGGTGCTGACCATACAACATGTTATCTAGTAAGTACACCTTTTCTTTATGTACTGGATCGACAAACCCTGGTGGTTGCCGACATACACTTCCTCTTTCACCTTACCGTATAGGAAAGCGGACTTAACATCATGCTAGTACACCTTAAAAGCTTTCCATAACGCAAAGGCCAGGAATATGCGGATAGCTTCTAGTCGTGCGATAGGAGCATAGACCTCTAGTAATCAATGCCCTCTTGCTGATGAAAACTTTGGACAGCCAGTCGAGCTTTATTGAGTATGATAACTCCTCTGTCGTCTCTTTTACATTTGAAGACCCACCTAGTACTGATTGACTTGTGATTATTAGGTAGATCTACAAGCTTCCAGACTCCAAGTTTCTCAAATTGTTGCAGCTCTTCCTACACTGCGTTTACCCAGCTTTCTTCCGTAAGCACTTCTTTGTATGTTTTAGGCTCAACCTGTGAAATAAAACAACTATATAAGATTTTTTCTTGAATAGGTGCAATTTTAGTATAAAAGTAGCTTAGATCCTTATTGATCTGATTTCTCGTTTTTACCCTAGCCTAAAACTCTCCAATTATATTCTTCGAAGGATAGTATGACATCGTCGTTAGCATCACCTCATTAGAGACACTAACTTCATTCTCCAGAGTCGTAATATTCTGTTCAACAACCTGATTACTCGTTGAAGCTTCATTTTGATTGCTAGGACCCGCAGATTGATTAAGTAAAATTGCAATATGCTCTGAGCCTTCATCGGAACTAGATCCTCCATTATCATATGTTGGCTCGCTATCAGAATCAGAATCATCTGATTGATCATAAGTGGGTGCTGTGTTGTTTATATCTGGTTCGACTACGGGTTCTTGTTGAGTGTTGCTTGGACCTACTACAGAATCGTTTGTGCCAACTTGTGATTGTGAAATCACCATTGGTCTAGGAATTTGGTCTTGAGTAGACAATTTTTGTTGTTGATATAGCAATACAAGCTCCTCTTTAGTAGGTTCTTCTGGCAGTTCAAAAGAATTCCACAAACTCTCATAGTTAAACAACCAAGGATCACCAGGCTTCTATGTTGGTGACGTATATCTCTGGCAGTCAACATACTGAGCAAGAATAACTCAGTTTATGCTAGGTAAAAATACTCTTCTCAAAGGACTAGCTCCGAATTTACCATCCGGGTCAATGAGTGTGCACGGAGATTCAAACGGTTCTAAAAACTCCAAATTTGGTTTTCGCTGATTAAGCAACTCAAAGCATGTCTTCTTATGAGCCTTGATTGTTAATACTTGATTAAACGTGTAACAAGCAGAGGCAACTACTTCGCTTCAAAAACTGACAGATAATTTAGAATATGCGAGCATTGTGCGTGTTGTTTCAATAAGAGTTTGGTTCTTTCATTCAACTACTCAATTCTATTGAGGAGTATAGGGCGCGCTGAATCCATCAAGTATTCCTTTATTGTTGCAAAACTCTTCCATTCTTTGTTTTTGAATTCAGTACCATTATCGATACGAATCCTTCTTATCGGTAGATGTAAAAAATCTCCAACTTTCTGAAAAGAATCATCAGATTTTCAAACGTCTCATCTTTTCTTTCAAAAAATAGAACCCATGAGAATCTTGAGTAGTCATTAGTCAAAACAAGGCAATATAGATCACCAAATATACTTTTGACGTTTACTGGCCCAAACAGATCCATATGTAACCTCTCTAGTGGTAGTTTGATAGAGTTCAGGAGTTTTCTTGGGTGAGATTTCTTGTGTTTCTTCCCCTTTTACAGCTGATACAATCATCACTTAAGTGGAAACTCTTAAGATTCACACCCTCTACCACTTGTTGTGCACCTGATAATTCATCTTCCGTAAATGTATATATCCCATCTTTCGATGCCATAAAATTGATTCCTTTTATGTAGCCTTTGATACAAAACATTGAGCCGATTTTGTAGTAGTGGATGCGACGCTCATGTCAAGGACATAGAGATCATTTTCTCGTGGAGCACGCATGAGGATTTACTCCTCGGGAATTATGAATCCCGACTTCAGAATAATGCATTCTTTATCCGTAAAGTGAGGTAAACTTCTTATCGCAAATCTTTGAAATGCTTAGCAAGTTATTCTTTAATTTGGCGATGTAGTTAACTTTTTCCAAAGAAACAACACCATTTGTGAGTATTCCCTCTCCGATTATTGTTCCTCCTTGAGTACCCGCAAACCGTACATAGCATCCACGTATTGATTTAACACCGTAAAGCAAGGCTAGGATCCCTGTCATGTGTCAAGAAGCTCCATTGTCCATTATCCACTTAGAAATGATTGACCTTGGGAGCCCTTACACATGTAATTAAGTAGTTATTTAAACAGTGAAACCCAAGCCTTCTCGGTCTTGGGTGGGTTTGGGATATCAAACTTTTGTAGACTAACAATTTTATCTTTGATTTTAACATCCTGTCCAACCTTCGACTCATGTTTAACTTCGATTTTATTGGAACATGTGTTGTTTTCAATTATGCATAAGATGGTTTAGATTTAACCACCCAAGTTTGTGTTTTCAAAATCCCCTTTTTGGGGTAGAATTTATAATACTTTTGTTCGTTCTTAGTTGATGATTCACCAACTTCAAAGTTTGAAGCATTTAAAATTGTTGGCTTCACAAGTTTGTTGGATTCGTTATTTCTTTTTAAGATCTGTGTAGGTAGAAACTCAAGGGTTTTTGTTTCACATCTTCTATAGACTTCTTCACGCTATAAGCAGATTTTGGGTTGTTTTGAGGACATCGTCGTGCAATGTGCCCGATTTTGTGGCATTTGTAGCATGTCCGTTGTCATTTTCATTAGATGAACCCAAGCCTATTCACAGTTTTCTTTTCTGCATAAAATTCATCATTTGATTGTTCTTTAGTCAAACTTTCTTTCTCATTAACCGTGCTTGTACCGAAAACAAATTCAATTTTCTTTTTGTAATCAGGTTTCCGAAAACTGTTGTTATTTTTCTTCTTGTCAAAATCCAAACCATTTCTTTTGTTCTCAGGATAATCCCTTCCCTTTTGATGGTAATTATTATAAACTTTCTTTGGTTTTGAATAGTAAGCTGCATTTTGCTTTTCAATATCAGAGATACTAACTTCGACCAATTTGAACAATTTAACAAGAGAAGAGATAGATGAGGTGAAGAAGTCACGGTTCAAAGAGCTTCCCAAAGAACGAAAATTTCGAAGACCTTTGGCTTTCTTTACACAAGATCAAGACAAATCACTTGGTGATATTCTAAGCTGGGGCTGGATCAAAGAGTTGAATATTTATGCAATAAAGAGGGAGTTTGGTGTGCAATACCTCAGATTTCTATGTTATATCCAAACTTTGCCCTGGTGGGATGTAGAAGGATTAGATCAGACGAAGATGATCAACTATGAAATGAAGTTCTATGGTCAACATTTGTGGAAGTTGATAAAGTATGAAACGGATCAGGGTTTCAATCACTGGAAACCACATTTACCAAATAAGAGAATCAAGATTGATCCGGTAACGAAATAGAAGGATGTGACTTTGATAGTTAAACATCTACGCACAATGAAGAGCATGCCACTAATGAAAATAGAACAAGATTTTTATGATGTAGAAATGAGTGAAACAATGATTATATTAAAGAATGAAGGATTATGGAGATCGATACGCATACTAGACCCGATGTGGCTAGTTAACTGTTCTGAGAAAGATGTAGAGTGTTTGTTCTCTATCAAGATATGTTACGAAGGTAGAGAGAAAGTTTAAGCCATGCATTATCAAGGGGTGATTAACGTGTGTTATGCTCATGGAATTAACTCTAAAAAATTGTGGAGATCAAAGTGGCGTGAGCTTGAAAAGGTTGAATTCTTGAAACTGTTAAAGAAAGAAGAACATATTGTTGATATGATGAAGAAAGTCGTGATCAGAAGATTTTAATTCATCAAGTGGGTACTGGTTATTGACTAAACACTGATACCATCTGAAAAACGCTGAAAGCCGAGGAAGAATTTCTTTGGACGCTAAATGCTTAAAGTTATCAAGTTTTTGAAGACTGACCAAGACTGCGACAATATCCAAGATGGAGTTTGTTGATGAGAGTGTCTATTGCCTACGTCTTAGGGTCATGTCGTGTATGTAATAGGCCACTCGCACGAAGTGTTGGACACCTCGTACGAAGCGAAGCTCACTCCGCATGAAGTGCACAACTCGTACGAAGTGGCAAGACCAAATTGCACGAAGTGTTCTCATCTATATATAGTCGAGTTGTGGTCTTGAGTCAGTAGCTGTTTGGTTGACTATGAAGGCGAAGCCCTGTTCAGTTTGTCTCAGATTTGTAACACGTTGATCAATATTAATGAAACTGAGCATTTAAACAGTAACGATCATATTGTCCCTAGTTAATCATGAATTCCACACATATTGACTAGATTTCAAGTTAGGTCCTATGCTTATTTGGATGAGCCGAACCTACAGCTATAGGAAATTAAGCTAGGTTATTAGACCCCTAGATCTAGACTATAGCTTGATTAGGTGTTTTACATGCCTTATGTGCTTAGTTATTTAGTTTTCCTAGCTTCTTATTAAACTTCATATGCTATACATTTTCTAATGTCACACACATATACATGATGATAGGTGATATATTACTATTATATTATTTATTTACACGTTACACTTGCACACACTGTATTAAATAAATATTGATCTTTATTCATTCAACTCTCATTTCTATTCCTATAATTTTTTTTACCGTTTTCACTTACTCTTGGATTTGTTATGTTATCCTTTTGAGTTTTTGACATGCTTAGATAGTAACAATTAAATTGACATAGAACATAACCGAGCTTTTAAGAATAAAAACACTAAATACAAACTACACACGTTCTAGGCAAGCGTACCTATCAGTATATAGTATAGTCTAGTTAAGTACCAAGTATCAATCCGTGGACACTATAAGCTAACCTATTACTTAATATGCAATTTATGAACTAAGAAAATCAATACTTAAAACCAATAACCTGAATTGCTAAGAATCACTATCAAGAGATGAGAATATATAACCATCCTAAACTTGGATTAACGACTATTGCTTAGATTGATGACATGCGATCCTGCTAAACCATTCCCAAATTTAACTTGCCTATGGCATACAAAGTGCTAAAATAGATTAGAGCTAGCTAAGGTTAATCTTATCAAACTATGGTTAAGGCTATATATACACCTTTTAGACCTAATTCAATAAAGCTAGAGTTAGTGTCAATTCTTATGAAAGGTTTCTAGCCTGGTGCTCAGGGAAGTTAACGAACCGAGCGAATTAATACTACCAAGGTGAGGCATTTAGAAACCCTAATCCGTTTCTAGATTCTTCTAATCGAACCCTTCCCATAAGCAGCATATATGTCAAACCAATTATGACGAGTAGTTGTCTATTACCTACTAAGTTTCAAGCCCTAGGCTAATGGACGCCAATATACCCTAGAGATGGTAAGTATTGAAACAGACATGCATAACCTTTTAGAAAGATCAATATCACCACACAACTAACATCATAATCAATCTTAACATACACATATATGCATCACAAAGAATTTAACCATACTATAATATAAAATCGTACAAGCTGGAAATCAATCATGAATCATAAACAAAACATCGTATCATCTCATTTAGGATAGTTATAATAAGTTTAGTCAAACCTAACAAATAAATTCAACACAAGTATCAAATTCATCATCAATATAGAAAGATTAATGACTATAAATTGTAAAGAATAATCTGTGGAATGAGCTATCTTCTTCCCCGTGCTCTCAATCTTCAGTTTCGTCCTCTTTTCTCTCTTCGTTTTGCTTTCTCCTTTCTTCACATACCTTTTTTGCAGTTTCTTCCGAGTTCCAGCCTCTTTTAGGGTTTCCAATTGTATCCTCTTTATAGCAAAAACAAACCCTAACTTTAACTTGTTTACGGGCCATGTACATGGGTCAGGCCCACGGCTCGTAACTTCCTGAATCAACTTTGGCCCACTTTCCAATGTAGATATGTTAGTTGGCGGCACATACGATCCATAACCCATGGGGAGGATACGGGTCGTCAGCTTCTTGATCTCTGTGTCAGTATTACTCTCTTCAACCGTTATACCATTTATACCCTTTTTAAGTCCAAAACACCCTATTTTCTGTATTTACCTGCAAATCTCAATAAAATGTTAATTATACATATTCTTATTAGATTTGCATCAATTACCCCTTATAAATGTGTCTTTTACTATTAGATTATTATGTATCCTACGGCTACATTAGTTTTCGATTTTCATTCAAGATTTTAATCTCATCAAAGTGAGTCCTAGTGACGAACATGTAGTAACTAGAAGGGTTAAGTACCACTAGTCTGGACATCATGTCTAGGCTGCCATTCGTATAAATCTTAATCAATTGAGTGACCAGTTTGCCTACTTGGGGACTAACGATAAGAGCACAATAACCTATTAGGCCAAAGCATGCCACACTTTGATACGTCAAATGTGTCCATGTTAATTCGTGGATGCTACTCTGACCCATCATTTTATGACACCCCAACTCAAGTCATTCATTGTTTCATGATTTTCTTCGGGTTAAGTCGTACGTCAAGGGGTGAACATATGCAAACCAAGCGAAAGCTCGATAATTGCGGGTGCATACGTAATTACGAAAGTGACGCACAAAAGTCATAATAAACCCTAAGATGTGACAAAGCTATGAACTTTCAGTATTTTAAGTTGTAAAATTATTTATCCTAAGTTCATGTGGCTATTTTATATATTTTATATTTCGTCAACGGTTTAACCCTTGTTATGCTCTAAAGTTTCATAATACTTTTCATGTGATTTGTTTTTTTAAATTATGGGATTTCCCTAAGTTCTATGATTTCAAAAATCCATGAAATTCATTCATCTATTCTTGCTATGAGCAGTACATCTCACTCACGTTTGTCCCTCGCAGAATAACATCTGCCTTGTAATGTAAAAATGTTTTAAAGAATTATACATCTATTAAATGTTTGAGCTGGCAAGCTAAAATGAGCATGTGGTATCACATTTTTACAAAAATAGACGTTGGTGTGCTTCATAAATTGAGTAATTTCTACTCATCACTCAAGATTTTGCATAGATTGAAAGAGGCGCCATCACAGATTTATATACAACATTTCATAGATAGAAACTTTAACCTGTTGTCTTCCTTTTATAAAGCTGTAACTTATCAACAACCTCATAAATATCACAACTCTTATCAACTGATGGTTATAAACATAGAAACACATAACATGTAAATGTATACTATTAATTTTAACGGGTTATGGTACTTACGTCGGTCCTTGGAAGTCGTTATTTGTAAGATTTCTTCCTTGGTCGATCGACTTCCTAAGGCCAAAGTACACATCAATATGATTTCAAGACTTATTGCACAGTTTATATACATTTGACCCCCTAGTTCTTACAAAACAAACTTCTTGTTATCTACACTTTATGTATTCAACATCTCCTCTTTATCTAAATAATTTTAACAATTTTTTCAAGCGACTTGTTTCTTGCTTAAATTTATAGGGGATATATATTTAACCCAAAGTTTCCTGTTTCATTATCTTAGGTCAAATCCATCTTACAATAGTTTCTTGAAAATGAGTTTTGAAGGATTCCTAATTATAATAAAAAGAACGTTATTCCAAAATTATAGATTTGGGCCAAAAAACCAAAATCCCAATTTTGTTCAACAAAACCCAAAACTTTATAATCCTCTTTTTTTTTAACAGTCGTTAAAGAAGATGAGTTCTAGCAATTTATGATCAAGAACAAAGAGATCACCAAAGTAAATAATATTATTATAAATCGTATTGTATTGAATCGACCATGAATTATCACAAAATCTTCATAACCTAAAATGCAGAAATAAGTTAACAATGATACTCACCAAATCTTGATGGCAAGCCTAAAACACAACGGATGATGATGTAGATGATTCTCAATTGATGTTTAACCCGATTCCTCTCTTTCTTTGTTTCTCATCTTTGTCCACACTACACTCCCACATATACCCACAATTTTCTTTTAATTTATTCTCGCATTGTTCTTTTGTGCTTTCAACGTGGGCTTCCTCTATGGTTGTCAGGTCTTATTTATTTTCTAATATATATCATTTAAACCTTCATCTTTATCCTGAATGAAATTCATTAAAGACTTCTAATTTATATAAACAACTTTATGTCTGGGTTTTATTCAAATTAAATCTAGATTCATAAAAAAAATACAAAGTGAGATTTTACAAATCTACCCCTTAATTTAGGTTTCGTCCCCAAACCTAATTACATAGCAAATAAACAAGGGTAAAGAAAACTCGACAAACTATTCTTCTCACTCGATGTTGTGTCGATTCCTTTATGGTGCTTGCTTTATAATCAAAATTGCAACAACTTTCTCCTCAAAGAAATGTGATTTAATTTATAAATCATAAATCATAACCTTTCTTATTTGAGAATTAGTTCAGAATATAATATAATCATCTCACTCTGTTGGAACTTATCAATAGTGCTTTAAGTTCAGTAAAACATAAACTAACTCATCAATCACATACCTTTAGAAATATAACACACAAGAAATGATATATACACACACACATTAATAAACACTGTAAGCTATTAAGCAAGGAGCTCAACTTAACTTAGTCCACATAAACGAAGTGTTATACCAAAGGGAAAGATTAACCTCGTTTCTTTACGTAAGAATATAATCTATCGCGTCTCCCATAAAAATCTATATTTTTTTTTCTCTAAGAACTTAGAAATCTACCACCAAGATAACTATCAAACAATTACAATGATCTAATGGATTTTAGCACTTATGTTTGGATAAATATTAACCATCAAATATTTTTTTCTCAAAGGGCAGCAACTTTATTTTGTTCGCCAAGGTTCCATACACATTTTATTCTAGTAAGGATAATTATGTATCCATTCCCATGCACATTTTACTTCTAGGTTTGACTATGCTCACCTTTTGTCATTGATTTGAGGGTGGCATATGATGATATTACTCATTTGGTACACAAAACCCTTGCCAATTAGTTATTTTTTCCAAAGCCAAAGAGGTATCCATTGTCTCTACTGGACACAACTAATACAGGAAAACTATTTCATGACACCGCCACCGTAAAACAAAACACTTTCATCATATACTCACAATTGTACATCTAATAGATAAACGAAGTCAGTACCCCTAATTAGTTATTTACTTTTCTTAGGATCACCCATAAGCTTGATAACCGTTAGCTACCTTATTAATATCGATACTAGATTCATGTTGATGGAACCCCATCTCCATATTGGGATATCAAGTGCTAGATACATCCCTAATGCTTATAATGTTTCACTTTCACTAGTAAACACATTAAGCACATTTCCAACACATCATGCAATCTCTATCTCATTCTACCTTAGTATGAATTATCACATATGTCATGCGGCATCATGATCATAATGGGTTGAATATAACATCTAAATTATCTCATCAGGTTAGGGTTTCACAATCTGGTGCTTACTAGAGTTCACCTTGCTAATGGTAATGTTATTTCTTTTTAGAAGTCTTATTTCACCATTTATAGATGACTAAATTTGTCAATTATCTAAGCTTTACTCAAAGTCTTTGGTGTATACTATTACATTATGATCTTTAGTTCTTTACCTTAAATTTGGTCAACTCGAAACCTGCCAAGTTTACTGCCTATCCCAAAATTTCATCTTTTATAGTTACAGTATATGTGTTTGTATTATTTTGTAAATTCAATTGTCATAATTCCAAACTCGTGTTGTTTTGATCACTTAGACATGTAGTCTTCTTTTATTAACGTATATCAACAAGACATGCTTAGAAAGCCTTAATATTGATTAGTCACATTACATCATTTAACATCTTTAATACCATAAGCAAGTAAACTCGTAAATAATTAATTGCGTCATCTTTTTAAGGTATGAGCTAATGTGCACTTACCTTTGCCCATAGGACGGAATGTTGGTTTCTCTTGAAGACCTAATGACTTCCTAAAGTCAACTCATGTTATGCCAAAAAAATTATAATCTAAATAACATATCACATCGTTTTCTTCATAAGCGGGTCATATGGATTACATACACGATACACACCCTTTTTGTTGTTCATTTGGAATGATGACCACATATTTATCACAGTTTGCATCTCATTTCATCCCTTTATAACCCATGACCCATTTAGAGTTGTTTTATCATCACAGTTTGACAACAATAATCACATTGTGACCAAATCATCTTGTATACGTAAATATCAAGGTGAAACCTTTATCTGCATGTCTATAACTGAATCTTAATGAACTACTCATCCTTATAATCCAATTGATATCACGTTTAAAATAATTTCACACTAATCATCCTTGTAATCCAACTGATTACATGTCTGTAATAATTTCACACTACTCATCCTTATAATCCAACTGATATAAGTCTATAAACCTTGAGATTTGTACATACACAACTACAAGTATTACGTTAACATAAATTTCATTATTTTTATTAACAACCACACAACTTAAAAGACCACTAGATAAATTTTTATAATATGTCATGAGTCATATGAGTCAGTACACTCAATACCTTGGTAGTTTAATTAAATTAAAATTTTCAACTTATGACTCCACATGCATCACTTCACTAATAAATTCATTATGATTGCATATTCAGCCATCTTATATGTTTAAACAGTTTAAGTTATTTCACATTCTAGCAACTGAAGTCAACTTCAGTATAGCACATAATTGAGCTTAAATAATCATTGCAACATTTATTCAGTTTCAACATCGATCTAAGAAATTTCTACCTTTGTCTTTTACTTTTACCACACCGTTCATATCAATAACCCTTATAAGGCTACACAAACAACTGAATTAGTCAATTTGTTGATACACTTTTGTGTCTGTCGCTTGTTCTTAGTTACGTCTGTAATTGTACGGTCTTAGTTAACAATGTCTGTATAGTTTGGTCGTGCCGACCAAATCAAGATATCCTCCTATCTTGGTTTAGTACGACGATTAGTTTGTCTGTGTAAAACAGTTGCATTTGTGCATACTGTTGAGTCTTTGTGTACGTCATGTCTGTGGCACGTTCTCCGAAGAACACATCTGTGTGCGAGTGGGAAATGCTTCGTACGAGCAAGATGTTGCTCGTACGAGCCACTCATCATTCGTACAAGTGACCTGTTAGTCGTACAAGTGGAATCATCTCAACAAGCTGATTGCTTGATTCGTGCGAGCCAGCTCATTCGTACGAGCATCTTTTGGAGAAGGTTCTTCGTGTCTTTTGGTGTTTCGTACGTCCAGCAACATACTTCGTACTGTTGCTGGGTGTGGACACTATATAAGCAGACATGCACTTCTCAGTGTAGCGTGACAAGTGAGAGGCAGTGACATTAGAGTGAGCTACATTATAGAGAGAGACAAGAACACCGAGAGTATTTCATGAATCTGTATGAACATTGTTTGTATGTGTTTGTACTAGCTCTCTTCTGTTAATCAAGATATTGAATCTTTGGTTATCCTGTGTTTCTTACTTTGCTTTTGTTTGCATTCTTACGAGGGTTCCGCACTCGTATTTGTGTTGTATAAACAGGGAAGTAGGTAAATCTTAATCCTCCAAGTGGACCTACAAGTGGTATCAGAGTTTTGGCTTCTCTTCCTTGTTTGAAACCAAGCTTACTGTTGTGTCTGAGCTAGTTGTGGGTGATTCTGGAAGTGTTCTTAAACTCTCAATAGAAACTTAAGTTTTTGAAAATTAATCAACTTAAAACTTAGTTAAAACTTGTTGTATCTAGAAAATTTTCATAAAAACCTTGTTAGAACACATGGAGACATGTTAGAATCTGTTTTTCTTAAAATTTTCTTCTGTTCAGTTAAACAAATTTTCAGGTGAAACACTGCCTGGAAAACCCATCGGAATATTGTTGTAGGGTTGACCAAATCATTGGACATTCTGAACTTGACTGTTGTAACTGAAAAGCTGATATGGAATGTTTGTCTTTTTAACCAAAATATGTAGACAACAGACCACTTTTGAAAACAAGTCTGTGCTAGAAAAGGAAATTTTCACCAACCAGCCCTGCAAAAAGATTCCTCTCTGCGAAAAACATCAGTGCGAATAACCCATCAGTACGAAGAACTAGACTCTTCGTGCGAAAGACAAGTCACCTGCACGAAGAATCTTGTTCTCACGGAAAACTAATTCGTTCGCACGAAAGAGTGCCCCTCGTACGAAGCACCTAGTTCGTATGAAGGACAAACACTCGTACGAAACATTGATTCATACGAAGAACAAACTTAATCTGTTTTTCGTGTTTTCAGTTTTTTTTTAAAACTTTGTGGTTTTTAAAATTGTGAACTTTAAAAGGAGACTGTGATTTTCAAAAATTAAACTTTAAACCTTTTAATTTTCATAATCAAGAAAATATAATAGTACTAATCCTTGGGATTGGAGTAGTAGTTCAAGCACAAATCAAGAATCTTCACAAAGCTCCGCAACTTCATGGGTTAAATCACTAATGCCTCAACATAAAGCCATGATTACTGCAAATCAATGGGTGTGTGTCGCAAATCAGAACCAAAGCATTCAGACTCTTCTTATAAGCGAGAGTGAAACTGGGAGTAATAATCGTCCACCTAAACTCAACAAATGAACGATTATCCTTCGTGGAAAAGTCATTTCCATACATATGTTCTCGGACAAAATACTGAATTATGGACATGTTTTACTACACCCTACAAGGAATCACTCGAAAAAGCAGGATCAAATCCAACCTTGTCACACCCTGGATTTCCAACCCAAATCCATACACCGATGGGCCCGGGTGCGGAGTATTGTGACGTCCGTTGATAACATCATAGTCAATTAAACACGGCACAGCGGAAGTCTTGAAATAAATTACTATTACAAACCCAATGTTGAAATAGAAAATAATATACAGGCTTGTAATAGAAGATCCACGCGGATCATAAAATGTACAAAAAGAATATAACATAGACTTTTGGGCAGATCTAAGGATTTGCAAGATCCTCTTATTCACTACCGAGCCCCTTCCGGCCTATTTCGTATAGTACCTGCAGTTTAGTCTTTGGATGATACGTCAGCTTTCGCTGGTAAATACACCCAACTTTCAAAATGATTTTAAGTGCACAGGGCAAAAAATCTTTTATAACTTGGGAAAGTTACTTTGTAACCTTGTTAACAGATTCACATGTTTGTCCATACATACAGGGCACAGTACAGAGACGAGACATGATTAAATTACACACCACTTAGAACTCACATATGAGTTATCCCCAACGTCTTGGGTAATTTGCATTTGAGCGTCTGTCAGGTGTATGCCTACACCCCGCGCTAAGGTCGTGGCCATTAACTAAAATAATGAGCCGAGGATATCCAGGACACAGTAATTTAACCCCCGATATTTAAGTTATCAAACAAAACTGATTAAACAGAATATGCGGATTTACTAGCCACAATCCGGCATTCGATTGATCCCATTTCTGACCAAGCGGTAATAATTTACCGTATCCCAAGCCCGTATAGGGAAAATAAGTCGAGATTGTTTACCTAGCTAGTCTTCTTTTAATTTCAATAACTCAGCCGTATACAAAGTACTAAGTGCAAATAGCATTTACCAGTAAGGCTCTAGTCTGGATTATGGCATAAGCTAACCAATTAATACTAACGGTCTTTAATTAATTCATAGACTTAGACCGAGTAGTGTAATGATCAAAACGTATTACGCTTATTAAACGATGATTGGATAGAATGTAGTTTAAACCCGACAAGTACTTTGACTTGCATAATATGGGTAAAAAATTACCATTCTGGATTTTGAGATTAAAGTGATAAGGTTAAACCCGTTTTGGTTAAATTCCGTAAACTAGTTACGTATAATCAACCGTACGCTTATAAGCGATAATGGGTAACCGGATAAGTCATGGACAAGTTCTATATACCATTATATTTTAAATAAGTTAAAATATCAATAGAATATTAACTTTCATACCCGTTAAGGTTTTAAAACGAAACTATGCCTCATCAGGGCATTTTGGTAATTTCATACCGTATAAAAGGAACTTGAATATAATTTAATGTTAAAGTTATAAGTAGTCTGGAAAAAAACATTATTTATGATATAATATCAGTAGGATACCAATTATTTACGTAATTTATCTTTTATGACCAAACTATGCACCGAAGGGGCATTTTGGTCATTTTACACATAGTTTATAAATTATTTGAGATTATGAGTTTATAAACATGTACCTACTATAAATATGTTTAAAATAAATTTAAAATCAGTAGGTAACAAGTCTTGGTCAATTAATATGATTTAAAACCATACTATGCGCCGAAACGACGCTTATATCGTAAAATGACATTTTATGTGATGTTTAATGAAAACTAATATTAGGGTTGGATTAAAATGTATTAGATATGTTATTTAATATAGCATATCAGTAGGTAAAAGATTTACCTTGAAAAGATTTGATTAAAACCATTTTATGAGCTACAAGGGCTAAAATCGTCATTTATCGACAAAGTTTAAGGACCTGTTTGAAAACTCAGTTTATAATTTGGTTTAACATCCTAAATAATCCTACTTATAATATTACATAAGTAGGAAACTCATTTTCAAGTTCGTTATCATTTAAAACCTTTTTTTATGCAAAAAGGTCATTTTAGTCAAAAAATGACACAATTACGGAACTTGCGCATAAACTTGGATTCTGATTATGATATGTAATATAACCTCAGAGGGTTATGCTACAAATATTACGATCATAATGCAACTTTAGATCAGTAGGTAACTAATCTAAATCGGGTCAGAACCGAAAGTCAAAGCAGAAGTCAAACTTCGCAACTTTCGGTTGCGAACCGACCCCATAACTGAAATTGACGAGCCGAACATGTTCTTAAATGTTCTAATAATTGTTACCAACTTGTTTAAGTGTCAAAACAGTTTCATAATCATATATAAGATCAATTTATCATTTTTCAGTAAAATGGCCTGTTTGACTTTTTAATAACTTAACTTTGACCCGTCAATTGATCTAGCCAACGTGATCTTCAGGAGGTTCCCTTTATAGGGATTAACAGCTATCTTATTACGATCACTTAGCCATGTTCGTTACGAACAATGGCTGGACCATAATGGTCTTAACCGAAAGTCAAAGCATTTTCCGTAAACGCTTGACTTTTGGCTATAAAAGCCTATAAACGAAAATGCAAGAGCAAGGAACACTTAAAAAAGGTTCCTAGAATGCAAGAGAACTAAGTTGGATGCTCCTTTCAGCTAGGAACTTCCAGAGGAGGGAGAACAATTGAAATTGAGAAAGGTGCAAGTTGAAATGGTGAAGTTGAACACCTATTTATAGTTGGAAAACTCAAAGGAGGTGATACCAGGTGTTTAAGGGTGTAGAGGAAGCTTACATGTGTCCCAAAACATGGCATAGCTGTTTGGAAGACCATTGTTTCGAATTCATGGTTTTTGGCATTTTTGTTTGGCAGCCAAGCAAACTTTCTACAGCAGAGGCCTTCTCGCGCCCCGCGAGAGACCCAGGCCTGGTCTCTCGCGGCCCGCGACCGCCTTAAGGCCATTTTCAAACTTTGACACTTTTAGCCCCGTAACTTAATAAAGCTTCTAAAAACCTTCTAAAACACCTTTTTGGCATATTTTGCCCTCCGTAACCAATATTTGGCGTACCCGGGATTATGCTCGGACATTGTCGAGCTCTCGGTTCGTTAAAAGGTCACTCAGAGGTATAAATTAACATGTTGACACTTTTAGTCCCTCCATTATCCAACTTTCACATATTTACAAAATTGAACCCTCTCGTCCAACAACTGGCACGTATGAGAGTTAGGACTTCGCAAAGGAAGAGGCTTTTTATAAGCATGTTGATTCCGATGTCACTCAGAGGCTGGGCATGTTGACATATCAGTCATTCAGAAGCCAAGTTTTAAGCATGTTAACCTCGGACCATCACTCAGAGGCTCAGTTTGAGCATGTTGACGCCTTTGGTCCTTATTGGTCTTTAATAGACTATATTTAAAATACAACACGTATCACTATACTATTGGACACGATTTCACAGGGTGTTACATCCTCACCCCCTTAAAAGAAATCTCGACCTCGTGATTTTATTCAAAAAGATGGGGGTACTTTTGTCGCATAGTGGACTCAACCTCCCATGTATACTCGGGACCTCTAAAAGCGTCCCACTTAACCTTTACTATAGGTATCATTTTCCTTTAGAGCTTCTTAACCTGTCGATCGTCGATCGAAATTGGTTTCTCAACGAACCTCACGTTTTCATCAATTTGCACATCCTCGTGTGACATTGCTAGCGACTCATCGGCTAGACATTTCTTAAGATTACTGATGTGGAACACATCATGAATTCCACTAAGCTCCTCTGGCAATCTGAGCTTATAAGCTACAGTGCCGACACATTCGACTATCTTGAATGGTCCAATATATCTTGGGCTCAACTAGCCCTTCTTTCCGAAGCACATCACACCTTTCCTGGGTGATATATAGAATACATCATGAATTCCACTAATCTCCTCCGACAGCTTAAGCTTATAAGCTATCACGCCGACACATTCGACTATCTCGAATGGTGCTATGTATCTTGGGCTTAACTTACCCTTCTTTCCGAACCTCATTACACCTTTCCAATGTGATACATTCAGCATGACTTTGTCCCCTACTTGGAACTTAAGAGGTTTACGCCTCTTGTCAGCATAGCTCTTCTGCCTATCCCTGGCAGCTTTGAGACGATCACGGATTTGGACAATCTTTTCTGTGGTCTCCAGGACAATTTCTGGTCCTGATAATTGGGCTTCCCCAACTTCTGCCCAGCACACGGGCATTCGACACTTTCTCCCATATAAGGCCTCAAAAGGAGCAGCCTTAATGCTAGTATGATAACTATTATTGTAGGAAAATTCTATTAGGGGTAAGTGGTCATCCCAACTTCCACCTAAATCAATCACACATGCCCTAAGCATGTCTTCTAGTGTCTGGATAGTACGCTCACTTTGACCATCATTCTACGGATGGTAAGCCGTACTAAAATTTAATCGTGTTCCCAAAGATTGTTGGAAACTTTTCCAAAAATGAGAGGTATATATAGTATCCCTATCAGATACAATAGATACCGGCACACCGTGTAGGGACACAATTTTGTCCACATACAACTTAGCCAATTTGTCTGAATTATACGTTTCCTTTATTGGCAAGAAATGTGCTGACTTAATCAGCCTATCCACAATGACCCAAAATAGTGTCATTTCCACTTTTGGTCTTAGGTAACTTGGTAATTAAGTCCATAGTTACGATTTCCCATTTCCACGTGGGAATTTCCAATTGCTATAGAAGTCCTAACGACTTCTAGTGTTCGGCTTTAACTTGCGAACACGTCAGACACTTAGCTACATAAGTGGCTATGGATTTCTTCAAACCCATCCACCAATAATTCTTCTTCAGATCTTGATACATCTTGTCACCTCTCAAGTGAACTGAGTATCTTGTGTTATGCGCTTCTTGGAGGATTAGATCTCTATGTCCCCCAAAGATCAGAACCCAGATTCTATCATTAAATCTGAGGATTCCATCATTTCCAGGCGCTAACTGATCAACAGTTCTGCCTAATCCCTCAATAGGGATATTAGCTTCTAATACAGCTTGCTTCTACGCATCTAATAACTTCTCATTTAAGCTATTTCTGAGGTCAATGCTCTTGGAGTTAATCCTTATAGGTTTAACTCGTTCCTTGTGACTTAAGGCATCAGCAACTACATTTGCCTTGCCTGGATGGTAGCGAATCTCGCAATCCTTGTCATTAAGTGTTTCCATCCATCGGCGTTGTCGCATGTTCAATTCCTTCTGATTGAACAGATGCTGGAGACTTTTATGGTCAGTGTATATAATACATTTTGTGCCATACAAGTAATGTCTCCACAGTTTTAGTGCAAATACAATGGCACCCAATTCCAAATCGTGGTGGTGTAATTTCTTTGGTGCACTTTTAACTGTCGTGATACATAGGCGATCACCTTCCCTTTTTGCATTAGCACACAGCCCATGCCGGTCTGTGAAGCATCATAGTAAACAACAAAGTCTTCAACACCCTCAGGTAGTGATAACACAGGAGCATTGCTCAACTTGTGTTTAAGAACCTCAAAAGATTCTTGTTGCTTTGGACCCCAATTATACTTAACATTCTTACAGGTCAAGGTAGTTAAAGGAGTGGCTATTCTTGAAAAGTTCTCAATGAACCTCCTGTAGTAATCGGCCAATCCTAGAAAACTACGAATCCCCGATGGGGTTTTGGGTACTTCTCAATTCATGATTGCCTTGATTTTGGTGGGACCCACTTGGATACCACGCTCATTACCATATGTCCAAGAAATTGGACCTCTCTAAGTCAAAACTCACACTTATAGAATTTACATTAAAGCTTCTCTTGCCTTAGCAGTTCTAAGATGCACGGAAGATGTTTCTCGTGATCGGCTTGATTACAGAGTAGATAAGTATGTCGTCTATAAAGACAATGACAAAGTTATCCAAATACGCTTGCAGACTCTATTCATGAGGTCCATGAATGCTGCAGGTGCATTTGTGAGCCCAAAAGGCATTATTAAGAATTCAAAGTGACCGTAACGGGTCCTGAAGGCTGTCTTAGGAACATCCTCACTCCTAACCTTCAGCTAATGATATCCCGATCTTAAATCAATCTTGGAGAAATAACTAGCCCCTTGAAGTTGGTCGAATAAATCGTCGATCCTGGGCAGAGGATATCTATTCTTGATTGTTAACTTGTTTAGCTCATGATAATCGATGCACATTCGCATCGAACCATCTTTCTTCTATACAAATAGAATAGGAGCTCCCAAGGCGAGGAACTAGGTTGAATAAAGCCTTTCTCCAAGAGTTCGTCTAGCTGCATCCTCAATTCCTTTATCTCCGTTGGTGCTAGCCTATATCGAGCTCTAGCTACGGGTGCTGCCCCTGGTATAATATCAATCCTGAACTCCACTTGTCTATCTGGAGGTAGACCTGTAATTCTTCTAGGAATACATTGGGATACTCTGAGATGACTGGGAGGTCTTCCATATTTAGCTTAGGCTCGTTTGTAGTGACTTGTGCCATGTAGATAACACAACACTTTCTCAAACACTTGGATGCTTTAAATAATGACAAATTGTCTGGCAATCCATATTGCGAGTCTCTAGGGATGGTGATCATTTCACCGAATGGGGTTTTAATTTCGATAAGTTTCTTATCACAGGCAATGCGGGCTTGGTTATGAGATAACCAATCCATGCCTAAAACTACATCGAACCCCGCCAATTTCATTGGCAGCAAAGAGATAGGGATTGAATGATTCTTAATGGATATAGAGCATCCATCAAGAATGGAAGATGTTGATTCTATCGTTCCATCACCAAGTTCTATCTCATAAGTTTTATCTAGAGTTCTTAAGGGCAGGTTTAATAGTTTGCTAAACTTATGGTCAACAAAAGATCTATCTGCACCCGAACAAAAAAGAACTCTAGCATAAATATTGTTAATGAGGAATGTACCTGTTATGACATTGTCGTCATTAACAACCTCTCTTGCATTTGAAAGGCACAAGCATTCCCCTTCTTGGCCTCTCCAGGCTTCGCATTATTATTCTTAAGAATCTTAGAGCTGTTAGTCTTAATATGCCCTTTTTCATTGCAGACGTACCAGACTGCATCCTTAAGATCCTTACTTTCTAGGGTCTTATGCCCCTTTCTCTTACAATGCCATAGGGTTTGGCCTATGAACCAAAATTACACTGTCCCTAGTGTCTGTGGTTGTAAGTTTTACATGTTGGCATCACAGCCGTTTTGCCTTGGTTCCCTTTGAACCTAAATCTCCCTTTATTTTTCTTATTAAACTTATGGGAGTTGTCATCTTCCCACTTTCTTTACCCGTCAGTTTCAGACTTAACTGACTTTTGCCTCACCAAATCCAAGGTGAGGGAGAGAGATAGGTCAACAACAGACCTATAGGTAGTAGGCTGAGCAGCCTTTACCATGCCCTTTATTTAGGGCTAATCCAGTAATAAAACGCGCTATGCGTTTGGGTTTTAAAGGTAATCAAATAGGAAACTAACCTAGATAGGAGATTTAAATCGAAAACATATTTCGACAATCTTGGTTTTTCATTGAAAGAGACAAAAAGTCTGTCTCTAATTTCTCCACCTCATGAGGTGGGTAGTATGTTTCCTTAACAAGGTCCACAAATTTGGACCATCCCAAATTATACAGGTGTACTTTACCTGTAGACTGGATCATGGCTTTCCACCAGATTAGGGCATCGCCCTTAAAGGACTGTGATACATACTTGACCACATCCTTATCAGCACAGTTGCTGATATCTACGATTGTCTCCATCTCGTTAAGCCACTTCAAGGCTTCTACAGCTCCTTTATCCCCGTTAAAGTCTCGGGGCTTACAGGAGACAAAGTATTTGTAGGTACATCCTCTTTAAGAGAACAGGTCTTATTAGCAAATTCCAGTTTCTTTGGCTCACTCTTCGCATTTGAAGGTGAACTGAGCTCTCCTTTCGAGCTTAAGATGGTGGAATAGATAAGGGTATAGAGCGAGTAGCACTCGACTCTCTAATCTTTTCTATGGCCTTTCCCATGGCCTTTTCAACAGCCGCATCAATGCGAGCTTGAAAATTATCATTATCGATATCTCTATTTTCGGCTTTATTAGAATCAACGTTCCGGTGGCTACTTTGTGCTTCATTTGAGTTAGCCATCTTTAAGCTACGGTTCTATACACCAATAAAGCTTCACTTAGTCATGGTATGTTAACCATATTGGTTTTAAACATTGGATATAACAATCCATTGCCTAAACTAGTGTGAATAACATCACAACTCTTAGGCTTAACATATCTATATTTTGGCCTAGGTCTTAATAGGACCATCAAAGGCAAATTACAATTTGGAAATAGTCCATATATTATTGGACAGTGGATCACATTGTCACAACTGTCATTGTCATATTCGACAATTACATTTAGCTTCTAAGCTTTTCACGAAGGACATAAAATTTTATTGCACATAGGCCTGTCACTAATGGACATAAAATATGGCACATAGGCCTGTCACTAATGGACATAACACATGGCACATAAGCACTACATCACTAATGGATGTTTGAATCATAGCCCCAAGGCAATACATCACTAATGGATGTTTAATCATAGCCCGAGGCAATACATCACTAATGGATGTTTAAATCACAGCCCAAAGGCAATAAATCACTATGGATGTTAATCACAGCCCCAAGGGCAATACATCACTAATGGATGTTTAATCATAGCCCCAAGGGAAATACATCACTAATGGATGTTTAATCATAGCCCAAGGGCATACATCACTATGGATGTTTAATCATAGCCCAAGGCAATACATCACTAATGATGTTTAATCATAGCACTGATGATATTAGCCGGGATCAAATTTGATCACATAGGCTATGTAAGGTTAGGACATAGTCCATTACCTTGAAGGCTAGTGTGATTCCTCAAGTCACACTGCCAAGAGTATCAACATTCTTGTATGTTAACATAAGAGTACCATAATGGTTGATTAATAGTCCCGGTCGCATTGACCTTAACGACTTGGAGGCTTGAACTTAAGTCCACCACCTCTGGATAGAAGGATAACTTCCCTTAACTATCCTGATAGAAGACCGCTTCATACTTAACTATCATTTATAATTTGGCCAAATGTGTGGTCTGTGCCACTTGGCGAATCAAAACCATTAAGATCTTTCTGGAATTTTATCGCAGAGCATAAATTTTGAGTAAAATCAAGACGCTCGTTTGAAGAGGATGAATACATATATATATAATTCCAAAAGTACTTCATTAAATTTCAATTAGAAATTACAATACTAGAAAATAAAATAAACTGTCCATGCAAGGACTTAAAGGAATAAAAAGTCCACGCATGGACTAAAGAAGTAATAATGTCCTCACAGGGACTACATATTATTTGAAGAGACTTCACTCGTCCTTCTTTCCCTTAACTAGTTTGTAGAGTTTCTTGAAGAACTTGTTTGTCTTTTTCTCCATTTCCATCCGCGTGCTGCTGCATTTCTTTCATTCTTTCCAAGCCCTCATTGATGACCTCAAGTGGTGGCGGAGGTTGTGGTTGTGGTTGTGGCATAACCGGATACTGGTACCCATAAGTTGGATATCCAGTTGGTGGATGAGTAGGTGGGAAAGGAGATGGGTAAAGTGCATTGTGCATAACTGCTTGCATATAGGGGTCTTGCGACCATGCTTGATAGTCTACCGGTATAGACGGGTTAAAAGGATCATATCTAGATGTATCTAGATATGTCGGTTTCAGGTTACTATAACCCGATGGTGGTGGTTGAACTGTAGGTGTGGGTGTTGGTGTTGGTTCCACCACAGGTGAGGTGTTAGAGGGTCCACCCATTTGTGGGTCCTCTTGAATTGTGGGGTAGGAGATGGGAAAAGTTGGCAGCGATCCCGACCTTTTTCCTGCACGTACAGACATACGTGCTCCACGCTTCCTACTTGGTGGTTCAGGTGGTGGTTGAGATTGGTCCACCGGTTCCATGTGGACATCTTCTTGAACAGGAGGTGGTTGAGAGTGATGGAAAGGTGTGTTGGCGAATGTAAATTGGTTCCAATATTGGTCCCACTCATTAGGACCTTGGTAGGGTGATCCGACATAAGAGTTTGAATCTCTTGAAATTTCTATGGGATGCGTATTCGATCCCATCGGTGGCATCTCCGGGTCCGAGTCCTTGTCCATAGGGTTTGGCTGGTCCAACTGATTTTGATCGGCTGGAGGCGTGTTAAAGTAATGGTTATGGTTAAATCCTTCATGATAAGAATGTGAATGGGAATGATGAGACTGGTGAGAATGGTGTGAATGATAGGAGTGGTGAGAGTGATAAGAATTTTGGGAATGTGGGGGTGAGTGTCTATGAGAATGTCTCGCTGGTTGCCAAGGAGACGAATCTCCTGATTCTTGGTAGGAATCTGAGTTGTGAGTTTGAGAAGGGATGCGCCCCGATGGTCCTCCTCTCATTGGACCGCTTCCTCTTCCACTTTGTCCTCTTACTCTCGCGGCATTTTCCTGTTAAAATCAATTCAAAAACATACTAATAACTTAATAAGGAAATGAGTAATCCTAGGTCAATGCCTAGACTTGGAAGTCTAAGGAATGTGCTCGTGTAAGTTTGAGATTAAACACAAGAAGGATAGTGTTTAATTCTCTCAAACGTTGGCTTTGATACCAACCTGTCACACCCCGGATTTCCAACCCAAATCCATACACCGGTGGGCTCAGGTGGGGAGTATTGTGACGTCAGTTGATAACATCATAGTCAATTAAACACGGCACAGCGGAAGTCTTGGAGTAAAATTACTACTACAAAACAAATGTTCGAAATACAAAATAATATACAGGCTCGTAATAGAACATCCACAGGCGGATCATAAAATGTACAAAAAGAATATAAAACAGACTTTAGGGCAGATCTAAGGATTTGCAAGATCCTGTTATTCACTACCGAGCAGCTTCCAGCCTATTTTGTATTGTAACTGCAGTTTAGTCTTTGGACGATACGTCAGCTTCGCTGGTAAATACACCCAACTGACTCATTTTGAAAACATTGTAAAATGATTTTAAGTGCACAGGGCACAAAATCTTTTACAACTTGGGAAAGTTACTTTGTAACCTTGTTAACAGATTCACATGTTAGTCCATACATACAGGGCCCAGTACAGAGACTGAGACATGATTAAATTCACACCACTTAGAACTCATAGAGGAGTTATCCCCAACGTCTTGGGTAATTTGCATTTGAGCGTCTGTCAGGTGTATGCCTATACCCCGCGCTAAGGTCGTGGCCATTAACTAATGTAATGAGCCGAGGATATCCAGGACACGGTAATTTAACCCCCGATGTTTAAGTTATCAAACAAAACTGACTAAAACAGAATATGCATATTTAGTAGCCACAATCCGGCATTCGATTGATCCAATTTCTGACCAAGCGGTAATAATTTACCATATCCCAATCCCGTATAGGGAAAATAAGTCGAGTGTATTTACCTAAGCTAGTCTTCTTTTAATTTCAATAACTCAGGCGTATACAAAAGTACTAAGTGCAGATAGCATTTACCGGCAAGGCTCTAGTCTAGATTATGGCATAAGCTAACCAATTAATACTAACGGTCTTTAATTAATTCATAGACTTAGACCGAGTAGTGTACATGATCAAAACGTATTACGCTTGATTAAACGATGATTGGATAGAATGTAGTTTAAACCCGACAAGTACTTTGACTTGCATAATATGGGTAAACGATTAACATTCTTGATTTTGAGATTAAAGTGATAAGGTTAAACCCGTTTTGGTTAAATTCCGTAAACTAGTTACGTATAATCAACCGTACGCTTATAAGCGATAATGGGTAACCGGATAAGTCATGGACAAGTTCTATATGCCATTATATTTTAAATAAGTTAAAATATCAGTAGGATATTAACTTTTATGCCCGTTAAGGTTTTAAAACGAAACTATGCCTCATAAGGGCATTTTGGTAATTTCATACCATATAAAAGGAACTAGAATATAATTTAATGTTAAAATTATAAGTATTCTGGAAAAATACTTTATTTATGATATAATATCAGTAGGATACCAATTATTTGCGTAATTTATCTCTGTTGACCAAACTATGCACCGAAGGGGCATTTTGGTCATTTTACACATAGTTTATAAATTATTTGGGATTCTGAGTTTATAACATGTCCTATTGTAAATACGTTTAAAATTAGTTTTAAAATCAGTATGTAACAAGTCTTGGTCAATTAATATGGTTTAAAACCATACTATGCGTTGAAACGGCACTTATGTTTTAAAATGACGTTTTATGTGATGTTTAATAAAAACTGACATTAGGGTCGGATTAAAATATCCTTGATATGTTATTTAATATAGCATATCAGTATGTAAAAGATTTACCTTGAAAGATTAGATTAAAACCATTTTATGAGCCACAAGGCTAAATCGTCATTTATCGACATAGTTTAAGGACCTATTTGAAAACTTTGTTTATAATTTGGTTTAACATCCCAAATAATCCTACTTATAATATTACATGAATAGGAAACTCATCTTCAAATTCATTATCATTTAAAACCTTGCTTATGCAAAAAGGGCATTTTAGTCAAAAAATGGCATAATTACGGAACTTGCGCATAAATTTGGATTCTGATTATGATCATGTAACATAACCTCAGAGGGTTATACTACAATATATTACGATCATAATGCAACTTTAGATCAGTAGGTAACTAATCTAAATCGGGTAAGAACCGAAAGTCAAAGCAGAAGTCAAACTTCGCGACTTTCAGTTGCGAACCGACCCCAGAACTGAAATTGACGAGCCGAACATGTTCTTACATGTTCTAATAATTATTACCAACTTTTTTAAGTGTTAAAACAGGTTTCATAATCATATATAAGATCAATTTATCATTTTTCCGTAAAATGGCCTGTTTGACTTTTTAATAACTTAACTTTGACCCGTCAATTGGTCTAGCCAACGTGATCTTCAGGAGGTGCCCTTTATAGGGATTACCAACTATCTTATTACGATCACTTAGCCATGTTCGTTACGAACAATGGCTGGACCATAATGGTCTTAACCAAAAGTCAAAGCGTTTTCCGTAAACGCTTGCCTTTTGGCTATAAAAACCTATAAATGAAAATGCAAGAGCAAGGAACACTTACAAGAGGTTCTTAGAATGCAAGAGAACTAAGTTGGATGCTCCTTTCAGCTAGGAACTTCTAGAGGAGGGAGAAGAATTGAAATTGAGAAAGGTGCAAGTTGAAATGGTGATTTTGAGCACCTATTTATAGTTGGAGAACTCAAAGGAGGTGATGCCAGGTGTTTAGGGGTGTAAGAGGAAGCTTACAAGTGTCCCAAAACGTGGCATTACTGTTTGGAAGACCATGGTTTCGAATTCATGGTTTTTGGCATTTTTGTTTGGCAGCCAAGCAAACTTTCTACAGCAGAGGCCTTCTCGCACCCCACAAGAGACCCAGGCCTGGTCTCTCGGGACCCACGACCGCCCTAAGGCCATTTTCAAACTTTGACACTTTTAGCCCCTTAACTTAATAAAGCTTCTAAAAACATTCTAAAACACCTTTTGGCATATTTAGCCCTCCGTAGCTAATATTTAGCATACCCGGGATTATGCTCGGACATTGTCGAGCTCTCGGTTCGTTAAAAGGTCACTCAGAGGTATAAATTAACATGTTGACACTTTTAATCCCTCCATTATCCAACTTTCACATATTTACAAAATTGAACCCTCACGTCCAACAATTGGGACGTATGAGAGTTAGGACTTCACAAAGGATCACTCAGAGTCTTTTTATAAGCATGTTGATTCCGATGTCACTCAGAGGCTAGGCATGTTGACATATCAGTCATTTCAAGGCCAAGTTAAAGCATGTTGACCTTGGACCGTCCCTCAGAGGCTTAGTTTGAGCATGTTGATGCCTTTGGTCCTTATTGGTCTTTAATAGACTATATTTAAAATACAACACGTGTCACTATACTATTGGACACGATTTCACAGGGTGTTACAAACCTCCTTAGACAACCTAGATGAAAGCGATAAAAAGGCTTACGATCTAGAGAAAAAGGTGTTTGCTATCCTTACACAAGCACTACATAAAGGTATTTATCATCAGTTTGTGTACTGTACGACCACTAAAAATCTGTGGGATACCCTGGAAGCAAGAGGAGAGGGTAGTGTTGCAACCATAATAATACGGCATGATCTGCTAAAGAAGTTGTTTGAAGGTTTCATGTTCATGGAGAATGAAACACTGAACGTTATGAAAACACGTTTCTACCATCTGCTTAGCGAAATGTACTCGTACAAAACACGTTTCTACCACAAGAAATCGTGATGTGCTTTGCTGACGCATTACCGCCAAAATGGAGTCAATTCATTGACTTATTAAAGCATACATGTGTTTTGGATTTAATCAGTATTTATGAATTTGTGCAGAAATTGGAGAACAAGAATGAAGAGGAAATTCGAAAAGCACAAAGAGTTACTGTTCCACAAACCCTTAAATGTACTTTGGAGGTATTAATACGGGTATTACTACAAGTCAGCAACAAAAACTTCAAACCGCGTTTGTGACAAACGTTAATCCCTTTCTACCACCACCAGTTCAAACAAATCAGTCTGCAAGCTTAAGTACTCAAACCTATGGACAAGTGTTTGATCCTAAAGCCTTTCTACCACAACCACGAGATCTTGCACCTCAAGTTCCACAGCAAGCTTCTCAACAAGCTTTCTATGGTAACAACTTTCAACCTGCAAACCCCAATACACTCAGACTTGACACGTCACATCTTTCCAAGGTTAGTGTAGAAGTTTCCAGGAACATATGGAACTTCTAAACACAATGGTTAGTGCTTATTGTGGATTAATCGCTGGTCAAATTGGAAACATCAATTTGACTAATGAAGACTACCAACAAATAGACAAAGATGAGATGGAGCTAATGGATATCAAATGGGCGTTTGCAAGTACGGTCAGAAGAGCTAAGGATTACATGAGCAGAACAGGAAGAACAAGTTTGGAGAGCAAGAAAGATACAAAGTATGGTTTTGATAAAAATATTGTTACTTGCTTTAACTGTGGTGAAAGATGTCACTTCAAGCGTGAGTGCACTAGACCCAACAACAAGGAAGACACAACGACTTCAGAAATCAATCACAACCCTCCACCATGACTCAAGTTAGCCATGATCGAAAGATAGTAGCTGTTAACAACCCAAACAACACCAACCAGTCAGGACCTTCAAACAACACAAACAGAGATTTAGTAGTTCAGGCAATGAAGGATGCGATTGGTCAGTGCAATTGGGAAATGAGAATCAAGGAGGAACTGCATGTTATGCCAAGATTATCAATCGAATCAAACATGTTCACAGTATTGACAGTTCTGATGATGATGATAGTTCGGGGTATAATGGTGGTTTTGATGAAGAATGCTTAAGTACAGGTGGTTATGGATCTGATTCATATATCAGAGAAGGAAGTGATACTGAGGTCCGAGAGTTGCTGAAGGAAGTAGAGAAGCTGAAAAGTCAAAAAGTTGGTCTGACGAAGAAAGCAGAAGCTGCATCAAAGGAAACAGAAAAATTCTTTACAAATAGTGCATCCTATCCTCATCATACTGCCTTCATGGCTAATGTTGCTGGTTCGACAAGTCAGGTAAACTCCGACCATCCTAAAAATTGCAGTGACTATGATGAATTAAAAACAAAATTTGAAACAATAAACAGTCACAATCAAAACCTAGTTGTTGAACTATAAAAATGCAAAGAGGCAAATTTGGCTTTAACTCGAAACGAAAAAAAATTCAAATCTATAATAGAAACTCTTAAGAAAAGCGTTTCTGAATTAACAAAGACAGTTTTGAATAAACAAACAGGAATTAATAACTACATTAACATGATGCGATCAAGCTAAAATTAGAGAGTTACTCTAACTCCCGATATGTGCTTGATCATATCATTGACGTTCAAAAACTAAAAGGAGATGTCAAATGCATAGGGTATAAATCGTGTCCACTTCCGTTGAAACACAATTATACCAAATTGCCTGATGAAGAGGAAATGCCACTCTTTGAACCCTCTGTACATCTTAATCCTGAAGAGTTTGCAGCAGGATTAGGGTTCAAGCTAGACAATTCCTTAGTTAAATCAAAGAAATTAGAGAACTCATCATCAGTCATTGATCAGAACCCTTCTACAACAGATGAGGATGATCCATCAGATGATGAGTCCGAGAAAAATGATCAGGATCAATCTCTTGATGAAGAAAAAGGGATAGAAATGGTGTGCTACTCCTAATGTAAAAACTGTTGAAAATCAAGAGAATGATCCTATGAAAACTATCAAGACAAATGTGTCTAACGATGAAAATGATAATGTGTTGTATACTTTGATTGGGGACAAGAAAATCTACTCAAACAAAGACTTTCCGATCAAAAATATAAATCCAACCTCTATTGATCAAGTTTTTGAAAATTCAACAACCAAGTTTTTGGAAAAGAAAAAACCAATCAAGTCACAACCATTATTCATTTCAAAATAAAAACAAAAATAAAAGCTTGCTAAAAAACCTAAGGTATCACAACCGAAGGTTGAAGCTAAAGGCACTCGCTACAAGAAGAAATCAAAGAATGTTAAATTTGTGAGTTCAAATGGTACTTATAAAGTCAGGACTTTTGAAAGCATGTCGAATATCAATTTTGTAAACAAAGTCAAGATTTTAAAGCATAACAGTCAAAACAATTACACCCAACATACAAATGGGTGTGAAAATGAACCAAGTACCTCAAGACCCACAAGTTCAACATCAAGTCATAAAACAGGATCTCCTAAATTTATCGAGAGGTGAACATGTTTTAAATGTGGAGAATTTGACCACATAATCAAGAATTGTACAAACCCAGCAAAACCCAGATTTGCTGAGAAAGCCCCTCCTGAACCAACTTGCCAACGTCGATCTACTTCTCCAAAACAAGACAAACATATTATTAAAGAACAAGAAGAAAAACGGAGACGTAAACAAGTAAAAATAATTGAAAAAGCACTAAAACCGGATTCTTCAGAAAGAAAACCAAGTTCTTCAAGAATAATAAAAACAGAAGTTGTTAAAAGTGTAAATAATAGTCATTCTGGTAAATTTCAACAATCTTGGAAACCTAAGACCGAAGATGTTTCAGGGGAGGTACCAAGTTTTCAAATTATCAAGAAATAGAAATCACATTTCTTGATGATAAGGGTTGACCCAAGACCACTAAGGCTTGGGTCCCCATCTCAAACTGATCGGGTATTGAAATGTGCAGGGTGTTCCAGGAGGAACTGTGAACAATCATTGGATTGTTGACATTGGAGCATTGAGGCACATGATAGGCGACTTAAGGCTCCTTTATGATGTGAAAAGCATTTGAGGAGGCTATGTTGCTTTTGCTGGAGACAAGGGTGGATACATCACTAGAAAAGGAATGGTATCCAATGGTGTAGTCAGTTTTGATAAGATCAATTATGTTTGACAAGTTGATCACAATCTTCTAAGTGTTTCTCAAATCTGCGACAAGAAGTTCACGGTTCATTTTGATGATGTCGGATGTTATATGCTGAAACCTGGTTTTAAGATTCCTAAAGAATGGATTCTTCTGTCGGCTCCAAGAATTAATGATTTGTATATTCTTGACATGAGCCAAGCTATTACAACGTCTACACAAGTTACATGTTTTGTCTCAATAGTCACCGAAATGAATCAATCTCTTGGCATAGACGAATGGGACACATTCACTTGAGGAAAGTGAACTATTTGGTGAAAAACAATCTTATGAATGGTGTACCAGTGAAGAACTTTCATTTACAAGATGTCTATGTATCATGCCAAAAAGGAAAGCAAGCAAGAAAATCTCATCCTGTGAAGAAGATTAACACGGTAAATATGCCTTAGGGACATCTTCATATGGACCTCTTTGGACCTATGAAACACAAGACTATCTTTGGTGATTCTTATTGTTTAGTAGTTACTGATGACTACTCAAGATTTTCATGGGTGAATATGTTAGCACACATTATAGTGAAGTTCCTGAAATCCTCAAGAATCTCCTAACTGTGCTGGAAAATTTGTACAATTTGAAGATAAGGAGAATCAGAAGTGACAATGGCACCGAATTCAAGAATCAAGTTATGGATGAGTTCTGTTCTTCAAAAGGCATTCTACATAAGTACAATTCTCTTAGACTCCACAACAAAATGGTGTCGCTGAGCGGAAAAATATAACTTTGATTGAAACAGCAAGAACTATGTTAGTAGAATCAGAACTTCCTGTTCAATTCTGGGGGGGAGGCTGTGGCTACTGCATGTTATACGGTGAATAGAGTTCTTACGGTGAAGAGACACCGGAAAACATGTTTCGAGTTGTTAATAAAAAGAAACCTGATGTTTCTTTCTTACAACCTTTTGGAGCTCCATGCACTATGATTGATCCACATGGTAAGTTTGGACCAAAGGCTATTGAAGGTTTCTTTCTTGGATATGCTACTCCTAATTTCAGAGTGTGGAATTTGTCAACAAAGAATATTGAAGAATAGGGTGAAGTTAAGGTTCAAAGATACACTGAATCAGTAAGAGCTCCGGGTGCTCCTTGGATGTTTGACTACGATGGACTGTTTGATTCCTTTAATCTGCCAACTTTTGATGATGCTTCTGCAGCTGCTCAAATGTTACTAGAAAGTGATACTGCAGTTGACTCGTCATTAGTTCGACCAATTATTGTTAATCCTCAAGTGTCTACTTCGGTTAAGAATCTTGTTCGTAATGAGGAATTCGAAGATGCTGCTGATTATAATGTTTCGTCAGAAGATGATGAGTTCCATGATGCAAATGAAGCTACTTCTGGTCTGGTTCCTGGAATTTCAGTTGTCACGTCAAATATTCAGAATCTAGGGACAACTGAAGGTCATGCGTCTACATCTTCGTCAAATCCAGCAAAAAAATTAGTTGTTGATCTGAATATCAACAAGTTGGGTATAAATTCTCAAGTTCCTGATGTTCCTGAAACTCAAATCCATAATACCCATCCTCAGCAGAATATTATATGAGATGTTCAAAGTGGTGTACAGACACATAATCAGCTCAGGAATAATCAGAATGCTGGTTTGTTTTCGGTTATTAGGGAATTTGGGGAACAAAATGATTGGTCTTTCGCCTTCTATGTCTGTCAAGTAGAACCGAAATCTTAGAATGACGCAATGAAAGAAGATTCATGGGTTGAAGGAATGCAAGAAGAACTTCAACATTTTCAGAAGTTATGTGTGTGGAAATTGGTTGACAGGCCTGACAACTACAAGAAGATTGGAACAAGATGGGTTTACAAATGTAAGAAGGATGACTGAGGTGTTGTGAGAAACAAAGCAAGATTGGTCGTCTAGGGCTTTAATCAGGTAGAAGGCATTGATTACAATGAAGTTTATGCACCAGTTGCTCGTCTTGAGGCCATAAGAATCTTCTTAGCTTATGCGTCCTACAAGAAGTTTACCGTTTGCCAAATGGATGTGAAGAGTGCATTTCTTCATGGTGTGGTTGAAGAAGAAGTGTAACACCCCGACCGCGTAAAACAACGAACCGCGGCAGAAACGCCGGGGAGTCATGTCACAGAACTATTGTTTCACAACTCATGGAATTTAAATTTTGTTTTATTAAGTTAAATGTTTACATTGTCTTGGGATAAACAGAAACAACACATAAATAAATTGTCTTTCATGTTTTAAGTCCCTAAGCCCGCATCCCTTCCTACGGAAGCATACATCATATTATCAAGCATTGACTCCTGAAACATATGTCAAAAGAGAGCCAACATAAAAAATGCCGGCGAGTACATAGTGAGTGTGTCAAATTCGTGGCTTTGTATACATATTGCAACACCTCGTCCGACTACAAGAGTCGTTAAGTGAAAACCTCGTATCAAAAGTGTTTAATATTGCAATATAATTAACCAACTAAACAAGTTGGTTAGAGTTGTGAAAACCTTGTAGCCATGAATCTTGACAAAAACGTTTTTTTTTTTGTAAAAACCTTGTAATAGATTGATTCAAAAGAAAACTTCGTTGGTTTATATCTTTAAGTGAAAATCATTGCGTGACATTGTTTAAAACCATTTTTCCGTATTATAAACCATTTGTCCGTGTTATAAACCGTTTGTCCGTGTTATAAATCAATATCCGTGTCATAAACCAATTGTCCAAGTCATAAACAAACCGTCTGTGTGTTTTAATTGTAAAAAATTTTGATCGTTCTTTAATGAACACATCCAAACCTTGTTGTTGATTTTATAACCGACCAAAGGGTTTATTTAACTAGACTAACAAATCAACAAATGATTTGTTAATCAGAAACAGTTTCTGTCATTACCCAAACTTCCACCGAATCCAGTGAACAGTTCGATAATGGGATTGTCAGTCCTATTGTACCATAACATACTACTAGTAGGCTCAACCAAAGCTAATGAATGTCATTCGTGTTATGGATAACGCATCAACAAGTTGTTCACATTATAAACAGAATAAACCATAGACATTGTTTTTGAAAACTTGAAAATGATTTAGCACATATGAGTCACCCCAAAACATTTGTAAAACGTAAAAGAGGGGAACTACGTACTCACATTGAAAATCATTTTGTATATATAAACCATGTATATTGTTTTGAAATCTTGAAAATAATTATAGGCACATATGAATCACCCCAAAACATTTAGAAAGTGTAAAAGAGGGGAACAATGTACTCACATAAGCCTTGCGTAGTAAATATGTAGATTTGAAAAGATAGTTTAGCACATATGAATCACCCCCAAAACATTTAAAACGTAAAAGAGGGGAACTATGTACTCACTTTGACAATCATTTTGTATATATAAACCATTATATTGTTTTGAAATCTTGAAAATTATTATAGGCACATTTGAATCACCCTAAAAACTTTGAAAATGTAAAAGAGTGGGCTATGTACTCACTTTGAAAATAACTTTGTATACATGAACCATGTATATTGTTTTGAAATCTTGAAAATAATTATAGGCACATATGAATCACCTCAATACATAGTGAAAATGTAAAAGAGGGGAACTATGTACTCACTTTGAAAATCATTTTTTATACATAAACCATGTATATTGTTTTGAAATTTTGAAAATAATTATAGGCACATATGAATCACCCTCAAAACATTTAGAAAGTGTAAAAGAGGGGAACAATGTACTCACATAAGCCTTGCATAGTAAATATGTAGATTTGAAAAGATAGTTTAGCACATATGAATCACCCCCAAAACATTTAAAACGTAAAAGAGGGGAACTATGTACTCACTTTGACAATCATTTTGTATATATAAACCATTAAATTGTTTTGAAATCTTGAAAATTATTACTATGCACATTTGAATCACCCCAAAAACTTTGAAAACATAAAAGAGTGGGCTATGTACTCACTTTGAAAATAATTTTGTATACATGAACCATGTATTTTGTTTTGAAATCTTGAAAATAATTATAGGCACATATGAATCACCTCAATACATTTAGAAAATATAAAAGAGGGGAACTATGTATTACTCACTTTGAAAATCATTTTTGTATACATAAACCATGTATATTGTTTTGAAATTTGAAAATAATTATAGGCATATATGAATGACCCGAAAACATTTAAAAACGTAAAAGAGGGGGGCTATGTACTCACATAAGCCTTGCGTAGTAAATATGTAGATTTGAAAAGATAGTTTAGCACATATGAATCACCCCAAAACATTTAAAACGTAAAAGAGGGGAACTATATACTTACATGGGATTGCGAAAGTGTTCTTGATCAGCGGAATAAACAAAGCTCAAACGTGTCCTAATGTGTCCAGATAAATATTTTAGCGTGTCGGGACTACAAACGGGAGATCGGATAGAATGAAGTCTTATAAACCAAACGAGTGTTGGAACTCCTGTGATATGGTTTAACAAACTTAACATTCTTATTTGGAAAGGATCCTAAGTGCTTTTGACCCATTATGACTCGTTAAGGTAGTTTACGCTACTTTAACAAGTCATTAGCGTAAACGTGTGATTGGATGGTTAAACATGTCCTATGATAAGTCTTAAATACCCAAGCATGTTTGAAAATGTTATAAAATCAGTTTATATGTCAAAAATTTGGTTACATGTGTTTAAAATGGATTTATGCGCAAAGGGCATTTTGGTCATTTTTAGGACATGGAAGTAACTTATCATAACGCTAATCAAACGATGTGACCACAAGGTATAACCTCAGTAAGTTATTCCCTATACAACTATGGTCACAAATATGTGTTTGGTCGGATCCTAAGATTGACCAAACGGGTCGGATTCGAAAGTCAAAGCGGTGGTCAAGACCGCTCGACTTACGACCCTAAATAAGCACTAAACTAGAAGTGACGAGTTAGACATGTCAAAATATGTCTAACTATAAAACTGATTTGGTATCAAAACCTTGGTGTTTTGATGCCCGAAAATAGTTTCATCGTAAAATGCACATCACGCATTTTTTAACCGAAACTTTAACTCGTCACTTCGACTAGTAAACGTGGAAATCAAAAGGTGAAATCGTTAGGGATTATAACCTTCGTGATTACGGTCATGTTGCAAAGTTCAATTGACTTTGACTTGACCAAAATATGGTCAGAACCAAAAGTCGATCAGGAAGCCAAACTGTTCGACTTTTAGCTCAAAATAGCTAAAATAATAAAAGAACTAGGAAGAGTACTTACTCGTGTTGAAGAACACTTTTGGAACTCAAGATAGGAGGCTTTCAAAGGCTGAAAACAAGCTCCAAGAAGGATAGAAAGAAGAACTTCCACTTTGCTTTGAAGTGTTTTGAAGTGGTGTGCAAAAATGGAAGAATCATGGGGTATTTATAGTATTTTAGGATTAAGGAGGTGATGACAAGTGTCCTCAAGTGTGGATTAGTGTCCTAACATGTGTCAACACCATATTAAGTGTGGCAAAGTGAGTTCTAGGTGTCAAAAATTGGAGATAGGTGGCAAACTTAGTGAAGAAGGAAAAATATTTATTATTTTTATGACATTTTTGGCCCTTGGACTTGTATCTTCACTTGTTTGCCATTTTTAAACCCTTTAAGCTAATATTTAGGTTATTTAAAGGTGTTAAGACATGTGTAACTTTGATTATGCCCGAAAATGTCATGGATGTCGGT
This sequence comes from Scalesia atractyloides, assembly GCA_947069175.1. Taxonomy (NCBI): domain Eukaryota; kingdom Viridiplantae; phylum Streptophyta; class Magnoliopsida; order Asterales; family Asteraceae; genus Scalesia; species Scalesia atractyloides. The sequence goes on along the minus strand of CAMTDV010000028.1, from coordinate 9,681,544 downwards.
TCGTTCGGTTGTACGGTTACACGTTTCGTAGAAAGGCGTAAAACGCTTTAACGAACACGAAAATGATCGAAATTGTGTAACGATTGACATTTTTGCATTCTCATCAATAAAATACAAGATTTTATTGAATACAAAAATATTTGGAAATAAAACATAGGGTTTCATTGAATACGAAATTGTTTGTAATTGTGCAATGATTAAAAAAGGGACAAATGTCACAAGAAGTATACGTTGAGCAACCGCCTGGTTTTGAAGATCCAATCCATCCTAACAAGGTTTGCTTTTGAATAAGGCGCTATATGGTCTACATCAAGCTCCACGAGCTTGGTATGAAACGTTGTCTTCCTATCTTCTGAAGACTGGTTTTCGACGTGGATTGATCGACTGTACTCTCTTCATCAAGGAAAAGAATGAGGACTTATTGCTGGTACAAGTATATGTTGATGATATTATTTTTGGGTCGACAAACAAGAGAATGTGCAAAGAATTTGAGCAGGTGATGCAAGAGTAGTTCGAGATGAGCGCAATGGGAGAAATGAATATCTTTTTATGTTTGCAGGTTCAAATCTAAGGAATTGACTCTTCTCCAATAAACCAAGTATGTCAGGGATATTGTCAAACGATTTCAAATGGAAGACTCAAAGCCCTTGGGAACTCCATTAGCTCAAAATCATGTGATTACTTCTGATGGAATGGGTGAACATGTGGAACCATCTCTTTATCGTGCTATGATCGGATCTCTCATGTATCTTACTGCCTCAAGACCCGATATAATGTACCCAACATGTCTTCTAGCTCGCTACCAGTCCAGTCCGAAGGTTTCTCATTTGATGGCTGTAAAAAGAATCTTTCGTTCCGGACACTGGTCTCTGGTACCCTAAGGATGATAACTTTGATTTGACAGCATTCAGTGATTTTGATCATGGTGGCTTCAAGATCGATGCAAAATCAACATTAGCAGGATGTTAGTTCTTGGGAAATCGCCTAGTCACGTGCAGAGCAAAAAGAGACTTGTGTAGCTACGTCAACCTGTAGGCTGAGTATATTTTGGCTTCTAGTTGTTGCTCTCAGGTTGCATGAATCCAACAGCAAATGCGCGACTATGGTTTAATTTCTAACTACTCCTATTTATGTTGATTACGAAGCTGCTTTACAGATCACTCGTAATCCTGTACAGCACTCAAAAACCAAACACATTGAGATTAAGTATCATTTCATACGAGATTGTTATGAAAAGAAACTTATCAATGTTGTTAAAATCCACACCGATCACCAATGTGCCGACCAGTTTACAAAACTTTTGATAAATCTCGTTTTGATTATCTCCTTTGGGTCAATGGCATCAAGGTGAAACCCGAGTAAATCATCCTTGGCTAATCATTTTTCATAATATTTTCTTAAAATCTAAAAATTACAAAAAGATTTTCTATTTTCTCTTAGTTTTATATTTTAGGGGGAGAATATTTCAAGAAAAATACAAAAACATGAGAAAATACAAAAATACAAAAATATGTCTTTTATTTATCTATTTAAGTTTTCACTTATTTACCTTCTTTATTTAAGGGGGAGAAAAAATTAGAAAAATAAAAAAACAATAGAAAATCCAAAAATAAAAATGAGTTTCTTGGAAAAATAAAAGAAGATGATGATACACACCGGCGATCTGTCAAAAATGGTCAAAAACGTAAAACGAAAATTGATAAGTAGCTTTACTAATGATGTGTCGGTAGACTCACAATCAAATTAAAATTTGCAGGTTGATATAAACATAACGGACTGCAAGCCAGGTGAGAACCATTCATTGGCATATGGTCTTGGTACCGAAATTTCGTTTGATATTATGCCGAGGTTATGAGATATGTGGTCTTTATGCTGACCTATCATCTGGGTATCATGGTTGAATCTTTTACCGAAAACATAACGGTGACGAAAGTCTAGAACTTCCATGATACCATACATACGTGTAAATACTACATACGACTATCAATAAGTGATAAAAATATCACATCCACCAAAAAATAAGTGATAATATATCATAGCTTTATGCGGAGCTAAGTTCGTCTCTTTGTCAGTATGATAGTACTAACCAGTTCACGGACTAACTCCTGTGCCCTGCATGCATCTGAAAATCAAGTTCCTCATCAATAAGTGATTTAATCTATAGGGCTTGTTTTTCAATCAAAATAAGTGAGTATCTCACATCATATACGTCAAAATAGATGATAAGCAGTATACTCACCGGTAAGATTTTCTCTCGTGCATATCTTGATACGGGAATGTGTCATGAAATGGTTGAACACCGGCTAGTAAGTATAAATCATATATTAATCGTATCTCCTAATCATGATTACATCTGATAAGCTGAGCTTACATGGGACAACAATACCAATAATCATAGTAGAATGCTTATTTATTTAAATTTGATGTTTTAAACAAAACTCGTTTTTGACAAGATTAAAAGCTAGTATGATTCTTTTACCTTGAAACTTTGAAAAAGATTGCCTAATAGACATATAGTTTACTCTTATTTGTTAGTGGTTATTTTATTTAGTTTACTTTGTTGTTAAATTAAGTTCTTTTTGAATTAGCCAAAGTTGAAGCTCAAAAGTTTTCTACCAAGACACGCCCTAAAAACCATTCGCTTTGATATCATAACTTCATAAAAGTACTTTCTTACAACGGGTAAACTCATCTCAAAAGAACAAAATCTGTTTAATAAGCACTTTTCCTAACTTAACTTGTGATTAGTGTGGATATGTGCTATATTCTAAATAGGTCAGCAAAAAACTATGGTCATCGAAGAACTGAAAGTCCAGTTATGAAAAACATGGAGTCGTACGAATCAGTTATCACTCGTACGAGCCATGGTGCCTCGTACGAATGATAACTGGGGTATTGTGCGATTGAGTTCTTCGTACAAGCTATGGTAATTCGCACGCGTGTCTTGATGTGGTATAAAAGGCGATGAAGTTCTTTGGTAGAACTTGACCTTCACCCTGCTCACGTCATTCTTTCACATCTTCTTAAGTTGTTTTTGATTTCTTTAAGGCATACTTGACAATGTTGGCATACTTTGAAGATGAACAACTTAAACATTATCTGACCATGTGACTTTGACTGACATGAACAACAAAATTTAAGCGAAGAATCTTTTTAACGAAAAACAAGTATCTTCTCTTGAAGTTATACGAGTGAAATATCACTCGCACGAGTAACATATCGCTCGTACGAGCCAGTTACTCGTACGAGTGAATCATTTGTTTGACTTAATCAAGTGCTCATTAAAATCATTATTCTTCGTACCAATAAATTGTTATTCGTATGAGTCAGTAGTTCTTTGATTCAGGGAATTTATACATACAGAAAGTTTGAAATAAAACTTTTTATGTATTTTCCCTATTGAATTTATTTTCTTATCCTTGTTGTCTTATGTGTACAGAATGGAACAAAAGGAACATAAAAGAAAACCCGCGACAAAGAGGACTGACAAGTCAGAAGTGGAAATTATGTCGGAACCAAGATATAACAGGGTGGCCTACTTAGATCCGGAAGACAAATTTGTTGAGTACAATAGTATAATGAAGTTTTTGCGCGACTCAAGGATACATTATGCTATCACGCACAAGACCACAATATACAAGACGTTGATCAAGGAATTTTGGGATACAACTAAAGTTGTTGATGTAAATGGGCAGGAACTTATCCTGTGGGAAAGTAAATGACTTGAACATAGATGTCTCTGTTTAAATCATTAACTCAGTATTACAGCTTGGTGATGATCCTGAAGCTCCATTCTCAGTACCGTTGAAGTGTCAATGTGGATGTTTGCTCAGAATGAAATGTGTTGGAGATTTCCTCGTGGGAAAATTAAACAAAGCATAGTTACCTCTCCAATACAAGTTCTTTCTACATGTTTTAATTCAGTGTTTGAGCAATAGACGAAGTGGTTATGACATGGAAAATAAGGACTTGGTTGGAATGATGATAACTTTGACATTGCACAAACTGTTTAGTGTTTCAAAGTATATCTTTGCAAACATGAAGGAAAACCTTAGAAGAACCGGATATGGTGTAAACAAGTTTTGCATGTATCCTCGCTTTCTCCAAATGATCTTAATATGCAACATCCAAATCTTCTGAAGAACGACAACGATGTTCTAAAAGTAGAAGTTATGATGGAACATTCGTTGAAGATCTTTAGGGGTGTAGCAGCAAAACGTTACAAGGAAAGCACACCTCCTCGTCAATTGATCGGTTTTCTAGAAATGAAGAACCAACTTTGAAAAAGATGATCGAAGATAAGTTTGGTCATAAAAAGGGAAAGGGTAATGATGATGACGGTGATAATGTTGGTAATGATGGTGCAAGTGAACCAGTTACAGAAGTCCAGTCCACTTTTACAACAGAGGAGACTGAAACTGTAATGACAGAACCCAATACAACCTCTGAACCACAACCTTCAAATACCATAGCAGCTGAAACACCTTCGGCTGAAGATACTCCAGTTCAATCACTACCTACTACCTCTTCAGCTCAACAATCCAAGCCTACATCTCATCAACAAAATACAAAATGAAGCAGTCGTTTGTTCTCTGAAATGGAAAAGGATGAGAAAGTGAATTTTCTGTTCTCTCAGTTGTAAGCTGCAGCAATCCAGATTAACAAGCATTTAGAGTTTATATCTTCAAATCGGAACATAGTTGTCAAACAACAGTTGGAGATAAATTCTTTGAAAGAGACTGTTAGAAAACAGGATTCTGAAATTGCGCGGTTAAGAAAAGAAAATGAGCGACTGAAGGCTACAGATGCTGAAAGAGCAACTCAGCTACAACGGATGAGGGCAGCTGATAACTCTCAGGGGATTGAGATAAATAGGCTGAAAGAACGTAGTGCGGCTATACAACGATCTGCCGAAACATTAACTGCTAAACATAATGACTTAGGAGAATGGTATCATTCTCGTAATGCTACACTGGTTGAAGGCTTTAATGGTAGTAAAGATGTGTTTAAAATGAGCAGAAAGAGGGTGAACATTCTATGGAATGATAGATGCAAAGCGCAGGAGATCAAGCAAAAACGTGATCAGGTTAGTAAAGACCATGACAAACCAGATGCTTCGGCCTCATCGTCGCAACCAAAAGTTTCTGCATCAACTCTAGTGGTAAAGTTTAATGTACAACAGATTGTGACAGATCCAGTTACCTCCAGTGGTACTCAAGAGGAAACAGGAAAGGTTTGATGTTTCTGGAAAGTTTTGAAGACCAGATGCTCTATCAACGATGGATAGCAGATCTTCAGGGGGAGTTTGTTGATACACCAGGCCATTCAGTATGAAAAGCGAAGACTGAAGACCAAGCAACAGCCAATGGGGAGTTTGTGGATACACTTTTGTGTCTGTCACTTGTTCTTAGTTACGTATGTAATTGTACGGTCTTTGTTTACAGTGTCAGTATAGTTTGGTCGTGTCGACCAAATCAAGATATCCTCCTATCTTGGTTTAGTATGACGATTAGTTTATCTGTGTAAAACAGTTGCGAGTCTTGTGTACGTCATGTCTATGGCACGTTCTCCGAAGAACACATCTGTGTGCGATTGGGAAATGCTTCGTACGAGCAAGATGTTGCTCGTACGAGCCACTCATCATTCGTACGAGTGACCTGTTAGTCGTACGAGTGGAATCATCTCAATAAGATGATTGCTTGATTTGTGCGAGCCAACTCATTCGTACGAGCATCTTTTGGAGAAGGTTCTTGGTGTCTTTTGGTGTTTCGTACGTCCAGCAACATACTTCGTATTGTTGCTGGGTGTGGACACTATATAAGCAGACATGCACTTTTTAGTGTAGCGTGACAAGTGAGAGGCCAGTGGCATTAGAGTGAGCTACACTAGAGAGAGACACACAAGAACACAGAGAGTATTTCATGAGTTTGTATGAACATTGTTTGTATGTGTTTGTACTAGCTCTCTTCTGTTAATTAAGATAATGAATCTTTGGTTATCCTGTGTTCTTACTTTCCTTTGGTTTGCATACTTATGAGGATTTCGCACTCGTATTTGTGTTGTATAAATAGGGAAGTAAGTTAATCTTGATCGTCCATGTGGACCTACACGGTTCATACAACAAATCTTAGTTAAATATTCCAGTAACGTACTTTACAATTTAGCATTGTTCACTTCTACATACATTACCCATATGGCGTTAAGTTCATACTATACATGGTACATTCTCACACTACACTTGATGTGTCACACGACAAATTATAACTCCATTAGTCGACTTATTTAGACATTTTATTACCTTATTACAAATTTGAACTCCATATAGTCAACATATTGATATACACCACTTAATTCATCTCTCTTTTTTTAATGTAATATCGTATAGCGTTGATCGCCTTATAGCCTTGTAACAATAATATTAAGACACCCTTTTATTCCATACATATCACTTATAGATATCATAATGTAAAGGCTTTGCAAATAAGAAAACTTACTTGTTCACAAGCTTACTCCTTTGAGACCATCGTCGCTTGATATTTATCTCCTTTGAGTTCATCATCTCAGTTTTATCTTCTTTGAGACTGCCTTTAATTTACCTTTCGGATCACAACAAACTGTGTCTAGCACTTATTAATCTCCCCAGCTAATAAACCCTTATAAAACATCCACAGATGATAAGTCCGCATAAACACCCACTAAGGATTAGTCCGCATACACCGGATGGTCACCCACTGGTGACCCTTACATCCGAATGATTTCACACCATGTGACCCTTACTGTCACACCCTAATCGTAGTGGAAGCGCAAGTGTGTGACTATTAGGTAATCATTGCATCCAATTTAGTAAACAAACATAAATCAACAACGATGCCATGACGATATAAGTTTTCATTCCAATTTTTACAACCAACCAAAAGTAAGTTCATAGTTTTATCTATTTTCAACTTGTCAACATAAACATAATTCAAAGTATATTACTTCAAAATAAGATATTGTTTTCATCATAACTGCGTAATGAGGTTTTGACCCCTATATACTCATACGAAGTTGGGATATAAGAGGCAAACCCTCCAAAAGATGGCACATCGTTGTCTTGTAATTTTCCCATATCCCGACATGTATCACCAGCTCATGCCTTCCGTCCTGAAATACATTTAATTTAAAAGTCAACAAAAGTTAGCGAGTTCATGTAGTAATGTTTTCGTATTAAATGTCATCCTTGTAATCCAGTAATGAAATCTGAGTATGTTATTAGCAATCATGGAGTTTTACAGATCTATTAGTGTGTCGCGAGCACCCTGACATATATGTGCCATAAGTAAGCAACCAAACCGAGACAACTTTGACATCATTGGGATCACAAAAGCACTCCAAAGGGTATACCAACCCGGAGTGGAGCGTGTCTCAAACTTAATAGATCTACATCTTTTGCACCTTGATCACTAAGTGATTAATGGTTACTATTGTCATCATCCTACTTACGCACAATTGATCGTGTTATCATCTAAACCCATAGCTAACATACTGTTTGTTTTGACATGTATTTCCCCTCGATATTTTAAAACAAAACTTTGAAATAATTGAAAGGAGGGACATGAACTCACAGCTTTGCGTTCCGTACGTCATACTATTCACAGTTCGGTGTCCGTACACGTGTGTAACCTACATGTGTATTAAGTTTATCAGACACCTAGGCCTCGTTGGACCTTGTACCAGTTGTTCATCTTGAATTCTTGTTATGTATTTCTTTATTACCTTAGAACAACTTTTAGTGTTATCATAGTGTTGGTAGTTCGATTAATATTTTATACATATATTTCTCATATATATTTATACATATATATATATACATATATATATATATATAGGGGACGGTTTAAATGAGAACACTAAATATCGCGAGAACAGTGAGAACAAATGAAAAAACCACGAGAACTTGGTAAAAAATAATTAAAATTCAAAATTTCTTTTTACACTTATCATTATTATTCGAATACAATGTTAGAAATTAGATTTACACATTTAAATTTACGTGAATTCATAAATAAAAAAAGTTTACACATGTGTAAGTTTGACATTTATACATGTGTAAATTTGTTATATTTACGCATGCGTAATAAATCTAGTAAGAGTGATTTTGAGAGGAGAATTGAATTATTTGATGTTGTAAATTCTTTTTTGATGTTGTATTTTAATTACAATGAGGTTTGTATTAAAAAAATCAATTTTTATGGTTTTTTTCATTCGTTCTCATGGTTCCCACAATATTTAACGTTCTCAAGATAACCGTCCCCTATATATATATATATATATATATATTGTTTTTCTTAGATCGTGTGTGAATCGGGCCTTGCCTTTCATATGTCCTCGTGCCTTGCACGCGTGTCATTGGGCCTAGCCCATGTTTTCATGTCATTGGGCCTGTCCCATGTCTTTTATGTGATTGGGCCAAGCCCATGTATTTATGTGATTGGGCCAAGCCCATGTCTTTTATGTGATTGGGCCTAGCCCATGTCTTTTGTGTCATTGGGCCTAGCCCATATTTTTATGTGTTTGGGCCTAGCCCATGTAATTTATGTCATTGGTCCTTGTCCATATATTTTATGAAATTGGGCATTGCCCATATCTTTTATGAAATGGGCCTAGCCCAAATTCATTTTCAATAGCCCAATATTTACAAGTCCTACACTTATAATTTTTACTAAGCATAGATTTGTAAGTATACATATTTTTATACTTTTACAAAATCACTTAGTAAACTCTTTTATATTTTAACTTTCCGGGTTTTGATATCGATAGCATATATATGTCAAGTGCTTAAAATATATATTTTAGACTTGTCGTCGTCGTCGTTTAATATATGCTTTTTCTCGTCGATAATAGTCCGTCGTCGTAATAACTCTTTGTGTCGGCGATTTATTTTGTGTACGTTCGCCCACCGTCCGCATTGCTTCGTTTGTCCGATTATCGTTTCGACGTATAGTAATAGGTATTTGTCTGTGTCACCTACACTTGGTAATAATTTCAAGTGTTTGTAGTATTTTGTGTATAGTTGGGTATTTTATGGTGGATACCCTAAGCTTCTAACTACATACACATACAATACCCATGTATTTATACATAATTCTTGGTGATAAAATATGCATATACATATGCTTTTATTTTCACAAGTATTATATATATATATATATATACATATATATATACATATATACACTTGTTAGACACTTGGGTGTTTAGGATTTAACCTTTGTCATTAGAACTTCCTTAATGATGATTTAAGTCACTAATCACGTTTAGTCCCGCTAATCACCCCGTTAACCATACTTTAATCGCGATTAGATTTTTAGAAAATGTCGCCATAGTTTCCCCAAAACTATGACGTTTTCTACATTTTCAAAATGTATCTAAACCATGTTTAAACTCATAATCAAGATCAACTATTAATTTAAACTCCCATATTATTTTGTTTACAACTTATGCACATCATCATCCATGGCTTTTGGTAATCATATTTTTATTAAAAATATAATGAGATTTCAACATTTATTAGAATTTTAAACCACCATTTTTGGTACATCATTAAATCTAGTCTTTCATTTTAAACTCCTTTTGTTTACTACACTTTTTAAGATGGTTACATCTTAAATCATGGTCTTTATTCTTTATAAAAATTATTCATGTGTAGTAAATCATTTTTAGATTGTAGTAATCTTCATGGATGATGAAGTTAATGATCTTGTTTAGATTTAAACATAATCATGTTTAAATCATCATTTATATATTTATTCATACAAGATCATCTACTTTATACACCTTACTTTAACATAATCAACATCATCATGCTAACTAGTTAACATACAAGCACATAATCAACACATAATAAACTATATTTAGTGTTATTGTTAAGGTGAGGCTTAGGGTTTTTGAGTTATATTTTCTTTACTTTCAAGATGATCAACTTGTACTTCCTTAAACTACACATGGTAAGAAGCTAGAATATGAAGAAATTTACCTTACAATTGTTGCATAAGATTAGTGAAGATCTAGGAACAAAATGAAGCTCCAAGAAAGCCCTAATGGTCCTCCATCTTTGCTAGCACCTTGGATGATCTTGAAATGGCTTTAAAGTGTGTGTAATGAGGTGGTTAATTGTGGACTTGTGGTGGTTTAGTGGTGGTATTGAGATGGATTCAATTTTTTTTCTAAGGTGAATTATGATGGAAGATATGAGGGACATGTTTATAATCACCATCTTTCACAAGTCACAACATAATCTTACCCCATTCTTCAAATATCACAATTTCAACATGAATCAAGTGGGTGTGGGACCCACTTGAATCCGCCAAATGCAAGGGGGTAGTGTGTAACTTTTTTTATAACATATGCTTATTTATTAGATATTTAAGTAATTAACTTAAGTGTTATGATTAGGGGGTTGATCTTGTACCATTAGCAATTAATTAGGGTTTAGGGTGTTAATCTATGTTAATTAGTCCAATTGACTAATTAGTATAAGTTTAGGATAACGAAAACATCGCTAGTTCGCTCATTAACACAATATTCGCTAATAAATGAACCTTATTATTTAGTACCGGAAGCTTTGGTTTTTGACACCACAATTGCCATGGCATTTATTTAGTGCACTTCCGATCTAGAAATATGTTTAACTAGTTTGCTAGCCGAATATATGTTGAGTTAGGATGGCCGAAATGCCTTTGGTTCGATCGTTCGCTCGTTATCGGCACTTATATATTTTGGCGTCGAACTTTTCCGGAAGTTGTGTTTCCATGACCTCAAGATAGTTGAAAGGATTCCGAGTCCCAAATGAGGCTTAACTAGTTCTCTATATGCATGTATGAGGCTATCGGCCATTAAAATGTTCGTCGGTTCGACAAACGGTCGCTTTCCGGTCGAGTTGTGTGTTTTTTGCGTATGACCGAAAACAATGTCTTTTATGCATTTTTGCTATTCTCTTATTGTTTTAGGACTCCACCGAATTATTATTGCGGACAAACTGAAATTTGTCACCTTTTTGGTCGAAACGGACAATTTTGCAAGTTAGGCGTTGTACCGGAAAGTTATGTATTTTTGTAATGGGTGTTCCCATATCAGTGTTTTCATATATATATATATATATATATATATATATATATATATATATGGACTCAATTATGGCATTAGCATGTCGTTACTTGTTGTTCTATTTCGTTTTAGCGGTTTTGCTGACACGAATAGTGCAACCGCGACTAGTGTGCCAAACACTTTCTACCAACACTTTTTGGGCATTCTTTGATTTGTTTCGCATAGTAACAGATGCCAGTTTATGATATGACCTGATTTACTTGTCCTAATACTTGCGATATGACATACGACTCGTTTACGCAATTAAATTACGATAATATGCATGAGATTATGAAATAAAAATAGTGATTAGATTGTACGGAATTACCAGTTATTTGCTATTTGTCACATACTCCTCCCTGTTAAAAAGAATTTCGTCTCGAAATTCACTTTGAGGCATCCACTGAAGGAGTCTTCTTGACCAGGTGGGGGTATTTTGCCTTGATCTGATCTTCACGTTCCCACGTGTACTCGGGACCGTGATACAAGTTCTAGCAAACTTTTTCCAGTTTGATTTGGCTTCTTGTCGTCTTTTGAACTTTCCAGTCCATGACTTCAACGGCTTCTTCGGTAAATTGAAGTTTGTCATCAACATGAATCTCATCCGCTGGAATGATAACTGTGTCATTATTCGGGTTTTTCTTCAGATTAGACACATAAAATGTGTCGTGTACATTATTAAGTTCCCCTGGTAGTTTTAATTTGTAAGCCACTATACTGATCTTTGCTAGAATTTCGAAAGGCCCAATGTATCTCGGGTTTAGTTTTCCGCGCTTCCCGAATCTGGCTACGCCTTTCCAAGGTGAGACCCTTAGTAGCACTTTGTCTTCGACCTCAAAGGATAATGGTTTGCGTCTCTGATCTGCGTAGCTCTTTTGTCTATCTCGGGCCGCTTTGATACGCTCACGGATCTTGAATATTTTGTTTGTGGTTTCTTGTACTAGTTCGGGACCAATGAGTTGTCTGTCACCGACTTCCGCGCAACATAGCGGAGATCGGCACGTTCGTCCATATAGTGCTTCGAACGGCGCGGCCTTACTGGTGTGATAACTGTTATTGTAGGAAAACTCTACCAATTGTAAATGAGTATCCCAGTTTCTGCCTAAATCCATCACACAGGCCCAAAGCATGTCTTCCAAAGTTTCGATGGTTCGCTCGCTTTGACCATTGGTCTGTAGGTGAAAAGCTGTGCTTAAATCTAAGCGAGAACCAAATGAAGTTTGACATGATTGCCAGATCCACGACACAAAGCGACCATCTCTATCAGAGATTATCGAGATAGGCACTCCATGACGTGCCACGATTTCCTTAAGATACAGTTCAGCTAACTTCTCTGTACTGTCTTTCTCGCGGATGGGTAAGAAGTGAGCTGATTTGGTTAACCGATCAATGATAACCCAGATCATGTCATGACCTCGAGTGGTCCGGGGTAATTTTGTAATAAAATCCATTGAGATTTGTTCCCACTTCCAAACTGGGATTTCAGGTTGTTGCAATAAAACAGATGGTTTTTGGTATTCGGCCTTGACCTTTGCACAAGTTAGGCATTTCCCAACATAGGTCGCAATATCTCCCTTGAGATTTGGCCACCAATAATACTCTTTTAGATCCTGGTACATTTTATCCGATCCTGGGTGTATCGAGTATTTGGACTTGCGTGCTTCATCCAGCACCAAGTCTCGCAAATCGCCATAATAGGGAACCATATCCTTCCCATGAAATATAGAGTCCCATCCTTGTTTGGTTCCAGTTGGTTTTCCATTCCCTGTAATGATTCCGCTGGAATGTTTTCTGATTCCAACGCTTCTTGTTGTGCATCGTGCACTCAAGCCGCAAAGTTCATCTGGATCGTCATTTCTAAAGCTCGTACTCATAAAGTTTTGACTCGTTCCTTCCTGCTCAAAGCATTTGCTACAATATTTGCCTTGCCAGGGTGATACTTGATCTCACAGTCATAATCATTCAACAATTCCACCCAACGTCGTTGGCGCATATTCAGTTCCTTTTGGTTGAATATATGTTGAAGACTTTTATGATTCGTGAATATGGTACTCTTGTTGCCATATAAATAATGACCCAGATTTTTAAGGCAAATACCACTGCGCCTAATTCTAGGTCATACATGGTATAATTCCTTTCGTGAACTTTCAGCTGACGTGACGCGTACACGATAACTTTTTCGCGTTGCATTAACACGTAATCCAAACCTTGATGCGATGCATCACAGTACACCACAAAATCATTGGTACCGTCTGGGAGTGATAATATCGGCGCCTTACATAATTTTTCTTTTAATATCTGAAATGCCGATTCTTGCTTTTCTCCCCAATCAAACTTCCTATCCTTTTGTGTAAGCGAGGTCAGCGGCTGAGAAACTTTTGAGAAGTTCTCAATAAATCTCTTGTAATATCCCGCTAAACCTAGGAATTGCCGTATTTCCGTGGGGGTTCTTAGTGTGGTCCAATTCTTTATGGCCTCGATTTTTGAGGGGTCAACATGTATTCCGTTCTCATTCACCACGTGACCGAGAAATTGTACCTCACGAATCCAAATTTCGCATTTTGAGAACTTGGCATATAATTGCTACTTCTTTAGCAATTCGAGTATAGTCCTCAAGTGTTGCTCATGTTCTTCCTTGGTTCGTGAGTATCTCAATATGTCATCTATAAAAACGATCACGAACTTGTCGAGGTATGGCTTACATACCCGGTTCACCAAATCCATAAATATTGCAGGGGCGTTTGTTGGCCAAAAGGCATAACAAGGAACTCTTAATGACCGTAGCGACTCCTAAATGCCGTCTTAGGAATACTTTCCTCTTGGATCTAACTAATGATACCCGGATCTTAAATCAATCTTTGAGTAAAAACTCGACCCTTGCAACTGATTGAATAGATCGCCGATTCTTGGTAATGGGTACCGGTTCTTGATGGTTAACTTGTTCAGTTTCCGTCGATGCACATTCGGAAAGTTCCGTCCTTCTTTTTCACAAACAGCACCGGAGCTCCCCAAGGCGAGACAACTGGTCTTATGAATCCTTTGTCAAGAAACACTTGCAACTGAGTAGATAATTCTTGCATCTCTGAGGGCGCTAGTCGATATGGGGCCTTCGCAACAGGTGCAGTTCCTGGAACTAAATCAATACGAAACTCGACTTCTCGTTGTGGAGGTAGTCCCGACAAGTCTTCCGGAAAGACCTCGGGGTATTCCTTTACAACTGGTATGTCCTCCACCTTGCGCTCCTCGACCTTTTTGTCCACCACATGGGCAAGAAAGGCGATGCATCCTTTCCTCAAATATTTTTGAGCTTTCATGCAGTTTATGATTCATAATGGCGTGTTATGTTCTCCATCAGGTAGGGGATGCGAATGATTTTCTCGTGACATATGACTTCAGCTAGATTATCAGATAGCCAATCCATACAAATAACGACATCGAAATCCCAGTTGAATTGGTAATAAATCTATATCAAACTTCTGTTTCACCCAATTCTAACGTACATTTCTTTATAATTTCTCCCGACTCTACTAATATCCCATTAGCTAGCTCAATCGAGTATGGAACATCTAATTTACTCAACTCTACCCCAAGTATATCTTTAAATTCTTTAGAAATAAAACTAAAATATGCCCCGGTATCAAAAAGTAGATGCAAAGTGATCGTTGATAGGGAATGTACTGGTGACCAAATTCGGGTCCTGGCGAGCATCCTTAGCTCCAATCACGAATGCTCTTTCGCGAGCTTGGTTTTCTTTAGGGAAATCTTTCTTGAAATGCCCTTTGTCTCCGCATCCAAAACAACCTTGATCTCTGGCATTTGTTCCCCTGCACGCATCGGTGCAATGTCCAAACCTACCACATTTGCCACACTTAGGGCATCGGCATTCCCTGTAGTGGTGGAAAAGGGCATTTGGGGCATTTCGGTGCTCCCCCAGTATAAGATTTCTTAGCAATAGCGTTTGTGGTAGTGGTAACATATGCCTTCGTTTCCTTGACTTCTCTCGTGGCTTGCTTCTTGTTGCTGTTATTATTACCTCGAGAGCCTTTCTTGAAATGGGAGAATTTTCTTTTCGTAGTCTCCTCTGTAGTTTCCCTCTTGCTCACACCACACTTAAGTAACCTCCCCTGACGTATAGCCTCCTCAGTAAGACTGACAGCTAGATCAATTGCTCTCAAATTTCAGTGGGTTTCGAAGAGGTAACCAGACTCAGAATTTCGGGGGCAAGTCCTAGATGTACCTCTCAATCCGCTTAAATTCGGGCTCCACTAAGTATGGCACCACTCGAGACAAGTCATGAAATCGCTGCGTGTACCCAACAATATTTGAACCAATCATCTTTAAATCCCAGAACTCCGTCTCGAACTTCTGAATTTCTGATCTTAAGCAATACTTCTTTCTCATCATTTCTTTAAGTTCCCCCCAGGTCAGGGCGTATGCAGCATCGTCACCCTTAGTTTGGACCTGGAGGTTCCACCAAGATAAAGCTCCATCCACGAGAGTCTAGTAACATAAGTGATCTTTGTTCAGCAGGACACTTGCTCATCCGAATGATCGAGTCAGTCTTCTCAGTCCCACGTACGAAGGCTACAGCACCTCCAGTACCGTCATATTCAGAGGTTTGCAGTCTAGAAACTGCTTGTAAGTGCAACCTGAAATCACTAGATACACCATTTAAGTATGAGTAACCAAAAAGCACGAATAGAATAAATGAGGGTATCATGTGTTTTATGAATAACCGTGTATTACCAGTTGTAGGATAACCTTCGGTACCACCGCTATGTTTGGAGCAGTTAGCTTCGTACTGCGCAATTGCCTGAGAAATGTGTTCATCTAACTCCTCTTTGTTGTCGGTAGTGTGTTATTGTTGGAACTCCTTCGGCGGGGCGGCATCGTCTTCTAGTATAAAATGTCGCTCACAATAAGCCGAAGTACTTAATAATAAATACATATTCATTATTATATTTCTTATATTTATCTATTTACTATTATTATTATTATTTTTCAAACATATATGTATAAGCGCATCCGGTATATAATAAGTAAGAAAAATATATGTATATGTTATACGTACACCCATCATCACCATAAACACATAACTCATCACATAGATAGTCGCCACATCACAAGATATCAAACACAGTATCACCATGACATAATACATCAATCGTAATATCACCACATTATGACACTATTAACCATAACATAAAAGAGGTATAAATGTGAAAATAAAGAAAGTACACTTTTATACAATGATAACTTGTTACATTTTGTTCATGATTATCAAAAGGACTTAGGGATACATAACCCTAGTCAGTACAAGTTTTACATTACAAAAGTAAGATTTCTTTCTCATTGCTTCTTCATGTCTTCAGGTTGTCTTCCAAAAGTCGGCATCTTCAAAGCTGAGTCTTCATGAGCTAGGTCAGCAAAAGTAAGTTTGATCCCCAAAAGATAATCACAAACATACTACTGGGTGGAGGGGGTGGTGGAGATTGTGATCAGTGGAGCAAACCGCGATGGTAAGCCACCTCCTCCTCTAGGCCAGAAATGCGCCTAGTGGCAACAGTCTAAAACTGCTCTAACTCCTGCACTCGCGCCTCAGATGGGCCTGACGAGTGGTGAAATGGACAGTAGAGGGGTAGGGTCGGTGGTGGTGATAGTGGTAGTGGCAGTGGTGATGGTGGCGGGTATGATGGTGAGGGTGGTAGTGGTGATGATGATAATGGAGGTGTGGCTCTGGCAGCGGCATGAGAAGTAAGTTAGATCTCTAGCTCCCAGATCCTTCAAAAGATCAAGGAGAGCTGAAGGTCATGCGAAGTCGCTCTCTCCTCCACAAGAATCGGAGGGAAGTGTGAGGGATGGTAGGGGTCAGAAGGGGTCATGCCTGGCGGGGTTATCGGGGTAGACATACCTGCAGTAGGTGGTATGAGGCGTAGGGCATACATGGGAGGTGGTCCAGCAGAGAATGAGGGTCCTGCCATGTGAGAAGGTTCCAGCTGCAAATGGGTCGTATACAAGATGATAAGTGGACCTCCCCGAGAAAAATGGGGGTAGCTGCTCAGGGGCACGTGGGATACCGTTCAGTGAATAGTGTCGTGCGGTTCAGAATAAGGAGCGGGTCTAGTATATGGAATGTGTCCATGAGTAGGGGTACTAGCAGGAAATGAGCTAACACGGGTAGGTGAGGCTGCAGGGGGTGAGTGCATCGGTACGGCTGAATCTGGGGCGGCGGAAGAGACATCGTCCGCCATATGCTCACTCTAGGTGGTAGCTGAGGATGACGAGATGTCGACAACTGAAATGACAGGGGATGGTATCTCAAGTATTGTCATCGAAGACCTCGCCGTCTCCGAGCTCATCCTCCATATGGTCGACGTGAAACACTGGGATGTCATCATCATCATCATCATCTAGATCGATGACTGGAGGAACCGTGGCAAGAGGTACGGCCAAGTGTACTATCGTGTGCTCGCCCTCCGGATGACCATAAACAATAACATCGTGTGGAGGCTGCGGAACGGCTAACACGTCATCTCTCTGTGGGGCAGCATCCTATGAATGGGGATCGTGCTCCCGAAATAAGAAACCGACCTGATCTCGCTCAACTAGCAGAGACGGAATTCATTGCTAGAGAGGTAGACAAAACGAACAAGATAGTACTTACTGTTTAAATGCTTCTGTTGTATTAAAAGACGTTCAAGTACAGACGCAAGTAAACAAACTAGGAGAGCTTCGCCGTACCAACTGACCAATCACTACTCAGCTCTAACACAACACTCCTCTATATAAGTCGACATGTACTGTGTGTTAAAACAATGACTATGCTTCGTACGAGTATGTGCTTCGTATGAGTGAGACACTCGTACGAACCACCTAGTTTTGCTCGTACGAACCAAACTAACAAAACATATAAAATTTACATCTTATCATATAATCATTGACATGAAAACCCTATATACATTACAGACACATCCTAGACGTAGGCAATAGACATTATGCACCAACATACTCCCCCTTGGATGTTGCCGTAGTCTGGATAGTCTTCAAAAAATAATTTTCAATAGATTTGACTCTAGCGTCCAAAAAATCTCTTCGATGGCTTGCGACGCTCCTCAAAAGCAATTGGTGTTTGATCTGTAGGAGGAGGTCAGTTCATTGTATTGCCAAACTGAAATCTCCTAAGCGATGCTATTCTAGCACGCTCCGCTATCCGAGCTTCATTCTTTTCTTTCTTCTTCGTCTCTTTTTCTTCAAGCTTTCTCCAAGAAGTATTCCACGTCGATCCTGAATATATGTCATTTGCAAAGCAGACATTGACTATATTCTGGAATTGGAGAGCTTGCTCCTTGTCTTTGTCCTCAAAACTTATATTACTGTAAAATAGACATTCAATATTCTTTTTTGAACAATTTACTAGCCACATCAGGTCTAATACTCGAATGCTACGCCATAGACCGTATAAATGTTTATGTGCTATGATGGCTTCGGATAATTCCTCAGCAATTTTCCAAGAATCATCATCTGGTTGAACACATATAACAACTTCTCATGTACTCGAATCGTAGTGCCACCATTTGAAGTTCTTGTAAAAATCTTGTTCCACCTTTATGAGAGGCATGTTCTTCATCAAACGAGGCTTCTTTACTATTAATGTAACATCCTTCTCATTCTTCACTGGTCAACTTTAACAATACGACGAGGAAAGTGTGGTTTCAATGAGTAAAACCATGCATTGCTTCTAGCTTAATCAACTTCCAAAGCCACTGGTCATGAAATTTCATCTTCAGATTTATCGTTTTTGTTTGAACTAGCTCCTTAATATCCAAGTACAACAAGGTTTTGATATCGCGTAGATATTGGAAATATTGAATACCAAACTCCCTCTTTATCGCGCGGACATTTAGCTCTTCGATCCATCCCCAACTTAAAATATCCCCTAACAAAATATCAGCATCTCAAGTAAAGAATGCTAGGGGTCTTTTAAATTTATGCTCAACTGGAACATTACGAAACCATTTCTTCCTCTGCTCTGTTATTTCAACGCTTGATATTTGTTGAGGAATAGTTTCATGTTTAACAGCTTCAGAAACTTTTCTTTTTCAACATTTCAGAACTGTCTGCTATGAATAAATCTGCAAAAGTTGGGGAATCATCTGTATTCTGATTAGCTTGATTAACATCGTCAGCAGAAGCATCTTCCACGACAACTCTGTCATACACGTTTGCATCCTCAATTTCTTCAATTACATACGAGTTCGGTTCAAACACATCTATCTCGTTCAGTTCGTCTTCAAAATCATACTCAAAGTTTCCTTCATTTATCCCCAACATTTCTGCAATCTCCTCCTTTATATAACTATGCACAAATTCTTCCTCTTCTACGTCATGCTCAAGATACAGTACTTTGGGCTTTGTCACGACAAGAACATATAATATTTCTATTTCTGAGAAGATTCATGCCTGCTGAAAATCAACAGACTCGTTACCTTGATCATTCCTTCGATCTTCAACAGTCTGATTAGCAGAGTCATCAAGATACATAGAAGCATCCACATCTTCATTAATATTTGACTCTATTACACGAATTCCAGTACCACCTACATTGTCATCGTCGCTATCAGATCTACTAGGATTAATATCATCTATATCAGCATCCTCTAACTCTACATCCTTTTCAACATCTTCAGCAGCATCATCAATCTCTTTCTCAATCTTCTTCTTCAACAACCAATCGCGATGTCTCTGAGAATATCAAGCAAATCAATATCGACATCCGTTGGTCGTCCAATAACAATAAACTTTCTCGGCTCCACATATACAACTATATCCAAACAAGTTACTGGCACAGATTAAGCTTCTGGCTCAGTATGAACAGAGATAGAATCCTCCAGGACTTTAGCCTTTCCCTTTCCTTGAGCATCAGATTGTTGCTTTGCAAGTCTTTCTCTTTCTGCAACACGCTCTCGGGCTTCAGATCGCTCAAGCTCATCAATCTCTCCAGCAATATTCATGCCCAGCTTCTTTACTAAAATCTTTTCAAACAAATTCATTCGCCTGTCACTTTGCAATCTTTCCTCTTCATATTCTATCATTCATAATCTCAACATCTCATTTTTTGAAACAATGCTAGCTTACATAGCTTCCATCTATTGCTTTTCTTTAGTTAATCCTTCAATCTGTTCAACCATTTCTTGTTTCTCAGCTATCAACACATTGATTTGTTCCTGAAGTTCGACAATCTTCACTGTGTTTAGCAAAACCTGCTTCAGCAGCTCGTCCACCCGCGGATCATTAAACGTAAACTCATCACCCCCGGAAGATCAGCAAAATCAAAATTAAAGTCAAACTGGGACGGTGATGTCTGTGAAGTATGTGATGGTTGTTGCAGAGTCTGCTTTTGTGGTTGAGGCGTTCGTTGTTGAGGTTGCTACTAAGGCTTGTTGTTGTGGTGGTGTTGGTTGGTGTTGTGGTTGCGGTGGAGATTGTGGAGCTTGTCGTGGTGGTGTTGATGGTATTTGCTGTGAAGGTTCGACCACGACTTCTTCAGCGGTAGGTTCAGAAGCTAGTCTCTTTGGATCTGATCGTTGGAGATTCAGAACTACGAGCAACAGATTGTTTCATCCTCCTTTGCCTTTTGATTGGCGTGCTAAAGATAGCTTCAGAATCAGATTCAGATGGTACATATGTTTTATCATCCTCTCCTGTAGCTTTACGTTTTCGCTCTTCAGCCTTACGCTTAAGTTCAGCCTGACGCTTTTTTCTATCTTTTGCGCCCTCTTTCTCTCTCCTTCTCTGCGTTCGTCAGAATTAGTACTTGATGAAGAAACATCCTCAACTACTTTCTCAGTACCAAAAGCTTGACGCTCAATATCCACAGCCGTATCTTCAATGTTCTCCTCAATGTTTGGTTCATCACGAAGACCAGAACTTTCAGCAGTTGCTGTAGCTTTCTTTTTCTGAACTTTTGGTGCAAATGTAGACGTTGAAGCAGCTTTATGCTTGGCACCCTTTTCACCATCCTTCACAAACCATGGACTTCTTTTCACAACAAACATAGATAAAGCTTCACGTTCTTCATCCTCATCACCACTATCATCCTTCCTCCATCGACCTAGTGCTGGTGAAATATAATCCTTATCAACAATTGCACCAAACATAAGCTTAGGGTTAGGAGTAGTCTTAAGATGTAAGTTCATCTTTCTCAAAGTAGAAACATCCATGTACTCAAGCTTTAAAATATCAGTTGCGCTTTTCTTCAATCAGGATGTAAATAATCAAGCATCATTTGTTCAAACCTTGGGTATTGCAAAAATTTCTCTCTTTGAATATTCTGAACCATCTGCGTAAAGATAACTTTAGAAAAGTTGTATGGCAAATTCAGCACCAACGCAGTGATCATGCAATTTGGTAATCCACAAGATCATCATATCCTCCTTTACGGTGACTAAGACCGTGGGCAATAACGTGAGCCAGAATCTAAAAGGTGCGCTCAGATTGGCTTTCTTGAAAGGTGCAGCATTCATAAACCCGACATATCCCATGCGATAAAAACAACCTTTCACCAGTGTACTCTGAAAACCCTGTCGGATCATTCTCATTATCTTTGAACTCTAACATCGTACGTATCAGTTCTTCATTTATCTTGACAGGTATATCATTATCATTAATATTCACACTAGAAACAATAGCATTATCTTCTATACTAAACTCTGCAGTGTTCCAGAAGTATTCAACATGTGATTAATAAACTATATGTCTATCTGTAAGTGCTTTAGTCACCCGGATACGTGTTAAGAAATCTAGAATTTCTCTGTAAGCAGCGATTTCTGGAATCGATCCATTAGTTAAGCAGCAGATATTGTGAAAGGGTGAGAACGAAGATTTCTTGGCATGTTTACAAAACTATCAAACAATGTTAGACAAATATTAAACTTTTCAAATTAACATTTTCATTCGTACGAAACATAATCTTGTACGAAGCAAACACTTAATAAAATTTTAAAATTCAACATCTTAAGTCTACTTCGTACGAAACATTTCTTCGTACAAGCCAAAATATCATGACAATTAAAGATTTGCTTCGTACGAGCCAATTCGTCGTTCCAAAATAACCAAGTTTAATCAGAACTTAAAACTTGTAGATTTTAACAAATTGTTAGTCGATTTTAGGGTTACCAGTGCCGATATTAACGTTTTTGAAGTCAATTTTAAGTTTTATCGGTCCAATCTCCCTAGATCTAAATTTTATGTCTGATTTGTTAAGATTTGGCATTTATAACAACATGGTTTCTACAAAATTACCTTTCCCATTGCAAAAGGTGTGCAAATCAACCTTCCCAATGTGATTAGAATTGAAAATAAGCCAAGAAATGAAGTTTCAACAGATGTTTCGTACAAAACCCTCTAACTCGCACAACAGTTCTCAGAGAAGAATAAACTTTTTTCGTACAAAGTTATGAAGTTTATATACTAGTCTGTTTGCTTCGTACGAACTTGTTGGTTCGTACGAAATAAACACACTTATTTTATACGAAGTAATGAACTTCGTACGAAGCATTGCTGAAAACTTGAGCTTTTTGATTTTATTTTTGAAATTTTCATTTTTTAACCATTTTTATCTGTTTAAAAAACCCACTCGGTTAACCAAGTCCAAGTTAATGACCCTGGTTGCCCGATTTTGTCTAACAAGTCCAAGTTAATGACCTTGGATGACCGTTTTTGACCAAAACAATTATTTTAACATGTAAAGTCTCCAATTAATGAACTTTATTGACGTTTAGATAAATTTCCGATAAAGACTAGCTCCCAACCTGTGGTTTCAGTTCTCACTCAGCAGAATGTTGCTATGATTTCAACCATCAGTGTCTTCAACATCGGTAGACTAAAACAAATCTAACAAGCTAAGGAAACTGAAAATATTTTTGGGTTTTTAAGAAATTTATCGAAATTAACATACATATTTTTGTGAGTTCTATGTTTTTAGAGAATCATATCAAGTATATAACCAATCACCAGTACCCTTGATCTAGGTATACTCATTAAGTTTTTTAACCAGATTTACTTAGATTGCCAATATACTTGTCCTTTTAAACTTCTTCTCATTTCTCAATTATTTCAACATACGTTAGGTAGATTTAAGAACGTGAACTAACTGTGTTTCCCATCTCTGAATATACTCCCACATCAAGATTCCCAGATGGTCATTTTACAGGTGAATATATCTAATTGATATCTGTAAATGGGTGAGTGCGAGACCTTGAGAGCTCAGGTTAGTATTTCCATACAGACAAAGAGATGAAGGCTCGTCTTTTGGTGGTGTTCCATACATGGAATCTTTTATACTAAAGTTTTCATAAAGTTTATGACATAATCATTTTTATGCAGCTTGGGGAATAATGCGTAAATTATTATACAAGTTCTAGGCCATTGCTTTCGCAAAATTAGAAGAACTCGGATAATACCCCAGATATCGATCAATTATAAAGACCTAGTATTGCAGAATCTGGCATTCTTTCAAACGAAATTTCGGAGTACTAAGTCCATATATCCGAGAGATGTTGACCCACAAGTTATTCAGTTTGACTTTTTATGTTTATATCCTGAAAACAATTTACTGAACGAGTAAAGCCTACTGGCACATCCTCAGTAAGACCTTTTTAATCAACTTGTTTAACATTCCAATTCGTTACTATACTGTGACTGTCTTTTTGATATAATATGATATCTTCTTTTCACAAAAACTCTTTTCGAATTTTATAATATTTTTTTATTTTCCTCAAACATTCTCCCCCTAAAATCAAAAACATATTTTTGGGTCTTTTAGAATTTTTAAGAAAATATTTACAGAAAAGCGTCTAACCGATGAAAAATTCACATCAGGTCGTCATCATCCTCAAACTCAACCTCACGTATATCCCCTGATATCATATTTTTTAAACCATTTAACTTTAAAAGATTTTTGAATCTTGTTTTATCAAAAGCTTTGGTATAAAAATCTGCCTTTTGGTCATCAGTGTAGATTTTCTCAATTCTAACAAACTTTTTCTCGTTACAATCACGGATAAAGTGGTGTCGAATCTCAATATGTTTAGTGCGTGAGTGTTGGCAAGAGTTTTTGGTGATATCGATTGCGGCCTGATTATCTACATAAATTGGCGTATCAAGAAATTACAGTCCAAAGTCTCTCATCTGTTGTTGAATCTAGATTATCTAGGCACAACAACTGGATGATGAAACGTATTTCGCCTCACAAGTAGAGAGAGCAACCACGGTCTAATTTCTTGCACTGCCAAGTTACCAAACGAGTTTCGAAGAACTGGTAGCCGGCCGTTGTAGATTAAGTATTCAGTTTACAGCATCCAAAATCAGAATCCGAGTATCCTGCAAGATTAAAATCATCATGTCTAGGGTACCACAAGCCGGTGCATGGAAAACCCTTCAGATATCTCATTATGCGTTTGACGGCAAGCATGTGTGACTCTCTTGGATTCGACTGATAACGTGCACACAGGCACGTTGGATACATGATATCAGGTCGAGAAACCGTATGATACATCAAGGATCCGATCATGGAGCGATATAAAGTTTCATCAACTCTTTCTCCAATAAGATCTGGATAAATGCCGCAATTTGGAGCTAACGGGGTAGACGCTAGTTTTTTCCTGTCATATTGAATTTCTCCAATATGTCATGAACATAATTCGTCTGATGAATAAAGATACCATGAGGCAACTGATCGACCTGAAGTCCTCAAAAGAACTTCATCTCCCCCATTGTGCTCATTTCAAATTTGCGCTTCATGACTTCTTCGAAGTCTTTACACAGCTTATCATTTGTCGATCCAAAGATAATATCATCTACATATATCTGTACGATAATTAAATGCCCATCTACTTCCTTTGTGAAGAGGGTAGAATCTACTGTTCCTCTGATAAAACCGTTGTCTAGAAGATGCCTTGACAAAGTTTCATACCAAGCTCTAGGGGCTTGATTAATACTGTATAAGGCTTTGTTCAGAAGGTGGACCTTGTCTTTGTGCACTGGATCAACGAACCCCGGTGGTTGGCCGACGTACACCTCCTCTTTCACTTTTCCATATAAGAAAGCAGATTTAACATCTAATTGGTACACCTTGAACCCTTTCCATGAGGCAAAGGCCAAGAATATGCATATCGCTTCAAGACAAGCAACTGGGGCATAGACTTCAGTATAGTCTATCCCTTCCTGCTGGTGAAAACCTTGAACCACAAGTCGAGCTTTGTTGCATACCACAACTCCTCGATCATCTCTTTACACTTGAAAACCCATCTTGTGTTAATCTTTTTGTGATGATTTGGCAGGTCATCAAGCTTCCAGACTCCTAATTTCTGGAATTGAAGCAACTCCTCCTACATTACATCCACCCAACTTTCTTCCTTTAACGCGTCTTTCCAGCTTCCCAGCTCAACCTGAGAAACAAAACAACTACTAGAAGGTCGACTTTGAAGTGGAGCAATACTAGTATAGAAACAGCTTAGATCTTTATTGTTCTGATTGCGAGTTTGCACTCAGGTTTGTAAGCTATCTATAATGTTCTCCGACGGATGATATGAAAGTGTTCTTGGCATCACTTCGGTTGGAACATCTACTTGCGGTTTCAAATTCGTTAGAACTTCATCAACGACCGGTACAGATGAAGAGGCTTCATTCCTAGCATTAGACTGATCAGCCTGTTGCTTAAAAAGCTTTTAATATGTTCAGATCCTACATCAAAACAGGATCCTCCATCGTTGAAAGTTGTTCCCGATCAGAGTCAGCATCAGCATTCGATTGGGTAGACGATTCGCAGTATTGACATTTGGTGCAGGGGACAGGAACTTGATCAGAAGAGCTTTGACCGACATCAGACATGTTGACCGGTAATGATGTAGTAATCACCAATGGTCTAGCAACTTGTTCTTGATTAGATAATTGATGCTGTTGAAAGAGCATGACAAGTTCTTCTTCTGTTGGCACATATGGTAGATCAAACGAATCTCACAATCCATCGTAGTTAAACAGCCACGGATCCCCAGGTTTTTGCGTTACCGTTGTATATCTTTGACAATCTACATGCTACGCTAGAACGACCTGGTTCAGACTCGGCAAAAAACTCGTTTCTGAGAGTAGCAAAACCAACGAAAAATCCTTCCAAGGATTTGGCTCCAATTTTTACCAGCCGGGTCCAGAACGGTACACGGTGATCCAAAAGGCTCCAAAAATGCTAAGTTGGGCTTTCGTTGATTCAGTACTCGAAACATGTCTTTTTGTGAGGCTTAAATGTCAACACACGATTCAGGGTATAAACAGCTGACGCTACTGCTTAACTCCAAAAATTTATCGGTAATTTCGAATCAGTTAAATTGTTTTGGCCGTCTCTATCAGTGTGCGATTCTTTTTTTCAGCTACTCCATTTTGTTGCGGAGTATAGGGGGCGCTGAATTCATGAAGAATCCCCTTTCATTGAAGAACTCTTGCATCTTCTTGTTCTTAAATTTTGTTCCATTGTCACTGCGAATTCTTTTGATAGGCAAGTCATATAGATTTTCTAGTTTTCTGAAGAGTATCATAAGAGTTCCAAACGTTTCATCCTTACTCTTTAGAAAGAAAACCCATGAGAATCTAGAATAATCATTTGTAACGACAAGGCAGTATAGATCTCCAGAAATACTTTTGACATTGACTGGTCCATAGAGATCCATGTAGCCTTTCTAGTGGTAGCTTTATCGAATTCAAAAGCTTTCTCGGGTGTGATTTCTTATGCTGCTTCCGGTTTTTGCAGCTCAGACAATCATCAGATAAATGAAAACTTTTCAGATTAACACCCTCCACTAGGTCGTTATGCACAAAAAAATTCATCTTGCGAAGATGAATGTGCCCCATCTTTCGATGCCATAATATGACTCTTTCTCGGTAGCTTTTGAGACAAAGCATTGAACTTTCTTTGACGTGGTAGAAGCGATGCTTATATCAATAACATATAAATCATTTTCTCTTGGAGCTCGCATCAAAATCCATTCCTCCGTAATTTTGAAACCGGGTTTTAAGATCAGACATTCTTTATCGTTGAAATGTGTCTGAACTTCTTGTCACAAATTTGGGAGATGCTAAGTAGATTGTTCTCAAGCTCAGCAATATAGTTCACTTTATCAAACGACACAACTCCGTTCGTGAGAATTCCTTCTCCAATGATCCTGCCTCCTTGCGTTTCAGCAAAACCTACATACCCTCCATGGATAGCTTTGACGTCGTTGAGCAATGCACACATCCCTATCATGTGGCGAGACGCTCCACTATCCATTATCCATTTGACAATATCGAACGTTGGAGCCCCTGCACACATGATTAACGAGACTATTTAAACAAAGAAACCCAAGCCTGTTTGGTCTTGGGTGGGTTTAGAATGTCAAATTTTGGACCCACTTTGTTTTTATCTATCTTTTTAAGCTCAGTTTTGTTCGGAATAGAAGATTTTTGTTCAACTTTGGATGATTTGACTTTGACGACTTTAGCAACCCATTTTTGCGTTTGAAGTTTAGCCTTCTTAAATAAAATTTTGATTCTTCTTGAGATTTTTGTTTGATGCTTCACCAATTTCATATGTTGATTGACATTGGATAATTGGTTTTAACATTTTGGTGAGATTCGTTATTTCTTTTAAGAATTTGTTTCGGCATAAACAGTGGGTGTTTTTTTTTCATCCTTAGTGAACTTTTCGGAAAAGAAACAGGTTTTGGACTTTCTTGTGGGCAAAATCGTGCAATATGCCCAACTTTCTTCCATTTAAACATGTCCTGCTGTCCTTATGAACAGAGGTATCCAAAACTTGCTTCTGTTTTTGTTTCTCTTTTTCTTTAAGAAAATCATCGTTTGATTGTGTTCCGATGATTTCCTTTTCTTTTTCAGTTGTTGTCCCAAAAACAAAGTTGATTTTCTTTGTAAAGTTCAATTTTTGGGACCTGATGTTCCTTTGTTGCTTCTGGAAGCCCAACCCTGCCCGTTTGTTTTCCGGATAATCTCTATTCTTATGATAGTAGGGTCGGTTGTCAGTTTTTATTTTAGAATAGAAAGATGCATCATGTTTATCTAGATCAGCATGACTTACCTTCATTAGCTTGAACATTTTATCCACACAATCCATTTTCCCATTATGGATCGGAAAGTCCTCATCCAAAAATAGTTTATCAGATCCTTTCAGATCAAATTAAACTATTTTCTGATATATCATCAGACTTAGACTCAGCAGATTTTCCAGACTCAGAAATCTTAGATTCACTTTTTAGAACTTTTTCAACCACATTGTTTACCACCTCATAGTCACATTCCCCATCAATTTTAGTGTAAGTTACATCGATATCCGAAGGCAGCTCATTAGATGATTCAGTTTTCAACTTTAGGTTAAGTGCCTTTTCCACCCTAGATGGCTTTTTGCATGCATAACTATTCCACATGGGTGGTGGGACACGATCATAACTTGCACTTTTTGTTTCATCATTTTTAGATTCATCATTCTTTTCGATTTTGGGTAAAATGTGATTGATGATGTATGAGCTTGTTAAATAAATGATTAACAGTTTGTTAACCCATTCAGATTCAATTTTACTTTTCTCAAGCTCACTTTTGAGCTTAGCAATAGTGTTCAAATGAATGCTTATAGCCATTTGTTTATCCATCACTGTTTCTTTAAGCATCATAAGTGTTGCGTCATTTTCTCCAAGTGCTTTATTATATTGTTTAACAGATGCACTCAATTTGTCATAGGCTTCCTTTTTGGATTTGTAATCGCTGGACAAATTGTCTGTTAAATTTTGCAATTCAGCATATCGTGTGTCTTTCACAAGACACTCACCACATGGCTCTACACATTTTAAACAAGGTTTTTCAACCTCAATCTCAGATATTGACTTGTGTACCTCATTATCGTTGGCCATGCAAGCTTTAATGATGTCTTCTAACAACTTTTCCATCTTCTCATCAGCTTTGACTTCTTCAACCGGCTTCTCTTGCGCTTCACATTTTGAATGTTGACTTGGTGCAAAGTAACCTGCAAAAGTCTTTAAGATATCAGTAGGCAAAAGATGTTTGAACAAACCGTTCAAAAGCTCCTCCTCTGCTGATGAAGTATGGTAATAGTAATAATCATCATTAGGTCCTTCATCAAAAGACGCCACTGATTCTTCTTCAGGTTCCTCTATGATCTCAGCAACCAAAGCCAAACTCTCTCCCTTTGAAATATACTTGTTCCAATTAAATCCCTCATCTTCTTGAGTAACAACCAATGCTTTATCTTTGGTTTCAGGCTGCTTGTCTTCAATCGACAACATTCTTATTCTTGGCTGAGGTCGGTGGTAGATCGCTCTCTTGTAGTAATCATCAGTGAAAGGATTATGGTTTCCTTGAACCTCTCTGTTAAGATATTCTCTCTTGAAGTGACCTTTCTCCCGACACTTAAAACAAGTAACTTTGGATTTATCAAATCCAAGTTTTCCATCCAAACCTCCCAAGTTTTCTTTACTAGTAATCTCCATAAATCTCTGTGCGTGACAAACAATTGAAGCCATGCACCATTTTATGTCTATCAACTCCATCTCAATTGGATCTATTTCATCATAATCTTCATGTGTCATTTTAGAATTTCTGATCTTCCTAGCAACTAGACTATCATAAGACTCAAGAACCGAAGCTAGTAGAGACATGTGTTGCTTCGCTGTCTTCTCATCGAAATTTTATACATTCTGAAAATCGACAGCAATGTTGCATTGCAAAACTCTTTGAGTAGAATGAGATGATGAAGTAGTTTGGTTGTTCTGGGGCTGACTTGATCCGTAAGATGACTGTTAGCTTGAAGGCGTGTTTGGATCAACTGTTGGAAATTATTGAAAACCACTGGTCTGATTTGGTGGTGTGCTTGGCGAGCTATAAGCACTCAAAGCAGTCTGACTCTTTGGCGCCTGAATTTGAGCAGAACTGTTCTTGAAGTAAAGATTAACATCTTGTTGAACTTGTACAGTCTTGTTCTTTGCCATTTTTTGCATTTCCAGTTCATGACCCTCCAGTCTTTCTATGAAATGAGGTAGCGAGAAGTTGCTATACTCAGTTCCATTCTTCAGTGTGGTCAAATAAGTAGACCATTCGCCTTGCGGTAGAGAATCAGTCAGTTTGTCAACAATTTCTTAATTGGTTTTAATATTCCCCTTCTTTTAATTTGAACCACTAAATGATAGTATCTCTCAATCAGCTGCTTCACAGTTTCACCTTTGATTAGTGTGAAAATATCAAAATCTTTGCTCAGTAACGCCCTTTTACTCTTTCTAAGTAGAGCACTTCCTTGGAACTTCAGTCAGAGAGCATTCCAAAGTGATTGAGCATCATCGTCATGTTGAAGTAAAGCCATAATATCTTCCTTAATCGATTGTTGCAGATTGTTCATCATTTTCATTTTATTGATAAACCTTTCAAGTTCGAGATCTGAAAATTGAGCAAGAGTCTTCTCAAGACCATTATCTCCAACCGGCGCTATATATATTTCGCTTCAATTACAAACCCGCAACTAAAGTGGTTAGCCTGCACCCAGTTCATGAAACGTTCACTATAGCTATCAAAATCTTGTAAATTCATGAGCTTTGGTGGTTTCGTCATCGTGCCCATTCCGTTCTCCAGATTGATATTCTGGGCCGCTGTGGTTGTGACGACTGAGGTGGCGAACGCGTTATAAAATTCTTCAGACATTTCCTGTGACAATTTAAAAAACACACTTTCGAAACAAACTGATTAGTACGGAAAAATCTTCATGCGGATGACAGACAGTTCGTTTCATCCCGTTCGTAAGAATCACAATGTTCAAAACAATATGAATTTCACACTACAAAACCTCGTGTGAACAAGTTGTTCGTGCGAGCAAGATTCTCGTTACGTTCGTGCGAAAAAACTTGTTAAATTATGAAAATTTGTAAAATTTTGTGAATCTTTTAGAATTCTTTCGTAGGAAATATCAATTCAGACAAAACAGCTAAGTCTCCAAACAGATGATTTTTACCGATTTCGACATGATTTAGTCCGATTTTAGGTCTGAATTTGTTAAGAGTTGATTAGAATGTAGATTAACGTGAATTACTAGAATCCTAGTCCATTTCATCCACAAATTCGTCCGAAATCCAGTTCAGTTAGGGAAAGTGATTAAGATGAAAGTGAATCCAAGTCTGAAATAGTTGGTAGCCTGCAACTACTTGTCGTTTGTCAGTAAATCAGATCTCAAAGCTCTGATACCACTTGTGAATGGGGATCATGCTCCCGAAATAAGCAACCGACCTAGCAGAGGCGGAATTCATTGCTAGAGAGGTAGACAAAACGAACAAGATAGTACTTACTGTTAACTGCTACTGTTGTATTAATAGACGTTCAAATACACACGCGAGTAAACAAACTGGCAAAGTACCAACTGACCAATCACTACTCAGCTCTAACACAACACTCCTCTATATATAGGTCGACATGACTCGTATTGGAGTGCGTGTTAAAACAATGACTATGTACGAACCACCTAGTTTTGCTCATACGAACCAAACTAACAAAATAGAGAAAATTTACATTTTATCATATAATCATTGACACGAAAACCCTATATACATTACAGACACATCCTAGACGTAGGCAATAGACATTATGCACCAACACATCCTCCATAGGATCAATAAGAGCAAACGGTTGAAAGTCGTCAAGGTCCTCGTCATCAGGTCCCTCATGGTCGGCTCCATCCTCATGGGGTAGGGCCTCACATCGGGGCTGTGTCCATCATTGGACACGTAGTCCATAGGATCCTCCTCGTAGCTTGACGAAGAAGACATAGTCCTGACGAATAATCCGTACAAAGCATATATATACATGTTAGTAATTTATTATTACTTATGATATATTTTATATTAAACACCACTTCTCATGCAAGACTTGTTTCTTTTGTTTTCACGTGTAATCTTAAGGTTTCGTGTCTATCCATTATAGACTAATCATGTATTGATCCTTGCTCGTTACTTATAGTTGAGCTTGTGTTATAGATCCTTATGTTATCGTCACACAATGAAAACCTTTTTGTCATTTTGTCATAGTTCCGAAAACATTTATGTTATGTTATAAACTTTGTTTTCATGTGTGAGCCCTGGTAATTGTAGACCAAATTTTAATAAAAAGTTTTTCCCTGGTTCACTATAATCAGAGCTCTGATACCAACCTGTCACACCCTGGTCGTAGCGGAAGCGCCAGTGTGTGACTATTAGGTAATCATTGCATCCAATTTAGTAAACAAACATAAATCAACAACGATGCCATGCCGATATATCATTCCAATTTTTACAACCAACCAAAAGTAAGTTCATTGTTTTATCTGTTTTTAACTTGTCATCATAAACATAATTCAAACTACATTACTTCAAAATAAGATATTGTTTTCATCATAACTGGGTAATGAGGTTTTGACCCCTATATACCCATACAAAGTTGGGATATAAGAGGCAAACCCTCCAAAAGATGGCACATCGTTGTCTTATAATTTTCCCATATCCCGACATGTATCACCAGCTCATGCCTTGCGTCCTGAAATACATGTAATTTTAAAAGTCAACAAAAGTTGGCGAGTTCATGTAGTTAATCTTTTCGTATAAAATGCCATCCTTGTAATCCATTAATGAAATCTGAGTATGTTATTAGTAATCATGGAGTTTTACGGATCTATCAGTGTGTCGCGAGCACCCTGACATATGTGTGCCATAAGTAAGCAACCAAACTGAGACAACTTTGACATCATTGGGATCACAAAAGCACTCCGAAGGGTATACCAACCAGGAGTGGAGCGCGTCTCAAACTCAATAGATCTACATCTTTTGCACCTTGGTGACTAAGTGATTAATGGTTACTATTGTCATCATCCTACTTACGCACAATTGATCGTGTTATCATCTAAACCCATAGTTTTAAAACAAAACTTTGAAATAATTGAAAGGAGGGACATGAACTCACAACTTTTCGTTCCGTACGTCGTACTATTCACAGTTCGGTGTCCGTACATGTGCATTAAGTTTATCAGACACCTAGGCCTCGTTGGACCTTGTACTAGTTGTTCATCTTGAATTCTTGTTATGTATTTCTTTATTACCTTAGAACAACTTTTAATGTTATCATAGTGTTGGTAGTTCGATTAATATTTTTATACATATATATATATATATATATACATATATATATATAGTTTTTTTTAGATCGTGTGTGAATTGGGCCTTGTCCTTCACATGTCCTCGTGCCTTGCACGCGTTTCATTGGGCCTCGCCCATGTCATTTATGTCATTGAGCCTACCCCATGTTTTCATGTCATTGCGCCTAGCCCATGTTTTCATGTCATTGGGCCTAGCCCATGTAATTTATGTCATTGGGCTTAGCCAATGTCTTTATGTGTTTGGGCCTAGCCCATGTCTTTTATGTCATTAGGCCTAGCCCATGTCTTTTATGTCATTGGGCCTAGCCCATGTAATTTATGTCATTGGGCCTTGTCCATATATTTTATGAAATTGGGCCTTGCCCATGTCTTTTATGAAATGGACCTAGCCCAAATTCATTTTCAATAGCCCAATATTTATAAGTCTTACACTTATAATTTTTACTAAGCATAGATTTCTAAGTATACATATTTTTATACTTTTTTAAAATAACTTAGTAAACTCTTTTATATTTTAAATTTCCGGGTTTTGATATCGATAGCATATATATGTCAAGTGCCTAAAATATATATTTTAGGCTTGTCGTCGTCGTCATTTAATATATGCTTTTTCTCGTCGATAATCGTCCGTCGTCGTAATAACTCTTTGTGTCGGCGATTTATTCGTTGGTCGACTATGTGACGTTGTATTTGTGTACGTTCGCCCACCGCCCGCATTGCTTCGTTTGTCCGATTATCGTTTCGACGTATAGTAAAATGTATTTGTCTGTGTCACCTACACTTGGTAATATTTTCAAGTGTTTGTAGTATTTTGTGTACAGTTGGGTATTTTATGGTGGATACCCTAAGCTTCTAACTACGTAAACATACAATACACATGTATTTACACATAATTCATGGTGACAAATTATGCATATACATATGCTTTATTTTCACACGTATTCATATATATATATATATAAGAATCACTTATTTTTAACTTGTAAAAATATATATATACACTTGTTAGACACTTGGGTGTTTAGGGTTTAACCCTTGTCATTAGAACTTCCTTAATGACGATTTAAGTCACTAATCGCGTTTAGTCCCGCTAAATACCCCGTTAACCATACTTTAATCGCGATTAGATTTTTAGAAAATTTTTGCATAGTTTCCCCTAAATTATGGCGTTTTCCATGTTTTCAAAACGTATTTAAACCATGTTTAAACACATAATCAAGATCAACTATTAATTTAAACTCCCATATATTTTGTTTACAACTTATGCACATCATCATCCATGGCTTTTGGTAATCATATTCTTATTAAAAATATAATGAGATTTCAAAATTTAAAACCACCATTTTTGTTACATCATTAAATCAATTCTTTCATTTTAAACTCCTTTGGTTTACATCTTAAATCATGGTGTTTATTCTTTATAATAATTATTCATGTGTAGTAAATCACTTTTAGATTGTAGTAATCTTCATGGATGATGAAGTTGATGATCTTGTTTAGATTTAAACATCATCATGTTTAAATCATCATTTATATATTTATTCGTACAATATCATCTACTTTATACACCTTACTTTAACATAATCAACATCATCATGCTAACTAGTTAACATATAAGCACAATCAACACATAATAAACTATTTTTAGTGTTATTATTAAGGTGAGGTTTAGGGTTTTTGAGTTATATTTTCTTTACTTTCAAGATGATCAACTTGTACCCTTAAACTAGACATGGTAAGAAGCTAGGATATGAAGAAATTTATCTTACAATGGTTGCACAAGATTAGTGAAGATCTAGGAAGAAAAAAAAGCCCCAAGAAATTCATAATGGTCCTCCATCTTTGCTAGTACCTTGGATGATATGGAAATGGCTTTGAAGTGTGTATAATGCGGTCGTTTATGGTGGACTTGTGGTGGTGTTGGTGGCCGTGTGAAAGAGAGAGAGATAGGAGATGGTTTCAATTTTTTTTCTAAGGTGAATTATGATGGAAGATATGAGGGGCATGTTTATATAATCACCATCTTTCACAAGTCACAACATAATCTTACTCCATGCTTTAAATATCACAATTTCAACATGAATCAAGTGGGTGTGGGACCCACTTGAATACGCCAAATGCAAGGGGGTAATGTGTAACTTTTTTTTATAACATATGATTATTTATTAGATATTTAAGTAACTAAATTAAGTGTTATGATTAGGGGGGTTGATCTTGTACCATTAGCAATTAATTTAGGGTTTAGGGTGTTAATCTATATTAATTAGTCCACTTGACTAATTAGTATAAGTTTCGGACTACGAAAACATGACTAGTTCGCTCATCGACACAATATTTCACTAATAAATGAACCTTATTATTTAGTACCGGAAGCTTTGGTTTTTGACCACCGCAATTGTCATGGCATTTATTTAGTGCACTTTCGATCTAGAAATATGTTTAACTAGTTCGCTAGCCGAATATATTTGAGTTAGGATGGCCGAAATGCCTTTCGTTCGAACGTTCGCTCGGTATAGGCACTTATATTTTGCCGTCGAACTTTTCTAGAAGTTGTGTTTCCGTGACCTCAAGATAGCTAAAAGGATTCCAAGTCCCAAATGAGGCTTAGCTAGTTCTCTATATGCATGTATGAGGCTATCAGCCACTAAAATGTTCGTCGGTTCGACAAACGGTCGCTTTCCGGTCGAGTTGTGCACTGTTTGCCGTATGACCGGAAACGATGTCTTTTATGCATTTTTGCTATTCTCATATTGTTTTAGGATGTTCAACATTGTTTTGCTATAATTCTGAAATCCGAATCCACCGAATTAATATTGCAGACAAACTATATCAGTGTTTTCATATATATATGGACTCAATTATGCATTAGTATGCGTTATTCGTGTTCTGTTTTGTTTTAGTGGTTTTGCTGACACGATTAGTGCAACCGCGACTAGTGTGCCCAACACTTTCTACCAACACTTTTAGGGCATTGTTTGGTTTGTTTCACGTAGTAACAAATACAAGTATATGATATGACCTGATTTACTTGTCCAATACTTGCGATATGACGTATGACTTAGTTACGCAATTAAATTACCATTATATGCATGAGATTATGAAATAAAAATAGTGACTAGATTGTACGGAATTACCGGTTATATGCCATTTGTCACACTTACAACCGAATGGTCACACACCAGTGACTCTTACAATGGATGGTCACTCACCTTTTTGATCCTTTAACCTGGATGCAAATTGACTCTTACAACCAGATAATTTTACACCTCTTGACTCTTATAACCGTATGGTCACATACCAGTGACTCCTACAACGGATGGTCACTCGTCGTTTTTATCCTTTAACCTGGATGGTCACCCGCCAATGACTCTTATAACTGGATTCCACACCTTGTGACTTATTGAGACAACTGGCAAAATTACATCGTAATTCCATACAACTTAATCACTATTTATACATTAAACTGTGTTCATTTGACTGATTATGAATGATTGATTCGTACAAAGTCTAGCAGTGATAGGACATGTTAAATACATTACAATATATATTGCTATTTTTACCGTGACACGAAAACAAACAACTAGGTCCTAATATGTTGGTAAACAATGCGAACATACTATTCATGCAAAGACACTATACATGCGAACATACTATTCATGCAAAGACACTATACATGCGAACACACTATTCATGCTAGGAGAGTTCAGAATCAGATGATATGAAAGCGTATCCTCATAAACATATATACAAAAACCCTAATTAGGGGCAACAATTATAATGATATATAAATTTTCCGGAAAATTTCCTAAACACCTAAATTGTCCAATCCAAATAATAAACTAGCTAATTCAGCACTTCAAAGTGAATTTCAGCATTCCGAAACACTAATAAAACTTGTAGATAATGTTAATTATCTTAAACGATTTCGTGGATATCGAATATATACTAAATATATTATTACTGATATCGTCGTGCACCTTCCGTATACTAACCAGTAATGACCCGACAATGAAACTAGAAGCCAAGTTTAACATCCTAACATCAAATTAACTAGTCTAGTGAACTAGTTAGAATTAATTTAGCATCCTAAACATCATTAATCCCCTAATGCTGCAAGAACAATGTAAATGACCTAAATATCTAAAATTGTAATCTAAAACATGTCTATTTGATTAAACAACATGAAACACCATGTTACCACCCCGTCCATGCTTGACGGTCACAAAGAGGGGCCCACAAGCCCCTTGTCTATTGTAGGAATGATGATGATGTAGGAATGATGATGATGTAGAAGGCATGGTTAGGAGATTATCTTTGACTTGCAAGATTTTGGAGCCTTATAACCTATCATACCTTCACATTTCTACAAGTTACAAAACAACTCTTCTCATCTCTCTCTCTTTGTCTATGGCCCAGACACCCCTTTTTCATCCTTCCATCTTCAACCCTTATACACTTAAAATGAAGCTTCACTCATCCATTTTAAGAAGATCTAAGGTGGTGTAAGAACTTGGAAGCATACTAGGAGCATTCTTCTCACCATTTTGTTCTTCCCTAGCCTAAGAGCTAGTTGTAAGATTATCTAAACTCATCTTTATGCTTCTTATGTTTAGTAGATCATAGAAGTACACATTGATCATCTTAAGCTCACTAAAAATACTTAAAACCCTAAAATTGAACTTAATAATCTTACATAATTATGTGTTTTATCTGTTGATCTTGATGTTTAGTGTAATGTAGTTTGTTTAGACTTGAAGATCTTGCATGATTATACTTGAAAATATGATCTAAACTAAAGATGTTTAGATCTAGCAAGATCACCATCTTTGAAGTTCATGAACTTAACACTAGTCTTGAAATTGATTTTTGAAGAAGATAAATTTATCAAGAAGCGAAGAACATGATTTCTATACTAATGATCTTAAGATTATAACCTAAACAAGCTGTTAAACTAGAATATGAACATAAAAAGTAAGCTTATTCATAGAAGTCTCCATAAATATATAAGAAAGTTCATGAAACTTCAAGATGTATTTGTGTTATATGCATGGAAAATTGATGTTTGGGAACTTGATTTGTGTTGATGATGATATCGGGGTTAATATTTTGTAAAAAAATATGTTTAAAAACATGGAAAAGTCCATAGTATAGGGAAAACTGTGGCGAAATTTTCTAAAATCCTAATCATGATTAAAGTATAGTTCAACAAGTGATTATCATAACTAAACGGGATTAGCAACTTTAATAATGATTAGGCAAGCTTTGATGAAGAGTGTGTGTGTGTATATATATATATAGGGGATAGATCATGAGAAAACTAGTTTAGAAAGAGAAAACCAAAAAACTAACTAAAAAAAGCCTAAAAACATATAAATTTTTTTAATTTTTTTAACAAAAATCGCTATATATAATATATAAAAAACTTTTTTTTCAAAAAAAATTTCAAAAAAAAATTGTACTGCACATGTGCATTAATATGAAAAAGCCTAGACCACCTAACCCACCCCCACCGACACCCCCAAAAATCTAACCCCCCCCCCCCCAATCCCCAAAAACCTAAATCCACCCTCCCACCAAAAGCCTAAACCCCCCTACCCCCCCAAAAAACCTAAACCCTCCACCCCCACTCCAAAAGAAACCTAAAAGTAAACCATAAACGTAAACCCCCAAAAAACCTAAACCCCCACCCGCACCCCCCAAAAACCTAAACCCCCTCCCCCCACACTCAAAAACCTAATCCTAATCCTAAACCCCAAAAAAACGTAACCCTAAAAGTTAAACTAAACTCAAAAGCTAAATCTAAGCGTATAATGCAAATGTGCAGCACATATAATGAAAATGTAAAGTACAAGGTTTTTTGTTGAAAAAGTTTTTTTTTTATATATAAAAAGTAGCGATTTTTTACAAATAAATTATAAAAAAAATCTCGTATATTTTTTAGGCTTTTTTAGTTAGTTTATTTAGTTTTCGCATTTCTATGTAGTTTTCTCATGATTCTCTCCTATATATAATATATATATATTATATATATATATATATAGAAAACCATCTTTATGTGTATATGTATAAGTGTGTATTTATGTGTATGTATTTAGAAGCTAGGAAGCTTAACATTGTAAATACATAAATACCAACACTTAAAAATGAAAAATACTTGAAAATAACCAAGTATAAATATATATGGATACTTATATATGTGACAACCGACACTTTTATGGTAACTTCCGTACATTTAACAACTATTCGTATTATATAATTATGTGTTTTAAACGTTAATACAGCATGCTTACATGTCATACATTTAGAAATCTTATAGAATACATTTTAGTTATTCATATCATTCATTTTATTCGTCGCATTACGAAACAGTAAAGCAGTGCACAAAAACAATTAGTAGATTGATCGGTTAGACTAGCAATGTCAACAAAGTTATGGTACTCAACTAAACGATGGATTTAGGAACTAGATTTAAGTCCAACATCAAAATTATACTAACCCCAAGTGGGAAAATAACGGTATATGTTAACACCTCCCGGAAAGCATACTAGCACCAAAAATGTCCGATTACGAAATAGTAAAGCAGTGCACAAGAACAATTAGTAGATTGACCGGTTAGACTAGCAGTGTCAACACAGTTCTGGTACTCAACTAAACGATGGATTTAGGACCTATATTTAAGTCCAACATCAAAATTATACCAAACCCCAAGTGGCAAAATAAAGGTATATGTTAACACCTCCAGGAAAGCATACTAGCACCAAAAATGTCCGATTCAGACCATAAATAACAAAATTCAGCAAAATTCAACATTTGGTGTTTTATACAAGTCTAAAAATAATTTTAGACATCAAAATCTACATAAAAGATGTTGAGAATATCATCTAAATACATAAGCATATTATACGATACATATTACATAAGTTATATCTTTATGATCCGTTAACAAGAATCACAACAGCTAGATATAATAATAAACTAAACGGCATTGTTTGGGCAATGCAAAGCTAGTGAAAGACATTATATATGATACACATCAAATGAGCATCAAGATCATCATACATGTGTTTTACACTAAATAATCAAGACTTAAAAACACTTAACACACTTTTACATGCAAGACCCCCCCTCTCCATAACCGTCCCCAACTAATGGGCCCCCTTTGAAACCCATGTTGACTTGTCAAGGATCCTTTCCCTTAAATTAATGTAAATGATATGGTGATTAGATTGTTTAAGTACTAGGAAGATCCCACCAAACCTCATCACCTCCACATCTTTCACACACTAAAACACACACTAATCCCTCCTTTCCCCTTGGAATTTTCCACCAAGAACAACCATTACCATCTTCATCTTCAAGCCATCTTCAAGTATTCAAGTTGTACTTTCATGGTGTGCATGATGATCTAAAGCATCCCTAAGTTGAAGAGGTTCAATCCACCTACTTTGGAGCTTTCATCCATCATCATCTTCATCATCTTTTCTTCTTTTAACATCTTGATCTTCCCTAGCCCTTGTGCTAGTAGTAAGTCCCCTTCACACCATTTTTAAGCTTCTTGAATTATGTTGTTCATAAAAGTACAAGAAACCATATTGAAGCTCATCTTAAAATTACATGGTAAACATAACTACACACTAAAAATGTAACCTACATACTTGTTATTAAAGTTTATTCTCATGTTAGATCTTGTATTGTGGTTGTCATGGACAAAAAGGATATTGTTATGGTTATGTTAAAAGTACAGATCTAACATAAAAATGTTAGATCAAGATCCACCAACATGATATTATGGACTTGACAATGTCATTAAATTGATTTTTTGAAGATAAATGTAAGGATCTTGTTAATGAGTTTTGTTCTTGAAAATATATGTTGTAAAAGTTAATATAAACTAGTGAAAAATATTGATAAACTTGAAAAGATTATAGATCTAAAAGTTACATGTTGTTACAAGTCCATACATGAAGGTTACAAATTATTTCTAACTTATGAATACTTGCTAAATTGTTGGATGAGTTTATTGAGTCGGAAAAGGATTTTAAGCATGTTTATAAACATGGGAAAACCCCAAAATTTTGGAGAAACTACGGCCAAATTTTTATAAAAATTAAAGTGTTAGGAAAATATATTTTAAACAAGATTTTTTACAAGTTTAAATATTTTAAGACTTCACACAACTCACCCCAAGTTTGTCTAAAAATATAGGTAAGAAAATAAAGTTTTCTTAAAGATTAAGATGGGTATAAATATATATATTTAGGAAAATATATATACATTTTTAGTGGTCAAACTAATTATCTGCTTATTTGTCTATTAATGTGCATATACTTAGTGTGAAAGTAGGAATTTATATTTCGTTAAATACTCACAAGAAATACAATACAAAGAATACAACCAACATACATGAAAAACAATAACACAAAATGCATATGCTTACCCATAGTTGGGTATATGGACAAAATATAAGAATGTATATATTTATATAATAAATATCCCCACAACAAGAGTTGGAAACTTCGGACAAATGGACAAACTATATATATATATATATATATATATCGGGACTAAAAATATAGGTTATATGAGGCTTGGTTAAAAATAATTGTAAACCGAACAAGTGATAAAAATTATATTTCGCAAGTATGGAAGATATATACTAATTTGTCAAACTTTAAAATGCATTAGTTTGATGACGATAAAAATATATTTTATTTGTTGATGCGATATGTCTATCGCCTACGTCTTAGGGTCATGTTTGTGTATGTAATTGGGCGAAAATGTTAGAATTTGTGTTTTGTAATCTTAACTTCGCACGAAGTGAAGTTCACTTCGTATGAAGGTAGATT
Source organism: Scalesia atractyloides (assembly GCA_947069175.1). Classification (NCBI taxonomy): domain Eukaryota; kingdom Viridiplantae; phylum Streptophyta; class Magnoliopsida; order Asterales; family Asteraceae; genus Scalesia; species Scalesia atractyloides. The sequence continues at coordinate 9,639,355 of CAMTDV010000028.1, read as the reverse complement.
GTTACCTCCGTACGAAGAGAAAGGCTCACCTCGCATGAAGGTAATGTCATGTCTATAAATTGGAGTGTTGAGGTCTTTAGTCTGTAGCTGTATTGGTGACTGATACGACGAAACCCTATCAGATTTCTCTCAAGATTGTAGACGTTAATCAGTATTAATGAGATAAAGAGTTTAAACAATAAATCTTCAGCTTGTCACTATTTTAACATGAATTCCGCGCATATTGAACTAGAAAACAGATTAGGACTTGAGCTTATTGGATGAGCAGATCCTCACAAGTGGTATTAAAGCATTACCATTGTCAATATCATTACCATTGTCTACCCCGTTAGCTCTCAATCACGACATCGGACCAGAGAAAAATGAGTGAAGATTGATAAGATCTATATCGATCAATGATTGGATCTTTAATGTACCTCACAACATCAAGGTCGGATTTCATGTATCCGACATGCCTATGCGCCCGATATCAGTCAAATCCTCGAGTGTTACACATGCTGATCGTCAAACGGATTCTACAGTATCTTAAGGGTTGCCCAAGCACCGGCTTGTGGATCCACGGAACGATGATTTCAACCTCGCTGGATATTCAGATTCTGATTTTGGGTGTTGCCGTTTAAATGCTAAATCTACAACTATTGGTTGCCAGTTCTTTGGCACACTATTAGTAACATGGCAATGCAAGAAGCAAACCACGGTCGCTCTCTCTACTTGTGAAGCTCAATATGTTTCTGCTTCCAGTTGTTCCAAGATCTTGTGGATACAACAACAAATGAAAGACTATGGATTGCAGTTTCTTGATACGCCTATATATGTAGATGATGCGTTTCCATTAACATCACTAAAACCTGGTTCAACGCTCTAAAACTAAACACATATATTCGTAACCACTTTATTCGTGATTGCTATGAGAAAAAGTTGGTTAGAATTGAAAAGATCCACACTGATGAACAAAAGGCAGATTTTTACACCAAAGCGTTGATCGAGCAAAATTCAAATATCCTTTTTGAAACTTAATGGGATGAAAAATCTGACATCAAGGTGGATTTAGAGGTTGAATTCGAGTCGGATGACGAGCTGACGTGATCCTCATGGTTTTGTCAAGTTTTTAGTATATCCAAAAATATATGTTTTTGATTTTAGGGGAAGAAATGTTGTGAAAAATACAAAAACATATAAAATTTAAAAAAGTACTAAGACATGTAAAAGACAAAAAGAGTTTTTGTCTGAAAAGAGGAAATGATAGTACCTCAGTGGACTATCACAGTATGCTAAAGAAATATAGTGTTAAAATGTTTAAACAGGTCTACTGATGATTTGCAAGTAGGCTTAGCACATTTAGTAGGTTGTTTCTGAGATACAAACATAAGGAAAAACTTCATAATTAGTGGCTTAACATCTCTCGAATATATGGTCTTAGTACACCGAAATTTCGTTTGAGAGATTGCCAAATTATGAGATAATAGGTCTTTAAAGATAATTGATATTTGGGGTATTATACAAGTTCTTTTGATTTTGCGTCAGCAATGGACTAGAACTTGTAGAATGCTTTGATTTAAAAACCAAAAACTGCAGCAAATTGAAAGTATCGAAAGATCTGACAATTGCAGTAAAAAGATTCCAATTTGGAACTCCACTTTTAAGTCGAGCATTCATCTCTCTGTCTCTATAGTGGTACTAACCTGAGCTCTCAAGGTCTCGCACACCCCAGATACAAATATCAGTTAGATATATTCACCTGTAAGATGAAGTACATGGAATCTTGATACAAGAGTATATTCTAAGGTAGGAAACACTGTTAAGTCAAGTTCTAAGACATCTAATTAACGTATCTCGGAGCAATTGAGAAATGTGTAGAGGTTTAAGTGGATCAGTATACTGACAATCTAAGTGAATTTGTTTAGAACATAAAGTTTTCAAGATCAACGTTTACTAGTGATTTGTCTTAAAAACTTATATGATCCTCTAACAAAAACTTACAAAAATGTATGTAAATATGTTTGTACATAGTTATTACATTTCATTTCAGAAAAAAACCAAAAAGATTTTCAGTGTGTTTTAGCATAAACTTTGGAAAAATCAAAAACAATTTATTTCTATCTTAGTTCACAACCATTGATAGAAAGCGGATCTTCAAAATCCAAAGATGTTGTACGCTGAGAGAAATACAGAGGAAATGAGTGGGGAACTTAACTAGAAATGAGAAAATGTTTTAAAATGATTAAAAGCTCATTAATTTGAAACTTTAAATTGCCTAAAAACATCAGTTTGTTCATAAGTGTTCAATCAAGGTCATTAACTTAGACTTGGTAAACAAATCAGCTAACCAAGGTCCTTAACTTGGACTTGGTCAACTGTGTGGGTCGTTAATACTAGTAAAATTGAACTGGAAATTGAATAGTTTGAAAGTGAGCAGTTCAGCACGAAGTGAAAAATTCATTTCGCACGAAGTAAACATTTCACTTCATACAAAGTGAAAAGCCTGACACTATATAAACCAGATCGCACGAAGTGAAAATTGTTCCTTTTTCTAGCATTGAAGCTTTTGAAAAACTAACGAAGAAGTGTTGCTAAACTTTTAGCTTGTAGTGGTCCATCTGCACACCACGAACAATGCCTAAGGTAGATTGGACAAGATTGGATCCTAATTGAATGAATTTAAGTGTTTTCGGTAAAACAAACTTAAAAACTCAGATCTAGGACAATCTAACGGACCAAAACTAAAATTGAGCATAGATCTAGGTTTATAGGCATGTGTAGTAAATGTTAGAACCTTCAATTTCATAAAATCGTAAAAAATTCATGTTCGTGCATAACAGTTCACCTCGCACGAGTAAAATTCATTCGTACGAAGGTAAAAGTCACTTCGCACGAAGTAAAACTTCACTTCGCACGAAGTGACACAGGTTTTTGCCAAAATGTTTTTTATCTCAGTTCGTTCTCGTTTTACTCATTCTACTACTGTTGGACCCTCACATCCACCATCATCACTCACTACGAGGCGAGCTTTTCTCATCAGCTGTCTCACCCATCTCCATATGCTCCTACCGAGCATCTTGCGACTCGGTACTCACCACCCCATGTTATGCTCACTTCTGACCCTTACCATCCATCTCACTTCACTCCGTACTCTACAGAGGACTTGATTCGCTCATTGGAGCTAAAGATACAGATCCTCTACAAGAGGGTTGGGGTCTAAAGAGGCAGGCCTCGCTAAACCTCCACACCCACTAGCTTATCCATCACCGTCGACACCTCCACCACCATCGTCACCACCTCCACCACCGTCTACACCACCACCACCATCATCACCACCTACACTAGCGTCACCACCACCACCACCCCTAACCCACCAGTCAATCTCATTGCTCGTCTGTTGGCACTCATCCAGCAGGTAGGAGTTCTACTCTATCAGTTTACAAGCTTGAGGAGGAGATCGTCCACCTCCTCTTTTTAGCATTCCCGACTCCACCACCATTCCCCCTGCACCATAGACCTTTTTCCTTGCAGGTACCTTTTGTCACGGGAACTAGCTACCCATTTTTGTTCAGGAAGACTACACACCGATTTTTGAAGACAATTAGAAGACCGAAGATCGCTCAATGTGAAGAAGATTTTACCACTTTTTGTGTATTAAACTTGTATGATCGGGTGATGTAGCCCGAGTACATTTTTGTTTCCTTTACAAATGATTATGTAACAAGTTGTCTTGATATATATGAAAAACTTGGTGTTATCTTTACGATGCATTTTATTTGTTTGTTTATACATGACTTATTGCTTGTATGAGTTATCTTATTCTCATGATGGATCGTTTGGTTATATATATATATATAATATAATAATATTATATTAGTTATTGAATAAATGGCTAATCTCAATCGTTATATCATTTTGGAAGATCATGGCATCGAAAAGAAGTGTTGTTCGCGGACGGATGGTAAACCCACCCCGCCTCCACCAATGCCTAGGAATGAGGCGAAACTGAACTCGTTACTGGAAGAAAGGATATCACAAGTATAGATCAATATGAGGCGAATCTGTTGAAAATAGTGGTGGCATTGGCGGTTCAGGCGGTTAAGTACAAGGCGTTCTTCTGGAGGAAACAATGTTAACGGTAATATTTAGTTGTTTTGTTACAACTTAAACAATTCTCTTATTAATCCATTCGTATGATTCATTATTTGCTCAACAAAATCATTTTATGTGAATTTCAGGTGCATATACAAGCATTTTCTAGACTACAAGTTACGTTTTGTGCGATGGACTGAGAAGACAGATTCCAGCATCCGAAGGAGCAATTGTTCCACTGACCAGCAAGTTACGTTTATCACTAGTCTATTTGTTGATGACGCACTTAGTTGGTGGAATTTACAAGTGCAAACTTTAGGTGACGATGCTGCTTATGGGATGACGTGGGAAGAACTAAAAGAAAGAATGAGAGAAAAATACTACTCCCAGGCTGAACTCCAGAAATTGGAGACTGAATTCTGGAACCTTACCATGGTCAGAGCTGACATTGTGGGGTACACGCAAAGGTTTCATGACCTACCTCGTGTGATCCCCTATCTTGTAACACAGGAATTCAAGCATATTGAATGCTATATCTTGGATCTAGTTCCCGAGATTCGAAGCATGGTTCATCTACAAACCCTAGCACTATCACTTAGGCTGTGACCTTAGCTGTTAGTCTCATTAACGACATGGTAAGGATGAAAAAGTTAATGGTGAAAGGAACTGAGAAGAGGTAATCTCATGTCGAGTCTTCCAATGATGGTAAAAGGAAGTACTCAAACTTCAAGAAGAGAACACGTGTGACCAACAACACCAAGTAGAAAGAAACTAACCCGCTTAAGTAGGCGAAAGCATTTATGGCCACTATGCTAGTGTTAAGAAGTATGCGGGCAATTCGCTCAAGTGTGAAAAATGCAAGTACCATCACTTGGGTGCTTGTCGGGTGACTAAATGGATAAGTGTGGCAAGATTGGTCACCATACTGAACCATGCTTGGCAACGGCTACTAGAAGAGGAGCAAGGAATAGAAATGGGAATAGGAATGGAGTAGGAAATGGGAATGGGCGTGGGTAAGGATGCTATGGATGTGGTGCCAAGAGCCGCTTTAGGAAGGATTGTCCTAAAGAAAATCAAGCTTGCTGGAGAGCTTTTGTGATTAGAGCAAGAGATGTGCGCCAAGACCCTAATGTGGTCACTAGTACGTTTGCTGTTAATAATTACTTCGCATCCATATTATTTGATACCGGTGCCGATTTTAGCTTTATTTCTATGGAATTTAAAAATATACTTGGCATAGAATCAAGTAAGCTAGATGTTCCCTATTCTATAATATTGGTAAACAGTAAACTAGTTGAGTCGGGTGAAGTTATTAAAGGATGTTCTTTCGAACTTGGGGAAGAGAAATTCAATATCGATCTTTTACCCGTTCAGTTGGGTACTTTCGACATAGTAGTCAGCATGGATTGGCTATCCGATAACCGAGATGAAGTCGTATGTCACGAGAAGATTATTCACATTCCACTACCGAACGAGGAGACACTTATCATATACGGAGAAAAATGCGACACACCATTGTGTGTCATTAATTGCATGAAGGCCTAGAAGTGCCTACGAAAAGGGTGCATATCTTTTCTAGCTCATGTCGTTGACAAGAAAGCGGAGGAGCCGAAACTTTAAGATATTCTCGTGGTAAAAGAATTCCCCAAAGTCTATCCAGAAGACTTGCCGGGATTACCACCTTAACGACAAGTTGAGTTTCAGATCGACGTGGTACCGGGAGCCGCACCCGTAGCTAAGTTTCCATATCGATTAACACCCTCTGAAATGCAAGAGTTATCCACACAACTTCAAGAGTTGTTGGATAAGGGATTTATTAGACCAAGCTTCTCTCCTTGGGAGCTCTAGTTTTGTTTGTGAAGAAGAAAGACGGGACTTTCAGAATGTGCATAGATTACCGAGAGTTGAATAAACTCACCATCAAGAATCGGTATCCACTACCGAGGATTGATGACTTATTTGACCAACTACAAGGTTTGAGCTTCTACTACAAGATAGAATTAAGGTCTAGATGTCACCAGTTACGGATTCAAGAAGAAAGCATACCGAAGACGGCTTTCCGAACTCGTTATGGTCATTGCGAGTTTCTCATTATGCCTTTTGGCTTAACAAATGTGCCGGCGGCGTTTATGGATTTTAATGAACCGCGTGTGCAAGCTGGATCTCAACAAATTCATGATAGTATTTATTGACGATATATTAGTATATTCACAGTCGAAGGATGAGCACGAACAACATTTGAGAATCATTTTGGAGCTACTAAAGAAGGAGCAACTTTACGGGAATTTTCTAAGAGTAAATTTTAGATTCACGAGGTACAATTTCTTGGGCATGTAGTGAACGACAAAGGCATACATGTAGACCCCTCAAAGATTGAGGCAATTAAGAATTGGGAAACACCCAAGACTCCAACTGAGGTACGAAAATTTTTGGGTTTAGCGGGCTATTATCGGAGATTCATTGAGAACTTTTTTAAAGTTGCTTAACCCGCTAACCTCCCTCACAAAGAAAGACAAGAAATTCGATTGGGGCGAAAAACAAGAAGAGGCATTTCAACTTCTCAAGGATAAACTGTGCGATGCACAAATCTTATCACTTCCCGATGGTACCGATGACTTCATGGTATACTATGATGCTTGCATCAAGGATTAGGTTGCGTGCTTATACAACAGGAGAAGTCATCACGTACGCGTTATGCCAACTAAAAGTTCTCGAAAGAACTATACCACACACGACCTCGAGTTAGGTGTGGTAGTATTCGCTTTGAGGATACGGAGACATTACTTATACGGTACTCAATGCACCATTTTCACATATCACACAAGTCTGCGACATATATTTAATAAAAAAGAATTAAATATGTGTCAACGACGTTGGGTGGAATTGTTAAACGACTATGATTGTGAGATCCAGTTTCATTCGGGCAAGGTGAACGTTGTAGCGGACGCCTTGAGCCACAAGGAACGGGTTAAGACATTAAGGGTTTGAGCATTAAAATGACGATTCAAACGAACCTCACTATACAAATTCATGATGCACAACAAGAAGCACTTAAAGAAGAACATATTCAAGCGGAATTACTCAAGGCATGGAAAAACAGTTAGTGCCTAGAGAAGATGGAACGTTATGCCTTGTGGGCCGAATTTGGGTTCCACTCTTTGGCGGCCTTCCAAATGTTGTTTTTGATGAAGCACACAAGTCTAAGTACTCGATACACCCAGGATCGGACAAATTGTACCAAGACTTGAGGGAATACTATTGGTGGCCTAACCTATGGAAATGGGAACAATTATCTATGGACTTCATTACAAAATTACCCAGGACTTCGAGAGGTCACGACATGATTTAGGTAATATTCGATAGACTAACAAAGTCCGCACATTTCTTACCGATTCGTGGACAGGATAGCACTGAGAGGCTAGCTGAATTGTATCTCAAGAAATAGTGGCACGTCAGGGAGTGCCTATCTCAATAATCTCTAACCATCGGTCTCTTCGTATCAAGAATTTAGAAGTCATTTCAATAGGCCTTTGGATCCCGTTTAGATCTAAGCATGGCCTTTCATCCACAAACGGATGGCCAGAGCGAACGAACCATCCAAACGCTAGAAGATATGCTTCGTGCATGTGTAATGGATTTAAGCGGCAATTGGGATACTCACCTACCTTTGGTCGAGTTCTCCTACAACAACAGTTATCACACAAGTATACAAGCCGCACCGTTTGAAGCTCTTTATGCTCGGAAGTGCTGCTCCCCGCTATGTTGGGCGGAGGTTGGCGATAAACAATTAATTGGTCCAGAATTAGTCCAAGAGACAACTTATAAAATTTTCCAAATCCGAGACCGTATCAACGCGGCTAGGGATTGACGAAAGAGCTACGCAGACAAAAGACGGAAACCATTATCCTTCAAGGTCGTAGACAAAGTCTTGTTGAAAGTCTTACCTTGGAAGGGCGTAGCTAGATTTGGAAAGCGTGGAAAGATTAATCCATGATACATTGGACCATTCGAGATTTTGGCAAAAGTTGGTACCGTGGCCTATAAATTGAAACTGCCGGACGAACTCAGAAGCGTCCACGACACATTTAATGTGTCGAATCTCAAAAAGAGTCCAGCACAAGAAACAGTTATCATTCCACAGATGAGATTCACATTGACGAAAAACTCCAATTCATTGAAGAACCTGTTGAGGTTATGGACCGGAAGATCCAGAAAACACGGAGAAGTCGTGTTAAATTAGTCAAAATCCGTTGGAACTCTCAATACGGACCCGAGTATACTTGGGAACGTGAAGATCAAATCAAAGCCAAATACCCTCACCTGTTTGAGAAGACTCCTGCAACGGATGACTCAGCTTAAATTTTGGGATGAAATTCTCTTCAACAGGGGGAGTATATGACAACCGGCACTTTTCTGGTAACTTCAGTACATTTATAAATTTCTTATTATATAGTTATTGTTTTAACTGTCAATACATATGCTTACATGTCATACATTTAGAAATCTTGCATAATACCTTTTAATTATGCATATCATACATTCTATTCGTCGCATTATGAAACAGTAAAGTAGTGCACAAAAACAATTAGTAGATTGACTGGTTAGACTACAATGTCAGCACAGTTCCGGCACTCAACTAAACAACGAATTCTGGACCTAGATTTAAGTCCAACATCAAAATTATACCAAATCCCAAGTGGGAAAATAAGGGTACATGTTAACACCTCACGGAAAGCATACTAGCACCAAAAATGTCCGATTCAGGCCATACTTAATAAAATTCAACAAAAATTCAGCATTTGGTATTTTATACAATGTCTAAAAATGATGTTAGACATCAAAATCTACATGAAAGATGTTGGGAATATCATCTAAATACATAAGTACAATACCACACATATTACATAAGTTACATCTTTATGACCCGTTAACAAGATTCACACCAACTAGACATAATACATAAACTAAATGGAATTGTTTGGGTAATGCAAAGCTAGTGAAAGCAATTATATACCACAACACATCAAATGAACATCAAGAAGAATCAAGACTTAAAAACACTTAACACACTTTTACCATGCAAGACCCCCCCCCCCCCACTCCTCCATAACCGTCCCCAACTAGTGGGCCCCCTTGAAACCCATTTTGACTTGTCAAATATACTTTCCCTTGAATTTGTAACACCCTGTAAAATCGTGTCCAATAGTATAGTGACATGTGTTGTATTTTAAATATTGTCTATTAAAGACCAATAAGGACTAAAGGTGTCAACATGCTCAAACTGAGCCTCTAAGTGACGGTCTGATGTCAACATGCATAAATAACAGCCTCTGAGTGACTAATATGTCAACATGCTTGAAATTTGGCCTCTGAGTGACTGATATGTCAACGTGCCCAGCCTCTGTCGGAGTCAACATGCTTATAATAAGCCTCTGAGTGATCCTTTGCGAAGTCCTAACTCTCATACGTGCTAATTGTTGGACGAGAGGGTATAATTTTGTAAATATGTGAAAGTTGGATAATGGAGGGATTAAAAGTGTCAACATGTTAATTTATACCTCTACGTGACCTTTTAACGAACAGAGAGCTCGACAATGTCCGGGCATAATCCCGGGTATGCCAAGTATTGGCTACGGAGGGCTAAAAGTGCCAAAAAGGTGTTTTAAAAGGTTTTTTAGAAGCTTTAAAAAGTTAAGGGGCTAAAAGTGTCAAAGTTTGAAACTTGCACCTTACTCATTCATACACTCTTCTCCCTCCTCTGGAAGTTCCTAGCTGAAAGGAGCATCCAACTTAGTTCTCTTGCATTCTAGGAACCTCTTGTAAGTGTTCCTTCCTTGCGCATTTTCGTTTATGGGCTTTTATAGGCAAAAGTCAAGCGTTTTGCGGAAAACGCTTTGACTTTCGGTTAAGACCATTATTGTCCATCCAACTTATTTCTCCCTTTATGTTGACGCCTTTAGTCCTTATTGGTCTTTAATAGACTATTTAAAATACAACACATGTCACTATACTATTGAACATGATTTTACAGGGTGTTACATCCTCACCCCCCTTAAAAGAAATCTCGACTTCGAGATTTTATTCAAAAAGATGGGGCTACTTTTGTCGCATAGTGGACTCAACCTTCCATGTGTACTCGGGACCTCTAAAAGCGTCCCATTTAACCTTTACTATAGGTATCATTTTTCTTCGGAGCTTCTTAACCTGTCGATCCTCGATCGAAATTGGTTTCTAAAGAGCCTCAGGTTTTCATCTATTTGCACATCTTTGTGCGACATTGCTAGCGACTCATCGGCTAGACATTTCTTAAGGTTAGGTATGCGGAATACATCATGGATTCCACTAAGCTCCTCTGGCATAAGCTACAGTGCCGACACATTCGACTATCTCGAATGGTCCGATATATCTTGGGCTTAACTTGCCCTTCTTTCCAAAACGCATCACACCTTTCCAGGGTGATACCTTCAGCATGACTTTGTCCCCTACCTCTTGTCAGCATAGCTCTTCTGCCTATCCCTAGCAGCTTTGAGACGATCACAGATTTGCACAATCTTTCTGTGGTCTCCAGGAAAACCTCTGGTCCTGATAGTTGGGCTTCCCCAACTTCTGCCCAGCACACTGGCGTTTGACACTTTCTCCATATAAAGCCTCAAAAGGAGCAGCCTTGATGCTCGTATGATAGTTGTTATTATAGGGGAATTCTATTAGGGGTAAGTGGTCATCCCAACTTCCACCAAATCAATCACACATGCCCTAAGCATGTCTTCCAGTGTCTGGATAGTACGCTCACTTTGACCATCAGTCTGCGGATGGTAAGCCATACTAAAATTTAATCTTTTGCCTAATGATTGCTGGAAACTCTTCCAAAAGTGAGATGTGTATCTAGTATCTCTATCAGATACAATAGATACCGGCATACCGTGTAGGGATACAATCTTTTCCACATACAACTTAGCCAATCTGTCAGAGTTATACGTTTCTTTGATTGGCAAGAAATGTGCTGACTTAGTCAGCCTATCCACAATGACCCAAATAGTGTCATTTCCACTTTTGGTCTTAGGTAACTTGGTAATCAATTCCATTGTTACCATTTCCCATTTCCAAATGGGAATTTCCAATTGTTGTAGAAGTCCTGACAGTTTCTGATGTTTGGCCTTAACTTGCGAACACGTCATACACTTAGCTACATAAGTGGCTATGGATTTCTTCAAACCCATCCACCAATAATTCTTCTTTAGATCTTGATACATCTTGTCACCTCCCGGGTGCTGAGAATCTAGAATTGTGCGCTTCTTGGAGGATTAGATCTCTAAGTCCTCCAAAGACTGGAACCCAGATCCTATCATTAAATCTAAGGATTCCGTCTTTCCCAAGCGCTAACTGATCAACAGTTCCGCCTAATTCTTCATTAGGAGCATTAGCTTCTATAGAGCTTGCTTTTGTGCATCTAGTAGCTTCTCATTTAAGCTATTTCTTAGCTCAATGCTCTTGGCGTTAATCCTTATAGGTTTAACCCGTTCCTTGCAACTTAAGGCATCAACAACTACATTTACCTTGCCTGGATGGTAACGAATCTCGCAATCATAATCATTGAGAGTTTCCATCCATTGACGTTGTCGCATGTTCAATTCCTTTTGATTGAACAGATGCTAGAGACTCTTATGGTCAGTGTATATAATACACTTTGTGCCATACAAGTAATGTCTCCATAACTTTAGTGCGAATACAACGGCACCCAATTCCAAATCATGGGTGGTGTAATTTCTTTCGTGTACCTTTAACTGTCGTGATGCATAGGCAATCACTTTGCCTTTTTGCATTAACATACAGCCCATGCCGGTGTGTGAAGCATCACAATAAACTACAAAATCCTCGATACCTTCTGGTAGAGATAACACAGGAGCATTGCTCAGCTTGTGTTTTAAAATCTCAAAGGATTCTTGTTGTTTCGGACCCCAATTATACTTAACATTCTTACGGGTCAAGGTAGTTAAAGGAGTGGCTATTCTGGAAAAGTTCTCAATGAACCTCCTGTAGTATCCAGCCAATCCTAAGAATCTACAAATCTCCGATGGGGTCTTGGGCACTTCCAAATTCATTATGGCCTCAATTTTGGTGGGAATCCACTTGGATACCACGCTCACTTACCATATGTCAAAGAAATTGGACCTCTCTAAGCCAAAACTCACACTTAGAGAATTTAGCATAAAGCTTTTCTTGTCTTAGCAGTTCTAAGATGCACCGAAGATGTTTCTCATGATCTGCCTGATTATGAGAATAGATAAGTAAGTCATCTATGAAGACAATGACAAACTTATCTAAATATGGCTTGCGAACTCTATTCATGAAATCCATGAATGCTGCAGGTGCATTTGTGAGCCCAAAAGGCATCACTAGGAATTCAAAGTGACCGTAACGGGTCCTGAAGGCTGTCTTTGGACCATCTTCACTCCTAACCTTCATTTGATGATATCCTGATCTCAAATCGATCCTGGAGAAGTAACTAGCCCCTTGAAGTTGGTCAAATAAATCATCGATCCTGGGTAGAGGATATCTATTCTTGATTGTTAACTTGTTTAACTCTCGGTAGTCGATGCACATTCGCATCAAACCGTCTTTCTTCTTTACAAAGAGGATAGGAGCTCCCTAAGGCGAGGAACTAGGCTAAATAAAGCCTTTCTCCAAGAGTTCATCTAGCTGCATCCTCAATTCCTTCATTTCCATTGGTGCTAGACTATATGGAGCTCTAGCTACGGGTGCTGATCCTGGCAGGATATCTATTCTAAACTCCACTTGCCTGTCTGGAGGTAAGCCAGGTAATTCTTCAGGAAAGACATCTGAATATTCAGAAATAACTAGTAGGTCTTCCAAATTTGGCTTAGGCTCATTAATAGTAACTTGTGCCACGTAGATGATACAACCTTTCCTCAAACACTTGGATGCCTTAAATAATGACACCTTGTCTGGCAACCCATGGTGTGAGTCTCCAGAGATGGTGATCATTTCACCCGATGGGGTTTTAATTTCGATTAGCTTCTTATCGCAGGCAATGCAGGCTTGGTTATGAGATAACCAATCCATGCCTAAAACTACATCGAACCCCGCCAATTTCATTGGTAGAAGAGAGATAGGGATGGAATGATTCTTAATGGTTTTAAAACCTCCATCAAGAATGGAAGATGTTGTTTCTATCATTCCATCAGCAAGTTCTATCTCATAAGTTTTATCTAGAGTTCTTAAGGGCAGGTTTAATAGTTTACTAAACTTATGATCAACAAAAGATCTATCTGCACCTGAATCAAATAGAACTCTAGCATAAATGTTGTTAATGAGGAATGTACCTGTTATGACATTGTCGTCATTAACAGCCTCTCTTGCAGTTATTTGAAAGGCACGAGCATTCCGCTTTTTGGCCTCTCCAGGCTTTGCATTATTATTCTTAAGAATCTTAGGGCAGTTAGTCTTAATATGCCACTTTTCATTGTAGACGTAGAAGACGGCATCCTTAAGATCTTTACATTCTAGGGTCTTATGCCCCTTCTCTTACAGATGCCACAAGGTTTGGCCTGTGAACCAAAATTACACTGTCCCCAGTGTCTGCGGTTGCAAGTTTTGCATGTTGGCATCACAGTCGTTTTGCCTTGGTTCCCTTTGAACCCAAATCTCCCTTTATTTTTCTTATTAAACTTATGGGAGTTATCATCTTCCCTCTTTCTTTTCTATTAAAGACCAGGCCTGGGTCTCTCGCGAGGCGCGAGAAAGGCTCTGCTGTAGAAAGTTTTTCTTGGCTGCCATACAAAGCTCTAAAAACCATTTAATCGAAACTATGGCTTCCCAAACTGCTATGCCACGTTGTGGGACACTTATAAGCTTCCTCTTACACCCCTAAACACCTGGCATCACCTCCTTTGAGTTCTCCAACTATAAATAGGTGTTCAAGTTCACCATTTCAACTTGCACCTTACTCATTCATACACTCTTCTCCCTCCTCTGGAAGTTCCTAGCTGAAAGGAGCATCAACTTAGTTCTCTTGCATTCTAGGAACCTCTTGTAAGTGTTCCTTCCTTGCGCATTTTCGTTTATAGGCTTTTATAGGCAAAAGTCAAGCGTTTTGCGGAAAACGCTTTGACTTTCGGTTAAGACCATTATGGTCCAGCCATTGTTCGTAACAAACATGGCTAAGTGATCGTAATAAGGTAGGTGTTAATCCCTATAAAGGGCATCTCCTGAAGATCACGTTTGCTAGACCAATTGACGGGTCAAACTTACGTTATTAAAAAGTCAAACATGCCATTTTTCGGAAAAATCATAAATTGACCTTATATATATTATGAAACCTGTTTTGACACTTAAAAAAGTTGGTAATAATTATTAGAACATGTAAGAACATGTTAGGCTAGTCAATTTCAGTTCGAGGGTCAGTTTGCAAACGAAAGTCGCGAAGTTTGACTTCTACTTTGACTTTCGATTCTGACCCGATTTAGATTAGTTATCTACTGATCTAAAGTTGCATTATGATCATAATATAATTTAGCATAACCCTCTGAGGTTATATTACATGATCATAATCAAAATCTAAGTTTATGTGCAAGTTCCATAATTATGCCATCTTTGACCAAAATGTCCTTTGTGTATAAATCAAAGTTTCAATGATAATGAACATGAAAATAAGTTTCCTACTGATATAATATTATAAGTAGGATTATTTGAGATGTTAAACCAAGTTATAAACTGAGTTTTCAAGCAAGTCCTTAAACTTTGTCAATAAATGACGATTTTAGCCCTTGAGGCTCATAAAATAGTTTTAATCAAATATTTTCAAGGTAAATCTTTTATCTACTGATATGTTATATTAAATAACATATCTAAGACATTTTAATATAACCCTAATGTCAGTTTTTATCAAATATCGCACAAAATGTCATTTTACGACATAAGCACCGTTTCGGCGCATAGTATAGTTTTAAACCATATTGATTGACCAAGACTTGTTACCTACTGATTTAAAAACTTATTTCAAATATATTTAAAATAGGTACATGTTATAAACTCAGAATCCCAAATAAGTAATAAACTTTGTGTAAAATGACCAAAATGCCCCTTCGGTGCATAGTTTGGTCATAAAAGATAAATTACACATATAATTGGTATCCTACTGATATTATATCATAAATAAGTTATTTTTCTAGAATAGTTATAATTATAACATTAAATTACATTCAAGTTTCTTTTATACGGTATGAAATTACCGAAATGCCCTTATGAGGCATAGTTTCGTTTTATAAATGATAGTTAAGTACGAAGGGGTCTTCTATCAGGATAGTTAAGGGAAGTTATCATTCTATCCAGAGGTGGTGAACTTAAAGTTCAAGCCTCCAAGTCGTTATGGTCAATGCGACCGGGACTATTAATCAACCATTAAGGTACTCTTATGTTAACATTCAAGAATGTTCATACTCTTGGCAGTGTGACTTGAGGAATCACACAGGCCTTCAAGGTAATGGACTATATCCTAACCTTATATAGCCTATGTGATCAAATTTAATCCTGACTAATATCATCAGTGTGATGATTAAAACATCCATTAGTGATGTATTGCCCTTGGGGCTATGATTAAACATCCATTAGTGATGTATTGCCCTTGGGGCTATGATTAAACATCCATTAGTGATGTATTGCCCTTGGGGCTATGATTAAAACATCCATTAGTGATTATTGCCCTTTGGGCTATGATTAAACATCCATTAGTAATGTATTGCCCTTGGGGCTATGATTAAACACCCATTAGTGATGTATTGCCCTTGGGGCTATGATTAAACATCCATTAGTGATGTATTACCCTTGGAGCTATGATTAAACATCCATTAGTGATGTATTGCCCTTGGGGCTATGGTTTAAACATCCATTAGTGATATAGTGCCTACGGCCCATATTTATGTCCATTAGTGACAGGCATATGTGCCATATCTTATGTCCATTAGTGACAGGCCTATGTGCCATATTTATGCCCATTAGTGAAAGGCATATGTGCCATATTTTATGTCCTTCGAGACAAGCCTATAAGCTAAATAAAAATTGTCAAATTATGACAATGACAGTTGTGACAATGCATCCACTGTCCAATAATATATGGACTATGTCCAAATTTTAATTTGCCTTTGATGGTCCTACTAAGACCTAGGCCAAATATAGTTATGTTAAGCCTAAAAGTTGTGATGTTATTCACATTATAATAGGCAATGAATTGTTATATCCAATTTTTTAAGACCAATATGGTTGACATACCATGGCCAAGTGTAGCTTTATTGGTCTATAGAACCCAAGTCTTAAAGATGGCTAACTCAAACGAGGCACAAAGTAGCCACCCGAATGTTGAATCTAACAAAGCCGAAAAACAGAGATATCACTAATGATAATTTCCAAGCTCGCATTGACGCAACATTTGAAAAGGCCATGGGAAAGGCCATAGAAAGCTTAGAGAGTCGAATGCTACTCGCTCTAAACCATTATCGATTACCCCATCCTCAGCTCATAAGGAGAGCTCCGTTCACTCTTCAAATGCGACGAGTGAACCAAAGAAAATAAATTTTGTTGAAGGGTTCCGTTCTGTTAAAGACGGATGTACTAATAAATATTTCGTCTCCTGCAAGCCCCTGTAGAAGCCTTAAAGTGGCTGGATGAGATGGAAACAATCATAGATATCAGCAACTGTGCTGATAAGGATGTGGTCAAGTATGTATCAAAGTCCTTTAAGGGCGATGCCCTAATCTGATGGAAAGCCATGATCCAGTCTACAGGTAAAGTACACCTGTATAATTTGGGGTGGTCCAAGTTTGTGGACCTTGTTAAGGAAACTTACTGCCCACCTCATGAGGTGGAGAAATTAGAGACAGACTTTTTGTCTCTTTCAATGAAAAACCTAGACTGTCGGAAATATGTTTTCGATTTCAATTCCCTATCTAGGTTAGTTTCCTATTTAATTACCCCAGAACCCAAACGCATTGCGCATTTTATTAATGGATTAGCGCCCGAAATAAAGGGTATGGTAAAGGCTGCTAAGACAAGAAAAGCTTTATGCTAGAACTGCTAAGACAAGAAAAGCATGAGAAACAGGCAGATCATGAGAAACATCTTCGGTGCATCTTAGAACTACTAAGACAAGAAAAGCTTTATGCTAAATTCTCTAAGTGTGAGTTTTGGCTTAGAGAGGTCCAATTTCTTTGACATATGGTAAGTGAGCGTGGTATCCAAGTGGATTCCCACCAAAATTGAGGCCATAATGAATTGGGAAGTGCCCAAGACCCCATCGGAGATTCGTAGCTTCTTAGGATTGGCTGGATACTACAAGAGGTTCATTGAGAACTTTTCCAGAATAGCCACTCCTTTAACTACCTTGACCCGTAAGAATGTTAAGTATAATTGGGGTCCGAAACAACAAGAATCCTTTGAGATTTTAAAACACAAGCTGAGCAATGCTCCTGTGTTATCTCTACCAGAAGGTATCAAGGATTTTGTAGTTTATTGTGATGCTTCACACACCGGCATGGGCTGTGTGCTAATGCAAAAAGGCAAAGTGATTGCCTATGCATCACGACAGTTAAAGGTACACGAAAGGAATTACACCACCCGTGATTTGGAATTGGGTGCCGTTGTATTCGCACTAAAGTTATGGAGACATTACTTGTATGGCACAAAGTGTATTATATACACTGACCATAAGAGTCTCTAGCATCTGTTCAATCAAAAGGAATTGAACATGCGACAACGTCGATGGATGGAAACTCTCAATGATTATGATTGCGAGATTCGTTACCATCCACGCAAGGTAAATGTAGTTGTTGATGCCTTAAGTCGCAAGGAACGGGTTAAACCTATAAGGATTAACGCGAAGAGCATTGAGCTAAGAAATAGCTTAAATGAGAAGCTATTAGATGCGCAAAAGCAAGCTCTATTAGAAGCTAATGCTCCTAATGAAGAATTAGGCGGAACTGTTGATCAGTTAGCGCTTGGGAAAGACGGAATCCTTAGATTTAATGATAGGATCTGGGTTCCAGTCTTTTGAGGACTTAGAGATCTAATCCTCCAAGAAGCGCACAATTCCAGATTCTCAGTCCACCCGGGAGGTGACAAGATGTATCAAGATCTAAAGAAGAATTATTGGTGGATGGGTTTGAAAAAATCCATAGCCATTTATGTATATAAGTGTATGACGTGTTCGCAAGTTAAGGCCGAACATCAGAAACTGTCCGGACATCTACAAAAATTGGAAATTCCCATTTGGAAATGGGAAATAGTAACAATGGAATTGATTATCAAGTTACCTAAGACCAAAAGTGGAAATGACACTATTTGGGTCATTGTGGATAGGCTGACTAAGTCAGCATATTTCTTGCCAATCAAAGAAACGTATAACTCTGACAGATTAGCTAAGTTGTATGTGGAAAAGATTGTGTCCCTACACGGTATGCCGGTATCGCACAAGATTAAATTTTAGTACGGCTTACCATCCGCAGACTGATGGTCAAAGTGAGCGTACTATCCAGACACTGGAAGACATGCTTAGGGCATGTGTGATTGATTTTGGTGGAAGTTAGGATGACCACTTACCCTAATAGAATTCCCCTATAATAACAGCTATCATACGAGCTGCTCCTTTTGAGGCCTTATATGGGAGAAAGTGTCAAACGCCAGTGTGCTGGGCAGAAGTTGGGGAAGCCCAACTATCAGGACCAGAGATTGTCCTGGAGACCACGGAAAAGATTGTGCAAATCCGTGATCGTCTCAAAGCTGCTAGGGATAGGTAGAAGAGCTATGCTGACAAGAGGCGTAAACCTCTTAAGTTCCAAGTAGGGACAAAGTCATGCTGAAGGTATCACCCTGGAAAGGTGTGATGCGTTTTGGAAAGAAGGGCAAGTTAAGCCCAAGATATATTGGATCATTCGAGATAGTCGAATGTGTCGGCACTGTAGCTTATGCCAGAGGAGCTTAGTGGAATCCATGATGTATTCCACATATCTAACCTTAAGAAATATCTAACTGATGAGTCGCTAGCAATGTCGCACAAAGATGTGCAAATAGATGAAAACCTGAGGTTCTTTAGAAACCAATTTCGATCGAGGATCGACAGGTTAAGAAGCTCCGAAGAAAAATGATACCTATAGTAAAGAATAAATGGGACGCTTTTAGAGGTCCCGAGTACACATGGAAGGTTGAGTCCACTATGCGACAAAAGTAGCCCCATCTTTTTGAATAAAATCTCGAAGTCGAGATTTCTTTTAAGGGGGTGAGGATGTAACACCCTGTAAAATCATGTCCAATAGTATAGTGACATGTGTTGCATTTTAAATAGTCTATTAAAGACCAATAAGGACTAAAGGCGTCAACATGCTCAAACTGAGCCTCTGAGTGATGGTCCGATGTTAACATGCATAAATAACAGCCTCTGAGTGACTGATATGTCAACATGCTTGAAATTTGGCCATTGAGTGACTGATATGTCAACATGCCCAGCCTCCGAGTGACATCAGAGTCAACATGCTTAAAATAAGCCACTGAGTGATCCTTTGCTAAGTCTTAACTCTCATACGTGCCAATTGTTGGACGAGAGGGTTCAATTTTGTAAATATGTGAAAGTTGGATAATGGAGGGATTAAAAGTTTCAACATGTTAAGTTATACCTCTAAGTGACCTTTTAACGAACCGAGAGCTCGACAATGTCCGGGCATAATCCCGGGTATGCCAAGTATTGGCTACGGAGGGCTCAAAGTGCCAAAAAGGTGTTTTAAAAGGTTTTTTAAAAGCTTTATAAAGTTAAGGGGCTAAAAGTCAAAGTTTGAAACTGGCCAAGGGGCGGTCGCGGGCCGCTAGAGACCAGGCATGGGTCTCTCGCGGGGCACGAGAAAGGCTCTGCGACAGAAAGTTTTTTTTGGCTGCCACACAAAGCTCAAAAAACCATTTAATCGAAACTATGGCTTCCCAAACTGCTATGCCACGTTTGGGACACTTATAAGCTTCCTCTTACACCCCTAAACACCTAGCATCACCTCCTTTGAGTTCACCAACTATAAATAGGTGTCCAAGTTCACCATTTCAACTTGCACCTTTCTCATTCATACACTCTTCTCCCTCCACTGAAAGTTCCTAGCTGAAAGGAGCATCCAACTTAGTTCTCTTGCATTCTAGGAACCTCTTGTAAGTGTTCCTTCCTTGTGCATTTTCGTTTATAGGTTTTTATAGCCAAAAGTCAAGCGTTTTACGGAAACGCTTTGACTTTCGGTTAAGACCATTATAGTCCAGCCATTGTTCATAACGAATATGGCTAAGTGATCGTAATAAGGTAGGTGTTAATCCCTATAAAGGGCACCTACTGAAGATCACGTTTGCTAGACCAATTGACGGGTCAAAGTTACGTTATTAAAAAGTAAAAAGGCCATTTTTTTGGAAAAATCATAAATTGATCTTATATATGTTATGTAAAATTTTTTGACACTTAAACAAGTTGGTAATAATTATTAGAATATGTAAGAACATTTTCGGCTCGTCAATTTCAGTTCTAGGGTCGGTTCACAACCGAAGGTCGCGAAGTTTGACTTCTGCTTTGACTTTTGATTCTGACCCGATTTAGATTAGTTACCTACTTATCTAAAGTTACATTATGATCATAATATAATGTAGCATAACCCTCTGAGGTTATATTACATGATCATAAACAAAATCTAAGTTTATACGCAAGTTCCATAATTATGCCATCTATGACCAAAATACCCTTTGTGCAAAAATCAAAGTTTTAATGATAATGAACTTCAAAATAAGTTTTATACTGATATAATATTATAAGTAGGATTATTTGGGATGTTAAACCAAGTTATAAACTGAGTTTTCAAGCAAGTCCTTAAACTATGTCAATAAATGATGATTTTAGCCCTTGAGGCTCATAAAATAGTTTTAATCAAATATTTTCAAGGTAACTCTTTTATCTACTGATATTTTATATTAAATAACATATCTAAGACATTTTAATATGACCCTAAAGTCAGTTTTTATCAAATATCCCACAAAACGTCATTTTACGACATAAGCGCCGTTTCAGCGCATAGTATGGTTTTAAACCATATTGATTGACCAAGACTTGTTACCTACTGATTTAAAAACTTATTTCAAATATATTCAAAGTAGGTACATGTTATAAACTCAGAATCCCAAATAATTTATAAACTTTGTGTAAAATACCAAAATGCCCCTTCGGTGCATAGTTTGGTCATAAAAGATAAATTACACATATAATTAGTATCCTACTGATATTATATCATAAATAAGTTATTTTTATAGAATACTTATAATTATAACATTAAATTACATTCAAGTTTCTTTTATACGGTATGAAATTACTGAAATGCCCTTATGAGGCATAGTTTCGTTTTAAAACCTTAACGGACACATAAGTTGATATCCTAATGATATTTTAACTTAATAAAATACAATGGCATATAGAACTTGGCCATGACTTATCCGATTACCCGATATCGTTAATATGCGCACAGTTAAGAATATGTAACTATTTTACGAAAATTAACCGAAACGGGTTTAACCTCGTCATTTAAGTTTCAAAATCCAGAATATTAATTGTTTACCCATATTATGCAAGTCAAAGTACTTGTCAGGTTTAAACTACATTCTATCCAATCTTCGTTTAATCAAGCATAATATGTTTTGATCATGTACACTACTCGGTCTAAGTCTATGACTTAAATAAAAACGGATAGTATTTAATTGGTTAGCTTATGCCATAATCCAGACTAGAGCCTTGCCGGTAAATGCTATCTACACTTAGTACTTTTGTATACGGCTGAGTTATTTAAATTAAAAGAAGACTAGCTCAGGTAAATACTCTTGACTTATTTTCCCTATACGGGCTTGGGATAAGGTAAATTATTACTGCTTGTTCAGAAATGGGATCAATCGAATGTCGGATTGTGGCTAGTAAATCCGCATATTATGTTTCAATCAGTTTTGTTTGATAACTTAAACATCAGGGATTAAGTTACCGTGTCCTGGATATCCCCGGCTCATTACATTAGATAATGGCCACGACCTTTGCGCGGGGTGTAGGCATACACCTGACAGACACTCAAATGCAAATTACCCAAGACGTTGGGGATAACTCCTCTGTGAGTTCTAAGTGGTGTGTATTTAATCATGTCTCGGTCTCTGTATTGGGCCCCGTATGTATGGACAAACATGTGAATCTGTTAACAAGGTTACAAAGTAACTTTCCCAAGTTATAACAAGATTTGTGTCCTGTGAACTTAAATCTAATTTCTAAAATTTTTTTCAAAATGAGTCAGTCGGGTGTATTCACCAGCGAAAGCTGACGTATCGTCCAAAGACTAAATTGCAGGTACAATACAAAATAGGCCGGAAGCTGCTCGGTAGTGAATAAGAGGATCTTGCAAATCCTTAGATCTGCCCTAAAGTCTATTTTATTTTCTTTTTTTACATTTTATGATCCGCCTGTGGATCTTCTATTACAAGCTTGTATATTATTTTGTGTTTTCCGAACATTTGATTTGTAATTGTAATTTTACTCCAAGAGTTCCGTTGTGCCGTGTTTAATTGACAATGATGTTATCAACTGAAGTCACAATAATCCCCACCCGAACCCACCGGTGTATGGATTTGGGTTGGAAATCCGGGGTGTGACATAATTAAACATGTGTTTAATGTAAGTGATATGGTGATTAGATTGTTTAAGTATAGGAAGATTCCACCAAACCTCATCACCTCCACATCTTTCACACACTAAAACACACACTAATCCTCTCCTTTCCCCCTTTGAATTTTCGGCCAAGAACACCCATTACCATCTTCATCTTCAAGCCATATTCAAGTATTCAAGTTGTATTTTCATGGTGTGGATGATGATCTAAAGCATCCCCAAGTTGAAGAGGTTCAATCCACCTACTTTGGAGCTTTCATCCATCATCATCTTCATCATCTTTTCTTCTTTTTAAATCTTGATCTTCCCTAGCCCTTGTGCTAGTAGTAAGTCCCCTTCACACCATTTCTAAGCTTCTTGAATTATGTAGTTCATAAAAGTACACGAAACCATCTTGAAGCTCATCCTAAAATTACTTGGTGAACATAACTAAACACTAAAAATCTAACCTACATACTTGTTATTAAAGTTGATTCTCATGTTAGATATTGTGTTGTGGTTGTCATGGACAAGAAGGATCTTGTTATGGTTATGTTAAAAGTATAGATCTAACATAAAAATGTTAGATCTAGCAAGATCCACCAACATGATGTTATGGACTTGAAAATGTCATCAAAATGATTTTTTGAAGATGAAACATCTAAGGATCTTGTTAATGAGTTTTGTTCTTGAAAAAGTATGTTGTAAAAATTAACACAAACTAGTGAAAAATGTTGATGAACATGAAAAGATTATAGATCTAAAAGTTCCATGTTGTTACAAGCTAATACATGAAGGTTGAAAATTATATCTTGCATATGAATACTTGCTAAATTGTTCGATGAGTTTATTGAGTTGAAAAAGTGATTTAAGCATATTTATAAACATGGGAAAACCCTTAAATCGAGGAGAACCTATGACCAAATTTTTATAAAAATTAAAGTGTTAGGAAAATATATTTTAAACAATATTTTTTACAAGTTTAAATGTTTTAAGACTTAAAACATAACTCATCCCAAGTTTTGTCTAAAATTATAAGTAAGAAAATAAAGTTTTCTTAAAGATTAAAATGGGTATAAATATATATTTGGAAAAATATATTTATTTAGTGGTCACATAAATTATGTGCTTATTTGTATATTTATGTGCATATACTTAGTGTGAAAGTAGGAATTTATATTTCACTAAATACTCACAAGAAATACAATACCAAGAATACACCCAAAATACATAAAAAATAAATAAATACAAAATGCATATACTTACCCATACTTGGGTATATGGACAAAATACAAGAATGTATATATTTATATAATTTTATAAATATCTCTACAACAAGAGTTAGATACGGAAATATATATATATATATTCTGGACTAAAAATATAGGTTATATCGAGGCTTGGTAAAATATAATTGTAACCAAACAAGTGATAAAAATTATATTTCGCAAGTATGGAAGATATATATTAATTTGTCAAACTTTAAAATGTATTAGTTGATAAAGACATAAATATTTTTTCTAACATCTTAAAAATATATTTTTAGAAGAATCTACAAACGTATATTTTTCAACATAAAGTCTTATGTTTGGACTATTTTTGAAATATTCAAAATACATATATTTAACAAGTGAAGGAGTTATAAACCTATACGTATAAACCAATCTTAAAATTTGGAATTTTAAGAATACCAATGTATGCAAAATTTACAAATGCATAATTCTGGAAAATGTAAAATAATAAGAAATGATTTTTAATCACTAAATACTAAACACATAGATATTTAAACCTAAATACATGTATACTTGTCTAAATATACACATTGTGTAAACAATATATTCAAATATTCATATAAGTATATTTATACTAAAATAATATTGGAAATGTTATTTCACAAAAACCATACACCTACTTTGACTTGGTCAAAGGTATACAAATACAAGAACATACAAAATAGTATAAGTGTACATATACAAGAACAAGTTAAAAATATATTATTTTAACACCCATCGAACTTGGATTATATATATATCTATATACAAAAGGATGAAACATCTAAGGATCTTGTTAATAAGTTTTGTTCTTGAAAAAAGTATGTTGTAAAAAATAACACAAACAAGTGAAAAATGTTGATGAACATGAAAAATTATAGACCTAAACGTTCCATGTTGTTACAAGCTAATACATGAAGGTTGAAAATTATTTCTTACATATGAATACTTGCTAAATTGTTCGATGAGTTTATTGAGTTAAAAAGTGATTTTAAGCCTATTTATAAAATGGGAAAACCTCTAAATCTAGGGGAAACTATGGCCAATTTTTTTAAAAATTAAAGTGTTAGGAAAATATATTTTAAACAAGATTTTTTATAAGTTTAAATGTTTTAAGACTTAAAGCACAACGCATCCCAAGTTTTGTCTAAAAATATAAGTAAGAAAATAAGTTTTCTTAAAGATTAAAATGGGTATAAATATATATATTTGGGAAAATATATTTATTTAGTGGTCACATAAATTATGTGCTTATTTGTATATTATGTGCATATACTTAGTGTGAAAGTAGGAATTTATATTTCACTAAATACTTACAGGAAATACAATACCAAGAATACACCCAAAATACATGAAAAATAAATAAATACAAACATAACTTCCATATGTATATGACCAATACAAGAATGTATATATTATAAATGATATAAATATCTCCACAAAATTGGATATAAAACTCACAAAATTATAATATAAATAATATATAATATATATATATATATATATTCTGAACTAAAAGTATAGGTTATATCGAGGCTTGGTAAAATATAATTGTAACCAAACAAGTGATAAAAATTATATTTCGCAAGTATGGAAGATATATACTAATTTGTCAAACTTTAAAATATATTAGTTGATAAAGACACAAATATTTTTTTCTAACATCTTAAAAATATATTTTTAGAAGAATCTACAAACGTATATTTTTCTACATAAAGTCTTATGTTTGGACTATTTTTAAAATATGCAAAATACATATATTTTACCAAGTGAAGGAGTTATAAACCTATACGTATAAACCAATCTTAAAATTTGGAATTTTAAGAATACCAATGTATGCATAAGTTACAAATGTATAATTCCGGAAATATAAAAATAATAAGAAATGATTTTTAATCACTAAATACTAAACACATAGGTATTTAAACCTAAATACATGTATACTTGTCTAAATATACACATAGTGAAAACAATATATTCAAAGTATTCATACAAGTATATTTATACTAAAATAATATTGGAAATGTTATTTCACAAAAACCATACACCTACTTTGACTTGGTCAAAGGTATACAAATACAAGAACATACAAAATATAGTATAAGTTACATATACAAGAACAAGTTAAAAATATATTATTTTAACATCCATCGAACTTGGATTATATATATATATAAAATACACACATTAGAGATGATCCATTAACAAGATTATATATTTTAAAGAATATACAAAAACCCGCTAACATCGTCATCGAAACGAACCAACGTGTGAGACCCGACTACGAATGGGGGCAGCCCTATACATGTGGTGGAGACGTACATATTACTCGTGCGAGGCACGAATTCACAAAAAGGCTAGGTATGTTTATACAACTCATGAATATACAAAATATATATTTTGTAAAATATATATTAACAACTTAGAAATTATTCATCTAAAACACAATTCAATAAACATTAATTTCAAAAATCGACACAAAATCGTTAAGGGTTGAATTGCTTTCTATGTCTGACACATATTAATGTTCTAGCTATACATTAATGATCAACGATTTCATTGACACTTTACCATACCAGCTTTTATTCAAGATGCATCTCATATTTTATAGACTCAATTGATACAAAAATAACTACATGAATTCCCGAACTTTGTTTTACGTTTTTAAACTTACATGTATTTCAAGCGGCAATTAGTGGACTATGCGCATGAACAAGACAAGAAATCAAGAATAAGAACTCGATGCCACTTTTAAGGGATTTGTCTATTGTATACCGCCAGGAAGCGGTGATATAATGGCCAAAACCTTAATCCATGAACTTTCATTTTGATAAATGACGTTTTTTTAAACTTGTAATCTTTTGAAGAAGATGCAAATTATACAATTACGTTGCATGGTGTTTTAAAACTATCTATGACATTTGGCATTCCAGTTATTCATTTCATTTAGTATGCTTACTTAAATCGTATGCAATGAGAATCAATCACGATCACACCTTATGCTTACATACACACATAACCTCAAAGTTGGATGCTTGAATGCTAATACAAGAACATAAATTTGGACAATGGACAATTCAGACAACGGACAAAGTAACTTATATATATATATATATAAGAAATAATATATATATCCTAAACTAGACACTAAAACTGTAATAAAAGTTTGGTAAGAAACTAAATATACTTTCACCGATAAAAATCATTCATATCGTCACGACGAGGAGAATATATAATTTACCGACAAACGCTTTGGCATTTTCCCACGAAAATATATATATAAACGGCTACAACAACGAGATTCTAAAAATTATGTATTTTTAGACACTTAAAAATATATATTTTCATCAATCTTAAAAAAATCAGAAAGTATTATATAAATAACCAACTAAGTGAAGATCTACAAGTATATTAGTATACTTATACGTATAAGAATACTTACACTAAAACACTTAGTGAAATTACAAGTAGTGTAGATGTACACATATACGTATTATATAAATAAACCACTAAATGAAGATATACAAGTATGTAAGTATACTTATACGTATAAGAATACTTACACTAAAACACTAGTGAAATTGCAAGTAGTGTAGATGTACATATATACGTATAAATACGACATAAATACCCACAATAAATATACATGTGAAGTATATACATGGTATACGCATACGTATAAATACACAAATGCAATGGACGTATAAAAATACACTTGATGAAGGGTACACATACAAGAGAATATCATACATGTACACCAGCATGAATACGATGTTAAAATAAATATTTTTAACTAATATATCTAGTAAAGGTATATATATATATATACAACTCATAACGACTAAACACCCGTGCGAGACACGAAGACGCATATGGGCTAGGCCCACTCATACCGTGCGAGACACAGAGACGCATATGGGCTAGGCCCATTCCTACTTGTGCGAGGCACGAAGACACATATGGGCTAGGCCCACTTACACTCGTGCTAGGCAGGAGGACTCATAATGGGCGAGGCCCGTTCATACACGACAAGGATACAAAGATATATATATACATACATACATACATACACACACACACACACATACATACATACATACATACATATATTTGTTGTTCATTTGGAAACCCTTGTTTGTTTTTAATACTTGGAATTCGATTTGTATGTTCGTTGTTAATATATATATATATATATATATATATATATATTAACAACGAACATACAAATCGAATTCCAAGTATTAAAAACAAACAAGGGTTTCCAAATGAACAACAAATACAAACTTAACGACATTCAAAATGAGCAACGTGTACACGGTCTAGTAAAGACGTAAGTGTCTAATGAGTTAGTACACTTGTAGTTGCACTATGTATTTAGATACCCACTTTGCTAGCACCTTTCCTATGGACGGAAAATTGTGAGTTCATGTCCCCCTTTCTTCTAAACGCTTTTTGGTTTTACAACTATGAGGAGAAATACATGTTACGATGGTATGATTAAGCTAAGGAATGAAACACCTAGATGATGCGCGAATAGGGTGGAACTTAAGCACCATTAATCACATACATACCGAGGAACGAAAGGGGTAGATCTATTGGGTTTTGGCGAGCCCCACCCATGGGGCTGTGTTGTGATAAATGGCAAATAACCGGTAATTCTGTACATCTAATCACTATTTTTAGTACATAATCTCATGCATTATATCGTAGTTTGATTACGTAACTGAGTCGTACGTCATATCATAAGTGTAGGACAAGTGAATTATTCCATAACATATATTGGTTTTCGTTGCGACACGAAACAAATCAAACATGCCCTAAAAGTGTTGGTAGAAAGTGTTGGGCGCACTATTCAAGGTTGCACTATTCATGTCAGCAAAACATCTAAAACGAAACAGAACAACAAATAACATCATGCTAATACTATAAACGAGTCCATATATACATGAAAACACTAATGTGGGAACACATCTTGCAATAATACATAACTTTCCGGTACAACGCCTAAATTACATATTTGTCCGTTTCGACTAAAAAGGTGACAATTTTAATTCGTCCGCAACATTAATTCTGTATTTTCCGCATTCCATAATTATAACAAAACAATGATAAACACCCTAAAACAATATGAGAATATCAGAAATACATAAAAGACATCGTTTCCGGTCGTACGACAAGCAGTGCACAACTTGACCGGAAAGCGACCGACTGTCGAACCGAAAAATATTTCAATGGTCAATAGCCTCATACTTAATCTAGAGAGCTAGTTAAGCTTTATTTGGGATCCTAATTCCCTTCAAGTATCTTGAGGTCACGGAAACACAACTCCTGGAAATGTTCGACGGCAAAATTTATAAGTGCCGATATTGAGCGAATAATTCAACGGGAAGCGTTTCGGCCATCCAAACTCAACATATACTCGACTAGTGAACTAATTAATCATACTTCTATGTCAAAAGTGCTCTACATAAACGCCATGATACTTATGGTTGTCAAAAACCAAAGCTTCCGGTATGAACCAAAAAAGTTCGTATATTAATCGATATCGTAGGGCCACACACGTGCTACAATGGCAATTACAATGGGAAGCAAGGCTATCCAAAACTAATATCAACTAGTCAAGGGGACTAATTAATATTAATTAACACTCTAAACCCTAATTACTCACTAATGATGCAAGACCAATCCCTAATCCTCATACTTAAGTTTAATCACATAAATATCTTATAATTTAACACATGTTGAAAATAATTTACACTTAACCCCCCCCCCCCATGTGAGCCCCCACCTACTTGATTATGTTGAAAAAATGAAGATTTAGGCATGATAAAAAGATATGATTTTGACTTGGTGAGTTTATAAAACCATCATCATACTACAACATCATCATTTTACAAAAAAAAATATAAGAACCTCCTTGAAACCCCCCCCCCCCCAATTCACGGCTACCACCACCACTTTTCCACCATTAAACAACATATTTTACTCACTTTCAAGCCGTCACAAGTTCATCCAAGGAGTTTGCAAGCATGGGGGATCATTAGAGCTTTCTTTGGAGCTTCATCTTCTTCTTAATCTTCATGTAATCTTGTGCAAACTTGTAAGCAAATATTTCAACATATTTAAACTCCTTATGATATATGGTTTATGAAAGTACTTGTTGATCATCTTGAAAGTAAAGAAAAATCCAACTTAAAAACCCTAACCACACCTTAATAATCTACTAAATACAATTTATTATGTGTTGATTATGTGTATTAGTGTTAACTAGTTAGCATGATTATGTTGATTATGTTAAAGTAAGATGTTTAAATTGGATGATCTTGTATGAATAAAAATATAAATGATGATTTAAACATGATGATGTTTAAATCTATACAAGATCATCAACCTTATGATCCATGAAGATTACTACAACTTAAAAATGATTTTCCACATATGTGTGATTTCTATAAAGAATAAACATCATGATTTAAGTTATGATCATCTTAAAAAAAGTGTAGTAAACAAAGTGGTTTAGAGTGGAAAAATTGATTGGAAGATATAATAAAAATGGTGTCTTAAATGTTTTAATAAATATGTGAGATCTAATTATTTTTAAGTAAAATAGTTAAATATATGTTTACAAAGGATCATGGAAATGAGGATGAAAAAGTTTATAAATGAAGCATACAAAAGTGATATGTTAACTTGAGTTGAAGATTGATCTTGATTATGGGTTTAAACTTGATTTAAATACGTTTTTGAAACGTGGAAAACGCCATAGTTTAGGGGAAACTATAGCGAAATTTTCTAAAAATCTAATCGCACTTAAAGAGTAATTAACGGGGTGATTAACGAGATTAAACGCGATTACTGACCTAAACCGTCCTTAAGGAAGTTTTAATGACAAGGGTTAAACCCTAACCTTCCAAGAGTTTAACAAGTTTATATATATATATATATATATTTACAAGTTAAAAATGAGTATTTACTACACATATATATATACATATATATTGTCACCAAAAGTTTATGTGTAAAATACATGTGTACGTATGTGTATGTATCTAGTAAGTCTAGGGTATACACCACAAAATACCCAAATTATACAAACACCTCAAACACTTGAAGAATTACCAAGTGTAAACAACATGAACACATACACTTTTACAATACGCTTGAAACAATAATCGGACGAACGGAGTATTGTGGACAATGGTCGAATTTACACAATACACCGTCGCGTCGTCGACCAACGAACAAATGGCCAAAATGAAGAACTTCTACGACATTGGGCGATTTTCGATGCGAAAATATATATATATTAAACGACAACGACCACACGTCTAAAAATGATATATTTTAGCCACTTAACGAATATATGTATTTACCGATGAAAAAATCCGGAAAGCTAAGATGTATAAAAATTACTAAGTGATTTTATAAAAGTATATAAACGTACTTCAAATCTATACTTAGTAAAATTACCAAATGTAAGAATTATAAGCATTTGGACTCATAAAAATTAAGTTGGGATAGGCCCATTATATAAAAGACATCGGCAAGGCCCAATTACACAAAACATATGATAACATGGGCTAAGCCTAAAGGCATAAAATACATGGGCTAGGCCTAATGACATAAATTACATGAGCTAGGCCCAATCACATAAAGACATGGGCTAGGCCCAATCACATAAATTACATGGGCTAGGCCCAATCTCATAAAGACATGGGATAGGCCCAATGATATAAATTACATGGGCTAGGCCCAATTATATAAAGACATGGGCTAGGCCCAACTACATAAATTACATGGGCTACGCCAAATCACATAAAGACATGGGCTAGGCCCAATGACACGCGTGCAAGGCACAAGGACATGTGAAGGGCGAGGCTCGTTCACACCCGATCTAAGAATGACAATATATATATATATATATATATATATATATATTTGAGAAATATATGTAAAAAAATATTAATCGAACAAATGAACTACCAATACTATAATAACATTAAAGTTGTTCTAATGTGATAAATATATACACCACAAGAATTCAAGATGAACAACTGGTACGAGGTCTAACGAGACCTAGGTGTCTAATGAAGTTAATACACATGTAGGTTACACACGTGTACGGGCACTCGAATTTCAATAAGTACGATTTACGGAACGCAAAACTGTGAGTTCATGTCCCTCCTTTCAATTATTTCAAAGTTTTATTTTAAAACTATCGAGAGGAAATACATGTCATAACAAAAGGTATGTTAGCTA
This sequence comes from Scalesia atractyloides, assembly GCA_947069175.1. Lineage (NCBI taxonomy): Eukaryota > Viridiplantae > Streptophyta > Magnoliopsida > Asterales > Asteraceae > Scalesia > Scalesia atractyloides. Next base: position 9,607,060 of record CAMTDV010000028.1, on the reverse strand, counting down.
TGGGGTTAGATGATAACACGATCAATGTGCGTAAGTAGGATGATGACAAGAGTAACCATGAATCACTTAGTGACCAAGGTGCAAAGGTATAGATCTATCGAGTTTGAGACGCACTCCACTCCTGGTTTGTTAACCCTTTAGGAGTGCTTTTGTGATCCCAATTGATGTCAAGAGTTGTCTCGGTTTGGTTACTTACTTATGGCACATATGTCAGGGTGCTAGCGACACACTAATAGATCCTTAAACTCCATGAATTCTAATAACATACTAAGATTTCATTACTGGATTATAAACAAGACATCTTATACGAAAACAATAACTACATGTACTCGTCAACTTTATGTTGAATTTTCAAACTTACATGTATTTCAGGCCGCAAAACTTGAGCCAGGGAAAGACTACGGGAAGTGGGAATGAACATGACAACGAATGCCTTTTTGGAGGATTTGTCTCTTATATCCCAACCTCGTATAGGTATAAAGGGTCAAAACCTCAACATGCTTTTATGATGAAAACAATCTTTTCGTTTAAAGTGTAAGGAAACTCAAAAAACCTCTACTTTGGATAACACTGTGAACTTGTCTAACCTTGTAACTTGTTTTGAGAACTTGTAAACTTTTATTGCAACTTAACATATATGGCATCGTTGTTGATTTATTGTTGTTTACACAATTGGTTGCAATGATTACCTCATCGTCACATGATTGCGCTTCCGCTACGACTAGGGTGTGACATGTGTGGCCGCATGAAGTGCTTTCGTGTCACATTCGAGGTTAATCAGCACTAGATCATCACGGTTGGATTGCTTCCTATGTCGGCACACATATTAATGTCCTTGCAAAACATTAATGATCAACGATTTCATAGACGCTTTACATACCAAACTTTTAAATAATGGTTTCCTCTACGAGAACTTTCAAATGTTTTTAAGATTCATTTGATACAAACTTAAACACATTATTCACCAACTTTTGTTGACTTTTAAACTTACAAGTATTTCAGGAAATTAAGTGGATCCTTACTCGGTTTGGTTCAGGATTTCAAGGTTGTCAAGATTGCGAGCATCCTGTTTTGAAGGGTTTTGTTCATATATCTCATCCTCAAGCGAGATATAGAATGCAAAGCCTTGGTGATTTAAAACTTTATTTTGTACAAGTCTTTTTTTGTAAAACAATATTAATCGTGTTCTCTTTTTATGAACAACTATTGTAGGATCTTCTTATCCAATAAGCATAGGCACTAATCTGTTTAACCTAGTTTATATGTGCGAAATTCATATTAACAAGTGACAATATCAAAATTTACTTTTCAAACTGTTTATCTAATATTGATTAACGTTTACAATCGAGAGAACACTTGGACAGAGCTTCGCCGTCCAGTTAACAAAATAATATTCTAGACTCAAGACCCACACACCTATTGATAGACATGCCTCTTCGTGCGAGGGTGAGTCTCTTCGCACGAGGTGACTTCACTTCGTACGAAGTGAACTAGGTTACCTTCGTGAAACAAATACATAGAAACAGTAAATCTAACAGTTTTGCCCTATTACATACACTGCCATGACAACAAACTCCTGCTTGGATATTGTCGTAGTCTTGGCCGGTCTTCAAAATCTTCATAACATTAAACTTTAAAATCCAAAGAAATTCTTCCTCGGTTTCCTTCTTTCCTCTGATGGAATTGGTGTTTGATCAGTCGGAGGCGCCCATTTCAAAAATGGAAATCTTCTGAGAGCAGCTTTCTGTGTAAGGGCATCAATTCTTTCTTCTTTCTGTATCTGCTTCATAAACTCTTTGCGTTCCAGCTCTCTCCTTTAGATCTCCACATCTTTCCTGAATTAATACCATATGCATAGCAAACGTTAATTACACATTGGTATTGCATCACTTGAGTCTTTTCTCGTGCCTCGTAGCAAATCTTGTTAAAGAATAGGTATTCCACGTCCTTTTAGAACAATTTACTAGCCACGTCGGGTCTGTATTCGTATCACCCTCCATAAACATTCATTCTTTAGAACAATAACTGCTTCACCTATTTCCACATCATATTACCACTATTTGAAGAACTCATAGAAATCCTGCTCAATTTTCTTCAAAGGCATGTTCTTCATGCACGCGGTCGTTTGATAATCAACGTAATGTCATTTTCTTTCATCACTTGATCAATCTTGATTTTCTTTTTCGGTATGTGTGGTTTCTAGTGGTTAAAACCTTGATCAGCTTCATACTTTATCGGCTTCCATAATCGTTGGTCATGAAACTTCATCTCAAAATTGATCATCTTCGTTTGAACCAACTCTTCCACATCCCACCAAGGTAACATTTGAATATCACAGAGAAATCTAAAGTATTTCACACCAAACTCCCTCTTGATAGCATAAACATTCAACTTTTCAATCCAACCCCAGCTAAGAACATCACCCAATGATTTATCCTGATCTCGTGTGAAGAGAGCCAATGGTTTTCGAAATTTACTTTCTTTTGGAAGCTCTTTAAACCATGTCTTCTTTGCTTCAGTTAGCTCTTCCTTTGATAATCGTTAGGAACACTACCATCTTTCACCATTTCTTCAACTTTATGCTTTAACAGATCGTTTGTTTCTTCTACAAACATTTCTTCAAATGTTGGGAAGTCATCCATATTCTCTTCAGAATATTTAACTGCCTCATCATTAGAATCATCCTCCACGACAACCTTATCATAACTATCAGCATCAACAACATATTTGTACACATAATCTTTGGGCTCAGATGCACTGATATTGTTCAACTCCTCCTCGAAATCAAACTCGAACGCGTTCTCATCAACCCCTAACATGACAACAATCTCTTCCTTGGTATAATTATGCACAAATTCACCTTCTTCGATATCGTGTTCAATGTAGAAGACTCAAGGTTTTAGCTGTGAGGATTCCTGATTGCTCTGCATCATGTATAGGGTCCTTCATCTCCCCATATCTTTTCTAATCATTTTCTTGATTAACTAAATCGTTCAAATATGCATCAAAATCAAATGATTTGTTTAGCTTAGCATCCACAACTTTCAACCCTGTACCACCCGGGTGTTGTCATCGTCATCACCTTTGTCGTCATCATCTTTCTTGTCTTCTCCACCCATACCTGCATCATCAATTTCATCATAACCATCAACTTCCTCATCAATCTTAGCATCCAACTTTTTCTTATCCAAGTATTTCCGCTTCGCTGACTCCCTAGAAACATCAATAGGTTCACCAATTAGCACATAGTTATCTAACGGTTCAGCATTATCTTCAGACTCAATTGGTGTAACAACAGGAACATCATCAATCGTGTTCTTTCCCTTTCCCAAAGCTTCAGCTTTCTTTGCTCGTTCAGCAACTTTAGCTTTTGCCTCTTCAATCTCTATGACATCATATTATGCATCGAAGTTGACGTTGAACCTTTTTTCCAACACTTTGTATAATACATCGAACTTATTTGTGCTCACTGACTTTTCAAATTGTAAATTTTGAACCACTCTATGCAATCTCTTGTTCTATGCAGTAACATTGGTTAGCATAGAAACTAGCTGCACATTTTCTGCTTCAAGTTGCATAATTATTTCTTCATGCGATTTAATTTTACCTTCCGACTCAGTAACCCTGTTATCATTAAAAAGGTCTGCATTAAATCCACCCATAAATGGAATGTCTCTAAAGTCATCAGGAAAATGTTCATTCAAATATCTTCTAGCTGCAGATTGAGGTGTTGAATGTTGCTGTATTGGTGGTGTAGTTTGTTTTGGATGTGATGGTGGTGTAACATGTGGTGGTGACGTAGGTGGTTGTTGAATATGTGGCGGTGAATTAACTAGTTCTTGCTCATGTGGTGGTGACGGTGGTTGTACAGATTTAACCTAAGGCATCTTCTTCCTCCTGTATTTGCGTCTTGCTTTCTTAACTGCATGAAGCTCTGTGGTTTTCTTTACCACATCTGACGGTTTGCTCTTCACTCTCCTTGTTCTTTTCGCTGGTCTTTCAGTAATCTCTTCAGGCTCTGAAGGTTCATAAGTTTCTTCATTGTCACCTAAAGCCTTTTTTTTCTTTAACTCGGCCTTTTCAGCTGCTACTGGAGCTTCAGGATCTATACTTTTTTCTGAACTCTCTTCATCATTCCTAAATGCTTGGTTTTCAACCTTAGCCACAACTTTAATCACATTCACATCATCACGATCATTATCAGATATATAAAATACTTCATCTTCAACATTCTTTTCCACTTCAACATTCTCCTCCACATTTTGTTCAACATGTACATTCACTTCAGCTTCATCATCAGTTACTTCATCTCTAAGCATCGTTTCAACTTTCCTCTTTGAAGCTTTCTTTTTCGGCGTAGACGTTTTCTTCTTAGTCTCTTCTTTTTCATACCAAACGCCTCTTTTTGCAATACATCCATCTTCTCATCTTTGTTATCAGAATTACTTCCGTCGTTTCTCCACTTATCTTTTGATGGTGCCTTGTACTTCTTATCTTTAAATCTCCCAAAGAAATTTCTTGCAACTTGTTCTGTAGTTTGCTTCAAGTATTGATTGAGCTAGTTTAAAGACAGACCTGACATGTGGTCCAGTGGTAGCAAGTCTTTCGTATCTTTTGATAGATTCAGAAAATGATCATCAAGCATCATATGAATGAACCTCAGATATTGTAGAAACTTCTCCTTTCCAATATTTAACTTCATTTGCTCAAAGATCATCTTGGTGAAGTTATACGGCTTGTTCAATACTAGGGCAGTTGATCATGCACATCTAATAATCAACTGACGTTTCGCCCCCTCCCTTTCTATGACTTAGAGCAGATAACAAAATGAACGAAGAATTGGTGTGGCCTGCCTAGATATGTCTTGTTAAATATTGTATTCACATGCCCCTTGTATCCCATTCTATAAATCAAACTTTGCACATTCATTCTGAGTACATCACTGGATCTTCGTCTTTATCTTTGATCAGCTCCTCAGTAATAAGGACTTCCTTGTCTTCGCTTCCTATCCGTACAAATGAGCGTATAACTTTCTTTTCTGGTACAAATTGAGCATGTTCCCAAAATCTTTCTATATGTAAGCGATAAGCCTTGTGTTGATTAGTTCAGGCTTTCTTGATCGGCAACACATCCATGAACTTCAATATTGACTTGAACAGTGCAATCTCGGGAATTTTCTCATCGAGAACACCATAGATGTTGTGCTTCATGTCGAAATTAGATTTCTTTTTCTACAAAAACACACTGCGAGCATTTAGACGAAAATTTTCAAACTATCCAAAGTCACTTCGTACGAAGTAGAGTTAGAACGAAGTGACATTATTACTACGTGCAAAGTGGCATATCAAATATCATACATTTCAGATTCACTTTGTGCAGAGTGGATGTTTCACTTCGTACGAAGTGGACATTCTCTTCGTGCGAAGTGAATTCCCACTTTGTGCAAAGGTGATTCTTAAAACACTTTGAAATTTTTTGACGTTTTTCATGAAATTAATTGTTCTAACATGTAGTACACACGCCGATAAGCTCACATCTATGTTCAATTTTAATTTTGGCTTGTTAAATTGACCTAGATCTGGCTTTTTAGGTCCGATTTACCGAAATCATCAAATTAACATCCAATTCATGTTAAATCTTGTCCAATGTACCTTAGGCATTGTAAGTGGTGTGCCAATCAACCACTACAAGTCTATAATCAGGCAGCACTTCGTATCAAACTTTTCAAAATCTTCAGTTCACACAAGGATAAGAAACAGTAACAATGAACTCCTCTTCGTGCGAAGAGATATATACATGCTGCTGAATTCTCTTCGTGCGAAGTGAATTGTTCACTTCGTGCAAAGTGAAATTCACATTTTCAAATTTTTCAAACTTTCTCAATTTTAACCAGTTTTAACATCCCACTTAGTTTACCAAGTCCAAGGTAATGATCCTGATTAACTGATTTGTCTACCAAGTCCAAGTTAATGACCTTGGTTGACCACTTTATGAATAAACTTACATTTTTAGACAGTTTTAAGTTTCAAATTAATGAACTTTTGATCTTTTCAAAATGTTTTCTAGTTTCAAATAAGCTCCCAACCCATTGTCCTCTGGATGTCTCTCAGCATACAACATCTTTGGATTTTGAAGATTCGCTTTCCATCGTCGGTAGTCGAAATAAGATAGAAATAAATCTTTTACCAAAATTTATGATAAAACACACTGAAGACGTTTCAGATTTTTCTGAAATGAAATGCAATAACTATGTACAAATATATTTACAACATATTTTTGTGAGTTTGTGTTAGAGATCATATCAGTTTTTGAGACAAATCACCAGTGCCTTTGATCTTTAAAACTTTATGTTCTAAACAAATTCACTTAGATTGTCAGTATACTGATCCATTTAAACCTCTACGCATTTCTCATTGCTCTGTGATATGTTATTTAAATGTCTTAGAACTTGACTTAACAGTGTTTCCCACCTTAGAATATACTCCCGTATCAAGATTCCCTGTATTTCATTATACAAGTGAATATATCTAACTGATATCTGTATATGGGTTGTGTGAGACCTTGATATCTCAGGTTAGTACCACCATACAAACAGAGAGATGAAGGCTCGACTTAAAAGTGGTGTTCCAAATTTGGAATCTTTTGACTGCAATTGTTCGATGTTTTGATACTCTCAGTTATGTGTAGTTTTCGGGTTTAAAAGCAAAAGAATTCTACAGGTTCTAGGCCATTGCTGATGCAAATCAGAAGAACTTGTATAATACATCATATATCAATTATCTATAAAGACCTAGCATCTCAGAATACGGCAATCTCTCAATCGAAATTCGGTGTACTAAGACCATATATCTGAGAGATGTTAACCCACTAATTAAGAAGTTTTTCTTTATGTTTATATCTAAGAAACACTTTAGTGAATGTGCGAAGCTGATGTGCACAAAAGCAACATATAAATTACATCAAACAAGGCATAAAATCAGCCCTGTTTTCAGTACTAATGTTGGAAAAAGCATGTTTCTTTGTTTACTTTTAAACTACAGGATCAAAAGAGCTTAAACAAACAAAAGAAGCAAACTAATAGACAAAACCAACACAAATTCAAAGAAGGAGAATTGACACGACTCGCCAAACCACCATTCACATACAAAACAACAAAAATAACGAATACAGAAGCTTAGGCACGGGGTCGTGCCCACCAGATATGGGGTCGTTCCTAGTCAAAGATGTCTACAGAAAAAGACAATAGCAACAGACAACCAACACAGGATCGTGCCAAGTCAACATGGGCCATGGTCAACTTTAAGATTCGCAGAATCTTAGATAGTACAATAAGTACTTGACCACGGGGTCGTGCTCTGCCACCACGGGGCATGTTGGTACAACGACATGACATCTGTAGTTAATGAATGAAGACAAAAAGTCCACCAGGTGGGCACAGGGCTGTGGTCGCCTTCTGTTTTCAGCTATAAATAGAAGTGTTTGGCTTTGGATAAAGGCATCCTTTGGCAAACCACTACACTTGCCATCTGTCCACCACCATACAACACCAACACCCACCACCATCATCCACATTTCATCATTTAGAGTGTATAGTAGTCTCGGGATCCAAGATTGATTGTAAGAGTTCTTGTCAAACAAAGGCTATGATTGGCTAAATCTCTTACATCACTTGGTGAAGACAAATCTTTTATGTATTACTTTTGATTTTCAATCTTTGGCAACTTTTTAATTGGGTATGTATTAATGACTTTAATATCTAGTTTTTTATATTGAAAATGAACTTTATTTAAATATTTCTTTATGCTTCATTAAATTCACTCATTCGTGTCTTTATGATCTATATAAAGCACGTTACCTACCTGGAAGGGGGATAGAAGGGTGTTTGGGTAAAGTTCTGTCTCGTTTAGTGTATAGATCCTACGAGGACTTGGTTCAAGCTTATTAGGACTTCCTTTGAGGCAAATAGCATCATATAGGGAGAAGTAAGAATGGCTTGAACCCCTTATAAACAAACTACTATTAAAACTTTACCGACCTTGCGGGACTGTATCCCTGCTGACTCAGACCAATATGACCGAGGCTACGTCCCTTCACAGAGGAGCCTACCACTTTTCACATTAATAACTTACTTAATTATCTTTCAATATTCTGACCTTCCAAAACTATATCCCTGCTGACTCAGACTAATAGGTTGAGGGTAACGCCGCCTTCACAAAAGGGGCCTACTACTATAACTAAGGTAATCTCTTAAAGGATTTGTAAAAGAGGAATCAGAATCAAGTGATTCTTTCTTGTCTATTTGTTTTCCTTTTGATTTACGTTGTTACTTTCATCTCTTTTAAAGTTTCAAAACTTTTATCAAAAATTTGGTTAGATTAGACGCTAACGATAAGCCGGTATTAAAACCTATTGTGTGCTTGGATGACCTCGCTATCTTACCATCACTTAACTACGCCCACGATGGGTACACTTGCCCTAACGTTTGTAGAGCAGTAGTATCGTATCGTGTTTTATAAATTTAAAGCTTGATCTACGACTAAACAGTACCTAAAATATAATAAAATTTATACCCGCTCGCATCACGTCAGAAACCTACTGGCACATCATCATTGAGACTTGTTTAAACATTTTGACACTACATTTCTTTAGCATGTTGTGATAGTCCACTAATGTACTATCATTTGCTCTTTTTACACGAAAACTCTTTTTGTATTTTTCATGTTGCTTATACATTTTTATATTATAAGTCCCGAAAACGGATCAAACAGGTATCACTAACCTAATCAGTAGCGAAAATAATGATTAGGAAGAAGAAACAACTTTGAATTAGAAAACAACTTGCATACACCAAAAGTGTCCGATACAAATTTTTTGAATACAACTCTCTAACCCCCTTTCATTAACCTAACACCTCTATTTATAATGACTACCAAGCCCACTATTTACAACCCTAGGCCCATAAGGCACTAGGAAGCCCACAAGACATACCAAAGCCCAAAATAATCCCTAATGTGTAAACCTTTAACAATATAGGCCCAACAATCTCCCCCTAGGTTTACTACATTAGTCCTTCGGTTGAGCATCTACACCAAGCCTTCCAGCAATAATCCCTGCTACAGCTGCATTCCAGTCTTTCGCACACACTTCATACAGCTCTGCAGTTGTGATTTAATGAGACGCAAGAACCTGCAAGTCTTCGTCATGAAAGCTCACCAAGTGTACCACATCATTAACTCTGAATGCCTTCTCCTTCGTCACAATCACAACACTACCAACTTTGGAGTCGTATAACAAAAATTAAAATTCTTGAGAATTCCGCGGGGAAATGTAGGAGCAACTGGTATAACCAATTGTTAGTCAGTCGGTGGCCACATCACTGATTTAAATCTCTTCCCAGTATGCGCATCCTGAACACCTTTTGCAGCTCTCAGATATGATTTGGTAGTATTCATTGTCTTGAAACCACTTTTAACCTCATGTTTCAGTTTTTTGAAAAACCTCCATCCAGGTCCACGCTCGGTAGTATCATCGTCACTATACGAAGCACGCAAAAGATCAGTAAGAGCAACCTTTGTCCATGTCTCGAACTGTGATTCTTTTGAATATACTCACGAGTTCCATCTTGACGCACAATAATCCACATATTCTTGACGTGGTCATACATCCAGCTGAGCACCCTGGATTTATTTCCCACTTTGTTGTAATAGCTGGACTCGAGCTCCATCACATACCTTTCTGACTGATTTGTCGGATCTTTGAGCTGAAAGTTCTCATCAAGAGTATTTACATTGACATTCTTCATCAGAACCATGTGTTTCTTCTCCTGACCAGTTGCACACTTTTGACTTGCACTAAATTTCTTATGTGGGTCGCCCAAATAATCATCCAAACTAGCTTGGCGTTCAGCAGCCAACTGTTCAGCCACCAATCTCTCTGCTTCAGTCTCCTCAGCCGCTCTTTGTTGCGCCACGCGATGCCTGTGTTTGATATTCATTGGGTCGTCCGTGGGATCACAGAATTCCCTTCCGAATTTATTCTCCAGCTTGGCTTTCAAATCAAATACCAGGGTCATAAGCATAGTTACATCTCCCTGCAACTGATCGATAGTTTGATCTCTGACGTCCAAAAGAGTTTGCAGTGAGGCAATTTGTGCATCCTTCAGTATAACTTCCTATTCCAAGACAACCACTCTTTTCTTTAGATCCACAACATCGACTTCCACATCATCATCATCATCACTATCCATCCCACCAAATTCAAACGCCCATTTTTATAACTTGCGCATATAATCTTCAGTAACATCATCAGCACGACCAACACCATTTCCACCCACTTCAGAACCGCCAGCACCTGATGAACTTCCCCCAAACTCTATCATTTGAAGTATTGTGTCAGCTGGAATAGACACAACAGTAGACTACGTAATAATAGGGGTGGTTGTCTGTGTAGATAAAGCAGATGTATCAAGTATCAGAGTATCAACAACAGATGCAACAACTGTAGACTCAACAGTGGTAGAAGTTATCAACTCAGATTCTTCAGTGGTAACAATATGAACTTCAGGTTGACTTGATGGAATACTCGACTCGGTTCTTCTCCTCTTTATCAGTGGCACCTCATCCTCTTCATCTTCGTCATCTTCCTCGATCATATCAGCTGGAATAACAACAGATGGAATATCAAGTGGAGGATCACCCAGCTTCTCCTGAATATCCTTCAGATGAGCAATCAAACTTCTAAATTCTCCAAAGATAACTCAGGTAAAACGGGAGTCAAATTGGCATTGAATTCTAGGAGATCATCAAGAAAAGCTTGCCCAGCATCGGCTTCGTCATCAGTAACCAAATCCTCTATCTCGATCTCTTTCTCTTTAGCAGGTATATCATGTTCTTCGGCTATGATTGCATTGACGGGAGGAGGAGCTAGAACGTCCAAACCAACAACTTATGCAAACTTCCCAAACTTCTTCAGTGCAAATCGACCAACAAACACCGTTTTAGAGGTTGAACGGTTCTTCTTCATCGTTCTAAAAATAGTAGGTCCCATTGGCTTCATGTTTAACAAGTTAGCATCTGACGCGTCCTTTGCCAAGTCTAGTAGCGGGCATCAAAAATCAACTTAACGAAACGCGGGTATAAAAGAAACATTCGTTTCTTGGACTGTTCCAGAATTTTCTTCATGTTATCGAAGATATAACCAGTGTAGTTATACTTCCAGTCCATAACCAAAGATATTATAGCCGATGTCTGCGCTTGGTTCGGTTGATCAAGACCTCCTTTGTTCTCCAAGACGCACTGCATAAACATATGAACCAATAATCGCCAGTACGCTAGAAACATCTTCTTCAGTAATGGTGGATACGATCCTTCATATCCCATCTCCATCAACACCGGTAGCACCTTCTCTTTTGCATAAATCGTTGGATCGCTGAAAGTATCGACAATCTGCAGCATCTCTCTGACACACGCTTCATTCACCACTATCTCCTTTCCCTGTATCAGCGAACGAATGTAAGGTCTCCCTGAGCCTCTTTGATGAAAACGCGCTCTTTTCCAGAAAGAATGCACTAAGTCTCGGTAGATGACTGGATTGGCGCGGAGAGCATAGGTAATCTTACAAGCGTTTAATCCCACAATCATAGACTGGAACTCCTGAAAGAATTCGGCTGGAGGATCTGAGAGATATCCTGCTTGGTTGTTGAATTGCTCCTCAACCAGCATAACAACATCGAAGGCTTCTTCAACCATATCTGCCAAGATAACAACCAAGTTAAATTCCAACTAACATAAGTTAACGGAGTTGACCAGAATGAGAGTTAAAACTAACTGGATAGTTCAAGCAGATTTTAAGGTTCAAATATTTAAGAGTTCAAGTTAGTTTTAGGGTTCAACAGTGGGAAAGTTTAAAACAGATGAAAGGTTCAAAAACCTCAAATCCGGATTATTGAGAGGTTCAAAAATCTTAAATCCGGATTACTGATAGGTCAAAACTAATCCGGATGAACCCTTTCATCAATCCGGATTAGAAGGAGGTCAGCTGTATTTTGGATGAGGCTGCAATCCGGATTACCCAACAGTATCTCGGATGAATTTTCATTTCGGATGAAGATTATCCGAGATGCAATCCGAGATGAAATCCGAATTCATCTATTCGGATGAATAACCATCCGGATTGAAATCCGAAATGCATTTTCCTTTGAAGATTTATCTGAGATGCTATCCGGAAAGCTTTAAATATAAACATTATCATCCGGATTACATGAATTTAAGCAATTTATACATAATCCGGATGAATTTCCGAGATACATAGTGCAAATATGAGAATCAGAGAAGAAGTCGGATTTCGAAAATTTGTGGATAATCCTAAATGAAATTTCAGAGAGACATATATACTTTCCGAAATGGGCTTGGGCCTAAACTTTCGAATCCGGATTGGGCTTGTGTCAGGCCCAATCCAGAACAGTAATGACCAGATGGGCCTGTCCGGAAAAGCCCAATCCGGAACAGTACCATTTGTGCCCAAAGGAGCCTGATCCGGAATAGTATTTTGTGTTTCAATTTTTAAGACTTTTAACCATTTCTATTAGATTGGCCCAAATTCCAAAGCACACTGGGCCAGTCCAATATCCCTTGACAGAAACCATCTAAACAAAAATCATCAAGTAGACTAACCAGGCATCCAACCATCTTTTAACAGACTACAAAGGAAAACTATTTAGCACACACATAAATATTAACACAGCCTTGCTAAGGGATCAAATCGTTTCAAAGGTTAACCAAGGAAGATTTTTCAATATGAGCAGGATCAATTGGTCTAAGCAGTTGTCAATATACTTGTCCATTTAAATCTAAAACATCAACCCTTCCAGTTTAAGCATTTTGATACGCTTATGGTAGTATTATACTATGATACTCGTGTGTCCCATACCATGACATACCCCCGCAATCAAGGTAAGCACAACAATTCATCGTAGCAGGTGAGTATACTGTGGTCATCCTTTTTATTTTTACAACATCAGGCAATTGGTGAACAGGTCAGTACTTTCGTACAGCAGAGAGACCAATAGTGACTAACGAGGGATAGGAAAATACCTTATTTGGTACGTAAGAACTTATGGAATTTTCTCATGAAGAAACTTCCATTCTCTTAGGTTTTGGCCTTTCCATTTTGTCTCTTTTACAAAGATATCCTGACCGTGCCTAGGTCTACATATAATCTGGATGCAACAGAAGGGCAGCCAAGATATCCCCAGATGACTCAACAACATAAAGACCCGAAACCTCAGATGCCGGCTATCTATCAACACAAGATTTAAGACCATGAAATCATACGCCTATAGTAAGTGACCCACTGAGTACATAGTTTGTTATGTTTATATCATTTGGCTTTCCCTATCCGGTTGAGTTTTAGACCTACCGACACATCACTTTCGATCCAAATCTTTTCCCGCTTCAACACCTTACATGTGTTAGTCAAACATTTCATCACGAAACAGTATTTCATTTCCCTATCCTTGCAAAAACTGATTTTTTTTTTGGATTTCTCCCCCTAAATTTGTGCATACACATGAACAAATTTACGAAGCAATGAAAATAAAATAAGAACAGTAAACAAAACACAAAGACAAAGTATGCCTAGGTAGAAAACCGAATCATTTAGAGAAGATCCACAAGCACTTGAAAACGCGCGTTGCTGACGGGTTTCGTGAACAAATCCGCCGCATTTGCATCAGTGTGGATTTGCTCAAGCTTGACGAGACCCTTTTCATAGCAATCACGGATAAAATGAACTTTAATATTTATGTGCTGGGTTTTGGAGTGAAAAACAGGGTTTTTAACGATTTGGATAGCGGCATCATTATCACAGTAAATTGTTGTGTTTAGATAAGTCAAACCGTAATCCGCAAACTGGTGTTGCATCCATAAAACCTGGGAGCAGCAAGCAGAGGCTGCGACATATTCGGCTTTTGCAGTAGAAAGCAAGACCGTCTGTTGCTTCTTGCATTGCCACGAGATTAAGCGATCTCCCAGAAATTGATAACCAGCTGAAGTTGAGCGCATATCCCTATCTGTACCTCCAAGATTACTGTTAGAGAAAGAAAACAGTTCAAATTCAGAATTTTTAGGATACCAGAGGCCTAGTGATGGTGCCCCTTTGAGGTACCTAAAACCGTTTAACAACATGTAAATGAGAGAGTTTAGGAGTGTCCTGATAACGAGCACACTGGTAGACGGCAAACATGATATCTGGCCGGCTAGCAGTTAGATACATGAGTGATCCAATCATGGAGTGATACATAGTCGGATTAGCAGGCGTTCTTTCAGCATCTTCATTTAGCAAAGGCCGTTCTGCTATAGGTGAAGCCATAGGCTTTGAATCTGTAATCTTGAATTTGGCAAGAACGTCATGGACATATTTTCCTTGATGAATTAAGATACCATGTGGGCTCTGACGAACTTGAAGTCCCAAAACATGGTCATCTCCCCTAATGAGCTCATCTCAAATTTCTTCTTCATGATTTCTTCAAATTCATGGCACAAACCATCATTGGTAGAAACAAAAATGATATCATCAACGTAGATTTGAACAAGAATAATGTCCTTATCAACTCCTTTGATGAACCGGGTTTGATCAATGGTTCCCCGAGTGTATTCATGAGCAAGTAGATGCTCTGTAAGAGTGGCATACCATGCGCGAGGCGCTTGATGCAACCCATACAAAGCTTTATCTGGTTTGTAAGCGTAGTCTGGCTTGTCAGGATCAGTAAAGCCCGGTGGTTGTGCCACGTAGATTTTCTCTTTCACCTTGCCGTAGAGAAACGCAATCTTGACATCCATTTGATAGACAGTGAAATCCATGTAAGATGCATAAGCCAAGAAAATGCGTATAGCCTCCAAACGCGCAACAGGTGCGTAGACCTCATCATAATGTAATCCTTCAATCTATCGAAGACCCTGAACCACCAGTCGAGCTTTATTTCGAACGATAACACCAGTGTCATCCTGCTTGTTACGGAAAACCCAGCGAGTTCCGAGAGCACGTTTTCCTTGCGGCAGCAAGCTTCTCAAATTGATTGAGTTCTTCATGCATGGCATCCACCCAACTTGGTTCCTGCAAGGCAACATCAATACTTTTAGGTTCAATTTGTGAAATGAAGCAAGAGTAGAGACAGGTATTGATATCCCCAGATTGGCTGCGGGTTTGAACAACAGCGTTACCAGGTCCAATAATATTTTCAATGGGGTGATCACGCTGTAAACGTTGCGGTATTGGTGTAGCAGGAATAAGAACATCTGTTTGCAAGTTTGTAACACTTGCTAAAGCTACTCCAGATGACTCCCCCTCAACAGATGCACCAGTAGAAGTAGTTGCTGACGAATCCACCGAAGAATCGAGTGGAGTAGGCTCAGGGAACATAGAAAAACCTAAGACATTGGGAGTAGGTCCTTCATGTGTCATAGGAGGCTCTGGGTCAGAACCCGCAACTTTAGGAGGATCGTTCTAAGCAGGCGAATTGATAGCCGGTTCTTGAGATTGCGAAACGGTGGAAGAAGAAGAGACAACGTCATTAAATACAGGAGGATTCACACTCAGCTGCTTTAAAATCTCATGTAGCTCGACAGCGTCAGCATCGTCTTCGGATGAAATGGGTACCGTTGGAATGTCAGAAATTTGAATTTGACCTGCAGATACATTGGAAGACACATCAATATGATTAAATAATGTGGAATAGTCATATAACCAGTCAGGGCCAATGCGTGTGTCCTTGGGATTTTCCTCCAGCCAACCCACATTGTAGGTTTCAACTACCATCTTCTTGATCTTGTTATAAACACGGTATGATGTATTTTTAGAATAGCCAACGAAGATGCAAGGATCCCCCCGTGATTCAAACTTTCCTTTAGCATCCATGAGCAGGGAGAACATAAGGGCAGCCGAACTTGCGGAAATGCTTGACTGAAGGTTTGCGACCTTCAACCACTTTGTATGGAGTTTTCATATGTTGTTTATTGATCAGGGTATGATTCTGAATATAACATGCAGTATTGCTTGCTTCTGCCCAGAAAATAAGAGGTAGCTCGGATTCAACAAGCATAGTGGGTGCAGCTTCAATGAGTGTGCGATTTCTGCGTTCTGCAACCCTATTTTGTTGTGGGGTTCTGGCTGCACTAAACTGTCAGTCAATTCCCTTGGAAGAACATAAAGAATTTAAGGTAACATTCTTAAATTCTATATCGTTATCACACCGAACAGCCTTCACATTAGAATCTGTCTGGTTTTCCATAAGCGTGATAAACTGTTTGACTAACTCAGCGGTTTCACTTTTATTTGTAAGAAAGAAAACCTAGGTGAATCGATAGTAGTCATCAATAATGACCAGACAGTAAGCCTTCCTGCCAATGCTCAGTATGTCTGTTGGACCAAAAAGATCCATATGTAGCAGTTCTAAGACTTGAGACGTAGAAGGAGCGGCTTTAGATTTGTGTGGCTGTCGATGTTGTTTCCCACGCGCACATGATTCAGACTTTTCGATCTGCATGAAGTCACGAACTAGTAGATCTCTGACTAAACCACCTTTTGCAAGACGATTTAAGTTCTTCATATTGATGTGTCCCAGTCTGCAATGCCATAGCATTGCATCATGTTCGGCTATAGATGAGAAGAGGCAAGTGAGCTTGTCAGAAGGAGCCTGGTTCATATCAATAACATATGCATTTCCTTTTCGTGAAGCTTTAAGAAGAATCCAATCATCTGGAATAATTAACCCTGGTTTCAGCACATAACACTCTTTCTTGGTGAACAGAACATCTAAATGATTGTCGCAGAGTTGAGACACACTCAACAGACTATGCTTCAATTCTGGTACGTAATTAACATTCTTAAAGTTGAGGGCTCCGTTGCAAACAGTTCCTCTCATGGTAATCTTCCCTGTCTCTCCACCTACGAAGGAAACAAACCCGCCATTGAAAAACTGAATGTCATTCAACTGCGAGATGTCTCTGGTCCTATGCCTGGAACAGCCACTGTCAACGTACCATAGTCTAACAAGAGTTCACCAAAGATGTTCCTGCACATTTCAACAAGTTTTAGTTAGAGACTGCAACCCAGGCCATTAAAGATCTAGGCATGCCATTAGCATCAACATAAGTAACGTCACGAAAAATTAAATTAGTTGAGGAGAAGGTTGATGATGCTTTTGATTTCTTTGAAGTGGGGGTAGAAGACTGAGTCTTGGCCACTGTCTTAGGCCTCCAGGTTACCAAATCAGACTTCTGCACAATCCTTGGAGTACTAGAAGGATTCTGGGAAGCTGAAGGTCTCAAGGGTTTGAAAGATTGTTTCTTGGCCAAGTTCCAGTCGCGATCAGAAGACTTAGCCATAAATCGAGCTTGAGGTGGGCGAATAGGCATAGTCTTCTGATGTCGTGAATATAAAGTTTTGAACGAGGTAAAGGTCTTTTGAAATTTGCGAGCAATGTGCCCGGGAGAACCACAATTGAAACAGGTCTGCCTCTTCTGGAAGAAAACAGTCCGTTCAGCTTGGGAAATTCTGGGCAATTCGTCTGTCAGTTTCTTGCTTGCGGGTATTGACGACTGATGCATGGTCTTGTTCTTGACGGTGTCCTGCGCACAACCATCAGCACACTTGTTAGTTTAGTGATTTGAATTGGACTGTTTCGAACATGGAGATTTAGGTAAAATTTTAACTAATATCTATTCAGCTGGTTGCTTAACAGATTCAGTTTGTGACTGCTGAGTCAATTTCTCAGATTGATGAGGAGACCCAGCAGTTTCCGTTTCAGTTGTCGGAGATGCCTGATTTGTTTTCTGCCTTTTAGATCGGCGTGTTCTCCGTTTCTTAATCTTACTCTTCAAATCACATTTTGTGACAGATTCGGTAGAGGACACGGGTGGCTCTACAGGGACATCCTTTTCTGAAATTTTGGAAGATGAGCTTGAACTACATAAATGTGGAATCTCTCAATTTTGAAGATTTGGAGACTCCGATTCAAAATCAGTTTTAAGATTTTCATTTGAATCATGAGAAAAAGAGTGCTCATCATCTGTCATTTCAGAATCAGTTCCTTGTGATTGGTTAACATAAGCCGAGTCGCCCGAATCTTCTAGAATTATGTTAACATCAACGTTCACAGGGTCGGTTGGTTGGTCGACTTTTGCAATGTCAACCCTGGGATACGCATCAAGACGAAACCTCTGGAGAAGAACTTCCGGTCTCTTCAGCTGAAACTGATGAAACCAAATCATCTGTCGATGTTGAACCTGTAGCTAAATTCATGTTTTGGTCACAAGAATTATTATAGTTATTAGCATCATTCACAACATCAGCATTTGATGAAAAACTGTCTAAATTCTCAACACAACCAACACTGTTTGAGCATGTAAATTGTTCAGCAAGAAATTGATTTAAAATGTTAAAAGCAGGCTTATCAAACGCATAATCAGTAGCCGGATTGTCTGAATTTGTATTCAGACATTCCTCTTGATCACCCTCTGTGATATCCTCAACTAAAATTTCTTCTGCACATGAGTTAGACACATTAGTATCGTTCACGAATTCAGTTTTAGTATCAGAAAATTCTTTTTATTTAGGTTCTGTGAAGGATGTGGACTTCTCTGCCTCAGGAATTACCTTTTCAAAACCATTTGTACCACCAGAAGGATGATCAAAGTAGTGTAGAAGTAACAAAGACATCATCCCTCTTGAGTTCAGTGGGTTTAGAGAACTTTGGGTAATAGAGCGTCCATGGTTTAGATTGATAATCTCAAGGTTTACCATAAATCATTTTTTCTGCATTTTCTAAATCAGCCTCAGATTCAGGCATTCTAGTATAATTATGATTATATGGTGGAGGTGCCCTATTAAACCCAAGACCTTTGGTAAAATTCTTTTTTCGTAGTTAAGCTGGAGGTTACATAAGTCCTTGACAAGTTTACTAGAAGTTTCATATTTTTTAATGTTTATTTCATTTTCGTGAAGCTTCCCTGTCAAGGAAGTTAGCCTGGCTAAGGCTGCTAGAAGTTCTACATCCTTTTCAGCTAGTTTTAGCATATAGTCGTAAACCGAACATTGTTGTTGGTTCAAGTCTAGCTTTAGCTGAGCTACATCTTGTTTCTGAGCTTCGACCTTTTCCATAAGAAGCTTGTTCTTATGTTTAAGGGCGATGTTCTGTGACGTAACTTGTTGCTATTCAGCTACTAGAGTTGAATTATGGGTGCACATTTGTGATAATTTAAAACGACAACTATCATAACAGAGAATTCGATATACCGTTTCCAAAAGATCGGGTGTCTTAGTTGTCTGCGCCATATGCAGTGGTTGCTGTTCTTGGAGAGATTTAATATTTCCATTTGAGCTACAGTATCTACCCAGTTAAAACCTTCATGTTGTTAGGCCACCACTGTTGTTGACTTCCCACCAGAGCTGCTCGAGGGACTTGTCGTGGACTTTGAGGGAGAGACGGGAACCAGCTATCTGTCACTACTCTGTATATCTACCACCCTGGATGACACATACCCGGATGGCTGCTTCTTGCATTCCCTTGCAAAATGTCCTAGTTCTTGACAATTATAGCATCTAAGCTTGTCCTTTGTGAGACCGGTCTTTAAATTTGACAAAGGTTTTTGTCCATACTTCTTCTGAAACTTGTTAACCTGAAAGGCAACCATTGCTAGATTCCAAGAAACATCGATCTCGTCCAGGTCCTCCTCCATAATTTGATCAACTTTGGTTGGAAGAATGGATGGAGGAGTTAGATCACCTGCCAGGAAAGCGTTCAAGCTCTTGATCATCGATGCTGCAATAGCTAATTTCTCTTTGTTTTCTTTAATAAGAAACGCAGAGTTGGACGCAGGTGGAGCAGGTGCAGGCGCTGGTGCAGCGGTTTGAGGAGTGTTGCCTTGTTGCACTGCTTGAGGAATTGCAGGACTAAACACCATGTTGGGATACTGAGCATAGTACTGAGTGTGAACTTGAGCAACCGAAACCATAGTGGGATTCTGAGATTGAAGACCATACACATACTGGGTGTTCTGTGGCGTGGCTATAGGACTATACACCACATTTTAGCCACCCGGTGTTTGCGAATTTCCTTGCAAAGGGCTATAAATCAAATTTTGTGACATGAGTGCCGCATTTTGCCCTATCATCCCGGCGGCCATCAAACTGCTCTGATGATTTATTTCTCTTTGCTTATTATCAATCTCACATGATTTGATAGTAGCTATCATTTCCGTGAGAGTGACATCATTCAAGTTCTTGGTCTTTTTATCATTCCCACATCTGCATCCCAACTCTTGGGCAGTGAGTTTAATAACTGTCTGTTCATGGCACTGTTAGTGAGAGTAATCTTAGCTGAAATCATCTGGGAGACAAGCTTGACATAGCGACGAATCTTGTTTTCAATAGTTTCCCTATAGATGTGATTGAATGAGCTGAATTGCTGATTAGCTGATTCACCCTGCTTGCCTTCATGTCTGCATTTCCCTCGTAGAGATTTTGCAGTTCACTCCAAACTTTCT
Organism: Scalesia atractyloides; assembly: GCA_947069175.1. Taxonomy (NCBI): domain Eukaryota; kingdom Viridiplantae; phylum Streptophyta; class Magnoliopsida; order Asterales; family Asteraceae; genus Scalesia; species Scalesia atractyloides. The sequence goes on along the minus strand of CAMTDV010000028.1, from coordinate 9,586,520 downwards.
TTGCGGTCTTACAGTTTCTAACCGCAATAGAGATATCAGGTCCAAGCGCCATGGTCAGAGTAGCCGAGGCCTTTTCGTCTTCTTCTATTATTTTAATATCCTCTGGAGTCCATAAGTGCATGGGCTTAGGAATTTTTGTGTCCGGATCTTGCTCTGTACTGTAGACTATTGTTCTTGGACCATTCATGATGCATCTCCACACACCAGGCTCTTTTGCCTTGCAATACTGCTCAAAACGAAACTTCCATTCGTAATATTCGTCCCCATATAACAAACGTGGCACTTTAGTGGAAGTGCTAATGACTTGATCCAGCTCTTGATGGAGGCCAGAGTTTGCGATTGCAGGGCAGCCAGAGTGGCATTCGTCAGATCTTGTGCAGTCATGTATCCAGCCATCATTATTAAATTGATTAAAAATTTCCATACAGATTTAAAATTATTTTATTTAAAGTTTTCTATATGAACAATACTTAATCCAAAATCGATCCGGAATGGTCAACTCTGAAGTCAATTATGGTCAAATCCGGATGATGTATCCGAATTGATGATAATGCGGATTGATGAGTGCGTATTGATTAGTCCGAATTGAAGAGTCCGACTTGGAAACCTTAAATGATGAACCTGGAAACTGATGAATCCAAAATGAGAAGTTCGGATATACAAATCTGGAATAAGAATCCGAGCTGAGAGAATCCGGAATAAACAAGTCTGAAGGTGAATCCGGAAAGGAGAATCCGGAATGAAGAAAATCCGGAATGCTTATCCTTATCTGATGAATCCGGAATCCTTATCCTTATCCGCAACAATAATCCGCATTTCTTGCAACACTAATCCGAAATCCAAGAATAGATAACCACCACAGTATCTCGGATAGTAATCCAGATAGAACAACAGTCCGGGATCAATCCGAGATGGATGATCTCCTTCGTGTTCTTCGGAATCCGGAACAGTAGTTGATTAGAGATGTGAGAACCTTCTTCGAGTTCTTCGGAATCCGTAACTGTAACAGATCCGAAGTCTTCAAATCTTCTTCGAGTTCTTCGGAACAGTAGAACTTCTGAAGACGAACAGTGATCCGGATCAGTAACCAATCCGAGCAGCAGCAACACACTTCGAAAAACAGCTTCTTCAATCAGCAATACCCGGAGCCTGTATTTGAACAGCAGGCTCTGATACCAATTGTAAGTCCCGAAAACGGATCAAACAGGTATCACTAACCTAATCAGTAGCGGAAATAATGATTAGGAAGAAGAAACAACTTTGAATTAGAAAACAACTTGCGTACACCAAAAGTGTCTGATACAAGTTTTGTGAATACAACTCTCTAACCCCCTTTCATTAACCTAACACCTTTATTTATAATGACTACCAAGCCCACTATTTACAACCCTAGGCCCATAAGACACTAGGAAGCCCACAAGACATACCAAAGCCCAAAATAATCCCTAATGTGTAAACCTTTAACAATATAGGCCCAACATATATGTTTTTTGTATTTTTCACAACATTTCTCCCCCTAAAATCGAAAACGTATTTTTGGATTTTTGTTTGTATAGAAAGAAATTCTAAAAACTAGAAACTTTGACAAACCGATAAGTATCACGTCAACTTGCCATCCGCCTCGAATTCAACCTCCTCTAAAATCCCCGGTGATGTAAGATTTTTCAACCCATTAAGTTTTAAAAGATATCTCAATTTAGCTCTATCAAAAGCTTTGGTGTAAGAATCTGCCTTTTGTTAATCAGTGTGAATCTTTTCAATTCTAACCAACTTTTTCTCGTAGCAATCACGGATAAAGTGCAGTGGAATTTCAATATGTTTAGTTTTATAGTGTTGAACCGGGTTTTTAGTTATGTTTATGGCAGCCTCGTTATTTACATATATAGGCATATTAAGAAATTGCAATCCATAGTCTCTCATCTATTGTTGTATCCACAAGATCTGGGAACAACAACTGGAAGCATTTAAATGGTAGCATCCGAAATCAGAATTTGAATATCCAGCGTGGTTGAAATCATCGTTTTGCGGATACCACAAGCCGGTGCTTGGACAACCCTTCAAATATCTAAGAATTCGCTTGATGATCAGCATGTGAGACACTCATGGACTTGATTGACATGGGTGCAGGGTCATGTCGGATACATGATATCCGGCCTTAATGTTGTGAGGTACATTTAAGATCCAATCATTTATCAATATAAGGTCTCATCAATCTTCACTCCTTTTTCATCTAGTCCGATTTCGTGATTAAGTGCCAATCGAGTAGACAATGGTGATGTTCCTGACATATGAAATTTCTCCAATACGTCGTGCACATATTTTTCTGATGGATGAAGATTCCATCAGGTACCTAATCGACCTGAAGCCCCAAGAAGAACTTCATCTCTCCCATTGAACTCATTTCAAATTTCTTTTGCATGATTTCTCATAGTCTATACACAGCTCATCGTTTGTCGAACCAAAGATTATGTCATCCACATAGATTTGTATGATAATCAGATGTCCATCCATTTCCCGTGTAAAGAGGGTACTATCCACTGTTCCTCTAATGAAACCGTTCTCGAGAGGATGTTAAGAAAGCGTCTCGTACCAAGCTCTCGGGGCCTGGTGCAAACCGTATAATGCCTTGTCTAGTAGGTAAACCTTTTCTTTAAGTATCGGATCGACAAACCTAGCAGTTGTCCAACATACACCTCCCCTTTCGCCTTCCATATAGGAATGCGTATTTCACATCCAATTAGTACACATTAAAACCTCGAACGAATGCTATCCTGATGTGAGGAAACTAGCATTACCCTTAATTGGGAAAAATGTCATTTCATGGTAACGGAAGAAATAGTACTCAGTCATAAAATCTCAAGCATAGGAATGGAAGTTGATCGGGAAAAAAATAGACACTATTTCTGTAACACCCGACCGCGTAAAACAACGAACCGCACCGGAAACATCGGGGAATCATGTCACAGAACTATTGTTTCACAACTCATGGAATTTGAAATTTTGTTTAACTAAGTTAAATGTTTACAATGTCTTGGGATAAACAGAAACAACACATAAATAAATTGCCTTTCAAGTTTTAGGTCATTAAGGCCCACGTCCATTCCTACGTGAAGTATGACTTCTGAAACAATGTCAAAAGAGAGTCAGCATAAAAATGCCGGCGAGTACATAGGTTTTGTGAGTGTGTCAGATTTGTGGCTTTGTATACATATTGCAACACCTCGTCCGACTACAAGAGTCGTTAAATAAAAACCTCGTATCAAAAGTGTTTGATTTGCACTACAATTAACCAACTAAAGCAAGTTGGTTAGAGTTGTGAAAATCTTATAGTCATGAATCTTGACCAGAACGTTTCTTTTGTAAAAAAAACCTTGTAATAGATTGATTCAAAAGAAAACTTCGTATGATTTACATCTTTAAGTGAAAATCATTGCGTGACATTGTTCAAAACCATTTGTCCGTGTTATAAACCATTCGTCCTTTCATAAACCCAGTGTCCATGTCAACAACAGAATCAGTTTCTATCATTACCCAAACTTCCACCAAATCCAGTGAACAGTCTGATAATAGGCTTGTCAGTCCTATGGTACCATAACATACTACTGGTCGGCTCGGTCAAAGCTAATGAATTTCATTCGTGTTATAGATAACGCATCAACTAGTTGTTCACATTATTGAAATCGTATTGTTTTATATATAAACCATAGACAATGTTTTTGAAAACTTGAAAATGATTTAGCACATATGAGTCACCCCAAAACATTTGCAAAATGTAAAAGAGGGGAACTATGTACTCACTTTGAAAATCATTTTGTATATATAAACCATGTGTATTGTTTCGAAATCTTGAAAATAAGCATAGGCATATATGAATCACCCCAAAACATTTAGAAAATGTAAAAGAGGGGAACTATGTACTCACTTTGAAAATAATTTTGTATATATAAACCATGTATATTGTTTCAAAATCTTGAAAATAATTATAGGTACATATGAATCACCCAAAACATTTAGAAAATGTAAAAGAGGGGAACTACGTACTCAGTTTGAAAATCATTTTATATATATAAACCATGTATATTGTTTTGAAATCTTGAAAATTATTATAGGCACATATGAAACATCCCAAAACATTTAGAAAATGTAAAAGAGGGGAACTATGTACTCAGTTTGGAAATCATTTTGTATACATAAACCATGTATATTGTTTTGAAATCTTGAAAATAATTATTGACACATATGAATCACCGCAAAACATTTAGAAAATGTAAAAGAGGGGGGTTATGTACTCATTTGGGATTGTGAAAGTGTTCTTGATCAACGAAATAAACAAAGCTCAAACGTGTCCTAATGTATCAGATAAATATGTTAGCGTGTTGGGACTACAACGGGAGATCGGATAGAATAAAGTCTTATAAACCAAACTAGTGTTGGAACTCATGTGATATGGTTTAACAAACTTAACATTCGATTTGGAAAGATCCTAAGTGCTTTTGACCCATTATGACTCGTTAAGGTAGTTTACGCTACTTTAACGGGTCATTGGCGTAAACGTGTGATCGGATGGTTAAACATGTCCTATGATAAGTCTTAAATGCCCAAGTATGTTTGAAATGTTATAACATCAGTTTATATGTCAAAAATTTGGTTACATGTGTTTAAAATGGATTTATGCGCAAAAGGCATTTTGGTCATTTCTTAAGGACATAGAAGTAACTTATCATAACACTAATCAAACGACGTGACCATAAGGTATAACCTCAGTAGGTTATTCCCAATACAACTATGGTCACAAATATTTGTTTGGGCGGATCCTAAGATCGACCAAACGGGCCGGATTTGAAAGTAAAGCGGTGGTCAAGACCGCTCGACTACGACCCTAAATAAGCACTAAACTAGAAGTGATGAGTTAGACATGTCAAAATATGTCTAACTAAGTTTATAAAACTGATTTGATATCAAAACTTGGTGTTTTGATACCCAAAAATAGTTTCGTTGTAAAATGCACATCATGCACATTTTGACCGAAACTTTGACTCGTCACTTCGACTAGTAAACGTGGTAATCAGAATGTGAAATTGCTAGGGACTATAACCTTCGTGATTACGATCAAGTTGCAAAGTCCAATTAAACTTTGACTTAACCAAATATGGTCAGAACCAAAAGTCAATCAGGAAGCCAAATTGTTCGACTGTTAGCTCAAAATAGCTAAAATAATGAAAGAACTAGGAAGAGTACTTACTCGTGTTGAAGAACACTTTCAGAACTCATGATAGGAGGTTTCCAAAGGCTGGAAACAAGCTCCAAGAAGGATAGAAAGAAGAACTTCACACTTTGCTTTGAAGTGTTTTGAAGTGGTGTGAAAAAAATGAAAGAATCATGGGGTATTTATAGTATTTTAGGATTAAGGAGGTGATGACAAGTGTCCTCAAGTGTGGTTTAGTGTCCTAACATGTGTCAACACCATATTAAGTGTGGAAAGTGAGTACTAGGTGTCAACATATGGAGATAGGTTGCAAACTTGGTGAAGAAGCAAAAATATTTATTATTTTTTGACATTTGGCCCTTGGACTTGTATTTTCACTTGTTTGCCATTTTTAAACTCTTTAACCTAATATTTAGGTTATATAAAGGTGTTAAGACATGTGCAACTTGGATTATGACCGAAAATGTCATGGATGTCGGTTCATTTGGTTGTATGGTTACGCGTTTTGCAAAAAGCGTAAAACGCTTTAACGAACACGAAAATGATCGAAATTGTGCAACGATTGACATTTTTGCATTCTCATCAATAAAATACAAGATTTTATTGGATACAAAAATATTTCTAAATAAAACACAGGGTTTCATTGTCTACGAAATTGTTTGTAATTGTGCAATGATTGAAAAGGCACAAATGTCACAGTCTCCCCTACTTTTGGAAATTTCATCCCGAAATTTAATTAGAGGAAAATTTGTGAAATAGATGTGGATATTTCGCTTTCATCTGATCCTCTCATTCCCAAGTAAATTATGGGCCATGTTTGGATTCCCAGCGAACTTTAACTATCGGTATACTTCTGCGCTTGAGTTTCTTGACTTCATGATCCAATATCTCCATAGGTTTCTCGACAAAGTGCATAGTGTCATCAACGTGAATTTCGTCGAGGGGAATGTGGAGGTTGTATCGCTAAACACTTTTCAAATTGGACATGTGGAATGTTGGGTGAATATTCCCAAGTTCAGGAGGTAGCTCAAGTCGGTACGCCACCTTTCCGATTCTCTCAACAATCTTTAATGGTCCAATATATCGTGGTGCAAGTTTTCCTTTCTTTCCAAATCTAATCACACCTTTCCAATGGGATACCTTGACAAGGACGTGATCACCAACTTGGAATTCCAAGGGCTTCTGTCGTTTGTTCGCATACCTCTTTTGACGGCTTCTAGCTGTCAGAAGGTTATCGCGAATTTTTTTGACTTTGTTTGTTGTATCGTGAATGAGTTCAGGCCCAGTGAGCTAAGCTTCACCAACCTCATTCCAGTAGACAGGTGAACGACATTTTCAACTGTATAGTGCTTCGAAAGGCGCCATATTGATGCTAGCATAATAACTATTGTTGTAGGAAAATTCGACCAATGGTAGATGCGAATCCCAACTACCACCAAAGTCGATCACACATGCTCTAAGCATATCCTCCAGTGTTTGAATTGTCCTTTCAGATTGTCCATCCGTTGAGGATGATAAGCAGTGCTCAGATTGAGTTTGGTTCCCATGGCAGCTTGCATGGTCTTCCAAAAGCGAGATGAGAATCGAGCATCTTTATCGGATACGTTGTTCAAAGGAACACCATGACGAGATACAATCTCCTCAACATAGATCTTGGCGAGTTTGTCAGCAGATAGATCCTCACGAATTGCCAAAAAGTGTGCTAACTTTGTTAGACGATCGATGATTACCCAAATGGCATCATGACCTCTAGGTGTGTGCGGGAGTTTAGTGATGAGATCCATCGCAATGTTCTCCCACTTCCATACTGGTATTTGTGGTTGCTCAAGTAAAACAGATGGGCGTTGATGTTCTGCCTTAACTTTAAGACAAGTTAGGCATTTAGACACATATAAGGCAATGTCTTTCTTCATACCCGGCCACCAATACTGGGTACGGAGATCCTATATATTTTTTATGTACCAGGATGGATTGAATAACGAGGCTTATGAGCTTCATCCATCAATAAGGTGCGGAGATTGTCTTGACTAGGAATCCACAAACGGTTCTTGTAGTAGAGTAATCTGTTGTCTTTTTTTCGAGTTGAAGTTCGAGATTTTGTGGCAGCTCATTTTTCAACAAGCTTTGGATCACACATGTATGTTGTGCTTGAAGGATAAGTGTCTAGATATCAGATTGAACTCGAAACAATGAAGTTTGATACGTTCCTTACAACTACGCGCATCAACCAAACATTCGCATTACCAGGATGGTAGCGAATCTCGCAGTCGTAGTCGTTCAGAAGTTCGACCCAACGTCGTTGTCTCATGTTTAGCTCCTTTTGATTGAATATGTGTTGGAGACTTATGTGGTCAGTGAAAACCACACATTTCGTACCGTAAAGGTAGTGTCTCCAAATTTTGAGAGCAAAAACTACAGCTCCTAACTCAAGATCATGAGTTGTGTAGTTCTTCTCATGGATTTTCAATTGTCTTGACGCATAGGATATGACTTTGTCTCTTTGCATGAGAACACAACCAAGGCCTAGGTTTGGTGCGTCACAATAGACAACGAAATCGTCGTTGCGTCGGGTAAAGATAAAATAGTAGCATTACAGAGTTTTTGTTTCAGTGTTTGAAAGGCTTCCTCTTGTTTGGGTCCCCACTTGAAAGGTTTATTCTTCTTAGTCCAAGTGGTGAGGGGAACCGCGATCTTTGAAAAGTTCGCGATGAATCGTCGATAGTATCCAGCAAGACCAAGAAATGAACGAACTTCGGTAGGAGTAGTAGGTGTACTCCAATCCCTAATCGCACTGATTTTGGCGGGATCTACATGTATAACTTGTTCGTTAACAATGTGTCCCAAAAATTGAACTTCTTTTAGCCAAAATTCACATTTGGAGAATTTGGCGTAAAGTTGTTCTCTCTTCAGGAGTTCCATCGTTAGATGGAGATGTTGTTCGTGATCGGCATGAGACTTACAATTAATGAGGATATCATCGATGAAAACAATGATGAACTTGTCTAAATAAGGTTTACAAACCCTATTCATTCCTATAATGATGTCAAAACTCCCGAGTTGCATTGGTGTGAGGTCAATGGGAAAAAGGTGGTTATCCAAGTTCAATTGGCAATTACGAATGACATAGTTGAGCACAAGGGGTTCACCACTAGCTATTTCCACCGTTAAGGGTTTTCCTAGTTTAGGTCTAAGCATCGAAAGCAAAGGTTCAAAGGCTAGTGATATAAAGCTTCTATCGGCACCCGAATCAAAAAGAATAGAAGCAGGATGATTGTTAACAAGGAATGTACCATTAATGACTTTGTTATCAGCACAAGCCTCGGTGGCATTGATGTTGAATGCGCATCCACAAGCTGGATTTGCATTCGAGTTCACCAATTTTGGGCAGTTATTTCTAAAGTGACCCATCTCGCCATAGTTGTAGCAAGAACCAGGTGGGAACGGAGGTCTAGCAGGGTTGGCTTGGGGTTGAACAGGGTTCTGAATAGCTTGTTTTGGGGCTAAACAACAAACATTGGCTATGTGACCGAATCTTCCACATGATGTGCAGTGGCGACACTGTATGTGAGCTTGATGGTGACCATTGCACCGGTTGCACAATGGTGCAGTACCAGCATAGGGTTTCCTTGCAGGAGGTTGTGCTGGCTAGTTTTGAGTGTTCTGGTTGGGTTGTGCAACAACAGCAAAGTTTTGTGAAGCCTTACGCTTCCTCGATTTCTTGGAAGACTCAGCTTTGTTCTCCTTTGTTTTCTCTTCAGTGGTCTTAGCTGCCTGTTTCTTGTCGTCCTTGCGAACCAGTTTCCCCTTCTTGACCTGAGACTCAGTAAGGGTAGCAGCTAATTTGATAGCCTGTCGAACACTGGTAGGGTTGCTACCAGTAACAATGTCCTAAACGAGGTCAGGCAGGCCATCGATGTACCTCTTGGTTGCTTTATCCAACGGGGTGACCATGGCGGGACACAACATGCTCAATTCTTCGTAACGATCAATGTAGGCACAATGCTCTCCAGTATCTTGTTTAAGATTGTGGAATCATCTTCCAGTGCCCGCTGTTCATGATGTGGGCAGAATTCCCCCATCATTAGAGCTCGAAGCTCTTCCCACGTTTGTGCCATTGCCACATCAGCACCCTTATGTCTCATCCCACCATTCCACCATGTAAGTGCTCTTTTCTGGAATACACTCAATGCAAACTCGACTTTTCGCTCATTCGGGCATTGAACATGACGAAATATGCTTTCGAGACTCTCAAACCACTGCAGGAGTCCAGTAGCTCCTTCGGACCCAGTAAACTTGAGTGGTTTAGCCGAGTTAAATTGTTTGTAGTTGCACGGTGAAGGTGCATTGTTGTTGTTATTATTGTTATTATTTGCTTGGTTTATCTGGGTCACTAGGTTTGGGAGTACAGCAGCAATTTGCTAAGCGATCATAGCTGCCATTTCGGCATTTTGAGTTGTATTACGTTGAGGAGGCATTCTAGAAGAAAACACGAGGGAAAATATGTGTGATTGACATTGGATAATAAAGAGAGATGTTAAAAATATCGACGAAATATAAGGATGGTGGTCATTCATTCGTTACTTAAAAACAAACAAATGACACACGGTGACTAATCAAAGTAAATGGGTCTTTATAATGTATCGCGAAGACATGCTTTAACCTATAAGTAGACACTCACCCCAAGAGTTACCAGGTAAGATTGACTGGTTCGAAAATGTGGATTTGTACAAACACTCTAGCCTTAGACAAAAAACTCATGGTACAGGCATCCATCCTTCCAGATTGCACATGTTCACATTAATAAAACCTAAACTTTGACGGGATTTTGAAAATTTACAAGGCTTTAAGCCAAAAAAACTTATCTAAGGATAGATGATTGATTTTCAAAACGAATTTGTAACTTGTGTATTTGTTTTGGTAATCACCTAAGGATAGGTGATGGTATTGTTTTAATAATTTAAACGCAAGATAACTCGCGTTAGGGTTCTAGGAAGGTTATAGCCTAGGTCAAAGCATTACTAATAACCTAATTCCCTATAACCATAAGATCTTATACCAATGTTTCTGTAACACCCCAACCGCGTAAAACAATGAACCACGGCGGGAACGTCGGGGAGTCATGTAACAGAACTATTGTTTCATAACTCATCAAATTTGAAATTTTGTTTTATTAGGTTAAATGTTTACGTTGTCTTGTGATGAACAGAAACAACACATAAATAAATTGTCTTTCATGTTTAAGTCACTAAGGGCCGCGTCCATTCCTACGTGAAGTATGCATCATATTATCAAGCATTGACTCACTACAAGAGTCATTAAATAAAAACCACGTATCAAAAGTGTTTGATATTGCAATACAATTAACCAACTAAAACAAGTTGGTTAGAGTTGTGAAAATCATATAGTCATTAATATTGACCAAAACGTTTCTTTTATAAAAAAAAAACCTTGTAATAGATTGATTCAAAAGAAAACTTCGTATGGTTTATAACTTTGAGTGAAAATCATTGCGTGACATTGTTTAATACCAATTGTCCGTGTTATAAACAATTTGTCCGTGTTATAAACCATTCGTCCGTGTCATAAACCAATTGTCCATGTCACAAACAAATTATCTGTGTTTATAATTGTGAAAACTTCTGATCGTTCTTTATTGAACACATTCAAACATGTGTTGACTATACCACCAAAGGGTGTCTTTAATAGACCACCAAAGGATCTATTTAACTAGATTAACACATCAACAAATGATTTGTTAATCAGAAACAGTTTCTGTCATTACCCAAACTTCCACCGAATCCAGTGAACAGTCCGATAATGGGATTGTCAGTCCAATGGTACCATGTAGGTCCTATGGTACCATAACATACTACTGGTCGGCTCGGTCAAAGCTAATGAATGTCATTTGTGTTATGGATAACGCATCAACAAGTTGTTCACATTATTGAAATCGTATTGTGTTATATATAAACCATAGACAATACTTTTGAAAACTTAAAAATGATTTAGCACATATGAGTCACCCCAAAACATTTGCAAAATGTAAAAGAGTGAACTATGTACTCACTTTGAAAATCATTTTGTATATATAAACCATGTATATTGTTTTGAAATCTTAAAAATAATCATAGGCACATATGAATCACCCCAAAACATTTAGAAAATGTAAAAGAGGGGAACTATGTACTCACTTTCAAATCATTTTGTATATATAAACCATGTATATTGTTTTGAAATCTTGAAAGTAATTATAGGCACATATGAATCACCCTAAAACATTTAGAAAATGTAAAAGAGGGGAACTATGTACTCACTTTGAAAATCATTTTGAATATACAAACCATGTATATTGTTTGAAATCTTGAAAGTCATTATAGGCACATATGAATCCTCCCAAAACATTTAGAAAATGTAAAAGAGGGGAACTATGTACTCACTTTGAAAATCATTTTGTATACATAAACCATGTATAATGTTTTGAAATCTTGAAAATAATTATAGGCAACACGAATCACCCCAAAAAATTTAGAAAATGTAAAAGAGGGGGGCTATGTACTCACTTGGGATTGCAAAAGTGTTCTTGATCAACAAAATAAACAAAGCTTAAACGTGTCCTAATGTGTCAGATAAATATGTTAGCGTGTCGGGACTACAAACGGGAGATCAGATAGAATGAAATCTTATAAACCAAATGAGTGTCGGAACTCATATGATATGGATTAACAAACTTAACATTCTGATTTGGAAACGATCCTAAGTGCTTTTGACCCATTATGACTCGTTAAGGTAGTTTACGCTACTTTAACGGGGCATTAGCGAAACGTGTGACCGGATGGTTAAACATGTCCTATGATAAGTCTTAAATTCCCAACCATATTTGGAAATGTTATAACATCAGTTTATATGTCAAAAACTTGGTTACATGTGTTTAAAATGGATTTATGCGTAAAAGAGCATTTTGGTCATTTTTAAGGACATAGAAGTAACTTATCATAACACTAATCAAATGACGTGACCATAAGGTGTAACCTCAGTAGGTTATTCCCTATACAACTATGGTCACAATATGTGTTTGGTCGGATCCTAAGATCGACCAAACGGGCCGGATTTGAAAGTCAAAGCGGTGGTCAAGACCGCTCGACTTACGACCCTAAATAATCACTAAACTAGAAGTGATGAGTTAGACATGTCAAAATATGTCTAAATAAGTTTATAAAACTAATTTAGTATCAAAACTTGGTTTTTTGATACCCAAAAATAGTTTCATTGTAAAATGCACATCATGCGCATTTTGACCGAAACTTTGACTCGTCATTTTGATTTGTAAACATGGTAATCAGATGGTGAAATTGCTAGAGACTATAACCTTCGTGATTACGATCACGTTGCAAAGTCCAATTAAACTTTGACTTGACCAAATATGGTCAGAACCAAAAGTCAATCAGGAAGCCAAATTGTTTGACTTTTAGCTCAAAATAGCTAAAATAATGAAAGAACTAGGAAGAGTACTTACTCGTGTTGAAGAGCACTTTTGGAACTCAAGATAGGACGCTTCCAAAGGCTGGAAACAAGCTCCAATAAGGATAGAAAGAAGAACTTCACACTTTGCTTTGAAGTGGTGTGAACAAAAATTTAAGAATCATGGGGTATTTTTAGTATTTTAGGATTAAGGAGGTGATGACAAGTGTCCTCAAGTGTGGATTAGTGTCCTAACATTTGTCAACACCATATTAAGTATGGCAAAGTGAGTGCTAGGTGTCAAAAATTAGAGATGGGTGGCAAACTTGGTGAAGAAGCAAAAATATTTATTATTTTTTTGACATTTTTGGCCCTTGGACTTGTATTTTCACTTGTTATTCATTTTTAACCCTTTTAACCTAATATTTAGGTTATATGAAGGTGTTAAGGCATTTGTAACTTGGATTATGCCAAAAAATGTCGTGGATTATGCGTAAAATGCTTTAACGAACACGAAAATGATCGAAATTGTGCAACGATTGACGTTTATGCATTCTCATCAATAAAATACAAGATTTTATTGAATTCAAAAATATTTGGGAATAAAATATAGGGTTTCATTGAATACGAAATTGTTTGTAATTGTGCAATGATTGAAAAGGCACAAATGTCACAATTTCCCATACACCTCCCCCATCCTCCGTTCGAGCCATACGAAGCTTCTTAGGACATGCCAGATTTTATAGGCGATTTATCAAAGACTTTTCAAAAATCTCTAGACCTCTAACAAAATTACTTGAAAAAGATACACCATTCTTCTTTGACAAGGATTGTAATAAAGCTTTTCTTACACTAAAGAAATGCTAGCCAATGCACCAATCATGATAACGCCGATTAGAAATTACCTTTTGAAATCACGTGCGATGCAAGCAAGTTTGCAGTTGGACCAGTCTTAGGAAAACGAAAAGAAAAACATTTTCACCCAATATACTATGCAATTAAAACTCTTAACGATGCTCAAGAAAATTATACAACTATCGAAAAAGAATTACTTGCCGTAGTATTTGCGTTTGATAAATTTTGTTCCTATCTTGTTCTTTCTAAAACAATAGTTTATACGGACCATGCCGCCATTCGATACCTTTTCAAAAAACAACATGCCAAACCACGTTTGATTAGGTGGATTCTTCTCCTACAAGAATTCGACATTGAAATAAAAGACAAACGAGGGGCGGAAAACACTACCGCTGATCACTTATCTTGCTTGGAAGATCCCGCTTTGGAGCTAACTCTAGAAGAGCTCATCAAAGAAAAATTCCCCATCGAATCCTTAGAAATGGTTGAATATCAAGAAGAACCATGGCATGCCGACTATGCTAACTATCTCGCTAGCGGCATTCTAGTAAAAGGATGGTCACATCATCAAAGAAAAAATTCTTTGCCGATGTCAAACACTATTTTTGGGAAGATCCATATCTTTTTAAAATGTGTGCTAACTAACTTATACAAAGGTGCATCCATGGTCTAGAAGCAAGAAAAATTCTTCGCCATTGTCATGGACCATATGGAGGATATCATGGAGCAACGAGCACCGCACGTAAGGTATTCAATTTAGGATTTTATTGGCCAACCATCCATAAGGATGCAAATAATTTAAAAAAAAACATGTGACGAATGCCAACGAACAGGTAACATCTCATCCACGAATGAAATGCCTCAAAATGGCATTCTTATTTGTTAAATCTTTGATGTTTGGAGTTTAGATTTTATGAGACCTTTCCACCTTCAAGATGGAACAAATATATTCTTATGACTGTCGATTACATGTCTAAATGGGCCTAAGTCAAAGCTTTTCCAACAAATGATGGAAGAGTTGTGGTAAAATTCCTAAAACGATTATTCTCTTTTTTCGGCATTCCCAAAGTGTTTATTAGTGATAGAGGCACCCATTTTTGTAATTACCAATTAAACAAATTTAAACAAAATATGGGTCTATCATCGTGTTTCAACCGCCTATGAACCTCAAACCAATGGTCAAGCCGAGGTAACCAATCGCGGTTTAAAAAGGAATCTTAGAAAAAACTGTGGGTCAAAATAAAAAAATATTGGGCAGATAAATTAGATGATGCTTTATGGGCCTTTCGAACAACATATAAAACACCAGTAGGCACTACCCCATATAAGCTCATCTATGGAAAAAAATTGTCACCTCCTAGTAGAAATCGCACACAAAGCATGGCCATTAAAAAACGTAAACCTAGACGAAGAAACTTCCAGTAAAAATCAATTCTATCAGTTAAATGAATTAGAAGAAATGAGAAATCAAGTATATTCCAACTCTGAAGTTTATAAGGAATGCATGAAAAACATACACAATAAAATAAGCAAACCTAAAGAAATTCAGGAGGGGAATCAAGGGCTCTTGTTTAACTCAAGACTTCGGTTGTTTCCTGGAAAGCTCCAGTCTAGATGGCCTGGACCTTTTCCATTACCCAAATCTTCCACATGACGCTATAGAAATTAAGCCTCCAAACGGTGAATCTTTCAAAGTCAATGGGCAAAGGCTTAAGCTTTATAGAGGTTTTTTTGAGGATGAGGAAGTTGAAATGACACTCCAATGGCAGAAAGTTGATCAATGAATAATCAAACATTAATTGTAAACATGTATATTTTCTTTTTAATACCTTGTAGGTACATTTGAAAGAAGCAAAATGAATGCGAAACAGGTAAGTACCAAACAAGGAACCCTCAGAGAAATGGTCACACACAAAAAAATAAAATAATAAAAAAAATAATTTGCCACGGGGTCGTGCCCAACAAGCATGGGACCGTGGCAAATCTGCAGACGGGTTTATAACCCCTTTTTCTTTACTTTTTCAACACAAAACCAGGACCCATTTCTCAAGACCAGTCGGTTCCTCTCCTTTTTCCGCAGCTTGTTAACGATTTCTTACCAAAATCCATCAACAAGGTATGATTCTAACATCATGATTAGTTAGATTAACACTTTGCATGTAGTTTAACATCAAAAATATGGGGAAAATCTAGGGTTTTTAAATATTTTTGCTTAGATCTTGTTACTAGTAGTAAATAGAAGTGTTTTGAGAAGTAAATAACCAACCATTGTCAGAAAAATCAAATTGTTCAAAGAGTTTTCCACAAACCCTCGTTCATAACCGAAAAAAGTTAAATCGAACGGGTAAACAAGTAGTTTTTGCGTAATTGGCACTTGGGGTTTGATTTTTGGGTTAAACCGCACATGATGAACTAAAAATTTTGAATTATTTGAAGCCGGCTTGAAACCTTAAAATGGGGTTAATAGAAGGTTCACCACGGGGCCGTGCCCACTGACCATGGGGTTGTGGGCACCCCATTTTGCAGACACGGGGCCGTGCCTGGTAGACACGAGGCCGTGTCCCTGATTCCCCTTGTTGCATAATTTTTGACACGCCGATTGTCTTACTGGTTCTTTTTTGCAGGAATGGCACCTCATAAATTCCTAAGGTTCAAAAGTTCTGAGCTTGAGTACAAAAACCGCTTTGAAGTGCTACAAGTAAGGTAAGAAGAACCACCAAGACAAGTGTGTTATACCACGCTTGAAACTGTGGGGCAAAGGGAGAGATATGATGCTCTGAACACTAGTCTACTCTGTACCTTTCAAGAGACCCGACTCAAATTCGTTCACGAGTACAACATGGAATTCTTAAGCACAGTCATTTATGAGAAGAATGAGTCGGATCTATTTGAGTCGAATGTAGTTCATTTTAGGTATGGGGGAGAATGGTGTAGCATTTATCTGGCCCAGTTTGGCGTGAATATTGGGCTATGTTGTAACGTCCATTCATACACGAGGCCAAAGTTAACACATATTTCAACTATGCGAACATTTAACAAAAATTTTGCCATTCATTAACATGTAGAAACCCAATGTTTACAAGCGTAACATGATTACTTAAAAGTTGACTAATGAATATCATACTAACATAAGTTTTAGACATAATTTACAAAATGTTTTGACCCGTTTGAACATGAAACGCGAAAACGTGATATGTGGATGATGTGTTTGTTCCAAGCTTGGCGCCGCCTAACATGATGATGTACCTACAACCATACCAACAAATTATTATATCATGACCCGCTAAGCATCCATGGCTGAATTAGCTAACATAGAATTCAAGCTTCTATCGATCACGATAATAATCCTTTCATTAACATTCATTTAATTATACTTTCTGGGGGTTTTAATGTCAAATTCCTTCAATCTTCTATATCTGGTTTGAAACCGATTCCCAATGCATACATATGTCATTCTAACATATTCAACTCATATGCCCGATTCGAACTTCCATGTATTTTCACGTAACAAAAAGCAAATTTATATTCTTTACATAAAAATGTAACATAAACATTGTGAGTCCCAAAACAGATTCGGATCACAGTGGTTGATTGTTTTCACCCAAACAACTATGGATTATTGTTTGAATGTGTAAATACTAAGAAAAACAAGCAAAGAAGATGAACAATCTTGTTTGGATCAAACAACTAGTGTTGTATATGAAATCCCAATAACATGTAATCAGTAACACACCCTGGATATTCGGATGAAAGCACAATAGAAAAAATCACAACACAAGAAGATCACCAAAATCTGTCCAAGAAACTTAGACATACATGCATTGATCATCATATATATACAAAATGACTACCCAGCGTATTTATTAAATACGCTGGGTTGCTAAATACGCCGTGTACATACAAGTTTCACCATATTGCACTTTTGACCCTTTAACTTTGTCTAACCATTACAAACTAGCTCAAACTATGGATAATCAAGCACATGGTCTCAAAAGTTCTAACAATATCCCCCCTAGACCGTTGCGTGCTTGGGTTTCTTCAATCTTGCTTGCGAGCTTCTGGGTCTGCGGCGGGTCCTTCATCCTTGTCTTGTGCAGCTTGAACGGTAGGTTGATCTGTGGTTGCTTCGATTGTTTCTTCACAGCTTAGATTAACAGTAGCTTCACTTGAGAGTTGTTGCAACTCCGTAGTGGCTTCATATGTGGATGAAACTGCAGTTTGAGGATGAGATGAGCTTGAGATGGTGAGGAGGCTTTTTGTTGTGATGATGACTTATGTTTTCTCTTTCTTTGTCTTGCCTCCTCCTTTTCGGTCTGCTTCTGAATCCTGAGAACATTTTCCATCATCTCTATCTTCCTCTCTCGAGCTCGTTCCACTGCCCTTTGGAAAAGCATTCATTCTTCTCTGTACTCATTTCCGGCTCCAACGTGGATTTTGTGACCAAAGAGAATGTTGAGATCAGAGAGGCAGAACATGAAAACATCCATCGGGTCTAGAATTCGAATATCTTCGTTAGACACTAATCGAATCACTGCTTCTCCTGTCTTCCCATCGTAAAACCATTTCTTGAAGTGTGTAAGCATGACAGGCTGTTCAGGTGGAATTTTGACTTTGTTTCGACCTTAGCAGGATCTATTACCCATGTAACCATCCCTTTTCCTGTGATGGGATCTTTTGTCGTCTTTGACACTCTTCTTCGAGGTCGTTGCGGCTTGAAAACTGTGAAGCCCCGATTGCATTCTCTTAAAATGAGTCTTTCAAAGTCAGCTCCGATGCTGCTGTTAGTCGGGTTTATCAGGTCTAGGCTACCCAGTTCTCGAATGTCCCATCTTGGAAGGCTTTTCATGTCAGCTCCGGTCTTAAAATGCTGAATAACACCACCTCATCTCTTTACGATGAACATCCCTTTGAGATTACAGTACTTCTAGCTTATTATTCTACAAGTGACTTCAGATTTTTCAACGGTGACCACCTGATAGAAATCTGGAAGCTTTTCCCTTTCTTTTCTGAACCATTCAGGATGCATTGGAGTTACTGCCTCACCTCCTCAGTTTTTATAAATAATATCATCTTCCAAACCCTACTCAACAAATCTCGCTGGCATTTCATCTCTGTCTACCTCCTCCTCTTCACTTTCGTCATCCTCAGTGACGTTCACGACCGATTCTAAGCGCCTTTTCTTCTTTTCTGCAGCCTCAGCTTTTTGTCTTTCCTCTTCAGTCTTGAACTTCTCACAATCAAAAATATCAGTAGATGAGAACATCGGCGGTATGTCCACTTTGATGCAAAGTTCTCTGATCATACGATACATCTTTTCTATCCCATCTTGCTGAAATCTCACAAATCTCATATGCGTGAAGCTCTTTGTTTTTCTTTCTTTGTTCCCTCAGCTTATCGCGAATAACGTTTGTGTTGCTTACTTGATGCTTCAACAGACAGATTTCCAGAGCTGGGCCTTTCCCGATGTCTTTTGCTAACTTATCGTACAACTCCTGAAATGGACGAGGTCTTCGAGGAGCTTATTGCGGCATTTGTCTTGGTTGTTCCTTTGTCGAAGGTCCTTCCCTAGTTTTCTTATGCTTCTGCGGGGGAGATAGACTTGGGGCTTCCGGATCGACAATCAACTGATCTACAAACTCGTCTAACTGCTCTTGCTCGGTGGTGACCGTCACCGGTGTTTCGGATTCTGTCATGTGACGCCTCTTTCTTCTAGCTTCTATTTTCTTTCTTTCTTCGGCCTCATGAATCGCCCGCAGATTCTCAATATGCTCGCAATGTTCTCTGGTGCCTCCGGCCCTGAAGCTGCTTTCCATCAATCGTTCTCGAGGAGCAGTATCTTTCCGTTTCTTCGAGGAGTCCCCTTCCTTCATGATTTTCTTTCCTTTATTCTTTCTAACTAGCTGCTCGGTTTCCTCTTCTTCCTCCTCCACTTCCTCATCACCATCTGCTTGTCTCTTTTTCTTAACACGTTCTCTGTATTTCTCATAGGCTGCTTTCACGACAGGATATCTTTCCTCCCTATACATCCACTGATGTAACAGCACCCATTCCTCAGTTTTTAGCTCGGTAATCTGACGCCCTGTTGGCAGCTAGAACTTGTATAGGTCGCCATCATGAGGAAGATTTGGATGTTGTCATTGATGAAGAGCTGAACAAAATGAGGGTACATGGCCCATGTGGAGGAATTAGCATTATCAACCATGAAGTAAAAAACAAGACCAGAGATATTGAATGACTGCTTTGTGCAAAGGTAAGCATAGCAGCCGACAATTCCAAGTTTAACCCGTCATATCCTCCTTTCCTATGTGCCAAGATCATAGCGAATACATGAAGAATGAATCTCCAGTCCTTTGTAAGCCCCTTTCTTTTGACCTCATTTTTCTCTCTAAAGTCTCCATACCTCATCCCCTTAAATCCATCTAGGATGTCATCCTTCTTCATTCTGAGCAGATCACTGTTCTTGTCTCCAAGACTGAGGACTCTGTGTACGTTCTCCTCTGTAACTAATCTTCTTATTTCTGACTGTAGCTGTGATTCTTTTAACTTCGTTTACGGTCGACGCTTTGGTTGTCTTCCAAAACTCTTCGATGTGGATGTTGTAGATGATCGGATCAGGCTTGTACAGCGTAGCTGATCCTACTTGAATTTATCCACTCTGCTACATCTTCAAAATCGATTGGAGGTGGGACCAACTTGCATAGCTGATTGTGCTTTCGAGTTTTATCCCAAATAATCTCCTTCACCATTTCTGAAATCAAAAACCAAGTAAATTAGATTTATGTATATAGAAGTATTTATATATATATAATAATAATAATGCAAAGATATATACACAAGAAACTGATAATTCCGCTAATATTTTACGCCGGGCCAAAACAACTAAGTTCGCCGGACATAAGACTATGCAAGAGATTCAGACATAACTACGCTGATTAAAGGTTATTTACGCTACACAAGAGTAGCGGATTTAAACTTTGACCCGAGAATGTATCCGGTGAAGATAATTATCTATGTTGGTTTACCGGCATAATTGTCAATTACGTCGGTTGCTTGAACTCATGTTCAAGACTTAAATCCGCTGAGTCGAGGGTTTGAACTAATTATGCCATACCATATTCAAACTAAATATGCTGGCTTCAAGTTTTTCTTGATAAACCCATTAAAACCAAGAAACAGATTCAAATAATACTTTATACGCACATCAGTGACCAAAATCAATGATTTGAACACTATCAAACATAGAACAAAGCACATTTGAGTATTGAAACCATACCGATATCGATTTCTTTTAGATTTACAAAGAGAAGATTTAAAAATGGATGTGGGTTTTATGAGCGATATGAAGAAGATGAAGATGAAACTTATTTGAAAATACTTGCAGAAACAATGAAGCTGAAGTATATATACATACTTGCCTTCTAGCGTATTAATTAAATACGCTGGAATGTTAAATACGCCGCGGTGATATAATTGTGGGATATCTTCAACTTTAAGAAAACGTAGAAACAAATACGCTCGAAAATTTCAAGCTTTCTCATAAAATGTGCCCCTTTTGATTAAAAATAGTGCAAGAATTTAAAAACTAATCTTAATAAAAATGAAAATGGCATAATGGATCCATAAATTTGTTTTTGGGGCCAGGAAGCTTCCTTTTTCACACAAAATTTATGCTAACTGACTTGAATCTTGTGACTTTCCTGCAAAAGATCATATGGTGACACTTCGTTCGTTTGAGATAAAATGTTAGATATATAAAATAATTAAGGCACAAGAAAAACTGTCAGTATGCTCGTCCTTTTAAATCCATGCACCTATCTTTCGACATGCGATCGGAGAGCCTTTTTATCATGTTGTAGTAATATTGACAAGAAGTTTAATGTTCACCCACTCATGCTGAAAACAGTCAGAATGTTGTGCCCGTGAGTCCCACGTCAGGACATACCCTCACGATCAAGGTATGCGCAAAAATTCCTCATAACAGGTGAGTATACTAACTTCATTCGTTTTTGAGATTTCAACGTTAGACAGTTGGTGTTCAGGTTAGTACCTCTATATAGCAGAGAGACCAAGGTTTAACGAGGGCTATGGCAGATACCAGATGCGGTACGATTTAAGCATTTGCATGATTCTCAATGAGAGATTCATTTGGGTAGGGTTTTGACCGCATAGGCACTTTTTGAAAAGATATCATAGCTGTGTCTAGGTCAGCATATATCTGGATGCAGCAGAAGAGCAACTATGATATCCCCGAATGATTAGCCAATATAAAGACCCGAAATCTCAGACTTTGGCAATCTATCAACGCAAGATTTAAGACCATTAAGCCATACGCCGCAACGTGTTACCCGCAAGTTGCACAACATTGTGGGTATTTGGAATTCTTGTGTGATCATTAGAGTTTGTCTCCGTTTCGCAGTTTACTTCAAGGTATTGCTGAATCTACCAACACGTCGTTGCTTGAGGCCTTAATCTTTTTCTGTTTTAAGATCAGAACAAAAGTGTTAGCAGTTTTTCTATCATTTCTCATGCAAGTGCCAAAGAAGAAATCAGTCTCAACAATATTTTCTGGAAAAATTCCCCCCTTAAAATTTTATTTTCGAGAATCCATTACTTGAAAAGACCTTTTTTTACCAAAAGTCAATTCCACTCAAGGAAGTTCACCATTTCCAACCAGGTTACCAACTGGTTGAATCGAGCTTTATCAAAGGCTTTCGTAAATATATCAGCTTTTTGTTGCATTGAATCCACTGGCACCACTTGTATGTATCCTTTCTCGTACGCATCTCTAATCGCATGAATGCGAATTTCGATGTGTTTCGTTCTGGAGTGGTGGATAGGATTCTTCACAATCCCCAGACACGTTTCATTGTCGATGATAAATTGGAGTCTTCATGATGTTGATCCCATAATCCAACAACTGATTTTGTATCCAAAGGACTTGTGAACAGCAACTGTAAGCTGCCGTGTATTCAGCCTGAGCGGTAGATGTAGAGACTGTTGTCTGCTTTTTGCTCTGCCAAGAAATAAGACGATTTCCTAAGAATTGGCATCCTCCGGAGACAGATTTTTTGTCTACTTTGCAACCTGCATGATCACTGTTAGAGTAAGCTATTAGATCAAAATTACTATCTTTAGGATACCACAAACCAAGCTTTGGAGTTCCTTTGAGATAGCGAAAGATTCTCTTAACAGCAGCATCATGCGATTCTTTGGGATTTGTCTAAAAGCGGGCACAGAGACAGACAGCCCACATTATGTCAGGCCTACTAGCGGTCAGATACATTAACGAGCCAATCATTGAGCAATAGAAAGATTTGTTCACTGGCTTTCCTTGAAGATCTGAAGTGAGTTCCGTCTGAGCAGCAAAAGGAGCGCTGGCGGATTTGCTGTCATTCATGCTATATTTGGAGAGAATATCTCTGATATACTTAGCCTGATGAATGAGGATACCATCTTTTCTTTGCTTCACTTCTAATCCTAAGAAAAACGTGAGTTCTCCCATCATACTCATCTCGAACTTCGCTTTCATCACCTTCTCGAATTCTCTGCAAAGGACTTCATCTGTCGACCCAAAAATGATATCGTCTACGTAGATTTGAACCAACATTACATCTTCTCCAATCCTTTTAGTGAAGAGAGTCATGTCAATTTTGCCTCTTGAGTATCCACACTCCAAAAGATATGTTGACAAAGTCTTGTACCACGCTCGAGGAGCCTGGTGAAGACCATAGAGAGCTTTGTCAAGCTTGTAGTTTTTTGAGGGAGAATGAGGATCTTCAAAACCTGGAGGTTGACAGACGTAAAACTTCTTCTTTCACCTTCCCATACAGAAAAGCACTCTTTACATCCAGTTGAAACACCTTAAAGTTTTTAAACGAGGCATAGGCTAAGAAGATTCTGATGGCTTCTAAGCGTGCAACCAGTGCAAAAACTTCCTCGTAGTCAATCCCCTCTTCTTGTCGAAACCCTTGAACCACTAATATAGCCTTATTCTTGATAACAACACCATGATCGTCCATCTTGTTGCAAAACACCCACTTGGTACCAATTGGATACTTTCCGTCTAGTAGGTCAACGAGTTCCCAGACTTTAAGTTTCCGAAATTGGGCTAATTCTTCTTGCATAGAATAGCTTCTTCGATATCTCTTGGGACAGACTGCGAGAGAAAAGCTGCATACAGTCCTATGTTGATGGTATGAGTTTGGTCGCGTGTTCGAACTCCATCTTCAACAGAACCGATGACATTTTCAATTGGATGGTTTCGATTGGTCTTGTACCCTACATTGATGTGAGCTTCAATTTGTTGAGGCAGATTAGAAAAGTGTTCATCGACGTAGATAATTGGAGTTTCGTCTTCTTTGGGTGGTTCATCCACAACCTGCTGTGAAGAAGAATCATCATGTGAGGATGCATTCTCAGCAGATGTGTCACCATTTCCTTTGAACACCGAAAGAGTAGGAGAGGCAGAGGCAGGGGTGAAACGGGTTGTAAAAGGAGTAAAACCAATATTTGAGGCATCAAAACAAAGGATTCCAACGGAGTGGATGGCTGAAAGTGTTGAATATAATATCCACGTCATAAAACCAGTTCAGAGCGCTTCTAGTGTTAGTGGAGTTTCCTTCTTGAAAATCAACATAGTATGATTCAATCACCATCTTGGTCCGTTTATTGTAGACTCGATATGCCTTTTGAGAAGATGAATAGCCCATGAAGTAGCACACGTCACTGACTGCTTCAAACTTGATGAGATTGTCTTCAGTGTTGAGAAGTGTGCAACCCCGAACGGTTTGAAGAAATCTATCAGAGGCTTCCTTTTGAAAAGTAGTTCATAGGCTGTCTTTCTGTGAGGTTTGACGATAAGAACATGATTCGAAACATAGCATGCTGTGTTGACCGCTTTAGCCCAGAAGACTATGGGAAGCTTAGAGTCGACAAGCATAGTTCTTGCAGCTTCGATGAGACTTCTGTT
Organism: Scalesia atractyloides; assembly: GCA_947069175.1. Classification (NCBI taxonomy): domain Eukaryota; kingdom Viridiplantae; phylum Streptophyta; class Magnoliopsida; order Asterales; family Asteraceae; genus Scalesia; species Scalesia atractyloides. Next base: position 9,562,032 of record CAMTDV010000028.1, on the reverse strand, counting down.
TTTGCGTTCTGCTACCCCATTTTACTGAGGAGTTCTGGCAGCGCTGTATTGGAGGCGAATTCGCTTATCTTAACAGAAGGAGACAAACGTGTGATTTTTAAATTCAGAGCATTGTCGCTTTCTGATGGAAATGACTTTCAGCTTGATCACGTTTTCAATCATGGGAATGAAGCTCTTTAGAATGGATGTCATTTCGCTTTTGGCTTCAAGAAAGAATACCCATGAAAACCGTGAGAAATCATCTGTAATCACCAAACAATAAGATCTTTTAGCTAAACTTTTAACGCTAATTGGGCCGAAAAGATCCATGTGAAGTAATTGCAGAGGAGCAGAAATCGTATTCACTGCTTTGGACTTATGAGGCTTTTTATGTTGCTTTCCTTGGGCGCATGCGATACACTTTTCAGAAAAAGGAAAATCTTTCATAGGTAAACCTCTTACTAGATTTAATTTGAAAGTTTATTTATGTTCTTAAAATTCACATGCCCCAAACGCCTGTGCCACAACAGTGATTCCGATTCAGATGCTTTTGACATAAGACATGTCATTGGCTCATTTGATTTGGCATTCTTCATATTTAGCACATAGGTGTTATTTTGACGGGGAGCTCTAAGCATGATCATTTCTTTAGGGACGGAGTAACCGGGTTTGAGGAATAAGCACTCAGTGTCATTGAACAACACCGCGATTCCTTTGTCCCAGAATTGTGAAACACTCATAAGATTGTAACACAATTCTGGAACATAGTTCACATTCTCCAAAGTGAGTGCTTCTGACACGACGTCACCCATTCCAAGATTTTTCCTCCATTTTCGTCTCTGGCAAAGGATACAAAGTCACCATCAATAACTCAAAAGTTGGTAAGCAGATCCTTTAGCCCGGTCATGTGCCTGGAGCAACGCTGTCAACATGCCAGATATACTCTATGAGCATCCAAAGCCATTTCTGAATCTTATTCTGTTATAAAACAACAACAACAACAAAATATGTACAAATTAGCTAGTTTTTGGAACCCAGACTTGCTTTACATTAGTTCTATCATGATTTTGAGCAAGAGTGTTGTCTTTTCTTTTCCAAAAACAGGTTGAATCAACTATGCATTTTTCTGATTTCTTCAAATTGTCAAATTGGTCAGTAAAACTTTTAACGAGATCTTTACTAGGTTTAGAAAATTTCTTGCTTTTGCAATGTTTCGTCGTATGTCCTAAATGACCACAGCGAAAACATTGTTTTTGACTCGATCTTTTCTTCCTGGGTGCTGAGTGTGAAGATGATGTATGTGATGAGAGTCTGGAGCATCTTGAGGAGTTTGATGATGTAATGTGGCTTGAATCTTTAGCTTTCTTCAGTTTATTATCAGGGTGATGTTTATCTTCAATGTCGACTTCACTGTGCTCACTATCTGATGAGGGGCTTGATTCTTGACTTTCATCTGACCTTTCTTCATCACTTTCTGAAGTTGTTGTGCTTGAATCTTCAGGGAAATCTTTATCAGTCTCTGATGTACCTGCAACTCATGGAACAAATTCTGGAATTTCCTCTGTAAGGAATTTTCCAAAACTGTTTTTCTTTAACTCTGGCACAAATACAGGAGATTCAAGCATAACATTTTCATCATTAAGCACAAAGTTTAGGTCATGACCCTCAACCATAGCAATCCCTTGGTTATGAGCCTTAAGTGTAGGCACATTGCCATTATAGCCATCCCAAATTGTTAATTCAGGCATACAGCCATTACAATCATCCATCCTAGATAAACTATTACAGTTATCTCGAATAGAAATTTTGTTCGTCTTATCACAATTCCAGGCGGACCAGTTAACAGTTGAATAACTGTCGCCTGAATAGCCTATCCCTATTTTCATCCCTCCACAATCATCTTCCCCATCGCACACATCTTCCTTACTCTCGCACAGATCTGCATTACTTTCAGAAAGGTTAGTGTTGTTTTCGGATTTATAAAAAATACTTTGATCCAAAAGATCATTTTTATTGATTAAGTCGTTCTTAGGATGAGGAGATGGCATAGGAACATAATTTTTGCTCTGCAGAGGAGGAATAATTTTCTTTCGTTTCCTAATTTATCTTTATATCCATTCCATCCTTTATGAATGTCGGTCGTTGGCAGTTTACAATGTCAACCCGTGCTTTTTGGCTAATTTTCCATTTATGAATAATGATTTGTAACTTATTGTTTTCGTTTTGAAATTTTTCTAGCTTTTCGGTCAAATCATTTATGATAAAATCTTTTCTGAAAACAAATTCCTTTAGAGTCTGCATTTCAGCTATGGTTGAATTCAACTTTCGCTGATATGCAGCCTCATTTTCTTTTAGTTCTTGATTTACTTTCAAAACTTTTTCTTTTTCTTTAATTATATCACGGTTGAGTGATTTGTAGTGTGCCACGACGTTCAAACATGGTTTTGAGCACAGCTTTGCTTTAAATTCATATGGAATGTTGTTTACCAAATCCTTATCCTCGGCTTCTGATTTCATGGTGGTAGAGGATGTTCCAACCGCTTCATTCTTGCTGGTACTCATGACTTCTTGAACAGCAGGCTTCGACTCATTCATTTGAGCTTTCTGTTGTCACTTCTTTGAGGCAGGAGAGATGATGCTTTTCAAACCAGTGTCATCTTTTGGAATCTTTGAGGTTTGTTTTTCAACACCATTTGAAGCAGACGTGGCAGAGACAGTGGTAATGTTTGCCATGAGGGCCTTGTTTACTTCACCTTTTTTCCTCAGCTATCTCCTCCGACCAATCACAATCTTCCACCACTAAAGCCTTATGATTATTTTCAGCAGCATTATTATTTCCTTCAATGGCAATCGGCCTCCTTGTCTAGTTGATTTAGGTATTCTCGTTCTTCAGCAAAGGACACTATCTTTTGAAGTGGCCCAAGTCTTTGCAGTTATAACATCTAAGCTTGGATTTGTCAAATCCATCTTTTCCAAGAGCCAACCTCTTTCCCGTTTTATCTTGGAATTTCTTCAACCGTAGAGTAATCATTGCCATCTGCCACTTCAGATCCATCTCCTCCATGTCGTCTGGATCTACTTGATACATGTCCTCTGTTGTTAGGAATTCTCTCTTCAACTCTCCTGACATACACTCCTCATAGCTACTTAAGAAAGTATTAAAAAGAGTTACATGTTCTGTGGAAATTTTAAGTGCTTGAGTGTCGCTGGCCACGGTGGTCTTCTCGGAAGATGATGAGGCCTTCACAGAGTTTGCGGAAGCATTTTAATAGGATTCGACAACACTTTGGGGATTTGATCCACATGAGGTGGCAAGAGCAAGAAATGCCATATTCTTGGGGACCGAGGTTGCAACAGCTTGCTGAGACGTCTTCTGAGAATATCCAGTTTGATTCATCTCTCGTTTCACTATGTCCATTTCAAAGGCTTTTAAAGTGTTAATCAATTCTGATAGAGTAACTGGAGTTGTGCTGGTAAGGAAAGTTCTCTTAATCATCATGCATTGAAGACTCCATTCTTTTGGTAGAGAATCTAGCAGCTTCTTTATCGATGCATAATTTGCAACTGGGTTTCCCACCTTCTTCATCTTGGTCAATACCTCCATAAATCTGCTTATGTGGTTGGACAAGCTTTTGCCACGAATACTTCCAAACATATCATATTCTTTCTGCACCATGTCTCGTTTGTTCTCCTTGAGTTCCTCATTGCCTTCATAATGGTCGATTAGAGCCAACCACAGTTCATGTGCCGAGGTGTATTCTTCAAACAGATTGTTATCGTCCTTTGACAGAGCCATAGTAAGAGCAGCGTGAGCCCTCCGGTCACGTTGAATGAGTGTCATATCTTCATCTGTGAATGTTGAAGGATCTTCATTGATAGTACGGATGTCATCACGTATTATCATGGGAACATGGGGGCCCACAGTGACTGACATCCATTGAGTATAATCAGTATACTCAAAAAAGGACTTGATCCTATTTTTCCAGCTGTTGAAATCTTCCGAACCTTTCAACTTTTGTGGCCTTGTAGCAGTTCCAGTTTCTAGTTCGGCTTGGACAATCGGATTGAGTTGATTTAGAGACATGATGGATGAATGATGATCAATTACGCTGGGATTTGCTGAATCAGAAAACAATTACGCTCGCTAGGAGATAAAACGCTGGACAAGAGATTAAATACGCTGCACTTGGTAACAATTTCGCTGATGGATCAGTGATTATGTCCTGCAAAATGCTAAATCCGCTGGATATATGAAAACAAGCAAAGGTTTAGTTAATTTCGCTGAACACCATGATAAAATCGCTGAGGATTAGTATCACTGATTTCGAAGTCGCCTTCGATTAAATTCGCTGGAGCAATTACGCTGACAATGGTATAAATCCGCTGGTTTAAGAACCAGCGTATTTGTTAACTATGCTAGACTCAAGTTAAATACACCAGCTTCAAAGATAATACGCTATCTTCAAGAATATCTACGCTGGCTTTAAGTATAATTACGCCCAGAAGGGTTTTAGTACGAACAAAAACCCTCTAATCACCCAAAAAACAACCCAAAATTCATGTTTCTTTGCAGCTAAATGACCAAAATGTTTATCAAACTACTGATTAACAACAACTCAAAGATTAAACGCACCAGATCAAGCCATTTTAAGTCTAAAAATTTGAAAAACCTTGAAACTTTGAAACTTTTGGAAAACCTTCAAAACTTGAAGAATCTTAACAAACACTCAAACAATCAAGAGCACAAAGGCTCTGATAACAAATTGTGAGTTCCAAAATAGTTCAGATCACAGTGATTGACTGTTTTCACCCAAACAACTATGGATTAGTTGTTTGAATGTGCAAATACTAACAAAACCCAAGCAAAGAAGATGAAGAATCTTGTTTGGATCAAACAACTAGTGTTGTATATGAAATCCCAATAACATGTAATCAGTAACAGCACCTGGATATTCGGATGAAAGCACAATAGCAAAAATCACAACACAAGAAGATCACCAAAATCTGTCCAATAAACTTAGACATACATGCATTGATCATCATATATATACAAAATGACTACCAAGCGTATTTATTAAATATGCTGGGTTGCTAAATACGCCGCGTACATACAAGTTTCACCATATTGCACTTTTGACCCTTTAACTTTGTCTAACCATTACAAACTAGCTCAAACTATGGATAATCAAGCACCAACGGTCTCAAAAGTTCTAACAAAGATTATAATACTAGTACTTGTAAGTATAACAACTTACATTTGTTGTGCTTCGCTTGTGACTCGGAATGGCTTGCATCTTCCTTTACTCCAATAATTTAAAATCAACATGTTTTACTCTCATGTCTTCATTTCCATTCTTTTCTTAACAAAATCGAATTAATAAACTACCATCTATTAATCTTAACCATTTAGCACTACATTCACATGAGATCATCCTTATTGCATACAAATCTTACTCAAGGCATTTCATCAAACACTTGGTGTGCGTATCACTAACAAAGCATAATGTACATGTGTTCTAAGCATATTCTACTAGTTCACATCATGGATCATCAAATCGACTAAATTCACACAACTTTCATCCTATATCAAATTTATCTAACAATTACTAATACATACAAGTTCATACATCAATATTAAACTAACCTTGAACCTACATGATCATCATATTTCATCATGTTACTACAACAAGTGGGTTTCATTTCAAATCATCCAGATAACCAAATCCGTGCATAAATCATCTTCTACATGATGATTCTAACCAATATTCATGTTTAATTTCATAAAATTTCACGGATTGATTACAATCCACTTCACCAAGATCATCAAATCACAAAATTTAACTTACCTTATGTTGAAGTTACCTAGATGTGTAAAGAACCCAATATATGCATTCCAATTTGCCCTAAAAGCACTTCCAATTGGCTGGATTTTTATATGGTTGAAGGAGAAGGGTTTTCTCCTGCTCCCTCTCTCTCACATTCGTATATACACACACACATTCCTGCTCTTTTGTTATAACACCAAGTTTTATCCACTTTACATTTTCAGCGCTTTTATTTTAAGACACGTCAAATTAGTGTCCCAAGCACTAACTTGGCCATTCTTTCTTTGCTTTAACTTATAATGTCAGAATCCTTACACAACTAAGATAACTTTAGTAGTTAACTAAGTAAATTACCCCCCCCCCCACTCGCAAGACTTTACGTAAAAATTAAGACTTTAAGACCCTCTAAATAAACAATTAAAAATCATCACATATATGCATTTTGGGGTGTTACAAGTCTACCCCCCTTAAAGAAGGTTTCATCCACGAAACCTAGATATATACTGAATAACTCTGGGTAGTGCTCGCGCATTTCGTCCTTGGGTTCCCTTGTAAGATCGATCCCTTCCGATGTTGCCATTGGACCAAAATTTGTCTAATGGCCTTGTTGCAAAGGAGCTTTACTTTATAATCTTTTATTGTCACCTGTTATGATTCTTTTACATACTAGTCTACGTGTACACTCATGTCTTACTACATTTAACTATGGTGTACACATTAAATTACATCCTGTGTATACACATTCACTTGATTTCCTTTGAACATCCTACTATAATAGGCGTTCTATTCTTTTTTTATAAGCATGTTACCATATACTAGTTCCGTCACTTCACATATCTATAGTTTGCTAATAAGTTTTACTTATTAAAAACATAGCCATGTCCATAAAGAAATCATATCACCATACATGCCACATTTTCATACTTGCCCTCCTAAATTTTTGTTCTTACATGTACCACACCTCCTCTACAGCTTAAACGCTGATTTTGTGTTTTTTTATTTCTACTCACTAATTATGTGTTCCGGGAGTTCTAATATGTGAAATAAATCATTATTCAAGTTCTCAATTCATTCCATACCTTTCCCAACCCAATCCATATGTTCTTCGGCTAAATCTTTCTACTAAAAGTTTTGACCCGTTTGCCCTACGTTGAGGTTTCACCGGATTGACATCGAGCTACCATTACAACCATTCTCATCCTAACAATTCCCTTATTTATACATTCTTACTTGAATTCAATTAATCAAATATAGATAACTTTATCAAACCAAAATAAGAAGTGAGATCGATAGTCACTTACATTAAGCGTTCGTATTGGTGATCGCTTCCGCACCTCCTTTTAACCCATTAGCCTTTCGTGCTTGCATCATCTTGACATGATGCTTATCCTTACATGTCATCACATTCACATTCTCATTAGCACACAAGATTCATTTTTATATCACCTATCATATCAAGTTCATATCTCGCATTTGACTTTCACTTATCATTTCTAACAAGCACAAGGCACATATTCAACAAAGCATCATTCCAAATTCACACAAATTTAACATATCATCAAGTATAACATGTAAGGATCCATCATGCATCATTCAATCCTTCTGTTCTTACAATCATATTAGGATTTCTAATCATACTATTCTTATAATCGTTGACTTTTCTTAAAAGTCAACGATCAAGTATGCAAACTTCCAACTTAGGAACATATGTCTATATCAATGTAGTCAGTTATGCTAATGGCACCATAAACATTTCGTACCCATTTAGTGAAATACATACAACCATGTAATCACCTAGTTACATACACAAATACACATAATCAACTTTACACATGCTAATGTTTCCATTATCTTATATTTGACAACCCTACATATAAGGTTAGTCAATTAACATAATCATAACGTCATCATTCACTAGCAAGTTCATATGTTTTACTTTTAGCGCACATTCACTTCTTAATCGCAATTTGAGTAAGTAATATAACATATAGCGAGTATCACCCATTCAAGCACAATGTACAAGCCCCTATCGCATAATCCTTTTCAAAACATATATTTTCAACTCGAAGTCTTGTACGAGTTCCATATATAACACATTCTTCAAGTCAGTTTACTACTAATTACATCATTATCATATTTTATTCATATAAGTCAAGTCTTTCCTACAATCTCACATCCTAATTTCACTTAGAAATTTCATCTTAAATATAGTTATCACAGCCCAACCATTATTTCCTTCTTGGTCATTCGTACTTGTCTCGAGAATTTAACATCGTTTTAGGCTTGTTACCATTACATGGCACTAAGTACATTCCTAGGTTAAACTCCGTATTGTTTCACTCAGGTCACCATGATTTGTCCGTTCTTTTTTTTTCATTACTTTCTATACATGCCTACGCCTTGATTAATGACATTGAGTTTGAACTGAGAATTTAGTTCTTTTCTTGACCTCTAAAAGTCAAATCTTCCAAACCACGTCATACTTTTGTTACCATTTGTTCATATGGAAACATTATTCCGTCTATAACTTTCTATTTAACATTCACAAGTCAAATACTTTACTAACCTTATTATTTACATGAACAACGGTTTGTGTCCCGGTTCAACCCGCCCCTTCATGAGTGTGTGTCAAAAACTATATTGACCTTGTCCATCCATGCAATGAGCTTCCGTTCGTGTTCATCTTTTCACTAACTCTACTGGTTTTATCACACCAAGAGTTCGATCATACTCATCTACAAATTAGGCGTTAGCACATTTCATGTAGTTTTCTCTTAAACATGGCATTTATCAAATCATCTTATTTACATACTCGCCCATTCTAAATTCTTTTAAAACATTAATTTGTTTTACCCCCATTCATAACGGTTAACACCTGATCGTTCCTTCACATATCATTTTCATTCGTTTGACCTGTTACGAGTCTCGTTCAGTGAAACCTGCCCCGTGACTTCCAGAAACGCCCTTTACTAATAATTTTTCTGTTTTCAATTCCTTACAACACTTCCCGTAAAAAAACCCATTTAAACATGTAACTATTAAAATCATTGTATACTTACTTCCTTTTGCATCTTGGACCAACACACCCTTTGTGAAAGCTTTCGGTTTGAGTTCGAGCATCATATTCAAGCTCGAATCTCTCAAACCTCGGCTCTGATACCAACTTGTAACGCCCATTCGTACACGAGACTAAAGTTAACACATATTTCAACCGTATGAACATTTAACAAAAGTTTTGCCATTCATTAACATGTAGAAACCCAATGTTTACAAGCGAAACATGATTACTTAAAAGTTGACTAATGAATAACATACTAACATAAGTTTTAAACATAATTTACAAAATGTTTTGACCCGTTTGAACATGAAACGCGGAAATGTGAAATGCGGATGATGTGTTCGTTCCAAGCTTGGCACCACCTAACATGATGATCTACCTACAACCATACCAACAAATTAGTTATATCATAATTAGCTAACATAGAATTCAAGCTTCTATCGATCACGATAATAATCCTTTCATTAACATTCATTCAATTATACTTTCTGGTGGGTTTTGATGTCAAATTGCTCCAATCTTCTATATATGGTTCGAAACCGATTCCCAATGCATACATATGTCATTCTTACTTATTCGACTCGTATGCACGAATCGAACTTCCATGTATTTTCACGTAAACATTATAACTACTAGTACTTGTAAGTATAATAACTTACATTTGTTGTGCTTCGCTTGTGACTCGGAATGGCTCGCATCCGCCTTTACTCCTATAATTTAAAATCAACACGTTTTACTCTCATGTCTTCATTTCCATTCTTTTCTTAACATAATCGAATTAATAAACTACCATCTATTAATCTTAACCATTTAGCACTACAGTCACATGAGATCATCCTTATTGCATACAAATCTTACTTAAGGCATTTCATCAAACACTTGGTGTGCGTACCACTAACAAAGCATAATGTACATGTGTTCTAAGTATATTCTACTAGTTCACATCATAGATCATCAAATCGACTAAATTCACACAACCTTCATCCTATATCAAATTTAACTAACAATTACTGATCCACACAAGTTCATACATCAATATTAAGCTAACCTTGAACCTACATGATCATCATATTTCATCATGTTACTACAACAAGTGGGTTTCATTTCAAATCATCCAGATAACCAAATTCGAGCATAAACCATCATCTACATGATGATTCTAAATAATATTCATGTTTAATTTCATAAAATTTCACGGGTTGATTACAATCCACTTCACCAAGATCATCAAATCACAAAATTTAACTTACCTTATGTTGAAGTTACCTAGATGTGTAAAGAACCCAATACATGCATTCAAATCTGCCCTAAAAGCACTTCCAATTGGCTGGATTTTTATATGGTTGAAGGAGAAGGGTTTTCTCCGGCTCCCTCTCTCTCACGTTCATATATACACACACACACATTCCTGCTCTTTTGTTATAACACCTAGTTTTATCCACTTTACATTTTCATCCCTTTTTATTTTAAGACACGTCAAATTGGTGTCCCAAGCACTAACTTGGCCATTCTTTCTTTGCTTTTACTTATAATGTCATAATCCTTACACAACTAAGATAACTTTAGTAGTTAACTAAGTTAATTACCCCCCCCCCTTACTCGCAAGACTTTACGTAAAAATTAAGACTTTAAGACCTTCTAAATAAACAATTAAAATCATCACATATATGCATTTTGGGGTGTTACATATACACTGAAGAAGACACAGCTGAGCCAGACTTCCTGGAAGGAGTCCGTGAACTCCCAGACAACCTGATACAAGCTGCATGGGCACGGATTGGGGATGGCCACTATGATCCAAGCAGCACAAAGAGCACAAAGATAAGGGACCCTCTAATCCGATACATTCATCGGGTCCTTAGTGTCCCTTTGTGCCAAAGGAAGGATAGTGGTGTGGTGGTGAATCTTCGGGAGCTAACTTGCCTGTATTGCATCCTGAATCGACAACCTATCGATGTCGCTTACATGTTGTTAAGGAACATAGCCGCAAATGCCATCGCAAACACCCACACACTGATATTCTTCGGAGGATGGACCGCCAAGCTATTAAAGAATTACATTAGGCGCACTCCGAGTGGGTTCCACAAGGGAGTGGATGAGGCAAAGGCCGATCTAGCCTTATGCCGAAGCTTGGGTCTTATCATCGATTGCAACAATGGTCTCATGCGCTTTAAGGATGCACGTGGCCGGGTGTGGGACCCAAATGACCCGGATGAGATCCTGGCAATCAAAGATGACCCTAACCGTCCTTGATACTCTAGACCCGCCTTAGGATCCTCTTATCAAGGAGGAGGTGATTTTCCTAACCTCCAAAATTTATACAATATCAAGTAGGAAAACCTCTAAATGTCTAGGAATGCTTTAGCTTAGACAAAGCACAAGCATCCAGATCGGAAGCATGGAACACAATATCGTTGGCATGCAAAACGATATTACCCACATCCGGGAGCACATGGCGTATCATGACTAGGAGGAAGAGGGCGAGGACATGCACTCGGACTAGGCGATAACGGTGGTGGGCGACCGATCAATCCTTTAGGTTATCCCTTTCTAACCTTGGAACACTTTTCGTATTCTCTGGGCTACGTCCCGATTAACAATTTACTTCTCAAGAAAATTTACTTTCCTACATTTTCTTTTATTTCTCTTTTCGGATGTTAATGGTTGAACAAGTAAACTCTCGTTATGTAGGAACTTGTTATTTTGTTTTAGATTGTTATATTATGGTAGGATTATAGCTTACAGGTACTTAGAAGGTTTGGACACACTAAGCCTAGTGGTCCCCAAGCCTAGAAATCAGACGCCAAGCGATGAATCACAGCTCCCAATCTATTACATACGTTTTCCATGGGGCGGTGCCCATAGCCCATGCCCCTGTGCCCAGCCTTCTGTAAGGTTTTCAAAATTTATGTTACTGGCACTTTTACCAGGGGTCGTGCCCAGCTTGCACGCCCTCGTGCCTAGTAGTTGGTAACCTTAAAAATTTGTTGTTTAACCACACTTTTTACATATTTAATAAAACAAATCATATTTGGGACACATTGAGGACAATGTGTAATTTAAGTGTAGGGTGATGTTAAAACCTTGAACCGTTTGTCCTAAAATCAAGCCTTACACAAAACTCGCCTTAAAACGGCTAATCACCCCAAATATTTTTCAAAATTTTTTATTTTTTTACTTATCTTGGTTTAGTTTGGGAAAATAAGTTCTAAAAGTTACGTTTTTAATAATTTACACCTGATAGCGTCATGATAAAAAAAGCAATTAAAAAATTATAAAAATAGGCATAACATTTTTTTTGTAAAATTTGATTGTACATACACTTTTACATTATAACCCTTTCCCACAAAAGTGAGTTTTTGAGCCTTTACCGAGCATACAAATACCTATCTATACTAATTGCACAATTTTTCGTTTCTTGTGTGAATAGCCCATTTGGTTCTTACAAATCTAGAACTTGCCAAAACAATATGTTCCCAATCCTTGCCGACACAAATCCAAGTAAGTAAGTGATAAAGGCATTAGGACTACAACCCATTTTTCATTTTAAATCTTTATTTTCCTTTTCATATCCTAAACCCTTTGAGCTTTAACCCTTTCGTTTCTAAACCCGTAAAAATATGAACTTTTGTAAAAACAACCACCCACATCCACAAAAATTTCTTTTTATTTACACCATTTATTTTTAGTAACAAGTTCGGTTATAAATAACAATGTATTGCTTAGTTTCAACTTTAGCTAAAAAACATTGGCTAAATTTTTTTTTCTAAGCCACAAAAATTATTCAAGAAAACCGACACTTGTATGCTTTTCACCAATTTTTACCTAAAAATACCTACCCTAAACCAAAACCTACCCTTTTAAAGCACCTTTTGATATTTACAAGGATTAAACGTCAAAAAGGAGGAGGTCTGATTGTTTGTCAAGCCTATGGTAGGCGTAAACACCACATCGGATCCGAGCGATTTCACTTAAGCACCTTTAGCCGAGTGTTGAGGGACCACTTGTGAGGTACGTAAATGTGTATATAACTAAATAGAATTTTATAAAGGCATGTTATGCCCAAAACAAGTAATTTTCTTAAGATATGTTCTAAATAAATCATAACGAATAAAATAAAAACAAAATAAATTTAGAACTTGGATGCCCAACACTCTAAAGAATCCCAAAAACTTCTCTTCTACCAATATGTTTGGGTGTGTAAGCCATATTATAGAGTTTTGCTTGAGGACAAGCAAAGATTCAAGTGTGGGGTATATGATGTGCGCAAAATGCAACATATAAATTACATCAAACAAGGCATAAAATCAACCCTTTTTTAGTACTAATGTTGGAAAAAGCATGTTTCTTTGTTTACTTTTAAACTACAGGATCAAAGAGTCTTAAACAAACAAAAGAAGCAAATTAATAGCCAAACCAACACAAATACAAAGATGGAGGATTGACACGACTTACCAAACCCCCATTGTCACACCCCGGATTTCCAATCCCAAATCCATACACCGGTGGGCCCGGGTGGGGAGTATCGTGACGTAAGTTGATAACATCATAGTCAATTAAACACGGCACAGCAGAAGCCTTGGAGTAAAATTACTATTACAAACCAAATGTTCGAAATACAAAATAATATACAGGCTCGTAATAAAAGATCCGCAGGCAGATCATAAAATGTATAAAGAAAGAATATAAAACAGACTTTAGGGCAGATCTAAGGATTTGCAAGAACCTCTTATTTCACTACCGAGCAGCTTCCGACCAATTTCGTATTGTACCTGCAAGCTTAATCTTTTTGAAAATACGTCAGCTTTTGCTGGTAAATACACCCTACTGTCTCATTTTGAAAACATTTTAGAAATTAGATTTAGGTGCACAAGGCACAAATCTTTTATAACTTGGGAAAGTTACTTTGTAACCTTGTTAACAGATTCACATGTTTATCCATACATACAGGGCCCAGTACAGAGACCGAGACATGATTAAATACACACCACTTAGAACTCACAGAGGAGTTATCCCCAACGTCTTGGGTAATTTGCATTTGAGCGTCTGCCAGGTGTATGCCGACCCCCCGCGCTAGAGTCGTGGCCATTATCTAATGTAATGAGCTGAGGATGTCCAGGACACGGTAATTTAACCCCCGATGTTTAAGTTATCAAACAACACTGATTAAAACAGAATATGCGGATTTACTAGCCACAATCCGGCACTCGATTGATCCCATTTCCGACCAAGTGGTAATAATTTACCGTATCCCAAGCCCGTATAGGGAAAATAAGTCAAGAGTATTTACCTGAGCTAGTCTTGATTTAAAAATGCAAGATTTTATATCTCAGTCGTATCCAAATGAACTAAGTGCAGATAGAATTTACCGGAAGGCTCTAATCTGGATTATGGCATAAGCTAACCAATTAAATACTAACGGTCTTATTTAAGTCATAGACTTAGACCGAGTAGTGTACAGGATCAAGACGTATAGCGCATGATTAAACGATGACCGGATAGAATGTAGTTTAAACCCGACAAGTACTTTGACTTGCATAATATGGGTAAACTATAAACATTCTGGATTTTGAAACTTAAATGACAAGGTTAGACCCGTTTCGGTAAATTTCCGTAATATAGTTACATATACTTAACCGTACGCATATTAGCGATATCGGGTAACCGGATAAGTTATGGACAAGTTCTATATGCCATTATACTTTAAATAAGTTGTAATATCAGTAGGATATCAACTTATATGCCCGTTAAGGTTTTAAAATGAAACTATGCCTCATAAGGGCATTTTGGTAATTTCTTACCTTAATAAAAGAACTTGAATAAAATTTTAAGTTATAACTGTATATATTCTGGAAAAATAATTTATTAATGATATAATATCAGTAGGATATTAATTCCATATGTAATTTATCTTTTATGACCAAACTATGCACCGAAGGGGCATTTTGGTCATTTTACACAAAGTTTATCAATTATTTAGGATTCTGAGTTTATATGATGTACCTACTGTAAATGTATTTAAAATAAGTTTTAAAATCAGTAGGTAACAAGTCTTGGTCAATTAATATGGTTTAAAACCATACTATGCGCCGAAACGGCGCTTTTGTCGTAAAATGATGTCTTATGCGATGTTTAATGAAATATGATGTTAAGGTCAGACTAAAATGTTTTAGATATGTTATTTAATATAACATATCAGTAGATAAAAGATTTAACTTGAAAAGATTTGATTAAAACCAATTTATGAGCCACAAGGGCTTTATCATCATTTATCGACATAATACAAGGACCTACTTGTAAACTCAGTTTATAATCTGGTTTAACATCTCAAATAATCCTATTTATAATATTACATCAGTAGGAAACTTATTTTCAAGTTCATTATCATTAAAACCTTGTTTTATGCAAAAAGGGCATTTTATTCAAAAATGGCATAATTGTGGAACTTGCGCATAAACTCATATTCTGATTATGATCATGTAATATAACTCAGAGGGTTATGCTACATGATAGTATGATCATAATGCAACTTTAGATCAGTAGCTAACTAATCTAAATCGGGTCAGAATCGAAAGTCAAAGCAGAAGTCAAACTTCGCGACTTTCGGTGGCGAACCGACCTAGAACTAAAATTGACGAGCCGAACATGTTCTTACATGTTCTAATAATCATTACCAATTTCTTTAAGTGTCAAAACAGGTTTCAACATATATAAGATCAATTTTTGATTTTTCTGAAAAATGGTCTGTTTGACTTTTTAATAACTTAACTTTGACCCGTCATTGGTCTAGCAAACGTGATCTTCACGAGGTGCCCTTTATAGGGACTAACACCTACCTTATTACGATCACTTAGTCATGTTCGTTACGAACAATGGCTGGACCATAATGGTCTTAACTGAAAGTCAAAGCATTTTCCGTAAAACGCTTGACTTTTGGCTATAAAAGCCTATAAACGAAAATGCAAGAGCAAGGAACACTTACAAGAGGTTCCTAAAATGCAAGAGAACTAAGTTGGATGTTCCTTTCAGTTAGGAACTTCCAGAGGAGGGAGAAGAGTTGAAACTGAGAAAGGTGCAAGTTCAAAGGTTGAACCTTTGCACCTATTTATAGTTGGAGAGCTTGAAGGAGGTGATACAAGGTGCTAAGGGGTGTAAGATGGAGCTTACAAGTGTCCTAAAATGTGGCATAGCTGTTTGGAAATCCACAGTTTTGAGTTAATTGGTTTTTTAGCACTTTGTGTGGTGGCCAAGGCAAATTTTCTGCAGAAACGGTCCTCTTGCGGGCCGTGAGAGGACAGGCCTTGCCTCTAGCGTCCCGCGAGCGCCCCTTAGCCAGTTTCAAATTCAGACACTTTTAGCCCCTTAACTTATTAAACCCTTTAAAAACCTTCTAAAACACCCTTTTAGCATATTTAGCCCTCCGCAGCCAATATTTGGCATACCCGGGATTATGCTCGGACATCGTCGAGCTCTCGGTTCGTTAAAAGGTCACTCAGAGGTATAAATTAACATGTTGACACTTTTAACCCCTCCAACGTCCAACAATTATTTAATAGCGGATTCAATCCCTCTCGTCCAACAAATGGGACATGTGAGAGTTAAGATTTCGTAAACGATCACTCAGAGGCTCATTATAAGCATGTTGACTCCGATGTCACTCAGAGGCTGGGCATGTTGACACAACGGTCACTCAAAGGCCAAGTTTTAGCATGTTGACACTAATGGTCACTCAGAGGCTATGTTTAAAGCATGTTGACACTAATGGTCACTCAGAGGATCGGTTTATGCATGTTGACATCAGAAGATCACTCAGAGACTTAGTTTGAGCATGTTGACGCTTTTAGTCCCTTATTAGTCTTTAATTGTCTTAAAATAAAAATACGATACGTGTCGCTATATTATTGGACATGATTTTCGGGGTGTTACATCCTCACCCCCTTAAAAGAAATCTCGACCTCGAGATTTATTCAAAAAGATGGGGGTACTTTTGTTGCATAGTGGACTCAACCTCCCATGTATACTCAGGACCTCTAAAGGCGTCCCATTTAACCTTTACTATAAGTATGAATTTCCGCCGGAGCTTCTTAACATGTCGATCCTCGATCGAAATCGGTTTCTCAACGAACCTCAGGTTTTCATCAATTTGCACATCCTTGTGCGACGTTGCTAGCGACTCATCGGCTAGACATTTCTTAAGGTTACTAATGTGGAACACATCATGAATTCCACTAAGCTCCTCGGCAATCTAAGCTTATAAGCAACAGAACCGACAATTCAATTACCTCGAATGGTCCAATATATCTTGGGCTCAACTTGCCCTTTTCCCAAAGCGCATCACCCTTTCCAGGGTGATACCTTCAGCATGACTTTGTCCCCTACATGGAACTTAAGAGGTTTTCGCCTCTTGTCAGCATAGCTCTTCTGCCTATCTCGGTAGCTTTGAGACGATCACGGATTTGCTCAATCTTATCCGTGGTCTCCAGGACGATCTCAGGTCCTGATAGTTGGGCTTCCCCAACTTCTGCCCAGCATACAAGGCCTCAAAAGGAGCAGCCATGATGCTCGTATGATAACTATTATTGTAGGAGAATTCTATTACGGGTAAGTGGTCATCCCAAGTTCCACCGAAGTCAATCACACATGCCCTAAGCATGTCTTCCAATGTCTGGATAGTACGCTCACTTTATCCATCAGTCTGCGGATGGTAAGCCGTACTAAAATTTAATCTTGTGCCTAATGATTATTGAAAACTCTTTCAAAAGTGAGATGTGTATCTAGTATCTCTATCAGATACAATAGATACCGGCACACCGTGTAGGGAAACAATCTTGTCCACATACAACTTAGCCAATTTATCAGAATTATACGTTTCTTTGATTGGCAAGAACTGTGCTGACTTAGTCAGCCTATCCACTATGACCCAAATCGTGTCATTACCACGTTTGGTCTTCGGTAACTTGGTAATCAAGTCCATTGTTACCATTTCCGATTTCCAAGTGGGAATTTCCAGCTGTTGTAGAAGTCCTGACGGTTGCTGATGTTCAGCTTTAACTTGCGAACATGTCAGACACTTAGCCACATAAGTGGCTATGGATTTCTTCAAACCCATCCACCAATAATTCTTCTTTAGATCTTGGTACATCTTGTCACCACCGGGTTGAACAGAGTACTTTGAGTTATGCGCTTCTTGGAGGATTAAATCTCTGAGTCCTCCAAAAGTTGGAACCCAGATTCTTTCATTTAATCTAAGGATTCCATCCTTTCCAGGCGCTAACTGATCAACAGTTCCACCTAATCCCTCATTAGGAACATTAGCCTCTTACAGAGCTTGCTTTTGCGCATCTAATAGCTTCTCATTAAAGCTATTTCTGAGCTCAATGCTCTTGGCGTTAATCCTTATAGGTTTAACTCGTTCTTTGTGACTTAAGGCATCAGCAACTACATTTGCCTTGCCTGGATGGTAGCGAATTTCGCAGTCATAATCATTAAGCGTTTCCATCCATCGGCGTTGTCGCATGTTCAATTCCTTTTTATTAAACAGATGCTGGAGACTTTTATGGTATGTGTATATAATGCACTTTGTGCCATATAAGTAATGTCTCCATAGTTTTAGTGCAAATACAATGGCACCCAATTCCAAATCGTGGGTGGTGTAATTCCTTTCGTGCACCTTTAATTGTCGTGATGCATAGGCAATCACTTTGCCTTTTTGCATTAGCACACAGCCCATGCCAATGTGCGAGGCATCACAATAGACTACAAATTCCCAATACCCTCAGGTAGAGATAACACAGGAGCATTGCTCAACTTGTGTTTAAGAATCTCAAAGGATTCTTGTTGTTTCAGACCCAAATTAAATTTAACATTCTTACGGATCAAGGTAGTTAAAGGAGTGGCTATCCTCGAAATGTTCTCAATGAATCTCCTATAATAACTGGCTAATCCTAGGAAACTACGAATCTCTGATGGGGTTTTGGGTACTTCCCAATTCATTATGGCCTCAATTTTGGCGGGATCCACTTGGATACCATGCTCACTTACAATGTGTCCAAGAAATTGGACTTCCCTAAGCCAAAACTCACACTTAGAGAACTTAGCATAAAACTTCTCCTGTCTTAATAATTCTAGAATGCACCGAAGATGTTTCTCGTGATCAACTTGATTACGAGAATAAATAAGTATGTTATCTATAAAGACAATGACAAACTTATCCAAATATGGCTTGCAGACTCGATTCATGAGATCCATGAATGCTGCAGGTGCATTCGTGAGCCCAAAAGACATCACTAGGAATTCAAAATGACCATATCGGGTCCTAAGGCAGTCTTAGGAGCATCTTCACTTCTAACCTTCAGCTGATGATATCCCGATCTTAAGTTAATCTTGGAGAAATAACTCGCCCCTTGAAGTTGGTCGAATAAATCGTCGATCCTGGGCAAGGGATAACGGTTCTTGATTGTTATCTTGTTCAGCTCACGGTAATCAATGCACATCCGCATTGAACCGTCTTTCTTCATAACGAAGAGGATAGGAGCTCCCAAGGTGAGGAACTAGGTTATATAAAGCCTTTCTCTAAGAGTTCATCTAATTGTGTCCTCAACTCCTTCATTTTTGTTGGTGCTAGCCTATATGGAGCTCTGGAAACAGGTGCTGATCCTGGCAGGATATCAATTCTAAATTCTACTTGCCTGTCCGGAGCTAGACCTGGTAGTTCTTCGGGAAAGACATCAGAATACTTCAAAATAACTGGAAGGTCTAGAATATTTGGCCTAGGCTCGTTGATAGTGACTTGTGCCATGTTAATGACACAACCTCTCCCTAAACACTTGGATGCCTTAAATAACGATACCTTGTCTGGCAATCCATAGTGTGAATCTCCAGGGATGGTGATCATTTCACCGGATGGGGTTTTAATTTCGATGAGTTTCTTATCACAGGAAATGCAGGCTTGGTTATGAGATAACCAATCCATGCCTAAAACTACATTGAATCCCGCCACTTTCAGTGGAAACAAAGAGATAGGGATAGTATGATTCTTAATGGATACAGAACATCCATCAAGAATGGAAGGTACGATTCTAGACTTCCATCAGCAAGTTCTATTTCATAAGTTTTGTCTAGAGTTCTTATGGGTAAATTTAATAGTTTACTAAACTTATGGTCAACAAATGATTTATCTGCACCTGAATCGAAAAGAACTCTAGCATAAATATCGTTAATGAGGAATGTACCTGTTATGACATTATTGCCATTAACAGCCTCTCTTGCAGTCTTCTGATGGCACGAGCATTCCCCTTCTTGGCCTCTCCAAGCTTTGCATTATTATTCGTAAGGTTCTTAGGGCAGTTAGTCTTCATGTGCCCTTTTTCATTGCAGACATAGCATACGGCATCCTTAAGATCCTTGCATTCTAGAGTCTTATGCCCCTTTCTCTTACAGATGCCACAGGGTTTGGCTTGTGAATCATAACTACACTATCCCTAGTGCCTGCGTTTGCAAGTCTTGCATGTTGGCATCATAGCCGACTTGCCCTGGTTCCGTTTGAACCCAAATCTCCCTTTATTTTTCTTATTAAACTTTTGGGAGTTGTCATCTTCTCTCTTTCTATTCCAGTCAGTTTCAGACTTAACTGACTTTTGCCTCACTAGATCAAGGGTGAGGGATAGGGACAGGTCAATAGCGGACCTATAGGTACTAGGCTGAGCAGCCTTTACTATGCCCTTAATCTCAGGAGCTAACCCATTGATAAAACGCGCAACGCGCTTTTGTTTCAGGGGTGATCAAATAGGAAACTAACCTAGATAGGGAGTTGAAATCGGAAACATGCTTCTGACAATCTAGGTTTTTCATTGTGAGAGCCAGAATGTCTGACTCTATCTTTTCCACCTCGTGGGGTGGACAGTAAGTTTCTTTAACAAGGTCCACAAACTTAGACCATCCCAAATTATACAGGTGTACTTTACCTGTAGACTGGATCAAGGCTTTCCACCAGATTAGGGCATCGCCCTTAAAGGACTGTGTTTACATATTTGACCACATCCTCATCAGCATAGCCGCTGATATCTACGATTGTCTCCAACTCATCCAGCCACTTTAAGGTTTCCACAGCTCTTTTTTCCCCATTAAAGTCTCGGGGCTTGCAGGAGATGAAATACTTATAGGTACATTTGTCTTTAAAAGAACGGGACCTATCAGCAAAAAACTATTTTCTTTGGTTCACTCTTCGTGTTCGAAGAGTGAACTGAGCTCCCCTTACGAGCTGAGGATGGGGTAATCGATAATGGTCTAGAGCGAGTAGCACTCGACTCTTTAAGCTTTTCTATGGCCTTTCCCATGGCCTTTTCAATAGCCGCATCAATGCGAGCTTGAAAATTATCATTATCGGCTTTGTTAGAGTCAACATCCTGGTGGCTACTTTGCGCCTCATCCGAGTTAGCCATTTTTGAGATTTGGTTCTCTATACCAATAAAACTTCACTTAGCCATGGTATATCAACCATATTGGCTTTAAACATTGGACATAACAATCCATTGCCTAAACTAGTGTGAATAACATCACAACTCTTAGGCTTAACTTATCTATATTTGGCCTAGGTCTTAATAGGACCATCAAAGGCAAATTAAAATTTGGACATAGTCCATATATTACTAGACAGTGGATCGTAATGTCACAACTGTCATTGTCGTATTCGACAATTATATTTAGCTCTTAAGCTTGTCACAAAGGACATAAAATTTATGCACATAGGCCTGTCACTAATGGACATAGAATTTGAACAGGGGTTATATTACCCACAGTTGTCGTTGTCATTTGACAATATAATATTGCTCAAAGGCAAATCATTACAAAATGGATGTTTTAATCATAGCCCCAAGGGCAATACATCACTAATGGATGTTTAATCATAGCCCTAAGGCAATACATCACTAATGGATGTTTTAATCATAGCCCAAGGGCGATACATCACTTAATGGATTTTTTAATCATATCCCCAAGGGCAATACATCACCAATGGATGTTTTAATCATAGACCCAAGGGCAATACATCACTAATGGATGTTTAATTATAGCCCCAAGGGCAATACATCACTTAATGGATGTTTTAATCATAGCCCCAAGGGCAATACATCACTAATGGATGTTTTATCATAGCCCCAAGGGCGATACATCACTTAATGGATGTTTTAATCATAGCCCCAAGGGCAATACATCACTAATGGATGTTTTATCATAGCCCCGAGGGCAATACATCACTAATGGATGTTTTAATTATCGCACTGATGATATTAGCGATATCATAGCCCCGAGGGCAATACATCACTAATGGATGTTTTAATTATCGCACTGATGATATTAGCGAGGATCAAATTTGATCACGTAAGCTATATATAAGGTTAGGACATAGTCCATTACTTTGAAAGCTAGTATGGTTCCTTAAGTCACACTACCAGGAGTATGAACATTTCTGAATGTTAACATAAGAGTACCTTAATGGTTGATTCTTAGTCCCAATCGCATTGACCTTAACGACTTTGAGGCTTGAACTTAAGTCCACCACCTCTGGATAGAAGGATAACTTCCCTTAACTATCCTGATAGAAGGCCCTTTTATCCTTAACTATCATTTATAATGTGGCCAATTATGTTGTCTGTGCCACTTGGCTAATCAAAACCATTAAGATCTTTTTGGAATTATATCGAAGAGCATAAATTTCGAGTAAAATCGAGACGCTCGTTTGAAGAGGATGAATACATATATATAATTCCAAAAATACTTCATTAAATTTCAAATATAAATTACAATACTAGAAACAACGAAATAAATTGTCCATGCAAGGACTAAAGAAATAAAAATAAAAAAATGTCCACGCAGGGACTAAGGAAATAACAATGTCCTCGTAGGGACTAACATAAATTATTAGAAGAGACTTCACTCGTCCTTCTTTCCCTTAACCAACTTGGAGAGTTTCTTGAAGAACTTGTTTGTCTTCTTCTCCGTTTTCTCCGCATGTTGTTGCATTTCTTTCATCCGTTCCAAGGCCTCATTAATGGCCTCGAGTGGCGGCGGAGGTTGTGGTTGTGGTTTACTAGGGTATTAATACCCATAACTTGGATATCTGGTAGGTGGATAAGCAGGTGGGAAAGGAGACGGGTAAATTGCATTATGCAAAACCGCTTGCATGTAAGGTCATGCAACCATGCTTAATAATTAACTGGTGTAGACGGGTTAAAAGGATCATATCCAGACATGTCTGGATATGTGGGGATTGGGTTACTATAACCCGATGGTGGTTGTTGAACCGTAGGTGTTGGTGTTGGTTCCACCACAAGTGAAACATTAGAGGGTGCACCCATTTGTGGGTCCTCTTGAACAATGGGGTAGGAGTTGGGCAAAGGTGGCAGAGATCCCGACCTTTGACATGCACGTACCGACATACGTGCTCCACGCTTCCTCCTTGGTGGTTCGGGTGGTGGTTAGGTTAGTCCACCGGTTCCATGTGAACGTCTTCTTGTATAGGAGGTGGTTGAGAGTGATGGGAAGGAGTGTTGGCGAAGGTAAATTGGTTCCAATATTGGTCCCATTCGTTAGGACCTTGATATGGCGATCCGGCGTAAGAGTTCGAATCGCTTGAGATCTCTATAGGATGCGTATTCGATCCCGACGGTGGCATCTCGGGTCGGACTCCTCGTCCATGGCGTTTGGTTGGTCCAACTGATTTTGATCGGCTGGAGGTGTATTTAAATATTGGTTTGGATTAAACTCATCATGGTAAGAATGATGAGAGTGATGAGAGTGATGGGAGTGGTGAGAGTGGTGCGAATGGTATGAGTGGTAAGAACTTTGAGTGTGGGTAGGCGAATGTTAGGCAAATGGTCATGAATCTCCCGAGTCCTCATAAGGGTTCGGGTGATGGGGGTGTGAAGGGATGTGTCCTGATGGTCCTCCCCACATGGGTCCTTTTCCTCGTACTCTCACTCTTGGCGGCTTTTTCCTGTCAAAAATCAATTCAAAAACAATACTAATAACTTAATAATGAAATGAGTAATCCTAGGTCGAAGCCTAGACTCGGAAGTCTAAGGAATGTGCTCATGTAAGTTTGAGATTAAACACAAGAAGGATAGTGTTTAATTCTCTCAAACATTGGCTCTGGTACCAACCTGTCACACCCCAGATTTCCAATCCCAAATCCATACATCGGTGGGCCCGGGTGGGGAGTATCGTGACGTAAGTTGATAACATCATAGTCAATTAAACACGGCACAGCGGAAGTCTTAGAGTAAAATTACTACTACAAACCAAATGTTCGAAATACAAAATAATATACAAGCTCGTAATAGAAGATCCACATGCGGATCATAAAATGTACAAAGAAAGAATATAAAACAGACTTTAGGGTAGATCTAAGGATTTGCAAGATCCTCTTATTACACTACCGAGCAGCTTCCGGCCTATTTCGTATTGTACTTGCAAGCTTAATCTTTTTGAAAATACGTCAGCTTTCGCTGGTAAATACACCCGACTGACTCATTTTGAAAACATTTTAGAAATTAGATTTAAGTGCACAGGGCACAAATATTTTATAATTTGGGAAAGTTACTTTGTAACCTTGTTAACAGATTCACATGTTTGTCCATACATACAGGGCCCAGTACAGAGAACGAGACAGATTAAATACACACCACTTAGAACTCATAGGGGTGTTATCCCCAACGTCTTGGGTAATATGCATTTTGAGCGTCTGTCAGGTGTATGCCTACACCCCGCGCTATAATCGTGGCCATTATCTAATGTAATGAGCCGAGGATATCCAGGACACGGTAATTTAACCCCTGATGTTTAAGTTATCAAACAAAACTGATTAAAACGGAATATGCGGATTTACTAGCCACAATCCAGCATTCCATTGATCCCATTTCCGACCAAGCGGTAATAATTTACCGTATCCAAGCCCGTATAGGGAAAATAAGTCAAGAGTATTTACCTGGCTAGTCTTGATTTAAAAATGCAAGATTTTATATCTCAGTCGTATCCAAATGAACTAAGTGCAGATAGCATTTACCGGAAGGCTCTAGTCTGGATTATGGCATAAGCTAACCAATTAAATACTAACGGTCTTATTTAAGTCATAGACTTAGACCGAGTAGTGTACAGGATCAAGACGTATAGCGCCTGATTAAACGATGAACCGGATAGAATGTAGTTTAAACCCGATAAGTACTTTGACTTGCATAATATGGGTAAACTATAAACATTCTGGATTTTGAAACTTAAATGACAAGGTTAGACCCGTTTCGGTAAATTTCTGTAATATAGTTACATATACTTAACCGTACGCATATTAGCGATATCGGGTAATCGGATTAAAGTTATGGACAAGTTCTATATGCCATTATACTTTAAATAAGTTGTAATATCAGTAGGATATCAACTTATATGCCCGTTAAGGTTTTAAAATGAAACTATGCCTCATAAGGGCATTTTGGTAATTTCTTACCTTAATAAAAGAACTTGAATAAAATTTTAAGTTATAACTGTATATATTCTGGAAAAATAATTTATTAATGATATAATATCAGTAGGATATTAATTCCATATGTAATTTATCTTTTATGACCAAACTATGCACCGAAGGGGCATTTTGGTCATTTTACACAAAGTTTATCAATTATTTGGGATTATGAGTTTATATGATGTACCTACTGTAAATGTATTTAAAATAAGTTTTAAAATCAGTAGGTAACAAGTCTTGTCAATTAATATGGTTTAAAACCATACTATGCGCTGAAACGGCGCTTTTGTCGTAAAATGACGTCTTATGCGATGTTTAATGAAATCTAAATGTTAAGGTCAGACTAAAATGTTTTAGATATGTTATTTAATATAACATATCAGTAGATAAAAGATTTAACATGAAAATATTTGATTAAAACCAATTTATGAGCCATAAGGGCTTAATCCTCATTTATCGACATAATACAAAGACCTACTTGTAAACTCAGTTTATAATCTGGTTTAACATCTCAAATAATCCTATTTTAAATACTACATCAGTAGGAAACTTATTTTCAAGTTCATAATCATTAAAACCTTGTTTTATGCACAAAGGGTATTTTAGTTAAAAATGGCATAATTGTGGAAATTGCGCATAAACTCATATTCTGATTATGATCATGTAATATAACCTCGGAGGCTTATGCTACATGATAGTATGATCATAATGCAACTTTAGATCAGTAGCTAACTAATCTAAATCGGGTCAGAATCGAAAGTCAAAGGAGAAGTCAAACTTCGCGACTTTCGGTTGCGAACCGACCTTAGAACTAAAATTGACGAGCCGAACATGTTCTAATAATTATTACCAATTTGTTTAAGTGTCAAAACAGGTTTCATAACATATATATGATCAATTTATGATTTTTTCGAAAAATGGCATGTTTGACTTTTTAATAACTTAACTTTAACCCGTCAATTGGTCTAGAAAACGTGATCTTCAGGAGGTGCCCTTTATAGGGACTAACACCTACCTTATTACGATCACTTAGCCATGTTCGTTACAAACAATGGCTGGACCATAATTGTCTTAACTGAAAGTCAATGCGTTTTCCGTAAAACGCTTGACTTTTGGCTATAAAAGCCTATAAACGAAAATGCAAGAGCAAGGAACACTTACAAGAGGTTCCTAAAATGCAAAGAGAACTAAGTTGGATGTTCCTTTCAGTTAGGAACTTCCAGAGGAGGGAGAAGAGTTGAAACTGAGAAAGGTGCAAGTTCAAAGGTTGAACCTTTGCACCTATTTATAGTTGGAGAGCTTGAAGGAGGTGATACAAGGTGCTAAGGGGTGTAAGATGGAGCTTACAAGTGTCCTAAAATGTGGCATAGCTGTTTGGAAATCCACAGTTTTGAGTTAATTGGTTTTTTAGCACTTTGTGTGGTGGCCAAGGCAAATTTTCTACAGAAACGGTCCTCTTGCGGCCGTGAGAGGACAGGCCTTGCCTCTAGCGTCCCGCGAGCGCCCCTTAGCCAGTTTCAAATTCAGACACTTTTAGCCCCTTAACTTATTAAACCCTTTAAAAACCTTCTAAAACACCCTTTTAGCATATTTAGCCCTCCGTAGCCAATATTTGGCATACCCGGGATTATGCCCGGACATCGTCGAGCTCTCGGTTCGTTAAAAGGTCACTCAGAGGTATAAATTAACATGTTGACACTTTTAACCCCTCCAACATCCAACTTTTATTTAATGGCGGATTCAATCCCTCTCGTCCAACAAATGGGACATGTGAGAGTTAGTATTCCGTAAACGATCACTCAGAGGCTCATTATAAGCATGTTCACTCCGATGTCACTCAGAGGCTGGGCATGTTTACACAACAGTCACTCAGAGGCCAAGTTTTAGCATGTTGACACTAATGGTCACTCAGAGGCTATGTTTTAGGCATGTTGACACTAATGGTCACTCAGAGGCTCGGTTTATACATGTTGACATCAGAAGATCACTCAGAGACTTAGTTTGAGCATGTTGACGCTTTTAGTTCCTTATTAGTCTTTAATAGACTTAAAATAAAAATATGATATGTGTCGCTATATTATTGGACACGATTTTTCAGGGTGTTACTCCCATTCACATCCATAACAACGAAATAACAAAGACAGAAGCTTAGGCACGAAGCCGTGCTCACCACGCATGGGGCCATGCCCAGTCAAAGATTCTCTGCAGAAAACGACAACAGTAACAGACAACCAACACGGGGTCGTGCCAAGTCAACATGGGCCGTGGTCACTTAAGATTCGCAGAATCTTAGAAAGTACAGCAAGTACACTTACCACGGGGCCGTGCTCTTCCACCATGGGCGTGTTGGTACAACGACCTAACATCTACAGTTAATGAAGGGAGAGAAAAAGTCCACCACGGGGTCGTGCCAGGTGGGCACGGGGCCGGGGTCACCTTCTGTTTTCAGCTATAAATAGAAGTGCCTGGCTTTGGAGAAAGGCATCCCTTGGCAAACCACTTCTCTCACACTTGCCATCAGTCCACCACCACTACAACACCAACACCCACCACTATCATCCATCTTTTATCTTTTAGAGTGTGTAGTAGTCTCGGGATCCAAGATTGATCATTAGAGTTCTTGTCAAACAAAGGCCATGCTTGGCTAAATCTCTTACATCACTTGGTGAAGACAAATCTTTTATGTATTACTTTTGATTTCCAATCTTTGGCAACTTTTTATTTGGGTATGTATTAATAACTTTAATAACTAGATTTTAATATTGAAAGTGATCTTTATTTAAACACTTCTTCATGTTTCGTTGATTCACTTATTCGTGTCTCTACAAAACACGGTCTATATAAAGTGTGTTAACTACCTGAAAGGGGGTTAGAAGGGTGTTTGGGTAAAGTTCTTGTCTCGTTCGTTGTATAGATCCTACGAGGACTTGGTTCAAGCTTATTTGGACTTCCCTTGAGACAGATAGCATCAAATCGGGGGAAGTAAGAATGGCTTGAACCCCTTATAAATAAACTACTATTAAAACTTTACCCGGCCTTGCAGGACTGTGTCCCTGCTAACTTAGACCAATATGGCCGAGGGTAACGTCACCTTCACAAGAGGGGCCTACCACTTTTCGCATTAGTAACTTACCTAATTATCTTTCAATATTCTGACTTTGCAGAACTATATCCCTGCTGGCTCAGACCAATAGGTTGAGGGTAACGTGGCCTTCACAAGAGGGGGGCCTACTACTATAACTAAGATAATCTCTTAAAATGACCAAAGTGCGGAAATCATCAAAGGATATGTAAAAGAGGAGTCGGTATCAAGTGATTTTTCTTGTCTATTTTTTTCCCTTTTTATGTATGTTGTTACTTTCATATCTTTTAAACTTTCAAAACTTTTATCAAAAATATGGTTAGATTAGACGTTAATGATAAGCCTGTATTAAAAGATCTTGTGTGCTTGGACGACCTCGGTATCTTACCATCACTATACTACATCCACGATGGGTGCACCTGCCCTAACATGTGTAGAGTGGTAATACTGTAT
Organism: Scalesia atractyloides; assembly: GCA_947069175.1. Lineage (NCBI taxonomy): Eukaryota > Viridiplantae > Streptophyta > Magnoliopsida > Asterales > Asteraceae > Scalesia > Scalesia atractyloides. The sequence continues at coordinate 9,533,125 of CAMTDV010000028.1, read as the reverse complement.
CGTGTTTTATAAATTTAAAGTTTGATCTACGAGTGAATAGTACATAAATATAAAAAAAATTTATAACCCGCTCACACCACGTCAGAAGCCTACTAGCACATCATCAACGAGACTTGTTTAAACATCTTGACACAACATTTCTTTAGCATACTGTCATAGTCCACCAATGTACTATCATTTCCTATTTTTACATGAAAACTCTTTTGTCTTTTTCATGTTTTTGTACATTTTCAATTTTTTATATGTTTTTTTGTATTTTCACAACATTTCTCCCCCTAAAATCAAAAACATATTTCTGGATTTATTTGTAAAGAAAGAAATTCTAAAAACTAAAAAATTTGACAAACCAATAAGGATCACATCAACTCGCCATCCGCCTCGAATTCAACCTCCTCTAAAATCCCCCGTGATGTAAGATTTTTCAACTCATTAAATTTCAAAAGATATCTCAATTTAGCTCTATCAAAAGCTTTGGTGTAAAAATCTGCCTTTTGTTCATCAGTGCAAAGCTTTTCAATTCTAACCAACTTTTTCTCGTAGCAATCACGGATAAAGTGGTGTCGAATTTCAATATGTTTAGTTTTAGAGTGTTGAACTGGGTTTTTAGTTATGTTTATGGCAACCTCGTTATCTATATATATAGGCATATCAAAAAACTGCAATCCATAGTCTCCCATCTGTTGTTGTATCCACAAGATCTGGGAACAATAACTAGAAGCTGAAACGTATTCAGCTTCGCAAGTAGAGAGAGAGACCGTGGTTTGCTTCTTGCATAGCCACGTTACTAATCGCGTGCCAAAGAACTTGCAACCAACAGTTGTAGATTTAGCATTTAAACGACAGCATCCAAAATCAGAATCTGAATATCCAGCGAGGTTGAAATCATCGTTTTGCAGATACCACAAGCCGGTGCTTGGCAACCCTTCAAATATCTAAGAATCCGCTTGATGATCAGCATGTGAGACACTCATGGACTTGATTGACACGGGCGTAGAGGCATGTCGGATACATGATATCCGGCCTTGATGCTGTGACGTACATTAAAGATCCAATCATTAAGTAATAGAAGGTCTCGTCAATCTTCACTCCTTTTTCATCTGGTCCGATGTGGTGATTAAATGCCAATCGAGTAGACAATGGTGATGTTCCCGACATATCGAATTTCTCCAATATGTCGTGCACATATTTTGTCTGATGGATGAAGATTCCATCAAGTACCTGATCGACCTGAAGTCCCAAGAAGAACTTCATCTCTCCCATTGAACTCATTTCAAATTTCTTTGCATGACTTTCTCAAAGTTTTTACACAGCTCATCATTTGTCGAACCAAAGATTATGTCATCCACATAGATTTGAAAAATAATCAGATGTCCATCTGTTTCCCCTGTAAAGAGGGTACTATCTACTGTTCCTCTGATGTAAGCGTTCTCTGGAAGATGTTGAGAAAGTCTCTTGTACCAAGCTCTCGGGGTCTAGTGCCAACCATAAAACGCCTTATCGAGTAAGTAAACCTTTTCTTTGTGTATTGGATCGACAAACTTCGGTGGCTGTCCAACATACACCTCCTCTTTCACCTTTCCATATAGGAATGTGTATTTCACATCCAGTTGGTACACCTTAAAACCTTTCCATGACACAAACGCCAGGAAAATGCGGATAGCTTCTAATCGTGCGACAAGATCATAGACCTCTGTATAATCAATGCCCTCTTGCTGATGAAAACCTTGGACTATGAGTCGAGCTTTATTGCGTACAACCACTCCTTTGTCATCTCGTTATACTTGCAGACCCGTTTTGTATTGATGAACTTGTGATTATCCGGTAGGTCGACTAGCTTCCAGACTCCAAGTTTTTCAAACTGTTGTAGCTCTTCCTACATTGCGTTTACCCAACTTTCTTCAGTAAGTGCGTCTTTGTGCAATTTATGCTCAACTTGTGAAATAAAACAACTATATGAGCATGCCTCTTTGCGTCAATTGGATAACCGAGGATTTTTAAATGAATTTTTATGTGAGCTTCAATCAGAAAGTGACGTAAATTTGATTTCTACTTAGTAAATGATTTTTTATAAATTTTTGGTAAAGAGTTAGGCTCTAAAAATTTAACACAAGGTTCACCCCTCCGAGAGAGACGCCACAAAAACATTTCTTAATTTTTTCAGTTTCGTAAGTATGTTAAATGAGCTTCCAGAACAGCCTGTTTTCAGTGATTTTTATTATGTATGATTTTAAGCTGTTAAGTGACGTATTTGCTACTTTTAATGTCCGCGCGTGTATGATAACAGTATAACTGATGAATGGCATGGCATAGTGTATATTATGAACCTATGCTTGAAAACTACTCGGAAATACATTGTGATAACTTGTACACATGTTATTTGTTGGATACGTGTAGGATTTGCGTGAATTACGTAGACAACCCCTAATATTCTTGGTATCTATCATAGGACGTGGTTGACCATACTAGCTCGCATAACTTAATCTGTCAAGCTAAACTAAGGTGAGTTCACAAATATTTACTAAAAGCATGCGTCCCTGGTTTGGGACAACACACTATTTCCCTGGTTTGGGAAATACATACGTTACCCCTGGATTGGGGCTACACACGCGTTCCTGGGTTGGAACCACTGAAACAAACTATCCACTGGAGATGGACCACACTACCCCTGGATTGGGACTGCCTAGTATTCCTAGATTGGAACACTACTAAACAAATACTGTAAATTTATATTTCATGACTTTAGCGGACTAAACGAACTCTATCTGAAAGTCCCCACACATTATAACGATTAGTTGCTAGCGCTATTAGGTTTGACAAACCTCACACCGCGCCAGGAAGGGCGGGCGTGAGCTTTGCCTTGGCAACTTGTCAATGATGATAGACATTGACACGGGGCACAAACAATACAACAGTCAAGTTTCGGTACCACACAGTTTAGTAGCTTAACGATGGGTTAGCTACCCACGACATGTCTTATAAAACTAAAATATTCAAACGAACTTATTTTTGTAACAACACTAACTTTATGTTAACACAATATTGCATGCTTTTGCATGTCCTTAGGTACAGCTATGGACGGACGTTGCGATCGGCTGGAGTGTCTGATTCGTAAAGCCTTATGTTTCGTACATTTATTAAACTTGTGGTTTTAAGTTTATGATGGGTTTACTTTATTTTTCCGCTGCTAACTTAAACTGTATTTTTGGATATTTAAACATTGATCACTAATCGTGTTGATTGTGATGATTTTACAACTTAAATAATTGATTCAACATGATTAGTGGCTGGATCCTGGTAAGTCGCACGCCTCGCGGTAAAACCTTGCATGTGGAATTTAGGGTGTGACACATGGCCCCGTGCTCGCAGGGTACGGCCCCGTGTCTTCCTTCTCTTTCTTCATTTAATACGTATGTCAGATCAGTCTGCTACATGGCCCCGTGTGTCAACGGCACGGCCCCATAGCCCATGTACTTGTTGTATTATCCCATATATGCAAATTTGGAAGTTGAACATGATTCGTGCCCAAGGGACACGGCCCCGTGTCTCTTGTCTGCTTCTGTTTGTCTTCTTCTGATCTGGAATCTTGAAGGGGCGCGGCCCCATGCCGACTAGGCACGACCCCGTGCCAGACTTCTGATTCGTTGTTTTTAGTCTTGGGGTGAAGCTCAGAGGGCTTGTATAGTGTGTTGTCTTCCCGTCTTCCATACTTATGCTGAATTTTGTCCTTAATTTGTTTCTTTTGTACATTTAAGCTCTTTTTATCCTAAAAATCAAAAGTATACAAAGAAATGCACTTTTTCCAACATTAGTACTAAAAAGGGTTGATTTTATATCGTATTTGATGCAATTTATATGTTGCATTTGACGCATATCACAAGCCATGAATTGACTCAGCTCAGGGCTAATGGGGAAGTGCAAAAGCTCTCAATAAATAGTGCCTCGGGCTCAATGATGCAGATCTGCAAGGCTTAATAAGTCTTCCACTCGAAAGGGATTTAAAAGATAACTTCTCTATGGACTTTGAATTACAATTCTAGGGCCAAATCAGAGAAAAGAGAAAAGTTTATGAGAAATAAAGACTGATCCAATAAACATCTGTTCTAGGGGGAGAATGTTGGACCTACAAAAAGAACATATGGTATTCAAAAGCCAAAACACGACCTATTGATCAAGAAACAAATAGTAGATGAAGCATTCTCCTCCCAAAGATAGTGAATCTTGAACACTAATCAGAGCATCTATTTGAAGATATCCAAAGATCTATTTGAAGCCTAGGAACCACTATTAAAGAAGAAGAAACCGTTGTTCAAGGCCAAAGCCCTTTTGAATCTAAGCATTGATTATGAGACCAAACATCTGTTATGGCCAAACAGATGTTTGATACAAGCCAACAACAGTTTGAAGAACAAAGGTTTCCCAGTATAATACTTAGCTTAGAACAGACTTTTCATGTAATAGAACAAATGTTAGATCTCTGCAGATGTTTGCTAACATCTGTGGAATCTTTTCTGCTAGAAATGTTAGATGACACTATCAGGGTGACGTCAGTGGTTTGAAAACAGAGCTTTCAATACTTGTATATATAGATTATAGATGTTAGAGATCTATTAACACATTCATTCCCTTTGTACGAACAATAAAGTGTGTGATCAGGCTGAAGGGGAGTTTGTATACTGATCAATATGATATAATAAATGAGATGGATTTGGGACACTTAGCATGTTTTGGTGAAACCTCAAGGTGATTTGGGAGGGAATGCATATAAGCAACTCTTTAGAAAGTTTATTTTTGAAAAATATTGATGCATTCATTCCCTTTCTTAAATACTATGACATAACGTTTTATTTAACCCTACAAATCGCTTTCTTCTACCTCATCCTTCTGCTTGAAGCCTCCATAATCAAATCGATATCAAGTAAGTAAACCTTCTTTTAGTAGTTTTAATCCTTTTGTAAATCAGATACATTTGGTTCTTATGACGTATTGGATATGATTTATAGTTATGTTTGTATTCTTTATTTTGTGTTCAACACCTAGCATTTTTAGGTTTCGTTTTTAAGCTTTATTTTTTTATTTTGTTTTTTTGTTTTGAGTTTTCTTCAAGTTTAGATATACACTTGTATGTAAATTCATTGGATATGATTTATATCTATACATTGGTTGTTTTATGTACATGTATTAGGTTTGATATTGTTTACTTTGTTTTAAATTGAAAGGTTTGATGACGCACACCAAGTGTTTGATAAAATGCTTCAATAAAACTGGCTTTTATTCCCATGTTTTTGTATAACAATTGCTAAAGATCTTACTGTCAAGGTTGTTCGTGTTCGATTACGCACTGAAAGGATGGATAGTGAGCCTTCAAAGCAGTTCAGTCGACCAAGGGTATAGTCTCTTAAACATATAATTATGCTGATGGGATGTGAAACATGTTCTCTTAAACAAAGTTGACTTTTCATCTTGGAGTTAACCATTGATTGCATCAAAGGCTATCATTAAATTTGTTTACACATGCTAAAAATTTATATATGATGCATGTAAAGTGTATGGGTGCTATACAACTTCTTTTTGTTATCACTAATAGAGGCAAATAGGGAGTGTCATGGCGAGGAACGGGTTAAATTTTGTAGCTTTAGTACAGATTGAAACTGTTTCTTCGTCAAATTGGAGTGAGTAGGGATTTTGTTGGTTTTTTTTAAGTTTGTTTGAATAATGGTTTAAGTTATATAATTAATAAGATGTTTTATTTATTAAATGTAATTATGTTAAGCCTGATACAGATTGAGAGGCTGCAAAAATGTACTTCAAAACCCAGATCTTTTTGGATATGACTTGGCAAAGAATGTATGGCAACAGATATACGGTGGCTTTTTTATGTAACATCCGTCAAAAACGGATTTTACCAAACCCGCTCCGTTTATTAACCGAACAATCAGTTAAAAATTTCGTTGCAAATTTAATGCCCAAAATAATTTTAAACGATACATAATTAATTATTATATGGGAATATATAATTTGTTTTTGAAAAACTGTTAAAAATAAGAAAATAAAAATAATATATTCCTGCCGTGTTTCGAACCCGGGTCAGTAACCGGTTCAACACAGACTTAACACTCAACACTTAAACCACTGCGCCACTGATGTTTCTTGTTAAATGTTAGAATCATTTAATTCATAACATGACTTTCCGAATTCAAAACCGGCGCCCAAATGCAGTCGTCGGAAATCCCGGCGATCTCGCCAAGAATTAACGATTCCTTCAGTTATAACGTAAGCTTTAAACACACATCGGTTATAACCGACGCCTGAGTCCGCGACACCAACTATAACCGCCGGAAAACGTAATGACTTTGAATCAAGTCGGAAATTGGACCAAGTTCATCGATAACCTGCCTTATAAATACCCCCTCGAACCTCTGCAAACTTTTTCGCTCAAAACCGCACCCTTTCTCGGCGAAAACTCACTCGCCGGAAATCTCCTGCTCGTCGCCGGAAAACCGAACCCTCCACTTATAAGCCTTACTAAACCCCCTGAGCTTATACCGAAGTCACCCACATCCTTTTCAAGCTTTCTGAAGACTCATTGCTGCAAGACACACGACGCCGGAACCTGTTGCTGTCGCCGGAGTTCTGCCGGAGAAACAGAGGAATCCAGTCGGTATACCTCACGCTTAAATCGTCCCTTCTTTTTATTTAATCTCACCTGTAATTAACTAAAAAACGCTAAAGAAACCGATTAAAACATTGAACCAGTCGGACTTCCGATTCTGGTTAAAACTGACGAAGAAGACGAAGTTCGGTAACATATAAGTATAATTAAAATCAAGTTATTACTCTGGTTAGACACACAGTCCAGCGGTGGACTGTGTGCACAATAAACACACTAACGTCTCGAGTTCGAATCTTGTCCCACACACGCTGCCTTAATAAAAATGTTTTTTTTTGTTAACTGAACCGGATTCATTTCATATATATGTTAAGTTTATTAATAACCGGAATAATAACCAAGTTAGACACACAGTCCAGTGGTGGACTGTGTGTATGTTTAAATCACAGGACACGAGTTCGAGTCCGGGCTACTGCACCGACTCGGACAAATATCTAACTTTTTAAATAAGTCAGAAATGAAAATACTTAGTTTGTATTTAAGTATAATAAAAATCGGTTTATATAACATGTTAAACACAAAGTCCAGCGGTGGACTGTGTGTTAACTCAACCCACAGGTCCCGGGTTCGAGACCTGTGGAGCGCACCGGTCCGATTCAGTTAAATCGTTTTTAAAATAAATGATTTTCGGTTTAATCTAATTAATATATAAATATAATTAAAAACATAAATATTTCGGGTTAGACACGTAGCTCAGTTGGTAGAGCTGCGTGCACGCGTACGGGAGGTCTCGGGTTCGAGCCTCACTCAGCGCACATATACTCGCATTCGAACCGGTCAAAGTCAACAGTCAACGGTCAATGGTCATCGGTCAACGATCAAAAAAAAAGTCAAATTTTTTTATTTTTATTTATTTATTTTCATTAAAAATCAATTAAAAATACTTAAAAATAACATTTTTAAGGTTAGAAAATAGCCTTAAACTCACAAAAATACACCCAACAATCCTACTAAAATAGACTAATAAAATCGGTTTACTTACCGAACCATAATGCTATTTATCTAGGTTAATTTCACTCGTGGTTAAAACCACTTCGCGTGCATTCAACATCATCAACCGAACGCACCCACTGTGAGTGAATCTTACAACTCCCCCTTTTTAATTACACGTTTTGGGGTGTGTCATGTGTCACAAAATAATTAACTCGTTTATTTAAAACTTGTGCCATACCATATCGTGATCTAAACTTAGATTGTTTATATTGTTGTGATTACGTATTTCATTTTGTCAAATTATACAAAATTCATTCATTAAGCCCATCAGTTCCTCGTGGTAGACGAGTTGAGCAACGCGTGCCTCAAAACCAATTCATTATTGTTCATTGTGTGTATTATTGAGTTTATATTATTTGTAGTTATGTCTTTCATATTATCATGTTTATGCAATTCATTCATTAGGCCCATCAGTTCCTCGTGAGAGACGAGTTGAGCAACGCGTGCCTCAAAACCAATCCATTATTATTCATGTGTGTTTTGTTTGATATTAAATTGATTTATGAATAAGTTTACATCTATTTTTACTCATGTGTGGTTGTGCACTTATTTCATAATCATTTAAATAAACTTGCTCAAATGTTTTTCCATAGGATTCACTCGCCAACTTTTTGTTGATCCAAAAACCCTTTTACACATGATACAGGTGAACAGGATGAAGCAATGAAAACATAGGAAATGCCTTAGAAGAAAACAAAGAAGCTTAGATTGATGTTAGGTCATGATGTATTTATGGTTGTAAAGTTCCTATTAAATTGTATTAATGAATATGAAACGTATAATAAATGTCATGAGCTTTGATGATAACCCAATCATGCCCCGGTCACCTTTTCCGCTGCGGGTCGGGGTGTGACAGATTGGTATCAGAGCCATGACTATAGGGATATAGGATAGGTTATTAGACCCTTAGAGCCTATACTATAGTCTGCCTAAATTTTAATTGATTAGGTGGTTACATACAAACTTGTGATATTTATTTGTTTCATATTTGTTTATATTTACAGTCAAACATACATGCTTATATACATATTCATTATACATATATCAATGTTCATATATTCAATTCATTTTCATACTCTCATTATTCAAAGATTTTGTTGCAATTTTCAAATCTCATCAAAGTAAGTTCTGCGACGGGCATGTAGTAACTGGAAGGGTACAAGTACCGGTAGTCGGAACGTCCTGTCTAGGTTGGCATTCGTATAAATCCAATATAACGGACCAGTTTGCCTACCTGGGGACCAACGATGAGAGTACGAAGGACCTATTAGGCCAAAGCATGCCACACCAAACGTCGTTCGAACTAACCCCACTTTGAGGTGTCACCGTGTCTACACCTGGACACACTCCGAATATCACACGTTGTATACATATTTCTCGATTTTCTCCGGGTTTTAGTGTACGCAACCAGGCAAACCCATGCGAACCATATGAAAAACCGGTATTCATGGGGGCCCACATGATTACAAAGGTAAAGTATGGCGGCATGTAGGGCCTAATGGCGAGCAAAGCCCAAGACATCCTATGGATGTAGTAGATTTATTTTTCTATAATTATTTTATGAATGTTCATTCCTGAATGCGACCCATGATCCCAAAAGCATCCAACTCATACTCTTGACATGTATTCCTTGTAGATGTCTTCTAACCACACCCGTAGGAAGACAAGAGCAGGAAAAGCCCGCGAACGCATGGCTGCCCTAATCGCTCAACAAATGGCTGCAGTAATACCCAACATTGTAATCCAAGTCCAACAAGCACTTACCGCTAATCCTGTCAATCAAGAAAACCAAAACATTATCAACTCTCTCCCAAATACCACTAAATGCACCTACAAGCATTTCAAATCATGCGACCCTCCGAAATACAAAGGGACTGAAGGCGTCACCGCTCTCCTCCATTGGTTTGAAGAAATGGAGAACACCTTTCTAAGTTGCGATTGCCCCGATGATCGCAAAGTACGATATGCTACCGGTCGATTATATGGGATAGCACTTACTTGGTGGAATACAGAGAAAGCCAAACGAGGCGTCGACGATGCTATGACTTTAACTTGGAACGAATTGAAGGAAATCATGACCAGACGATTTTGCCCAAGGAGCGAAATCAAGAAATTAGAAGATGAATTTTATTCGTTGAAGCAAAAGGAAGGAGACCACACCACATACAACAAAAGATTTCTCGAGTTACATCAAATGGTTCCCAACATGTTCACTCCCCTCTACCGTTTGATCGAGCACTACATTCGTGGTCTTCTGTCAAAGATTCAAGACTCTGTAATAAGTACCTTGCCTGCAACTTTGGAAGCAGCAATGGAGCTAGCAACAGAGCTCACCGAGAACCGAATCCGAACAAAGACTTCAAGGAGGAGAAGAAGAAGGATAAAGAATCGACTGAAACCTCCGACTCCACCCAAACCGAATCCCCTTCTCAACCCACTTCTAAGAGAAAAAGAGACGGCAACTTTTCGCTACTACCCAACGTAATCAACCAATTTCACACGCCATACCCATTCAAGCTATCCCAATCACCCAAGTGGCACCCAACTCAACTTACCCAAATAAGAAACCATATCTTGGACCTCACCCTCGATGCAACAACTGTTTTTATCACCATCCCCTTACCTTCCCTTGTCGACTATGTGCAACTTGTGGACGCTATGGTCATATGAGCAAGGTTTGCCGCACCTTTCAAAACCAAACATCTTCCCCTACTCAAACCATGAACCAAACCTATCAGCAACCCCAATACCCCATGTTCCCATATGTTCGAGCTTGTTTCAATTGTGGCGACCCTACCCACTTTAGAAACACATGCCCTCAATTGGTTAACGTCATCAACGCTCAAGCCCAATCAAACCCAGTTAACCAAGTAAACCAAGAAAACCCAACCACTAGTCCACCAGCAAGAGGAAGAGTCTTCAACATCAACGCCAATCCTGTCGAACGATAATGACGGCCCAAACGAAGATACCCAACTAGTCCTCTTCACCGAAAATCCAGATTCAACTCCTATCGTTTAGTTCTATGTTTTTCTTTATCACATCGAACCAAACATAACTTAAGGATAAAGCCAATGAAACTTTGACGAGAATACGGTGGATACGCTGCTGGTACTTCCTATATATAAGTATTCTTGTCAAAGGATCAGAAGCATTATCTGGCGGTTATGAGAGGTTCCATGTGTAGACTGTATGAGTAATTATTGTACATGTAATTTCATAGGCCGCCGCTCCCCATTACATTATGAGCGTTGAGCATGTTCCCCATTTCATTATGAGGTTGAACCTGGCGTGCCCAATTTTTCATTTCAGTACATGCAATACGATCGGCTCCGTTTGATTGAGCCTTGATCGCACAGACATTTTTCATTTTCAGTACATGCAATATGATCGGCTCCGTTTGATTGAGCCTTGATCGCACAGACATTTTCATTATCAGTATCTTGTGGTGTTGTTGTTTTGTTGTAGAGTCGCATAGAATCTAATCATAACTTGCAGATAAGTCGATGAGAATTTGACAAGAATATGGTGGATACGCCGCTGGTACTTCCTATATATAAGTATTCTTGTTAAATGATCGGAGGCATTATCAGACGGTTATGAGAGGTTCCATGCATAGGCTGTTTGTGTGATTGTTGTCTAGATTAAGTTTATTATTTTCAGTACATGCAATACGATCGGCTCCGTTTGATTGAGCCTTGATCGCACAGACATTTTCATTTTCAGTACATGCAATACGATCGGCTCCGTTTGATTGAGCCTTGATCGCACAGACATTTTCATTATCAGTATTTTGTGGTTGTTGTGTTTGTAGGAGAATCACATAGAACTAATCATAACTTGTGGATAAAGTCAATGAAAATTTGACAAGAATATGGTGGATACGCCGCTGGTACTTCCTATATATAAGTATTCTTGTCAAATGACCGGAGGCATTATCAGGCGGTTATGAGAGGTTCCATGTATAGGCTGTTTGTAGATTAAGTTTATTATTTTCAGTACATGCAATACGATCGGCTCCGTTTGATTGAGCCTTAATTGCATAGACAATTTCATTTTCAGTACACACAATACGATCGGCTCCGTTTGATTGAGCCTTGATCGCACAGACATTTTTCATTTTCAGTATTTATGAGTTTGTTGTATTGGTTGTAGAGTCACATAGGACTAATCATAATTCACTGATAAAACCAATGAAAATTTGAGAGAATATGGTGGATACGCCGCTGGTACTTCCTATATATAAGTATTCTTGTCAAAGGATCAGAGGCATTGTCAGACGATTATGAGAAGTTCTATGTAGGATTTAGTAGTTTCTTGGTAACTAATCATAACTTGTGGATAAAACCAATGAAAATTTGGCAAGAATATGGTGGATACGCCGCTGGTACTTCCTATATATAAGTATTCTTGCCAAAGGATCAGAGGCATTATCAGGCGGTTATGAGAAGTTCCATGTAGGATTTAGTATTCCTTGGTTGAAATTTGTGTTACATTTATATCATCTTGCTATTTAAAGAGATTGGATTGTGTTCCATTTCTACATAACTAACCTCTCCATCATAACAAACGAGAGAGGAACTGTCACCATTCAAACATATATGCTATCAGAATGTGGATTCAAAACATTTATTTTAGATCTGTTGTGTTTATTTATTATGTTCTCAATGTAGGTTGTAGTATTAGAATTTTTGCCTTAGGAAAAACATATCTCCAAAACCCTTATGCATGATATCATAGTTAGCGAATCAATTCTGCTTATCAATACTTTTTACAGTAGGCAACAAAAAGCGATTCCTGTAATAGGGTACTTAACCCTTACAAGGAACGTTACCGCCTCGAACAAAAACTTAAACCCTTACTTTCTCTAAGCATGTAACTGTCAAACTAAACACCATCATTCTTTTAGTCAAATATATCACTATTTAAATTTCGGGACGAAATTTCTAAAAAGCAGGGATACTGTAACATCCGTCAAAAACGGATTTTACCAAACCCGCTCCATTTATTAACCGAACAATCAGTTAAAAATTTCGTTGCAAATTTAATGCCCAAAATAATTTTAAACGATACATAATTAATTATTATATGGGAATATATAATTTGTTTTTGAAAAACTGTTAAAAATAAGAAAATAAAAATAATATATTCCTGCCGTGTTTCGAACCCTGGTCAGTAACCGGTTCAACACAGACTTAACACTCAACACTTAAACCACTGCGCCACTGATGTTTCTTGTTAAATGTTAGAATCATTTAATTCATAACATGACTTTCCGAATTCAAAACCGGCGCCCAAATGCAGTCGTCGGAAATCCCGGCGATCTCGCCAAGAATTAACGATTCCTTCAGTTATAACGTAAGCTTTAAACACACATCGGTTATAACCGACGCCTGAGTCCGCGACACCAACTATAACCGCCGGAAAACGTAATGACTTTGAATCAAGTCGGAAATTGGACCAAGTTCATCGATAACCTGCCTTATAAATACCCCCTCGAACCTCTGCAAACTTTTTCGCTCAAAACCGCACCCTTTCTCGGCGAAAACTCACTCGCCGGAAATCTCCTGCTCGTCGCCGGAAAACCGAACCCTCCACTTATAAGCCTTACTAAACCCCCTGAGCTTATACCGAAGTCACCCACATCCTTTTCAAGCTTTCTGAAGACTCATTGCTGCAAGACACACGACGCCGGAACCTGTTGCTGTCGCCGGAGTTCTGCCGGAGAAACAGAGGAACCAGTCGGTATACCTCACGCTTAAATCGTCCCTTCTTTTTATTTAATCTCACCTGTAATTAACTAAAAAACGCTAAAGAAACCGATTAAAACATTGAACCAGTCGGACTTCCGATTCTGGTTAAAACTGACGAAGAAGACGAAGTTCGGTAACATATAAGTATAATTAAAATCAAGTTATTACTCGGGTTAGACACACAGTCCAGCGGTGGACTGTGTGCACAATAAACACACTAACGTCTCGAGTTCGAATCTTGTCCCACACACGCTGCCTTAATAAAAATGTTTTTTTTTGTTAACTGAACCGGATTCATTTCATATATATGTTAAGTTTATTAATAACCGGAATAATAACCAAGTTAGACACACAGTCCAGTGGTGGACTGTGTGTATGTTTAAATCACAGGACACGAGTTCGAGTCCGGGCTACTGCACCGACTCGGACAAATATCTAACTTTTTAAATAAGTCAGAAATGAAAATACTTAGTTTGTATTTAAGTATAATAAAAATCGGTTTATATAACATGTTAAACACACAGTCCAGCGGTGGACGTGTGTTAACTCAACCCACAGGTCCCGGGTTCGAGACCTGTGGAGCGCATCGGTCCGATTCAGTTAAACCGTTTTTAAAAGTAAATGATTTTCGGTTTAATCTAATTAATATATAAATATAATAAAAAACAGAAATATTTCGGGTTAGACACGTAGCTCAGTTGGTAGAGCTGCGTGCACGCGTACGGGAGGTCTCGGGTTCGAGCCTCACTCAGCGCACATATACTCGCATTCGAACCGGTCAAAGTCAACAGTCAACGGTCAATGGTCATCGGTCAACGGTCAAAAAAAAAGTCAAATTTTTTTTTATTTTTATTTATTTATTTTAATTAAAAATCAATTAAAAATACTTAAAAATAACATTTTTAAGGTTAGAAAATAGCCTTAAACTCACAAAAATACACCCAACAATCCTACTAAAATGGACTAATAAAATCCGTTTACTTACCGAACCATAATGCTATTTATTAGGTTAATTTCACTCGTGGTTAAAACCACTTCGCGTGCATTCAACATCATCAACCGAACGCACCCACTGTGAGTGAATCTTACAACTCCCCCTTTTTAATTACACTTTTGGGGTGTGTCATGTGTCACAAAATAATTAACTCGTTTATTTAAAACTTGTGCCATACCAGATCGTGATCTAAACTTAGATTGTTTATATTGTTGTGATTACGTATTTCATTTTGTCAAATTATAAAAAATTCATTCATTAAGCCCATCAGTTCCTCGTGGTAGACGAGTTGAGCAACGCGTGCCTCAAAACCAATTCATTATTGTTCATGTGTGTATTATTGAGTTTATATTATTTGTAGTTATGTCTTTCATATTATCATGTTTATGCAATTCATTCATTAGGCCCATCAGTTCCTCGTGAAAGACGAGTTGAGCAACGCGTGCCTCAAAACCAATCCATTATTATTCATGTGTGTTTTGTTTGATATTAAATTGATTTATGAATAAGTTTACATCTATTTTTACTCATGTGTGGTTGTGCACTTATTTCATAATCATTTAAATAAACTTGCTCAAATGTTTTCCATAGGATTCACTCGCCAACTTTTTGTTGATCCAAAAACTCTTTTACACATGATACAGGTGAACAGGATGAAGCAAGGAAAACATAGGAAATGCCTTAGAAGAAAACAAAGAAGCTTAGATTGATGTTAGGTCATGATGTATTTATGGTTGTAAAGTTCCTATTAAATTGTATTAATGAATATGAAACGTATAATAAATGTCATGAGCTTTGATGATAACCCAATCATGCCCCGGTCACCTTTTCCGCTGCGGGTCGGGGTGTGACATTTAATGTGGCTCTTTTATTTTCATATTGGTTATCTTGGCTCTTTAAGTTGACTCTTATATTTACTATATTGGTTGTTGGAGTTTCTTATGGAAGTTTTCTCTTTAGGTCTTCCCAAATAGAATATGTTAACGTTTTTTATGTTATCTCTTTTTGTGAGAACATGGAATTTTGTTAGTTACATATAATTGAAGCTTATATTTAGTGAGGTTACATTTGTGGTGGAAGAGTGCCTAATTCATGGATATTCCTTTTTATTTTTGTATTATCACCTATTAGAAAATTATCGCCTAAATCTAATATGGTTAAATCCGTATATACTTCATGGCGAATTGTTGGATAGGCCAGGGAATCATGTGAACAAGTATCACAAGACTCCCATAATGTAAATTTGTGTAACTCGTTTTTATATTCATATGTGTTATTTCCAATACTTTGTATATTATTATTGTTGTTGTTATTTGATGTGTTTTCACTTTTAAATGATTGGGATTATTGTGAAATATTGTTATTAGGTTGGTCTTGAAATGATCAGTCGCATATCCCAGAAACAAAGGTTTGTGATGAGCACCCTACAATCTAACATTTTAGTTAAAATAGGTATGCATGTTGATACAAGTGTTACCCTTAATTGAAAGCTTATGTTTGTCTATTGAAATTTTCATTTTGCAGAACATACGTTTGCTAAAGTTGGAGGAAGAACCCTATATTCTAGATTTATATATTCGCTAATTTCTTTCACAAAAATTCTTCAATAGGCTTCACAGGTATGCTTTTTTCCCCCTCTTTTTATCATGTCTTTTAAACTACAATCATTTTTTTTTATATTTTGTTTCTTGAATCATTTACATATTCAAAACCCTAAATTGATTGTTCTTTTGAAGAGCGTCTCTTTTTTTCAATCGTTCAGCAGGTACATTTTCATCCTAAATTGATCATATACCTTAGACTTTATTTTGTAAGCAGGTGCATTTTCATCCCTAAATTGATCATATACATTAGACTTATTTTGTAAGCATCTGAAATACGAATTGTTTTCTAGCTTATTAGATTATGGGTTAGTGGATGTTCGGATATTGATGAAACTTTAAAGATTATGAAAGATCCATGTGGATTATAAAACTGCAACTTTTTTAGCTGCAGTGTCATATACGAAGCTTTTTTGAACAGTGAGATTGTTCGTTCAGCATTTGATGCCTCACCTTTGGTTGCTATCAAGGTTATGTATTGGGTTACTCTTTAACTTTAGTTCTGTCAATTTATTTATACATCATATTAATGTTATTATTAAATTGTTAATTATACATTTATTAGTTTTGTTTTAACTCTTAAATTTAGGAAAAAAAATGCATCCTTCCATAATATCTATAAGATAATACATGGCCCCTTAGCTGGTTTAGGGTGTTGCTTATTCATGCTCTTATCATACCATTGTTAGTTAAAATTGGTGCTTAGTTATTTACTTTATTTGTGTTATTTTGCTTAAAACTTGGTATAATTGAAAACTCATATGAAGAGACATGATTCATATCGTGTCATTTCATCATAGTTTGAACTTAAAACCTAATGTTTATTCAAGTACAGCATGTTTTCAAGATAGAAATGGAAAAACTACAACAACTATAATTAGAAAATGGGATGAAAGACTGTATTTTGTTAATAAAGACTATTTTGGAAAAGGAAAACGTGACCCGTTTTAGATGTCTGTTTGTTGTGGAGAAAAGGAACACCTCCGAAGTTCCCCACAAGATATATTCTAACTCCCTTTGTAATTACTTTAAGCGATCTTACCTTCAAACTTAAGGTAAAATGAATTCTCTATTACTAGAAAATCTATGTTTGTTTTCATATTAATAATTATTTTAATATGTTCGCAATTACTTTTATCTTTTTAGGAGAAGCGTCCACCAACTTATTCATGACTAAGACCATACCAAAGGTGTTTAGTAACAACATGCATTTTTGTTTTTTCTATATATAATAACATTATTAGGCAAACTCTATACATGTGTTAACTAAGTTCGAGCCGTCGCAACGCGTTTTGCTGATGAAAGTGGAATCCATCAAGATGTAACACTGAAGAACTATACATATGGATTGAAACATCTCTTGAGGTTTGTATTATACTTCATGTTCATTGTCCTAAATGTCACACTACATTCATATACTTTTTCTTTAATCCTTAGGTACTCAATGTTACATATACTATAATTTGGAACTTTTGTTAATATGGAATTTGAATGAGTAAGATTCTTCAAACTGAAGTGAAGAGTAATATTATATAGGCGTGCGGGTTGGTGAAAAACCTTGCATTGACGGTTTACGTAATTGTTGGGTCAGCTGCATGCCCGGTTCTGAAAGTTATAGAATAATGGAATACAGAGAACTTCGAGGTGAACATTATTAAAAATATATTGACGACTTTTGTTTCTAAAAGCATTTTTTTAATTATTTGAATCTGGTACACTTTTACTTCTCCTTTGGAAATTCTCTTTTGCTGTCATCCTAAAGTTTTCTTATACAAAGTTTCGAACATCTTTCATAAAAAAAGGTAAAAGAAAATACATAATTTAGATTTATTGGCAACTCCATAAGGAGACCCTTGCGAATGAGTCTTTACGCATGATGTTATTTATAATTCTTTTGTTTTAGGGCGAGGTGATTATGAACGAGATTTATCATCTTCAAGTGAAGGTTTGACTTGCCTAGATTTTTTACAACTTTCTTCTTAATTAGATATGTAATTCATAACCTGTGTTAGAAATTGTAAAACCTGGTATATTCGAGATATATTCAAGGATAGGAATAGAAAAAATATTTTTAATATGAGATTGTATTTGAGGCACAGTGTCTTCCAAATTTGTTTGAAAAGTTAATTTAATATATATAATTCTATTAATGAACTAAGAGTTATGGTTAACAAAACATTTTAGATGTAGTTGGCATCGATACTTTTATCAAGAAAGTGTCAAGGACCAAAGTTACTATATGTAGGTGTACTTTTATAACCAAGTCTCAAGTTTCCACTTAATTTATGGTTTTGTTATTGTCTACGTCGATGTTAAAAGTTTTTTTTATTTTAGCTCAATTTAACATCTTAGTTACAAGCTATGTTTTTTCCCTAAAAAAGGGATAAGGACTATGAGTAGAAATGACAATTTTATATCTAATAGGTTAAACAAAATGGTAAGTGGTGCATGTGGAAAGAAAATGGGTCAAATGGTTCAAACAAATAAAAAGTCAAGTGCTAAGTGTATAGCGCATAAGGTCTTCTTAATCACTTTAGTAAAAATGTTTGTGCTTATCATTGTAAACATATTTGTGTATGTGACCTGTTAAGTTTTATATTTTTTTAAAGAAGGTGTTTAAGGATAAAATTGCGGATGCTTTGTATCATTAACAATTGGGCTTTTGATTTTGTATATTTGATTTGTTGATCTTCTGGATTGATTGTCGCTCATGAATTTCTGTGTTTTATTCCATATTGATTTTTAAAGATAGAACTACTTTAGGAAAAAGATTGATAAGAAATTTTGAAACCATGAAAGATAATTTTGAATCTAGGAAGTCTTATTGACTTTGAAACTCATGTTACAGATTGCAATTTCCATTTTGATGCATGATGCAACAGCAAAGGAAAAGATTGGCAATACTTGAAGAATGTGTTGACTTTTCGGTCAGTGTTTATTTTTTAATTATGTGGATTTTTCAATGAAATTTAAAATATATATATACAGTTGTATTTAATAAATTTAAATATCCGAACCTGTAAGTATTCACGGTTGATAACCTAGTTGTACTATATTTGTAATCTTTTTATTTTAATAGAAAACAGTCTTGATATAACAACCTGCTTGTGTGTTTATATTACTTTCATTACAATTTATAAATTGTTTGTTCTTTGATAGTTTAAATACACAAGTACGGTAAACTCAATTCCTACACCAATCGAGTGAACCAAGATAACTAGAAGGTACGTAGACGAGCATTCAACACCGATTCGGTTCAAGACAATAGTGATGCGGTCGGCAGCGCGATAAAATCTTTATGCTATGAGTTTATTTTTGAATAAAACATTTTGAGTTTAATTTTGTACGAACTAGTTCAATCAAATAAAGTTGGTATGATTTCTAAATACACGTGTAACGATTCATTTTTTAGTATGTCTAAACCTTAACAAGTCATCCATTTCAGCTTGAACTCAAGAAGTTACTCTGTTGGAACCCTATTTGCTACAAGCGGTGGTCCTAAACATCCCAAGTGTCACAACCCTAATTATATTTGTAACATGTGCCTAGAGCTCACCAAATTCGAGTTAAGGGCACATGAAAATGTTGAACTTAAAAGAATATTTTTATAAATAAATTTTAGATTGTTTTAGGCATGCCAAAAATTTTGTCACTAATATTTCACACTTAGTGAAATGTTAAATCAAGTATACAAAACGCAATAAACATGAACCTGTTCAATAACATTAATGTTTATACAATGCCTTTTTAAAACAAATAAAAGTTCCTGGTAGAATAGAAATTTTCCTACTACAGTTTCTTCACCCGAGATGAACCTCTGGACTGCGTATTCCAAGAACATTCTTTTGCCTCCATAATTTATCTTATGACCCCCTACGGTTGTTGGATTGGTAGTCGACCCCTAACTTGTAGAAGTTAATGTTGATGCAGAATGTCTATAGCCTATGTCTTAGGGTCATATCGAATCATTGTAATAGGGTTTTACATGTTTGAATTACATTTTCGATGTTTTGTAAGTCACTTGGCACGAAGTGGCAAGCCAACTCCTGCGAAGCTGGAAAGTCTATATATAGCACATTTGTATCTTGAGCCTGTAACAATTTTGCAGAGTGTACGGTGAAGCCCTGCACAGTTTGTTTCAAGTTTGTACACGTTATTCATATTAATGAAATAGTAAACTTTAAACAGTAATCTTTATATTGTCGCTTGTTATAAAATGGATTCCGCACATGTTATAACTAGTTAATCAGATTAGGTCTTGTGCTTATTTGGCTAAAAAGATCCTACAAGTGGTACAGAGCTATGGAAGCTTTGCGTGTAATCGTTGTTCGAATCTGACGAGTTTCGGTGTTTTTCGACGTATCGTTCGTGTATTTCGGACTGAATTGATTGATTTTCGGATTAAAACTGATCATTTTGAACTGTATTCGTTGTTTTTAGCATAGTTTGCGAAATCGGATGTTTTTCATGTACTTCGGAACTGTTTCAATGAAATTGAATCGAATTTGGTTGATTTCGGCTTGTTTCGATAATCTTCGGTTAAGATCTTGATGATTTCAGACTGATTCGATCTAACTTCAGTTGGTTTTAGATCATTTTCGAACTGAATCGGTGATTTTCGGTTAAAGGTTTGGTATTTTTGGACTGTTTCGATTTGATTCTACTTGTCGTTTGAACTTTTCAGAAAGTTTTCATCGAATTCAGTTGTGTTTCAGTAAAAGTTTTGAACAATTCGAACATCATATGTGTAATCTGGATAGTTTCGGTGTGTCGTTTAATCGTTTAAGTGCACTATAACAATCATCGTCGTATGCACGTATCAAAAAACAAGTGTTCTTTATTTCAGATCTGAAATTAAAGATTTTTAAATTGATTGTTTAGACCTGAAATAAAGAAGATAAAATGTTTTTAACCTGAAACTGAACATTACAAACTGAAATATGTTATTGTGTTGAATCTAAATGACGAAAAAAGAGTATTCAGATCTGATTTTGCGGTCTTCATTATAGAATTCATTGAGGGTTTCCGAGTAACCAGATCTGATTTTGCGGTCTTCATTATAGAATTCATTGAGGGTTTCCGAGTAACCAGATCTGAATCGCCTGAGTTGAACTTGTTATATGCTATTTTTGCTGTGGTTTAATAAAAAAATAAAAAACCTTTGAATTTGCGTTCCAGATCAGAATCAAAATGGAAGTTACAGTTTGTTTTTTATTAGATCAAAATCGTATTGTTGCAGCTAAAGTAGTATTGTGAAATAGAAAAGTGAATCTGAAAGATCTTGGTGTTGATTGCTGTTGATGAATTATCGAAGTTGAAGAGATTGTTGCAGGTTATCTGATATTAGAGATAATAAAGAAAAGAGCGACACTAGTTTTTGTCACTAAAGCATTAGGGTTGTAAAAATAAAAAATAAAAAAGGGGATTGGGATAATAATGATGTATCGTGTGAACTGAGATTTTCTTGAGAATTGGTATAAGGGTGGTAGGGGTGTAATCGGTGAGTGGGGTGTTTGAGTGGGTTTACCGATCGGTAGATTGGTAACTCAAATGAATTGTTGAAATCGGTGGGTATTCATCGAACTAGAAGAGAAGAGATAGAGGGGAAAGAGAGGGTTAGTGGTGGGTCCCATCCCTTTTTCAACAATCACAAATTTTTTATATCATATGTTTGAGCACCCCTAGTGTTTAAGTACAAATTGAATAGTGAATGGGGAAGTTAACATGGCATGATTTTATTGGTTAAAAAAAATTTACCACTCCCCACTTAAGGAGTGCCCCTTCCACCCTAAGTTTTTAGGTTTTGAAAAGCACATGTAAGATTTAAATAAAGAATGTGTGATTGGACATCCTCGTAGTTTGAAATAATTCAAAGCACATTCTAGTGCGGAAGAAATATTTTAGATTCAAATCATGTGTATATTTTAGATTCAAATCATGTGTGTATATATATATATATATATTTGTAAAACATATATATATAATCAAATTGAATCGAACATACTTATACATATAAATGAGGTTCACTAAACATGAAAATATATACATAAGGATCGAGTATCTCTTCAAGTATAAAAATATATATATAACGATTCAAGTATATATAAATATATATAAGGATCGAG
The DNA here is from genome assembly GCA_947069175.1 of Scalesia atractyloides. Taxonomy (NCBI): domain Eukaryota; kingdom Viridiplantae; phylum Streptophyta; class Magnoliopsida; order Asterales; family Asteraceae; genus Scalesia; species Scalesia atractyloides. The sequence goes on along the minus strand of CAMTDV010000028.1, from coordinate 9,510,992 downwards.
TATCCCTTCAAACATGAATATATATATATATATATATATATATATATATATATATATTTATTGTTCATATCAACAACATCGTGCGAGACACGGGGAAGCACATGGGCTAGGCCCACTTACATCGTGCTAGGCGCGAAGACTCATGAAGGGCAAGGCCCATTCATACCTAACAACTAAACATGAAGATATCTATTTATAAAATATATATTAAAAACAAACGAACTGACAAGCTACCAACGAACTAAAACGATCAAGGGTATCCAAACAAAACAAATAAAATGTTTAATGAGTTTTCAAGATGAGCAACATGTACAAGGTCAAGTGAGACCTAAGTTGCAATATATGTACGAACGCCCGAGTTTGCTATCACATTTATACAGACGCAAAACAATGAATTCATGTCCCTTCTTTCAAACTTTTAATGTTTTATTGGCGCATAAGTAGAGAATTACCAAGAGTAACCATTAATCGAAATCACTGAGGTGCAAAGGGTGTAGATCTACTGAGTTTTGGCGAGCTCCACTCCTGGTTTTTTGGTCTTTTAAGGGTGCTTTTGTGGTCCCGCATCGAAAGACTCCGAATATCATCGTCTAGGTTTGGTTGCTTACTTGTGTGGCACACATATTAATGTCCTTGCAAAACATTAATGATCCTCGAATTTCATAGACACTTTCACATACCGGTTTACAAAACAAGATTTTCAAATGTTTTCAAGACTCATTTGATACAAAACAAACAAACACATGAATTCACCAGCTTTATGTTGACTTTTCAAAGTTACATGTATTTCAGGTAACTAGTAGATCCTTACACTTCATGAAACACGAACGAGCATGTCAAGAAAGCGGTGAGCATGTCAAGAAAGCGGTGTCATCCTTTTTGAGGATTTGATTTACATATCTCGCCCTTGTGCGAAAGATGGAATGCAAAACCTGGATCTGTTAAAACTATATTTTCGTACAAGTCTTTTGAAAACAATATAACATGTATGACGTTTGAGAACAAACTTGTGACTTGTAAACTTTTTATATCTTGGAATGGATGAACATCGCGCATATTTTATTCATATAGTTTGTTTACTTACATCGTATGCAATGAAAACCGATCAAGTTCACACCTTGCGCTTCCGCATACGAGCAGGTGTAACACCTGTCTCTAAGGCATATCAACTAACGTACTATCCATAGGATAGCAACTCATATAACAAATACCATGTATCAGTCCATGCACATATACTCCCATACTTTCACATTGGCACACGTATGTATCATTTCACGTATTTAAGTGTGTTTTACCATTACCACGACTTTCCCAAACTTCCTCATATAAGCAAGTATGTTATTACGTTCCAGACCATAATAACTCACTTGCCCTACGAGACTATCCTGATACACCATTAGAACAATCTTACAAGATTCGTCAATCACTCAATGCTATTGATTATTTCTCATTTATGTTTACTAGGGTTTGAGCCTTATAATCTAGGCCTTCCTAAAGCCATCCTAATTCTCTATAACCAATGGCTCTGATACCATCTTCTATCACATCCCTGACTAGTAGCGGAAGTTAAAAAAAGGATGCAAACCTCTGGTACAAGCAAATTGTTTATAAAGATACTATATTGTTATTCAATTGTACTTTAGATTACATTGTTGATTACATACTACATGTATGCTACAATGGCATGTTCCCGCAAACCACGTTAATCTTTGAAACATCATGCTTCTATACATGTATTCATTTGTAAAGCACATCTTGAACAACAAACACATGTATCACACAAGTCTCAAGTTACCTGAAAGCATGTTAAGTTTTGCAAGGTCAACTACAAATAGTTGGTGAGTTTCACAAGTTTTGTTTGTATCGAATCAATGTATACACAATTCAAGTTTTGTACATTAGATGTAATTATACCAAGCCCACAAGTGTTCAGTAGTGTTGTGGCCCACATCCGCCACTTAAGCACTTTCCACCCCAAGTAGCTATGTCTCACACCACACATCGTGTTCACAGTATATGCATGGACATGTGCAATTGCAATAGAACCCATGGCAGTATTCACACATCCACCGGCCTATAGTTGATTACTTGTGTTTGTGAGAACTTTCCGTGTGTTAAGCCAACTCTGATAATTCACATCAAATCACAATTCATATGTAAGTATGTACGTAGATAAACATGCTTTTCACCCCAAGTAAAATAGTTTGAAACAGGGATAATGAAACTCGCATAATAGCGTAATTCAAGTAAGCTCACACGTAAAATATTCGTTAATCCAAACTCCGCGTTTCTCGATCCTTTGTGCAACTTCTACCCTTTCAAAGGTTTTGTTAAGCTATGTTCAGTAACTATACATGACATACAACACAAATATGCATTTGGCCTTGTCAATCAAGGCCTTGTCATCATTCTTTATCGGTTAAATATTGTTTTGTCCGAATCTTGTCGAATAGATTATGTTTTTGATCCATAATCAAATGTTTTGCATTATCAAATGACATGCATGATCTTGTTACACATATACTAGATTTGAACAGCCTTTAAGTCTCAAAACATCGAGGGGGTTTATAGGTCAAATTAGTTCTTTTTGTTAATTTCATGTTTTAGACATAAAAAAACATTAAAACTCATAAAAATCACGTTATGCCTCAAAGATTTGGTGAGTTCTTGCTATAATATTGTCGGGGCAGTAAGTATGAAGCTTGAGAGCAATTTGGAAATGTTTAATTTTGCAAAAGTGAAAAGAAGGTCGGGGGCTGAATTACGATCGGAATTCCAAGAAAAGAATGGTGGTTCGCAATTTGCTTTTCTTTATATATTAATATTAATATTTAATATTATATATAAATTATAACTTTATAATTAATTCAACTATTTCACTCATTTTACTCGTGTATCTGTCAATATATAACGTTTTATAAAATTATGAATATGCCGTTGAAGCGAGATTATTTTTCTCTACGTTTTGAAAATATGTTATTAGATATTACGGTTAAGTCCGGTTTTATACGGTTGGTATAAACTGTAAACCGAACCATTACTACGGTTTGAAATTTCTTAAAATGACCGATCAGAAGTTAAAGAAAAAAACCATACCGATGACTGGTTTGGACAATTTTAAGGTTTGAAACCGAGCCGTGAACACCCCTATCATATTACTATTACAATTATCACTATTCTTGATTGTTATTGTTACCGATGTTATTTCAGCCTATTATTCCGTACCGGACATTTGGCTCATTCAGTATATATCATTTCACCATAGGTTCATAGGTTACTTTGGGTATAGTGAAGAATAAACCCTAAGGTGCTAACTAAAGATTTTCACTTTTATAAAATAAAAATATGTACTTTGGTCCTAAGGCTATGAACAATCCTAACTTTAATAGTAACGGAACTATGTCATGTTTCGATTACCATTACTAGTGACACGTCACCCAATCCACGGTGGAGTGTTACGGATCTCCACACTTTTTACCTTGAAACCATGGAATTGTGCATAATTCATAATGGTAAGTTTTGAATATTCTAGTGTTGGATGGTTGTATAGTTTAGAAAGAGTATATGTATATATGAGAGGGCTAAAGAAACTCCTTTTTGAGTTAATAAAAAGGTGAAAACTCAGTGTAAAAATCATTCTTTAATCATATTTAATATATTATTATGTTCCTGAAAACCAAAAAAAATATGTAACCAATTGTTACACACGTAACAAAAACATGCTGTTGCATGTTATAAGTGTGGTGCTAGCGATGGCATTGACGAGTAGATGATAAAGACAAACAATGGTCATGGAATGGGTGATACTTAGGGGTGCTAAACGGGTCGTGTTCGCGGGTTGGCGGGTTCAACCCGACCCGAACCCGAAAATTTTACACGAACCCGAACCCGACCCGAACCCGAAAATCGTATCATATATATGAACCCGAACACGACCCGAAGTTTTGTGGGTTGACCCGAACACGACCCGTTTAACCCGAATTTTTTAATTTTTTTTTTCTAAAACTAATATATCAAAATTAAAAATTACTTAAAAAACACAAATGTATATAATAATATCATATTTAAATTATAAAAGCTATGTTAATTTCTCCTTTTAAGTTATAATCATGGCATAAAATACACGCCCCATTTAATTTATGAGATAAAATATAATATAATATAGTATAAATGTGTTAAACGGGTCAACCCGCCAACCCGACCAGGTTGACCCGAACCTGACCCGTAAACCTAAACGGGTTCGCGTGTTCAACCCGAAACTGACCCGAACCCGTTTAGACAAAACCTAAACCCGCGAATTTCGTGTTAGGTTCGTGTCGGGTTTCCGGGTCGTGTCAGAATTTCACACCCCTAGTGATACTAATCAATATAAACCCCTTTTAGTTAACAAGTTTAACAACAGTGACCCAGTTTCACATGTTTGATTTAATTAGACAAACTCACTCATTCTCTAATTTGAATTAACCTACATGAACCCATATACAATTCATTTAATTAGACAAACTGACTCATTCTCTACTCTAAATTTAACCTACATGAACCGATACACAAATTCATTTTTGCCAAATCAATCTGCTCTTTGAAGCTACCCCATCTTTGTAAATGGCTAGCATTAGATGTATATGAACAAATAGACTCCAGTATTTATTTATTTATAGATGTTATAAAGGTTGTGGTATGACATGACAGACATGTCTACTAGCAATGGAATGAAAATCAACCAAACATGACTCGCATTACATATCACAATCGTATGATGACTCCAAAAAACTACCAATCGAAAATAAATAGTAATTCGCACAATGAAACAAGTGTCGGTTACACATGTTTTCTGTAGTGATTAAACCGTGACAAACTACAGAGGGTGAAATTTTACTCTTAACACTAGTAAACAAAGTGTCAAAATTGTACGCATATGAAATAGACTATGAAATTAAAAAAGAACACATTAACTAGGTATAGGAAGTGGTTACCTCCATTTGTCTTGCAGATCTTTCCTCTCAGACAAAACCCAGGTTACGAAGATGGCGATAACAAGGGCAACTATAGTTAGCAGAAGCAATGCGTAGTTGAAATCCTCTGTAAGTGAGTCGTATGTTTTTGATGGCGCAATCCGAGTATAAAAGAGATCAACTCCGTATGCAAACACAAGGCTTGTTGACTCCAGCTTTGCAGGTATCGTTTCTATGCCTCTTAGACCTTCTACTTTGAATGCATGTGTCACGTATAACTGCCCCCCATACACACAAAGTTGTTTTTGGTCATTCACAAAACTATATATTATATATAGAGAGAGTGACATTCATTTCAGAACCAATAATACATTTATAACTGCAAGAATCATTTTAACCCTTGTACTAATTATTATATAAATTGACTAGAATGTATTAAGTTTTCCATAAGTTAACATTTATTTAAAAAAAAATACGGACACTCTTTTGTCTAAATGCACACACACATATACACTATATGCACATATAAATGCATACGCACACATTTTTAAAAGAAATTAGAAAGAGAAGAGATAAAATCAAAGAGAGAGTGGGAAGAGAGAAATAAACGATTTTCATGACTTGCTTACTCTGAAATGATGTGCCCCTCTATGTGTAATATAAATGGAAAATTTTAATGACAGCAAAAAGGGAAGAGGTTTTTTCTACCTGTGGAATAATTGGTAAAGCATCTGTGAGAGGTAAAAGACCCTCCTCTTTCTCAGCTTGTGTAGGGTTAAGGGACCTTCTTGGATCAACAAACCTCTTGTCAAGAGCTAACACCTATAAGTGAAAAATCGATGAATTTATGAAACATGGGATTTGGATGCGAATAAAAAAGAAAGATTACAAATTCATTTTATTTGTGGGCTAACCTACCTGATCCCCAATTGTGCCAATAAGAAGGTGCTTTGATGTTATGCCCTTGGCAGTTGAAGATACTGATATTGCTTTCACCGAATGTGTGAAGAAGTAAGATTGCGATTTGGTCGTAACCTCGGGCCGAGAACAAGATGAGACGGGTGTAGTCAGATTATGCTTTCCAACGATAAGCTTCAAAACATCTTTATTTTCCTGCAGGTGGTGATCGGAATTAAGCATCAAGGATGGTTAAATATGAGAGAAAAAAAACAAGTTTAAGATCCATACCGCACGGGACTGGTCATATATCTCAATAACGGACATCTCGTATCTATGTGCTCGTAAGTTGAAGTAATGGTAGACTACCCAGTTTTCACTAAGAACCTTCAAAACAATTTAAGCAGATAACTTACGAAAAGTTGAAAAAAAAAGTTACTTCTTTAAATGTATATGATGCAAACATTGAAACTCACTGCATGCACGGGACCCTGTGATCCTAAATGAGTCATGCGGTGCAGTATGCGGCCAGTCACAGTATCGATAAGGTAGATCACCAGCACTGATTCCTCTGGAGTTGCTGAGCCAATAGGACCACTGGCTTTAGGTGAAACAGAAGCAACAAACACCATATTTTTCGATATGTATTTATACATCACATCCTCATCTGCAATCACTTTTGCTTGAGTGTGAACCACCTGAAAAACAACAATAATTTAATTTGATTTTCTTCTCCAACCAAATTTCATTTGCATTTTCAAAACACAAAACAAGTGTTAAAGAAAAAAATACCTCATTTGGTTTTCTCCTCACTGTTGCGATTATTTTCTCGGATTCTGCTGGAAACACAATGGACCATAAGTTCCTAGCCTCAAAGGAGTACTCACTAGAATGAGTTTTTTTCAATCCATACCCCCTTAAGATACCAGCTTCAGATTCAACAGAGTACCAATACACGTTTTCAGACTCCCGTTGAAAGATGTTAGCAGCTTCAGGAGTTGTTGGGTACAAATGAGCGCGTTTATCAGCATCTATCAGCAAATGAAGCTGCTGCTCAGTGGAATCCCTGAACGGTAGCGTAATAACTTGCACAGTAGAATGTTCTGCAGGACCCAAATTTTGAAGCTCTTTTCCAGTGTAGGCATCAACAATCGACAGTGCACTAGGAGAGGTCAAAGAAAGTCCACATCTGCCAACAACAAGAACAGATGGGTTGTTATCCAGTGCATGATGATGCGGGACTTGCCACTGGCGCAATTTGAGACCAGCACACTGTTGTTGCGATGTGGTGCGTAGAGATTGAAGTAGGGTTGACCAGACAACTCGTCCGTCTCCTGTATGTAAGGCGTAAAGCTTGCCAGCTCTTGTAAGTAGTATAAGCAGTTTACGGAAACCGTTATGGTCTCGGGTCATCTTGTTTTTTTGAGAACTCTGTAACCTAATTTGTTGTATAGCTGCTACTTCATCTGGTGTTGCAAGCATTAAAGTTCCTTTTAGCTTCAGCATATGACCCTTCAACAAAAATCATAATTTCTAAGATTCAGTATTAAACTCCATGATCTAATACACAAATAGTTATTTATCTAAGAGTTGATAAAACCGTCATGAGTTACTAATAGTCCACCTCTGGGGCTGCAAACTAACCGAACGTTCAGCGAACAATTCGTGAACTATTCAGTAGGAACTTCGTTTGTGGTCACTCGTTTAATAAATGAACGAACATGAACATATGTCGTGTTTGTTCATTTATGCTCGTGAACACTTGGTAACTTGTTTGTTTATGTTCGTTTGTGTTCAATAGTCCGTTAGTGTTTTAAATTATGACAAATAAAATATTTAGTATCAGTGTATTATATATTTTGCTCATGAACGTTTGTTTGTGTTCATCCTTTGTTTTCATTTGTGTTCATGAACATTGTTTGTGTTCGTTTATCTTCATGAATGTTTGTTGCCTAAATTACAAACGAACACAAACGAACATGAACACGTTCATTTCCTTAACAAACGAACACGAACATAAAATCTCGTTTGCTAAGTGTTCATGAACAATTAGTGAAAACATATACTTTCTTAACAAGGTCTTGTTCGTGTCCATTCACAGCCCTGTCCAAATCCCACTAAGAGTAAAAGATTGTCATGAGTTAACTGACTCAGAGAAATAAATCATTCTTATTTTATTAAAAAAGAGAGGGTTTTAACTTTTAACAACTGCGTGACAAAATTAAATATCAAAATGCCACATCTCTTATTAGCAAAAAGTAATTATGATGATGCTTGAATAAATAAACATGTGCATATATTGAAAGCCTCTGAAGAAGTTTCATACCTTAAGCCACTCAAAAAGGCTGTGCTCAACTTTTGCTACCGATACGCCAATTTTTTCGACAGGTAGTTCTGATGTTGTGACATCAATAACAGAAGCAAGTCCATCATCTCTAGTCCAGACAATCTCACCTTGTTGAAGCAATAGTAATGAATGATCTTCCATTACAATCAATGCTCTAAAACCATGAGATCTATCTGTTCTAACGTAGTTGTTGATGAAAATTTTGTGCACAAATCCTCTCTCGTGATCCATCTTGACAGTTTCCTTAAGGTGATTGCTACTCATGTCATGAACAAGCCTTACTGACAGCTCAATCTTACTATCTCCCTGTTGAACAAGTGCAAACGCTTGTTCACCTTCTGAAAGGGCCAATGCGTCACTAACAACCACCGTTTTATCAACTTTCTCCATTACGTTTAATTTCCCTTCATCGGTCACTTTAACAAAAACTATGCAACTATCGGTTCTTATTGAAAATATTCCTGAAAGCTTCGAAGGTAAAATGACGGTGTTTTCAGAAGACCCATGAATAAGATCTGAAACATGAGTTTGTTGAAGGTGGATCGGTCCGTTGTTTACGGTTATTAAGAGCACAACTGACCTTGAAGCATCAAGTACCACAAATCTGTCACCCGAAACAGGTAAGATTTCCCCGTAAATGCCACCGGGAAATGATGCACTTGTGAGTTTCAATAAGCCTCCATTCTTAACATCGATCTCGTAGGTATCGAACTGAGATGAGTCCGTAACTCCTACAACATGAACTACATCACTCCCGCCAGAAAGAATCAACTGATGAGCATCAACGTTACTGCACAAGAAACACATAGATAAATCTACCGAAAGTCGCGTACTACAAGGAAGAAACTATAAAAAGTACGTCAAGTCATCAATAGTTGAATTGGTCAAACCTTTCGGTTGCGAAGTCCTTCTTCCAAAGATACTCCCCATCAATGCTGGAAATGGCATGAAGACATCCACCACCGTAAACGAAAATTGGACTGTCCAGATCCACCTTCAAATTCGCCTGAAAACATGTTTCGGTTCAGTTAACCAACCATGAGGGTTACAGAATATGACGAAGTGTAGAGTGCAGTAAGAGCATAAGAAGGCTTTTTGTTACTCACGGGAACGGTTAATAAGGCCTTGGAAGACTTTGACCCTGACAGAAAAGACTCCCACACCATCTGACCGTCAGGAAGGTTCCAAGCTCTTAATATGCTCCCCTCTGATGATAGTGTAATAACATCTGATATATAAATTAAGTTACCCTTCAGAAAAACATCATCATTAAATGACAACTTCATAAATTAACGAAGGGTTGCACTTGATAACATTCCCAACTATTATAACATTAATCAACTTATTGTTGCAAGAAATAACCATACAAGCAGCCCACTTTCTTAATAACAAGAAATCAACCTCTTATATAATAACAATGTGTCAACATGTAGGTTTTGTTATAGATACATCTAAGTTCTCTTCTTTAAACTTTTTAGTTATATATGCAAGGAAAGGTAACATAATATTAGCTATATCTCTTCTTTTAATCATAGATATGATTTTTAGCTGACACAACTAGTTTGGGTAAAAGCTCCATAGATTACGTTAGATATTAGTTTTAAATTCTGGTAAATAAGTCCAGAATATTGTTAGCTGACTTTAACTACAAAGAAGAATACTAACATTTCCCAAGGGCGATATCAATTTTGTCAACAACATCATTGGCTCCCAAAACATGCCTCCAAACTGCAAAGCCAAAACACATAAGTAAACACATATACTCTTTGAACAAAATGATAATCCATCAACACCAATAATAGATGTAGACGAAAGACATACAAGTAGCCTAGATAATATGGATGCTAACAACTTACAAATCTCGCCTCGACGGAGATCAAGAGATGCAATAACATTCTCTTCAGTTGACACCAGAACACGCTTCCGGCCTGCCTTTTGCGTGTGGAATACTGCATGTTTTACTTTGCCTATGAAGCGTTGATGCCTGAACAACAAAAAGATATCCAGTTGAAGTGTATACGGATGTTGGTATATGGTAACGTAAAACAGTGAAAGGGAAACAAAGCAAGCACTGAATAGCTTAGTTCTAAGAGAACAAGAAACATAAGCTGCTTTCAAGCCTCAAAAATTGGCCGCCAAAGACGCATAAGTTAGAATCTTAAAACACCATTGATTAACAGTTTCGTTGTTTCTACTTGATCTAACCGCTATTGCTATTACTACGTAAACATTGATGTCTACCTGGCAAGTACAAAACTAAATGAATTTAAGTCAACAGAAACATTAATCAATTGACAATAGTTATGATGAAATTCAATCGGAGTAAACAAGCAAGCAGACACAGATTAAAAGTAGGTAAAGAGTGAGTCTGAGGTACCAGTCCATGAGTCCGACTTGATCTTCGAAGAGAGAAAAGGTAGGTGCTAATAAGGAGGATAGGCAGAGGAGAAGAATCAGAGAAAGCTTGATCGCCTTAGCCATGGCGAATAAGCTGTTGGCCGTCTAGGTTACCGATGGTTCTGAGAACACAAGGCTTTGGTCAAGCCGGCTTGATCTCCGTGATGACATTCATTCGGGTGGGATCCGTTCCTCAATTATATCTTATTTTACTAAACTGCCAAAATGGCTCATGAGTTTTGCTCATTTTTATCACTTTAATATGAAATTCAAACATTTTGAATTTTATATTTATGTTTCAATTTTATTATATTTTTTTATTAAAAGAAAAATCTAGTCAGATTTTTAGTTAACATTCTAGTTTTTGTCATTTTCCTCTCTTTAAAAAGAAGGGAAAATAGTCAGATTTTTTTAATTGTTATTAAATGTTAAAATCCCCTTTTGCCTTCACTAACAAGGGAGGAGATAAGAAAAAAAAAAGCTGAATGTTAAATTCCGACAAGATTTTATTTTGAAGAAAAGGTCACAAATTTGAATTCACTATGGACCAGATTCAAAATTTTTTGAGTTTTGAAATAAAGCGCAAAAAGTGACCAAACATCAAGGACATTATTGACAGTATTACTCTATATATTTAGCTTACTTCATTTTATGTCCATGTTATTTTATTTTATTTTAATTTAATTTTAAGAACAAACAAACGAAACAATTCCAAGCGAAAAATGAATGTCTCCCTAAAAGTATACGAGGCAACCCGTGTCTTGACAAAAAAAATGACAAAAGATCTTCATGGGCTGTAGCTTTTGAAGATCTTATGACGACCACCCCGTGCCTCAGTACCACGGGCGGTGTCTCGCCTTAAAAAATTTGCCAATATTTGTCCAGGCACAGGTTGTGCTCGCGACCAACTGCTTCCTATAATTGAAGTTCCTTCAACATTTCCATTGCTCGATTCTTTTCTTTATAGACTTAGTTCTACCCAATTTTTCTTGTTTTAGTAATTATTAAGAATCACATTAAGTATTATCATCTTGTGATGATTATACAATATTCAAGTTTGTTAAGGTTTATCCTAAAGCCATCAGTGGCTAAGTTCTTGTGAGTACTTGAGGGGAAACAACCTCTTGATGGTGACTTAACTAAATAAGCTATGGATTAACAAGGGGCGTGTGTGTTAATGACTTTAATTACTAATTACCAATTGAAAGTGAGTTTCTAAATCCTAAAAACAAGCTAATAACATTGTGTTTGTTGAGTCAAACATTATATTTCTATTCTATGTAGTAATTGTTGGATCGTTGGTGTACAATTTTAATTTTAAATAAATCTATTTTATTTTTGTTAATAATATCACATATTAATTAGACAAAGCAGAAGTGGTATAATTAAAACGACTAACCCGTTCTAAGTGAGTCAATTGCAACATTAAAACAAAACACAACCAAATGGGGATTTCGAAAAACTAACTGTCACACCCCGGATTTCCAACCAAATCCATACACTGGTGGGCACGGGTGGGAATACGTGACGTAAATATCATCATAGTCAATTAACACAGCACAACGGAAGTCTGGATTTAAATTACTATTACAAACCAAATGTTCGAAATACAAATAATATACAGGCTCGTAATAGAAGATCCACAGGCGGATCATAAATTGTACAAAGAAAGAATGTAAAACACACTTTGGGCAGATCTAGGATTTGCAAGATCCTCTTATCACTACCGAGCACTTCCAGCCTATTTTCATATTGTACATGCAAGCTTAGTCTTTTAAAAATAGGTCAACTTTCGCTGGTAAATACACCCAACTAACTCATTTTAAAAACATTTAAAATAAAATGTTTTAAGTGCGTATCAACACAAAATCTTTTATAACTTGGGAAAGTTGACCTTGCAACCTTGTTAACAGATTTACATGTTTGTCCATACATACAGGGCCCAGTACAAAAACCGAGACATGATTAACGTACACACCACTTATGAACTCATGAAGGAGTTATCCCCAACAAGTGTGGGTAGTTGCATTTGAGCGTCTGTCAGGTGTATGCCTACACCCCGCGCTAAGGTCGTGGCCTATCTAATGTAATGAGCCGAGGATATCCAGGACACGGTAGTTAACCCCCGATGTTTAAGTTATCAAACACAATTAATTAAAACAAAATATTCGGATTTACTAGCCACAATCCGGCATTCGATTGATCCCATTTCCGACCAAGCGGTAATACTTTACCGTATCCCAAGCCCGTATAGGGAAAATAAGTTGAGAGTATTTACCTAAGCTATTCTTCGTTTAACGCAAGATTTATTAATTCAGTCGTACACAAAAGTACTAAGTGCAGATAGCATTTACCGGCAAGTATCTAGTCTGGATTATGGCATAAGCTAACCAATTAAATACTAACGGTCTTGTTTAAGTCATAGACTTAGACCGAGTAGCGTACTTGATCAAAACGTATAACGCTGGATTAAACGATGATTGGATAGAATGTAGTTTAAACCCGACAAGTATTTTGACTTGCATAATATGGGTAAACTATGAACATTCTGGATTTTGAAACTTAAATGACAAGGTTAGACCCGTTTCGGTTAATTTCCGTAAACTAGTTACATATACTTAACCGTATGCATATTAGCGATATCGGGTAACCGCATAAGTCATGGACAAGTTCTATATGCCATGATATTTTAAATAAGTTGTAATATCAGTAGGATATCAACTTATATGCCCGTTAAGGTTTTAAAATGAAATTATGCCTCATAAGGGCGTTTTGGTAATTTCATACCTTATAAAAGGAACTTGAATATAATATAATGTTATAACCATAAGTATTCTGGAAAAATAACTTATTTATGATATAATATCAGTAGGATATCAACTATATGTGAAATTTATCTTTATGACCAAACTATGCACCGAAGGGGCATTTTGGTCATTTTACACATAGTTTATATATTATTTGGGATTCTGAGTTTATATCTTGCACCTACTATAAAAATATTTAATATAAGTTTTAAATCAGTAGGTGACAAGTCTTGGTTGGTAAATATGGTTTAAAACCATATTATGTGCCGAAACGACGCTGATGTCGTAAAATGACGGTTTATGTGATGTTTAATGAAACCTAATGTTATGATCAGATTAACAAGTCTTAGATATGTTATTTAATATAACATATCAGTAGATAAAAGATTTACTTTGAAAATATGTGATTAAAACCATTTTATAAGTCACAAGGGCCTTATCGTAATTTATCGACATAATATAAGGACTTGTTTATAAACTTAGTTTATAATCTGTTTTGACATCCCAAATAATCCTACTTATAATATTAATCAGTAGGAAACTCATTTTCAAGTTCGTTATCATTTAAATCTCTTTTTATGCAAAAATGGCATTTTAGTCAAAATGACATAATTACGGAACTTGCGCATAAACTCAGATTCTGATTATGATCATGTATATAACCTCAGAAGGTTATACTACATTATATTACGATCATAATGCAACTTTAGATCAGTAGCTAACTAATCTAAATCGGGTCAGAATCAAAAGTCAAAGCAGAAGTCAAACTTTACGACTTTCGATTGCGAACCGACCCTAGAACTAAAATTGACGAGCCGAACATGTCCTTCCATGTTCTAATAATTATTACCAACTTGTTTAAGTGTCAAAACAGGTTTCATAACATATATAAGATCAAATTATAACATTTCAGAAAAATAGCCTGATTGACTTTTTAATATCATAACTTTGAACGGTCAATTGGTCTAGCAAACGTGACCTTCAGGAGGTGCCCTTTATAGGGACTAACACCTACCTTATTACGATCACTTAGCCATATTCGTTACGAACAATGGCTGGACCATAATGGTCTTAACCGAAAGTCAAGGCGTTTTCGGTAAACGCTTGACTTTTGGCTATAAAAGCCTATAAACGAAAATGCAAGAGGAAGGAACACTTACAAGAGGTTCCTAAAATGCAATAGAACTAAGTTGGATGCTCCTTTCAGTTATGAACTTCAAGAGGAGAGAGATAGAGTTGTGAATGAGAAAGGTGTAAGTTCAAATGGTGAACCTTGGCACCTATTTATAGTTAGAGAGCTTGAAGGAGGTGATGCCAGGTGCTAAGGGGTGTAAGAGGGAGCTTACAAGTGTCCTAAAACGTGGCATAGTAGTTTGGAAGACCATGGTTTCGATTAATGGTTTTTGGCAACATGTGGACCAAGCAAAAATTCTGCAGACACAGGCCTCTCGCGCCCTGCAAGCGCCCCATGGCCAGTTTCAAAGTTTGACGCTTTTAGCCCCTTAACTTATAAAACCCTCTAAAACCTTCTAAAACACCTTTTAGCATAATTAGCCCTCCATAACCAGTGTTTGGCATACCCGGGAGTATGTCTGGACATTGTCGAGCTCTCGGTTCGTTAAAAGGTCACTCAGAGGTATAAATTAACATGTTGACACTTTTTACCCCTCCATTATCCAACTTTCACATATTTACAGAATTGAACCCTCCCGTCCAACAAATGGGACATATGAGAGTTAGGATTTCGTAAATGATCACTCAGAGGCTCATTATAAGCATGTTGACTCCAATGTCACTGAGAGGCTGGGCATGTTGACACAACGGTCACTCAAAGGCCAAATCTTAGCATGTTGACACTAATGGTCACTCAGAGGCTATGTTTTAAGCATGTTGACACTAATGGTCACTCAGAGGCTTGGTTTATGCATGTTGACATCAGAAGATCACTCGGAGACTTAGTTTGAGTATGTTAACGCTTTTAGTCCCTGTTAGTCTTTGATAGACTTAAAATAAAAATATAACACGTGTCGCTATATTATTAGACACGATTTTTACAGGGTGTTACATCCTCACCCCCTTAAAAGAAATCTTGACCTTGAGATTTTATTTAAAAAGATGGGGTACTTTTGTCGCATAGTGGACTCAACCTCCCATGTAAACTCGGGACCTCTAAGGGCATCCCATTTAACCTTTACTATAGGTATCAATTTCCTTCGGAGCTTCTTAACCTGTCGATCCTCGATCGAAATTGGTTTCTCAATGAACCTCAGGTTTTCATCTATTTGCACATCTTTATGTGACATTGCTTGCGACTCATCGGCTAGACATTTCTTAAGATTACTGATGTGGAACACATCATGAATTCCACTTAGCTCCTCGGGTAGCCTAAGCTTATAAGCCACAGAACCGACATATTCCATCATCTTGAATGGTCTAATATATCTTGGGCTTAACTTTCCCTTCTTTCCGAACCTCATTACACCTTTCCAAGGTGATACTTTCAGCCTGACTTTGTCCCCTACTTGGAACTTGAGAGGTTTACGCCTCTTGTCAGCATAGCTTTTCTGCCTATCACGGGCAGCTTTGAGACGATCACGAATTTGCACAATCTTATCCATGGTCTCCAGGACGATCTCAGGTCCTAATAGTTGGGCTTCCCAACTTCTGTCCAGCACACGGGCGTTCGACACTTTCTCCCATACAAGGCCTCATAAGGAGCAGCCTTGATACTTGTATGATAACTATTATTATAAGAGAATTCTATTAGGGGTAAGTGGTCATCCCAACTTCCACCTAGATCAATCACATATGCCTTAAGCATCTTCCAAAGTTGGAATAGTATGCTCACTTTGTCCATCCGTCTGCGGGTGGTAAGCCGTAGTAAAGTTTAATCTTGTGCCTAAAGATTGTTGGAAACTTTTCCAAAAATGAGAGGTATATCTAGTATCCCTATCAGATAAAATAGATACCGGCACACCGTGTAGGGACACAATCTTGTCCACATACAACTTTGCCAATTTGTCTGAATTATACATTTCCTTAATTGGCATGAAATGTGTTGACTTGGTCAGCCTATCTACAATGACCCAAATCGTGTCGTTTCTATGTTTGGTCTTAGGTAACTTGGTAATCAAGTCCATAGTTACCATTTCCCATTTCCATGTGGGAATTTCCAATTGTTGTAGAAGTCCTGGCGGCTTCTGATGTTCGGCCTTAACTTGCGAACACGTCAGACACTTAGCTACATAAGTGGCTATGGATTTCAAACCCATCCACTAATAATTCTTTTTCAGATCCTGATACATCTTTTCACCACCTAGGTGAACTGAGTATCTCGTATTATGCGCTTCTTGTAGGATTAGATCTCTAAGTCCTCTAAAGATTGGAACCCAGATTCTTCCAATAAATTTTAGGATTCCATCCTTTCCAGGCGTTAATTGATCAATAGTTCTGCCTAATCCTTCATTAGGAATATTAGCCTCTAATAGGGGTTGCTTTTGCGCGTCTAATAGCTTTTCACTCAAGCTGTTTTTAAGCTCAATGCCCTTGGCGTTAATCCTTATTGGCTTAACCCGTTCCTTGCGACTCAAGGCATCAGCAACTACGTTTGCCTTGCCCGGATGGTAGCGAATTTCGCAATCATAATCGTTAAGTGTTTCCATCCAATGGCGTTGTCGCATGTTCAATTCTTTATGATTGAACAGATGCTGGAGACTCTTATGGTCAGTGTATATGATACACTTGGTGCCATATAAGTAATGTCTCCATAACTTAAGTGCAAATATAACGGCACCCAATTCTAAGTCATGGGTGCTGTAATTTCTTTCGTGCACCTTTAATTGTCACGATGCATAGGTAATCACTTTGCCTTTTTGCATTAGCACACAACCCATGCCAGTGTGCGATGCATTACAGTAAACAATAAAGTCTTCAACACCCTCAGGTAGGGATAACACAGGAGCATTGCTCAACTTGTGTTTTAGAATCTCAAAAGATTCTTGTTGTTTTGGACCCCAAATGAACTTAACATTTTTACGGGTCAGGGTAGTTAAAGGAGTGGCTATCCTTGAAAAGTTCTCGATGAACCTTCTATAGTAACCAGCCAATCCTAAGAAGCTACGAATTTCTGATAGGGTTTTGGGTACTTCCCAATTCATTATGGCCTCTATTTTGGCGGGATCCACTTAGATACCATGCTCACTTACAATGTGTCCAAGAAATTGGACTTCCCTAAGCCAAAACTCACACTTAGAGAACTTAGCATAAAGCTTCCCTTGCCTTAGCAGTTCTAAGATGCACCGAAGATGTTTCTCGTTATCAACTTGATTACGAGAGTAGATAAGTATGTCGTCTATGAAGACAATGACAAACTTATCCAAATGTGGTTTGCAGACTCTATTAATGAGATCCATGAATGTTGCATGTGCATTTGTGAGCCCATAAGGCATTACTAAAAATTCATGGTGACCATAACGGGTCCGGAAGGCAGTCTTAGGAACATCCTCACTTCTAACCTTCAGCTGATGATATCCAGATCTTAGATCAATCTTGGAGAAGTAACTAGCCCCTTGAAGTTGGTCGAATAAATCGTCGATCCTGGTAATGGGTAACGGTTCTAGATTGTTATCTTGTTCAGTTTGCGGTAGTTAATGCACATCCGCATTGAACTGTCCTTTTTCTTAACAAAAAGAATTGGAGCTCCAGAAGGCGAGGAACTTGGCTGAATGAAGCCTTTCTCTAAGAGTTCATCTAACTGAGTCCTCAACTCCTTCATTTCCATTGGTGCTAATCGGTATGGAGCTCTAGTTACGGTGTTGATCCATTTAGGATGTCAATCCTAAACTCTACTTGCCTATCTGGTGGTAGACCTGGTAGTTCTTCGGGAAAGATATCGGAATACTCCGAAATAACTAGAAGGTTTTGCATATTCAGCTTTGGTACGTTGATAGTGACTTGTGCCATGTAAATGACACCACCTTTCCTTAAACACTTGGATGGCTTAAATAACGACACCTTGTCTGGCAATCCATAGTGTGAATCTCCAGTGATGGTGATCATTTCACCAGATGGGGTTTTAATTTCGATGAGTTTCTTATCACAAGCAATGCGGGCTTGGTTATGGGATAACTAATCCATGCCTAAAACTACATCGAACCCTGCCAATTTCATTGGCAAAAGAGAGATAGGAACGGAATGATTCTTAATGAATATAGAGCATCCATCAAGAATGGAAGATGCTATTTCTAAAGTTCCATCAGCAATTTCTATCTCATAAGTTTTGTCTAGAGTTCTTATAGGTAAGTTTAATAGTTCACTAAACTTATGGTCTACAAAAGACTTATCTGCACCCGAATAAAAAAGAACTCTAGCATATATATCGTTGATGAGGAAAGTACCTGTTATGACGTTGTTGTCATTAACGGCATCCCTAGCATTTATCTGAAAAGCACGAGCATTCCCTTTCTTAGCCTCTCCAGGCTTTGCATCATTATTTATGGGGTTCTTTGGGCAATTGGGCTTAATATGCCCTTTCTCATTACAGCCATAACAGGTGGCATCTTTAAGATTTTTGCATTCGTGGGTCTTATGCCCTTTTCTTTTGCAAATACCACAGGGTTTAATCTGAGGGTTGGTATTGCATTGCCCCCAATGCCTGTGGCTACAGGTTTTGCATAGAGGTCTATTATCAGACCTATGTGGGTTCTTCTTGAACCCAAAATTCCCTTTCTTATTAAACCTTTGGGAGTTATCATCCTCCCATTTTCTTTTCCCTTTAGTCTCGGTCTTGAATGACTTTTGCCTCACCAAATCCAAGGTGAGGGAGAGAGATAGGTCAACAGTGGACCTATAGGTAGTAGGCTGAGCAGCCTTTACCATTCGCTTTATTTCGGGCGATAACCCATTAATAAA
Source organism: Scalesia atractyloides (assembly GCA_947069175.1). NCBI lineage: Eukaryota > Viridiplantae > Streptophyta > Magnoliopsida > Asterales > Asteraceae > Scalesia > Scalesia atractyloides. The sequence goes on along the minus strand of CAMTDV010000028.1, from coordinate 9,491,682 downwards.
ACGTGCAATGCGTTTGGTTGCAGGGGTAATAAGATAGGAAACTAACCTAGATAGGGAATTGAAATCGGAAACATACTTCTAATAGTCTAGGTTCTTCATTGTGAGAGTCAGAAAGTCTGTCTCTAACTTCTCCACCTCATGAGGTGGGCAGTATGCTTCCTTAACAAGGTCCACAAACTTGGACCATCCCAAATTGTACAAGTATACTTTACATGTGGATTGGATCATAGCCTTCCACCAAATTAAGGCATCACCTTTGAAGGATTGTGATACATACTTTACCACATCCTTTACAGCACAGCCGCTGATATCCACAATTGTTTCCATCTCGTCAAGCCACTTCAAGGCTTCTACAGCTCCTTTCTCCCCATTAAAGTCTCGGGGATTACAGCAGACAAAGTATTTGTAGGTACATCTGTCCTTAAGAGAACGGGACCTATCAGCAAATTCTATTTTCTTTGGTTCACTCTTCGCATTTGAAGAGTGAACTGAGCTCTCTTTATGAGCTGAGGATGGTGCGATTGATAATGGTCTAGAGCGAGTAGCACTCGACTCCCTAAGTTTTTCTATGGCCTTTCCCACAGCTGCGTCTATGCGAGCTTGGAAATCTTCATTATTAATGGCTATGTTCTCTGCGTTATTAGTGTTAACATCTCCGTGGCTACTTTACGCCTCATCCGAGTTGGCCATTCTTTAAAGGTTTAGCTCTAAACATAAAATTAAATTTCTTTTAGCTATGGTATTAATGACCATATTGGCTGTAAACATTGGATATGACAATCCATTGCCTAATCAAGCTAGTGTGAACAACATCACAACTCTTAGGCTTATTATATCTATTTTTGTCCTAGGTCTCAAAAGGACCATCAAAGGCAAATTATAATTTGGACGTAGTCCAATATTATTAGACAGTGGATCGTAATATCACAACTGTCGTTGCCATTAGGCAATTATAATTAGCTCATAGGCTTGTCAAGAAGGACATTAAAATAATTGGGCACATTGGCCTGTCACATTGGACATAAAATTGGCCTGTCACTAATGGAAATAAAATATGGCACATTGGCCTGTCACTAATGGACATAAAATATGACACATTGGCCTGTCACTAATGGACATAAAATAGGGCACATTGGCCTGTCACTAATGGACATAAAATATGGCACATTGGCCTGTCACTAATAGACATAAAATATGGCACATTGGCCTGTCACTAATGGACATAGAATATGACACATTGGCCTGTCACTAATGGACATAAAATATGGCACATTGGCCTGTCACTAATGGACATATAATATGGCACATTGGCCTGTCACTAATGGACATAAAATATGGCACATTGGCCTATATCTCTAATGGATGTCAATAATTATCATCATATTGATGATATTAGCTGGGATCACATTGATCACATAGGCTATAAATAGGTTTTAGGACATAGTCCATTTACCTAGACGGCTAGTGTGGTTCCTCAAGCCACACTACCAGGAGTATGAACATTCCTGAATGTTAACATAAGAGTACCTTAATGGTTGATTAATAGTCCCGGTCACATTCGACCTTAATGACTTGGAGGCTTGAACTTAGTCCACCACCTCTGGATAGAAGGATAACTTCCCTTAACTATCATGATAGAAGGCCCTTTCATCCTTAACTATCATTTATAAGCTGGCCAAATATGTGGCCTTTGCCACTTGGCTAATCAAAACCATTGAGATCTTTTTGGAATTATTTAGCAGAGCAAAAATTTCGAATAAGATCGAGACGCTCGCTTTGGAAAGGATGAATACATATATATAAATCCCAAAATACTTCATTAAATTTCAATATAAGTTACAATACTAGAAACAATGAAATAAACAGTCCATGCAAGGACTAAAGAAATAAAAATGTCCACACAGGGACTAAAGAAATAACAATGTCCTCGCAGGGACTAACATATATTATTAGAAGAGACTTCACTCGTCCTTTTTCCCTTAACCAACTTGGAGAGTTTCTTGAAGAATTTGTTTGTCTTCTTCTCCGTTTTCTCCGCTCGTTGTTGCATTTCTTTCATTCATTCTAAGGCCTCATTGATGGCCTCAAGTGGTGGCAGAGGTTATGGTTGTAGTTGTGGCATAATAGGATACTGGTATCCATAACTTGGATTTCCAATAGGTGGATAAGCAGGCGGGAAGAGAGACGGGTAAAGTGCGGTATGCATGACCGCTTGCATGTAAGGGTCATGCGACCATGCTTGGTAATCAACAGGTGTCAATGCGTTAAAAGAATCATATCCAAATGTATCCGGAGATGTTGGGATAGGGTTATTATAACCCGATGGTGGTGGTTGAACCATTGGTGGTGGTTTTGGTTCCACCACAGGTGACGCATTAGAGGGTCCACCCATTTGTGGGCCCTCTTGAATGGTGGGGTATGGTTTAGGCAATGGTGGTAGCGAAACCGACCGTTGACCTGCACGTATTGACATACGTGCTCCTCGTTTCCTCCTTGGCGGCTCAGGTGGCGGCTGATGATGTTCCACTGGTTCCATGTGAACATCTTCTTGTATAGGAGGTGGTTAAGAGTGATGGGAAGGAGTGTTGGCAAAGGTAAATTGGTTCTAATATTGGTCCCATTAATTAGGACCTTGATATGGTGATCCGGCATAAGAGTTTGAAGCGCTCGATATCTCAATGGTGTGCGCATTTGAACCTGACGGCGGCATCTCCGGATCAGAGTCCTCGTCCATTGGGTTTAGCTGATCCAACTGATTCCGATCAGCTGGGGGTGTGTTAAAGTACTGGTTGGGGTTAAATTCATCCTGATAAGAATGATGGGAATGGTAAGAGTGGTGTGAATGATGTGAATTGTATAAATGGTAAAAGTTTTGAGTATGAGAAGGTGAATTTTGCGACAATGGCCATGAATCCCCGAATCTTCATAGGGGTTCGGGTGATGTGGATGTGGAGGGATATGTCCTGAAGGTCCTCCCCTCATTGGTCTTTTGTCTCTTCCTCGTACACGTGGTGGCATTTTCCAGTTTAAATTCAATTAAAAAACAATACTAATAACTTAATAATGAAATGAGTAATCCTAGGTCAATGCCTAGACTCGGAAGTCTAAGGAAGGTGCTTGTGTAAGTTTGAGATTAAACACAAAAGGCTAATGTTTAATTCTCTCAAACGTTGGCTCTGATACCAACCTGTCACACCCCGGATTTCCAACCAAATTCATACACCGGTGCGCCCGGGTGGGGAATATCGTGACGTAAAGTTGGTATCATCATAGTCAACTAAACACAACACAACGAAAGTCTTGGATTTAAATTACTATTACAAACCAAATGTTCGAAATACAAAATAATATACAGGCTCGTAATAGAAGATCCACAGGCGGATCATAAATTGTACAAAGAAAGAATGTAAAACACACTTCGGGCAGATCTAGGATTTGCAAGATCCTCTTATCACTACCGAGCACTTCCAGCCTATTTTCGTATTGGAGGATTAGATCTCTAAGTCCGCCTAAAATTGGAACCCAGATTCTTCCATTAAATCTAAGGATTCCATCCTTTCCAGGCGTTAACTGATCAACAGTTCCGCCTAATCCCTCATTAGGAATGTTAGCCTCTAATAGAGCTTTCTTTTGCGCATCTAATAGCTTCTCATTCAAGCTATTTCTGAGCTCAATGCTCTTGGCGTTAATCCTAATGGGTTTAATCTTTTCCTTGCGACTTAAGGCATCAGTAACGACATTTGCCTTGCCGGGATGATAGCGAATTTCGCACTCATAATCTTTAAGTGTTTCCATCCAACGGCGTTGTCGCATGTTCAATTCCTTCTGATTGAACGGATGCTGGAGACTTTTATGGTCAGTGTATATAATACACTTTGTGCCATATAAGTAATGTCTCCACAGCTTTAGTGCAAATACAATGACACCCAATTGCAAATCATGGATGGTGTAATTCCTTTCATGCACCTTTAACTATCGTGATGCATCAGCAATCACCTTGCCTATTTGCATTAGCACACATCCCATGCCAGTGTGCGAAGCATCACAATAAACTACAAAATCTCAATACCCTCAGGTAGAGATAACACAGGAGCATTGCTCAACTTGTGTTTTAGAATCTCAAAGGATTCTTGTTGTTTTTATACCCCAAACAAACTTGACATTTTTACAGGTTAAGGTAGTCAAAGGAGTGGCTATCCTTGAAAAGTTCTCAATGAACCTCCTATAGTAACCAGCCAATCTAGAAAACTACGAATCTCCGATGGGGTCTTGGGTACTTCCCAATTCATTATTGCTTCTATTTTGGCGGGATCCACTTGGATACCACGCTCACTTACAACATGTCCAAGAAATTGGACTTCTCTAAGCCAAATTCACATTTAGAGAATTTAGCATAAAGCTTTTCCTGCCTTAGCAATTCTAGAATGCACCGAAGGTGTTTCTCGTGATCAATTTGATTACGAGAATAGATGAGTATGTCGTCTATGAAGACAATGACAAACTTATCCAAACACGGTTTGCAGACTCTATTCATGAGATCAATGGATGCTGCAGGTGCATTTGTGAGCCCAAAAGGCATCACTAGAAATTCAAAATGACCATATCGGTCCTGAAGACAGTTTTAGGAACATCCTCGTTCTTAACTTTCAGCTGATGATATCCTGATCTTAAATCGATATTAGAGAAATAACTATCCCCTTGAAGTTGGTCTAATAAGTCGTCGATCCTGGGTAAAGGATATCGGTTCTTAATCGTTATCTTGTTCAACTCTCGGTAATCAATGCACATCCGCATTGAACTGTCTTTCTTTTTAACAAATTGAATAGGAGCTCCCCATGGTGATGAACTAGGCTGGATAAAGCCTTTCTCTAAGAGTTCATCTAATTGAACTCTTAACTCCTTCAATCCCGTTGGTGCTAACCGATATGGAGCTCTGGCAACAGGTGCTGATCCTGGCAAGATATCAATTCTAAACTCTACTTGCCTATCCGGAGGTAGGACTGGTAATTCTTCGGGGAAAACATCAAAAACTCCGAGATAACCGGAAGGTCTTCTATATTTGGCTTAGGCTCATTGATAGTTACTTGTGCCAGGTAAATGACACAACCTTTCCCCAAACACTTGGATGCCTTAAATAACGACAACTTGTCTGGCAATCCATTGTGTGAATCTCTAGGGATGGTGATCGTTTCACCCGATAGGGTTTTAATTTCGATAAGTTTCTTATCGCAGGAAATGCGGGCTTGGTTATGGGACAACCAATCCATGCCTAAAACTACATCGAATCCTGCCAATTTCATTGGCAAAAGAGAGATGGGGATAGAATGATTCTTAATGGATATAGAGCATCCATCGAGAATGGAAGATGCTGTCTCTAACGTTCCATCAATGAGTTCTACCTCATAAGTTATATCTAGAGTTCTTATGGGCAAGTTTAATAGTTTACTAAACTTATGATCAACAAAGATTTATCTGCACCTGAATCGAAAAGAACTCTAGCATATACATCATTGATGAGGAATGTACCTGTTATGACGTTATTGTCATTAACGGCTTCCCTGGAATTCATCTGGAAGGCACGAGCATTCCCTTTCTTAGCCTCTCCAGGCTTTGCATCATTACCTTTGGGGTTCTTGGGGTAGTTGAACTTAATATGCCCCTTTTCATTACAATTGTAGCAGACGGCATTCTTAAGATCCTTGCACTCTAAGGTTTTATGCCCCCTTTTCTTACGAATACCACAGGGTCTAGTTTGTGGATCAATACTACACTGTCCCCAATGCTTACGGTTACATATTTTTACATGTCGGCATTACACCCGACTTATCTTGGTTCCTCCTGAACCCAAATCTCCCCTTATTATTTTTCTTATTAAATCTTTGGGAGTTATCATCTTCTCTCTTCCTTTTTCCGCCAGTCTCTGATTTGACTGACTTCTGTCTCACTAAATCTAAAGTGAGGGAGAGAGGTAGGTCTACAGCGGACTTGTAGGTACTAGGCTGAGCAGCCTTTACCATGCCTTTTATCTCAGGCGCTAACCCATTTATAAAACGCGCAATGCATTTGGTTTCAGGGGTGATTAAATATGAAACTAACCTAGACAGGGAATTGAAGTCAAAAACTTACTTCCGACAGTCTAGGTTCTTCATTGAAAGAGTTAGAAAGCCTGCCTCTAATTTCTCTACCTCATGAGGTAGGCAGTATGTTTCCTTGACTAAATCGACAAACTTAGGCCATCCTGAGTTGTACAGGTGTATTTTACCTGTAGATTGGATCATGGCTTTCCACCAAATCAGGGCATCACCCTTAAAGGACTGTGATACATACGTGACCACATCTTTATCAGCACAACCGCTGATATCTACTATCGTTTCCATCTCATCAAGCCATTTCAAGGCTTCTACTGCTCCTTTTCCCCACTAAAATCTTAGGGTTTACAGGAGACGAAATATTTGTAGGTACATCCATCTTTAGAAGAGCGGGGCCTATCAGCAAATTCTAATTTCTTTGGTTCACTCTTCGCGTTCGAAGAGTGAACTAAGCTCTCCTTATGAGCTGAAGATGGTGGGATTGATAATGGTCTGGAGCGAGTATCACTCGACTCCCTAAGTTTCTCTATGGCCTTTTCCATGGCCTTTCCAACAGCTGCATCTATGCGAGCTTGGAAGTCATCATTATTAATAGCTATGTTTTCAGCGTTGTTAGAGTTAACATCCCGGTGACTACTTTGAGCCTCGTTTGAGTTTACCATTTTGAAGCTTTGGTTCTAAACATCAAATAAAACTTCTCTTAGCCATGGAATAACAACCATACTGGCTTTAAACATTGGATATAACAATCCATCACCCATTTAAGCTGGTGTGAATAACATCACAACTCTTAGGCTTATCATATCTATATTTGGCCTACGTCTTAACAAGACCATCAAAGGCAAATTACAATCTGGACATAGTCCATATATTATTAGATAGTGGATCGTAATGTCACAACTGTCATTGTCATTTTGACAATTATAAATAGCTCATAGGCTTGTCACCAATGGACATAATAACAATATGGCACGTCGGCCTACATCTCTAACAGATGTAATTCATGGCTCGTTGGCCTACATCATAACAAATGTAATTTATGGCACGTTGACCAACGTCATAACAAGTGTAATTTATGGCACGTTGGCCTACATCATAACAAATGTAATTTATGGCATGTTGGCCTACATCATAACAGATGTAAAGTTACGGCACGTTGGCCTGTGGCACTTTGGCCTGTCACTTTGGACATCTCATTTGGCACGTTGGCCTGTCAATTGTCATCACATTGATGACTTTAGCCGGGATCACATTGATCACAAAGGCTATATAATAGGTCTTAGGACGCAGTCCTTTTACCTAGACGGCTAGTGTGGTTCCTCAAGTCACACTACCAGGACTATGAACATTCCTTAATGTTAACATAAGAGTACCTTAATGATTGATTATGGTCCCGGTCATGTTGGACCTTAACGACCTTGGAGGCTTGAACCTAGTCCACCACCTTCTGGATAGAAGGATAACATCCCTTAACTATCCTGATAGAAGACCTTTTATTGTTAACTATCATTTCTTGGCCAATGTGTGGTCTGTGCCACTTGGCATAATCAAATCCATTAAGGTCTTTTGGAATTATATAGCAGAACATAAATTCGAGTAATATCGAGACGTTCGCTTCAAGAGGATGAATACATATATGTAATTCCAAAGTAATTCATTAAATGCCAAATAAGGAAGTATAATACTAGATATAAATGAAACAAACTGTCCATGCAAGGACAAAAGAAATAAAAATGTCCACGCAGGGACTAAAGAAATAACAATGTCCTCGCAGGGACTAACATATATTATTAGAAGAGACTTCACTCGTCCTTCTTTCCCTTAACCAACTTGGAGAGTTTCTTAAAGAATTTGTTTATCTTCTTTTCCGTTTTCTCCGCTTGTTGTTGCATTTCTTTAATTCGTTCTACGGCCTCACCGATGGCCTCAAGTGGTGGCGGAGGTTGTGTTTGTGGTTGTGGCATAATAGGTTACTGGTATCCATAACTTGGATATCCAGTAGGTGGATAAGCAGGCGGGAAGGGAGAAGAGCAAAGTGTGTTATGCATGACCACTTGCATGTAAGGGTCATGCGACAATGCTTGGTAATCAATAGGTGTAGTTGGATTAAAAGGATCATATCCAGACGTATCCAGATATGTTGGGATAGGGTTATTATAACACGATGGTAGTGGTTGAACCACTGGTGGTGGTGTTGGTTCCACCACTGTTGAAAAATTGGAGGGTCCACCCATTTGTGGGTCCTCGTGAATAGTAGGGTAAGGTTTGGGCAAAGGTGGTAGCGATCCTGACCGTTGGCCTGCACGTACCGACATACGTGCTCCTCTTTTCCTCCTTGGCAGTTCGGGTGGCGATTGGGGTTGTTCTACCGGTTCCATGTGCACATCTTCTTACACGGGAGGTGGTTGGGAATGATGAGAAGGAGTGTTAGCGAAAGTAAATTGGTTCCAATATTGGTCCTACTCATTAGGACCTTGATAAGGCGATCGGGCATAAGAGTTCGAATCGCTTGAGATTTCAATGGGATGCGTGTGTGATCCCGATGGTGGCATTTCTTGATCGGAGTCTTCATCCATGGGATTGGGTTGGTCTAACTGGTTTTTGGTTGGCTGGGGGTGTATTAAAGTATTGGTTGGGGTTAAACTCATTGTGATACGAATGATGAGAGGGGTGTGAATGATGCGAATGGTAAGAATGGTACGCGTTTTGAGTATGAGAGGTGAATGTTGCAATAACGGCCATGAATCCCCCGAGTCCTCATAGGGGTTCGGGTGATGGGGATGTGAGGGAATATGTCCTGAAGGCTCCTCCCTCATTGGTCTCCTCTTACTCGTACTCTTGGCGGCATTTTCCTGTTAAAATCAAATAAAAAACAATACTAATAATTTAATAATGAAATGAGTAATCCTAGGTCAAAGCCTAGACTCGGAAGGCTAAGGAATATGCTTGTGTAAGTTTGAGATTAAACACAAAAAGACGAGTGTTTAATTCTCTCAAACGTTGGCTCTGATACGAACCTGTCACACCCTGCTTTTCCACAGCCAATCCAAACACCGGTGGGCCCGGGTGGGGAATATCGTGACGTAAGTTGATAACATCATAGACAATTAAACACAACACAGCGGAAGTCTTGGATTTGAATTACTATTACAAACCAAACGTTCAAAGTACAAAATAATATACAGACGGCTCGTAATAGAAGATCCATAGGCAGATCATAATTGTACAAAAGAAAGAATATAAAATAGACTTTGGGTAGATCTAGGATTTGTAAGATCCTCTTATCACTACCGAGCACTTCCAGCCTATTTTCATAGTGTACCTACAAGCTTAGTTTTTTGAAAATACGTCAGCTTTCGCTGGTAAATACACCCAACTGACTCATTCTGAAAACATTTTAAATATGTTTTTAGAGCATATCAGCACAAAATCTTTTATAACTTGGGAAAGTTGAAGTTGCAACCTTGTTAACAGATTCACATGTTTGTCCATACATACAGGGCCCAGTGTGAAAACTGAGACATGATTAACTACACACCAGTTACGAACTCACGAAGGAGTTATCCCCAATGACATGGTTCGTTGCATTTGAGCATCTGTCGGGTGTATGCCTACACCCCGCGCTAAGTTCGTGGCCATTATCTAATGTAATGAGCCGAGGATATCCAGGACACGGTAGTTAACCCCCAATGTTTAAGTTATTAAACAAAACTAATTAATCCCATTTCCGACCAAGCGGTAATAGTTTACCGTAACCCAAGCCCGTATAGGGGAAATAAGTCGAGAGTATTTACCTGAGCTAGTCTTCGTTTAAATGTAAGATTTATTAACTCAGCCGTACACAAAAGCACTAAGTGCAGATAGCATTTACCGGAATGTCTCTAGTCTGGATTATGGCATAAGCTAACCAATTAAATACTAATGGTCCTTCTTAAGTCATAGACTTAGACCGACTAGCGTACATGACCAAAACGTGTAACGCTAGATTAAAAGATGATAATATAGAATGTATTTTAATCCCAACAAGTACTTTGACTTGTGTAATATGGATAAACTATAAACATTTTGGATTTTGAGACTCAAATGACAAGGTGAGACCCGTTTCGGTTAATTTTCGTAGACTAGTTACATATGCTTAACCATATGCATATCAGCGATATCGGGTAACCGGATAATTCATGGACAAGTTCTATATGCCATTATATTTTAAATAAGCTGTAATATCAGTAGGATATCAACTTATTTGCCCGTTAAGGTTTTAAAATGCAACTTTGCCTCATATGGGCATTTTGGTAATTTCATACCTTATAGAAGGAACTTGAATATACTTTAATGTTAACCATAAGTATTCTGGAAAAATAACTTATTTATGATATAATATCATTAGGATATTAATTATATGTGTAATTTATCTTTCATGACCAAACTATGCACCGAAGGGGCATTTTGGTCATTTTACACATAGTTTATAAATAATTTGGGATTCTGGATTTATATCTTGTTCCTACTGTAAAAATATTTAAAATAAGTTTTAAAATCAGTAGGTAACAAGTCTTGGTTAGTAAATGAGGTTTAAAAACATACTATGCGCCGAAACGATGCTTATGTCGTAAAATGACGATTTGTGTGGTGTTTAATGAAAACTAAGGTTAGGTTAACATGTCTTGATATGTTATTTAATACAACATATCAGTAGGTAAAAGATTTACTTTCAAAAGATGTGATTAAAACCATTTTATAAGCCACAAGGACTTTATCGTCATTTATCGCCATAATAAAAGGACTTGTACATAAACTCAGTTTATAATCTAGTTTGACATCCTAACTATTCCTACTTATAATATTACATTAGTAGGAAACTCATTTTCAAGTTCATTATCATTAAAACCTCTTTTATGCAAAAAGGGCATTTCAGTCAAAATGACAAAATTACGGAACTTGTGCATAAACTCAGATTCTGATTATGATCATGTAATATAACCTCAGAGGGTTATGCTAAATTATATTATGATCATAATGCAACTTTAGATCAGTATCTAACTAATCTAAATCGGGTCAGAATCGAAAGTCAAAGCAGAAGTCAAAGCAGAAGTCAAACTTTGTGACTTTCGGTTGCGAACCGACCCTAGAACTGAATTTACGAGCTGAATAGGTTCTTACATGTTCTAATAATTATTACTAACTTGTTTAAGTGCCAAAACAGGTTTCATAACATTTATAAGATTAAATTATAACATTTTCAAAAAATGGCATGTTTGACTTTTTTATATAATGACTTTGACCCGTCAATTGGTCTAGCAAACGTGATCTTCATGAGGTGCCCTTTATAGGGACTAACACCTACCTTATTTAGCCATGTTTGTTTCGAACAATGGCAGGATCATAATGGTCTTAACCGAAAGTCAAGACGTTTTCCATAAAACTCTTGACTTTTGGCTATAAAAGCCTATAAACGAAAATGCAAGAGGAAGGAACACTTACAAGTGGTTCCAAGGATGCAATCGAACTAAGTTGGATGCTCCTTTCAGTTAGGAACTTCTAGAGGAGGAAGATAGAGTTGTGAATGAGAAAGGTACAAGTTGAAATGGTGAACCTTGGCACCTATTTATAGTTGGAGAGCTTAAAGGAGGTGATGCCAGGTGTTAAGGGGTGTAAGAGGAAGCTTACAAGTGTCCTAAAACGTGGCATAGAAGTTTGGAAAGACATGGTTTTGAATCAAATGGTTTTTGGCAATTTGTGTGGAGGCCAAGGCAATTTTCTGCACACACAGGCCTCTCGCGCCCCGCGAGACACCCAGGCCTGGTCTCTCGCGCCCCGCAAGAGCCTCATGGTCAGAATCAAAGTTTGACACTTTTAGCCCCTTAACTTATAAAACCTTCTAAAATACTTTTTAGCATATTTAGCCCTCTGTAACTAATATTTGGTGTACCTGGGAGTATGCTCGGACATTGTCGAGCTCTCGGTTCGTTAAAAGGTCACTCAGAGGTATAAATTAACATGTTGACACTTTTAACCCCTCCATTATCCAACTTTCACATATTTATGGATTTAATCCCTCTTGTCCAACAAATGGGACATATGAGAGTTAGGACTTCATAAAGTATCACTCAGAGGCCCACTATAAGCATGTTGACTCCAATGTCACTCAGAGGCTGGGCATGTTGACATATCAGTCACTCAGAGGCCAATGTTTAAGCATGTTGCCATATCAGTCACTCAGAGGCTATTGTTTTAAGCATGTTGACATATCAGTCACTCAAAGGCTTACGTTTATGCATGTTGACATCAGATAGTCACTCAGAGGCTCAGTTTGATCATGTTGACACCTTTAGTCCCTATTAGCGTTTAATAGACTTAAAAAATACAACACGTGTCACTGTACTATTGGACACAATTTTACGAGGTGTTACAGTAATTATGTGGTAGTTGATTTTTTATTGTTTGTATCACTAACCATTATCGCTAATCAGTCGCTTATCATTATTCACATGGATCCATCGGCTGACTAGGTTTCCTACGGTCATGGGTTGTAGCCTAGTATCACCACCACATTTAAATTCGTAGGTTGGCTTGAGTCTCGCGTTCACCGTTTTATTATATTTATCACATTTATCCTATCTATTGCAATTTCACATCATCATGTTGGTTGTTTGGTTGTGGTTTATATAATTATTGGTATTATTTATTATTATCATTTAATTACCACTGAATCGCATGTTAACATTTTTAAACAAATACAGTTTTATTTAAACATTAGATTTACTCACCAACTTATGTTGATCCAAAAACTATTTTACACACGATACAGGAAATCATGTTTGACGAGCATAGATGGAGATCACGTAGGAAATGCCTTAAACAAATGAACTGGATATTTATTTTATGTTTTATATCTTGAATATTGTTTGTATTATTTGAAATTTATTTGGATATGTATGGATCCGACATGGGGCGTGTCTTCCGAGACATGGGGTGTGTCTAGATAACTTTTGCTATTTTTTCTCTTTTTTTCGCCCGGTTTTGCTTCCATTATTAATCTTGGGTTATTTTTGTCCTAAAAATTCAATATAAACTAATGTAAGCCTATTTTGAATATTTCTTTAACAAAACACAATAAAATGTGGGTATAATTTAATATAAAAACATGTGCATTTGGCTTAATATGATAACATATTTTAGCTTTATTATATATTACACGTATTTAAATATCTATATTTTGTATTACGTTTAATTACAATAAACTATGATTGTATCAAACTTATAAGATACCTATCTTCCTTTTTTTATTGACTATGATTATATTGGTGGTGAAGAAGGCTCATTTTTTCAAATATCATTCTATAACCAATAGAATATACAATGAGTTAAACAAATTAAAATTAAAGGTTACTAGAAATTATCATTTTTTGTTCCTACGCATTATTTCATTTATAAATTGATTAGTTCAAAATGTTTTATGCCTTTCGTTCTTAAAGTCTTCGCGGATTGGAATGAAATGAGCTGATTTAGTAAGACGATCGACGATAACCCAAATTGTATCATGCCCACTGGAAGTGTGAGGTAACCCGATAATGAAGTCCATAGTTATGTTTCCCCCCTTCCAAACGGGTATTTCAGGTTGGACGAGTAATCCTGAAGGTCTTTGATGTTCAGCTTTAACTTTAGAACATGTGAGGCACTTGGAAACAAAAATAGCGATATCCTTCTTCATGCCAGGCCACCAGTAAGAGTATCGTAGGTCTTGATACATCTTATCAGCACCTGGATGTATAGAGTATCGTGTTTTGTGAGCCTCATTCATGAGAAAGGTACGAAGATTGTCACGATCAGGTACCCAAATACGATTTAAGTAACAAAGGATACGATCGGACTTGGATTCTAACTTGGTTCTAGCTCCACAAGAATTCATCTCGCACATCATTTTCCGTGATAGAAATATGTTGAGCTGCGCGAATGAGGTTTTGAAGATCAGTTACGATTTGAAAACATAAAAGATGAATGGATTTCGCATACTCTTTTCGGCTAAGAGCATCGGCCACAATATTGGCTTTACCAGGATGATAACGGATTTTACAATCGTAATCATTTAAGAGTTTGACCCATCATCGTTGCCTCATGTTCAACTCTTTTTGATTGAAGATATGTTGAAGGCTCTTGTGGTCAGTGTAGATCTCACACTTGGTACCATAGAGATAATGTCTCCATATCTTTAGAGCGAACACGACTGCTCCAAGTTCTAGGTCGTGAGTAGTGTAATTCTTTTCATGTACTTTGAGTTGTCTTGAGGCGTAGGCTATCACCTTCCCTCTTTGCATTAGAACACCCCTAAGCCCCTGTGCTGATGCGTCACAATAGACCACAAATCTTCACAACCGTCAGGGAGAGTGAGTATAGGTGCATCACAAAGTTTTTGCTTCAAAGTTTGAAAAGCCTCTTCTTGCTTGGGCCCCCAAATGAAGGGCTTGCCCTTATGTGTCAAGGCTGTGATTGGTAAGGCAATACGAGGGAAATTTGTGATGAAACGTTGATAATAACCAGCTAGACCAAGGAATGATCTAACTTTGGTAGGAGTGTGTGGAGCTTGCCATTCTTGCACCACTTTAATCTTTTGTAGGGTTGACATGAATTCCCTTGTCGTTGACGACGTGACCAAGAAATTGAACCTCTTTTAACCAGAATTCACATTTCGAGAACTTAGCGTAAAGTTTTTCGGTTCTCAAAAGTGTTACGATGAGTCGAAGATGTCCTCATGATTGGATTCGGTCTTAGAATAAATAAGAATATCATCGATGAAGACTATGACGAAACGATCGAGGTAGGGTTTACACACCCTATTCATCAAATCCATGAAAACGGCAGGAGCATTGGTCAAACCAAAAGGCATGACCATAAATTCATAGTGACCATATCGAGTTCGAAAAGCAGTCTTTGGAATGTCTTCTTCATGTACTCTAAGCTGGTGATAACCAGAACGAAGATCGATTTTTGAGAAACAGGTGGCACCCTGAAGTTGATCTAGAAGATCATTGATACGAGGTAAAGGATAGCGGTTCTTGATGGTCAGCTTGTTGAGCTCTCGATAGTCGATACACATTCGGAAGGTTCCATCTTTCTTCTTTACGAAAAGAACCGGCACACCCCAAGGTGATGAGCTAGGGCGTATGAATCCCTTGTCA
Source organism: Scalesia atractyloides (assembly GCA_947069175.1). Classification (NCBI taxonomy): domain Eukaryota; kingdom Viridiplantae; phylum Streptophyta; class Magnoliopsida; order Asterales; family Asteraceae; genus Scalesia; species Scalesia atractyloides. The sequence goes on along the minus strand of CAMTDV010000028.1, from coordinate 9,476,417 downwards.
GTCAGCTCTTGTAGTTTACTACCTAACTCTTGCATTTTAGATGGGGCTAACCGATATGGAGATTTTGCAACTGGTGTAGCACCAGGTACAAGATCGATTCGAAATTTGACTATAGGAGGAAGTCCTGAAACATCATCGGGAAAAAACTTGAGGAAACTCTTTAATGATTGGGATGTGTTCGAGTTTCTTCTCCTTGCCTTCCTTTTTGACGATATGAGCTAAAAATGCTATGTAATCTTTGCGAAGGTATCTTCGAGCTTGAAGACATGACATCAACTTGAGTCCTTTGGATGGGGTTTCCTCAAAAATACGAAGAGTTTGACCGTTAGCGAGAGGAATTCGAATAAATTTCTCATAACAAACAACTTCAGCGTGATGCTGACTAAGCCAGTCCATACCAATGATGACACTGAAACTACCCAACTTCATAGGAATAAGATCAATTGGAAAGTCATGATCATTGAGAGTAAGAGTGCAATAATGAATGATAGAGTCTAACGTAATAGGTTCACCATCGGCTACTTCCACCGTGAATGATTCAGCTAGATTAACGTGAGGTAATTCAAGAATAGATTCAAACTCTAAGGACACAAAACTCTTATCCACGCTAGTGTCAAATAAAATAGATGCATATTATAATAGAATTATTATTGTTCATTTTTTTATTGAACAGAAAAGAAAAAGAAGAAACTAATTTATCATTTTTTGTTACATCGCTGGATAGAATGGGCGGATTGACTTGGTTGGCTTGGTTCACTGGATTAGCTTGAGCTTGAGCATTTATGATGTTCACCAAACGCGGACAGGCGTTGCGGAAATGAGTTGGATCCCCGCAATTGAAACAAGCTCTGATGGGTTGCATCATAGGATAGTTGGGTTGGTAGAAAGGTTGAACCATTAGTTGAGCGGGTGGTGGTAGTAGAGGCTGTTGATAGGGGGCTTGGCCTACCACTTGGTTGTTTGGTTGAGCTTGAGGTTGGTTGCGGGTTGGTCTTTGAAGAACACGGTAGGTTTGGTTTGTATGACCTGCACGACCACAGTTGGTGCAATGAAGACATGGGTTCTTGGGAGGGTGGTGATATTGACATCGGTTGCATTCTGGGTGGGGTCCCGTATACTGTTTCTTGGATGGTGCGGTAGGAGGAGCAACTTGTGTGATTGGGCGGCAGTGATAGGGGGATTGGTTTGGGTAACAACGAAATTGTTTCCATTGCGCTTTCTTTTGCCAGCAAACTTAGAAGACGATCTTGTTTGGGTTAGGGTAGGGGTTTCGGTGGTTGTCTTGTCTTTCTTCTTCTCGTCTTTAAAATCCCCATTCCTGATGCGATTTTCAGTGAGCTTAGTAGCAAGCTCCATCGCTGCCTCTAAAGTTGCAGGCTTAGTACTTATCACAGAGTCTTGGATTTTCGAGGGAAGACCTCGAATGTAGTGCTCAATCAGACGATAGAGTGGAGTGAACAAGTTGGGAACCATCTGATTCAACTCAAGGAACCTCTTGTTGTAGGTTATGTGGTCTCCCTCCTTTTGTTTCAGGAAATAGAACTCATCCTCTAACTTCTTGATTTCACTTCTTGGACAGAAGCGTCTAGTCCCTCAACTCTTCCCAAGTTAGGGCCACAGCGGCTTCGACGCCTCGTCTACCTTTCTCCGCATCCACCACGTGAGTGCTACCCCATACAGGCGACCAGTAGCATAATGCACTTGGCGATCGTTGGAACAATCACAGTTGAGGAAGGTACTCTCCATCTCCTCAAACCAATGAAGGAGAGTAGTGACACCTTCAGTCCCCTCGTATTTTGGAGGGTCGCATGAGTTGAAGTGCTTGTAGGTGCACGTGATGGTGTTTGTGGGAGGATTGGCAACGTTTTGACCTTCTTGGTTGATTGGGTTGATAGGATTAGCGGCAAGAGCTTGTTGGACTTGAACTACAATGTCGGGAATTACGGCGGCCATCTCTTGGGCAATTTGAGCAGCCATGCGCTCGCCGGATCTTCCTGATCTCCTACCTCCTTGTGAGTGCCTAGAAGACATCTACAAGAAATACGTAACGAGATTATGAGATTTGACATTTTAGGTGTCATGTGTCGTTTTTAGAAATCAACATTCATAAAACAAATGAGAAAATAAGTTCACTACATCCATAGGATGTCTTGGGCTTTGCTCATGTCTCGGCACCCATATGTCCCCCATACTTAGCCTAGATAATCACGTGGGCCCCCATGACTACTGGGCTCTTGTAGGGTTCACATTGGTGTTGGCCTATTAACACTTGCACCACCCAAATGAAAATTGTAAAACATGATTGCTAGATATAAGGTCGGAAGGTGTCCTGGTGTAGACATAGTGACAACTCAAAGTGGGGTTAGTTCACACGACGTTTGGTGTGGCATGCTTTGGCCTAATAGGTCCTTCGTACTCTCATCGTTAGTCCCCAGGTAGGCAAACTGGTCCATTATATTAGAGTTATACGAATGCCAATCCTAGACAGGACGTTCTGACTACCGGTACTCGCACCCTTCTAGTTACTACATGCCCGTCGTAGAACTCACTTTGATGAGATTGAAAAAAAGAAAACATCATAAAATTCTTGAGAAAGGAAAACATGATAAATGTTCAAATATGTGAAAATTGAAACGTGTGTGTTCGCGTAAGCATGTATGTTAATAATACGTATATCACAATAAATATCACATAATGACATACAGTAGTAAGAGTGCTTGCATGCATTTATGTGTGAGATAAATATGAAACACATAAATATCATGAGGTTGCATGTAGCAAATAACACATAAACAATTAAAATCTAATCAACTATAGTATAGGCTATAAGGGTCTAATAACCTATCTTATATCCCTATAGTCAAAAGCTCTGATACCAATCTGTCACACCCTGACCCGCAGCGGATATATTAGTCGGGGCATGATTGGGTTTTCATCAAAGCTCATACTATAAGGTTTCATATTTATATTTCGAATTAAAAGAGAATATTCAACAAACACGTAAATTCATACAAACATGAAAAATGTTCTAAACAAGTAGTGTTTTATTCTTCTTCTAAAGCCAAATCCTAGGTGTTCCTTTCCTCAGCATGTCCACATGTATCATGTGTAAAATAAAGATTTGGGTCAACAAAAGTTGGAGAGTGAATCTCATTTAATCATTTAAAAGAAATAGTTATATTGATTAATTTAATAAAAATGTGCATAACCAAATATGGGCATACATATATGTAAAACTATCCACAAACCACATAACACTAGCAATGTACACATGAGCATGATAAATGATGAATTGTGAGATCAAGGCTCAATCAAACGGAGCCGATCTAATTAGGCACGGGATGCTCTACTCATATCCAACGAGGAATTGATGGGCCTAATGTGAATGATGAACTGAAATAAGAAATGTAACCACATATAACAATAACCAAACATTACATAACACGTTAGATCATATAATGGTAGTAGCACAAGTGTTTGAATAAAAAAATATATAAACGACACATGATACACCCAAAACATGAATAAAAGGGGAATTTGTATGGATTCACTCATAGTGGGTGCGTTTCTTGGATTGATGACAATTGCGCACGATTTAAGATTTCGACCGACGAGTGAACTAACCTAAATAATCACGTAATAATTCGATAAATATATAGCTTTTATTTGAAATTAATATTTCTAATTAATACCTTTTATTAGAATTTTGAGTTTATTTTTATAGCATTTATTACAATTTAAAACTTAAAATTCTTATATTTACCCTTGTCAGGGTCTGACCGGGTCAACCGGTCGGATCGCATGCGTAATAGGCTTCGTGTGAGGTTCGAACTCGTGACCTCCCGTATACGTGCATGCAGCTCTACCAACTGAGCTACGTGTCTAACCGAAATAATATTGATTTTAATTATATATACAATATATATATATATATATATATACAAACTAAGTTAATTCATTTAATTAAAAAGGTTTTGTATAACATCGAACCGCTGCACCAAGTAAGTATCGAACCCGCGTGTGTATGCTATCATTGAACATAGTCCACCACTGGACTGTGTGTCTAACCACAATTAATATGGCGTCTACTTAGTGCATTTCCGATCCAAAAATATGCATGACTAGTTCGCTAGACGAATATACGATGAGTTAGGATGGCCGAAATGTCTTTCGTTCGATCGTCGGCACTTTTATGTTCCACCGTCGAACTTTTCCGAAAGTTGTATTTCTGTGACCTCATGTTAGTTGATTGGATTCCCTAAATGAGGCTAACTAGTTCGCTAGATGCCCGGATGAGGCTATTGGCCGCTAAAATATTCGTCGTTTCGACAATCGGCCGCTTTCCGGTCGAATTGTGCATTGTCTGACGAATGACCGGAAACGATGTCTTTTGTGCATTCTTGCTATTCTCACATTATTTTAGGATGATTAACATTGTTTTATTCTTATTCTCACATTCGAAATCCTCCGAATTAGTCTTGCGGACAAATTGACGTTTGTCGCCTTTTTGGTCGAAACGGACAATTTTGCAATTTAGGCGTTATACCAGAAAGTTATGTATTATTGTAATAGTTGTTCTCAAATATGTGTTTTCATTTGTATATGGACTCAGGCATGGTATTTACATGCCGTTAATTCTTGTCCTGATTGGTTTTAGTGGGTTTACCGACACAGTTAGTGTCACCGAATTTAGTGCGCCCAATACTTTCTACCAACACTTTTGGGAAATTGTTTTGGTTTGTTTCGTGTCGTAACGGAAACCAGAATATTTTATGATCAAATTTACTTGTTCTAATGACGTACGACTCAATTACGCAATTAAATTACCATAATATGCATGAGATTATAGTATGAAATTAGTGATTAAATTGTACGGAATTACCGGTTATTTACCATTTGTCACAAATAATAACGTAATAAATCGATAAATATATAACTTTTATTTGAAATTAATATTTCTAATTAATACCTTTATTAGATTTTTGAGTTTATTTTTATAACATTATTACAATTTAAAACTTAAAAATCTTATTTTTATAGGTATTTTTAAAGGTTTTTAAATAAAAAATAAGGAAATTAGGTATTAAAAAAATATTTACCCTTGTCAGGGTGTGACCGGGTCAACCAGTCGGATCGCATGCGTTATAGGCTTCGTGTGAGGTTCGAACTCGTGACCTCCCGTATACGTGCACGCAGCTCTACCAACTGAGCTACATGTCTAACCCGAAATAATCTTGATTTTAGTTATATATATATATACACACACAAACTAAGTTAATTCATTAATTCATTTAATTAAAAAGGTTTTGTATAACATCGAACCGCAACACCAAGTAAGTATCGAACCCGCGTGTGTATGCTATTATCGCACACAGTCCACCACTGGACTGTGTGTCTAACCCCGGTTTATTACCGATTTATATAAGATTTATACACTTACTAAAGGTTGATCTCAATAGGTTTTAAAAAGATTGGTTTTTATTTAAGAAATCAGAGACGTGTGTGGTTCGAACCCGGGACCTGTGCTTTATTTTTGCACACAGTCCAACACTGGACTGTGTGTCTAACCTGGTTTTATAACCGATTTTGATTATACAAATACATTATCTGACTTCATCTTCTTCATGATTTAAAATTCCAAAAATCAATATGTCTGTTAATCCATTTATACCGACTGGATTAACTGAGTATAACAACTATACATTAAACAAAGATAATAAGAAGGTTTGGATGCTTGTACCGAATTAATTAAGTGTTATAACCTTTCCGATTTAAATTCCGGCGATGAAACAGAGAATTCCGGCGATGTTGATCGAAACATAGAAGTTCTTTCAGAGAATTTGGAGTGAAGATTGAGAGAGTGGGCGAGTTCAGTTGAAGTGTAAAGATCGATATATATAGTGTAACAAGTCAGTTAAAGATTTTGGTTTCAAATCTTTAAGATCAATGATTGCTTTTGGTTTCATACCAATTGATTTCCGAATTGCAGTTATAACTGATGTTTGAAATCAGTTACATATGTTTAATCCAAAGAAAACCTTTAATCATATTTGATTGCTTGGATTATGCTTTCGACGGTTATTGATATCTGCCAAATTTTGAATTACAGGTTGACGTTTTGATTCAATATAAAATTATTCACCAGTGTGTGTGCAGATCAGTGGTGTTTCGTGTGTGTGAATTCATTGAGGACCCAGGTTTGAAACCCGGTTACCCCTTATATTTATTTATTTTTTATTATTTTACTTTATCTATTAGTATTATTTTTAGTTTTTATTAATATTTTAACTCTTTAATTTATCTATTAATTACAGAAATTAATAAATCAAATTTGATCGGTTAATAATTGCATAACGAAACTTCACATAAAAAATACTTGAATTATTTAAACGAAGCGGGATTTAGAACCCGTCTTACAACGAATGTTATAGTATCTAATCTATACAATATTCAATACACACACTTTCTAGCCTATTCGCCTTGTGACGGACATAAAGTGCATCAACAAGACCATTAAGCCATATGTCACAACGTGTTACCCGCAAGTTGCACAACATTGTGGGGAATCCAGCATTCTTGTGTAAGCATTAACTTTTGTCGCCTAATCGAAGTTTACTCAATGGTATTGCTGAATCTACTGGCACGTCATTGTTTGGTACCCCGATTTTTCTCGCTTAGCATCTTGATTTTATTTTCTTTAACAACGGGTGTCAAACAGGAGATCAAAGTATTTTCTAGATATCTCCCCCCTAAAATTTTATTTTCAAATGTCCATTGCTTGAAAATGAAATTTTAATTTTGTAGAAAATCTTTTTGGTAGGCACAGTTTTAAGATACTCATTTTTTTTTGAAAAGCGAGTTTTTTTAAATATGTACAATCGGTTATGAAGACGCAATTTATTTCCACTCAAGGAAATTGATCATTTCCAACCATGTTACCAACTGGTTGAAACGGGTTTTGTCAAAGGCTTTCATGAAAATATCGGCTTTCTGTTGCGTAGTATCCACAGGCACCACCTGAATGTATCCTTTCTCGTACGTATCTCGGATCGCATGAATGCGAATTTCAATGTGCTTTGTTCTAGAGTGGTGGATTGGATTCTTCACAATTCCTAGACATGCCTTCTTTTTAATGAATATCAGAGTCTTCATGATGTTGATCCCATAATCCAACAATTGATTTTGTATCCAAAGGACTTGTGAGCAGCAACTGTAAGCCGTCGTATATTCGGCTTGAGCAGTAGAGGTGGAAATTGTCATCTGCTTCTTGCTTTGTCACGATATAAGATGATTTCCTAAGAATTGCAACCTCCTAAAATTGACTTTCTATCAACCTTTAAACTTGCATGATCACTGTCAGAATAAGCAATTAAATAAAAATTACTATCTTTGGGATACCACAGTCCAAGCTTGGGTGTTCCTTTCAGATAGCGAAAAATTCGTTTGACTGCAGTTTCATGAGATTCTTTTGGATTCGTCTGAAATCATGTATAGATGCAGACAACCCACATAATGTCAGGCCTACTTGCGGTCAGATACATCAACGAGCCTATCATCGAGCAATAGAAGGGCTTGTTCACTGGTTTTCCTTGAAGATCTGGAGTGAGTTCAGTCTGAGCAGCAAATGGTGTGCTGGCGGTTTTGCAGTCATTCATGTTGTACTTTGCGGGAATATCCCTGATGTACTTTGCTTGATGAATGAGGGTACCATCTTCTCATTGCTTCACTTCCAAACCCAAGAAAAATGTGAGCTCCCCCATCATGCTCATTTCGAACTTCGGTTGCATAGCCTTCTCAAAATCCGTGCACAACGTCTCATCTGTTGACCCGAAGATGATGTCGTCTACGTAAATCTGAACTAGCATCACATTATCTCCAATCCTATTTGTGAAGAGAGGTCATGTCAATTCTACCTCTCGTGTATCCACATTCCAGAAGATACGTCGACAAAGTCTCATACCAGGCTTGAGGAGCTTGGTGAAGACCATATAGAGCTTTTTCGAGCTTGTAGTATCGTTTAGGAAAATGTGAATCTTCAAATCTAGGAGGCTGACAAACATAAACTTATTCCTTCACCTTTTCATACAGGAAGACACTCTTAACATCTATTTGAAACACTTTAAAATTCTTGTATGATGCGTATACCTAGAATATTCTAATAGCCTCCAACCATGCTACCAAAGCAAACACTTCCACATAATCAATCCCTTCCTCCTGTCGAAAACCTTGAACGACCAATCTTACCTGGTTCTTGATGACTACACCACGATCATCCATTTTGTTACGGAATACCCACTTTGTGCCAATGGGATACTTTCCATCTGGTAGATCAACGAGTTCCCAAACTTTGAGCTTACGAAACTAAGATAATTCTTCCTGCATTACCTGCGCCCAGCTGAATCCTGAATAGCTTTTTCGATGTCACTTGGCATGGACTGCGAAAGAAATGCAACGTACAATCCTTTGGTTATAATATATGTTTGTCCACGAGTTAGTACTCCATCTTCCACAAGACCAATAACATTTTCAATGGGATGATTTCGATTTGTCTTGTAACCTGCGTTGGTGTGGGTCTCAATTTGTTGAGGTAGATTGGTGAAATGTTCATCGACATAGATAATTGGAGGCCCGTCTTCTTTAGTTGGTTAATCCACATTCGGCTGTAAGAAGAAGTATCATTTGCAGATGCATTCTCAGTCGAAGTGTCAACATTAACTTCTTTGATAGGAAGGATTGGATCGGCTGAAACTAGGGTGAAACAAGTTGTGAAAGGGGTGAAGCCAATGTCTGAAGGATCAAACAAGGGTCCAATAGGGTTCATTTCTGTAGGTTCGGTTTCAGAGAGTGGTTCAGGAATGTCGAAAGTGTTGAAAACAACATCTACATCGTAAAACCAGTTTGGAGAATTTCTAGTGTTGGTGGTGTTTCCTTCTTGAAAGTCGGCATTGTATGATTCAAGCATCGTCTTGGTTCGTTTGTTGTAAACATGATACGCCTTCTGAGTAGATGAATATCCTATGAAGTAGCACACATCACCAACTACTTCAAACTTGATTAGATTGTCTTCAGTGTTAAGGAGTGTACAAGAACATCCAAACGGTCTAAAGAAGTCTAACAGAGGCTTTCTTTTGAAAAAAAGTTCATAGGCAGTTTTTCCATGAGGTTTAACGATTAGAACTCGATTCATAACATAGCATCTTGTGTTGACTACTTCTGCCCAGAAGATGATAGGAAGCTTGGAGTCTACGAGCATAGTTCGAGCAGCTTCAATGAGTGTTCTATTCTTCCGTTCTGCTACGTCATTTTGCTAAGGAGTTCTGGCTGCACTGTACTGAAGGCGTATTCCCTTTTTTCGCAGAATTAGATAAACGTCTGATTTTTTGAATTTAGAATCGTTATCACTTCTGACTAATTTGACCTTTAGTTTGATGACATTTTCGATCATGGAAATGAAGGACTTGAGAATCGAGGCGGTCTCGCTTTTGGCTTCAAGAAAATACACCCATGAAAATCGAGAGAAGTCATCAACAATCTTCCCTCCCTTTTCATCCCCGGCAAAAGATATGAAGTCGTCGTTGATGAATTGAATGTTTTTCAGGAGTTCCTTCGATATAGTCATATGCCTTGAGCATCCACTGTCCACGTGCCAAATGTATTCAATGAGCATTCGAAGCCATTTTTGCAATTTATTCTGTCATACAACAACAAAAATATATATACAAGTTAGTTAGTTTTTGGAACTCAGACTTGCTTCAAGTTTAATCTATCATTATTTTGAACGAGAATATCTTCTTTTCTTTTCCAAAAACATGTTGAGTTAACTATGTTTTTGACTGATTTCTTAAAATTATCAAATTGCTCGGTGAAACTTTTGACAAAATCTTGTTTAGGTTCAGAAAATTTCTTGCTCTTGCAATGTTTAGTCGTATGTCCTAAATGACCACAGCGAAATTGTTAGTAATTTGCTCTTTCCTTTTTTGTAGACGCCGCATGTGAAGATGATGTATGTGATGAGAGTCTTGAGCTGCTTGAAGCGTTGTTTAATGATGCAACGTTGCTTGAACTTCCAACTTTCTTCATTTTCTTGTCAATGCGGCTTTCATCATCTGAGCAATCTTCATCATTGTCTGTGTCTGATGAAAAATCTGATTCTTGTTCTTTACTTGATTCATTTGATCTGAGATCACTAAAAGAGATGAAATCTTCTCCATCATCTTCTGAAGGGTGGTGGTGAATGAGTCCTTGCTGCTATTGTCTTCATTGATTTCTATTTCTGTCTCTGACTTACCTGTGTGAGATTTAACAATTCTGGAATTTCCTTGATGAGGAATTTCCCAAATATGTTTTGTTTTAATTCAGGAACAAACACAAGAGGTTCACACATAACTTTTTCATCACAAAAAGCAGAATTTAAGTCATGACAATCAACCACTACATTCTCGTGGTTGTGGGTCTTAAATGTAGGCACATGGCCATTATAGTCATCTCGAATTTTAAATTTAGGCACACAGCCATTACAATCATCCATCCTAGTCAAACTATTACAGTCATCCAGAATAGAAGTATTATTTTTCTTATTACAATTCCAGGCGAACCAGTTAATGGTGGAATAATTGTCACCCGAATATCCTATCCCTATTTTCGATCCTCCACAGTCATCATCCTCATCGCACATATCTTCTTTACGCTCAAACACATCTGCATTACTTTCAGAAATGTTCGTATTTTTATCATTTTCGTAAGAGACATTTTGAGCAAAAAGATAACTATTATCAATTAAATCATTATTAGGATGAGGATATGGCATAGGTATATAGTGTTTGTTGTGTGAAGGAGGAAAGATTTTTCTTTCGTTTCCAAACTTATCCTTGTACCCAATCCCATCCTTCACGTAAGTCGGTCGTTGGCAATTTTTAATGTCAACCAGTGCCTTTCGGCTAATTTTCTATTTATCGATCGTGATTTGCAATCTATTGTTTTCATTTTGAGATTTTTCTACTCTTTAAGTTAAATCATTTATGATAAAATCTTTTCTAAAAACAAATTATTTTAATGTTTGCATTTCAGCTAAAGTTTAATTCAACTTTCTCTTATATGCAGCTTCATTTTCTTTCAGTTATTTGTTAAATTGCAAAACCTTTTCTTTTTCTCTAATCAGGTCACGGTTGAGTGATTTGTAATGTGACACGATGTTCAAACATGGTTGGGAGCATAATTTTGCTTTAAATTCATACGGTATACTGTTTACCAAATCCTTATCCTCTTTCTCCTTTGCAGATTCAGCTTTCATGTCAGCTGCAAGAGCTTCAGCTTTCTCATTTTTGATGCTGCTAGTTGCTTCTTGGGCTTTCTTCTTTGGTTCAAGCTTCTCAGCTTCTTTCTTTCCCTTATATGTTGACGGTTCAGTAGGAGAGACTATGCTCGTCAAGCCTTTATCTATAACTTTGTCACCCTTAGGAATTCTTGCAGCTTGTTTCCTAACACAATTTGATGAAGATGAGACTGTCCGGTAGATATTTTTTAGCCATAAGAGCCTTGTTGACTTCTTCCTTTGCCTCAGTAATTCTTCAGCCCAATAATAATCTTCTACCACCAGTGCCTTTGGGTTGTTATCAGCAGCATTCTCATTTCCCTCAATAGCGATTGGCCTTCTCGCTGGGGCAATCTCATCATTGTCGTTCTTCAACAGCGGGAAATCTCTCTTGAAGTGACCCAAATTCTTGCAATTGTAGCATTGCAACTTTTACTTGCCGAAACTGGCTTTTCCGAGAGACAATATCTTTCCTGTCTTATCTTGAAATTTCTTCAGTCTTAAGGTGATCATAGCCATCTGCCATTTGAGATCCATTTCTTCCATATCATCTGGATCAACTTGGTAGATGTCTTCAGCTAAAAGAAAGTCTCATTTCAGTTCACCCGACATAAGAGCCTCATAATTGCTGAGGAAGGTTTTAAACAGTGCAACATGTTCAGTGGAGATCTTTAGTGCTTGAGTATCGTGACCACAGTAGCTTTCTTGTTGGACTGTGGAGCCTTGGTAGAGTTTTCGGAAGCGTTGAAGTAAGATGCACCAGCACTTTGAGAGCTTGAACCCCCGGAGACTGCGGGGGCAACGAATGCCATGTTCTTGGGCATAATAGCAGCAGTGGATTGAGCAGATTTTTGTTATGTGTAACCTGTTTGATTCATCTCTCTTTTGAGCACGTCCATTTCGAAAGCTTTTAGAGTGTTGATCAATTCCGAAAGGGTAACTGGTGTTCTACTGGTTAGGAAGGTTCTTTTGATCATCAGCGTGAGCCCGACGGTTACGTTGGATGAGTGTCCTAGTTGCAGTTCCAGTTTCAAGTTCGGCTTGAGTGATCGGATTCAGTTGATTAAGTGACATTTTGGTTTGATTTTGAGTTCAAAGTTCTGATCAGGGGTTAATTACTCTGGTTTTTAAGTTACTGTGTTCAAATGCGCTATTGAAGATCAATTACACTGATCAATTGATGAGATCAGTGAATAAATACACCGAGATCAGTAACTACGCCGATGATTCTTGGACTCTTGGACTTGCGACAATAGCTAAATCCGCTGGAACAGATAATACAAACATGAGTTTGACTAAATACGCCGATCACAGTGAGAAAATCGCTGAGAATCTTTATCACTGACTTCGAAGTCGCCTTCGATTTAACACGCTGACACTATTTCGCTGAGAATCAAAAAATGCGCTAGTATATTGTCGGCGTATTTGTTAATTATGCGATCTTCAAACTAAATACGCTATATTCAAATTTATCTACACTATCTTCAAATTTAAATACGCTCAACAGGTTTAAGTATGAACAAAAACCCTCTAATCACTCAAAAACGACTCAAAATCCATGTTTCTTTGTACCAAAATGACCCAAATGTTCACCAAAACACTGATTAGCCACTACCTAATGATTAAACACACCAGATCAAGCCATTTAAAGTTCAAAAATTTGAAAAACCTTGAAACTTTGAAAACTTTTGAAAAACCTTCAAAACTTGAAAAATCTTAACAAAACTCAAACAATCAAGAGCACAAAGGCTCTGATATGAAATTGTGAGTCCCAAAACAGATTCGGATCATAGTGGTTTGATTGTTATTACCAAAAAACGAAGATGAAGATTCTTGTATGGATCAAACAACAAGTGTTGTATATGGAATCCCAAAAGATATAATCACTAAAGCACCTGGATGTTTGGATTTAGTACAAGAACAATAATCACAACACAAGAGAAATCACCAAAACTTATCCAGGAACCTTGGACTAAGGTTTTCATTAAGCACATATATATTCATACTGACTACCCAACGTATTTATTAAATACGTTGGGTACTTAATTGTAACGCCTCATAAATCGTGTCCAATAATATAGTGACACATGTCATATTCTTTTTATATAAATCTATTAAGGAATAATAAGGACTAAAGGTCTCAACATGCTCAAACTAAGCTTCTGAGTGACTCTCTGGTGTCAACATGCATAAACTGAGCCTCTGAATGACCATTAGTGTCAACATGCTTCAATCGAGTCTTTGAGTGACCATTAGTGTCAACGTGCTTAAACTTAGCATCTGAGTGACCATTAGTGTCAACATGCTTAAACTTAGCCTCTGAGTGACCATTAGTGTCAACATGCTTAGCCTCTGAGTGACCATCAGAGTCAACATGCTTATACTGAGCCTCTAAGTGATCCTTTACGAAGTCCTAACTCTCATATGAGCCACTTGTTGGACGAGAGGGATTAATTCTGTAAAAATGTAAAAGTTGGACAACAGAGGGGTTAAAAGTGAACAAGTTAATTTATACCTCTGAGTGACCTTTTCACGAACCGACAGCTTGACAATGTCCGGGCATACTCCCGGGTACGCCAAATGTTGGTTACAGAGGGCTAAATATGCTATAAAGGTGTTCTAGAGGTTTAATTAGTTGAGGGGCTAAATGTGGCAAGTTTTGAAAGTTCCCAGGAGGCGCTCGCGGACCGCAAGAGACACGGGCCTAGTCTCTCGCGGGGCGCGACAGGACTGCGTCTGTAGAAAATTTGCTTGGCCTTCACACATATTGCCAAAAACCATTTGATTCGAAACTAGGGACTTCGAAACTGCTATGCCATGTTTTAGGATACTTGTAAGCTCCCTCTAACACTCCCTAACACCTGTCATCACCTCCTTCAAGCTCCCCAACTATAAATAGGTGCAAAGGTTCACCACTTGAACTTGCACCCCTCATTTATCACTCTCTCTCCTTCCTCTGGAAAGTTCCTAACTGAAAGGAGCATCCAAATTAGTGCTATTTCATCCTAGAAATCACTTGTAAGTGTTCATTTCTCTTGCATTTTCATTTACAGGCTTTTATAGCCAAAAGCCAAGCGTTTTACGGAAAACGCTTTGACTTTCGGTTAAGACCATTATGGTCCATCCATTGTTCAAAAGACCAATTGACAGGTCAAAGTTTTAATATTAGAAAGTCAAACATGCCAGTTTTCAAAAATATTATAATCTGAGCTTATATATGTTATGAAACATGTTTTGACACTTAAACAAGTTGGTAATAATTATTATGACATGTGAGAACATGTTCGGCTCGTCAATTTCAGTTTTAGGGTCGGGTTGTAACCGAAAGTCGCTAAGTTTGACTTCTGCTTTGATTTACGATTCTGGCCCAATTTAGATTAGTTAACTACTAATCTAAGGTTGTATTATGATCGCAATATAATGTAGCATAACACCCTGAGGTTATATTACATGAACATAATCAGAATCTGAGTTTATGCACAAGTTCCATTATCATGCCATTTTGACTAAAATGCCCTTTTTTTACATAAAATAAGGTTTAATCTATAACGAACTTGAAAAAAATTTCCTACTGATGTAATATCATAAGTAAGATTATTTGGGATATCAAGTCAGATTGTATACTGAGTTTACGTACAAGTTCTTATGTTATGTCGATAAATGACGATAAAGCCCTTGTGGCTCATAAAATGGTTTTAATCATACTTTTCACATAAAATCTTTTACCTACTGATATGTTATATTAAATAACATATCTAAAACATATAAACATGATCCTAACATCAGTTTTTAGTTAACTTCGCACAAATCGTCATTTTACGACATAAACGCTGTTTTGGCGAATAGTATGGTTTTAAAACCATATTTGTCAACCAAAATTTGTTACCTACTGATTTTAAAACATATTTAAAATATTTTTACAGTAGGTACAAGATGTAAACTCAAAATCCCAAATAAATTATAAAGCTATGTGTAAAATGACCAAAATGCCCTTAAGGTGCGTAGTTTGGTCATAAATGATAAATTACTCATATAATCAATATCTTATTGGTATTTTATCATAAATTAATCATTTTTCCAGAATACTTATGATTATAACATTATAATACATTCAAGTTCCTTTATACGATATATAATTACCAAAACGCCCTTATGAGGCATAATTTCATTTTAAAACCTTAACGGGCATGTAAGTTGATATCTTACTGATATTACAACTTATTTAATATATAATGGCATGTAGAACTTGTCCATGACTTATCCGGTTACCCGATATCACTTATATGTGCACAGTTAAGTATATGTAACTAGTTTATGGAAATTAACCAAGACGGGTTTAACCTTATCATTTTAGCCTCAAAATCCAGAATGCTTATGGTTTACCCATATTATACAAGTCATAGTACTTGTTGGGTTTAAACTACATTCTATCCGATCATCGCTTAATCTAGCGTATTATACCGTTATTGATCCTATACGCTAGTCGGTCTAAGTCTAGGACTTAAATTAAGACCGTTAGCATTTAATTGGTTAGCTTATGACATAATCCAGACTAGAGTCTTCCGGTAAATGCTATCTGCACTTATTTCAATTTGGATACGATTGAGATATTAGATATTGCATTTTAAATCAAGACTAGCTCAGGTAAAAACTCTCGACTTATTTTCCCTACACGGGCTTGGGTTACGGTAAATTATTACCGCTTAGTCGGAAATGGGATCAATTGA
The DNA here is from genome assembly GCA_947069175.1 of Scalesia atractyloides. Taxonomy (NCBI): domain Eukaryota; kingdom Viridiplantae; phylum Streptophyta; class Magnoliopsida; order Asterales; family Asteraceae; genus Scalesia; species Scalesia atractyloides. The sequence continues at coordinate 9,460,379 of CAMTDV010000028.1, read as the reverse complement.
ATGCCGGACTGTGGCTAGTAAATCCAAATATTCTGTTTTAATCAGTTTTGTTTGATAACTTAAACATTGGGGGTTAACGACCGTGTCCTGGATATCCTCGGCTCATTACATTAGTTAATAGCCACGACCGAAGCGCGGGGTGTAGGCATACACCTGAGAAATGCTCATGCTAAATTATTTTTACCCACTAGTTGGGGATAACTCCTTCGTGGGTTCTTAAGTGGTGTGTACGTTAATCATATCTTGGTCTCTGTATTGGGCCCCATATGTATGGACGAACATGTGAATCTCTTAACAAGGTTACAAGGCTGACTTTCCCAAGTTATAAAAGATTTTTCTTGCCTTGTGCACTTGAATCCATTTTCAAAATGTTTTCAAAATGAGTTTGACTAGGTGTATTTACCAGTGAAAGCTGGCGTAGTTCAAAAGACTAAGCTTGCAGGTACAATACGAAATAGGTTGGAAGTTGCTCGGTAGTGATATAAGAGGATCTTGCAAATCCTTAGATCTGCCCAAAGTCTATTATACATTTTTGTATATTTTACGATCCGTCTATGGATCTTCAATTACAAGCCGTCTGTATATAATTTTTCGTACTTTGAACAATTGGTTTGTAATAGTAATTTAAAACTCCAAGACTTCCGTTGTGCTATGTTTAATTGACTACGATGATGTCAATTTACGTCAAGATATTCCCCACCCGGGTCCACCGGTGTTTGGTTGTAAATTTCGGGGTGTGACAGGTTGGTATCAGAGCCAATGTATGAGAGAATTAAACACTGACCTTCTTGTGTTTAATCTCAAACTTACACAAAAGCACATTCCTTAGACTTCCAAGTCTAGGCTTTGACCTAGGATTACTCATCTCATTATTAAGTTATTGGTATTGTTTTCTATTTGAATTTTAACAGGAAAATGTCGCCAAGAGTACGAGGAAGAGGTAAAGCACCTATGAGAGGAGGACCATCTGGACATATCCCTTCACAACCCCATCACTCGAATCTTTATGAGGATTCAGGGGATTCCTGACCACTATCAAGACATTCACATACTCATACATAAAACTCTTACCACTCTTACCATTCTCACCAATCACACCATTCACATCACTCTCATCATTCATATCATGATGAGTTTAACCCTAACCACTACTTCAACACACCCCCAGTTAATCAAAATCTATTAGATCAACCCAACCGCATGGACGAGGACTCCGATCCGGAGATGCCGCCTTTAGGATCCCACGCACATCCCATCGAAATCTCTAGCGATTCGAACTCATACGCCGGATCACCATACCAAGGTCCTAATGAATGGGACCAATATTGGAACCAATTCATTTTTGCTAACACTCCTTCCCACCACTCCCCAACACTTCCTATACAAGAGGATGTTCATATGGAACCTCTGGAACAGCCTCAACCACCACCTGAACAACCAAGGAGGGAACATGGGGCACGTATGTCGGTACGTGCGAGTCAACGGTCAGGATCGCTGCCACCATTGCCCAAAACTTACCCTACCATTCACGAGGACCCACAAATGTGGGTAGACCCTCCAATGCTTCACCTGTGGTGGAACCGACACTATCACCAGTAGTTTAACCACCACCATCTGGTTTTAATAACCCTATCCTACATATCCGGATACATCTGGATATGATCCTTTTAACCCATCTACGCCGGTAAATTACCAGGCACTATCACATGACCCTTATATGCAAGCGGTCATGCATAATGCACTTTACCCATCTCCTTTCCCACCTGCTTATCCACCTACTAGATATCCAAGTTATGGGTACCAGTATCCTGTTATACCACAACCACAACCACAACCACAACCTCCGCCACCACTTGCGGCCATTAAGGAGGTCTTGGAACGGATGAAGGAAATGCAACAACAAGCGGAGAAGACGGAGAAGAAGACGAATAAGTTCTTCAAGAAACTCTCCAAGTTAGTTAAGGGAAAGAAGGACGAGTGAAGTCTATTCTATTATTATATTTCTTTAGTCCTTGAATGGACATTATTATTTCTTTAGTCCCTGCGTGGACGTCGTTATTTCTTTGAAGTCCTTGCATGGACAGTTTGTTTCATTTATTTATTTCTAGTATTGTAATTTCTTATTGGCATTTAATGAAATATTTTGGAATTATATATATATATATATTCATCCTCTTCAAGTGAACGTCTTGATTTTACTCGAAATTTACGCTCTTCTATATAATTCCAAAAGATCTTAATGGTTTTGATTAGCCAAGTGGCACAGACCACATTATTTGGCCAACTTATAAATGATAGTTAAGGATGAATAGCCTTCTATCATGATAATTAAGGAGAGTTATCCTTCTATCCAAAGGTGGTGGACTATGTTCAAGCCTCCAAGTCGTTACGATCAATGCGACCGTGACTATTAATCGACCATTAAGATATTCCTATGTTAACATTCAAGTAATGTTCATACTCCTGGTAGTGTGACTTGAGGAACCACACCAGCCGTCTAGGAAATGGACTACGTCCTAACCTATTATATAGCCTATGTGATCAATATGATCCCGGCTAATATCATCAATGCGGTGATAATAATTAAACATCCATTAGTGATGTAGTGCCTACGGGCCATAATTAAACATCCATTAGTGATGTAGTGCCTACGGGCCATAATTGACATCCATTAGTGATGTGGTGTCTGCGGACCATGATTAAACATCCGTTAGTGATGATTTGCCTTCGAGCAATATTATATTGTCAATTAAGACAATGACAGTTGTGGTTAATATAAACCTCTGCCCAAACATTATGTCCATTAGTGACAGGCCAATGTGCCGTATTCTTATGTCCATTAGTGACAGGCCTATGTGCCGTATTCTTATGTCCATTAGTGACAGGCGGACATGCCTATGTGCCGTATTCTTATGTCCATTAGTGACAGGCCTATGTGTCGTATTCTTATGTCTATTAGTGACAGGCCTATGTGCCGTATTTTTATGTCCATTAGTGACAGGCCTATGTGCCGTATTTTTATGTCCATTAGTGACAGGCCAATGTGCAATATTTTATGTCCATTAGTGACAGGCCAATATGCCACATTTTTAATGTCCTTCATGACAAGCCTATGAGCTAATTATAATTGTCTTATGACAATGGCAGTTGTGACATTAAGATCCACTTTCTAAATTATATATGGACTATGTCCAAATTGTAATTTGCCTTTGATGGTCCTTTTGAGACCTAGGCCAAATATAGATAACATTCATAGAAATGTTAAGCCTAAGAGTTGTGATTATATTCACACTAGCTTAAATAGGCAATGGATTTATTTATCCAAGTTTTAAGACCAATATGGTTAATAATACTATGACTAAGAGAAGTTTAATTTGGTGTTTAGAACCAAAGCTTCAAGAATGGCTTACTCGGATGAGGCGCAAAGTAGCCACCGAGATATTAACTCTAACAACGCCGAAAACATAGCCATTAATAATGATGATTTCCAAGCTCGCATAAATGCAGCTGTTGGAAAAGGCATGGAAAAGGCCATGGTGAAATTGAAGGAAATGAGCGCTACTCGCTCCAAGCCTTTGACTATTCCACCATCCTCCGCTCACAAGGAGAGCTCTGTTCACTCTTCAAATGCGAAAAGTGAACCAAAGAAATTAGAATTTAACGATATGTCCCGTTCTTCCAAAGACGGATGTACCTTCAAATACTTCGTCTACTGTAAACCTCGAGATTTCAATGGAGAAAGGGGAGTAGTAGAAGCCTTGAGATGGCTTGATGAAATGGAGACATTAGTGGATATCAGCGGTTGTGCTGAAAAGGATGTGGTAAAGTATGTATCACAGTCCTTCAAGGGTGATGCCCTAATTTGGTGGAATGCAATGGTCCAATCAACAGGTAAAGTACACCTGTACAACTTAGGATGGTCTAAGTTTGTTGACCTTGTCAAGGAGACAAACTGCCCACCTCATGAGGTGGAGAATATAGAGTCAGACTTTCTGACTCTTACAATGAAAAATCTAGACTGTCGGAAGTATGTTTCTGACTTCAACTCCCTATCTAGATTAGTTTCTGTAACACCTCGTAAAATCGTGTCTAATAGTATAGTGACACGTGTTGTATTTTATTTTAGTCTATTAAAGACTAATAAGGACTAAAGGTGTCAACATGTTCAAACTGAGCCTCTGAGTGACTTTCTGATGTCAGCATGCATAAACATTAGCCTCTGAGTGACTGATATCTCAACATGCTTAAACATTAGCCTCTGAGTGACTGATATGTCAACATGCTTAAACATTAGCCTCTGAGTGACTAGAGATGGGCATAATAACCGGTTCCAAACCCGACCCAGTGGAACCTACCTTGGACCGATTCCGGTTCCTACCCGACATATAGTAGAACCGGTTTCGGGTTCAAAATACCCGATGGTTCCTACCCGGTTCCGGGTTCAAAATACCCGATGGTTCCTACCCGGTTCCACATTTTTGAAAAAAAAAAAAAGTTCCGGAACCGGTTCCAACCCGTACCGGGTTGTACCCATAACCGGTTCTTATCATCCCGGTTCCTACGGTAACCTTCCAGACCCGGCGTCAATATATTTTTAATATGAGTTTTTTTATAAGTCTTTGCTAGAACAAGGTATAATACATAAACATAAAACTATTTATTACGAGAAACAAGTACCCGGTTACACAAACAACCTAAACAAGAAACGTTAAACAAAACACATAAAACACTAAACATACTAATCATAAAACACAAATGGGTTTACAATACATAAAACAAACTAAACTTTCGATGAACCGGACCCGGATTGCTTCACCCTTTTCATTGTTTTTCGCCTTTGTCACCGGACAATGGCGGTCGGTGTGTTTCTTGAGCGTCGAGTTGGCCGACGCCTTCATGAACTGCCCGCACCCCTTGCATCTAGCCATTTCATGGCTATTCGACATCAAGCACAAGTCAAAGTGCTTCCAAATAGTAGGGTTTCTTTTGGTTTCCAAAACATCCACGACCTCATCGTTGCAAGCCATCGTTATCTCTTTGATAGTATTAGATTTGAAGTGTAAAGTGTTAAGTTTAGAAATGGTAAGTAGGAAGGGATTTATATACAAAAACCGATTTTTTAATCAGGAACCGGTTTCCAACGGTAACATTTATCAGGAACGGTTCCAACGGTAACATTTTATCAGGAACCGGTTCTGAACAGTAAATGGCAGGTTTTACTGTCAGGAACCGGTTCCCAATAGTAAAATGGCAGGTTTGACTGAACAGTAAATGGCTGTTAGGAACCGGTTCTGAACAGTAAATGGCAAGTTTGACTGCCAGGAACCGGTTCCCACACTATCAGAAACCGGTTTCGCACCATACCCGGTTCCATAATACCCGTACCCGGTTCTACACGGTTCCATATTCTTGGGTGTGAACCCGGGTAGGAACTGGACCCGGTTCCACACCATACCCGGTTCCAATGACATCCAAGCAGAACCGGGTCCGGGTTGGAACCGGTTCCGGGTAATAATAAAACCCGATTATGCCCATCTCTATGAGTGTCTGATATGTCAGCATGCTTAAACATCTGCCTTTGAGTGACATCAGAGTCAACATGCTTATAATGAGCCTCTGAGTGATCCTTTACGATGTCCTAACTCTCATACGTGCCACTTATTGGACGAGAGAGGTTAAATCTGTAAATATGTGAAAGTTGGAAGATGGAGGGGTTAAAAGTGTCAACATTTTAATTTATACCTCTGAGTGACCTTTTAACGAACCGAGAGCTCGACAATGTCCGGGCAAACTTTCGGGTACGCAGAATATTGGTTAGGGAGGGCTAAATATGATATAAAGGTGTTTTAGAAGGTTTTATAAGTTGAGGGGCTAAATGTGTCAAACTTTGAAACTGACCACAGGGCGCTCGCGGGGCGTGAGAGGCAAGGCCCTGGCCTCTCGCGGGGTGCGAGAGGCCTGTGTCTGCAGAATTTTTGCTTGGCCTCCACACATGTTGCCAAAAACCATTGTTTTGTAACCATGAACTTCCAAACAGCTATGCCACATTTTAGGACACTTGTAAGCTCCCTCTAACACTCCCTAACACCTGTCATCACCTCCTTCAAGCTCCCCAACTATAAATAGGTGCAAAGGTTCACCACTTGAACTTGCACCATTCTCATTTATCACTCTATCTCCCTCCTCTGGAAGTTCCTAACTGAAAGAAGCATCCAACTTAGTTCTATTGCATCCTAAGGATCACTTGTAAGTGTTCCTTTCTCTTGCATTTTCCTTTATATGCTTTTATAGCCAAAAGTCAAGCATTTTACGGAAAACACCTTGACTTTTGGTTAAGACCAATATGGTCCAGCCATTGTTCATAAGGAACATGGCTAAGTGATCGTAATAAGTAAGGTGTTAATCCCTATAAAGGGCACCTCTTAAAGATCACGTTTGTTAGACCAATTTGACACTTAAACAAGTTGGTAGTAATTATTAGAACATGTAAGAACATGTTCGGCTCGTCAATTTCAGTTCTAGGGTCGGTTCGTAACCGAAAGTCGTGAAGTTTGATTTCTACTTTGACTTTCGATTATGACCCGACTTAGATTAGTTAGCTACTGATCTAAGGTTGCATTATGATCGTAATATAATGTAGCATAACTCGTGAGGTTATATTACATGATCATAATCAGAATCTGAGTTTATGCACAAGTTCCGTAGTTATGCCATTTTGACTAAAATGTCCTTTTTGCATAAAATGAAGTTTAAATGATAATGAACTTGAAAATGACTTTCCTACTGATATAATATTATAAGTAGGATTATTCGGGATGTCAAACCAGATTATAAACTGAGTTTATAAACAAGTCCTTGTATTATGTCGATAAATGACAATAAAGCCCTTGTGACTTATAAAATGGTTTTAACCATATCTTTTCAAAGTAAATCTTTTACCTACTGATATGTTATATTAAATAACATGTCTAAGACATGCTAACTTGACCTTAACATCAGTTTTCATTAAATATCGCATAAATCGTCATTTTATGACATAAGCGCCGTTTGGTTTTAAACCATATTAATCAACCAAGACTTGCTACCTACTGATTTCAAACTAATTTTAAATATTTTTACAGTAGGTACATGATATAAACTCAGAATCCGAAACAATTTATTAAACTATGTGTAAAATGACCAAAATGCCCCTTCGGTGCATAGTTTGGTCATAAAAGATAAATTACACATACAGTCTATATTCCAGAATACTTATGGTCATAACATTAAATTATATTCGAGTTCCTTTTACACGGTATGAAATTACCAAAATGCCCTTATGAGGCATAGTTTCATTTTAAATATTACAGCTTATTTAAAGTATAATGGCATATAGAACTTGTCCATGACTTATCCGGGTACCCGATATTGCTGATATGCGTACGGTTAAGTATATGTAACTAGTTCACAAAGATTAACCGAAATGGGTCTAACCTTGTCATTTAAGTCTCAAAATCCAGAATATTTATAGTTTACCCACATTATACAAGTCAAAGTATTTGTTGGGTTTTAACTACATTCTATCCGATCATCGTTTAATCTAGTGTTATACATTTTGATCATGTACGCTAGTCGGTCTAAGTCTGTGACTTAAATAAGACCATTAGTATTTAATTGGTTAGCTTATGCCATAATCCAGACTAGAGACTTGCCAGTAAATGCTATCTGCACTTAGTACTTTTATGTACAACTGAGTTATGAAATCTTGCGTTTAAACGAAGACTAGCTCAGGTAAATACTCTCAACTTATTTCCCCTATACGGGCTTGGGTTACGGTAAATTATTACCGCTTGGTTGGAAATGAGATCAATCGAATGCCGGATTGTGGCTAGTAAATCCGCATATTCTGTTTTAATCAGTTTTGTTTGATAACTTAAACATCGGGAGTTAACTACCGTGTCCTGGATATCCTCGGCTCATTACATTAGATAATGGCCATGACCTTAGCGCGGGTGTAGGCATACACCCGATAGACGCTCAAAATGCATTACCCACAAAGTTGGGGATAACTCCTTCGTGAGTTCTTAAGTGGTGAGTACGTTAATCATGTCTCGGTTTTTTCACTTGGCCCTGTATGTATGGACAAACAAGTGAATCTGTTAACAAGGTTACAAATTAACTTTCCCAAGTTATAAAAGATTTTGTGCCAAAGTGCACTTAAAACATTTTTTTAAATGTTTTCAAAATGAGTCAGTTGGGTGTATTTACCAGCGAAAGCTGATGTATTTTCAAAAGACTAAGCTTGCAGGTACAATACAAAATAGGCTGGAAGTGCTCCAAGACTTTGAACATTTGGTTTGTAATAGTAATTTAACTCCAAGACTTCTGTTGTGCTGTGTTTAATTGACTATGATGATATCAACTTATGTCACGATATTCCCCACCAGGGCCCACCGGTGTTTGGATTGGCTATGGAAAGCCGGAATGTGATAGGTTGGTATCAGAGCCAACATTTGAGAGAATTAAACACTAACCTTCTTGTGTTTAATCTCAAACTTACACAAGCACATTCCTTTGACTTCCGAGTCTAGGCATTGACCTAGGATTACTCATTTCATTATTAAGTTATTAGTATTGTTTTTTATTTGATTTTTAACAGAAAAATGCCACCAAGAGTAAGAGGAAGAGGTAAAGGACCAATGAGGGGAGGACCATCTGGACATATTCCCTCACATCCCCATCACCCGAACCCCTATGAGGAGTCGGGGGATTCATGGCCGTTATCGCAACATTCACCTTCTCATACCCAAAACTCATACCTCTCATATCCTTCACACCACTCCCACCACTCTCATCATTCTTATCAAAATGAGTTTAACCCCAACCAATACTTTAATACACCCCAGCCGACCAAAATCAGTTAGACCAACCCAATCCCATGGACAAGGACTTCGACCCGGAGATGCCGCCGTCAAGATCACACACCTACCCCATCAAAATTTCAAGCGATTCGAACTCTTATGCCGGATCGCCATACCAAGGTCCTAATGAATGGCAATATTGGAACCAATTTACCTTCGCAAACACTCCTTCCCATCACTCCCCAACTCCTCATGTACAAGAAGATGTCCACATGGAACCAGTGGAACAACCCCAATCACTGCCTGAAGCGCCAAGGAGGAAAAGAGGAGCACGTATGTCGGTATGTGCGGGCCAACGGTCGGGATCGCTACCACCTTTGCCTAAACCTTACCCTACCATTCACGAGGACCCATAAATGGGTGGACCCTTCAATGCTTCACCTGTGGTGGAACCAACACCACCCCCGGGTTCAAGCACCACCCTCGGGTTATAATAACCCTATACCAACATATCCGGATACATCTGGATATGATCCTTTTAACCCATCTACGCTGTAGATTACCAAGCATTGTCGCATGACCCTTACATGCAAGCGGTCATGCATAATGCACTTTACCCGTCTCCTTTCCCACCTGTGTATCCTCCTACTGGGTATCCAAGTTATGGGTACCAGTATCCTTTTATGCCACAACCACAACCACAACCTCCGCCGCCACTCGAGGCCATCAATGAGGCCCTAGAACGAATGAAAGAAATGCAACAACAAGCGGAGAAAACGAAGAAGAAGACTAACAATTTCTTCAAGAAACTCTCCAAGTTGGTTAAGGGAAAGAAGAACGAGTGAAGTCTCTTCTAATAATATATGTTAGTCCCTACGAGGACATTGTTATTTCTTTAGTCCCTACGTGGACATTTTTTTTCTTTTAAGTTCTTGCATGGACAATTTGTTTAATTTATTTTTTTCTAGTATTGTAATTTTTATGGCATTTAATGAAGTATTTTGGAATTATATGTATGTGTATTCATCCTCTTAAAGCGAACATCTCGATTTTACAGGAAATTTATGCTATGCTATATAATTGCAAAAGACCTTAATGGATTTGATTATGCCAAGTGGCACATACCACATATTAGCCAAGAAATGATAGTTAAGGATAAAAGGCCTTCTATTAGGATAGTTAAGGGAAGTTATCCTTCTATCCAGAGGTGGTGGACAAGGTTCAAGCCTCCAAAGTCGTTAAGGTCCAAAGTGACCGGGACTATTAATCAAACATTATAATACTCTTATGTTAAGATTAAGAAATGTTCATACACCTGGTAGTGTGACTTGAGGAACCACACTAGCCGTCTAGGTAAAAGGACTACGTCCTAAGACCTATTATGTAAACATATGTGATCAATGTGATCCCGGCTAATGTCTAGCCGATGTCGCTAGCAATGTCACATCATGATGTGCAGATAGATGAAAACCTGAGGTTTGTTGAGAAACCAATTTCGATCGAGGATTGACATGTTAAGAAGCTCCGAAGGAAATTAATACCTATAGTTAAGGTTAAGTGGGATGCCCTTAGAGGTCCCGAGTATACATGGGAGGTTGAGTCGACTATGCGAAAAAAATACCCCCCATCGTTTTGAATAAATCTCAAGGATGAGATTTCTTTTAAGGGGGTGAGGATGTAACACCTCGTAAAATCGTGTCCAATATTATAGTGACACGTGTTGTATTTTATTTTAGTCTATTAAAGACTAATAGGGACTAAAGGTGTCAACATGCTCAAACTGAGCCTATGAGTGACTTTATGATGTCAACATGCATAAACATTAGCCTCTGAGTGACTAATATGTCAACATGCTTAAACATTAGCCTATGTTGAGTGACTGATATTCAACATGCTTAAACATTGGCCTCTGAGTGAATGATATGTCAACATGCTTAAACATTAGCCTTTGAGTGACTAATATATCAACATGCTTAAACATCAGCCTTTGAGTGACATCAGAGTCAACATGCTTATAATGAGCCTCTAAGTGATTCTTTATGATGTCCTAACTCTCATACGGGCCACTTGTTGGACGAGAGAGGTTAATTCTGTAAATATGTGAAAGTTGGATGATGGAGGGGTTAAAAGTGTCAACATGTTAATTTATACCTATGAGTGACCTTTTAACGAACCGAGAGCTCGACAATGTCTGGGCATACTCCTGGGTACGCCAAATACGGAGGGCTAAATACGCAATAAAGGTGTTTTAGGAGGTTTTATAAGTTGAGGGGCTAAATGTGTCAAACTTTGAAACTGACCACGGGGCGCAAGGCAGTTGTCTGTGGGGCGCAGGAGGCCTGTGTTTGCAAAATTTTTGCTTGCCTCCACACATGTTGCCAAAAACCACTGTTTCGAAACCATGGACTTCCAAACGGCTATGCCACGTTTTAGGACACTTGTAAGCTCCCTCTAACACCTCTTAACACCTGGCATCACCTCCTTCAAGCTCTCCAACTATAAATAGGTGCAATGCTTCACCATTTGAACTTACACCATTCTCATTTATTACTCTATCTCCCTCCTCTGGAAGTTGCTAACTGAAAGGAGCATCCAACTTAGTTCTATTGCATCCTAAGGATCACTTGTAAGTGTTACTTTCTCTTGCATTTTAGTTTATAGGCTTTTATAGCCAAAAGTCAAGCATTTTACAGAATACGTCTTGACTTTTGGTTAAGATCATTATGGTCTAGCATTGTTTGTAACGAACATGGCTAAGTGATCGTAATAAGGTAGGTGTCAATCCCTATAAAGGGCACCTCCTAAAAATCACGTTTGCTAGACCAATTGACGGGTCAAAGTTATTATATTAAAAAGTCACAAGGTCATTTTTCGGAAATATTATAATCTGAGCTTATATATGTTATAAAACATGTTTTGACTCTTAAACAAGTTGGTAATGATTATTAGAACATGTAAGAACATGTTCGGCTTTGTCAATTTCAGTTCTAGGGTCGGTTCGCAACCGTAAGTCGCGAAGTTTAACTTCTTCTTTGACTTGACCCGATTTAGATTAGTTAGCTTCTTATCTAAGGTTGCATTATGATTTTAATATAATGTATCATAACCCCCTGAGGTTATATTACATGATCATAATAAGAATCTGAGTTTATGCACAAGTTCCGTAATTATGCCATTTTGACTAAAATGCCATTTTTGCATAAAATGAAGTTTAAATTATAATGAACTTGAAAATGAGTTTTCCACTGAGGTAATATCATAAGTAGGATTATTCGGGATGTAAAACCAGATTATAAACTGAGTTTATGAACAAGTTCTCGTATTATGTCGATAAATGACGATAAGGTCCTTGTGGCTTATAAAATGGTTTTAATCACATCTTTTTAAAGTAAATCTTTTACCTACTGATATGTTATATTAAATAACATATCTAAAACATATAAACCTGACCTTAACATCAGTTTTCTTTAAACATCACATAAATCGTCATTTTACGACATAATCGCCGTTTCGGCGTATAGTATGGTTTTAAACCATATTAATAAACCAAGACTTGCTACCTACTGATTTCAAAACTTATTTTGAATATTTTTATAGTAGGTACATGATATAAACTCATAATCCCAAATAATTTTTAAAACTATGTGTAAAATGACCAAAATGCCCCGTCGATGCATAGTTTGGTCATAAAAGATAAATTACACATATAATTAATATCCCACTGATATTATATCATAAATAAGTTAGTTTTCCAGAATACTTATGGTTAAAACATTAAAATATGATCAAGTTTCTTTTATAAGGTATGAAATTACCAAAATGCCCGTACGCGGCATAGTTTCGTTTTAAACCATAAAAGGCATAAAAGTTGATATCCTACTGATATTACAACTTATTTAAAGTATAATGGCATATAGAACTTGTCCATGACTTATCCGGGTACCCGATATTGCTGATATGCGTACGGTTAAGTATATGTAACTAGTTCACAAAGATTAACCGAAACGGGTCTAACCTTGTCATTTAAGTCTCAAAATCCAGAATGTTTATAGTTTACCCATACTATACAAGTCAAAGTACTTGTTGGGTTTTAACTACATTCTATCCGATCATCGTTTAATCTAGTGTTATACGTTTTGATCATGTACGCTAGTCGGTCTAAGTCTGTGACTTAAATAAGACCATTAGTATTTAATTGGTTAGCTTATGCCATAATCCAGACTAGAGACTTGCCAGTAAATGCTATCTGCACTTAGTACTTTTATGTACAGCTGAGTTATGAAATCTTGCGTTTAAACGAAGACTAGCTCAGGTAAATACTCTCGACTTATTTCCCCTATACGGGCTTGGGTTACGGTAAATTATTACTGCTTGGTTGGAAACGGGATCAATCGAATGCCGAATTGTAGCTAGTAAATCCGCATATTCCGTTTTAATCAGTTTTGTTTGATAACTTAAACATCAGGGGTTAACTACCGTGTCCTGGATATCCTCGGCTCATTACAATTGATAATGGCCACGACCTTAGCGCGGGTGTAGGCATACACCCGATAGACGCTCAAAATGCATTACCCACAAAGTTGGGGATAACTCCTTCGTGAGTTCTTAAGTGGTGAGTACGTTAATCATGTCTCATTTTTCGCACTGGGCCCTGTATGTATGGACAAACAAGTGAATCTGTTAGAAGGTTACAAAGTAACTTTCCCAAGTTATAAAAGATTTTGTGCCAAAGTGCACTTAAAACATTTTTTAAAATGTTTTCAAAATGAGTCAGTTGGGTGTATTTACCAGCGAAAGCTGACGTATTTTCAAAAGACTAAGCTTGCAGGTATAATACGAAATAGGCTGGAAGTGCTCGGTAGTGATAAGAGGTTCTTGCAAATCCTAGATCTGCCCAAAGTCTGTTTTACACATTTTTGTACATTTTATGATCCGCCTATGGATTTGCTATACAAGTCATCTTTATATTATTTTGTACTTTGAACATTTGGTTGTAATAGTAATCTAACTCCAAGACTTCCGCTGTGCTGTGTTTAATTGACTATGATGATATCAACTTACGTGACGATATTCCCCACCACGGCCCACCGGTGTTTGGATTGGCTATGGAAAGCCGGGGTGTGACAGTTTCCTATCTAATCACCCCTGAAACCAAACGCATTGCACGTTTCATTAATGGGTTAGTGCCTGAGATTAAGGGCATGGTAAAGGCTGCTCAGCCTAGTACCTATACGTCTGCTGTTGACCTGTCTCTCTCACCTTAGACTTGGTGAGGCAAAAGTCAATTAGAACTGAGACTGACGGAAAAAGGAAACGGGAGGATGATAACTCCCAAAGGTTCAAAAAGAGAGGAAATTTTGGGTTCAAGAAGAACCAGCACAAGTCTGATGATAGACCTCTGTGCAAGACCAGTAACCGTAGGCATTGGGGGCGATGTAATGCTGACCCACAGATTAAACCCTATGGTATTTGCAAAAGAATAGAGAATAAGACCCTAGAGTGCAAAAATCTTAAGGATGCAGTCTGTTATGGCTGTAATGAGAAGGGGCATATTAAGCCTAACTGCCCTAAAAATCCCAGAAATAATGATGCAAAGCCTGGAGAGGCGAAGAAAGGAAATGCTCGTGCCTTTCAGATGAATGCCAGAGAAGCTGTTAATGACAACAACGTCATAACATGTACATTCCTCATTAATGACGTATATGCTAGAATTCTTTTTGATTCGGGTGCAGATAAGTCCTTTGTAGATGATAAGTTTAGCAAACTATTAAACTTACCTTTAAGAACCCTAGACATAAATATGAGATAGAACTTGCTGATGGAACTATAGAAACAGCATCTTCCATTCTTGATGGATATTTTATATCCATTAAGAATCATTCTATTCCTATCTCTCTTTTTCCAATGAAAGGTGGGGTTCGATGTAGTCTTAGGCATGTATTGGTTATCTCATAATCAAGCCCGTATTCCTGTATTGCCTGTGATAAGAAACACACTGAAATTAAAACCCCATCTGGTGAAATACTCACCATCCTTGGAGATTCACACTATGGATTGCCAGACAAGGTGTCGTTATTAAAGGCATCCAAATGTCGGGGAAAGGTTGTGTCGTTTACCTGGCACAAGTAACTATCAACGAGCCTAAGCCAAAGATTGAAGAGCTTCCAGTTATCTCGGAGTATTCCAATGTTTTCCCTGAAGAATTACCAGGCCTACCTCCAGATGGGCAAGTCGAATTTAGGATTGACATCCTACAAGGATCAGCACTTGTTGCTAGTGCTCCATATCGGTTAGCACCGACAGAAATGAAGGAATTAAGGATACAACTAGATGAACTTTTAGAGAAAGCTTTTATTCAGCCTAGTTCCTCACCCTAGGGAGCTCCTATTCTTTTCGTTAAGAAGAAGGACGGTTCAATGCGGATGTGCATTGATTACCATGAGTTGAACAAGATAACGATCAAGAATCGTTATCCTCTGCCCAGGATCGACGACTTGTTCGATCAACTTCAAGGGGCTGGTTACTTCTCTAAGATCGACTTAAGATCAGGATATCACCAACTGAAGGTTAGAAGTGAGGATGTTCCTAAAACCGCCTTCATGACCCGTTATGGTCATTATGAATTTCTTGTGATGCCTTTTGGGCTCACAAATGCACCTTCAGCATTCATGGATATCATGAATAGAATCTGCAAGCCTTTTTAGATAAGTTTGTCATTTTCTTCATAGACGACATACTTATCTACTCTCGTAATCATGTTGATCACAAGAAACATCTTAGATGCATCCTAGAATTGCTAAGACAAGAGAAACTTTATGCTAAGTTCTCTAAGTGAAACACCCTAAAACGTTTTGACCTTAAGAGACGCAGCGGAAAAATACCGATTCAAAATTTCTTTCTTTATTGCCTATATGACATACCTGAAGTTTCATTTATAAAATATTGTACACTTTCTTAAAAGGATTTACAATATTCATTCTTGTTTACCTTTTTAAATATAATATATAGTTACAAGCTACGAGTCACTCTTCCCGTACATTCCTTGCTCTTTGACTCGATCTTCAACCCTTTAAATCCCATAGTGATAATAATTATGTGCAACCTGCGATCATCACATACACCCGCATTATTAATATTCGGTGACATCAATCATACTTATAAACATTCATAATTAAATGATCACTCCATATACTTTCTATCCATGAAAATCCTTTCGATTATTCTTCCATGTATGATCTTGCATCCGAATCGTCAATTTTCATAAGTCAACAATGGTAAACCTGCACTTTCTTTTCATTCTCAGGACAATAA
Source organism: Scalesia atractyloides (assembly GCA_947069175.1). Taxonomy (NCBI): domain Eukaryota; kingdom Viridiplantae; phylum Streptophyta; class Magnoliopsida; order Asterales; family Asteraceae; genus Scalesia; species Scalesia atractyloides. The sequence continues at coordinate 9,444,228 of CAMTDV010000028.1, read as the reverse complement.
TTAGTACGTTAATGCTCATATGTATTAAAGCCGTTTATACATATATACAAGCCCTTACATACCACTTACATTCCCATAAAATTATACTACATATCCTAGTCACAAACATCCATATAAATAAGTCTTATATATACGAACCTATGCGTATGCTTACTTCTATTCGTACTTACCTAGGGATTCCACCACATACATGTAAGCTAGCCATACACATACATGCTTACATACTTATTCATCTCCGGCAAGCATTATCACATAACTCCCTATGAGTTATTTTCACTTTTCGGGTTTCATTGAGGGTTGCGAAACAGGTATTAGGGGATACGAAACTCACGGTGCGAATACCTAACAAAAATAGCATGTTAAGATTGTAGGGAGTGTCGGCGACGCCCTTCTGACGCCACCCGGAATATTACTTTGGACCTCATTGTGTAGACAGTTGATTAGAGCGTCGAAGAATGGAGCAGCGTCGGCGACGGCTAGGGAGGCCGTCGACGACGCCCCCTCTGTGTTGCCGACGCTGTTTTTCCTTACTTAAGCTTACACAACCGTTTCCGATTCCGTTCTAACCCACACTGACTCATAATGTCCCGTATCATCCCATAACATTCCGTAAGCTTCTCGTATCCTTTTAACACTTAACCCATGTCCTCTTAATCAATTCTATACTTCTATCATACTTACTTGAGTTTTTACCCGTTCGACTATTCTAAGTTATTTCCAACATAGCTACTGTTTACGGCCCGCTATAACAATACTTACTTTAGTTCTATGATTACTTAAATATTCTTATATGGTTCCCATACCATAACATCCAAAACCCACACCCAACACATACTTCTACATTTTGACCAGTTCACTTCTATTATGATTTCCAAACGTAGATGACATCCTATAACTTATCACAACAATACATACCTTGATTCTTACCATTATCCGTAATTTATTACACAACCTCCTGCATTCAACATAAAAATATTCGTTTACAAAAGAAGAAGTGATTCCGGAAATCACTTACCTTATGTGTCTATGTTCAAGCGTATAGCACACTCTTAGAACATACTTCTTCTTAATCACGATTGAATTACACTTGCACATAGATTTCATTACGAATATATTCCTCATGGTAATTTACTATTAAATGCATCATATACACCTTCTATACATATTCGTTCTTTGTTACATAAATTCTCTTCTAACAATCTCACCTATGCATTTCATCAAACACTTGGTATGCGTACACCATTTAACGCAAAATGTACAACTAATTTATGCATGATCTTCCAATATTCATACATAATTCATCAAATACAACTTGAATCAACTAAATTACATACTATACTCAACCTATTTAACAATAATCCATTACATACAACACACACATCAATGATTCAAGCAAGTATTTAACATGGGTGAGCACCTATGTCATTATCTTCACCACTAGAAGTGGGTTTCACTTCTAGTCATCAATTTAATCAAAATCCTTCATAATCTATGTTTTATATCATAATTCTAACACATATACATGATCAATTTCATTCAGTTTCATGGATTAAACATAAACCCACTTCATACAAGATTATGAAATCTCAAACTACAACTTACCACATGTCTTGCATCCTTAGATGAGTAGAAATCTTCAACCATGCAAGTGTTTTGGCTCAATTCCATCATAAATATTTGGATTTTGGGTGATTAGGAGAACTCTTCTTGTTCTTCTCCATGTGTTTGTGTCGACACACATATACACACACTAAAATACTGAACTTTCTAGTTTATATGATTTTAAACTCAATTTCCCACTTTAGTCCTTCTATATTCTTATGTCGCCAATAACACTAACTTTTCATTCTCTTGTTACTTGACTAACTATTTAACTAAGTTAAATGGCTTGGTTATTTTATTATATGCCTCCACACAAAGAAACATACTAGTCAAATAAAATTTGTGATTTTGGGGCGTTGCAAGTCTACCCCCCTTAAACCATTCTCATTCCTGCTAGACCAATTCTACTATTACTTTTTCATCTTTTGATGATGCTTACTACATCATGAGTACATTCGGAATCTTGGCAAAAGTTTTAATTCATGCATAAACATAATTGTTCGCATTGTCCCTACCTTCTTTAATCAAGCAAAATTACTTTCATATTCATATAAAGTTGGAATCTTATCCAGAGCTCTTATTAGTGTCATCTTCGCTTTATAATTGTCACACCCCGTATTTCCAACCAAACACCGGTGGGCCCGGATGGGGATTATCGTGAAGTAAGTTGATATCATCATAGTCAATTAAACACAGCAACAACGGAAGTCTTGGAGTTAAATTACTATTACAAATCAAATGTTCAAAGTACAAAATAATATACAGGCTCGTAATAGAAGATCCAAAGGCGGATCGTAAATTGTATAAAAAGAATGTAAAACTGACTTTGGGCAGATCTAGGATTTGCAAGATCCTCTTATCACTACCGAGCACTTCCAGCCTATTTTCGTATTGTACCTGCAAGCTTAGTCTTTCGAAAATACGTCAGCTTTCGCTGGTAAATACACCCAACTGACTCATTTTCAAAACATTTAAAAATGTTTTTAAGTGCGTAGCTTTTATAACTTGGGAAAGCTGACATTGTAACCTTGTTAACAGATTCACATGTTTGTCCATACATACAGGGCCCAGTACGAAAAGCGAGACATGATTAACGTACACACCACTTATGAACTCACGAAAGAGTTAACCCCAACTTTTTGGTTAATTGCATTTAAGCGTCTGTCAGGTGTATGCCTACACCCCGCGCTAAGGTCGTGGCCATTATCTAATGTAATGAGCCGAGGATATCCAGGACACAGTAGTTAACCCCTGATGTTTAAGTTATTAAACAAAACTGATTAAAACAGAATATGCGGATTTACTAGCCACAATCCGGCATTCGATTGATCCCATTTCAGACCAAGCGGTAATAGTTTACCGTAACCCAAGCCCGTATAAGGGAAATAAGTCGAGAGTATTTACCTGAGCTAGTCTTCGTTTAAACGTAAGATTTATTAACTCAGCCGTACACAAAAGCACTAAGTGCAGATAGCATTTATCAGAATGTCTCTAGTCTGGATTATGGCATAAGCTAACCAATTAAATACTAACGGTCTTCCTTAAGTCATAGACTTAGACCGACTAGCGTACATGATCAAAACGTATAATGCTAGATTAAACGATGATTGGATAGAATGTATTCTAATCCCGACAAGTACTTTGACTTGTGTAATATGGATAAATTATAAACATTTTGGATTTTGAGACTTAGATGACAAGGTTAGACCCGTTACGGTTAATTTTCGTAATCTAGTTAATTATACTTAACCGTACGCATATTAGCGATATCGGGTAACCGGATAAGTCATGGACAAGTTATATATGTCATTATACTTTTAATAATTTGTAATATCAGTAGGATTTTAACTTTTATGCACGTTATAGTTTTAAAGCGAAACTATGCCTCATACTAGCATTTTGGTAATTTCATACCTTATAAAAGAAACTTGATCGTATTTTAATGTTTTAACCATAAGTATTCTGCAAAAGTAACTTATTTATCATATAATATCAGTAGGATATTAATTATATGTGTAATTTATCTTTTATGACCAAACTATGCATCGAAGGGGCATTTTGGTCATTTTACACATAGTTTTATAAATTATTTGGGATTATGAATTTTTATCATGTACCTACTGTAAAAATACTTAAAATAAGTTTTAAAATCAGAAGGTAACAAGTCTTGGTTGGTAAATATGGTTTAAAACCATACTATGCGCCAAAACGGCGCTTATGTCGTAAAATGACGATTTATGTGATGTTTAAAGAAAACTGATGTTAAAGTCAGGTTAACATGTCTTAGATATGTTATTTAATATAACATATCAGTAGGTAAAAGATTTACTTTAAAAAGATGTGATTAAAACCATTTTATAAGCCACAAGTGCCTTATCGTCATTTATCGACATAATACGAGGAATTGTTCATAAACTTAGTTTATATTATGATTTGACATCCTAAATAATCCTACTTATGATATTACATTAGTAGGAAACTCATTTTCAAGTTCATTATCAATTAAACCTCATTTTATGCAAAAAGGGCATTTTAGTTAAAATGGCATAATTACGGAACTTGTGCATAAACTCAGATTCTGCTTATGATCATGTAATATAACCTCAGTGGGTTATGCTACATAATATTACGATCATAATGCAACTTTAGATTAGTAGTTAACTAATCTAAATCGGGTCAGAATCGAAAGTCAAAGCAGAAGTCAAACTTCGCGACTTTCGGTTGCGAACCGACCCTAGAACTGAAATTGACGAGCCGAACATGTTCTTACATGTTCTAATAATTATTACCAACTTTTTTAAGTGTCAAATAATGCTAGTTCCTATCACACATGATCACTAGCGGTTCATTTATTGAATTTATTCCAAGTGCATACTATTGCTTGTACAGGCCTAAGTTTACGGCTTGTTTCTATCTTTCTAATTAAAGCTAGTACAATCATACATTTATTAATCAAAATAAATCGATTTATTTCATCCTATTCATATATCATATATGATATTTTCATTTTTTTACCATCGGCAAACCCAATATCCCATTATTAACGTTCTTTCTAATTACTTTCATATTCATATCATTATGCAATTAACTTCTTTCACGCACTACTTACCCTACTAAGCAAGTATGTATCGCGAGCGCTCCATGCGCGCGTTTAATCAATACCCTAAATTCTTACTTAAAAATTTTGGAGTTATCCTCCTAATGACATAAATTCCTTCTTACATTACCCATTAAAGCAAATCATTTAATATACCAATTCTTACTCATAGTTGTGAGCTAAGCATTTTACTAACCTTCATTCCATTGCATAACCAACGCTCTGTGATCCGAATCGGCCTGATTCTTCATGAGTTTATGAGATACTCGGATTAATCGCATCCATTCATTTATTGAGCTTCCGCCTGTGCGCATTCTTGTTCAGATGAACATGGCCAACAAGCCCAGCATCAAAGTTAGAATTTTCTGACGACACTTACCATTAATACATTCCCTTCAAATGCTTATTCTTCTCGGTGCTTATGCACCTACCAGTCTTTCATAAATTTCTTACATGCATGCTATTACATATTACAAATACCATTTCTTTCATACAATTCTTTCATTTTGCTAATTATTTCATCTACCTTTTGCAGTTTGACTTTTTCAAGGTCAAACTAACACTTCTACCTATCGTATATGTATCGAAGTACCCGTTTGTACTCTTTCTAATTCAAGCATACTTACTAGATATTATTTTAGCTTTTCTTGTGAAAGTTTTCCTTTCCTTGTAAATTACATAAGTCATTCCTCCGAATCCTAGCCCATCATTCATATTGACTTGCCAGGGGTCGATTACTAACATATCTCACATGTGACGTATTCAAAATTTATTTCTTTCAACTAGGTTTCTTGCTACTACAATTTCTTTCATCGGTTATACTTACTTAATGAATCAATTACGTCATGCTATTTTACGATTACTTGCTTAATAATTATTTACTTAACTTCGTTTGGCTTTTCGAAGGTCCAACTGTAAACACATTCTTATCTATGTTTTGTCAATTACTCAACCGACCCGTTAGGAGGCGTTTTGCATTCAAGCTTGTGCCTCCTACTTTTCATCAAAGTTTTCATTTCAACTTTCCACACAACTTCCTTTATAGTGGTTTATGCTAGAAAACCCTTATATTCCAATTTTACCCTCCGGTAAGACTTTAGACCAAAATGACAGTCAACCTAAATTGCTAGATGCATTTCACTTGGGTTAAATTATTACCAAATTTTGACACATCCGTCTCTAGTTTAGCCACAAGCTCCTACCAAAGACATAACCTTTTATACATACCTGACGCAAGTCCAAAACCATCATCTCGTTATCCACACCTTGCGATGGTTATTTCTTTCCAGTTTGTGGCAATGCATGCCCATACATTACGCTTACCTATAAGCATAAAACTTGACAAAACAAAATATTAAATACCGGGTTCATATGGTGATCACTTTGACCCGCATGACTCGTTTGTCCTTTTAACCATTCTTGCATACAAACATATTTGCATATATATGTATGTGCAGATTTAAAACATAACTTGAATATTATTTGCTTTAAGGAATATTTACTTCTTGGTCCGAGCGTACAATTTCAAACATTTCCATTCTTATCATACATGCTTACTGGTGTGGTCCGTGCCTACTTACGGATCCGAACGTTTTCATTCTCGTCATATATTCTTACTTGTTTGATTCGTACTTATTTATAGATTCAAACATTTTCATTCTCATCATACATTCTTACTTGTTTGATCCGTACTTATTTACTGATTCAAACATTTTCATTCTCATAGATTGCTATCCATTTCTTGAGAGTCTTACAACTCTTTTCACCCACACATCAAACTACTTCCCGACTCTGTCGGACATACATGTGATGATTATTATGATCTCACGAGGGTCATATGCTTTTTGCGCACTGGCCAGGCGCGCAATCCACATACTAGTTTCGTGCCTTCATGTAATCATCACCTTATATCCGAAAAAGTGGGTTTTAGTTCATGCAACATCTTTAAAACCTTACCAAGACAATATCATTGTCTTTTGTTAATATTTACCCTCACGAAGGAGATCTTCCTTCTCTTTTTTTGTAACACTGATACCCATATATATTAATATTGTGTACCTGAGGTCCATCTGTCTAATTACATGCCTTGGTATTCATCCTAGACCGCATTCTCGGATCATTCTCCTCAGTCCCTTAAGCTTACCTTGCATATACAATTCAGTTAGTTTCTTTATATGAATACATATACACATGCTTACATTCATTTACACATTTGCATCTTGATCGAGTCTTGGATTGTACGGGTCTTTTATCACAAGAGCACACGGGTTGAGTTCAAGTGCTTACCTTCTTGTACTTGATTTCACTCAAATCTTGGCTCTGATTCCAACTTGAAACACCCTAAAACGTTTTGACCTTAAGAGATGCAGCGGAAAAATACCGACTCAAAATTTATTTCTTTATATATGGCACACTTGAAGTTTCATTTATAAAATATTGTACACTTTCTTAAAAGGATTTACAATATTCATTCTTGTTTACCTTGTTAAAGATAATATATAGTTACAAGCTACTCGACACTCTTCCCGTACATTCCTTGATCTTTGACTCGATCTTCAACCCTTTAAATCCCATAGTGATAATAATTCCGTGCAACCTGCGATCATCACATACACCCGCATTATTAATATTCGATGACATCAATCATAATTATAAACATTCATAATTAAATGATCACTCCATATTCTTTCTATCCATGAAAATCCTTTCGATTATTCTTCCATGTATGATCTTGCATCCCAATCGTCAATCTTCATAAGTCAACAATAGTAAACCTGCACTTTCTTTTCATTCTCAGGACAATAATTAGTACGTTAATGATCATAGTATTGAAGCCGTTTATACATATATACAAGCCCTTACACACCACTTACATTCCCATAAAATTGTACTACATATCCTAATCACAAACATCCACATAAATAAGTCTTATATATATGAACCTATGTGCATTCTTACTTCTATTCGTACTTACCTAGGGATTCCACCACTAGTATGTAAGTTAGCCATACACATACATGCTTACATACTTATTCATCTTCGGCAAGCATTATCACAGTTCAATAAGTTCACATAACTCCCTATTAGTTATTTTCACTTTTCGGGTTTCATTGAGGGTTACGGAACAGGTATTAGGGGATACGGAACTCTCGGTGCGAATAACTAACAAAAACAACATGTTAAGATTGTAGGGAGCGTCGACGACGCCCTTCTATAGCGTCGGCGACGCCACCCGGAATATTACATCGGACCTCCTTGCGTAGACAGTTGATTAGAGCGTTGAAGAATGGAGCAGCGTCGGCGATGGCTAGGGAGGCCGTCGGGGACGCCCCCTCTGTGTTGCCGACGCTGTTTTTCCTTACTTAAGCTTACACAACCGTTTCCGATTCCGTTCTAACCCAAACTGACTCATAATATCTCGTATCATCCCATAACATTCCGTAAGCTTCCCGTATCCTTTTAACACTTAACCCATGTCCTCTTAATCAATTCTATACTTCTATAATACTTACTTGATTTTTGACATGTTCGACTATTCTAAGTTATTTCCAACATAGCTACTGTTTACGGCCTGCTATAACAATACTTTCTTTAGTTCTTTGATTACTTAAAGATTCTTATATGGTTCCCATACCATAACATCCAAAACCCACACCCGACAGATACTTCTACATTTTGACCTGTTAACTTCTATTATGATTTCCGAATGTATATGACATCCTATAACTTATCACAACAATACATACCTTGATTCTTACCCTTATCCGTAATTTCTTACACAACCCCCAGCATTCAACATAACAATATTCGTTTACAAAAGAAGAAGTGATTCCAGAAATCACTTACCTTATGCGTCTATGTTCGTGCTCGTCTCCTTTCCTTCCTTCGACTCGTTAGTCACCCGTGCTTGAGTCCTTGCTAATGTAAATTCCTATTCTTTCATGCCATCATTTTTATAACTTGTTAGTATGCATGTTCATTGATATCGATAATTATTTCAAATTCTTCGCTGCAATACTTTCATTAGTCAATCATTCACTAACATGCATATGGCACGACACGATAATCACATTGTTCCACGTTCATGCAGTTTAACTCCTATTTATTCATAGCACATTATTTGCCCAATGTATATCACACGATTATCTCAAATCTTACATTTATGGCAAAAAGTCTAACCATGTCGACTATGCGCAGTTTGACTTTCAAAATCAACTACTTATCACATGAACTTTCAACTTAATCTTTTACATCCTTCTTATTATAGTGGGTTAGACTACAAACGTTATAATCATTTTGTACTCATGTAATGACGTACATGCGAACACATAATCCCATAGTTACACAAACATCCAATTTGATCAAGTTAGCATTTTTATAACTTCCCAACTAGTACTCTACCGTATATTTAGCTAACCCAACATCATTCCAACATTACCCCTTTCAAGGATCTCATAAGCTTCACCCATACTTACGAGTCACTAATAAACAATCAAACAATCCACAAGGTGTGCGTTACATCAATCAAGCATATAGCACACTCTTAGAACATACTTTTTTCTTAATCACGATTGAATTACACTTGCACATAGATTTCATTACGAATATATTCCTCATGGTACTTTACTATTAAATGCATCATATACACCTTCTATATATATTCGTTCTTTGTTTACATAAATTCTCTTCTAACAGTCTCACCTATGCATTTCATCAAACACTTGGTGTGCGTACACCATTTAACGCAAAATGTACAACTAATTTAAGCATGATCTTCTAATATTCATACATAATTCATCAAATACAACTTGAATCAACTAAATTACATACTATACTCAACCTATTTAACAATAATCCATTACATACAACACACACATCAATGATTCAAGTAAGTATTTGACATGGGTGAGCACCTATGTCATTATCTTCACCACTAGAAGTGGGTTTCACTTCTAGTCATCAATTTAATCAAAATCTTTCATAATCTATGTTTTATATCGTAATTCTAACACGTATACATGATCAATTTCATTCAATTTCGTGGATTAAACATAAACCCACTTCTTACAAGATTATGAAATCTCAAACTACAACTTACCACATGTCTTGCATCCTTAGATGAGTAGAAATCTTCAACCATGTAAGTGTTTTGGCTCAATTCCATTATAAATTTCTGGATTTTGGGTGATTAGGAGAACTCTTCTTGTTCTTCTCCATGTGTGTGTGTCGACACACATATATACAGACACTAAAACACTGAACTTTGTAGTTTATATGATTTTAAACTCAATTTCTCACTTTAGTCCTTCTAGTTTATTCTTATGTCACCTATAACACTAACTTTTCATTCTCTTGTTACTTGACTAACTATTTAACTAAGTTAAATAGCTTGGTTATTTTATTATATGCCTTCACACAAAGAAACATACTAGTCAAATAAAATTTATGATTTTGGGGCGTTATACTAAGTGCAAATTTTTGCTTAGAGAAGTCCAATTTCTTGGACATGTAGTAAGCGAGTGTGGTATCCAAGTGGATCCCGCTAAGATTGAAGCCATAATGTATTGGGAGGTACCCAAAACTCCATTGGAGATTCGTAGCTTTTTAGGATTGGCTGGTTATTATAGGACGTTCGCTGAGAACTTTTCGAGGATAGCCACTCCTTTAACTACCTTGACTCGTAAGAATGTCAAGTTTGACTGCGGTCCAAAAGAAGAAGAATCTTTTGAAATTCTAAAACACAAGTTGAGCAATGCTCCTGTGTTATCTCTACCTGAAGGAATTGAGGATCTAGTCGTTTATAGTGATGCCTTGCACACTTGCATTGGTTGTGTGCTAATGCAAAAGGGCAAAGTGATTGCTTATGCATCACGACAACTAAAGGTGCACGAAAGGAATTACACCACCCATGACTTGGAACTGGGTGTTGTCGTATTTGCACTTAAGTTGTGGAGACATTACTTATATGGTACGAAATGTATTATATACATTGACCATAAGAGCCTCCAACATCTGTTCAATCAAAAGGATTTGAACATGCGACAACGCCGCTGGAAACACTTAATGATTATGATTGCGAAATTCGCAATCATCTCGGCAAAGCAAATGTCGTTGCTGAAGCCTTAAGTCACAAGGAAAGGGTTAAGCCAATAAGGATTAACGCCAAAAGCATTAAGCTCAAAAATAGCTTAAATGAGAAGCTATTAGATATACAAAGGCAAGCCCTATTAGAGGATAATGTTCCTAATGAAGGATTAGGCAGAACTGTTGATTAGTTAACGCCTGCAAAAGATGGAATCCTTAGATTTAATGGCAGAATCTGGGTTCCAATCTTTGGAGGACCTAGAGATTATCCTCCAAGAAGCACATAATACAAGATACTCAGTTCACCAATGTGGGTTTGAAGAAATCCATAGCCACTTATGTAGCTAAGTGTCGACATGTTCGCAAGTTAAAGCCGGACATCAGAAACCTTCAGGACTTCTACAACAACTTGAAATTCCCACTTGGAAATGGGAAATGGTAACTACGGACTTGATTACCAAGTTACCTAAGACCAAACAAGGTAATGACACGATTTGGGTCATTGTGGATATGTTGACTAAGTCGGCGCATTTCTTGCTAATTAAAGAGGCTTATAATTCTAACAAATTGGATAAGTTATACGTGGACAAGATTGTGTCCCTACATGGTGTGCCTGTATCTATTGTATCTGATAGGGATACTAGATATACATCTCATTATTGGAAAATTTTCCAACAATCTTTAGGCACAAGATTAAATTTTAGTACAGCTTACCACCGATAGACGGATGGACAAAGTGAGCATACTATTCACACTTTGGAAGACATGCTTAGAGCATGTGTGATTGATTTAGGTGGAAGTTGGGAAGACCACTTACCCCTAATAGAATTCTCCTATAATAATAGTTATCATACGAGCATCAAGGCTGCTCCTTTTGAGGCCTTGTATGGGAGAAAATGTCGAACGCCTGTGTGTTGGGCTGAAATTGGGGAAGCCCAACTATCAGGATCAGAGATTGTCCTGGAAACTACAGATAAGGTTGTGCAAATCCGTGATAGACTCAAAGCTGCCCATGATAGGCAGAAGAGCTATGCTGCCAGGAGGCGTAAACCTCTTAAGTTCCACATAGGGGACAAAGTCATGCTGAAAGTATCACCTTGGAAAGGTGTAATGAGATTTGGAAAGAAGGGCAAGTTGAGCCCAAGATATATTGGACCATTCGAGATAGTCGAATGTGTCAGCGCTATAGCTTATAAGCTCAAGCTGCCAGAAGAGCTTAGTGGAATTCATGATGTATTCCACATATCTAACTTTAAGAAATGTCTAGCCGATGAGTCGCTAGCAATGTCACATCATGATGTGCAAATTGATGAAAACCTGAGGTTCGTTGAAAAACCGATTTCGATCGAGGATCGACAGGTTAAGAAGCTCCAAAAGAAAAAGATACATATAGTAAAGGTTAAATGGGATGCCCTACGAGGCCCCAAGTATACATGGGAGGTTGAGTCCACTATGCGACAAAAATACCCCCATCTTTTTGAATAAAATCTCGAGGTCGAGATTTCTTTTAAGGGGTGAGGATGTAACACCTCGTAAAATCGTGTCTAATAATATAGTGACACGTGTCATATTTTTTATATAAATATATTAAGGACTAATAATGACTAAAGGTGTCAACATGCTCAAACTAAGCCTCTGAGTGACCCTCTAGTGTCAACATGCATAAACTAAGCCTCTGAGTGACCATGAGTGTCAACATGCTTAAACGAGCCTCTGAGTGACCATTAGTGTCAACATGCTTAAACTTAGCCTCTGAGTGACCATTATTGTCAACATGCTTAGCCTCTGAGTGACAATCAGAGTCAACATGCTTATACTGAGCCTCTGAATGATCCTTTACGAAGTCCTAACTCTCATATGAGCCACTTGTTGGACGAGAGGGATTAATTCTGTAAAAATGTAAAAGTTGGACAACAGAGGGGTTAAAAGTGTCAAAAAGTTAATTTATTGTAACATCCGTCGAAAAACGGGTTTTCAAAACCCGCTTCGTTTATTAATCGAATATTTCAGTTATAATTTTCGTTGCGTATTTAATGTTCATATTAATTTTAAACGATACATAACTAATAAACATTGTTAGAATTTTAAAACATAATTAATAAAAAAAAGAAATAGTGAATAAAAAAAATAAATACCGCTGCCGGGTTTCGAACCCGGGTCAGCCGGTTCACTCAACAAACAACCATTTCACCGCTCCGCCACTTGCATCTTTTGTGAATAATACTGAAACAAATAATACTTAAAATAAAACTCGAAATCAAAACCTGAGTTCAACGCGCCCAATCCGCAGTCGCCGGAAATACCGACGATTTCGCCAATCACGACCGTTTTCCTTTGACTGAACGCGTGTATTAACTTCGACATCGGTTATAACCGATGTCTAATCCCGCAATCCAAGTCATAACCGCCGGAAAAGTTTTGACCACGAATCAAGATCAAATTCGGACTCGATTCATCCTGTTTCTTCCCTATAAATTCACACTCAAGTCTCTGGTAACCTTTTCGCTCAAAATCGCACAATTTATCGAAGTCTTAGCACTCGCCGGAGACATTCTTCTTTTGCCGGACTTTCACCGGAAAACCGAGACTTACACCAAATCGGTAAATTTCTCGACTCTTTCGTTTTCAATGAATTGTTAGACATATACTAACTTTAATCCCACAACCAGAATCGGTTCCAGACGACGTTGCCGGAAATTCTGCACTCGCCGGAAAATCTCTGGAAATTCCGAAATCGCATTGAAAATCGGTACAATCATCTAAACCCCCTGATATCTCTTGTTTAGTCACTTAATTTCACAACTCATTGATCAAAACTGTTAATTGATCCGCTCAGACGGAATTCACAAATCAGAGCTGACGACCCTTGCCGGAGTTCTGAGAAAAACATCCTGTTTGGTACAATTCTGTTCTTTAATCTCATTATCTAATACTTTCCAACCAATTATAAGTTTCGATAATCGAATTAAACAAAAACAGTCGGGCATCTGGTTCTGTGTCTTTATAGATGAAGAAGACGAAGGCGATATGTGTATAAGTTTAATTAAAACTAAATATTATACCGGGTTAGATACACAGTCCAGTGGTGGACTGTGTGTAATTCGCTCAAACTCGCACAATTTATCGAAGTCTTAGCACTCGCCGGAGACATTCTTCTTTCGCCGGACTTTCACCGGAAAACCGAGACTTACACCAAATCGGTAAATTTCTCGACTCTTTCGTTTTCAATCCATTGTTAGACATATACTAACTTCAATCCTTCAACCAGAATCGGTTCCAGACGACGTTGTCGGAAATTCTGCACTCGCCGGAAAATCTCTGGAAATTCCGAAATCACACTGAAAATCGGTACAATCATCTAAACCCCCTGATATCTCTTGTTTAGTCACTTAATTTCACAACTCATTGATCAAAGTTGTTAATTGATCCGCTCAGACGGAATTCACAAATCAGAGCCGACGACCCTTGCCGGAGTTCTGAGAAAAACATCCTGCTTGGTACAATTCTGTTCTTTAATCTCATTATCTAATACTTTCCAACCAATTATAAGTTTCGATAATCGAATTAAACAAAAACAGTCGGGCATCTGGTTCTGTGTCTTTATAGATGAAGAAGACGAAGGCGATATGTGTATAAGTTTAATTAAAACTGAATATTATACCGGGTTAGACACACAGTCCAGTGGTGGACTGTGTGCAAATTTAATATCATGGTCCCGAGTTCGAGTCCTAACACGCTGCCCGGTTCTTACAAATTTCCAACCATTTTTAATACTGATATATATTAAGGCGCATATAGTAAATAAATGTAATTAAATCGCATATCATTCGGGTTAGTCACACAGCCCAGTTAGTCGGGTTGTGTGCAATACAAGGCTATGGACGCGGGTTCGAGTCCAGGCCCTCACACCGGTTCAATGATTTAAAAACCTTTTTAAATTAAATAGAATTCTGAATAATCTAAATAGTATATAAGTATAATTAAAATCAGAAATATTTCGGGTTAGACACGTAGCTCAGTTGGTAGAGCTGCGTGCACGCGTACGAGAGGTCCCGGGTTCGAACCTCACTCAGTGCACACTCAACCACAGTCCGACCAGTCAACGATCCAGTCAACGGACCGGTCAACGGTCAAAAAGTCAAATTTTTTTATTATTTTATTTATTTATTTAATTTAAAAATCAATTAAAAATACTTAAAAATAATATTTTTACAGTTAGAAAACGACCTTAAACTCACAAAAGTAAATCAAAAAAATCCTATTAAAATTGTTAATTAAAAGTATTAGTCTCCAATAAAATCCAATTATTTACCGAACCATTTCGTTATTATTTTAGGTTAGTTCTTCCTCGTCGATCAAATCCCAAAAACTCGTGCGCATCCAACAACATCAAAAGAACGCACCCAATGTGAGTGAATCTCTACCAATTCCCCGTTTTAATCACATTTTTGGGGTGTATCATGTGTCGCTTAATTATTTATTATATTTAAACACTTGTGCATCCATCATATCCGTGATCAAATGTGTATTCAATATGTATCAATTGTTGTGTGGATTTATGTCTAGATTAAAGTTATCATTTTCAGTACATGCATTACATTAGGCCCATCAGCTCCCCGTGGGAGACGGGTTGAGTACAGGTGCCTCATTCGATCGGCTCCTTTTGATTGAGCCTTGATCTCACATACATCATCATATATTTCATACGATCGGCTCCGTTTGATTGAGCCTTGATCTCACAATACATTATCATTCATGTCTTATACTCATTCAAGGTGGTTTGTGATTGTTTGTTTATATATGTTTGCTCACATATGAATATTGCACAACTTTTCAATATTAAATACAACAAGAAATCAATAACAATGTTTTTAAACAAGGTTCACTCGCCAAATTTTGTTGACCCAAAATTTCCCCCATTTTACACATGATACAGGTGATCCAGTTGAGGCAAGAAACACATAAGAGGGCCTAGAAGAATAAATCAGTTTAAGCTTTGGATTGTTTTACTTAGTTTCATTTCATTGTATTTGTATGAATTTGATTTGAACATTTAAGTTGTAATTTGAATTTAATAAATATGAAACATTTTAGTAAACATCATGAGCTTTGGTGATAACCCAATTATGCCCCGACTCTTATTCCGCTGCGGGTCGGGGTGTGACAGATTGGTATCAGAGCCATAACTATAGGGATATAGGATAGGTTATTAGACCCTTAGAGCCTATACTATAGTTGATTAGAATTTTTAAATTGTTTATGTGTTACATACAAAATTCATGATGTTTATATGCTTTATGTTTACTGTTACATTCAATGTTATGCAAGCATGTTCATAAGTACATATTATTATACAATGCTCATCATGAATCATATCCTCATAACATATCATATCCATGAGAGCACACACCACACAATTTCCATGATTTTTGCAACGAATTTTGTATTTTTCAAATCACATCAAAGTGAGTTCTCATGACGGGCATGTAGTAACTGGAAGGGTACAAGTACCGGTAGTCGGAACGTCCTGTCTAGGCTTGGCATTCGTATAAATCCAAAATAAAGGACCAGTTTGCCTACCTGGGGACTAACGATGAGAGTACGAAGGACCTATTAGGCCAAAGCATGCTATACCAAACGTCGTGTGAGCTAACCCCACTTTGAGTTGTCATTGTGTCTACACCTGGACACCCTCTTACCATACATCTCGCAATCATATTTCACGGTTTTCATTCGGGTGATGCGAGTGTTAAACCGCCAACACCAATGTGAATCCTACTAAGCCAATAGTTATGGGGGCCCACATGACTATACAGGCGATGGTATGGGGGACATTGGAGGCCCAAACATGAGCAAACCCAAGACATCCTATGGATGTAGTTGCATTATTGATGATTATGTTATTTTATTACTTTTAACGACACATGACACCTAAAAACTTCTTAAACTCACAATCTTCCTATGTATGTTCCTGTAGATGTCGGCTAGGCAACTACGTGGAGGTAGAAAGTCAGGAAGGTCAAACGAACGCTTGGCCATCCAAATTGCAAAACAAATGGCCGCGGTGCTTCCTGACATCGTAATTCAAGTCCAACAAGCTCTCACCGCGAATCCCATCAACCCTCCCAATCCAGAAGACCAGAACGTCGACAACCCTCCCTCCAAAAAGTGCTCCTACAAACACTTCAAGTCTTGCGATCCCCCAAAGTATGAAGGGACGGAAGGTGTCACTGCTCTCCTCCACTGGTTTGAGGAAATGGAGAACACTTTCCTCAATTGCGATTGTCCCGAGGATCGCAAGGTACGTTACGCAACCGGGAGACTGTTTGGGGTAGCCCTTACCTGGTGGAACACGAAAAGGGTAAGAAAGGAGTCGAAGATGCTATGGCCTTAACATGGGAAGAGTTAAGGGAAATAATGACAAGACGTTTCTGTCCAAGAAGCGAAATAAAGAAGTTGGAAGATGAATTCCATTCGTTAAAACAAAAGGAAGGAGATCATACTTCCTACAACAAAAGATTTCTCGAGCTAAACCAAATGATCCCCAACTTGTTCACCCCAGTGTACCGCTTGGTTGAACACTACATTCAGGCCTCCCCTCGAAAATTCAAGACTCGGTTCTAAGCACTTCACCTGTAACACTTGAGGTCGCAATGGAACTAGCTACCGAACTTACCGAGAATCGCATCCGAAACGGTAAATTCAAGGAGGAGAAAAAGAAAGCCCCATTGAGGCCCAAACTTCAAACCATTATGTCTCCTCTTCGAAGTTTGCTGGTAAGAGGAAGCGAACCAACAGGAACTTTGCTGTCACACAAACAAACCCCTCTATCACTGTTGCACCCATCACCCAAGTTGCCCCATCAGCTGCACCATATAAAAAGCCATACTCCGGCCCATACCCAAAATGCAACCGTTGCCAATACCATCACTTTCCCGAACATCCCTGCCAACATTGCACCAGCTGTGGTCGTGCAGGTCACACCATCCAAACCTGTCGCACACTTCAGCGAATGAACCGCAACCAACCCTCAAACCAAACCCACTATCAGATAGTGGGTCAAGCCCAACAACCTTTACTCCTACCACCTGCCCAACATATAGCCCAATCCTACTACCAACCCAACTACCCCATGATGCAACCCATGCGAGCTTGTTACAACTGTGGAGACCCGAACCATTTTAGAAACACTTGTCCACGCTTGGTGAACATCATTCATGCCCAAGCTCAAGCAAATCCGATGAACCAAGCTAACCAAGTTCCTCCACCTGCTAGAGGAAGAGCTTTCAACATCAACGCCAATCAAGCTAAGGGCTGACAACAACGTGGTTAACGGTACGTTTCTCATCAATGGTAGCTATGCATCCATGTTATTTGATACTGGCGCGGATAAAAGTTTTGTGTCCTTAGAATTTGAACCCATCCTCAACCAAACTCGTGATAATCTCATGGAATCCATAATAGTAGAAGTTGCTGACGGAAAACCGGTCCCATTAAACTCTATTATACGAAATTGTACCCTCACTCTAAACGATCACGATTTTCCAGTTGACCTCATTCCTATGAAGTTGGGAAGTTTCGACATTATAATCGGTATGGACTGGCTCAGTCAACATCATGCTGAAGTAGTATGCCGTGAAAAGTTCATTCGCATTCCTCTTGCAGACAGTCAGACCCTACGAATCTTTGGAGAAACCCCTTCGAAAGGACTCAAATTAATGTCCTGTCTTCAAGCCCGAAAATACCTCCGCAAGAACTATGTCGCATTCCTAACTCACGTCGTCAAGAAGGGAAACAAGGAGAAGAAACTCGAAGATATACCGGTAGTGAAAGAATTCCCACAAGTCTTTCCCGACGACATCTCAGGACTTCCTCCCATGAGAGAAGTCGAATTCCGCATTGATCTTATACCTGGCGCTACACCGGTCGCAAAATCTCCTTATAGGTTAGCCCCATCCGAAATGCAAGAGCTGGCCAGTCAACTACAAGAGCTGACTGACAAAGGATTTATACGTCCTAGCTCATCGCCTTGGGGTGCACCTGTTCTTTTTGTGAAGAAGAAAGATGGAACGTTTCGCATGTGTATCGACTACAGGGAACTCAACAAGTTAACGGTCAAGAACCGCTACCCATTACCTCGCATCGAGGACCTTCTAGACCAACTTCAAGGAGCCACCTGTTTTTCAAAAATCGACCTTCATTCTGGATATCATCAACTCAGAGTACATGAAGAAGACGTCCCAAAGACCGCCTTCCGAACTCGATATGGTCATTACGAATTCATGGTCATGCCATTTGGTTTAACCAACGCCCTAGCAGTATTTATGGATTTAATGAATAGGGTATGCAAACCCTACCTCGACTGCTTTGTCATAGTCTTCATCGATGACATCCTCATCTACTCAAAGTCTAAGTCTGATCATGAACGACACCTTCGACTCATCCTTACACTCTTAAGGACAGAAAAGCTGTACGCTAAGTTCTCGAAATGTGAATTCTGGTTAAGGGAAGTACAATTCCTTGGACACGTCGTCAATGACAAGGGAATTCATGTTGATCCCTCAAAAATCAAGGCATTACAGGAATGGCAAGTGCCACGTACCCCTACCGAAGTAAGATCATTTCTTGGTTTGGCTGGTTACTATCGCCGCTTCATTGCCAATTTCTCCCGTATTGCTGTACCACTCACGGCTTTGACTCATAAAGGAAAACCCTTCATATGGGGACCTAAACAAGAAGAAGCCTTCCAAACCCTTAAGCAAAAGCTTTGTGACACACCTATCCTCACACTTCCTGAAGGTTGCGATGACTTTGTAGTATATTGCGACGCATCAGGGCAAGGACTAGGTTGTGTATTAATGCAAAGGGAAAAGTGATAGCCTATGCTTCTAGGCAACTCAAGGTTCATGAGAAGAACTACACCACCCACGACCTGGAACTTGGAGCCGTTGTGTTCGCTCTCAAGATATGGAGACATTACCTCTACGGTACCAAGTGTGAAATATACACTGACCGCAAGAGTCTCCAACATATCTTCAACCAAAAGGAGTTGAATATGAGGCAACGAAGATGGGTCAAACTTCTTAACGACTACGACTGTGAAATTCGGTATCATCCAAACGTGGTGGCCGATGCGCTCAGTCGAAAAGGTTATGCGAACTCCATTCGTCTTCTATGTTCGCAAATCATAACCGACATCAAGGATCGAATCCGAGAAGCTCAACATGTTTCTGTAACAGAAAACGACGTACGAGATAAGCTGTCATGTGGAGCAGAACTCAAAATCGAAACCAAATCCGACGAACATTCTATACTATCTAAATCGCATATGGATTCCCGATCGCGATAGCCTTCGTGATTTCCTTATGAATGAGGCGCACAAAACACGGTACTCTGTACACCCAGGAGCCGACAAGATGTATCAAGACCTTCGATACACCTACTGGTGGCCTGGCATGAAAAAGGATATTGCTGTTTTTGTTTCCAAGTGCCTTACCTGTTCCAAAGTAAAAGCTGAACATCAAAGACCTTCAGGACTTCTAACCCAACCTGAAATACCTGTATGGAAGTGGGAAAACATAACCATGGACTTCATTACCGGGTTACCTCGCACCTCCAGTGGGTATGACACTATATGGGTAATCATTGATCGTCTTACAAAATCAGCTCAATTCATTCCGATTCGCGAGGACTTCAAGAACGAGAAGTTAGCTCGTATCTACATCAGCGAGATCGTAAGCCGTCATGGTGTACCTTTAAGCATCATTTCAGACCGTGATGGTCGTTTCACTTCACGAACATGGCGAGCCGTTCAAGCCGCCTTGGGTACACGATTAGACCTCAGTACCGCTTTTCATCATCAAACTGATGGACAATCTGAACGCACTATCCAAACTCTTGAAGACATGCTTCGAGCATGTGTCATAGACTTCAAAGGGAATTGGGACGCTCATCTACCATTAGTTGAATTTTCGTACAACAATAGCTATCATTCGAGTATCAGCATGGCTCCTTTCGAAGCTTTATATGGTCGTAAGTGCCGATCACCAGTATGTTGGCACGAAATTGGGGAAGCTCAAATCACCGACCAGAATTGATTCAAGAAACAACAGACAAGATCCATCAAATTCGAAACAATCTTATAGCGGTACAAAGTCGTCAAAAGAGTTATGCAGATAAACGACGAAAGCCCTTGGAGTTTAACATTGGTGATCAAGTACTTTTAAAAGTATCACCGTGGAAGGGAGTAGTTCATTTTGGCTAGAAGGGCAAGCTAGCACCACGCTACGTAGGACCTTTCAAGATACTCGAAAGAGTAGGACCTGTAGCATACAAGCTTGACCTACCAGAAGAACTCAACAGAATTCATCCACATTCCACGTATCAAACTTAAAGAAGTGCCTCGCCGATGAAAACCTCCATATTCCCCTAGAAGATATTCAGATCGATGAATCTATGCACTTTATTGAAAGACCAGTAGAGATCATGGACTTCGGAGAAAAACGTTTAAGACGGAGTCGTATACCAATTGTTAGGGTACGCCGGGAGTCGAAACGAGGACCTGAGTTTACTTGGGAACGCGAAGACTCAATGCGCGAAAAATACCCGCATCTTTTCCTGTTACCACTACTACTTAAATTTCGGGACGAAATTTCTAAAAGTAGGGAATATTGTAACATCCGTTGAAAAACGGGTTTTCAAAACCCGCTTCGTTTATTAATCGAATATTTCAGTTATAATTTTCGTTGCGTATTTAATGTTCATATTAATTTTAAAGGATACATAACTAATAAACATTGTTAGAATTTTAAAACATAATTAATAAAAATAAAGAAATAGTGAATAATAAAAATAAATACCGCTGCCGGGTTTCGAACCCGGGTCAGCCGGTTCACTCAACAAACAACCATTTCACCGCTCCGCCACTTGCATCTTTTGTGAATAATACTGAAACAAATAATACTTAAAATAAAACTCGAAATCAAAACCTGAGTTCAGCGCGCCCAATCCACAGTCGCCGGAAATACCGACGATTTCGCCAATCACGACCGTTTTCCTTTGACTGAACGCGTGTATTAACTTCGACATCGGTTATAACCGATGTCTAATCCCGCAATCCCAGTCATAACCGCCGGAAAAGTTTTGACCACGAATCAAGATCAAATTCGGACTCGATTCATCCTGTTTCTTCCCTATAAATTCACACTCAAGTCTCTGGTAACCTTTCGCTCAAAATCCACAATTTATCGAAGTCTTAGCACTCGCCAGAGACATTCTTCTTTCGCCGGACTTTCACCGGAAAACCGACACTTACACCAAATCCGTAAATTTCTCGACTCTTTCGTTTTCTATCCATTGTTAGACATATACTAACTTCAATCCCACAACCAGAATCGGTTCCAGACGACGTTGCCAGAAATTCTGCACTCGCCGAAAAATCTCTGGAAATTCCGAAATCACACTGAAAATCGGTACAATCATCTAAACCCCCTGATATCTCTTGTTTAGTCACTTAATTTCACAACTCATTGATCAAAACTGTTAATTGATCCGCTCAGACGGAATTCACAAATCAGAGCCAACGACCCTTGCTGGAGTTCTGAGAAATACATCCTGTTTGGTACAATTCTGTTCTTTAATCTCATTATCTAATACTTTCCAACCAATTATAAGTTTCGATAATCGAATTAAACAAAAATAGTCGGGCATCTGGTTCTGTGTCTTTATAGATGAAGAAGACGAAGGCGATATGTGTATAAGTTTAATTAAAATGAATATTATACCGGGTTAGACACACAGTCCAGTGGTGGACTGTGTGCAAATTTAATATCATGGTCCGAGTTCGAGTCCTAACACGCTGCCCGGTTCTTACAAATTTCCAACCATTTTTAATACTGATATATATTAAGGCGCAGATAGTAAATAAATGTAATTAAAATCGCATATCATTAGGGTTAGTCACACAGCCCAGTTAGTCGGGTTGTGTGCAATACAAGGCATGGACGCGGGTTCGAGTCCAGGCCCTCACACCGGTTCAATGATTTAAAAACCTTTTTAAATTAAATAGAATTCTGAATAATCTAAATAGTATATAAGTATAATTAAAATCAGAAATATTTCGGGTTAGACACGTAGCTCAGTTGGTAGAGCTGCGTGCACGCGTACGAGAGGTCCCGGGTTCGAACCTCACTCAGTGCACACTCAACCACAGTTCGACCGGTCAACGGTCCGGTCAACGGTCAACGGACCGGTCAACGGTCAAAAAGTCAAATTTTTTTATTATTTTATTTATTTATTTAATTTTTTTATTATTCAGTACATGCATTACATTAGGCCCATCAGCTCCCCGTGGGAGACGGGTTGAGTACAGGTGCCTCATTCGATCAGCTCCGTTTGATTGAGCCTTGATCTCACATACATCATCATACATTTCATACGATCGGCTCCGTTTGATTGAGCCTTGATCTCACAATACATTATCATTCATGTCTTATACTCATTCAAGGTGGTTTGTGATTGTTTGTTTATATATGTTTGCTCACATATGAATATTGCACAACTTTTCAATGTTAAATACAACAAGAAATCAATAACAATGTTTTTAAACAAGGTTCACTCGCCAACTTTTGTTGACCCAAAATTTCCCCATTTTACACATGATACAGGTGATCCAGTTGAGGCAAGAAACACATAAGAGGGCCTAGAAGAATAAATCAGTTTAAGCTTTGGATTGTTTTACTTAGTTTCATTTCCTTGTATTTGTATGAATTTGATTTGAACATTTAAGTTGTCATTTGAATTTAATAAATATGAAACATTTTAGTAAACATCATGAGCTTTGGTGATAACCCAATTATGACCCGACTCTTATTCCGCTGCGGGTCGGGGTGTGACATTTATACCTCTGAGTGACCTTTTAACGAACCGACAGCTTGACAATGTCCGGACATACTCCTGGGTACGCTAAATGTTGGCTACGGAGGGCTAAATATGCTATAAAGGTGTTTGAGAGATTTAATTAGTTGAGGGGCTAAATGTGGCAAGTTTTGAAAGTTCCCAGGAGGCGCTCACGGGCCGCGAGAGACACGGGCCTAGTCTCTCACGTGGCGCGACAGGACTGTGTTTACAGAAAATTTGTTTGGGCTCCACACATGTTGCCAAAAACCATTTGATTCGAAACTAGGGACTTCCAAACTGCTATGCCACGTTTTAGGACACTTGTAAGCTCCCTCTAACACTCCCTAACACCTGCATCACCTCCTTCAAGCTCCCCAACAATAAATAGGTGCAAAGGTTCATCACTTGAACTTGCACCATTCTCATTTATCACTCTATCTCCCTCCTCTAAAAGTTCCTAACTGAAAGGAGCATCCAACTTAGTTCTATTGCATCCTAAGGATCACATGTAAGTGTTCCTTTCTCTTGCATTTTCGTTTATAGGCTTTTATAGCCAAAAGTCAAGGTTTTACGGAATACGCCTTGACTTTTGGTTAAGACCATTATGGTCCAGCCATTGTTTGTAACGAACATGGAAAAGTGATCGTAATAAGGTAGGTGTTAATCCCTATAAAGGGCACCTCCTGAAAATCACGTTTGCTAGACCAATTGACGGGTCAAAGTTATTATATTAAAAAGTCAAACAGGCCATTTTTAGGAAATATTATAATCTGAGCTTATATATGTTATAAAACATGTTTTGACACTTAAACAAGTTGGAAATAATTATTAGAACATGTAAGAACATGTTCGGCTTTGTCAATTTCAGTTCTAGGGTCGGTTCGCAACCGAAAGTCGCGAAGTTTGTCATCTGCTTTGACTTTCAATTTTGGCCCGATTTAGATTAGTTAGCTACTGATCCAAGGTTGCAGTATGATCTCAATGTAATGTAGCATAACCCCCTGAGGTTATATTACATGATCATAATCAGAATCGAGTTTATGCACAAGTTCCGTTATTATGCCATTTTGACTAAAATGCCCTTTTTACATAAAATAAGGTTTAATCGATAACGAACTTGAAAATAAATTTCTTACTGATGTAAATCATAAGTAAGATTATTTGGTATATCAAGTCAGATTGTATATTGAGTTTACGTACAAGTTCTTATGTTATGTCGATAAATGACGATAAAGCCCTTGTGGCTCATAAAATGGTTTTAATCATACTTTTCATATAAAATCTTTTATGTACTGATATGTTATATTAAATAACATATCTAAAACATATTAACCTAATCTAAACATAAGTTTTTAGTTAACTTCGCACAAATCATCATTTTACGACATAAACGTCGTTTCGGCGAATAGTATGGTTTTTAAACCATATTTATCAATAAAAACTTGTTACCTACTGATTTTAAAACTTGTTTAAAATATTTTTATAGTAGGTACATGATGTAAACTCAAAATCCCAAATAAATTATAAAACTATGTGTAAAATGACCAAAATGCCCCTACGGTGCATAGTTTGGTCATAAATGATAAATTACACGTATAATCAATACCTTGCTAATATTATATCATAAATTAATCATTTTTCCAGAATACTTATGATTATAACATTATAATACATTCAAGTTCCTTTTATACGGTATATATAATTAACAAAAAGCCCTTACGAGGCATAATTTCATTTTAAAATCTTAACTGTCATGTAAGTTGATATCTTACTGATATTACAACTTATTTAATATATAGTGGCATGTAGAACTTGTCCATGACTTATCTGGTTACCCGATATCGCTTATATGCGCACTGATGTATAAGAATTTATACATCTTTTAAACGTCAAATATTCCCCAATAATGCGGAAATTCGTTGTGTTTTCATTGATCTTGATACTCATTTGAGTTGTATGTGAAAATGCAGGTCCAGGCTTCAACTCGGTGAAGAAACAAAGGCTTTTGGAGCAAAAATGGAACATTTCTTCCAAACTGCCAGATATGGCACGACCGTGCCAACCGATGCCACGGTCGTGTCAAGCATCCAGAAGCCGGCACTATCACCAGCACTATCATCAGACTACAAAAACCAAGCCAATCCAACACTTGGCACGATCGTGCAAAGCCCAAGCACGACCATGTGCGTGCAATCACAAGTCATGATCAGCTAGTTTCCGAGATCAACTTAGTCAATTCCGAGTACAATATCGTTAAGCACAACCATGCCGCACAATGGCACGGTTGTGCCACCTCTGGGAAATTTTAGCGGGATCCTTC
The DNA here is from genome assembly GCA_947069175.1 of Scalesia atractyloides. Classification (NCBI taxonomy): domain Eukaryota; kingdom Viridiplantae; phylum Streptophyta; class Magnoliopsida; order Asterales; family Asteraceae; genus Scalesia; species Scalesia atractyloides. Next base: position 9,418,228 of record CAMTDV010000028.1, on the reverse strand, counting down.
CGGATTTGGCATCAAACTTGGTCAACAACTCAGAAAGGCAAGTACCACTTACCAAGCACGACCGTGCCAAAAGGTGGCACGATCGTGCCAAATGCCTAGTAGCTTAAATACGTGAATTCAGCTCATTTTAAAGGGAGTTAAAGCATTTGGGTGGATTTCTCTCTCAAGAAGCTGACTTAGAAGCTTGGAGATTGAAGAAGGAGCCTTTAGGAGGTTGTATCACTTGATAATTCCACTCATTTTGCTAACTATCTTGTCTTAAATTCTAGTATTTCACTTGTCATTAGTGCACAATCCATATTACTTTATATTTATCTTAGTTATCATGAGCCTTCTCGGCTAAACATTTGTGTTGCTTGAATTTTGTTGAAGCTAATGAACACTTGACAACATGGAAATAGAGGTGGTGATTGTTGTATGTTAATCTTCATGATGATATTTAACCTTGTTCTTGGAATGCATGTTCATGTTTAAAGTTATTATTCTTGAATGTTTGATCATAAAAATTTACATGCAGTGTTGGAAAGCCCATGTAGAGATTATGATTATTGAATCTTGTTGGTTTGTTGATTTGATTCATAGCATGAAACTAGGAATGGTAATTGCTAACATGATTAGAATGATGATTTGAATATGAGTATGAATTCTTGCATTTGGATTTGAAAAGATCATATGAATGTTTATATGGATTCTATAGTTTGTTTTCATGTTTGGATTGATGATTTAGGCCAAAGTTGTTATCTAGCATGACCATGCTTGTGATTCATGTCTTGAACTTGTTGAAGATATCATTTACTTGAAACCCAAGTTAGGGTGATTAATGTGTTGTTCATGTTAGTTTTCCTTAACTTGTAGAGTTAGGAGTTATGACAAACAATTAAAGCATATTTAAAGATTAACATTAACTTAGCAAGTGAGCTTAAAAAGAATGAATCTTAGGTGATTAAAATGTTGTTTCATTATAATTTTCCCAAGATTTATCAAACTAGGAAACCTTGAATGGAAACTTAGTTGAATCTAGAACTTGCATCACCATTAGTTCTCATCAATTGTTGTCATATGTTTATTAGTGGATACTTAATTTAAGCAACCTTTCTTAATTATTGTTCTTTATCAATTCAAGTAGTTAGTTGTTGTATTTTCATAATAGTCAAAAAGTCAAGAAATCAATTCACCCATTGAACCAGATTTAAAAGTAACAAAAATCTAGTATTGGGACACTGAGTCCACGGATTGATATCCGGTTCTTACCGACAGACTATACTACCACCTGATGGGTACACTTGCCCTTTGTGTGTGTAGTTGGTTTTAAGTAAAAATCATTTTAAAACCTAATTTGTGTGAACGAAAATCATAGAAATAAAATATATTTAATTCATGCACACCAAGTTTTTGGTGCCGTTGCTGAGGACTCGGTCTTCTTAAGAATGGTTGGGTAACTTGTTAAATTATTGTGAAAAATGTACAAAGATTTTGTCTAGTTGTTTTTGTTTGTCTTATTTGATTAATTGAAAAGCAAAAGAAAATATGTTAAGTAATTAATTATTTCTTTTTATCTTTGTGTATACATAGGGCATTGGTTCCTTGTTTTTCCTTATAGGTCGTACATGTCCTCAACCCCAGTTGCTGAAGTTATTGAGCCTTCATCGAAGCCGGAGCACAATTTTCATCGAAGACTGCGGGAGCGGGCCCGCAGGGTGGCCGCCACAATTAAGGTAGACGCATTGGGAGACGACACATTCCACGAGGTTCACGTAGAAATGGCAGACGAAGAGGAAACAAGGGTTCTAAACGACATAGGAAAGCCTTCACTTGAGGGTTTACCTGCGACTATCAATGCACCTACAATAAATAAAAATAATTTCGAGATCAAATATGGTACCATTTTGATGCTGCAGAATGCGATTCAGTTTTATGGCAAGGATCACGAGGATCCTAGTGTCCATATTGCGGGGTTTCTGGAGGTTTGTGCCACATTCACCATTCGTGATGCATCATCGGATGCAATACGCCTTCGGCTCTTTCCGTTCTCTTTACGAGATGGAGCTAAGGAGTGGCTTCTTTCACTTCCAGCTGGGTCTATGACTACTTGGAATCAATTAGCTGAGAAGTTCCTTCAGAAATATTTTCCCCCAGAGAAAACTGTTCGGTTAAGAACCAAGATTCTTAACTTTCATCAGGATGATGATAAGCCCCTCTACGAGGTGTGGGAGCGGTTTAAAGAGCTCATGAGAAAGGTCCCACACCACGGGTTGCCCAAGAGGCAACAATGTCAGATCTTCTACCATGGGTTGGATGGTCAAGGGCAGATGATGGTCGATACATATTCAGGTTGAGACATTGGCACGAAAAATGCCAACGAGGCATTTGAGATCTTAGTAAAAAAAACCTTGAAGAATCGGACACAGCAGCCACCAAGAGGGAAGAGTTCTAGACAAGGAGTTCATCACGTGAACGATTTCACCGCCATCACAGCACGAATGGATGCCTTATTTTCAAAGTTTGATCGAGTGATGGAGATCCACTCGAGTGGTTCCTCGAGTGGGGGAGCATATCATGTAGGTGATTTTCCGATAGGAGAGGTTTCACACGAGCATGTAGATTTTATGGGAAACCTGTACCGGCCTCAGCATAATCCCTATAGAAATACATACAATCCGGGGTGGAAGAATTACCCAAATTTCAGCTGGAAGTCTGAAGCGTCAAATCAGCATCCGCCCGGATTTGCTCCACGTCCCAACGCTCCTGGAGGATACGGTGCACCTCGGCCTCAGCAGATGCCTTCCACTAATGAACCTAGTGTGCAGGATATGTTTAGTCAACTCTTAGCTGGTCAAAATTCTCAAAGAGTGAAAATGAAAAGCGCTTCAAGGAGTATGACGGTCGTTTCACGAGGCACGAGAGGGTGAGAAGCCAAAAGGCTTCCATGCAGACCATTGAAAACCAAGTTGGTCAGATTGCGAAGATGTTGTCCAAGAGACAGCAAGGGGGCCTTCCAAGTAACACCAAGCCAAATCCGAAAGCTACTGTAAAGGCCATCACGTTGAGAAGCGGCTGTTCCGAGTAAGCGGTTGATGACGAGATTGTTGAGGAGATTGAGACTGAGTCTCCGGGAGACGTGCAACTGAGGCGAGACCAGCAATTACAACACGTCCCAAGGAGCCAGTGAGAGAGTATGTCCCACCCGTTCCATATCCAGGGAGGTTGAAGAAGCAGAGGATGGAAGAACACTACGGTAAATTCCTTGAGCTCTTCAAGCAACTTCACATAAATCTACCGTTTGTCGAGGCACTTGCTCAAATGCCTAAGTATGCCAAGTTTCTGAAAGATATTTTATCTAACAAAAAGAAACTTGAGGAGCTTTCGCATGTGACCTTGAACGAGGAGTGTTCACCAGTTCTTCAGAACAAACTACCACAGAAAATGAGTGATCCCGGGAGTTTCACTATCCCATGCTTGATTGGTAGTTTGTCAGTCAGCAATGCACTAGCTGATCTTGGATCCAGCATAAACCTCATGCCTTATGCGGTTTTTGCTAAGCTAGACTTGGGAGAGCCAAAACCTACTCATATGAGCATTCAGCTAGCCGATCGTTCAGTAAAATACCCGCGTGGTATAGTTGAGAATATGCCAGTGAAGATCGACAAGTTTGTCTTTCCTGTTGATTTCGTGATCTTGGACATGGATGAGGACAAAAATGTTCCTCTCATCTTAGGTAGGGCATTCCTTGCCACTGCTCGAGCATTGATCGATGTCTGCACCGGCAGACTTACTCTTAGGGTAGACGATGAAGAGGTGACCTTTGATATAGGGAAATCCATGCAGCATCCACAGAGTCATGATGATACACTCTACTTTATCGAGACTATTGACACGTATGTGAGTGATCATCTTCATAGCACGTTTGAGAAGGAAGTTGTGGACACACAGCTAATTGGAGGAGAGACTTTTGGTTTGCCTGTTATGGTCCAGTCAGTTGAAGAGATGACCTGTCTGATAGGTCATGTGGCTCCCCCACCTACAGAAGTTTTTGAAGTGGTGGATCGCGTTGCTGAGCCTAAAGCACACCCTTCGGTTGAGGATCCACCCTCAGTTGATCTTAAGGAGCTTCCAGATCACTTGGAGTATGCTTTCTTTGAGGGTGCGACTCACTTACCCGTATCATCTCTGCTAGGTTGTCAGAAGAAGAGAAGGGTCGATTTCTTGAGGTTTTGAAGCAGCATAAAAAGGCGATCGCTTGGAAGATCATGGATATAAAGGGATCAATCCATCTTTTTGTGCCCACAAGATCTTGATGGAGGAGGACTTTAAACCCATAGTGCAGCACCAGAGGCGTTTAAATCCGAACATGCAGGATGTTGTTAAGAAAGAGGTCATCAAATTACTTGATGCAGGTTTGATATACCCGATCTCTGATTCGCCTTGGGTTAGTCCCGTGCAGGTTGTCCCGAAGAAAGGAGGGATGACGGTGGTGACCAATGAGAAGAATGAGTTGATTCCCACTCATACTGTCACCGGGTGGAGAGTTTGCATTGACTATCGCAAACTCAATGATGCCACGAGGAAAGATCATTTTCCTCTTCCTTTCATTGATCAGATGTTAGAGAGACTTTCGGGGAGGATGTTTTACTGTTTCCCTGACGGTTTTCTAGCTATTTTCAGATTCCCATCTCTCCTAAGGATCAGGAGAAGACGACGTTCACATGTCCCTATGGCATATTTGCCTACTGGCGAATGCCCTTTGGACTGTGCAATGCCCCAGCCACATTTCAAAGGTGCATGGTGGCTATTTTTCATGACATGATCGAGGATTCCATGGAGGTCTTCATGGATGATTTTTCTATCTTGGGGAGTTCTTTCGATCATTGTCTCGGGGATCTGAAAAGGATGTTGGCCCGATGTGGAGAGGCCAACCTTGTGTTGAACTGGGAAAAATGCCACTGCATGGTGAATGAGGGCATTGTGCTTGGGCACAAGATTTCACAACCGGGCTCGAGGTTGATCGGGCCAAAGTTGAGACTATTTCTAAGCTCCCGCCACCCACATCCGTGAAATCTATTAGGAGCTTTCTTGGTCATGCAGGTTTTTACCGGCGATTCATAAGGATTTTTCCAAATCGCTCGTCCGATGACCTAGCTTCTAGAAAAGGTTCGTTTTCTCCGATGAATGCCTGAAAGCATTCGAGCTGTTGAAGGAGAAGTTAGTGAATGCCCCAATCATGGTAGCTCCCGAATGGGAATTACCATTTGAGTTGATGTGCGATGCGAGTGACTTCGCAGCTGGGGCCGTCTTGGGTCAGAGGAGAGATAAGCATTTTCACCCGATTTACTATGCGAGCAAGACCTTGAACGACGCTCAGGAGCATTATACCATGACAGAAAAAGAGCTCCTAGCCGTGGTCTTTGCCTTCGACAAGTTTTGATCTTATCTCATCCTCTCCAAGACCATCGTGTACATGGATCATGCAGCACTTCGGCATCTCTTTGGCAAGCAAGATGCCAAACCTAGATTGATACGATGGATCCTTTTGCTGCAGGAGTTTGACATTGAGATCCGTGACAAGAAAGGGGCTGAAAATTTGGCAGCTGATCATTTGTCCCGTCTTGATCATTACAAGGGAAAAGAAGTTCGTGGGGCCAACATCAATGACAATTTTCCCCACGAGTTTCTTATGCGGATCGAGACAAATGAAGACTCCCCATGGTTTGTTGACATCGCAAACTACCTAGCCAGCGGCATCCTAATCAAAGGGATGACCTTTCAGCAAAAGAGAAATTTTTTTGCGGATGTCAAGTACTACCTATGGGATGACCCTTATCTATTCAGGGTGGGCGCGGATCAGATGATCCGGCGCTGCGTGCATGGCAATGAGGCGAGGGACATCCTTCGCCATTATCACGAGGGACCTACGGGAGGTCAGCATGGAGCAAACAATACCGCCAAAAAGGTGTTTGATGCTGGATTCTTCTGGCCTTCCATCTTTAAGGACGCCCATGAGTTCGTGAAATCTTGTGATGCTTTCAAAGGGCAAGCAATATTTCTGCACGCCACGAGATGCCGCAAAACGGCATTCAAGTCTGCGAAGTTTTTGACATTTGGGGTCTAGACTTTATGGGACCTTTTTCGACTTCCTTCGGAAACCGATACATCCTAGTCGCGGTCGACTATGTTACAAACTGGGCGGAAGCGCAAGCTTTGCCGACCAACGATGCTAGGGTGGTGGTTAAATTTCTGAAGAAGTTGTCCGCGCGCTTTGGTGCTCCTAAAGCATTAATCAGTGACCGGGGGACACACTTCTGTAATGCTCAATTGGAAAAAGCATTGTCCCGGTATGGTGTGCAACATCGATTTTCTACACCATACCACCCACAAACTAGTGGGCAAGTTGAGGTCACAAACCGGGGCATTAAGCGCATATAGGAGAAGACGGTGAACGAAAGTCGTAAGGACTGGTCTGAAAGACTGGATGATGCACTGTGGGCCTTTCGAACGGCCTACAAGACTCCTATAGGCACTAATCCGTTTAAGCTGGTCTATGGGAAGTCTTGTCATCTCCCTGTTGAGCTCGAGCACAAGGCATACTGGGCCTTGAAAACAGTTTACCTCGACATGGCAGCTGCGAGCGAAAACAGGTTTGTGCAGATCCATGAGATCAAAGAGCTCCGAAATGATGCATATGAGAGCTCCAAGCTATATAAGGAACGTACTAAGACGCTCCACGACTCCCGCCTGAAGGACAAGAAAGAATTCCGGGTGGGTGATCGGGTATTGTTATACAACTCGCGTCTTAAGTTGTTTCCTGGTAAGCTTAAGTCTCGTTGGTCAGGTCCTTACACAGTGCGGTTGGTGTTTCCTTATGGAACAGTGCAAATAGGCCATGAGGATGGCCGCTTGTTCAAGGTCAACGGGCACAGGCTGAAGTCGTATGTTGGTGGCCCAGTGGATAGGAGTGAGGAGGTTGTCACCCTCCACCCCAAGAACAAATGAATTCGGGGTGGTGAGTCTAGCTGAAGACTTGTAAATAAATTTAGCATGTTTTTTGGGGTTTTTAGTTGTTTTTCTGTTTGGTTGCTTAGTTTCTTTTTCAGGTTGCGGTTCGTCTTGGACGTGGGGGATGTTGGAATGCATTGCCGATCTTCAGGTATGTTAGTTCGGCTCTTTTCTTGGTAGGAGGTGTTTCGTGAGTGATCCGGATTCAAGTGATGTTTTTATTTTTGGTTTTATTAAATGTAAATAAATAAACTTAAGAGAAAAATAATTCTTAAAAAAAGCCGAAAATCCAAAAAAGTCGGCACTATCAACAGTGTTTTCTAGCACTGTCAGGTCTGATAGTGTAGACCCAATTGCAAGGCCCATCTTCTTATTTCTTTAAAACATTTAAAATCCCACTTGAATCCTCACATATCCTCTCACGAATTCTCCACACCTTCTTCCTTTCCTCAAGAATCTGTTTTCCTCTCATCCCAAGCATCAATCCAGGTACGAATCTTTATTCTTCTCTTTTTAGTTGTTGAATAGTTGGGTTTGTTCTTCAAGAAGTTTTATTTCAAGTTTTTTAGGGTTTGGTCTAAACCGACCAATTCAAGCCGTTTTCCGTGAAATTTGTTGTTGTCGTGCACCATACTTGACCGATCTATAAAACCCCCAAGCAAAACTGTTAAAAAATCAGGGTTTTGGGTGATTTTTGTGACTTTTTCGGATCTGTGTTCCGTCACGCACGACCGTGCCAAACCCAGGCACGACCATGCTCTTCATAATTTGTGACTAAATCTTCAAAAATTTTCCATAAATTTATCAAGCACGACCGTGCCATATGATGGCACGATCATGCTCTTCATAAAAACTTGATGAATTTGCAGATTTGGCCGAGAAATTCAATATGCATGACCATGCCATCTGATGGCACGATCATGCTCTTCATAAGAATTTCCAGTCTTCAAAAATTTCACCCAGAAATTGGTTCAGCATGAGAGTGCTCAGGTATGGCACGATCGTGCTTAGGGAAGAACAGACCCAGAAAAACTTGCTAATTTTGAAAACTTCATAAATTATGCTGGAACAAGCACGCACGGTCATGCCAATATATGGCATGGTCGTGCGAACCCGTCTGAAACCCAGTTTCTTTGATTTTCCGTGTTTTAATTGCTGATCTTGTCTTATTCTTGCAGATGAATCATCCGTTTCTCCGATTCAGCGACAATGCTAGGGAAGGGCATTGTATTGCGAAAGTTGAAAGGCTATAGGCTAGGAGGCACTTAATCGAGCCTATGCGGACGCTTCAAACCGTCGACCTTGACTTGCTTGGTCAGTCTGAACGGTTTGATGATCTTAGGACTCCCCCGTGGACCCGTCTCTTTGCAATGGCTGAACCCCAATATGTTGAGCTGGTCATCGAGTTTTTTGCCTCATTTAGGTTCATTTTCCCATGCCCAGATGTTTACGAGAAACGTGTTGGTGTGAGCTACCCTCTGGGACGGAAGTGGCATCACCAGTTTATTAGCATGTTCGGGCAAATACTTGGGTTATATGAGGAAGACGAGATCGACTCCGAGCTCTTCAACGGAAGTTTGCAGGAATGGGAGGCTGATGTGGATAAAGCCGCATTCTGGGTTGAAATCATCGTGCCGGGGCGCGAATGGGACCCACGATGGGCCAAGGCTACTTGGATCCTTGACCCGTTGCACCGCATAATCAAACGCACCATTTTTCATGTGATCGGTGGTCGGGGTGATAGCACTGGGAACATCACCACTCGCGACCTCTTCCACCTCTATTGCATCATTTTGGGGTCCAATTGCAATGTTGCAGTTAGTGTTGCTGAGTCTATCCAAAGGGGTATTGGTTCGACCCCCACATCGAGGATTTGTGGTGGTGCATTCGCCACCAGGTTAGCCAGGCACTACAGGATACGGTTGGATGATCTTACCGTAGGATGTGATATGGATTTCTTGATGTGGCACAGCTAACTGCCATGCATATGATTCGTAAGGTTAATGGTATCCCGAAGTTAGTGGATCGTCTGGGTAGGATTTGGGACCCACTTCCTGAGGGGGAAAGCGATCAAGAAGAAGGAAATGTTGGTGGAGGCGAGGATGTACACATGCAGGATGCTCCAGGATTCAGGCCGGGTGAGGCTGCTGGGGGAGCAGACCCTCACATTCAGATGGGTGAATTGGGCCAGGGCTTTGGAAGCCCAAACTGGGAGCATATGTTCGGTGGTTTTGGTGGTGGGTATGAACAGGGTGCTTACGACCCATATGAGCCATCTCCGGTGGATCTTTGGCGACGGATGGATGGGTTAGTGTTGGACCAGCAGGCAGTACGACACGACGTGGACTTGATCCGCGCCGAGCAGCATAGACAGGGTATTTTTTGGAGGATATTTACGAGCAGAGTAGACGGAGCTTCGACTGGCTCTTTGGATCACAACAACATTTGGCAAGCTCGCTCGGTCATCTTTACACACAGCCGCCGCCGCACACTAGGCGATCCCGGTTTGACCGCTGGGATGATTCCGGTCCATCAGGATCTGGCGGTCGCCCCTGATCTTGCAGCTCTTGTCGTACTTTTATTTGCATTCTGTTTGAGGGGTGTACCATTTTGCATTGTCCGTACACTCCTACGTTGTTGCTTTAAATTTCGTACCTTTTAATTTTAATTTAGTGGTTTAGTTTTTGAACAATGACATGGGATTTTTGGGTTGGGTTGTTTATTGTGATCTTGATTATGTTTGCCAGTGTGCAGTCTTGAGTTGATGATACGCTAGTCGTTGGATGGTGCGGTGGTTCGTTGGAATGTTTCGTATTACCTTCTTTCGCTCCATTCTAGCCTTTGCACCCCAGGGGAGTTTTCGTATTCCCGCTTCCTCCACTGCTATACTATTGCATTGCATTATGCTCGTTTTTTGTTGTACATCGTGGGCGATGTACAATTCAAGTGTGGGGAGGTGGTTAAGCTTGTTTGTAGTTGTCTGCAAAAAAAATTAAAAATAAAAAAATAAAAAAATAAATAATAATAATAATAATAAAAACTCTCTTGAATAATCAACACAACGCAAGTTTTATATAAATGCTAAAAGTTTTTGATAAATTCACAAAGGTGAACGAAAAAAAGGATTTGCTCGAATTAAAGTTACCATCTAGTAATCTTTTTTTTTTTGTATAAAATTGAGTGTGAGAAATCAAGCAAAATTCCTACCTGTTTGCCTTGCATAGTTACCCAATACACCCGTTTCCGTGAGTTATTTTTGAGCCTTATAGCTTTAGAATTATTTTTGCTCATATTTTTGCGGGCAAAGATTGAGTGCGCCGGATGACTTTTGCGATTTAGAACTTGTGTTAGGCATGCCTTTCGAGAACACAAAGCAAACACATAACATAAAAATGATTAAGGCAGTAGAAAACCTTTTATTTTTTTACCAATTTTATTTATCCCTACACCCAAATCACGCCCTTAGTTAAACCAATTTGAGCCTTTCCTTTCATTTCGTTTAAACCACTAAATATCACCAATCAGCCAATTTAGCCTTTTCTTTTTGAACTCACATTTTTGGTTTAAAGCCCGATCCAGTTAAGACTAACTTGTAAGCTTTCTTGTATAGTTATCGATTTATTAGTCATAACATCATAGCTTGGAGTTTTTATCTAAGTAGACGTACTTAGTTCCCTTCTAAAGTGGTGAAAAAAAAGAAGAAGCCGTGTCAATTGGCTTTGCTAGAGCAATTTTGTGGATACATCTAAGCGGTTTGCTAGCTCTCGGTTAGTTATTTGGATAATTTTATTTTTTTTCCTTCACTTCAAGTTAGTCGAGCCATTGGCCTTTAGCCGTTTTGGCCACTTTTATAAATCCATCTCCACACCCTTTACCCTAGCCAAATTACAACCCACACAAGACCTCTTGATTTTTGTTATGTGTTGGTTAAGTGTTTAGATTTGATCAATGTACAAGCTTATGATATCGCATAGTCATTATCTTGGCATCGAGTGTTCTAAACATACTCATTGAATTGTATGTCTCCTATATTTTAGCCGAGTGTGTGTGAACATTGCGAGGATGTAGGGTGAGCTTGTAGGGATGTCGAGATGGATCATTGCTCATAACCATATTTCACATACTTTTTGGTTTTTCCTTTTATGTCGAGTAATCCGTTTTGTTTTACCCAAGTTATTTAGTTGTGCTTATATAATGCTAGTTGAGATGATTGCCAAGATAAAATTTTGTTTACTTTAGTTTGTTTGAGGACAATCAAAGCTCAAGTGTGGGGATGTTTGATGTATAAGAATTTATACATCTTTTAAATGTCAAATATTCCCCATTAATGCAGAAATTCGTTGTGTTTTCATTGATCTTGATACTCCTTTGAGTTGTTTGTGAAAATGCAGGTCCGGGTTTCGGCCCGGTGAAGAAACAAAGACTTTTGGAGCAAATTGGAGCAAAAATGGAACATTTCTGCCAAACTGCCAGATATGGCACGACCGTGCCAACCGATGGCACGGTCGTGCCAAGCATCCAGAAGTCGGCACTATCATCAGACTGCACAAACCAAGCCATTCCAATATTTGGCGCGATCGTGCCAACCCCAAGCACGGCCGTGCGCGTGCAATCACAAGTCATGATCAGCTAGTTTTCGAGATCAACTTAGTCAATTCCGAGTATGATATCGATAAGCACGACCGTGCCCACAATGGCACGGTCGTGCCACCTCGGGGAAATTTTAGCGGGATCTTTCCGGATTTGGCATAAAACTTGGTCAACAACTCCGAAAGGAACCTGCCACTTACCAAGCACGATCGTGCCAAAAGGTGGCACGGTCTTGCCAAATGCCCAGTAGCTTAAATACGTGAATTCAGCTCATTTGAAAGGGAGATGGAGCATTTGGGTGGATTTCTCTCTCAAGAAGCTGATCTTAGAAGCTTGGAGATTGAAGAAGGAGCCTTTAGGAGGTTGTATCACTTGATAATTCAACTCATTTTGCTAATTATCTTGTCTTAAACTCTAGTATTTCACTTGTCATTCATGCACAATCCATATTACTTTATATTTGTCTTAGTTATAATGAGCCTTCTAGGCTAAACATTTGTGTTGCTTGAATTTTGTTGAAGCTAATGAACACTTGACAACATGGAAATAGATGTGGTGATTGTTGTATGTAAATCTTCATGATGATATTTAACCTTGCTCTTGGAATGCATGTTCATGTTTAAAGTTATTATTCTTGAATGTTTGATCATAAAAATTTACATGTAGTGTTGGAAAGCCAATGTAGAGATTATGATTATTGAATCTTGTTGGTTTGTTGATTTGATTCATAGCATGAAACTAGGAATGGTAATTGCTAACATGATTAGAATGATGATTTGAATATGAGTATGAATTCTTGCATTTGGATTTGAAAAGATCATATGAATGTTTATATGGATTCTATAGTTTGTGTTCATGTTTGGATTGATGATTTAGGCCAAAATTGTTATCTAGCATGACCATGCTTGTGATTCATGTCTTGAACTTGTTGAAGATATCATTTACTTGAAACCAAGTTAGGGTGATTAATGTGTTGTTCATGTTAGTTTTCCTAAACTTGTAGAGTTAGGAGTTTTGACAAACAATTAACTCATATTTAAAGATTAACATCAACTTAGCAAGTGAGCTTAAAAAGAATGAATCTTAGGTGATTAAAATGTTGTTTTATTATAATTTTCCCAAGATTTATCAAACTAGGAAACCTTGAATGGAAACTTAGTTGAATCTAGAACTTGCATCACCAATAGTTCTCCTCAATTGTTGTCATATGTTTATTAGTGGATACTTAATTTAAGCAACCTTTCTTAATTATTGTTCTTTATTAATTCAAGTAGTTAATTGTTGTATTTTCATAATAGTCAAAAAGTCAAGAAATCAATTCACCCATTGAACCAGATTTAAAAGTAACAAAAATCTAGTATTGAGATACTGAGTCCATGAATTGATATGCGGTTCTTACCGACAGACTATACTACCACCTGACGGGTACACTTGTCCTTTGTGTGTGTAGTTGGTTTTAAGTAAAAATCTTTTTAAAACCTAATTTGTTATGAACGAAAATCATAGAAATAAAATATATTTAATTCACGCACATCACGCACGGTTAAGTATATGTAACTAGTTACGGAAATTAACCGAGACGGGTTTAACCTTATCATTTTAGCCTCAAAAGCCAGAATGCTTATGGTTTATCCATATTATACAAGTCATAGTACTTGTTGGGTTTAAACTACATTCTATCTGATCATCGCTTAATCTAGCGTATTATACCGTTATTGATCCTGTACGCTAGTCGGTCTAAGTCTATGACTTAAATTAAGATCGTTAGCATTTAATTGGTTAGCTTATGCCATAATCCAGGCTAGAGCCTTCCAGTAAATGTTATCTGTACTTATTTCATTTTGGATACGACTGAGATATTAGATCTTGCATTTTAAATCAAGACTAGCTCAGGTAAATACTCTCGACTTATTTTCCCTATACGGGTTTGGGTTACGGTAAATTGTTACCGCTCGGTCGGAAATGGGATCAATCGAATGCTGGACTGTGGCTAGTAAATCCGCATATTCCGTTTTAATCAGTTTTGTTTGATAACTTAAATATTGGGGGTTAACGACCGTGTCATGGATATCCTCGGCTCATTACATTAGTTAATGGCCACGACCAAAGCGCGGGGTGTAGACATACACCTGACAGATGCTCATGCTAAATCATTTTTACATACTAGTTGGGGATAACTCCTTCGTGGGTTCTTAAGTGGTGTGTATGTTAATCATGTCTTGGTTTCTGTATTGGGCCTCATATGTATGGACAAACATGTGAATCTGTTAACAAGGTTACAAGGCTGATTTTCCCAAGTTATAAAATATTTTTCGTGCCTTGTGCACTTGAATCCATTTTCAAAATGTTTTCAAAATGAGTCGGCTGGGTGTATTTACCAGAGAAAGCTGACGTATTTTCAAAAGACTAAACTTGCAGGTACAATACGAAATAGGCTGGAGCTGCTCGATAGTGATATAAGAGGATCTTGCAAATCCTTAGATCTGCCCAAAGTCTGTTATACATTTTTGTACATTTTACGATCCGCTTGTGGATCTTCCATTACAAGCCGTCTGTATATTATTTTTCGTACTTTGAACAATTGGTTTGTAATAGTAATTTAAAACTCCTAGACTTCCGCTGTGCTGTTTTTAATTGACTATGATGATATCAACTTACGTCACGATATTTCCCACCCAGGCCCACCGGTGTTTGGTTGTAAATTTCAGGGTGTGACATTAATTACACCGCCACAAGGACAAACCTTTGTAGTTACACTTTTAACCCCTGAACTTTCTAGAGCATAATAAACAATTACAAAACTATCCAAAACCTACTAAAACCAAGGACCAACGATCTCAAAAGTTCCAACAAACCCTTAATAAACAATCATTCTACTAACATACTTTTATATTTAACATTGCTTAAGGGTATTTTTTATCATTTATTTATTATGATTCCATATGTGTTAAGAATAGTTTTATCATTTTTTCATATGTAATTTTATAATTACATATACGTAACTTGGTTCACTTACACATATGTAAGCTAGTTTCTTTACACATATGTAAATTAGTTATTACACAAAAATAATTTGGTTTTTCATATATGTAATCATAAAAATACATATAATATATCCTTAAATAATGTTAAATATAAAAACATAAAAACAAAATAATTGTTTATTAGCGGTTTTGAGTTCTGAAATGAACTCAACCCTATATATATATATATATATATATATATATATATATATATGAGGAAGGATTATCTTGAGAATGCTAAATATTGTGAGAACTATGAGAACGAACAAAAAAATCATTGAAAATTAAAAAAATTAATCAAACCTCATTATAATTAAAATAGAAAATTAAAAAACGAATTTACTCTTAAAATAATCTATCTCTCATCTCAATAGAGTTTTTTACACATGTGTAAATATAACAAATTTACACATGTATAAATTTTCTTTATTTACAAATACAAGTAATTTAAACGTGTGAATTTAATTTCTAATATTGTATTCCAATAATAATAATGAAAAGTGTAAATAAATTGAATTTGAATTGTTTTTGACCAAGCTCTTACGGTTTTTTATTCGTTCTACGATTCTCACAATATTTAGCGTTCTGAAAATAGTCATCCCCTATATATATGTGTATGTATATTTATATTTATTAATGAAACACAGTTTTATTTTTAGTTGTGTAATCATAATTATGAAATGATAATAAGTAGATAAACATTAAATCTAGGTTTAAATAAATGAAAAGGTTATAAGTCATACGACTTAACACTTAGTCATTTATGTTTATATTGTAAAATCTAGTGAGTTAAACAAGAAAGCTTATGTCATTATAGAAAATCGGATATTCAGATAAAAATAATGTCACTAGAAAGGTTTGAACCGTAGACTTCTTGTTTCTAAATTCCAAGACTTAACAAATTGGACTATACCATTTTCTGACATATAATTTGAAATCTTATAGGTTTAACTAGGATGTGAATTATGATGTTTTTAAATAGGAATCTAATGTGGTTAAATAGAATTCTAGGTTTAAGTTAGAATCTTAAATAATGAACCACTTAGACCACCCGGTTGTGGTCTAGCGTCCCCGCCACTATAGCGTCCCACACCCTACTTCCCACCAGGGGGCATTGATGGATCGTTGGCACACTAACTAACGCTAACAACTCTTTTTTGCGGGGCGCTCTCATATATTAATGTTGTACAACTGTTCCATTTAAATAAATACTTTTAATTTTTAATTTTCATACTATATGTATCCTACCAATTACAAGATATTCATTTCACACAATGTTTCCCAACAACCAAAATGCGTGGGACCCCAACAATTCGCTTTGTGGTAATTTTGCATATAACAAACAAGAATTTGAAGTCTTATAGGTTTAACTAGGATTTTAATTATGATGTTTTTAAATCGAGATTTAATGTGTTTAAATAGAAATCTAGGTTTAAGTTAGAACTTTAACCAGTGAACCACTTAGACCACCCGGTGTGGCCTAGCGCCCTTGCCACCGTAGCGCCCCACACCCCACTTCCTAGGCACCAAGGGGGAGAGGGCGCCATTGATGGATCGTTGGCACACTAACAAGCGTAAGGCTCTTTTTTATGGGGCCCTCTCATATATTACCGTTGTACAACAGTTCAATTTACAAAAAAATACTTTTAATTTTAATTTTCATACTATATATATCCTATCTTTATACCCAAAAGATACAATTTCTACCATCTATTCTCTATTATTTTTATACAATATATCCATTTCACACAATGTTTCCTAATAACTAAAATGTGTGGGACCCAACAATCCGCTTTGGGGTAATTTTGCAAACAACGAACAAGAAGAACGATATGAAGAGACCCGAGATTGGCTATTATTCGATACCATCTACTACCCCAACCTCCCCTCATCCGACAACGCCACCACCCCCGCTTCCCGGTTTTTTGGATACTATATGGTACTAAATCAACCACCACCACATTTTTTAACATACCCAAAATGCACCTGAAACCCAACCTACTTCCTTAAAAGGTGGACGCATAAGGAGGCACCATAAGAAGAGTGAGAATGTCGAACATTCTCCCAAAATGATCGAGAGGTGGATGCCTACCGAAGAACTAACATTGGCACGAGCATGCCTCGACGTGTTGGAGGATCCGATTATTTGTAATTTTTTTCTCCTTTATATATATATATATATATACACACACACATATTTTTGTTACTTCTAATTTCAATTATTGTTATTATTATTTTTGCAAATTCTAGCAATCAACTAAGAAATAGTTGTCTTTTGGAGGTGTATACGTGAGAAGTTTTTCAACATAATGAATCGTGGTGAATATCGAATGCCTGATTCTTTTTTGGGCAAGTGAACAGTAATGCGTACCAAGATTAAAAACTTCAACAATATATACAATAGCCACACCAACAATTACACAAAAAGAAACAGTTCAAACGATGTGGACATCATCTCCCATAATGAATATAGATTGTATCATGGCTCGACGTTTACAATACCTTGTACCTTGGGTAGGGATAGAAGCAAGGTCGCAGCACGAGCACGAGTCACCTCCTTGACAACGCCATCGGATATCAAGGTTGGACGAGTTCGAAGATAGACTCACTCGGCTTCTCTAGATGAAGGAGAAGGAACATGAACTTAAAATGGATAAACAAGTCGAGAAAGATACGAAGCTTCTCGAGAAAGACTTTTCCCACCTATCAGAGGAGGACAGAGTCATTTTAGAGGCTCGTAAGGCAAAAATCCGAGCAAAATATATGTAGTTTTTTAGTAGGTTTTTATTTTTATCTTTATTTTCATGTTGGTTGTTTTTTAAGTAACTTTGTAGTTTTTATTTTTAAATAGTTTGTAATCTTTTAGTTATTTTATTGAAATTAAGTTTTTTTATATTTTTTAAATAAAATTGCTATATAAATTAAAAAAAGTAAATAAAAAAACAAATAATTAGGTAATCATGGTAGGGGCTTTAGGTTGTAAACCAGATTCTAAACTAGCTAGATTGCCTGAGCGCTTGTGAATAAACAGTGTCATTAATTTTATTATTTATACAGTTTTTTGGTTTATTTCTTCATCATCTTTATTAAAAACCTTTAGTTCACATATTCAATCATATATTTCATTCTTATACTAGATTAACTTTAAAGTTTTCAATAAAGATTTAGTTTTTGGCTACCTTGGTTGGAATTGTGTTTCGATTGCGGGAGACGTCATAAGAATATACATAAAGATCGTCGAAAATGGTTTTGGGTGGTACGTTTTTCGTGTTTGAGGCTTCAGATGGTTTTGGGTGGTCCTTTTTTTTAGTTTACCAAGTATTAATAATGCAAAATATGATTTAATACAATACTGTATTTCCCTAATACAGTTAATAAGGTTTCCATAGAAAAATACACACATCGAAAGGGATAAAGAAAAGATGTATGTCATTAGCTTATCGAGTTGACCTAAGCAAAACCCTTAAACCTAAAATAAATTCAATATGGCGTATAAAAATTGTCTTTGAGCATGTTAACCAATATGATTTATTTTTGTGAACAATCTCAAATCTCCCTCCACCCAGTAGACATTAAGATTGATTCTTTAAACACTTGATTCACATTAAAATCAAATTAGGTGTGATACCATAAAGACTTGTCTATTCAATTTTGCTTGCTAGATTAATACGAAGATTTTAGATGCAAATCGAGAAAGTTGGGTTTTTGGTGGCACTCCAAGTCCAAGCTCTCTTCATATTCAAGAATTTTTCCAATTGCACGTGGTGAGGTGTTTCTGCAAGAAGAAGCAAACCAAAAGCAGACAGCCTAATTTTGCCTTTTGAAATCATCTAGTCAATTTTTGTCTACTTCACTATTTTTACAAAGCCACTTAAACCATCTCTCATCTGAGCAACCAAATATCATCATCCTTGAGTACAAGTACATGGCTTCTATTGACAAATTTAAATTCTATGCTAATCTTGCACCGCCCATGATTTGATGCGAGAATAAATCCAAACCAAAGAATAATTACATATGATTAAAAAAAAGAATGTAGAAAGCGCGGGTAACTAGTCTTGTGATGTGGTGGAGTATTCAAAAAGCATACGCTTGGAAGGAGCAGACTGTAAAAGGAGGCGTAATCTGCTCGTAAGCTGGTAGATCAATGTCCACTGCATTGCCATCTCTGAATCCTTCCTCTGTGTCACCACAGATGCCTGCCACAAAGTAACACCATAGATGAGCAATCATACTTACTGGTATTATTAATATATGATGTACTAAGTACCTGAAGGCGTTTTCCCAACTGGACTTCGACTTCGGTACCAAATGAAATATTGCTGGCTAAGGATTTAAGGGGATCAACGGTTGGATCAACAGAAAGCAAGCTAGGGATCTGTGGTGCATAGACAAGCCTCCATCTAGCATGCCCAAATTAACCCTTCCCTTCTATTCTTGGCATTAGAGTCTCAAGTGTCGCTGTTGCAAGCTTTTTAAACGCCATTTGACCGTCCCCTTCTAAGATAGATTCCGCCAATTGACTCTCAAACACTCTAGCAGCCTTCCAACATAAGATTAAATATGTTAGAAAGCAAACAAACAGTTCCAACAGTTCCACAAGATTAATACTACCTCTGAGGGTGAAAGAACGTCCTGTTCAACAGAACGTGTGGATGTGATAACCAAACTATCCTGCCATTTTGTTGCGCGACTTTGAATCCTGAACTGCCACTCTGATCCGACCAAACCTAAGTCCAGCATCGGATCTAATCCATAATCAGCCTCAAACTTGGCAGTATTCAAATGCTCTCGCTTCAGTCGCACCTATTGCAAGACATTATTATTAATTAACAGAACATTGGAAAACATAACTTTAATCACTGCTAGATGAGCCTAACCTGTGTTGCAACAAGGTTGACATCACCATTCTCAAACATTAAAACGCCTTTGGGTTTTAATAACTTGGGGTGAGCGACACCGTTCAGTTCAAGCTCACCACTCACAGCAAAGTTGAGAATTAAAGGATAAACTATCCTCAACTCAGGACCAAGAACCAGCTTCAAGTCCGTCAGCCGGATATCCAATTTCGGTTTACTATTTAAGTGTCCCTTTCCTTTTTTTACTACAACTTCAGCCTCTTTACCTGTACAAAAACAATGAAAGGTTTCTTTAGTGTGGTGTCTTTAGTTTTTACATAACAATAAAAAAGATTAAAAGATTGATACACAGACCTGAAGGCTACTGAAATGATGTATTTAAAATCGTGGGTTTCAAATTTAAGAACCGTGAAACATATTTTGATGCAACCACTTGATTGTATCCCCCAGTTGGCATGCTTGAAGCATCTGATGCTTCACGGTTCATAGCAGCACCTTTCTCGTGAGGTAGATAAGCTTCTCCATGGCTCAATTTGATGTTCCCAGATATGTTTGGCTGCAGTATAGACCCCGTTACCTGCAGCTCGGTGTCCACCTGACCACTTAACATATTCTTTGCTCGTACTTCCAAAACTTTGCATTTTAAGTCAATTTTATCAGCAAGTGACGCTTCGGTTGTCCTCAAGGGTAGGTTACCTTTCACCGACAGCTTCCCTTTTCTGCTAACCCTACTTTCCAAAGATCTGATGCATAATCTATTAGAGTCCATTAGAATTATGCCCCCAAAGTTTGTTAGCGGTTGCCTAAGTATAGGTGAAGATATCGTTGCCCTGTGAAAAGATGCCGACCCATCAACAATCGGTTGTTCAACAGTACCTCTCACCTATTATTAAATATCGCAAACAAACAAAAGCGCTCATTAAACAATTGTATTAGAAGAGGTTGATTATTAGATATGTTTCATAATTAGAGAACAACCTGAAGCATAACTTCAGCACTCCCATTGAGCCAGTTGGCGTAAGGAGATAAAGCCGTTAGCAACATCATGCCACCGTCTTTAACATCGGCATCAACCCTAACTTCACCGACATCCAACACATTCCAGTGCAAACCTTTAAGAGACTCCGCCAACTGCGTATCCCAACCTTGTTCATTCCAAGATGCTGCTTTCTTGTCATCATTTTTCCCTTTAACCCCCCACGGAGCCCAACTTGCTTCTTCATTTTTCTTATCGTCTTTTTCAAGATTTTCTTCATCTTGGACTAATAGAATATTGAGAGGGATACTTCCTTGAACGTGTACACGTCCATTTTGTATGATGGGTTCAAACTTTGCATTAAACAGAAACCGGCTCGTTGACGTCAAAGACGCAACAATTCAGCGCGTCCGAGATCAATGCCTCCAATGGCACCGTCAAGGAGTCTTACTTGCACATCGCATTCAGGTTTCGCTAAACTTCCTCTTAAGATCTCCTTCCATGTAAAGTATACCTTTTATAGGTGCTAAAAGTTGCCTCAATGAATGAACAGCAGCTTCGTTTGCTGATGATTCTAGAACCTGCACTGGAGTAGGTACTAGACTAACCGGAAAGTTGAGAACTGCAAATTGCAAATTGGTTTTTGGCCCCAACAAAGTCCCGTCAGCATGGATTGTGGCATTATCTCTTTGAATGAACATTTTCTCAAGGCGCAAGCCATCGTCGTTGCTGTATGCACCTGCTGCTAGGACACGCTGAGTTTTATAAGCTCTCCACTCCCATTCCTCCCCTTGAAAATCAAATTCTGCCTGCACATTTCCTACGACATATGTATGTAAAAAGATTAATCACTAGAGCAAGGAGATATTACAGAAATTTCTTTCTTGTAAATTAATTAAAGATAACACACAGACATAATAGGCCTACCATTGTGTCACCATTGCCTCCTTGCGTCTAAAGATCCACCCCAACGGCCTTTAAGCTCGGCTAAACCTGGAAGGTTTAATTCTTCCAGAATAACTTCATCCGTCGGAGTAGAATGCCCACGGATTTCCTGCAAGCGTAGAAACTATTCACTAGAAGACAGTATTTGAACACACTGAAATCTTATTTCGTGTGTGAATTTTATTCAAGTATTAATAAGTAGGTTCAGCTAATCAAGATGTCACACATAGTATGGTCAGGTTTAGGTCCAATAAGAATTTGTGAATAGTAAATTACTAATAACTAGCATAATTACCCCGCGCTTCACAGAGGGTGTTCGTTTGGTATCGTTTTGCTTCTTAATGGTAGCGACACTCGCTCTAGGAGTCGAAAGAAAAACTCAATGTTAGTATTTTAGGATAAAAAGAAAATATAAAAACTCCAAAGGAAAAACAATAGTTTTTAGCAGTTTATTTTTAGTAGCTTACGAACGCTCAACAAATCCACACTCACGATATCTAAAATCTTTTGCAATCGACCACCAACCCAATGATAAGTTGGTAACTCTCGGTAATAAACATAAAAGCTATAAACATTATATGTTGTTGAAATCAATAAAAGTAAATGTAAAAAAAACATATAATATATAGGTTTTAGAAATTTCTAAATAGATGGAGATTGAGACAGGTGTATATGGCAGGAGCCAGTGTCATCACCTAGTCACCTACTATGTTCACAATTTTATTTCTAATCAAATAATTTACTCGTGTAGTAGTAATTGTTATCAAGTGTGCAAAAGCAAAAGGTAAAAACTACTGTCCTCAAATCCAAAAATCCGAAAAGTATATTGTTCCACCGACTTTATGGATTAATATACACACACACACACACACAATTACCTCAAGAAGCTTCTGGAGACTTTCAGCAGCAATCCCCACTGACTGTATGCTTTGAATAAACAGATCTTACCAAAATGGAAGATTAATATCTAAAAAGAAGAATATGGTTTATATACATAAACAATAAAGAGTGAGCGTTCACCTTTGATCTGAACTGAAGGGCTGGATCAGTAGTTCTCGAAACAAGCCTGGCAAGTGGAAGCATCTCAGCAATTTCAGCGCGAGGAACCTCAAGCCTCATTCTCCAGCGACCCATTGAAGATATGACGCTCCCAATATCACTCCCTCTTCTTCTTTCTTTTTTCCCGTCTCTTGAACCAGGCAATACGTATTCACCTTGAAGCTCATACTCGCTATTGCTTTGTTTCAAAGCAGCCTTTTCAACAGTTATCTGCTCAGTTGCCAACCTACTTACTTTTTATGTATATGTATACGTAGCTTAAAAACAAAAACACGAATGGGTAACATATAGCAAGAAGTTGAAAGAAAGTATCAGGTTTGTGTACTAACAACGTCACCGCTCCATCTAGCAGCCAGGTCTAGAGCTTCTCCTAACACACCGCTGAATTTCGGATGCAGCAGAGATAAGATTCCATGACCTCTTCTTTTCTCAAAATTAATTTGGACTTCTGCCTGCAACAAATCAGGAATAAACAAAGATAGTACTAAATGCAAGTAATACAGTTTATTTTTACATGTTTGCTGATTTCCAACTACGTTAACTGGTTTAAAATGCAAAAAAAATGTCTACAGGCGCATGCCATGAAAATCAACAGAAACGAGCTTACCCTTTGTAACATTCCTCTAAGTGAAGCCAGCTCCAGTTCATCAAGTGGTAAATGCCGAACCTTATTGCACACAAGTTATACATGTGAGTTTACGAGAATAGAACAAAACCGAATCAAATTGACTGAAAGGGTTAGCAATGATACTTAAATAACGCTATTTATCAGAGTTAGAAGATGATCTGACTACCTACACTGATGATTTGGATATAAAAGTGCTGCAAGTACCTCTAGATTGATTGACTGAAAAGGTTGATAGAACGCATTGGCCCTTAATTGTCCCTTCAGAAGATAAAATGACAACTTCGTCCCAATTATGTTGTCCTCAGAAAAAGATTGCAGAGGTCCACTAACTTCCACTGCAAGACTTTCATCTGCTCTACCCGTCGCATCTAACTGCATCACATATCAGTACTCACAACTTTGAGAGATCATTCAAATTTAATGTATTTGGGACAAAAAATTACCTTAATACAATCAGGTGAAATGTTGAGCTGTCCAGCTAACTGAGGGGCTAGCAACAACTGATTTAACTTAAGTCCTGTGATTGAAACATCACCAGCAAGAATCTTTGACACATCAGCAGCAGGCTTAACAACTTTTCCTTGAAACTTGATTCGTCCAGTCGCTTTAAGATGAATTGGGTGTAGAGAAATCAAATGCGAATGATGAGGAAACTAAGTTGAAAATCTCAAAACCACGCATACGTAAATCCAATTCCACTCCTTCAATAATCACAGCCAATTCTTCCCTATCTAACCAGTTTTCATAAGGATACGAAGTTTCAACCTTGGTAAACAATTCAAAAGCGACCGATGAAGAACTAATGGTGATGAATTCATGAGATATAATCATATCTCCTCGAGCATCTCCAAACGACCCTTCAGCTTTTGGTGCAGTCCACTTAATATCGAATCTCCTATAATGATGATGATAATAATAATACTAATAATAATAACAACAATTAAGAATGATAATAGACCCGATCTTCTGTAAGTGAACAGGATGTTGCCACACATAGTTAATAATAATGTACACAATAAAATGTTGTTGAAGCCTTACGGTTTGAGCAATGAGCCTGAGAGTTCTGTTTCTCCATTCAAATCCCCTAATTTAAAGGGTATAAGATGATTGTAACCAGGAACATACTGATCCATTATTTTATCAAAGCATAAACTTCCAGAAAAATTCAAATCCATTGCTGTGTCATCAACCTCACCCTGAAAAGATATAAAATATCCAATTAACTTTCAAATGGAAAACGTTAAACGTATAAAGATAGCGATAAAGACCCAGGGATGTTATTTTCCAAAAATAGCTACAATGTGATTCGTCTTTAGTTCAAATGTAAGTACCTCCGGACAGATCCATGCGTTTCCGGCCCCACGAATTTCACCACCATCAACAAGAGTAGCTCTGATTCCATATAAATCTGCAACCTGCAACATATACAAGTTGTACTGATTAAAGAATGTTTGACTCATACTTGCACGCAAGAGAGAGAGAGAGAGAGGAGCAACTTACGCAATTATCAGTGTTGAAAGTGAAATTAGCTGATACATAAGACAAGGGGACTCTGTCAAATGCTGCGACAGCACCAGCCTCCTTATTTTTCAGGACTGCGTCGTAAGCTGCCGATGTAGGAACATCATTATCAGCAACCCAACTAGACATTTTTCTTGATACCAAACCACTCCCACAAATACAGGCACATCCTTGACAGTTGAAAACAGCTGTCATACACCCTGCCAACTGCCAAGCAAACAACACAGATTACATACCACTCATCAACGTTCTTTCTTTCTGTCACCGTGCAAATTCTCTTAATTCTTATTTTCTACTTTATCCACAAACTAGTTTAATAAAATGAACTGTGAATAAGGTAATAAACTGTAAAGAAAAGCACATGCCGGAAACAATAGAGGTTTCATTTTGAAACTTTTCATGAGATCATTCACTTCCACAGAAGGAACCTGACACATAAGGTGAAATTCACCTTCCTCTGGTTCAATTCCAAAATCTCCAGAAGCCTCTAAAGGAACCTTGCCAAACCAACCACTCGCGTTGTGTAAAAATATACGTTGAGCCCGGAAACATAAGCTCGCAGATATATCCTACAAAGAAAAGAGAGATTTGTCAAATCTAAAAATGATATGTGAATAAGAACTGAAAGAGATGTCGGTACATACAGAAAATGAAGATGGTGCATCGAATATTTGAAAAGCCAAACCCATCACATCAAGCTGCCCATGAAGATTTGGGAAACTTTCTCCTTCTGACATGCATATGTGAACCTGCATCATAGATACACAACCAATTAAAAAAAAGTGTATAAGAAACAATGACTATCAACATGTAGAAAGAAAGAGAGTGTATGTCAAGTGAATCACCTCACCACTAGCTCTTCCTTCATAGAATGCAATAGGAAGTTCTAGAATCCTTTCAAAGAGCTGCACACGACAAATAGAGAAACCTTATAACTTGGTTGAACAGAATACAACAAAAGAGAAAAGATTTATTGTGTAATTTTCCTAACCAGCCAAACTCAATTATATACCTTACCGGAGCAAAGAGATTGAAACTTTAAGATTGGCATGCCACTTTTGCTCCAATGTGTCCACAAAAACATCTGTAGACAACCATCCACCATCCTCAGATGTTACATCCGATCTCCACATTTTACAACTACCACTCAACTGTACATGCACGCGACTGTAATTATTTTGGAACTTCACATGTCCACTTGCATTCTCCATTTCTCTGTAAAAATACATCAGAAAAACTGCATAAGCTTATGAGATTATTTATGCGATCATCGGAAGAAGCATGATTTCCCAGAGCACATGTATTCTAATTCTAAACGCATAAGCGCATAAACTTAACTGATGACATGTTTTCTTACAATTAATTCAACTTGTTTCTTATCGTCCTATAGTTTCAGCTGGCCTCTAGGCACTGAAATATACCAGTCTTAAGCCATAAACACTATAATTATCAATTAAAAAATTATCAACAAACAGAAGTGAAATCAACCTTGGCTCATTGTCACCGTATGCAAGTAACAGCAATGTTCCACCTTTAAAATGTACAGAAACGAGAATAATAGGAAGCATTTTCTCAATCCCTACTGTTTTCTCCTCGTTAGCCCCCTCAACAAGCTCACCAACAATGTTTTCAACTTCCGGGATAATAAGTGACTTAATCTTTTGGATGGGACCAACTATTAAAGATGACAACAGATCTCCCGTGCCCCTGTCGTTTGCGTAAGTTGAACCTTGAAAAGACAAGCTCAGCTGCTGCTTGGAATCCGAGTCTTCATCTACATCATAAAGCAATTCATAATTATAATTTACTTAAAACAAGATATGATATATACCTACATGGTTATATCAGAGTGGGCATAAATAAAGTCGAAGTAAGATTTGTGTAATGGTTTCGTGAGAATGTTTGGAAGTTAATATTTGGTATTTTGGTCCTGACCAACAAGATTGATGAGTCTTTGTCCCCACAATCCGGTCTTAATAAACCAACAATCAACTTCAATATGTTTTGGACTTTTGGTTCTCTCATAAAAACTTGATTCTTGGCTACATGGATAATTGACTGGCTATCACACTAAAGCCCCATCAAGTTATCTGTAATCAATCTCAAATCTATAAGGACTTTAAGTCATAACCCATGTCATCTCACATCACATATCCACCATAGCTCTATATTCCTACTCAACTCGTGCCATCTTCCAGACATTCGTGTCGCCTTTAGAAAGGACAAATGAAATTGTACCAGATCATTAAAACAACCTTTCGTACGTATACTAGAAAAATAGACTGATGTATCACAACATTCAGAACTAGGAGCTAGATTCAGTGGCGGGAAGAAAAGTTTGGCAAAAAAAGAACTCAAGACATCGACAGGAACATCGGCGCATGTAAATATTTACAAAGAGTCAAATTACCTTTTGAACACAAGGACACACACATGTTAGGGTAACACATCAAATTTGGGTTGTGCAGGCTAAACCACCAATATTTTTTTTGTCAAAAAAAGGCTTTGTAAATATAAATGACTAAAAAACCGGTATCATAAAAAATAAATTAAAGAAAAAGATATAAGAGATTGTATGAGTTCGAATGCACACTTTTACCCTTTTCATTTCTAGCTATTTTTATATATTTTACCCATTATCAAACATTTACACCCCAAGTTGGCCCATTTTCATATAAATTGGTTGAATTGCCACCTTTAGTCACAATGAAAAAGTTTAGTGCGGATAGAAGAATGTAAATAACGAAAGTAAGCAGTTAGTCACCTTCCATAAGAGATTTTCTCTCTAATTCAGAGATTTCCGGATCTGCATCTTGTAATATTTGATTATGAGAATATGATACCCCAATCTGATTCTCATTTTTTATGTCAACAAGGCTAGGATCCAGGAAGAATGCAAGTGCTGCTGATGCACTCTGCTCCAGAATTTTTTCTTTGGCAGCTATACCATCATTAATCCCGTTAACCACTTTCCTTCTTTTACGCTTTAACGGTCCACCAGGTGACCAAAATTTCACCCCTGCTACTGGTGTATTCACACCAAATAATTTTTCTAAATCTGCATGTTTCATATCATACTCTACACCAGCATCCATGCAGTGGTGGTCCTGCCAACGCAGTTTTCTCATCCATCGAAAATACATTTTTATGCACGACATCACCATGACCACCCTCACCTTGTATTTCACTATTGGAAATAACATATCCTGTTTTGGCAGCCTCCAGAGCAGCATCGTCTCTTTCTCTATTCATACAGGCTGCTGGTTCCTCTCTAGCAATTCTCCTGGTTTTCGTACGATTATCGATGCCTTCTTCAGTCGACAAGTGCTTCTGCAAAACCCCCGCATCAGTAAAGGGTATCCCTAACCAAGAATAGTTTCTTTTCTGTGCAACCAACAACGTAGGATTACACAAAACAGTATCGATTACAATCTTTCCCTCCTCAAACTTGAAAAGGGCTGAAAACGTAATTTAAGCGTGGGGACATCACCACATGAGAACTCTTCCTTATGAGGTCCAATTGAACATGACTCCAATGTAATGCTCAAAGGAGAAATGCTTCTCACTTTACCAAAATGAAGATCACGTTGGAGATAACCGCTGAGTGCAGTACAAACTGAAGGTAAAAGCTTTGATTCTACCAATGTCTTAGCTTTTCGCTGCCCATACCATAACAACAAGCACACCCCTGATACCACAGCACAAAATACCGAACACCTAAATACAAACAAGCCTTCCGCCTACACTGTCTCCAATGACCTTACGAGAGTCTTGTTTCTAGCGAAGGGCGCCTTGACAGATTTTACAACGAAACCACTTCTTAGTCCTATATTCTTCCATAAGATCTCAACATTTTCTCCACAATACCGGATCCCATGAGATATCCAGTCATCTTTCTTGGCGTGCGGAACACAAGCTTTTCTGGGTGGTTTAGATTTGATGAGTTTTTGCTTAAAAGTGCATGGGAAAAGTCCCCCAACAAATG
Source organism: Scalesia atractyloides (assembly GCA_947069175.1). NCBI lineage: Eukaryota > Viridiplantae > Streptophyta > Magnoliopsida > Asterales > Asteraceae > Scalesia > Scalesia atractyloides. The sequence goes on along the minus strand of CAMTDV010000028.1, from coordinate 9,389,652 downwards.
GGTTATAAAGTAGTCTATTGCTCATTATCTTTCACATAAAAGTAGTCATGTCTCAGCTTGCACCTCAAACATTGGGGGACCAAGAACTTTTTCTTAGCCCCCCTAACAAAGACATGGAATAGTAGCTAGCGCAAACCATCAAAGCCTGATACAAAACAAAACAAACACCCAAATTCAAAAGTTTTATCTTGAACTAACAGTATTTATGGCTAGTAATAAAAATAATACCCCTAAATTAACACACACAAAAAAGGGTCAACTAAAACGTAATCATAAAGGTGGTGGTACCAAAAACGCTAATCAGAAAATACGATAAAGAGCATTTGTAACAGAATTTTCAAAAAACAAGGATCAATCGCAGTGAATTGAACAAAAGTTTGTACATTGGTGCAGTAATTCAGTTGATTAAGCAATTGCAAGAAAATTACACATATAGCTCCAACTTCAATTGGTACTGAGAAGATATATTTCAATGCCCCATTTGATGCACAATAGAATTTCACAAAATCACTACCAATTTAACTGTAGTAACAATAAGTATAGCAAACTTGCATCTGAAAAAATGAAACCTGCTTGAAACGAATCAACCATTCTCTTCTCTTCTCTTCTCTTGGTGCAAAACCAATCTGAAAGCAAAATCGAGGATCAGCAATCACCACAGGTTTCGTAATCCGTAAAAACAAATTTGATCAAGGAATATTTTGGTGATTGCTCTATTTATTTATTTATTATTAAATCGGATTGTGATTTTTGGGATTAGGGTTTATTTGTGGAGTTTTCTTATCAATCACCGCTACTGCGGAGTTGTTTTCGATACATTGGCTTGCGACTTGGAAGGAAACTAGTTTAATCTATATAATAAAAATATCACTTAGGGACACGTGTCATTAGTTAAAGACGTCTGATTCTTAAATTTTTTCTTATTTTTTATACTTATATTATATCAAAATAATAAATCAATATTAAATATTATTTTACTTTAAATGTTAGATAGAATCTTATTATTTTTCTAATAAAATATTATTTTCAAATTTAAATTATAAATTTAAGATATTTATTAAATAATAGCACAAAATAATAATGTTAAACTTTAGAAACAATAATACAATCATATCAAAGTTTAAAAATACAAACAAAATAACCTATTAGATATTAGACCAAACTTAAAAAAAACACTAAACAGGAAGCGAATAATTTAATTTTGTTTTTATTTTTTCAAATCGGGGTTCTAATCAATTCGAATTAAACTTAACCAAGTTTATGTTTCGAATCGAATTATACTTAACCAAATATTTGATTTTTGAACCGAATCCGATAACATATATTTACCATACAAAATTACATTTATTTAACCCGTTTAATACAAGATGTGTTTTTAAAGATATAACCTTTTTTATTATTTAGTATATATAATTAGATTTGTTCAACTCGTACAATATTCGTGGTTTTATAAAGGTATAAGTTTTTTTTATTATTATTATACAAAATTAAAGTTATTCAACCCCTGTAATAAACATGTTTTTAAAGAAATTTTTTTTTATCATTTGTATATAAAATTATATTTATTCAATACAATACACGGGGTTCTTAGAGGTATAATTTTTTTATTATTTAATATATAAAATTACATTCATTCAACCCATGTAATAACGATGGTTTTAAAGATGAATTGTTTTAACTTAGTATATAAAATCATTTATTCAACCCGTGTAATACATGATCGGAGTGTCGCGCCCCGGTCAAAGATAATATATATAGTCCCAACTTACCCTTAACAATGTGTTAGTGGTAGTAATGGATCGAACCACGAAGAGTTTGTGGTTTACACACGGACGTGATTGATTTTAAAGAGTGTCACTTTTATGAAGCTTACTATGTTGTTAATTTGAATGTTTGTTTGTTTGAAAGAATGTTGGAATGAACCGACAAATTTGTTTTTATTACTTAACTACTAAAAATACGAATAATTGTATGAAAACTTAGTTGATGATTATAACAATAGTAGAGAACAAGGTTCACACCCGGTTTGGTAATTGAAGTCCTAGGGTTCCTACACGTTTTAGATTCAGTTGCATAAATGACCAACGAATTTAGTGTTGCGAGGCTTAGGTGTCAAAAGCTATCAACGTCGCAAACAACGGACTACAATGCACTTTGTTACCAAGAACATGTAAAATCTAACCTAGACAAGGCATAGTTGCACATAAACATTTCGCAAAGTCAAATTTAATCTTCACTCGTCAATTCATGAATACGATACAAATGCAAGACAATTATATTAGGTTTCAAAATCAAATTAAAACTTGTCACAAATCAAAACTCAAAACAATGTCAAACCCTAGAAACTTACAAAAACCTACACCGGGGTGAAACCCAAAGAGACTAGCCGCTCATGGTGAACGAGACACGGTCACCGGATGATGAGAGCTCAAACATTGACATCTTGAAGCTTGGTGATGGAGATGGATGATGGTTAGGGTTTAGGGTTGATGATGATGATGATGGTGAATGGATTGAAGGATAGATTATGATGATGATGATGGATTAGGGTTTAGGATGACGGATGATCAATTCGGATGATGATGGATGAATTGGATGGATTGGTGGTGATTGAGATGATGGTAGGATGATTCTTTGCTCCAAGAACAAGTTCAAACTCTTCAAAATGCGTAACTCCTTTTGAAAACTCCAAAAATAACTCATATACTTGTTCCAATGATTCAAAACATAAAATTCACGACTGGTATGTAGAAGGGGCGTCGCCGACGGCCTTTGGATCTTCTGATTTTTCTCCGACGATCCAATACACTGCCTACGAATAATTTTGGCCGACAGACTTATCTGGGGGACGTTGGCGACGGCCCAGTGGGGCGTCGGTGATGGCCTCTCCAATCCTTGTTTTCTGATTTTCCATTTCGCACTCCTGTTGACCCGTTTTCCACCCCGATGTTCCGGAAAGCTTCCGAATAGCTCCTTAAACTCTGTAAGACCTGTAAAACACAAATCCAATCAAAATTAGGCTATTCGAAACTAAAATTTATATAAAAACATAAGCTTAAACATATACGAGCACCGGTTTTCAACCACGCATCACATCCCCACACTTGTCTTTTTCTTGTCCTTAAGCAAATCTGTTTTTCACTTTCACGTGGGTCGAATGTGAAACACACTTCCCATTCTTGAGACAAGCTAAGGTCTATTGTCATACCTAGTTCATGATCTTTACCATTTTCAAAAGATTTAGCAGTAAAGTGATTAATCACATAAACATGGTTACCCAAGATTAACCCACACTTGAAACTCACAATTCATACACACCCCTCACAATGTTCTCTCCACTCGGTTTAAAAATTGGCTAATAGATGATGCATTAGCACCTTTGATGTAATCACTCAAACCGATTAGAATACGTACCCGCATAGGCATGCAACTCAATCATTCTCCACCACTGAACACAACTACTAAGTACAAGTCAAAAGGTCTTTAATAGGTTGTAACGGGGCTAGGCTAAGGGTATATGGAATAGGGTATTTTGAAAGTGGCTAAGGTGATGTAAACTCGGTTTTGATTACAACACAACTATTCTATCAACAACTACTACGAACAAACAACTAAGAGGCAACGAATCTGCCTTTTATTCAACAACTACTACACATCTTTTTGTGCTTTTCTCAACGATTTTTCTCTTATTTTTCATCATATTTTCTGCTTTGTTTTTTTTATGAACAACTAAACCTAAAATCAAGTTTTCAACACACGGGTTAAAAATAAAAGGCTACACGGTCAAGGGCTAAATGAGTTAATCAAACGAAAGGTTTAGGCCCAATGTTGATGACTATGGGATTGCTTTCGGGTAAGGATATATAAATGATGTAAAAAGGAAAAGGTTTACCTAATGCCTTAATCATTCTTGTGCTTGTATTCGGTTTATGGCCTCAAACGCATCAAAAGTTGCAAGTTCTACAATACGCAACTAAAGATTCACTCAAACAAAGAAATATATGCATATATAATGTATAAAAGTGGCTCAAAATCTCACGTACAATGGGTATGGTATACGATATGTACAAAACACAAGTTTTTTAGGCGGATTATTCCCAAATAACCACCCGCTAAATACCCATCATGTTATTAATTTGAATTTGACCATGACAAGAGACCACATGGTTTGTGCCATCCCTCATTAACTTAGTTACTTGTGCCTTTTAGATTGCTTCAAACAAAGACATTTTGAATTTTTTTTTTGAAATTTTCCCCATCCCCACACTTGAGGTCAACATTGTCCTCAATGTGTAGTGTTTAAATAAACGGGTCAAAATCGAAAAGCTTTTTCTCTCCATCCCCACACTTGAGGTCAACATTATCCTCAATGTGTAGGAATAGAGCTTTTAAAACGAACAAGGGATGTGACACGGCTAACCTTCCCAAAATTTCACCCCGGAAAATAAAATAAAATACAAAATACAATCAACTTATTACTAACTAAAAATCAAAGCTAATAATAAACGTATGCACTTGGTTTTCGCTCATTCATCGTGTGCTCTTCATTCTTCGATAAAAATGTTCGTCTCGCGAACATAATGTACCTACAAATCTCAACCCTCGTGTAGAAGCAAGCTTTTCACAACCATCAAAACTTGTTAGTTACCTAGTTCTACCATTTTTATAAAGAATTTACAAGCCATAATTTTATTCAACTTTGACTTTGTGGAAAAATATTTTACAACAACAAAAAACCCAACTTATTTTCGTAGGAATCACACTTGCATTTAGCTCATACAACAAGCCTTTTAAACCTCCCGATAGCTCGGAAGGACGAGGAAGGTCTCGTGAGGGTTATATAGGGAACACATCCACAAAGTTCATTTAACTAGTAAGAAAAGAAAAAAAATAAAGAATAAACAAAATTTACAACAACAAATAACATACCACCTCATGGTGGTCGAACGGATTGCTTGTCGCCCACGAACTCTTCCACATCACCGACCGGTGACTCATACCATTTATTTCCAAACGGGCCAAACCTCCTTAATTCATCCTCTTCCTTCTTCTCTTGAGGTGACTTCTTCACCTTCTTCTTCTTGACCAGTTTATTCTTCAATTCTCCAAACCTACCAACCATAGCACACATTTTTTTGTTCGGATTCATGTCCACCTTAGGACACTTATCCTCACCGAGCGGGTTAGTAAATTTAGAAAAAACATTCAAATTTAGTTCCCGGTTCCCAAATTTCATGCTTACCATTCCCGTTGCACAATTTATTATGGCATTAGCAGTTGCTAGGAACGGTCTACCCAGTATGACTATCAGTTGTGTGTCCTCAACACACCCAACATAGTCAACTACCAAAAAGTCAACTGGGTAATAACAATCTTCAACCTTCACTATCACATCTTCCACCATCCCCCTTGGATGCGTGGGAGTCTGATCAGCCAACACCACGGGGGTGTCAAACTTTTTCAAAGGACCAGAATCATATTGGTCGTACAGACTCCCAAGCAAGATACTCACACAAGCTACAAGATCTAGGAGCGCCCTCTTAATTTTAAATTTACCAATTTGGATTGGAATCAAAGGGTCTCCCGGATCTTGAACTTTTTGGGGGAGGGCACTCGATAAAACGACACTAAATTGAGATATTAAATCAAATTGTTTCGATAGTTTTTTGTGCCGTTTCTCGATGCTCAACTCTTTCAAACACTCTACATGAGCTGGGACCTTTTTAATGTCATCAAGTAATAGCAAATTAATTTTTTCTTGTTTAAAATTTTCACACCTCTCGTCGTTTGGTAGGCACCGTTTTTCAAACCTTGATGCATTAATTGGCTTTAATAGAGCCAACGGGTATGGTATGGTATTATACTCCATACTTATATCATTAGCCCTAGCATGAGATTCATTTAAACAACTTTCACATAAAGAAATTTTATTTTTTCGATTTTCGTTTGTGAAATCGTTTCTTGCTCATTTTCACTTCCCGACTCATCACCTACATTTTCCACTACACCCTCAACGAATTGTGGTGGTGTAACGATTTCGACACTACAAACCTCATTATTTGAAAGAGGACTTACCGCGCTAATGTGCATGTTCCTCACATTGTTCGTGCTTGAATTTTGATGCTTTTGGTTCACCGTAGTGTCGCTCGGGAGTCGTCCTCCACTTCCTCGCTTGTAGGCCATTTCCTCTGCAAGTTGACCCACTTGCTTTTCCACTGCCTTGTGCGATTTGTCTCACACCTCAAACTCCTTCTTCATCTCCATCTTGATTTCTTAATTTGAATCTCTAATAGCATTCATGATCGCGTTAAGCTTGGAGTTCAATGGGTCATCACTACCTGATTGCGAATTCGAGTTACCACCACCATGTCCACTTTGGTTATAACCCCTTTGATAGTTGTTGTTATCATGGTTATTATATCCTTGGTTGTAGTTGGACCGTTGGTAACCCCCTTGGTTACGAATTTGGCGGTTTTGAAATGACGATCCACCTTGGTTGCCCGACTAAAAATTCGGGCTCATTTGATGCGAGGCATCACCATACCTAAAGTTAAGATGGTTCTTCAAACCCGGGTGATAAGTGTTGGAGTTCATATCAATTTGTTTCCGCTCCCCATACACTTGACTCACCTCCTCGATGGTGTGTGCATACTCACTTGGCACTCTTCAGTCCGAAGAACAATGTCTCCACAATCCTCACAAACCACGAATTGAACTGCACTCGCACCCTTTTTCTTTATCATAGCTAACTCTCGTTCTAATGTTTCAATCCGATCCTTAAAACTAGTATCGCGGTTGGGCCAAGACCTTGAGATCGGATGCTTTTTGGCTCGGTCTGCCATGGCAACCGCCTTGGAATTTTTACTCATTCTCTCCAAGAAATCCCAATCGTCTTCCTCATGATTGTTCAACAACGTGCCGTTACTTGCCAATTGAAAGTACATGTGATCTTTGGCATTTAACCTCCTTACAAAACACTTCAATAGCTCCCACCCCGGAATTTGATGGTGAGGGCATTTTTGAACCGACTCCTTGAATCGAGCAAGTGCCTCATGTAACAACTCACCCGACAATTGTTGAAACGACTGAATCTCATCTCGCGCATCATCGGTCTTTGCGATCGAATAATATTCGTCAAGGAATACTTGTTGCATTTCTGCCAAAGTGTGAATACTATTGGCCAGGAGTGTGAGGAACCATTGTTTGCTTTGTCTTTCAATGAAAACTGAACGAGTCTCAACTTCACTTCTTCTATCTCAAAGTTCTGGCCCCCAATAGTACTACAAATGGCAGAAAATTCCGCCAAGTGGGTATATGATTTGTCATGTGCCCTACCTTTAAAGTGAGGTAGGATGTTGATGTAGTTTGGCTTGCACTCGAATGATCGCCTCCCTTAAGGTGTAGGCACAATAGGTGAATCATTTTCGGTGACCACCGGTTGAAATCGACCATTCACTCCTTGGGGTTCTTGTTGTTGTTGTTGACGGCGTGGACCGTTAACCTCTTGATTCCCGGTTTTGGTTACCTCTTCTATCACCACCCCTATCACCTCCTTGATTACCACCGCCCATGAATTGTGGAATCCGGTTACGACTAACATTTTGATTGTTATTGTAGTTCCCGTTATTCCAGTTCCTTCAATTGTTTCATGGTTGACGGTTGTTTCTGTAATCGTTATTTCGACCGTACTCGTACCTATAACCTTCATCGTTCCCCCACATAGTTGGCATTTTGATAGCCAACATCTTCATAATCAAAACCCCGAGCATGATAAAAATTCTCCTCATTACCATTCCCCATGCTTCATCTTCAAACCGTTCATTATAATTCCAGCCATCATCCGAGTATTCCGAATGAATACTCACATGTTCCGGTGATCGATAACTGGGAACATGAAAGGTGCATCGTCGGGAATGTTGTTTCTCAAATCGTTGAGATCGAGAAATAGAGCGTCATTCATGGGAATGCCACAATTTTGGTTAACTCCGCGGTTGGCGTTAACATTTTGCTTGTTGAGGTTGGGTGGTAATGGGTTTTGTCGGTTTTGATTTTGAGGAGGAGGTGTGGGTGTACGTTGGCTATTGATTTGGTTTTGGCCACGATTTTGGAATGGTGGTGTTGGTGGTCTCGAATTATTACCACCCCCTGATTGATTGTTTTGAACGTTTTGGTTTTGGGGTTGGTAATCATGGTATTGGTGTTGATTGTTAGGTTGGTTAGAGTTTGGTTATCCATTGGAATGGGTCCAAATGATGGTGTAGGTGGTGAATTGGGATTGGATGGATTAGAGACAAAAGTTACCTCTAATTGGTTGGCTAAGTTCTTTCTAACGACCCGCTCGATCTCCGGCTCGAACACTAATGATGAGGTCTTCCCGAAGTTCTGTGAATAGATAATCAAAAAATCAATTAGTATCCAAACGCAAAGTGCACGAACACCCCGGCAACGACGCCAAAATTTGATCAGAGTGTCGCGCCCCAGCCAAAGATAATATTTATAGTCCCAAATTACCCTTAACAATGAGTTAGCGGTAGTAAGCGGTTGAACCACGAAGAATTTGTGGTTTACGCACGGACGTGATTGATTTTAAAGAGTGTCACTTTTATGAAGCTTGCAATGTTGTTAATTCAAATATTTGTTTGTTTGAAAGAATGTCGGAATGAACCGACAAGTTTGTTTTATTACTTAACTACTAAAAATATGAATAATTGCACGAAAACTTAGTTGATGATCATAACAATAGTAGAGAACAAGGTTCACACCCGGTTCGGTAATTGAAGTCCTAGGGTTCCTACACGTTTTACATTCAATTCAATTGCATAAATAACCAACGAATTTAGTGTTGCGAGGCTTAGGTGCCAAAAGCTATCAACATCGTAAACAATGTACTACAATGCACTTTGTTACCAAGAACATGTAAACTCTAACCTAGACAAGGCATAATTGCACATAAACATTTTGCAAAGTTAAATTTAATCTTCACTCGACAATTCACAAATACGATACAAATTCCAGAAAAGGTTTCAAAATCAAATTACAACTTGTCACAAATCAAAACTCAAAACAATGTCAAACCCTAGAAACTTACAAAACCTACACCAGGGTGAAACCCAAAGGGACTAGCCGCTCATGGTGAACGGGACACGGTCACCGGATGATGAGAGCTCGAACATTGACATCTTGAAGCTTGGTGATGGAGATGGATGATGGTCAAGGTTTAGGGTTGATGATGATGGTGAATGGATTGAAGGATTGATGATGATGATGATGATGGATTAGGGTTTAGGATGGTGGATGATCAATTCGGATGATGATGGATGAATTGGATGGATTGGTGGTGATTGAGATGATGGTAGGATGATTCTTGGCTCCAAGAACAAGTTCAAACTCTTCAAAATGCGTAACTCCTTTTGAAAACTCCAAAAATAACTCATATACCTGTCCCAATGATTCAAAACATAAAATTCGCGACTGGTATGCAGAAGGGGCGTCGCCGACGACTTTTGGATCTTTTGACTTTTCTCCGACGCTCCAATCCATTGCCTACGAATAATTCTTGTTTTTTGATTTTCCATTTCGCACTCCCGGTTGACTCGTTTTTCACCCGATGCTCCGGAAAGTTCCCGAATAGCTCCTTAAACTCCGTAATACCTGTAAAACACAAATCCAATCAAAAGTAGGCTATTAAAAACTAAAATTTATATAAAAACACAAGCTTAAACATATACGAGCACCAGTTTTCAACCATGCATCAATACACGGGGTTCTAACTTAGTTTATTATATAGAAACAATATGAATGAAATTATGACACAAAATTTTTTGTTCGTTGCATTTTAAATGAAAACATTATTTGTTTATAAATTTCAATAAAAATGTGTCATGATGGACCCGAACTATTTCAACATTTTGACAATTTTAACCTGTTACCCAGTTGCCCATTTTGCCACCCATGTCCTACACTGAAATTATTTTAACATGCTACATAGTGTTACTCCTTAATCTATTAGATCACTCATACATTATAATTAAATCTCTTCAAACAAATATACAAGAATCAAGTGTTATAATATGTTATTTTGTTTACATATAGTGCTTCACATAAATACAATACTTCTAGTTAGTGAAAGTCGGTCCCCCTTCTATGCAAAATTGTTGAAGGAAACCATTAACACAAGTTAGTGGTGGTCATAAAGTATCATCTTTTAATCTATCTTCTTAAAACTTTGAGGCTTATTGCTCACAAATGCTAACCACACAATCATACTAGTAAAGTAAAAGAAAACTGAAAATCGGTTATGCAAAGAGTGACATCTAAGCGATAACAATATAATTTTACTAATATCATTATTAACTAGAGAAGTGGAACTTAAAATAGATTTGATAAAACTTCATTCCATGAATGTGTTGAATCAAGAAGATATATGATGAGAGAATATTGGTATTTGGTAATACCCCTAATCCATATCTCAAAGTATTAAGTAGGGATGAGCATTTGATACCGGGTACTGGTATCAGTATTGAATTTCCCGTACCAAATAATTTTCAGTACCGAATCGGAACTTACTTTTTGACGTTTTCAGGCACCCGTACTTTCGGTACCGGTGCCGTATTTTACCGAATTTTGCATTCGAATACCGATCGGTACCGTACCATATCAAGCGTTCAAGGTCAAATATGCCATTCAACATTAGGTCTGTTAGTTTTAACTTAATGAACTTGGTCATTTATAAGAGGTTATAGACTTTTTGAACAATGGCTTTGGCTTTTAATAGAAAACAAACTACATTTCATACAAAGATACAAAAACAAACACACTGGTTTGCAATAAAGGCAATCCCAAAAGCATTTAAATGAATCTGGATGTGACTTGCCATAAGTTTCTTATATTATATGAATAATTAGATATTATAATATGATTAATAGTATAAATATATTCTTTTATTAGAACAATTAGTGGTTGTGTAAGCATTTGAAGACACTTTAGGCAAGTTTTGAGCCATTTGTCCTATTGAATACTCAAATCGACCCATTTTCTTAGGTAAATGAATTTCAATTTCAACCTAAAAACTTAAAATCTCGGTTAAGTATAAATGAATCACAATTTCCATCTAAAAACTCCCAGTTAAGCTATGTATGGAGATATTCTTGTAAAATATCTTGATGAGTACAATAACGTCCTAATCAGTTTGCATAATATGAAAAAAGAATAATCTTATTTGTTATATTTTTATCGCCTGAAGAGTGAAGGACAATGAAGAGTTCACATTGCAATCTTCAGCGGATGCCGTGGATGAATCAAATCCGTGGGGCAAACCTCTAGTTTACAATTTGACCTGTCATATATCAAAGTTCACAATTTACTCTTTTATAGCCCTATTACAAAACAACATTAGGAAAACTAAATCATCTATAAGCAATAAAAAAATCGTTTTTAATGGGGAATCAACATTAGTTCTTTCTGCATTAGTCAATTTATTTAAACTAAGCAAGATAGACATATCATTAAGTATGCCATAAGACCATCAACAAAATTCAAATTTGGTTTTCCTTTTTTAGAATTATATATGTCAATAACATCTAAGCCTCCATCTTTAGCTTTTTGAACGAGATATTTCCACATCTGTATCAAGATTCCAATTGGGGTTTTTATGAAAAAAAGCAATTTCAATCATATTTTAAAAAGAAATTAAGAAAAAATTGAATTTGTGGAAAATAGAAAGAAGATCAACAAAAACCAAAAAAGTAATTTCGATAAACTCAGCTGTTTGAACCGTTCCCTTAAAGTAGTTCACTTCGATCTGTTTACTAAAGATGGTAACCTTGAACCCATAAAATCAAAATGATAACCTTGATCCATGTTTGCTAAAAATAATAATCTAACCTGGTTATAAAAATGATAATTTGATCCGCTAACTAAAAATGATAATCCTCACCCATTTATTGAAAAAAATGACCTTTGACCCCTTTATAAGCATCATCATCTGGAAAAGGCTAGCTCGCGACGGCGGCAAGCTCAACTTCATGCTTGCAAAAAGTTTTATAATAATCATTTACCAATATAGCAGGTTATAGGTTTGTTTCACACCAAGCACGTGACCTTATAAATGTTGAATAAATAAGATATTTTTAGTGTTTTTAAAGAGTAAATACAATATTATGAAACTCAGATGGATATATACAAAAGGAATATATGGAAGTGTCCCTTGTTATAAAGATATCAAACTTTCTAACCTTTAGACATAACAGCTAAAGAGCTTCCATTGGCTGCAACAATGATGATCTAATGATTCCTTTCCCACTATTCCATGATCCAGTCGTCAAACATGAAGGAAAAAAATAGTAGCTCCGGAACCAGCAAAAACCTTGTAAAGAAGATAAATGACAGTTCATAATCTTAAGAACAATAACCAATTCTAGCATCCATAAATAGGGCCCATAGATTTGAAGCAGCTGCCACACAATTCATGTCTACACTATCCTCGTTATCTTTCTCTACATGCTGAGTCTCAAGTCTGCAACATTGAAATAATATATGTGTAAAAAAAGGTAATAAACATGTTGATGCACTCCTTATAAATTAATATATACAGAGTAGCACAAAACAGTAAGGAACTCTTCAAACTAAAATTAATACCAGTGCAAAAGTTTAGTATTTGTATCAACACTAAATCCAAGTATTACTTATTATATTTTATTTTCTAAATTAAATCCATGATATATAAAGAGCATGATACTATAGAACTGAACTCAATGGCCAAGGAATGAACAAATCATCTTACAGTTCTGGCATTCATTGTTCCTTGATCCTTTACTGTCAATTGATTAAAAGATTGAGTTTCCTTTATGAATCACTTATATTATCAATGTATATAAAACACAAAATGCATGTGTTACCCATTCTGTGGACGGGGGACAGGTATGGCTGACACATTATCGGTTATATATTTCTTTTACAAAAGTGTTTTTAGTTGACATCTGACCAATTCTCCAACATTTCCTCAACTATGAGCCCATTTATCACCTTAAACATTAAATGATAAATAATGTTTTAAGTACTTTACAAGGTTAACCAATTAGGTAATAAAAGTAAAGGTTTATGATCTACATACGCACCGAGGAATTTGCAATGAAGGGATCTTAATCTCCAGAAGCAATCTCACAACTAGGTTTAATATTTAGTTTCCACAACAGTCACTAATGTTACATTCTTTACATTGGATCCTCCTAAAGAAAGGTTAGAGGGTTCTTCTGTGTAATCAGAAAATATTCCCCATTGTGTAATGATTAAATTCTATGTAACGATTTACCTTGAAGTCCATTTTCCATATTATGCACTTTCTTCAATAATTATTCTCCCCTTTTCTAACTTGAGAAAGCATGGATCCACCTTAAAAGTAGCATACATATTGAGAATATATAGAATGACAACAAGCAAGGATCATTTGTTCATAGTTGTTCCATGAATAAGTGAAGGTGAGGACTTTTCGGTTTAACTTGAGTCTGAAATTCCATAGTGTCATCCTCACTTGTATATTCTTTTGGTTGAGGAAGTACCTTCACCAGTTGTTAGTTTTGACTTAGCTTGACCCATATGTCTTGAAGTGATAATATCAAAGGGACGATGGTTAGTATTACATGGTTGTTTTCTACAAGGTGGTGTGAGTTCAAGGGAGAGGTTTGTAAGGAGCATGCCATACACATGCAAAATCACACTTGATATCGAAGAGTTTACCCATTTTATGTTGGACAACAATATAAGGTATGTTAAATTTGATGCCCATCTTAGATGGTACAACATCTTTGTGTTACATACATGTACATGATAATGATCTACTCTTTTGCAATAGTCATTCTGTTCAACAACCTTGTTCTAAACTCCTACATAGGGGATTAACTATGTTCCAATCACGAAATCAACATTGGGGGGGAAATTTTTGTTTGTAAGATGTTTTTAATAACATTAATACCAATGATGTAGCATGAAAGATCGGTGATATAGTGTTGAGAGGAATAGAATCTCGAACCTTCACAAGGTATGCATGTATCATCTCCAAAATATTTTAAAGTGTAAACCATGTCATCGCCTTACACGGTAATTATAATGGTGTTGACTTCACTTGAGTACTTGAGTACATGAACCTCATAGAATTCATGTACATGATCGAAAAAAATGAGATTGCTGAGATTTACAAAAGATGAAAGGTTTAGACACTCAAAGGTTTGACTAATGCCCAATTTGTGAAGTTAACTTTAAGAAACAAAATGACTCTCTTTGATTTTTCGATGTGATATAACAATAAGATTTCTCTTAAAGGTAACCATGGAACTTGAATATTGGCGTATTAGTGGACAAGCTTGCTTCTTTCCCTTTGCATTTTCTTGGAAAACGTATAAATAATAAGTTAACGTGTGTGTCTACATGGGATGTATGTCCATATGATGACCATAATGTAAGAGAAAGTGTCCAAGCCACGAAAGTGTTTGCTTGGTCCAAAGTGGTTGTTTTGGTATATGAAGCAACGCTGAAAATATACATCATAGAAAATATGTATAAAGTTTAAACATCATCAATATGAGTGAATGAGTGTAATAAATGTATTGTCGATAAAAAATAGCATTATGTTTCAAGTATTGATGTGGCCATGATTTTACATAAATTTTGTGAGAGCAATTTCCAAAGATTTCATATACTAATCGACCTCTAATACCAAATAATATTGTGTGCTTTACTCGATGTTGACGTTAATTATGTTTTGTCGTTTAATGATTGCTTGACCCCAATGACTACAATATACCTTGATAATATATTAGTCGACTTATAATTAGTTATCATAAATTGGTTATACTAACCCTTGTTTTGCATGTTGCCACCCTCAAATTTACCCTAAAGACGAAGATACACATGATGAATTGGTGCACAATTCAAGGTGGAGTATTCCTTTTTAATATCGTCAACAAGGGGAACATGTATCTTAAGAAAGCCGAATTGGAGAATAAGAAGCATGACTTACGTGATAAATAAGAGAACTTGTGACTAGAGGTATGTTTCATGCTAACATGATTAAATTCTTTTGGCAAATCTAGTACAAGTCACATTTTTTTACATTATCAAAAAGGTGGAGATCGTTGTGTGGATTTGTTATCCAACGATAAGCTCAGGTCTAATCTGTAACCTAGTCCATAATGTGCGAAATCCGTTTTAGTTAGGGTGACAAATATAACAAGATTACTTTTAAATAATTGTTTCATTGATTTCATAACCGTTTACAATTAGGAAACACTTGGACAGAGCTTCGCCGTTATGTCTGCAAAACAATACTACACACTCAAAGACCACACACCTATTTATAGTACATGGTACTCCATGTAGACTAAGACTCATACCTTCGTACGAATTAACATCATCTATCTTCGTACGAAGTAACATACAAACACAATAAACTCTAACATTCTGACTTATTACAGACACTGACACGACTCGTAGACGCATGCAATAGACATATGTATCAACAAACTCCCCATTGGATGTTACCGCAGTCTCGAACGGTCTTCAAAATCTTCACAACTTTAACTTCAAACGCCTAAAGAAATTCTTTCTTGGCATTCATCTTTCTTCACTCGGAATAGGCGTTTGATCTGTCGGAGGAGCCCACTTCATAAACTTGAATCTTGATACCGAAGCTTTCTTGATCTTTTCAGCAAGTCTCTCGTCTTTTCTAGCTTCTTTTAGGAACTCCTTTCTTTCCAACTCTCTCCATTTTGATTTCCACATTTTTCCAAAATTAATATCATGAGCATAGCAGGCATTGATGACACCTTGATTTGCATTGCTTGTACCTTCTCCTGCTCTTGATAACAAATCTTGTTGTAAAACAAACATTCCACATCCTTTTCTGATAGGTTCACCAAGGATCTAGGATTTGTGTAACTCTCCATAAGTCTTCAAACTTTAACGCTATCACCGCTTCACCTGTCTCTTTGTCATATTCCTACCATTTAAAATCTTGCTTGATTTTCATCAACGACATATTTTTCATTGCACGTGGCCGTTTCACGATCAACGCCACATCCCGTTCTTTTGTGACTGGATCTATCTTGATAATCTTCTTAGGATAGTGAGGCTTCTAGTATGGAAAATCATGATCAACTTCATATCTTATCATCTTCCACAATTTCTGATCACCTAGTTTCATCTGGAAATTTATCAACTTTGTTTGACATAACTCTTGCATGTCCCACCACGACAGAGTTTTGATATCTGGGAAGTATTGAACTTCGATTTCTCATTTTATTGCAAACACAAACTCTCGCAACCAACCCCAGCTTATTATATCTCCCAAAGATTTGTCTTGATTTCTTGTGAAGAAAGCTAGCAGTCGTCTGAACTTTCTTTTCTTCGGCAATTCTTTAAACCATGTCTTCTGAGCTTCCATAATCTCCTCTTTACTAAGCCTCGGAACTTTCTACTTTCACTGTTTCTTTAATCTTTCTTTTTAATAAATTATTCGTTTCTTTGTTAAACAGCTCTTGGAATGTTGGGAAGTCATCTGTATTTCACCTGAATATTTACAGCTTCATCATCAGAATCATCCTCCATGACAACATTATTAAAATCATCAGCACCCTCTACATATTTATAAACATAATCATTAGGCTTTGCAATGTTGATGTTGTTCAGCTCTTCTTCAAAATCAAACTCGAATGAGCCTTCATCAATACCCATCATTTTTGCAATCTCCTCTTTTAAATAGTTATGAACAAACTCTTCCTCTTCAACTAGATGTTCCAAATATATCGTTCTATCTTGTATTGAAGGAACAACCATTAGTGGGGTAACATCTGTGAAGATTTCTGAATACTCTTCATAGTGTACATAATCGCATGTCTCCCCCTTTCAATGAGAATCATCTTCTTGATTAGCGTTGTCACTTAAGAACTCATCATGATCATAAGAATCAGTAAACTTTGCTTCAAATACCACTAGCCCTGTACCACCCTGAGTATTGTCATCATCATCATCATCATCATCATCACCTTTGTCATCATCATCATCATCAACATGATATCACCATCAATATCCACATCTTCTTTATCATCAACCTCTGTTTCTTTCTCTGGTTCTTTCTTTTTCTCTTTGTAATAAGGAATATCAATAACCGGACCAATCAACACATACTTCAAAATATCCATTTCAGGCTCTGTTTCTTTCTCTGGCTCAGGCATAAGAATAGGAATTTCATCAATTTTACCCTTGCCCATATCTGCTTTTGCAGCTTTAGCTTCAGCCTTTCGTGCCCGTTCAACATCCCTTTCCCTAGCCTCGTCAATTTCGGTTTGACTATATGCTGCTTCAAAATCTATCCCCAACTTCTTTTCCAGCACTTTGTGAAACATATCAAACTTTCTATCTTTAACAATCTTTTCAGCCTCTATATCACTTAGTCTTTTGGGCCTTCTTTCATTCTTTGACACGAGACTTGCTATCACCACTTCCATATGTTTTTGTTCAGTTTCGAAAAACTTCATTCTATTTTCCAAGTCTTTTATCTTCTGATCTTTCTGATTGTCTAGAAAATCAAAGTTCATGTTTCCCATCGATTCCACATTTGGAAATAGAAAATCGTCAAAAATATGTTCAGCATCTCTATCAAAAGGACACGTAGGATGAGATTGTCGTCGTTGTGAAGATTGAGGTGTTGATTGTGGTTGCTTTGTTGGTGATGGTTGTTTTGGTGGAGATGGTGGTGGTGGTGGTTGTTGTTGTTGTCGTTGTTGTGGTGGTGGTGATGGTGGTTGTTGTGAAGTAGTTGATGGAGTTTGTATCGTATCACATTTTCAACTTCAACTTCAACTACTGGCGTCTCTTTCTCTACAACTACTGATTTAGTTTCAGCAGTTGTTTTTCTCAAATATTTTCTTCTAGATTTCTTTGCCAAAGGAGACCCTGTTTCTTCTTACTAAGACCTATAAGTTTGCTCTTGAATCTCTTTGCTGGTTTCTTTATATTATCAAGATTAGATGGCATATAAGGCTCATCATCATCATCACCAGTTAAACCTTTCTTTCTCTTTGAAGCTCTTTTATCATCAGCTGCTCTAGAATCAAAATTTCTGGGTGCCACTCTAGTTGCAACATCCTCATCACTATCAATTTCAGTCTCCTCAGAGTCAGCTTCGTTTCCACCCTCAAACACTTGCTTTTCAATATCTCCTGCAATCTCTGTTGTACCTGCAGTACTTTTCTCAACTCTTTCGTGATCTGAGATTGCAGAGAATACTTCATTCTGAACATTTCGTGCTCATGAACCTCTTCTTCAGAACTTTCATCTACCAGCATAGTCGCAACTTTCTTCTATTCTCATTTTCTTTTTGCTACTTGTTTCTTCTTTTTCTTATCATCCTCTTTCTCATACCATCTACTTATTTTTGCCACAAATCCTTATAAACGTTCTTCTTCATCGTTTTGTGAGTTACTTTCATCCTTTCTCCATTTGTCTTTTGGTGGCGGAATGTAGTTTTCATATTTTATTCACCCGACAAACTTTCTCCTTGAAGGAATTGTTTTCTGATAAAGATATTGATTCAGACGATCTAATGACAAATTCGTCACATGCTCAAGAGGTAATTCATCATCTTCATCTTTGACAAGATCTAGTAATTGATCATCAAGCATCATTTGTACAAATCTCCTTTATGATGTTAGTATTCATTTGCTCAAAGATTATTCTTGTGAAGTTATATGGTAGATTCAAAGTTAACGCTGCTATCATGCACATTTGGTAGTCTAACAACACATCAAAACCACCTTTTCGATGCCCCAAGGCATGAATCACTGAATGTACAAAGAACTTGTAGGGCCTTCCTAAATAAGCTTTCATAAAATTTGTTGCGTTAACATGACCAGCATAACCTATCCTATAAAAACAACCTTTCACCACCCGTTCTGAATATCTTGTTGGAACTATCTTCCTCTTTGAAATCTGACACTCTCCTAATCAAGGCTTCGGTAATAAACACCTCTTTTTCTTCATTCTCAATTCTAAAAACTGAGCGAATAGCTAGAGGGTCTAGTATAAACTTTGCATTATCGTAGAAGCGTTGTACATGTGATCAATATGCTTTATGTTGATCCGTAAGCGCCTTCTTTATAGGAATACGACCATGAAATCCAATATTATTTCAAACAGCTTCATCTTAGGCAATGACGAGTCAAGCACACAACAGATGTTGTGCTTTGATTCAAAGCTCATGGATTTTTTCTGCAAAAATTCAAGAAAATCAACACTTAGTCGAAATTCAGAAGTTGCCAATTTTGGTGTGGAGGTGTTCAAATGCGAAGGTACTATGTACGGAGATAACACACTTGTTCCTTCGTACGAAGATAGGTTAATTTTTTTTTACCAAAACAATTTTATCTTCATGCGAGGGTGAACAAAACTATTAATCACTTTACCTTCGTACGGAGGTAGTCATCTCTGTATAAACAACTATGATCTAAATCATTGATTTTGCATGTTATAATGAAATTGATGGTTATACTAACAGCTAGAAGTGGCAATTATCACAGATTTGACTTCAATATTATCTTTATCGATTAGTTTAGTATAGATCTGTGTTTTAATCTTTTAAGTCCGATTTCATTCTATTTAGCTCCGATTTGTCCAAGTTATACCTTCACCATTGTTCATGGTGTGCAATTCAACCACTACAAGGTATCAAATGGGCAGCACTTCGTTGTTTAGAAAACAAAATCTCTCAAACTATCAGTTCGTGCAGAGTAAACTTGAAAACAATGAATGAGTGCTTCGTACGAAGGAACCTTTTATAGTTTTCAAGATTTATCTTCGTAAGAGGGTAGTCTTACTTCGTGTGATGGTAAGACATCTACCTATGTATGATGATGTCCTTCGTGCGAAGGTAACCCTAATTTTTTCAGACTTTTCAATTTCTCAAACATTTTACCAGTTTTAACAATCCTCTTAGTTAACCAAGTCCAAGTTAAAAACCTGGTTACCTGATTTGTCTACCAAGTCCAAGTTAATGATCTTGGTTGAACACTTAGTGAACAAACTGATGTTTTCTGTCAATCTTAAGTTTCAAACTAATGAAATTTTGATCATTTCAAAACATTTTCTCATTTCAGATAAGCTCCCAACCCATTGTTTTCCAGATCTCATTCAACAACTTCAGATTTTGAAAATCAGTTTTCCATCATCAGTAGTCAAAAAACAAGATGAAGTAAAATCTTTTTGATTTTTCAAAAGTTTATGCCAAAACACACTAAAAATCTATTTGGGTTTTATGAAATGAAATAGCTATATACAAACATATTTACAGACATTTTTATGAGTTTGTGTAAGAGGATCATATCAGTTTTTGAGACTTAGTCACTAGTACTGTTGATCTGGGTAAACTTTAAGTTTTAAACAAATTCACTCAGATTGTCAGTATACTGGTCCACTTAAACTTCTACACATTACTCAATTGTCTCAAGATATGGTAATTATATGTCTTAGAACTTGACTTAATAGTGTTTCCCACATCAGAATATACTCCCGTATCAAGATTCCCTGGATTTCATTTTAGAGGTGAATATATCTAACTGATATCTGAATCTGGGTTGTACGCAACCTTGAGAGTTCAGGTTGGTACCACCGTACAGACAAAGAGATGAAGGCTTGACTTAAAAGTAGTGTTCCATATTTTGGAATCTTTTTACTGAATTGTTAGATCTTTCGATACTTTCAATTTAATGTAGTTTTGAGGTTTTAAAGCAAAAGTATTCTACAAGTTCTAGGCCGTTGATCTAGGTAAACTTTTAGTTTTGAACAAATTCACTTAGATTGTCAGTATACTGGTTTCCGTGTTGGAGTGTGTAATGTTGACAGTCTATGTTCTGAGCTTCAATAAGTCGGTTTATGCTAGGAAGATAAACTCTCTTTAGCAGACTAGCATAACCCATGAAGAAATCCTCCATTAATTTAGCCCTAAATTTTCCATCAACATCGATTATCGTGCATGGTAACCCAAACGGTTCTAAATTTTTCAGATTTTGCTTTTGTTGGTTAAGTAGCTCGAAACATGTTTTCTTGTGTGCATTGACCATAATACTCTGTTCAATGTATAACATGCAGAGGCCACGGCTTCGCTCCAAAAGCTAGCTGGCAGTTTTGAATCGGCAAGCATGGTTTGTGCTGCTGTCTCTATAGGTGTTTTGTTCTTGCATTTCGCTACATTGTTTTGCTGTGGGGGGTACAGTGCACTGAATTCTTGCAGAATTCCTTTATCATTGCAAAACTCCAACATCCTGTTGTTCTTGAATTCTGTTACATTGTCGCTTCGAATCGGCAATGGTACAAATTCTCTAATTTTCGAAACAAGATCATCAGACTCTTGAATGTTTCATCCTTTCTTTCCAAGAACATTACCCACAAAAACTTGAGTAGTCATCGGTAACAACAAGACAATATAGATCTCCTGAGATACTTCAAACATTTACTGGTCTAAAGAGATCCATGTGCAGTCTTTCTAGCGAGAGCTTTATTGAGTTTAAAAGCTTCCTTGGATGTGACTTTTTGTGTTGTTTGCCCTTTTTACAACTATTGTAGTCATCATTCAAGTGGAAGTTTTTCAGATTGACACACTAGATCGTTGTGTACCAAGAAATTCTCTTTTGGAGATGAATGTGTCCCATTTTCCTATGCCACATAATTGACTATTTCTCTGTTTCTTTTGACACAAAACATTATGCGGTTTTTGTCGTTGTGGTTGCAACGCCCGTTTCTAAGACATACAAGTCGTTTTCTCAAGGAGCGCGCATCAGGATCCACTCCTCCGGTATCTTGAATCCTGGCTTTAGAATAAGGTATTCTCGATCAGTGAAGTGCGTTGTGAATTTGTTTTATCACAGATCTGAGAGATACTTAGTAAATTGTTCTCTAACTCTACTATGTAGTTAACCTTGTCGAATGATATCACACCATTAGTTAGAATCCCTTCACCTACAATTTTACCTCCCTTGTTCCCTGCAAACTCGACGTTGCCCCCTCGGATAGACTTGACGTCATATAAGAGAGCCAACATCCCCGTCATGTGCTAGGATGCTCCACTATCCATGATCCACTTGGATATGATGGATCTTGGGAGCCCCTGCACATTCACTTAAATAATTATTTGAATAGCGAGACCCAATCCTTAACGGTCTTGGATGGGTTTTCATAGTTTGGTTCACACACACTCTCACGCTTTGATTCATCTTTTTGTTCAACTTTTTCATCAATCATGGTTGGAACATATGTTGTATTCTTTTCCGAAGATACTTTCGGTTTAATCACCCAAGTTTGATTTTTTGAAATTGCATTTTTGGTGTAATATTTTGAATCTTTTTGTTCCATTTTGTTTGAAGATTCACCAGCCTTTTCAGTTGAAACGTTAAGATCTACTGATTTCACTTCATTTTTAGATTCAAAGTTTCGTTTTAGAATCTATGTTGTAACAAACACTGGAGATTTCTGTTTTACATCTTCTGAAGTTTTCTTGACACTGTAAACAGGTTTAGAGGTCTTTTGTGGACATCGACTAGCGATATATCCAACTTGGTTGCATCTAAAGCACGTCCTACTATCTTTTACAACAGTGGATCCCTGAACCTGTTCACGTTGTCATTTTTCAGCAAAGAATTCCTCATTGGATTGTTTGCTTGACAAACTTTCTTTTTCACTCTCTAAGCTTATGCCAGACACAAAAACCATTTTCTTTGTGAATTTTGATTTTCCATACCTGTTGTTGTTTTCCTTACCATATCCCGCTCCCGTTATAGTTATTTTGCCTTTGATTATTAGAATAGGAGCCTTTTGGTTTGGAATAGTAAGATCTGTCACGTTTAAAGTTTGAAAATCTTTTGTTAAACTTCCAAGCTCAGACATTTCAACTTCTACCAACTTAAACACTTTATCAACTTTGTCCATGTTTATGTTCTGAATCAAAAATTCATCACCAGAGTATAGCTTGTAAGATTCATTCATTTTGTACATAACAATATTCGGATCATCATTCAAACTATTATCTGATTTTAGAACATAATTTTTGTGAAAACTGTCGTCATTTTCAGAACGTGAACTTGAACTTGTTTTCTTAAGATTAGATTGAACACTTTCAAACTCAGTGCTTTCACTGTCGTTTTATAAAACTTTGTTAATGACATTTTTGACAACTTCTGATTCACACTCATTCTCTGATTTGGTATAGGTTATATCGAGATTTTCAAGCAACTCATCTTTTTTTTTTCTTCTGTTTTTAGTTTCAAAATTTAGTGTCTTTTCCACACTGTCTGTTTTTTTTGGTGAATAACTACTCCACATCGGGAGTGGAACTCGATGATAACCTAAACCTTTGTTATGATAACCATACACATCCTCTCCTATTTCATCTTTTCCCGTTGGTTTATGAAGGATGTGATCTAACACATAAGATGGTGTTGAATAACTGGTCAGATTCTTATCAACCCGTTCCGATTCAATCCTAATGGCTTCTAGCTCTTGTTTTAATTTAGCAATTGTGTCAATGTGAATATTTATTTTGTTTATCCATGACAATCGCTTTGAGCATTGAAAGTGATATGCACAAAGTGCAACATATAAATTGTATCAAATACGGTACAAAATCCACCCCTTTTTAGTACTAATGTTGGAAAAAGTGCGTTTCTTTGTATACTTTTGATTTAAGGATAAAAAGAGCTTAAATGTATAAAAGGAAGAAATTAATGATAAAATCCAGCAAAATTATGAAAGAAGGAAAGACAACACACTATACCAACCCCCCAAGCTTCACCCTAAGAACAAAAACAACAAATCAGAAGTTTGGCATTGGGACATGCCTCGTCGGCATGGGGCTATGCCCCTTCAAGTTCCAGATCAGAAGAAGACAAATAGAAGAAGACAAGAGACACGGGCCGTGCCTGTGGACACGGGTCATGCTCAACTTCTAGATATACGTCTACGATAGTACAACAAGTACAATGGCCACGGGGTCATGCCGTTGACACACGGGGCCATGTAGCAGGCTGATCTGCAAAGGAATTAAATAAAGACAGAGAAGAAGGAAGGCACGAGGCCGTGCCCTGCAGGCGCGGGGTCATGTGAGTAGTCTGTTCCGAGCTATAAATAGGGGTGCTTGGTTTCATTCCAACTCATCCCCTGGCAAACCATTTCTCTCAAACCTGCCACCACTCCACCATCATCTTCTACCACAATCATTAGAGTTTAGAGTGTGTAGTAGTCTCGGGATCTAAGATCGATAATAAAGCCTTTGTCAAACTATGGCCATGCTTGGCTAATCACTTACATAACTTGGTGAAGACAAAATCCTTTATGTATTACTTTTGATTTCCAATCTTTGGTAAACTTTTTAATTGAGTTTGTATTTATGACTTTAATAACTAGTTTCTTTATATTGAAAGTGAGTTTTACTCTATCATTCCTTCATGTTTTGTTGATTCACTATTCATGTCTTTATGGTCTATATAAAGAACGTTAACTGCCTGGAATGGGGTTAGAAGGTTGGTTTGGGTAAGAATCTTGCCTCGTTCAGTGTATAGATCCTGCGAGGACTTGGTTCAAGCTTATTAGGACTTCCCTTGAGGCAGATAGCATCAAATCAGGGAAGTAAGAACGTCTTGAACCCCTTATTTATAAACTACTATTAAAACTTTAAACCGAACTTGAGGGACTGTATCCCTGCTGACTCCGACCAATATGGCTGAGGGTACTGTCGCCTCCAAAAGAGGGGCATGCCACTTTAATCAAGATAATCTCTTAAAGAACCCGAAGTGAAGAAATCATTAAAGGATACATAAAGGTTGTGTCGGAACCAAGTGATTCCATCTTTTTTATTTGTCTCTTCCATTTTATTCTGTTTTCTTTATTTTCTTTCAATCTTTCTCAAAATTTGGGTCGGTTAGATGTTGACGATAATCCGGTAATAAAAGCTCATGTGTCCTTGGACGATCTTGGTGTCTTACCATCACTATACTACGTTAACGGTGGGTGCACTTGCCCTAACGTTTTGTAGAGAGTGATAGTGTTATATCGTGTTTTTATAAATATAAAGCTTGAATAAACGAGTGAGAAGTACTTAAAGAATATCCAAAAATCATATCCACACTCCACCACGTCATGTTTTTACGGCCATTGCCGAGGACACAAGGATTTTAAGAAAGCCTTAAAATCAAGGGCCTGACCATTTTCTTTAAATTTTCTATTCAAATTTCTGTTCATTTTTCTAAAAATTTCAGTTATAGTAGACTAACACGGGGCCGTGCCAAATCTGCAGTAATTGAAAATCAAACAAATTTTTTTCCCAGAATCCTCACACGTGGCCATGCGTATTCGACACGTGGCCGTGTAAAAAACGCCAAGTACCAAATAAATCACAGTCCCTAAGACGGGGCCGTGTAAAACCTTCTGAAATTTTTCTGTTTCCAAGAATCGTAATCTTCTGGGTAGTATCCAAACAGTGGATTTCTATATATGTGACAAATGAAAAATAACCGGTAATTCCGTACAATCTAATCACTATTTTTGGTACATAATCTCATGCATTTTATCGTAATTTAATTATGTAACTGAGTCCTACGTCATATCACAAGTGTTAGAACAAGTAAATCATGCCATAACATATACTGGTTTTTGTTACGACGCGAAACAAATCAAACTATGCCCTAAAAGTGTTGGGCGCACTATTCGCGGTTGCACTATTTATGTCAGCAAAAACCGCTGAAACGAAACAGAACAATGAATAACGGCATGATAATGCCATAACTGAGTCCATATATACATGAAAGCACTAATGTGGGAACACATCTTGCAATAATACATAACTTTCCGATACAATGCCTAAATTACAAAATTGTCCGTTTTGACTAAAAAGGTGACAATTTCAACTCGTCCGTAACACTAATTTGGTATTTTCCGGATTCCAGAATTATAACAAAACAATGATAAACACTTTAAAACAATATGAGGATATCAAAAATACATAAAAGACATTCGTTTCCATTCGTACGACAAGCAGTGCACAACTTGATCGGAAAGCGACCGATTGTCGAACCGACAAAGATTTCTATGGCCGATAGCCACATACATTAATCCAGAGAGCTAGTTAAGCTTCATTTGGGATCCCAAATCCCTTCAACCATCTTGAGGTCACGGAAACACAACTCCCAGAAATGTTTGACGGCAAAATATATAAGTGCCGATATTGAGCGAATAATTCAAGGGAAGTGTTTCGGCTATCCAAACTCAACATATACTCGACTAGTGAACTAGCTAATCATATTTCTATCTCGGAAGTGTTCTAAATAAACGCTATGGCACTTATGGTGGTCGAAAACCAAAGCTTCTAGTACGAATCAATAAAGTTTGTATATTAATCGATATCATACCGATGAGCAAACTAGTGGTGTTTTTGCCATCCAAAACTAACACCAATCAGTCAAGGGGACTAATTAATATTAATTAACACCATAAACCCTAATTGCTCACTAATGATGCAAGACTAAATCCCTAATTATCGTACTTAATTTAAACACCTAAATATCTAACAAATTATCACATGTTATAAAATAATTTACACTTAACCCCCCATGTGGGCCCCCACCCACTTGAGTTATATTGAAAAATAAAGATATAAGTATAGTAAGGAGGTGTGGTCTTGACTAGAAGATTATATAACCATCATCACACTTCAACATTATTATTTTCACAAAAAAAATTACACAAACACCTTCCAACTCCTTCCCATTTTCGGCTCACCTACACCATATAAACCACCATTTTTCCACTATTAAACACCATATTTTATCCCCTTTCAAGCCCTCACAAGATCATCTAAGGAGTTTGCAAGCATGGGGGAGCATTAGAGCTTTCTTTGGAGCTTCATCTTCTTCTTAATCTTCACTTAATCTTGTGCAAACTTGTAAGCTAATCTTTTACCATATTTAAGCTCCTTATGATATATGGTTATGAATGTACTTGTTGATCATCTTGAAAATAAAGAAAAATCCAACTTAAAAACCCTAACCTCACCTTAATAATCTAATAAATATAATTTATTATGTGTTGATTATGTGTATTAGTGTTAACTAGTTAGTATGATTATGTTGATTATGTTATAGTAAGTTGTTTAAATGGATGATCTTGTGTGAACAAGAATATAAATGATGATTTAAACATGGTGATGTTTAAATCTAAACAAGATCATCAACCTCATGATCCATGAACTTTACTACAACTTAAAAATGATTTATTACATATATATGACTTTATAAGGAATAAACAACATGATTTATGTAATGATCATCCTAAAAGGTGTAGTAAACAAAGTGGTTTAAAGTGGAGATCTTGATTAGACAATATAACAAAAATTATGGCTTTAATGTCCTAATAAATATGAGAAGATCTTATTAGTTTTAAGTAAAGTTGTTAAAATATATTCCATGGAAATGAGGATGAGAAGTGTATAAATCAAGCATACAAAAGTTGTATATTAAACTTGAGTTGATGATTGATTGTGATTGTGGGTTTAAACATGATTTAAATACGTTTTTGAAACGTGGAAAACGCCATAGTTTAGGCGAAACTATGGCAAAATTTTCTAAAAATCTAATCACGATTAAAGTGTAATTAACAGGACTAAATGCGATTAGTGACCTAAACCGTCATTAAGGAAGTTTTAATGACAAGGGTTAAACCCTAACCCTCCAAGGATTTAACAAATACTTACATATATTTTTACAAGTAAAAATGAGTATTTATTACATACATATATATTTTTGGGAATAAAATATATGCATATACTTTGTCACCATAATTAATGTGTAAAAATACATGTGTATGTATGTATGTGTATGTATATAGAATGTCAAGGGTATACAATACAAAATACCCAACTAATATAACACACCAAATACTTGAAGGTTACCAAGTATAAATAACATGAACACATACACTTTTACAGAATTCTTGAAACAATAACCGGATGAGCAGACTAGGCGGACAACGGTTGAATTTCTACAATACACCATCACGCCATCGATCAACGAACATATCGCCAATATGAAGAGCTACTACGACACTTGGGCGATTTTCGACACGAAAATATATATATTAAACGACAACGACGACATGCTAAATATATTATATTTTAGAGACTTAACGAATATATATATATATATATATATATATATATATATATATATATATATATATATATATATATATATATATATATTAACGATGACAAAATCCGGAAAGTTAAGATGTATAAAAATTACTAAGTGATTTTATAAAAGTATATACACATACTTAAAAGTCTAAACTTAGTAAAAATCACCAAGTGCAAGATTATAAATGATATGGACTCATGAAATTAAGTTGGGCTAGGCCCATCATATAAAAGACATGGGGAAGGCCCAAATACCACTGAACACATAATTACATGGGCTAGGCTCAATCACATAAAGACAAGGGCTAGACCCAATGGCATAAAGGCATGGGCTAGGCCCAACGACATAAATTTCATAGGCTAGGCCCAATCACATAAAGAAATGGGCTAGGCCCAATGACATACATGACATGGGCTAGGCCCAAAGACACGTATGCAAGGCACGAGGACATGTGAAGGGCGAGACCGTTCACACACGATGTATAAAAATATTAATCGAACAAACGAACTACCAATACTATAATAACATTAAAGTTGTTCCAATGTGATAAATATATACACAACAAGAATTCAAGATGAACAACTGGTACGAGGTCCAACGAGACCTAGGTATCTAATGAAGTTAATACACTTGTAGGTTACACACGTGTACGGACACCCGAATTCGATAAATACGACTTACGTAATGCAAAACAGTGAGTTCATGTCCCCCCTTTCAAATATTTCAAAGTTTTGTTTTTAAAATAATCGAGGGGAAATACATGTCAAAACAGACGGTATTTTAGCTATGGGGGTTAGATGATAACATGATCAATGTGCGTAAGTAGGATGATAACAAGAGTAACCATTAATCACTTAGTGACCAAGGTGCAAAAGGTATAGATCTATCGAGTTTGAGGCGTGCTCCACTCCTAGTTTGTTAACCCTTTAGGAGTGCTTTTGTGATCCCAATTGATCTCAAGAGTTGTCTCGGTTTGTTTACTTACTTATGGCACATATGTCAAGGTGCTAGCTATACACTGATAGATCCTTAAACTCCATGAATGTTAATAACGTACTAAGATTTCATTACTGGATTACAAACAAGACATCTCATACGAAAACAATAACTACATGAACTCACCAACTCTATGTTGACTTTTCAAACTTACATGTATTTCGGGACGCAAAACTTGAGCAGTGAAAGACTGCGGGAAGTGGGAATGAACATGACAACGAATGCCTTTTTGGAGGATTTGTCTTTTATATCCCAACCTCGTATGGGTATATAGGGGTCAAAACCTCAACATGCTTTAATGACGAAAACAATCTTTTGGTTTAAAGTGTAATGTAACTCAAGAACTATACTTTGGATAACATTGTGAACTTGTCTGGACCTTGTAACTTGTTTTGGGAACTTGTGAACTTTGGTTGCAACTTAACACATATGGCATCGTTGTTGATTTATTTTTGATTACACAATTGGTTGCAATGATTACCTCATAGTCACATGATTTCACTTCCGCTACGACTAGGGTGTGACCTATTGGTATCAGAGCTTCGATTATAGTGAACCGGGGAAAAACTTTTATTAAAGTTTGGTCTACAATCACTAAGGGCTCTCACATGTAAACAAAGTTTATAACATCACAAAAATATTTTCGGAAATATGACAAAAATGACAAAAGGTTTTCAT
This sequence comes from Scalesia atractyloides, assembly GCA_947069175.1. Lineage (NCBI taxonomy): Eukaryota > Viridiplantae > Streptophyta > Magnoliopsida > Asterales > Asteraceae > Scalesia > Scalesia atractyloides. The sequence goes on along the minus strand of CAMTDV010000028.1, from coordinate 9,359,755 downwards.
TGTGACACGATAACACTAGGATCTATCACACGAGCTCAGTCATAAGTAATGAAAAAGAATCAATACATGATTAGTCTATGAGAAATAGACACATTACGTTATAAGACTATTTGTCATGGACACGTTACAAAAGATAGAAATCCTAGCTAGATGGGGTTATATATATATATATATATGTGTTGTATGGAATATTTTGCCAAGAACGAAATACCTTCGACTATGGATATTATTATTATCCTTGACTCACACAATGAGAATATCGACCTCGTGTCTATTGTGGAGCTTATGGCGGACGTGGTTCCTAAGTGAGACCTTAAGATCGATTCCATATAAGGTGGTTGCTTTTCCCGCGGATGCGGAGATGCCTAGCTTCGCTAGTGATGAAGAGGCGGAGGTGGTAGCCTTGGACAACAACTCTATTAGCGGGACGATGTCCCTGTGACCCATATTAATCATTAATAACGACACTCTTGTCCAGACAAGGAAAGGTGAAGTACTCATCTTGAAGGTGCCCCTCCAGTTGTTATTGTTGCAAATTCTCTCTATTTCTAAATTTGTCTAACAACATGCCCTTTCGTGAGTAATGTCAACGGACGATAGCACGTGGACCATCAAGAAGGTCCCTTCTATGTTGAAGGTATGTAGACAATAGCGTCCTCTCTCTGACTGATCATCGTTTTTGAACGGTAGAACACTAGGGTGACCATGCAAGGCAATTTATTATTACGGGGGCCCATGTAATAGTAACTTGTAGTAGATGAGAATCCTGGTGGGCTCTGTGGGTCAAGATAATGTCACTACCCATTCGAAATTGTAAAGTTGTTCGAGTTTCTATCTAGTGGGACACTAACCGGGGTGGTTGCTATAACACCCTACGATACAGAAACACCACACGTATTTGTTCGCATCTAACATTCGATCTATATCACGAGTCGATTGAGACTAGTCATCTAAACAAACAAAAACTGGTTGGCCACCCAAGGAGGATATTTCCTCAACGGTCTAGAGTTCTTGTACATGGGTTGGTTCCATGGTGTCTATGGCACCTCATCTTATTTATTGGAAAGAGATTACATTAAACTCCGTCGTTTGACATTTGTCTTATTCCATGGGATGGTATGGCACGGGCTATGCTTCAATACCCTCATTGCATTCTATTCGATATATATGGAAATTATACCAATCTAGCTGGAGCTTGTGGAGCTCAAGGGATATCAACGTATTCGTCACACAAGTTGGTGTGGCAAATGATTTTTTTTTCTACTTTGGACGATCGAGGTCCACGAAGTATGGAATACATGCTATAAGGTTGGAGACGACCTTTTGGTTTCTCCTCCTCAACGAGTTATTTCCTTTCCACTTAGACATATGGCCGATACACGCAAGAGGTACTACGAATTTTGGATTGTTGTTATTCACGTTATCATTGTTACAAACATGTATGAACAATGCAATCTTGAGGTTTCCATGACTGATGGCATTCTTTATTCTTAGGCCATGGTAGACTATATTTATCCAAGTATATGTCTAGCTTCTTTTAATCTTGGGTATTAAGAAGAAACATGGCGCCAAAAGGAAGGTCTACACCCAAAAGGGGTTAGTTAATCCATGACTTATTGGGTAAGCCAAACTAGAGTTCTTATGGAAGGACATACGGTTGCGGAAATCGCACGACATGAGGGTAACTTAGTCGACACTAGTGACGAAACTGGTGGTACCGATAGTTCAAATGGTTTGGATCCTAATAGATTGGGAACGAGTGGCAACGCTACACCTGAAGATGCGATCATACAAGGTTTTAAATTCTAAGGCTTTCCCGGACTGTAAGCCGCGAGACCTCATTGGTAGGTGCGGTAGGTTAGGTCCGCTAAATAAAGACAATGGAGTCGGTTAGCAATGCTAGTAAATGCACTCCTGAGTAAAAGATTAGGAAAACAAAGAGTCTCCTGCTAAATGCAGCATTAACTTGGTGAAATCCTCAAGTAGAAACTTTGAGGAGTGATACTACGAAGAGGTTATCATGGGAAGAACTCAAGAATCTTATGCGAGAAGAGTATTGCTCGCTGACTGGAATTCCAAGGGTAGAAACGGGATCCTAGAACTCGATCATGATTGCAGCCAACGTTGTTGGTTACACTCGATGCTTTCACGATCTCTCAAGGGTTTTTCCATACTTGGGAACACCCGAAATCAAATGCATTGAACGCTACATTTAGGTTTTAGCCTTTAAAAACCAAAACATGACCATATCATCCCACTCTACCTTCATCACTCAAACAGTAACTCTCGCAGTTAGTCTCACCAAGGATACGATGAGAATGAGAATTATCAAAGAAAGGTGCGGAAAGGAAGGAAACGCATGTGGAATCTACTAGAGATGGGAAGCGAAAATACTCACCCCTTAAGGCTGGATCGAGAGTGAGTAACAAATGAAAGGGAACTCCTATGATGATATAAACGAAGGCAATTGCTGCCATAATTGATGCTAGCACCAAGAAATATGCTGATAACTTACTGAAATCCTAAATGTGATATGTGAAAATTTCCTCATGAGGGCACTTGCAAAAGTGCCAAGAGTAGAAGTGTGGTGAATCAAGACACAAAACAGAAACCAATAAGTTAGTAAGAGTCAACCAAGAATAAGGATGTTAAGTGTGGCACAAAGGCCACTTCAAGCATGAACGTCTTAAGAATGAATCAGACAAGTGAATTAAAGTGTGAGTGAGCAGAAACTATGGATGCCCCACAAGATCCTGATGTCGTCATGCATACGTCTACTCTACAATCATTACGTGTTAATTCTTTTGATACCAACACCGAACACCGATCTTAGCTAGTATCTTTAGGTGTTGAGCATATACTCGAATTAGAGTAATGTAAATTAGACACGTTATCAAGTTAGCTAATGGGGAATTAGCTGACTCATGAGGAATCATTAAAGGTCACCAACACGTTTCCTATCAACCAACATCTCGCATCCATATTGTTTAATATTGTGCCAATTTTAGTTCATCTCCATAATATTCAAAATATACTTGACCTAGAGTCAAGTAAGATAGACATTCCCTCATTCTATAGGATTTGCCAATGGTAAATTAGTAAAGTCAGGGGAAGTTATAAAAGGATGCACTTTGGAACTTGGAGAGCGAGAATTTAATATCGATCTTTTACCTGGTTATCTGGGTTGTTACGACGTAGCTTTTGGCATAGACTTGTTGACGTATAACCAAGCGGAAGTAGGTTGTCTTGAGAAAACTATCCGCATCCCCCTGCCAGACGAAGAAACACTTGTAGTACATGGAGAGAAGCACGAGATGCCCTTACGAAGCATTAATTTCATGAAGGCCAGAATCGCCTACATAAAGGTTGCATAGCTTTTCTAGCTCACGTAGTCGACAAGGAAAACGAGGAGCCAAAATTGAAGGAAATAACCGCTGTGAAGGAATTCCCTCGAAGTCTTTCCATCAGACTTTTCTAGGTTACCTCCGCAACGACACGCCAACTTTCGCATTTATTTGGTGCCGGGAGCCGCACCAGTAGCGAAGCCTCCATACCGATTAGCTCTATCATAAATGCAAAGACTATCTACACAACTTCAAAAGTTATTAGACAAAGGATTCATTAGAACGAGTTCCTCCCCATGGGGAGCTCCGGTGCCTTTTGTCGAGAAGAAGAATGGAAGCTTTTGTATGTGCATAGATTATCAAGAGTTGAAGAAACTCACCATTAAGAATTAGCACCCATTACCAAAGATTGACGATTTATACGACTAGTTACAAGACTCGAGCTTCTACACCAAGATTAACTTGAGATCCGTATTATCATCAACAAAGAATCCAAGAGGAAGGTATTCCTAAAATAACGTTTAGGACTCGCTATCGTCATTACGAGTTCCTTGTTAGGCCTTTTGTTCTAACAAACGCTCCCGTAGTATTTATGGATTTCATGAATCAGGTATGTAAGCCATACCTCGACAAGTTCGTGATCGTATTCATTGATGACATATTAATATATTCGCTTACCAAGGAAGAACTCGAACAACACTTGAGAACTATATTGGTGTTGCTAAAAAACGAACAATTATATGCCAAGTTCTCGAAATGCGAATTTTGGATTCACGAAGTACAGTTTCTCGGCCACGTGGTGAATGAGAACATGATACATGTTGACCCATCTAAGATAGAAGCATAAAGAACTGTAATGCTCTGAAGACCCCCACGGAAATACGACAATTTCTAGGTTTAGCGGGATATTACAGGAGATTTATTGAGAACTTCTCAAAAGTTGCTCAGCCGCTAACCTCGCTTACACAAAAGGATAAAAAGTTCGAATGGGGAGAAAAGCAAGAATCCGCATTTCAACTATTAAAGGAAAAATTATGTAAGGCGCCGATACTATCACTTCCGGATGGTACCGATGACTTTGTGGTGTATTGTGATGCATCGCATCAAGGCTTGGGTTGCGTGTTAATGCAACGTGAAAAAGTCATCACGTACACGTCACGTCAATTAAAAGTTCACGAAAAGAATTATACCACTCATGACTTAGAACTAGGCGCCGTGGTATTTGCTTTAAAAATCTGGCATCATTATTTATATGGCACCAAATGTACCATATTCACATATCATAAAAGTCTTTAACACATATTCAATCAAAAGGAACTAAATATGTGCCAATGGCGTTGAGTGGAATTGTTGAATGATTATGACTATGAGATCAAGTATCACCTGGGCAAGGCAAATGTAAAGGCAGATGCCTTGAGCCGGAAGGAACGAGTCAAAACATTACGAGTACGAGCTTTAGAGATGACAATTTAGACGAACTTTATGACTCGAGTGCACGATGCACAACAAGAATCTCTAAAACTGGAAAACATTCAAGCAGAATCATTACGGGGAATGGAGAACCAAATGGAACCAAACAAGGATGGAACTTTATATTTCATGGGAAGGATCTGGATTCCCTATTTTGGCGATCTGCGAGACTTGGTGTTGGACGAAGCACACAAGTCCAAATACTCGATACACCCAGGATCTAATAAAATGTATCAAGATTTAACGTAGTATTATTGGTGGCCTAATCTCAAGGGAGATATTGGACCTATGTGGGAAATGCCTAACTTATGCAAAGGTCAAGGCCGAATACCAAAAACCATCTGGTATATTACAACAACATGAGATCCCTGTTTGGAAGTGGGAACAAATCTCAATGGATTTTATCACAAAACTACCACGGACCTCTCAAGGTCATGACATGATCGGTTAACCAAGTCAGCTCACTTCTTACCCATCCGTGAGAAAGACAGTACCGAGAAGTTAGCTGGACTGTATCTTAAGGAAATTGTGGCATGTTATGGAGTGCCAGTCTTGATAATCTCAGATGGAGGTCGCTTTGTGTCACGGATTTGGCAATCATTTCAAGCTTTGTTTGGTTCTCGCTTAGATTTAAGCACAACTTTTCATCCACAGACCGATGGTCAAACCGAGCGAACCATCCAAATGTTGGAAGACATGCTTCGGGCCTGTGTGTTGGATTTGGGCGGAAACTAGGATACTAATTTACCATTGGTAGATTTTCCTACAATAACAGTTATCACACAAGTATCAAGGCCGCGCCGTTCGCAGCACTTTACGAACGAAATTGTCAATCTCTGCTATGTTGGGTGAAAGTCGGTGACAAACAGCTCATTGGTCCTAAACTAGTCCAAGAGACCACAAACAAAATACTCAAAATCCGCGAGCATATCAAAACGACACGGGATAGATAAAAGAGCTATGAAGATTGAAGACCAAACCATTATCCTTCAAGGTTGGAGATAAAGTGTTACTAAAAGTCTTGCCTTGGAAGGGGGTAGTGTGATTGGGGGATCGACTCCTCCGATGAGCACCGGACCGATCCGACTCAACTAACAGAGGCGGAATTCATTGTTAGTGAGGTTGACAAATAAATAAGCTAGATCTACTACTTAAATGCCTTGAATATATTGATAGACGTGAACAAATTACAGTGCAAGTAAACAGTTTAGCAGGGCTTCGCCACACCTACAGGATTGCTAACTCTAACACAACACTCCTCTATTTATAGGTCGACATGAGTCGCACAGGAGAGTGTGTAACAGAGTGTGTGACTCGTGCGAGTGGTTGCCTTGTATGAGTGACAGAGTGTCACTCGTACGAGTCGTGTGACTCATGACTACAAGTCAGCTACAAAACAAATAAAATATATATTATCATTTACAAACTAACGTTCTAAGCCCGATATATACAATCAACATATCCTAGACATAGGCAATAGACATTACGCACTAACAAACTCCCCCTTAGATGTTGTCGTAGTCTTGGATAGTCGTTCAAAATCTTCAAAAAATCTGATGCTTATCAACCAAAGAAACGCTTCGGCGGCTTGCGACGCTCCTCAAAAGCTATCGGCATTTGATCTGTAGGAGGAGGTTGGTTAACTGTAAATTGCCAAACTGAAAACTTCTTAGCGACGCAATACGTGCTTGCTCTGCAATCCTCTCTTCCTTCTTATCTTTCTTCCTTTGCTCTGTCTCCTCCAGTTTCCTCCATAAAGTGTTCCATATCAATCCAGAATGTATATCGTTGGCAAAACATACATTAACTATCTTATGAAATTAGAGTGTTTGTTCTTTATCTCTCTCTTCAAAACTGATCTTACTGTAGAACAAGCATTCGATATCTTTCTTAGAACAGTTGACTAGCCACATCGGGTCTAGTACTCGAATGCCACGCCATAGCCCATATATACGTTTGTGTACTATGACGGCTTCGGTCAGCTGCTCAGTAATCTTCCAAGAGTCATCATCTGGGTGCACACATATAACAGCTTCTCGTGTATTTGAATCGTAGTGCCACCATTTGAAGATCTTGAAGAAATCTTGTTCCATCTTTATTAGAGGCATATTCTTCATCACTTTCGGCCTCTTAACGATTAACGTTACATCTTTCTCTTATGTTACCAGATCGATCTTTGTAATTCGCTTCGGGAAATGAAGTTTCCAGTGTGTGAATCCGTGCATAGCTTCAAGCTTGATCAATTTCCATAGCCGTTGGTCGTGAAACTTCATCTTCAGATTAATCATCTTTGTTTGCACGAGCACTTTTATATCCTAATACGGCAAGGACTTGATATCGCTTAGGTATCTGAAGTACTATATCCCAAACTCCCTCTTAATAGCATAAACATTAAGCTCCTCGATCCATCCCCAGCTAATTATATTCCCTAGTGAAATATCCACATTACACGTAAAGAAAGCTAGAGGACGTTTAAACTTGCGCTCCGCTGGTGTTTATTTAAACCATTTCTTCCTCATTTCAGCAATTTCAGCTCTAGACATCTGTTGAGGAATCATTCCTTGTTTGGCAGCTTCTTCAACTTTTCGTTTCAGAAGATCATCACTTTTAGCTGCAAACAACTCATTAAAAGTTGGGGAGTCATCTGTACCCTTATCGGCAAGATTAGTAACATCTTCATCAGAATCATCCTCCACGACAAGTCTATCATAATCATCCGCATCATCAACATGCTCGAAGACATAATCAGCTAGCTCGAAAGCGCTAATAACATTCAGTTCGTCTTCAAAATCAAACACAAATTCTTCTTCGTTCATTCCAAGCATTTCAGCTATCTCTTCTTTAGTGTAGCTGAGAACGAACTCTCCTTCTTAAACATCGTGCTCAAGATATAAAATCTTTGGCTTTGGCATGACAGGAACGGTAGATATATCAGTTACCGTGAGAATTCCTGCCTGCTGAGCACCTTTCGAACCTTTAGTTCTTCCATGATCTCTATCTTCACTTACATGATTCGCTGAATCATCCAAGTAAGCAGAATAATCAATATCATCAGTCTCATCAGTCTGTTACCCGAACACCAGATCCTCCCATATCATCATCACCTCCATCATTATCATCATCATCAGACATGTCTTAGAATAGATCATCAAAAGCATCTAAGTCCTCTTTCTCTTTTTCAGCATCCTCGTCAATTTCATCAACCTTGGCGTCAATCTCTTTCTCTAACTTCTTCTTGATTAGCCAGTCACGATGTCTTGCTGAAAGATTAGACATATCGATATCAACATCTTTTGGCTTACCTACTAGCATAAACTTCTTTGTCATCGTATACACCACAATATCAGTAATAACTGGCGCAGTGTCAGCTTCTGGCTCAGTTGAAACATTCACAGGATCCTCACTGACTTTCGCTTTGCTTTTGCCTTGCCCGTTAGATAATTCTTTAGCAAGACGTTCACGCTCAGCAACCCGCTCTCTCGCTTCAGCTCTTTCTATCTCGTCAATCTCAGCAACAATATTAATACCCAGCTTCTTAGTAAGTATCTTCTCAAATAAATTCATCTTTCTGTCGCTCCTGAGACGTTCTTCTTCATATTCAGCCATACGAATCCGTAAACGCTCATTCTCAGATACTATGCTGTCTAACATGGCTTCAAGCTACTGTTTATCTTCATTTAAAACGTTGTGCTGTTCCTTCAATTCTGGAATTTTGACCGTGTTTAACATGACCTGCTTCTGTAATTCTTCAGCACGTGGGTCATTAAACATTATGCTGTTCCTGCAATTATGCAATTTTGACCGTGTTCACCCCTAGTATGTCACCAAAATCAAAGTCAAAATCAAAATGGGGTTGAGACTACGAGGGTTGAGACAGAGGCTGCGGTGTCGGTTGTGGTGCTTGCTGCTATGGTGGAGATGGTGCTGGCTAAGGTGTTTGTTGATGAGCCGATGATGGTGGTGTTGGTGGAGTCGACTCAACATGTACCTCTTCTACAGTTTGCTTTTGCACTTTTTCTTTTGATTTGTCTTTAGGAGAATATGTGCTTCTCTCTGCCGATCTTTTCAGATGTTGAGTTTTCTTCTTTGCTGGTTTGCGCACAGGAGTATCATAGTCAGAACCCGAAGGTATATATTTCGAATTATCTTCACCTGTCGCCTTACGTCTCTTTTTTTCAGCTTTTCTCTTCAGTTCGGCTAAATGTTCTTTCTCTATCTCTTTAGCCCTTTCCTTTTCTCCAACAATTCTGTCTTCTGAATCAGTAACGGAAGAGGACGCTTCTTCAACAACTTTCTCTCTTTCTCCAAACGCCTGTCGTTCAATATCAGCAGCCATATCTTCAATATTTTCCTCTGGCTCTGATTCGTCAATTAATCTCGAACTTCCTGATGCTTTTTGTTACTTTAGAGGAGTAAAAGAAAGATGTTGTCGTTGCCTTTCTCTTGGTTCCCTTAACCCCTTCTTTCACAAAGCAAGCGCTTCGCTTAGCAATAAAACTATCAAGCGCTGTAAGCTCCTCATTCTCATCAGCACCACCTTCTTTTCTCCACTTTCCTAATGCTGGAGCAATATAAGCTTTGTCAACAATGGCTCCAAACACATGATTTGCATTAGGAAATGTCTAAACCCGACAAGTACTTTGACTTGCATAACATGGGTAAATAACATTCTGGATTTTGAAATTTAAAGGACAAGGTTAAACTCGTTTCGGTTAATTTCCGTAAAATAGTTACATATACGTAACCGTGTGCATATTAGCGATATCGGGTAACCGGATAAGTCATGGGCAAGTTCTATTTTCCATTATACTTTAAATAAGTTAAGATATCAGTAGGATATCAACTTGTATGCCCGTTAAGGTTTTAAAACGAAATTATGCCTCATAAGGGTGTTTTGGTAATTTCATACCATATAAAAGGAACTTGAATATAATTTAATGTTATGATTGTAAGTATTCTGAAAAAAAAATACTTTATTTATGATATAATATCAGTAGGATGTCAATTATATGTGTAAATTATCTTTTATGACCAAACTATGCACCGAAGGGGCATTTTGGTCATTTTACAAAGTTTATAAAGTATTTGGGATTTTGAGTTTATAAGATGTACCTACTGTAAGTATGTTTAAAATAAGTTTTAAAATCAGTAGGTAACAAGTCTTGGTCCATTATTATGGTTTAAAACCATACTATGCGCCGAAACGGCGCTTATGTCGTAAAATGACGTTTTATGCGATGTTTAATGAAAACTGACATTAGGGTCAGATTAAAATGTCTTACATATTTTTTTTAATATAACATATTAGTAGTTAATTGATTTACTTTGAAAAGATTTGATTAAAACCATTTTATAAGCCACAGGGGCTAAAATCATCATTTATCGACATAGTTTAAGGACCTGCTTGAAAACTCAGTCTATAACTTGGTTTAACATCCCAAATAATCCTACTTATAATATTACATCAGTAGAAAACTCATTTTCAAGTTCATTACCATTTAAAACCTTGTTTTATGCAAAAGGGGCATTTTGGTCAAAGATGGCATAATTATGGAACTTGCGCATAAACTTGGATTCTGATTATGATCAAATAATATAACTTAGAGGGTTATGCTACATAATATTATGATCATAATGCAAATTTAGATCAGTAGGTAACTAATCTAAATCGGGTTAGAATCAGAAGTCAAAGAAGAAGTCAAACTTCACGATTTTCGATTGCGAACCGACCCTAGAACTGAAATTGACGAGCCGAACATGTTCTTACATGTTCTAATAAGTATTACCAACTTGTTTAAGTGTCAAAACAGGTTTCATAACATATATAAGATCAATTTATGATTTTTCTGAAAAATGGCTTGTTTGACTTTTTAACATCATAACTTTGACCCGTCAATCGGTCTAGCAAACGTGATCTTCAGGAGGTGCCCTTTATAGGGATTAACACCTACCTTATTACGATCACTTAGCCATGTTCATTTCGAACAATGGCTGGACCATATGGTCTTAACTGAAAATCAAAGCATTTTCCGAAAAAACGCTTGACTTTTGGCTATAAAAGCCTATAAACGAAAATGCAAGAGCAAGGAACACTTACAAGAGGTTCCTAGAATGCAAGAGAACTAAGTTGGATGCTCCTTTCAGCTAGGAACTTCCAGAGGAGGGAGAAGAGTTATGAATAAGAAAGGTGCAAGTTGGAATGAAGCACTTGAACACCTATTTATAGTTGGAGAGCTCAAAGGAGGTGAAGCCAGGTGTTTAGGGGTGTAAGAAGAAGCTTACAAGTGTCCCAAAACGTGGCATAGCAGTTTGGAGAAGCCATGGTTTCGAATTAATGGTTTTGGAGTTTTGTTTGGTGGCCAAGCAAAACTTTCTGCTGCAAAGCCTTTCTCGCGCCCCGCGAGAGACCCAAGCCTGGTCTCTCGCGGCCCGCGACCGCCCCATGGCCACTTTCAAAGTTTGACACTTTTAACCCCTTAACTTATTAAAGCACATATAAGCCTTCTAAAACACCCTTTTGGCACTTTTAGCCCTTCATAGCCAATACTTGGCATACCCGGGATTATGCCGGGACATTGTCGAGCTCTCGGTTCGCTAAAAGGTCACTCAGAGGTAAGAATTAACATGTTGACACTTTTAATCCCTCCGTCATCTAGCTTTCACATATTTACAAAATTGAACCCTCATGTCCAACAAATGGCACGAATGAGAGTTAGGACTTCACAAAGGATCACTCAGAGGCTTATTATAAGCATGTTGAATCCGATGTCACTCAGAGACTGGGCATGTTGACATATCAGTCACTTAGAGGCCAAATTTCAAGCATGTTGACATATCAGTCACTCAGAGGCTAATGATTTAAGCATATTGACATATCAGTCACTCAAAGGCTGTTATTTATGCATGTTGACATCAGACGTCACTCAGAGGCTCGGTTTGAGCATGTTGACGTCTTTAGTCCTTATTGGTCTTTAACAGACTATATTCAAAATACAACATGTGTCACTATACTATTGGATACGATTTTATAGGTTGTTACATATCTCTATCAGATACAATGGATACCGGCACACCATGTAGGGACACAATCCTATCTACATACAACTTAGCCAATTTGTCTGAATTATACGTTTCTTTAATTGGCAAGAAATGTGCTGACTTAGTCAGCTTATCTACAATGACCTAAATCGTGTCATTACCACGTTTGGTCTTTGGTAACTTGGTAATCAAATCCATGGTTACCATTTCCCATTTCCAAGTGGGAATCTCAAGCTGTTGTAGAAGTCCTGATGGTTTCTGATGTTTAGCTTTAACTTGTGAACACGTCAGACACTTAGCTACATACGTGGCTTTGGATTTCTTCAAACCCATCCACCAAAAATTCTTTTTCAGATCCTGATACATCTTGTCACCACCCGGGTGAACTGAGTATCTTAAATTATGCGCTTCTTGGACGATTAGTTCTCTAAGTCCTCCAAAGATTGGAACCTAGATTCTTCATTAAATCAAGGATTCCATCCTTTCTAGGCGTTAACTGATCAACAGTTCCGCCTAATCCCTCATTAGGATATTAACCTCTATAGGGCTTGCTTTTGTGCATCTAATAGCTTCCCATTCAAGCTATTTCTGAGCTCAATGCTCTTGGCGTTAATCCTAATGGGCTTAACCCTTTCTTTTCGACTTAAGGCGTCAACAACGACATTTGCCTTGCTGGGATGATAACGAATTTCACAATCATAATCATTAAGTGTTTCCATCCAACGACGTTGTCGCATGTTCAAATCCTTTTGATTAACAGATGCTGGAGACTCTAATGGTCAGTATATGTAATACACTTTGTGCCATATAAGTAATGTCTCCATAACGTTAGTACAAATACAATGACACCCAAATCCAAGTCATGGGTGGTGTAATTCCTTTCGTGCACCTTTAATTGTCGTGATGCATAAGCAATCACTTTGCCTTTTTGTATTAGCACACATCCCATGCCAGTGTGCGAGGCATCACAATAAACGACAAAGCTTTCAATACCCTCAGGTAGAGATAACACATGAGCATTGATCAACTTTGTGTTTTAGAATCTCAAAAGATTCTTGTTGTTTTGGACCCCAGTCAAACTTGACATTCTTACAGGTCAAGGTAGTTAAACGAGTGGCTATCCTTGAAAAGTTCTCAATGAACCTCCTATAGTACCAGCCAATCCTAAGAAGCTACGAATCTCCGATGAAGTTTTGGGTACTTCCCAATTCATTGTGGCTTCTATTTTGGCAGGATCCACTTGGATACCATGCTCACTTACAACATGTCCAAGTTAGAGAATTTAGCATAAAGTTTCTCTTGTCTTAGTAGTTCTAAATGCACCAAAGGTGTTTCTCATGATCAACTTGATTATGAGAGTAGATTAGTATGTCGTCTATGAAGACAATGACAAACTTATCTAGATACGGCTTGCAGACTCTATTCATGAGATCCATGAATGCTGCAGTTGCATTTGTGAGCCCAAAAGGCATCACCAAGAATTCATAATAACCATAACGAGTCCTGAAGGCAGTCTTAGGAACATCCTCGTTCCTAACCTTCAGTTGATGGTATCGTGATCTTAAATCAAAATTAGAGAAGTAACTAGCCCCTTGAAGTTGATCGAACAAGTCATCGATCCTGGGCAGGGGATAAGATTCTTGATCATTATTTTGTTTATCTCACGATAGTCAATGCACATCCGCATTGAACCTTTCTTCTTCTTTACGAAAAGAATAGGAGCTCCTTAAGGTGAGGAACTAGGTTGTATGAAACCTTTTTCTAAAAGCTCATCTAATGGCACTCTTAATTCTTTCATTACCGTCGGTGCGAATTGATATGGAGCCTTAGCTATAGGTGCTGATCCTGGTAGGATATCAATTCTAAACTCCACTTGCCTATCTGGAGGTAGACCTGATAATTATTCAGGAAAGACATCGAAATACTCCGAGATAATTGGAAGGTCTTCAATATTTGGCTTGGGCTCGTTGATAGTTACTTGTGCTAGGTAAATGACACAACCTTTCCCAAAAAAACTTGGATGCTTTAAATAGCGACACCATGTCTTGTAATCCATAGTGTGAATCTCCTAGAATTGTGATTATTTCACCAGATGAGGTTTTAATCCCGATGAGTTTCGTATCATAGGCAATACGAGATTGGTTATGGGATAACCAATTCATGCTAAGACTACATCGAACCCGGCCAATTTCATTGGCAAAAGAGAGATATGAATATAATGATTCTTAATAGATATAACACATCCATCAAGAATGGAAGATGCTGTTTCTAAAGTTCCATCAGCAAGTTATACTTCATAGGTTATGTCTAGAGTTTTTATGGGCAAGTTTAATAGTTTACTAAACTTATGGTCTACAAAAGATTTCTCTGAACCCGAATAAAAAAGAACTCTAGCATATACATCCTTGATGAGGAATGTACGTGTTATGACGTTGTTGTCATTAACGGCCTACCTGGCATTCATCTGGAATGCACGAACATTCCCTTTCTTAGCCTCTCCAGGCTTTGCATCATTATTTCTGGGGTTCTTAGGGCAGTTAAACTTAATATGCCCTTTTTTATTACAGCCATAGCAGACGACATTCTTAAGATACTTGCACTCTAGGGTCTTATGCCCCTTTTTATTATAGATACCATAGAGTTTAGCATGTGGATCTATACTACACTGTCCCCAATGCCTACAGTTGCAATTTTTACATGTCGGTGTTACGCCCGACTTATCTTGGTTCCTTCTGAACCCAAATCACCCCTTATTCTTCTTATTAAATCTTTGGGAGCTATCATCCTCTCTCTTCCTTTTCCCGCCAGTCTTAGTTTTGACTGACTTCTGCCACACCAAAATCTAAGGTGAGGGAGAGCAATAGGTAAACAACAGACCTATAGGTACTAGGCTGAGCAACCTTTACCATGCCCTTGGTCTCGGGCGCTAACCCATTAATGAAACGCGCAATGCGTTTGGGTTCTTGGGTAATTAGACAGGAAACTAACCTAGACAGGCAATTCAAGTCAGAAACATACTTTTGACAGTCCAGATTTTTCATTGTAAGCGTCAGAAAGTCTGACTCTATCTTCTCCACCTCATGAGGTGGGCATTAAGTCTCTTTTACGAAATCAACACACTTAGACCATCCTAAGTTGTACATGCGTACCTTACCTGTAGATTGGATCATAACCTTCCACTAAATCAGGGCATCGCCCTTGAAGGACTGTGATACATACTTAACCACATCCTTATCAGCATAACTGCTGATATCTACTATTGTCTCCATTTCATCTAGCCATTTCAAGGCTTATACTGCTCCCTTTACCCCATTAAAATCTCGGGGCTTACACGAGACGAAGTATTTATAGGTACACCCATGTTTAGTAGAACGAGACCTATCAATAAATTCTAGTTTCTTTGGTTCACTCTTCACATTTGAAGAGTGAACATAGCTCTCTTTGTGAACTGACGATGGTCGAATTGATAAGGGTTTGGAGCGAGTAGCGCTCAATTCCTTAAGTTTTTCTATGGCCTTTTCCATGGCCTTTCCAACAGCTGCATCAATGCAAGCTTGGAAATCATCGTTATCAATGTCTATATTTTCGGCGTTAGAGTTATTATCCTGGTGGCTACTTTGCACTTCGTCCGAGTTGGCCATTCTTAAAGCTTTGGCTGTAAACACCAAATAAAACTTCTCTTAGCTATGGTATTAATAACCATATTGGCTTTAAACATTGGATATACTAATCCATCACCTAATCAAACTAGTGTGAATAAAATCAAAACTCTTGGACTTATCATATCTATAATTGGCCTAGGTCTCCAAAGGACCATCAGAAGCAATTTACAATTTGGATGTAGTCCATATATTATTAGACAGTGGATCGTAATGTCACCACTGTCATTGTCATTTAGACAATTATATGTAGCTCACAGGCTTGTCACGAAGGACGTTTAAAACATGGCTCGTAAGCCTGTCACTAATGGATATATAGGTATGGCACGTTGGCCTGTCACAAATGGACATAAAATATGGCATGTTGGCCTGTCAATAAAGGACATAAAATATGGCACATTGGCCTGTCACTAATGGACATAAAATATGGCACGTTGGCCTGTCACTGATGGACATAAAATATGACGTTGGCGTGTCACTAATGGACATAAAATATGGCACGTTGGCGTGTCACTAATGGACATAAAATATGGCACATTGGCCTGTCACTAATGGACATAAAATATGGCACATTAGCCTACATCACTAATGGATGTAAATTATGGCATGTTGGCATGTCAATCGTCATCACATTGATGACATTAACCGGGATCACATTGATCACCTAGGGTATATAATGGGTCAGCACGTAGTCCTTTTACCTGGTTCCTCAAGTCACACTACCAGGAGTATGAACATTCCAGAATGTTAACATAAGAGTACCTTAATGGTTGATTAATAGTCTCGGTCGCATTAACCTTAACGACTTGGAGGCTTGAACCTAGTCCACCACCTCTGGATAGAAGGATAACTCCCCTTAACTATCATGATAGAAGGCCCTTTTATTCTTAACTATCATCTATAAGCTGACCAAATATCTGGTGTGTGCCACTTGGCTAATCAAAACCATTAAGATCTTTTTGGATTATATAGCAGAGCATAAATTTCGAGTAAAATAGAGATGTTTGCTTGAAGAGGATGAATACATATATATAATTCCAAAATTATTTCATTAAATGCCAATAAGAACTTACAATATTAGAAATAAGAAATAAATTGTCCATGTAAGGACATAAAAAAAATAACAATGTCCATGCAGGGACTAAAGAAATAATAGAAGAGACTTCACTCGTCCTTCTTTCCCTTAACCAACTTGGAGAACTTTTCGAAGAACTTATTCGTCTTCTTCTCTGTTTTCTCCGCTTGTTGTTGCATCTCCTTCATTCATTCCAAGGCCTCATTGATGGCCTCAAGTGGCATCGGAGGTTGTGGTATAACAGGATACTGGTACCCATAACTTGGATATCCAGTGGGTAGATAAGCAGGTGGGAAAGGAGATGGGTAAAGTACGTTATGCATGACCGCTTGCATATAAGGGTCATGTGACAATGCTTAGTAATTTATCGGCGTAGATGGGTTAAAAGGATCATATCTAGATGTATCCGGATATGTAGGGATAGGGTTATTATGACCTGTTGGTGGTGGTTGAACCACTTGTGATGGTGTTGGTTCCACCATAGGTGAAGCATTGGAGGGTTCACCCATTTGTGGGTTCTCGTGGATGGTTGGGTAAGTTCTGGGTAACGGTGGCAGCGAACTCGACCGTTGACCTGCTCGTACCGACATACATGCTCCAAGTTTCCTCCTTGGTGGCTCAGGTGGCAGCTGAGGTTGTTCCACCGGTTCCATGTGAACATGTTCTTGTATAGGAGGTGTTGGGGAGTGGTGGGGAGGAGTGTTAGCAAAGGTGAATTGGTTCCAATATTGGTCCCATTCATTAGGACCTTGATATGGCGATCCGGCGTAAGAGTTTGAATCGCTAGATATCTCGATGGGATGTGCGTGCGATCCTGATGGCGGCATTTCTTGATCGGAGTCCTCATCCATTGGGTTGGGTTGATCCAACTGGTTCTGATCAGCTGTGGGTGTGTTAAAGTAATGGTTAGGGTTAAACTCATCATGATATGAATGATGAGAGTGATGAGAGTGGTGTGATTGGTGCGAGTGGTATGAGTGGTACGAGTTTTGGGTATGGGTAGGTGAATGTTGCGCTAGTGGCCAGGAATTCCCCGAATCCTCATAAGGATTCGAGTGATGGGGTTGTGAAGGGATGTGTCCAGATGGTCCTCCCCTCATTGGTCCTTTACCTCTTCCTCGTACTCTTGGCGGCATTTTCCTGTTAAAAGTCAAATAAAAAACAATACTAATAACTTAATAATGATATGAGTAATCCTAGGTCTAAGCCTAGACTCGGAAGTCTAAGGAATATGCTTGTGTAAGTTTGAGATTAAACATAAGAAGGCTAGTGTTTAATTCTCTCAAAAGTTGGCTCTGATACCAACCTATCACACCCCGGATTTCCAACCAATCCAAACACCGGTGGGCCCGGTGGGGAATATCGTGATGTAAGTTGATATCATCATAGTCAATTAAACACAGCACAATGGAATTCTTGGAGTTAAATTACTATTACAAACCAAATGTTCAAAGTACAAAAATAATATACAGACGACTTGTAAAAGAAGATCCACAGGCGGATCGTAAAATGTACAAAAATGTATAACGACTTTAGGGCAGATCTAAGGATTTGCAAGATCCTCTTATATCACTACCAAGCAGCTTCCAGCCTATTTCATATTGTACCTGCAAGCTTAGTCTTTTGAAAATACTTTAGCTTTCGCTGGTAAATACACCAAACTGACTCATTTTGAAAACATTTGAAAATGATTTTAAGTGCACATGGCACAAAATCTTTTATAACTTGGGAAAGTTACTTTGTAACCTTGTTAACAGATTCACATGTTTGTCCATACATACAGGGCCCTATACGGAGACCGAGACATGATTAACGAACTCACCACTTAAGAACTCACGAAGGAGTTATCCCCAACATTGTGGGTAAAGTTTTTCTTAGCATGAGCGTATGTCAGGTGTATGCCTACACCCCGCACTTAGGTCGTGGCCATTATCTAATGTAATGAGCCGAGGATATCCAGGACACAGTAATTAACCATAGATTTTAAGTTATTAAACAAACCTAATTAAAAAGGAATATGCGGATTTACTAGCCACAATCCGGCATTCGATTGATCCAATTTCCAACCAAGCGGTAATAGTTTACCGTAACCCAAGCCCGTATAGGAGAAATAAGTCGAAAGTATTTACTTGAGCTAGTCTTGATTTTATTATGCAAGATTTAATATCTCAGCCGTATCCAAAATGAACTAAGTGTAGATAGCATTTACCGGAAGGCTCTAGTCTAGATTATGGCATAAGCTAACCAATTAAATGCTAACGGTCTTAATTAAGTCATAGACTTAGACCGACTAGCGTACATGATTAAAAACGTATAATACACTAGATTAAGCGATGATTGGATAGAATGTCGTTTAAACCCAACAAGTTCTTTGACTTGTATAATATGGGTAAACCATAAGCATTCTGGATTTTGAAACTTAAATGATAA
Organism: Scalesia atractyloides; assembly: GCA_947069175.1. Lineage (NCBI taxonomy): Eukaryota > Viridiplantae > Streptophyta > Magnoliopsida > Asterales > Asteraceae > Scalesia > Scalesia atractyloides. Next base: position 9,340,739 of record CAMTDV010000028.1, on the reverse strand, counting down.
GGTTAAACCCGTTTCGATTAATTTCCGTAAACTAGTTACATATACTTAACCGAACGCATATAGGCGATATTTGGTAACTAGATAAGTCAAGGCCAAGTTTTATATGCTATTATATTTTAAATAATTTGTAATATATTAGTAGGATATCAACTTACATGCTCGTTAAGGTTTTAAAAACGAAACTATGCCTCATAAGGGCGTTTCGGTAATTATATACCGTATAAAAGGAACTTGAATATAGTTTAATGTTACGATCATAAGTAAATAGGAAAAAATTATTAATTTATGATGTAATATCAGTAAGAACATGATAATATGTGTAATTTATCATTTATGACCAAACTATACACCGAAGTGGCATTTTGGTCATTTTAAACATAGTATGATAGTTTATTTGGGATTCTGAGTTTATATCATGTACCTACTGTAAAAATATTTTAAATAAGTTTTAAAATCAGTAGGTAACAAGCCTTGGTTGGTAAATATGGTTTAAAACCATACTATGCGCCAAAAGACACTTATGTCGTAAAATGACGATTTGTGCGAAGTTTAGTAAAAACTGACATTAAGATCAGGTTTATATCTCCTAGATATGTTATTTAATATAACATATCAATAGGTAAAAGTTTTGATATGAAAAAATATAATTAAAACCATTTTACATGCCACAAGGGCTTTATCGTCATTTGTCGACATAATACAAGGACTTGTTCATAAACTCAGTTTATAATCTGATTTGACATCCCAAATAATCCTACTTATGATATTACATCAGTGGGTAGTTCATTTTCAAGTTCGTTATCATTTAAACCTTATTTTATATAAAAAGGGCATTTTTGTCAAAATGGCATAATTATGGAACTTGTGCATGAAATCAGATTCTGATTATGATCATGTAACATAACCGCAGGGGGTTATGCTACATCATATTACGTCATAATGAAACCTTAGCTCAATAGTTAACTAATCTAAATCAGGTCAGAATCGAAAGTCAAAGCAGAAGTCAAACTTTGCGACTTTCGGTTGCGACCCGACCCTAGAACTGAAATTGACGAGCCGAACCTATTCTTACATGTTCTAATAATTAGTACCAACTTGTTTTAAGTGTAAAAACATGTTTCATAACATATATAAGCTCAGATTATAATATTTCTGAAAAATGGCCTGGGTGACTTTTTAATATTAAAACTTTGATCCGTCAATTGGTCTAGCAAACGTGATCTTTAGGAGGTGCCCTTAATATGGATTAATACCTACCTTATTACGATCACTTAGCTATGTTCGTTATGAACAATGGCTGGACCATAATGGTCTTAACCGAAAGTCAAGGCGCTTTCCGTAAAACGCCTGACTTTTGATTATAAAAGCCTATAAACGAAAATGCAAGAGAAAGGAACACTTACACGTGATTCCTAGAATGAAATAGAACTAAGTTGGATGCTCCTTTCAGTTAGGAACTTCCAAGGAGGGAGATCGAATGAGAAATGAGAAAGGTGCAAGTTCAAGTGTTGAACAAATGAGCCTATTTATAGTTAGAGAGCTTGAAGGAGGTGATGCCAGGTGTTAAGGGGTGTTAGAGGGAGCTTACAAGTGTCCTAAAACGTGGCATAGCAGTTTGGAAGTCCATGGTTTTGAATCAAATGGTTTTTGGCAACATGTGTGGAGCCCAAGGCAATTTTCTGCAGACACATGCTTCTGGCGGGCAGCGAGAGGCTTGGCAAGGGTCTCTCGCGCCCCGCGAGCGCCTCGAGGAAACTTTCAGTCTTTGTCACATTCAGCCCCTCAACTTATTAAATCTCCTAAAACACCTTTATAGCATATTTAGCCCTCCGTAACCAATATTTGGCTACTCGGGAGTATGCCCGGACGTTGTTGAGCTCTTGGTTCGTTAACAGGTCACTGAGAGGTATAAATTAACATGTTAACACTTTTAACCCCTCCATTATCCAACTTTCATAAATTTACAGAATTAATCCCTCTCGTCCAACAAGTGGCACGTATGAGAGTTAGGACTTCGTAAAGGATCACTCAGAGGCTCATTATAAGCATGTTGACTCCGATGTCACTCAGAGGCTGGGTATGTTGACACAAATGGTCACTCAGAGGCCAAGTTTAAGCATGTTTACACCAATGGTCACTCATAGGCTAAGTTTAAGCATGTTGACACTAATGGTCACTCAGATGCTCTGTTTATGCATGTTGACATCACAAGGTCATTCAGAGACTTAGTTTGAGCATGTTGACACCTTTAGTCCTATTAGTCTTTAATATACTTATTATAAAAGTAATGACACATGTCACTATATTACTGGACACCATTTTACAAGGTGTTACATCCTCACCCCCTTAAAAGAAATCTCGACCTCGAGATTTTATTAAAAAATATGGGTGTATTTTTTTCGCATAGTGGACTCAACCTCCCATGCATATATGGGGCCTCGTAGGGCATCCCACTTAACCTTTACTATAGGTATCTTTTTCCTTCAGAACTTCTTAACATGTAGATCCTCGATAAAAATGGGTATCTCAATGAACCTCAGGTTTTCATCAATTTGCACATCATGATGTGACATTTCTAGCGACTCATTGGCTAGACATTTCTTAAGATTGTTGATTTGGAACACATCATGAATCCCACTAAGCTCCTTTGGCAGCTTAAGCTTATAAGCTACAACGCCGACACATTCGATTACTTCGAATGGTCCTATATATCTTTGGCTTAATTTTCCCTTCCTTCCAAATCTCATTACACCTTTCCAAGGTGATACTTTCAACATGACTTTGTCCCCTACTTGGAACTTAAGAGGTTTACGCCTCTTATCAGCATAGCTCTTCTGCCTATCTCGGGCAGCTTTGAGACAATCACGGATTTGCACAATCTTATCCGTGGTCTCCAGGACAATCTCCGGTCCTGATAGTTGGGCTTCCCCAACTTCTGCCCAACACATGGGCGTTCGACATTTTCTCCCATACATGGCCTCATAAGGAGCAGCCTTGATGGTCATATGATAACTATTATTATAGGAGAATTCTATTAGGGGTAAGTGGTCATCCCAACTTCCACCTAAATCAATCATAAATGCTCTAAGCATGTCCTCCAAGGTCTGAATAGTACGCTCACTTTGTCCATCCGTCTACGGGTGGTAAGCCGTACTAAAGTTTAATCTCGTGCCTAAGGATTGTTGGAACCTTTTCCAAAAGCGAGAGGTATATCTAGTATCTCTATCAGACACAATGGATACAGGCATACCGTGTAGGGACACAATATTGTCCACATAAACTTAGCTAATTTGTCTGAAGTATACGTTTCTTTAATTGGCAAGAAATGTGCTAACTTAGTCAGCCTATCTACAATGACCCAAGTCGTGTCATTACCACATTTGGTCTTTGGTAACTTGGTAATAAAATCCATTGTTACCATTTCCCATTTCCAAGTGGGAATCTCAAGTTGTTGTAGAAGTCCTGATGGTTTCTGATGTTCAGCTTTAACTTGCGAACACGTCAGACACTTAGCTACATACGTGGCTATGGATTTCTTCAAACCCATCCACCAAAAATTCTTTTTCAGATCCTGATACATTTTGTCACCACCAGGGTGAACTGGGTATCTTGAATTATGCTCTTCTTGGAGGATTAGATCTCTAATTCCTCCAAAGATTGGTACCCGGATTCTTTCAGTAAATTTAAGGATTCCGTCATTTCAAGACATTAACTGATCAACAGTTCTACCTAATCCCTCATTGGGAATATTAGCCTCTAACAGGGCTCGCTTTTATGCATCTAATAGCTTCTCATCCAAGCGATTTATGAGCTCATTTCTCTTAGCGTTAATCTTAATAGGTTTACCCTTTCCTTTCTCCTCAAGGCGTCAGCAACGACATTTGCCTTGCCGGGATGATAGCAAATTTCTCAATCATAATCATTAAGTGTTTCCATTCAACGACGTGTCGCATGTTCAATTCCTTCTGATTGAACAGATGTTGGAGGCTCTTATGGTCAATGTATATAATACACTTTGTGGCATATAAGTAATGTCTCCACAACTTTAGTGAAAATACAACAGCACCCAATTCCAAATCATGGGTGGTGTAATTTCCTTTCGTGCACCTTTAATTGTCGTGATGCATAAGCAACTACTTTGCCTTTTTGCATTAGCATACAGCCCATGCCAGTCTGCGAGGCATCACAGTAAACGATAAAATCCTCAATACCCTCAGGTAGAGATAACACAGGAGCATTGCTCAACTTGTTCCTAACCTTCAGTTGATGGTAACTTGATCTCAAATCAATCTTAGTGAAGTAACTAGGCCCTTGAAGTTGATCGAACAAGTCATCGATCCTGGGCAGAGGATAACGATTTTTGATCGTTATCTTGTTCAACTTTTGGTAATCAATGCACATCCGCATTGAACCATCCTTCTTTTTAATGAAAAGAATAGGAGCTCCCCAAGGTGAGGAACTAGGTTGTATAAAACCTTTCTCTAAAAGTTCATCTAATTGAATTCTCAATTCCTTCATTTCGTTGGTGATAACCGATATGGAGCCCTAGCTACAGGTGCTGATCCAGGTAGGATATCAATCCTAAATTCCACTTGCCTATCTGGAGGTAGACCTGGTAATTCTTCAAGAAAGACACCGGAATACTCCGAGATAACTGGAAGGTCTTCAATATTTGGCTTGGGCTAGTTGATAGTTACTTGTTCCAGGTAAATGACACAACCTTTCCGAAGACACTTGGATGCTTTAAATAGCGACACCTTGTCTGGCAATCCATGGTGTGAATCTCCTAGAATTATGATTATTTTACCAGATGAGGTTTTAATCTCGATGAGTTTCTTATCACAGGCAATACGTACTTGGTTATGGGATAACCAATCCATGCCTAAGACTACATCGAACACCGCCAATTTCATTGGCAGAAGAGATATAGCAATAGAATGATTCTTAATGGATATAGAACATCCATCAAGAATGGAAGATGCGGTTTATAAAGTTCCATCAACAAGTTCTACTTCATAGGTTATGTCTAGAGTTCTTATGGGCAAGTTTAATAGTTTACTAAACTTATGGTCTACAATAGATTTCTCTGAACCCGAATAAAAAAGACTCTAGCATATACATCCTTGATGAGGAATGTACCTGTTATGACGTTGTTGTCATTAACGGCCTACCTGGCATTAATCTGGAATGCACGAGCATTCCCTTTCTTAGCCTCTCTAGGCATTGCATCATTATTTCTGGGGTTCTTTGGGCAGCTAAACTTAATATGTCCTTTTTCATTACAGCCGTAGCAGACGGCATTCTTAAGATCCTTGCACTCCAGGGTCTTATGTCCCTTTTTCTTATAGATACCACATGGTTTAGCCTGTGGATCAATACACTGTCCCCAATGCTTACGCTTGCAATTTTTACATGTTGGCGTTACGCCCGACTTATCTTGATACCTTCTGAACCCAAATCTCCCTTATTCATTTTATTAAATCCTTGGGAGTTACCATCCTCTCTCTTCCTTTTCCGTTAGTCTCAGCTTTAACTGACTTTTGCCTCACCAAATCTAAGGTGAGGGAGAGAGATAGGTCAACAGCAGACCTATAGGTACTAGGCTGAGTAGCCTTTACCATGCCCTTTATCTCAGGCGCTAACCCATTAATGAAACACATAATGCGTTTGGGTTAAGGAGTAATTAAATAAGAAACTAACCTAGACAGGGAATTGAAGTAAGAAACATACTTCCTACAGTCTAGGTTTTTCATTGTGAGAGTCAAGAAGTCTGACTCTATCTTCTCCATCTCATGAGGTGGGTAGTAAGTCTCTTTTACTAGGTTAACAAACTTAGACCATCCTAAGTTGTATAGGTGTACCTTACTTGTCGATTGGACCATTGCCTTCCACCATATCAGGGCATCACCTTTGAAGGACTGTGATACATACTTTACCACATCTTTATTAGCACAACCGCTGATATCCAGTATTGTCTCCATCTCATCAAGCCATTTCAAGGCTTCTACAGCTCCCTTCTCTCCAAATCTTGGGGCTTACAGTAGACGAAATATATGTAGGTACATCCGTCGACTTATCATTAAATTCTAATTTCTTGGTTCACTCTTTGCATTTGAAGAGTGAATAGAGCTCTCCTTATGAGCTGAGGAATTTGGAATTGATAAGGGTTTGGAGTGAGTAGCCCTCAATTCTTTAAATTTTTCCATGGCCTTTTCCATGGCTTTTCCCATAGTTGCATCAATGCGAGCTTGGACATCATCGTTATCAATGGCTATGTTTTCAGCTTTGTTAGAGTTAATCTCTCGGTCGCTACTTTGCGCCTCATCCGAGTTAGCCATTCTTGAGCTTTGGTTCTAAACACCAAATTGAACTTTTCTTAGCCATGGTATTAATAACCATAATTGGCTTTAAAAATTGGATATACAAACCCATCCCCTAATCAAACTAGTGTGAATAATCACAACTCGTAGGCTCAACATTTCTATGAATGTTATCTATATTTGGCCTAGGTCTCAAAAGGACCATCAAAGGCAAATTACAATTTGAACATAGTCCATATATATTAGACAATGGATCGTAATATCATAACTGTCATTGTCATAAGACAATTATAAAGAGCTCATAGGCTTGTCACGAAGGATGTTAAAACATCGCTCATAGGCCTGTCACTAATGGACATATAGGTATGGCACGTTGGCCTGTCACTAATGGACATAAAATATGGCACGTCGTCCTGTCACTAATGGATATAAAATATGGAACGTTGGCCTGTCACTAATGGACATAAAATATGGCACGTTGGCCCGTCACCAATGGACATAAAATATGGCACGTTGGCCCGTCACTAATGGACATAAAATATTTTCATCGCACTGATGATATTAGCCGGGATCATATAGATCACATAGGCTATACAATAGGTTTTAGGACGTAGTCCATCACCTAGACGGTTAGTGTGGTTCCTCAAGTCACACTACCAGGAGTATGAACATTCTTGAATGTTAACATAAGAGTACCTTAATGGTTGATTAATAGTCACAGTCGCATTGAACTTAATGACTTGGAGGCTTGAACCTAGTCCACTGCCTCTGGATAGAAGGATAACTCTCCTTAACTATCATGATAGAAGGATAACTCTCCTTAACTATCATGATAGAAGGCCATTTTATCCTTAACTATCATTTATAAACTGGCCAAATATATGGTCTGTGCCACTTGGCTAATCAAAACCATTAAGATCTTTTGGAATTATATAGCAGAGCATAAATTTTGAGTAAGATCGAGATGTTAGCTTGAAGAGGATGTATATATATATATATATATATATATATATATATATATATATATATATATAATTTCAAAATATTTCATTAAATGACAATAAGAAATTACAATACTAGAAATAAATAAATGAAACAAACTGCCCATGCAAGGATTTAAAAAGAAATAAAAATGTCCATGAAGGGACTAAGAAAATAACAATGACCTCACAGGGACTAAATATAATAATAGAAGAGACTACATTCATCCTTCTTTCCCTTAACCAACTTGGAGAGCTTTTTGAAGAACTTATTCGTCTTCTTCTCCGTTTTCTCCGCTTGTTGTTGCATCTCCTTCATTCGTTCCAAGGCCTCATTGATGGCCTCAAGTGCCGGTGGAGGTTGTGGTTATGGTTGTGGCATAACAGGATACCGGTACCCATAACTTGGATATCCAGTGGGTGGATAAGCATGTGACAAATGGCAAATAACTAGTAATTCCGTACAATCTAATCACTATTTTTAGTACATAATCTAATGCATTATATCGTAATTTGATTACGTAACTGAGTCGTACATCGTATACTAAGAATTAGGGCAAGTAAATCTGATCATAACATATACTGGTTTCCGTTACGACGCGGAACAAACCAAACACTGCCCTAAAAGTGTTGGTAGAAAGTGTTGGGCGCACTATTTGCGGTGGCACTAATTGTGTCGGCAAAACCGCTAAAACAAATCAGAACAATGAATAACGGCATGCAAATGCCATACCTGAGTCCATATATAAATGAAAACATTGATATGAGATTAACCATTACAAAAAATACATAAATTTCTGGTACAACGCCTAAATTGCCAAATTGTCCGTTTCGACCAAAAATGCGACAAACGTCAGTTTGTCTGCAATACTAATTCGGTGGATTCTGGATGTTAGAATAATAATAAAACAAGGTTAATCATCCTAAAATAATGTCAGAATAGCAAGAATGCACAAAAGATATCGTTTCTGGTCATTCGACAAACAATGCACCACTCGACCGGAAGGCACCGTTTGTCGAAACGACGAACATTTTAGTGGCCGATAGCCTCATTAATGCATCTAGCGAACTAGTTAAGCCTCATTTGGAACTCAGAGTCCATTCAACTAGCATGAGGTCCCGAAAACACAACTTTCGGAAAAGCTCGACGATGAAATATAAAAGTGCTGATATCAAGCGAACGATCGATCGAAAGACATTTCGGCCATCCTAACTCATTGTATATTCGTCTAGCGAACTAGTTATGCATATTTTTAGGTCGAAAGTGCACTAAGTAGATACCATGACAATTGTGGTAGTCGAAAACAAAAGCTTCCGGTACTAAATAAATAAGTTCGTTTATTAGCGATTATTGCGTCGACGAACTATCTAACGACATTTCCGTCACCCGAAACTTATATGAGGGGACCAAGTGGATTAATTGGCATATATTAACACTCTAATTCCTAATTATATGTTAAGAATGCAAGATCAATCCCTAATCACAACACTTAAACTAATGACCAAAACATCTAATAAATTAACATGTGTCATAAATAATATTTACACTTAACCCCCCAATGTGGGCCCCTACCCACTTGATTATGTTGAAAAATGCTAGATTTAAGGAATGGTGTGTTGATTTGAGATGACACTTGAAAGGTGATTAGATATATATCATCACCTGCACTAATTATCTTCATCACTTTCACAAAAAAAATTGAAACCATCCCTTCTTCCTCCCTCATTCCCACGGTCACAACCACCATCCTTAAGCCACCATTTAGCCACCATAAACCACCACATTACACTCACTTTAAAGCCTCTTCAACACCATTCAAGAAGCTAGCAAAGGTGGAGGACCATTAGGGCTATCTTGGAGCTTCATTTTCCTTCTAAGATCATCATAAACTTGTGCACCAATTGTAAGGCAAATTCTTCCATAATCTAGCTTATTTTTATGTCTAGATTAATGATGTACAAATTGATCATCTTGAAAATGAAGAAAAGATAAACCAAAAACCCTAACTCACACCATAATAATAACACTAAATATTGTTTATTTTGTATTGATTATGTGTTTATATGGTAGTTAGTTAGCATGTTGATGTTGTTTATGTTAAATTAGGGTATAAAAGTTAGATGATCTTGTATGATCAAGTATGAAAATGAAGATTTAAACATGATAATGTTTAAATCTAGACAAGATCATCAACTACATCATCCATGACGATTACTACAACTTAAAGATAATCTTACTACACATGAATGATTTTTATAAGAAATAAACATTATGATTTAAGGTGTAACCATCATAAAAATGTGTAGTAATCAAGAGGTTCCAAGAAATGGACTTGATTAAATGATATGACAAAAGTGGTGATTTAAAAGAGTTGATAAATGTTGAAATCTCATCATGTTCTTAATGAGATTTTACTACCAAAAGGCCATGAATGATGATACATGAAATGTTGTAAATAAATAAAGGAAAGTTTGTGATAGATTGATGATCTTGATTTTGAGTTTAAACAGGTTTTAAATACGTTTTTGTAACGTGGAAAACGCCATAGTTTAGGGGAAACTATGGCGAAATTTTCTAAAAATCTAATCGCGATTAAGACATGATTAATGGGGTGATTAGCGGGACTAAACGCGATTAGTAACTTAAAACATCATTAAGAAAGTTCTAATGACAAGGGTTAAACCCTAAATACCCAAGTATTTAACAAGTTTTATATATATTATATTATATATATATTACAAGTAAAAATAAGTAACTTTTATAAATATATATATATAGTTACTTGGAAAATAAAAATATGTATACATATTTTGTCACCAAGAATCTTGTATAAATACATATGTGTATTGTATGTGTATGTATTTAGAAGCTTAGGGTATTCACAATAAAAATACCCACTCATATACAAAAATACAATCACTTGAAAATAATACCAAGTGTTGGTGACATAAACAAATATATTCTTACAAAGCGTCGAAACAATAATCGGACAAACGGAGCAATGCGGACTATAGGTGTACCTGCACAATTACATCGTTGCGTCAACGACCAACGGGTGAATCGCTGACACAAAAAGCCATTACGACGACGAGCGATTGTCGACACGAAAAAGCATGTAATAAACGACGCCGCCGACGAGTCTAAAATATATAATTAGACGTTTAACATATATATATGTTATCGAAATCAAAATCCGGAAAGTTAAAAATATAAAAGAATTTACTAAGTGATTTATTAGAAGTTTACAATATATACTTATACTCTATAGTTAGTAAAAATTTATAAGTATAAAACTTATAAGAAAATGGGCTCTTAAAAATGAGTTAGGGCTAGGCCCAATTTATAAAAGACATGGGCAAGGCCCAGTAGCATAAAAACATGGGCTAGGCCCAAAGACATAAATTACATGGGCTAGGCCCATTGACAAGAAAACACGGGCTAGGCCCAATGACATGAAAACATGGGTTAGGCCCAATAGCAAGAAAATATGGGCTAGGCCTAATGACATAGAGGACATGTGAAGGGCAAGGACCAGTTCACACACGATCTTAGAATAACAATATATATATATATATATATATATATATATATATATATATATATATATATATATGAGAAATATATATAACAATATTAATCGAACAAACAGATTACCCACACTACGATAACATTAAAATTTGTTCTATCATAACAAAGAAATAAATAACAAGAATTCAAGATTAATAACGAGTACAAGGTCCATTGAGGACTATGTGCCTAATAAACTTAATACACATGTAGGTTACACACCTGTACGGACACCGACCGTTACTAGTACAACGTACGGAAAGCAAAATTGTGAGTTCATGTCCCTCCTTTCAATATTTCAAAGTTTTGTTTTAAAACTATCGAGGGGAAATACATGTCATAACAAACAGTATGTTAGCTATGGGGTTAGTTGATAACACAATCAATGTGCATAAGTAGGATGATTAACAAGAGTAACCATTAATCACTTAATGACCAAGGTGCAAAAGGTATAGATCTATAGAGTTTGAGGCATGTTCCACTCCTGGTTGGTATACCCTTGGGAGTGCTTTGGTGATCTCAAATGATGTCAAAAGTTGTCTCGGTTTGGTTACTTACTTATGACACATATGTCAGGGTGCTAGCTACACACTGATAGATCCTTAAACTCTGTGAATGCTAATAACATACTCAAATTTCATTACTAGATTACAAGCATGATATTTTACAGGAAAACAATAACTACATGAACTCGCCAGCTTTGTGTTGACTTTTTAAAATTACATGTATTTTCAGGACACAAGACTTGAGCTGGTGATACACTTCGGGATATGGGAAATGACATGACAACGAATGCCACCTTTTGGATGACTCTTCTCTTATATCCCAACTTCGTATGGGTATATAGGAGTCAAAAACTCAACATGCTTTTACGATGAAAACAATCTTTTATTATGATGTAATGTATTTCAAACCACATTTTTGTGACAATCTTACTCTATTTGGAAACTCATGATTTCACTTTTGGAAACTTGTAAACATCGGTTGCAAGTTACTATAAGCATGGCATCGTTCTTGATTTACAGTTGTTTACATGATTGGATGCAATGATTACCTCATAGTCACACGTTTGAGCTTCTGCTAGGACCAGGGTGTGACAGATTGGTATCAGAGCTTCGATTGTAGTGAAATGGGGAAAAACTTTTATTAAAGTTTGGTCTACAATCACTAAGGGCGCTCACATGAAAAGAAAGCTTATAACGACACAAAATGTTTTCGGAAGTAAGACAAAAATGACAAAAGGTTTTCATTGTGTCACGATAACATGAGGATCTATCACCCGAGCGCAGCCATAAGTAACGAAAAAGGATCAATACATGATTAGTCTATGAGAAATAGACACATTATATTATAAGACTATGCGTCGTGGACATGTTACAAAAGATAGAAATCCTGGCTAGATGGGATTTTATGTGCTTTTTATATATATATATATATATATATATATATATATATATATATATATATAAAATTTATTTTATATATTGTTGTACGGAATATTTTTCCAAGAATATCGACCTCGCGTCTATTGTGGAGCTTATGGCGAACGTGGTTCCTAAGTGAGACCTTAGGATCGATTCGACATAAGGTGGTTGCTTTTCTTGTGGATGCGGAGATGCCTGGCTTCGGTCGTAACAAAGAGGCGGAGGTGGTAGCCTTGGATGACAACTCTATTAGTGGGACGAGGTCCATGGACGATAGCATGTGGACCATCAAGAAGGTCCCTTCTATGTTGAAGGTATGTTGACAACAACATCCTTTCTCTGACTGATCGTCGTTCTTGAACGGTAGAACACTAGGGTGACCATGCAAGGCAATTTATTATTACGGGGGCCCACGTAATAATAACTTGCAGTGGATGAGAATCCTGGTGGGCTATGCGTGTCAAGTTAAAGATCACTACCCATTCGAAGTTGTAAAGTTGTTTGAGTTTTTATCTAGTGGGACACTAACCGGGGTGGTTACTATAACACCCTACAATACAGAAACACCATACGTATTTGTTCGCATCTAACATTCGATCTATATCACGAGTCCATTGAGACTAGTCATCTAAACAAACAAAAAACTGATTGGCCACCCAAGGAGGATATTTCCTCAATGGTCTAGAGTTCTTGTACATGGGTTGGTTCCATGGTGTCTATGGCATCTCATCTTATTTATTGGAAAGAGATTTCATTAAATTCTTTCGCTTGACATTTGTCTTATTCCAAGTGATGGTATGGCACGAGCCATGCTTCAACAGCCTCATTGCATTCTATTCGATATCTATGGAAATTATAACAATCTAGCTGGAGCTCGTGGAGCTCAAGGGATATCAACGTATTCGTCACACGGGTGGATGTGGCAAAGGATTTTTTTCCTACTTTGGACGATCGAAGCCCATGAAGTATGGAGTACATGTTGTAAGGTTGGAGATGACCGTTTGGTTTCTCCTCCTCAACGAGTTATATTTCCTTTCCAATTAGACATATGGCGTACACACAAGAGGTACCATGAATTTTGGATTGTTGTTATGCACGTTGTCTTGTCTCAAACATGTATGAAGAATGCAATCTCGAGATTTCCATGACCGATGACATTCTTTATTCTTAGGCGCATGGTAGACTATATTTATCCAAATATATCTCTAGCTTCTTTTGATATTAGGTATTTAGAGGAAACATAGCGCCGAAAGGAAGGTTACACCCAAAAAAGGTTAGTTAATCCATGGCTTACTGGGTAAGTCGAACTAGAGTTCTTATGGAAGGACATAGGTTGCGGAAATCTCACGGCACAAGGGTAACTTAGTCGACACTAGTGGCGAAACTAGTAGTATCGGTAGTTCAAATGGTTCGAATCCTAATATATTGGGAACAAGTGGCAGCGCTACACCTGAAGATGCGATCATACAAGGTTTTAAATTCTAAGGCTTTCTCGGACTGTAAGTCGCGAGACCTCATTGGTGCGAGAGGTGCGGTAGGTTATGCCCGCTAAATAAAGACAACAGAGTAGGTTAGCAATGCTAGTAAATGCACTCCTGAGTAAACGACGAGGTAAGCAAAGAGTCTCCTGCTGAATGCAGTATTAACTTGGTGAAATCCTCAAGTAGAAACTTTAAGGAGTGATACTACGAAGAGGTTATCATGGGAAGAACTCAAGAATCTTATGCGAGAAGAGTATTGCTTGCTGACTGTAATTCCAAGGGTAGAAACGGGATCCTAGAACTCGATCATGATTGCAGCCAATGTTGTTGGTTACACTTGACGCTTTCACGATCTCTCAAGGGTTGTTCCATGCTGGGGAACACTTGATATCAAACGCATTGAGCGCTACATTTGGGGTTTAGACTCTAAGAACCAAAACATGACCACATCATCCCTCCCTACCTTCATCACTCAAACAATAACTCTTCGCAGTTAGTCTCACCAAGGACGTAGTGAGAATGGGAAAATATCAATGAAAGGTGCGGAAAGGAAGGAAACGCATGTGAATCTACTAGAGACGAGAAGTGAAAATACACACACCTTAAGGCAGGATCGAGAGTGAGTAACAAATGAAAGGGAACTCCCGTATTGATAGAAATGAAGACAATTGCATCCATAATTGATGCTAGCACCAAGAAATATGCTGATAACTTACTGAAATCCTAAATGTGATAAGTGAAAATTTCCTTAAGAGGGACTTGCAAAAGTGCCAAGAGTAGAAGTGTGGTGAATCAAGACACAAAACAGAAACCAATAAGTTAGTAAGACTCAACTAAGAACAAGGATGTTAAGTGTGGCATGAAGCCACTTCAAGCACGAACGTCTTAGGAATGAATCAAGCAAGTGAATTAAAGTGTGAGTGAGCAGAAACTAGGGATACCCCACAAGATCCTGATGTCGTCATGCGTACGTTCTACTCTACATTCATTAGTGTCAATTCTTTTTTATACCAACATCGAGCTTAGCTAGTGTCTTTAGGTGTTAAGCTTATACTCCAATTAGAGTCTTGTAAATTAGACACGTTTCCAAGTTAGCTAATGGAGAATTAGCATTAGACTCGTCTCGTCAATACGAATTCATTGATATATAATGTCCAATTTTTTTTCCTAAAAATCACACGATTCTAACCTTGCAATTGGTTTGTAAAATTGTTAATGGATCAATTTCTGTGTACCAAAACGTTTATTACTCAGCCGGTTAACTTCCCACCTTTTCGAGTTCAACTCAGAACAGTACCCAATTCGAAACAATAGTCCGAGATGGTAATCCGAATTGCTATCCGAGATGGTGATCCGAGATACACAGTTTTGATACCTGAGTCATGAGGAATCATTAAAAGATCACCGACATGTTTCCTATCAACCAACATCTGGCATCCATCTTGTTTGATACCTGTCCTGATTTTAGTTCATCTCCATAGAATTCAAAATATACTTGACCTAGAGTCAAGTAAGATAGACGTTCTCCTCGTTCTATAGGATTTGCTAACGGTAAATTAGTCAAGTCAGGGAAGTTTAAAAAAAGGATGCACTTTGGAACATGGAGAAAAATAATTTAATATCAATATTTTACCCGTTTATCTGGGTTATTGCGACGTAGCTTTTGGCATAAAACTGTTGATGTATAACCGAGTGGAAGTAAGATGTCCCGAGAAAACTATCCGCATCCCCCCTGCCAGACGAAGAAACATTTGTAGCACACAGAGAGAAAAACGAGACGCCCTTACAAATCATTAATAGCATGAAGGCCAGAAGTGCCTACAGAAAGGTTGCATAGCCTTTCTAGCTCACGTAGTCGATAAGGAAAATGAGGAGCCAAAATTGGAGGAAATAACCGTTGTGAAGGAATTCCCTCTGTGGACGGGGATCGAGCTCCCGAAATGAGCAATCGATCTAATCTCACTCAACTAGCAGAGGTGGAATTCATTGCTAGAGAGGTAGATATGACAAACAAGATAGAACTTACTGTTTAACTGCTTTTGATTTATTAAAGATGTTCAAGTTACAGATGCAAGTAAACAAACTGACAGAGCTTCGCCGTATGAAATGAAAAATCCGTTTTTTAGCTCTAACACAACACTTCCCTATTTATAGGTCGACATGACTCGTACTGAAGTGCGTCCACTAACACACAAACAACTATGATTCGTACGAAATTGTATTTCGTACGAGTGACTGATTTCGTACGAAACACTCTCCTGTTTCATGCGAATCACAGTGTAACACATATAAATTTTACGTTTTCTTATTTAAACATTAACTTGTAATCCTATTAAACATTACAAATATATCCTAGACGTAGGCAATAGACATTATGCACCAACAAACTCCCCCTTGGATGTTGCCGTAGTCTGGATAATCTTCAAAACATCAATTCGATTTGACTCTAACGCCCAAAAAATCTCTTTAACGGTTTTCGACGTTCCTCAGAAGAAATAGGAGTTTGATCGGTAAGAGGACGTCGCTTCAAAAACTGAAAACTCCTTAACGATGCTACCCTTGAACGTTCAGCGATCTGAGCTTCCTTTTCTCCAGTCTTCTTCAACTCCTTCTTCTCAATCTTCCTCCAGGTTGTCTTTTAGTTCGATCCCGAATGAATATCATTTGCAAAGCACACATTTACAACCTTTTGAAATTGAAGTGCTTGCTCCTGATCCTTTTCTTCAAAACTGATCTTGCTATAAAATAAACATTCAATGTCTTTCTTCGAACAATTTACTAGCCACATGGGGTCTAGTACTCGAATGCCTCGCCACAACCCAAATATTCTTTTGTGTGCTATGACGGCTTTGGTTAATTCCTCAGTTATCTTCTACACATCTTCACCAGGGTGTACACAAATAACAGCCTCACCTGTATTAGAATCGTAATGCCACCACTTGAAGATCGTATAGAAATCTTGCTCCATTTTAATCATCGGCATGTTTTTCAACACTGGTGGTTTCTTCACTATCAACGTAATATCTTTCCCTTTTGCCACTGGATCTTCTTTAGTAATACGACGCGGATAATGCGGTTTCAGTGAACAAAACCATGCTTCGCTTCAAATTTAATCAATCTCCACAATTTTTGGTCATGGGACTTCATCTTTAGGTTTATCATCTTTGTTTGCACAAGTTCCTTAATGTCCCAATATGGCAGAGTTTTGATGTCACTTAGATATCGGAAGTATTGAATCCCAAATTCTCTCTTAATAGCATAAACATCCAGCTCTTCAATCCAACCCCAACTCAAAATATCTCCCAAAGAAATATCAGCATCTCTAGTAAAAAATTCCAGGGGTCTTTTAAACTTTCATTTAGCTGGACTCTCTCTAATCCATTTCTTCTTTTGTTCGATAATCTCAGCTGTAGACATCTTTTTCTGGAATCGTTCCTTCTTTAACAGCTTCCGAAACTTTCCTTTGTAATACTTCAGAAATCTCTGCTGTGAATAAATCGATAAACATTGGTAAATCCTCTGTACCCTGAATGGCATCATTAGTATCTTCATCAGAGTCACTTTCAACGACAACGTTATCATAAACATTTGCGTCTTCAATTTCCTCAAAAATATAATCATTCGGTTCGAACACCTCTATCTTGTTTAGCTCATCTTCAAAGTCAAACTTTTCTCCACTAGTTCCAAACATTTCAGCTATCTCTGCTTTCGAGTAACTATGCACAAACTCTCCCTCTTCTACATCATGCTCAAGGTATAAAACAAATGGCTTTTGCACAACAGGAACATAAAATGTAACATTCTCTGTGAAGATTCCTTCTTGCTGAGCATCTATTGATTCATCAACTTTGTTTATCCCTTCCTTTTCAGCAACTTGATTTTCAGAATCATCAAAATACTCGGAAATATCAACTAATTCATTAATATTTGAATCTATTACACGAACACCCGATCCACCCACATTATCATCATCATTTCCATCATCCAAATCACTACAATCTTTATCATCAATGTCAACTTCTTCAGTATCTTCTATCTCTTCCTCCATTTCTTTTTCTTCAACCAATTCTATACTATATTTTCCCATCTTTTTCATCAACCACTCTCGATGTCATTGGGAAATATCTAGAAAATCTATATCAACATCAACAGGCTTTCCTATCAGAATAAAGTTCTTCGGTTCCTTGTACACTACGATATCCCAACACTGTACTGGCCCAAATTCAGCTTCTGGCACAACTTCTTCAGTCACAGAATCCTCAATAATCTTACTCTTTCCTTTCCCTAACGCATCAGATTGTTGTTTTGCCAACCGTTCTCTCTCTCAACTCTTTCTCTTGCTTCTTCACGTTCAATTTCATCAATCGCTGCAGATATACTCAAACCAAACTTCTTCTCAAGAATCTTCTCAAATACATCCATCCTTCGATTATTTCTTAACCTTTCTTCTTCATACTCTATCATTCGCAAATGCAACCTTTCATTTTCAGAAATTATACTTGCCACCATCGCTTCAAGTTGCTGTTTATCAACGACTAAACCTCCAATTCTTTTAAGCATCTCAAACTTCTCTACCGTTAGCAAGTTTATCTACTCTTGTAATTCATCGATGCGCATAACATTCATATTCACTTGTTTATGCAAATCATCAGTTCTAGGATCATCAAATCGAAACTCATCTCCCCCAGGTAGATCGTCTAAATTAATCTCATCAAAAAATGTTTGTGTATTAAACGGCTGTGATGTAGGATGAGACTGTGAAGCATGAGATGGTTGAGACTGTTGTTGAGCCGAATTTTTTGTTGTTGGTTGCTTGACAGGCTCTGGATCAGGCATAGGTTGTTGAACAGGTTCTGGCACGAATTGTTGCGGTGTTGGTTGTTGTTGTTCAGGTTCTTGTTCAGGAACTGGTGATTGTTGTGAAGATATCTCTGGTTCAATATGTGGTTGATCTGGTTTGAAATGTATATAATGTAGTGGAGATGGAATACTTTGTGTTTGTTCCTCCATATTTGCTTCAGTAGTTTGCTCAGCATCAGCTTCTGTTGGATTAACAATCGGAGATATGCGAGCTGCAGATCTTTTCATCCTTCTCGGTCTTTTCTTAACTGGAGTTCTAAAACCAGATTCAAGCTCAGATTCAGACGGAACGTAAGTAATATCGTCTTCACCGGTTGCCTTTCTTTTTTCGTTTTTCGACTTTTCTCTTCAGTTCATCTTGACGTTTCTTTTCCAATTTCTCCGCTCTTCTCTTTTCTCATGCACACCTGTCCTCTGAATCGGTACTAGAAGATAGTACTTCTTCAGCTGCTGTCGTGTAGCTCCAAAAGCCTGACGTTCTATATCTTCTGCCATTTTTTCAACTGTTTCTTCAATCTCAGGTTCATCCCTCAATCCTGATCTTTTAGCAGTAAAAGCATCTTTTCTCTTTCTTCCTTTGTATGTAGCCTTACCTCCTTTATCTCCGTCTTTCACAAACCACGGACTTCGCTTTGCCACAAACAAAAATAAAGAATCACTTCCTCCTCATCGTCACCACTATCATCTTTCCTCCATTTTCCAGGTGCAGGTGAGATGTAATCTTTATTCAGAATAGCACCAAACATTGGTTTAGCGGGGGGAGTGGACTTCAAATGTACGTTCATCTTTCGCAAAGACTGAACATCCATATGCTCAAGTTTAAGCACATCATCAGAAGATTTCTTCAAGTCAGGATGTAAATAGTCTAACATCATCTGTATAAACCTCGAGTACTGCAAAAATCTTTCCTTCTGAATATTTTGTATCATCTGAGTAAATATAACTTTTGAAAAGTTATAAGGAAGATTCAGCACCAGCGTGGTAATCATGCACATCTGATAATCTACTAAGTCATCAAATCCACCCTTCCCGTGACCCAAACAATGAATAATAACATGTGCCAGATATCAAAACGGAGCACTTAGATTACTCTTCTTAAAAGGAGCAGCATTCACAAAACCTGAATATCCCATCCTGTAAAACATCCTTTCATCATATATTCAATAAAGCCCGTTGGATCATCCTTGTTATCTTTAAACTCTAACACTTTCCGAATCAAATCTTCAGTAATCTTTACTTGAATATCCACATCGTTAATCTTCACTACTGATATAATGGCATTGTCATCAAGACTATATTCCGCAGCATTCCAGAAATACACCACATGTGACAAATATACAGTATGTCTTTCTGTAATCACTTTTGTCACTCTAATTCTGGTAAGAAAATCCAAGATACTTCGGTATGCAGCTATTTCTGGGATTTTAGCATCTGTGATACAACATATGTTATGTACTGGCGAAAACCTGGATCTCTTTGCCTGTTCAAGAAAAATATTCAACAGTTAGAAATTTTCAAACTTTCAAAAATTCTTCACTGATTCGTACAAAACTCTCAATTTCGTACGAAATACACAGTTAAACAAAAGTGTTAAACTTTCAAAATTTCTATTTCTTGTTTTATACAAAATCTTTTTATTTCGCCTGAAATTTCCATTTGATCGGAAATTTTTGAACATTTAAACATTTTTCTCTGTTTTGTACGAAATCTTTCTTTCGTACAAAAACTTCATATGATAAACCATTTGAAAGTTGAAGTTATGTTATTCATACGATTCATTTGTTTCGCACAAAATTCTTTACTTAAAAAATTTTCTTTGAAATCTCATTTTGTACGTAACAGGTCACTCGTACCAAATCTACTTCGTCCCAAAATTTGTACAAGTGTAATCCGATCCTAAAACTTGTTGTTTTTAGCAAATTGATAGTTGATTTTCAGGTTATAAGATCCGATATTAACGGTTTTGTGATCAATTTCAAGTTTTACCGGTCCAATTTCCCTAGATCTAAGTTTAGTCTGAATCGTACAAAATTTTGACATTATAACAGTTAGATCGTGACGAAATTACCTTGCCCATTGTACGAGGTGTGCAAATCAACCTCAACAATGTGAATAGCAAGCACAAGAATCATGAAATGAAGTTTTAGAAATGAATCGCACAAAAAACTCTCTGAATCGCTCAATAGTGCTCAAAGAACAGAAATCTCATTTCTGTGCGAACCAAAAGGGTATTTATACTTTCCCTGTTTCATACGAAATCTTGTGAATCGTACCAAATGGTTACCCTTTGTTTGGTACAAAAAACTCCTTATCCGCATGAAATTTGATTTTGTACGAATCAAATCTAAAAAAAAATTTAAACTTTTTCAATTTCAATTTTTGTTTTTGTATTTTTCATTCATTTTATCAAAAATTTTATCTGTTTCAAAAATCCACTTGACTAACCAAGTCCAAGTTAATGACCCTGGTTATCCAATTTGCCTTCCAAGTCCAAGTTAATGACCATGGTTGACCATGTTTGACCAAACATATTTATTTTAACATGTAAAGTTTCAAATTAATGCACTTTCTGGATATTTTAGTAAACTTTGTTGCTAAAAATTAGCTCCCAACCCATGATTCCAAGCTTTCTTCAGCAAGATGTTGCTATGAATCCAACCATCAGTATTTTTTCATCGGTAAACAAAAATAAAACTATTAAGCTAAGAAAACTAAAAATCTTTTTGGTTTTTTTAAGGAATAACAACATTTTTTTGTGAATTTTGCGTTTTCAGAGGATCATTTCAAACATTCATATAAGTCATCAGTACCATTAGTCTAGAAACACCTTTTAAGCTTTTAAACAAATTTACCTAGATTGCCAATATATTTATCCATTTAAAACTCTTCTCGTTTCTCAACTGTTTCAAGATATGTTAAGGTATTATTAGAAACATGAAATAACTGTGTTTCCCATCTCAGAATACACTCCCGTATCGAGATTCCCAGAATGTCATATTACACGTGAATATATCGAATTGATATCTGTATATAGGATGAATGCGAGACCTTGAGAGCTCAGGTTAGTACTACCGTACAGACAAAGAGATGAAGGCTCGTCTTTAGGTGGTGTTCCATTAAGGAATCTTTTGTACTGCAAATGTCATATTTGCATAAGACATAATCATTTTATGCAGTTCTCGGTGAAATAATACGAAAGTATTATATGAGTTCTAGGCCATTGCTTCCGCAAAATCAGAAGAACTCGAATAGTACCCCAGATATCAATCAAATATAAAGACCTAGTATCGCAAAATCTGGCATTCTCTCAAACGAAATTTCAGAGTAATAAGTCCATATATCCGAGAGATGTTAACCCATAAGTTAATAAGTTTTTGTGTTTTAGGTTTATATCTCAATAACAATCTACTGAACGAGTGAAGTCTATTGGCATATCCATAGTAAGACTTGCTTAAACACTTTTAAACAATACAATTCTTTAGCATACTGTGACTATCATTTTTGATTTACTATGATCACTCTTTTTACACAAAACTCTTTTTGATGTTTTAAATGTTTTTGTATTTTCCTTAAATATTCTCCCCCTAAAATCAAAAACATATTTTTGGATTTTTAAGATATTAGAAGAAAGAATGTACAGAAAACGTTTAACCGATGACAAATTCACATCAAGTCGTCATCATCCTCAAACTCAACCTCAAAAACATCCCCTGAGATCATATTTTTTAAACCATTTAGCTTTAACAAATTTTTAAACTTTGTTTTATTAAAAACTTTGGTATAAAAATATGCTTTTTGGTCATCAATGTGGATTTTCTCAATTCGTACCAACTTTTTCTCGTAACAATCACTGATAAAGTGGTGTCGAATCTCGATATGTTTAGTACGTGAGTGTTGACATGAGTTTTTGGTGATATTGATTGCGGCCTGATATTTAGGCGTATCAAGAAATTGCAAACCGAAATCTCTCATCTGTTGCTGTATCCAGAGAATCTGAGCACAACAACTGGATGCCGAAACGTATTCAGCCTCACAGGTAGAGAGAGCGACCGCGGTTTGTTTCTTGCATTGCCACGTTACCAAACGGGTTCCGAAGAACTGGCAGCCGGCCATTGTAGATTTTGTATTTAGTTTGCAGCATCCGAAACAGAATCCGAGTAACCTGCAAGATTAAAATCATCATGTCTAGGGTACCACAAGCCGGTGCTTGGAAAACCCTTTAGATATCTCATTATGCGTTTAACGATAAGCAGATGTGACTCTTTTGAATTAGACTGATAACGGGAGCAGAGGCACTTTGGATACATGATATCTGGTCGAGAAGCAGTAAGATACATCAAGGATCCGATCCAGCAAATCCAACATATCCTCCTCGAATAGCTCTAACATCATTGAGCAATGCAAGCATTCCTGTCATGTGGCGAAACGCTCCACTATCCATGATCCATTTTGACAATATGGAACGTTGGAGCCCCTGCAACACATGATTAACCAAATTTATTTAAACAGAGAGACCCAAGCCTGTTTGGTCTTGGGTGGGTTTGGAATGTCGAACGTTAGACCCACTTTGTTCTTTTCAATCTTTTTAAGCTCAATATTGTTTGGAACAGAAGATTTAAGTTCAACCTTGGATGATTTGTTGTTAACAATTTTAGCAACCTATTTCTGTGTATGTGATTTAGCTTGTTTAACATAAAATTTTGAATCTTTTTGTTGAACTTTGTGTGATGTTTCACCAATTTTAAATTTAGATTGAGGTTTAATAATTGGTTTAACACTTTGATGAGATTCAGTTTTTCTTTTAAGAATTTGTTTCGGCATAACCATGGGTGCTTTTTGCTTTTCATCCTTGGTGAACTTTTCTGGAGAAGAAACTGATTTTGAACTTTCTTGTGAATAATATCGTGCGATATGTCCAACTTTCTTGCATTTAAAGCATGTTCTGCTGTCCTTATGAACAGAGGTATTCAAAACCTGTTTCTATTTTTGTTTCTCTTTTTTCTTTAAGAAAATCATCATTTGATTGAGTACCAATGATTTCCTTTTCCTTCTCGGTTGTTGTCCCAAATACAAAATTAATTTTCTTTGTAAAATCCAATTTTTGGGACATGTTGGTTTTATGTTGCTTCTGAAAACCCAACCATGCACGCTTGTTTTCCGGATATTCTCCATTTTTTCGATAGTAAGATCGGTTGTCAGTTTTTGATTTAGAATAGAAAGATGAATCAAATTTGTCTAAATCATCATGACTTACCTCCATCAGCTTGAACATTTTATCAACACAACCTCTTTTCACATTCTTGATAGGAAAATCCTCATCCAAAAATAGTTTATCAGATCCTTTCATTTTATAAACTATGACATTAGGATCATCATTTAAACTATTTTCTGATTTATCATCAGATTTTGACTTCGCAGACTTTTCAGACTCAGCCACTTCAGATTCATTTGTTAACACTTTTTCAATCACATTTTCTACCACTTCAGAATCACATTCACCATCATTTTTAGTGTAAGTTATATCGATATCCTCAGGCAACTGTTCGGTTTTCAATTTAAGATTTAACGCCTTTTCCACCCCAGATGGATTTTTGCAAGCATAACTGTTCCACATGGGTGGAGGAACTCGATCATAACTTCCACTCTTTGTTTTACCATTTTTAGATTCCTCAGTATTTTAAATTTTTAGTAAAATGTGATCTATGATGTATGAGCATATGGAATAACTAATTAACAGTTTGTTAACTCGTTCGGTTTCAATTCTCATTTTCTCAAGCTCACTTTTAAGCTCAGCAATAGTGTTTAGATGAATATTAATTGCCATTTGTTTATCCATCA
This sequence comes from Scalesia atractyloides, assembly GCA_947069175.1. Lineage (NCBI taxonomy): Eukaryota > Viridiplantae > Streptophyta > Magnoliopsida > Asterales > Asteraceae > Scalesia > Scalesia atractyloides. Next base: position 9,316,268 of record CAMTDV010000028.1, on the reverse strand, counting down.
CTGTTGCTTTAAGCATCATACGTGTTGCGTCATTTTCTCTGAGTGATTTATTATTTTGTTTAACAGACGCACTCAATTTGTCATATGCTTCCTTTGTGGTTTTGTAATCGCTTGACAAATTATCTGTTAAACTTTGCAATTCAGCAAATCTTTTGTCTTTCACAAGACACTCACCACATGGTTCATCACACTTTGAACAAGATTTTTCATTTTCAGATGACTTGTTTACCTCATTTCCATTTGCCATGCACGCTTTAATGATGTCTTCTTTCAACAATTCCTTTTTCTCATCTACTTTGACATCTTCAACCGGTTTCTTTTGCACTTCATCTGTTGAATGTTGAGTAGGTGCGAAATATTCTGCAAAAGTTTTTAAAACATCTTTAGGCAAAAGATGTTTGAATGAACCATTCAACAGCTCCTCTTCCTCTGATGAAATATGATAGTAATAATCATCATCCTCAGGTCCTTCATCAAACGATGCCTCCGATTCTTCTTCTGGTTCATCAATAATTTCAGCCACTAATGCCAAACTTTCTCCTTTCGAAATAAACTTGTTCCAATTAAACCCTACGTCTTCTTCCCAAAGCCTATTCTTTAGTTTCAGGTTGCTTGTCTTCAATCGGCACGATTCTTGTTCTCGGTTGTGGTCGGTGATAGATCGCTCTTTTGTAATAGTCATCTTGGAAAGGATTTGATTCCCTTGAACCTCTCGGTTTTGACATTCTCTTTTAAAGTGACCTTTCTCCCGACATTTGAAACAAGTAACTTTAGATTTATCAAATCCAAGTTTCCCATCCAAACCTCCCAAATTTTCTTTACTAGTGATTCCATAAATCGTTGTGCTCGTCGAACGATCGAAGCCATGCACCATTTTATATCTATCAACTCCATTTCAACTGGATCAATTGATCATAGTCTTGTCGTGTCATTTCAGAATTACCAATCTTTCCAGCAACAAGACTATCATATGAATCAAGAACTGAAGCAAGTAGAGACATAAGTTGTTTTGCAATCTTTTCATCAAAATTTTGTGTGTTCTGAAAGTCAACGGCAATGTTGCATTGCAGAATTCTTTGACTTGTATTAGATGATGGAGTGGCTTGATTGTTCTGAGATTGATTTGATCCGAAAGAAGACTGTTGACTAGAAGGTGTATTTGGATCAACTGTTGGGTATGATTGAAAAACACTTGACTGAGTTTGAGGTGTGCTTGGTGAGCTATATGCACTGAACGCAGTTTGAATCTTTGGCGCTTGGATTTGAGCAGCAGAACTGTTTTTGAAATAAAGATTAACATCTTGTTGCATTTTAACAATCTTGTTTTTGGCCGTCTTTTGCATCTCTAATTCATGACCTTCCAATCTCTCGATAAAGCGAGGCAACGAGAAATTGCTGTATTCAACCCCATTCTTCAAAATGGTTAAGTAACTCGACCATTCACCTTGTGGCAGAGAATCAGCTAGTTTATCAACAAGCTCTTCATTTGTCTTCACAATTCCCATTCTCTTCATATGAACCACAAGATGACAGTATCGCTCAATTAGCTGCTTAACCGTTTCTCCTTTGATCAATGTGAATACATCAAACTCTTTGCTTAATAACCCTTTTGCTTTTGCGGAGTTGAGCACTACCTTGAAATTTAAGTCGAAGAGCATTCCATAAAGATTGTGCATCATCATCATGCTGCAATAAAGCCAAGATGTCTTCTTTGATCGATTGCTGAAGAATATTCATCATCTTCTTTTCGTTGATAAATCTTTCTCGTTCAACATCAGAGAATTGGGCAAGGGTCTTTTCAAGCCCTCTTTCACCAACTGGTGCGATGTATTTTGCCTCGATTGCAAACCAGCAAGTAAAATGATTAGCTTGCACCCAGTTCATAAACCTCTCGCTCCAACTATCAAAGTCTTCCAAATTCACAAGCTTTGGAGGTTTAGTCATTGTTCCCATTTCATTCTCTAAATTGATGTTTTGAGCTGCTGCAGTGGTAACAACCGATGTGGCAAACGCATTGTAAAATTCCTCAGACATTTTTCCTGCAAAAAGCTAGAACACACTTCCCGAAAATAAACAGATCAGATTAGAAAACTTTTTGTGCGGACAAAATATTTCGTACGAAATCAGAATTTTGTACGAAACAAAATTTTTTTGTGCGATTCAAATTTATTTCACAAAAAATACGATTTTGTACGAATCAATGAGTTTTTGTATGAAACAAATGTTTTTAACTAAGTAAGTTTTGGTACGATTAAGATTTTGTGCGATTCAAGTCATTTTATACGAAACAAGTTGAAATTCTGAAAAATTGTAAGATTTATGAAATTTAACTGATCCATATGAAATTTAATCTGATTCGTACCAAAATCAAGAACAACTTAATTTCGTGCGAAACTCGTACGAAAACTGCTTCAAACGATTCAAACTTCAAACTGACTAAATTTTATCAATTTCAAGATGATTTAGTTCAATTTTATGTCTGAATAATGGTATGGATTGATTAGATTGAAGATTAACTTAAATTACTAAAATCCTAGTCCATTTTGTCCATGAATTCGTCGGAAATTCGTCCAAAACCCAGCAAAGGTCAGAAAAATGATAAAGATGAAGATATGTCCAAGTCTGCACAGTAACTACTTGTTGTCTATCTGTAGATCAGATCTCATGGCTCTGATACCACTTGTGGACGGGGATCGAGCTCCCAAAATGAGCAATCGATCTGATCTCACTCAACTAGCAGAGGCGGAATTCATTGCTAGAGAGATAGATATGACAAACAAGATAGAACTTACTGTTTAACTGCTTCTGATTTATTAAAAACGTTCAAGTTACAGATGCAAGTAAACAAACTGATAGAGCTTCGCCGTATGAAATGACAAATCCGTTTTCTAGCTCTAACACAACACTTCCCTATTTATAGGTCGACATGACTCGTACTGAAGTGCGTGCACTAACACACAAACAACTATGATTCGTACGAAATTGTATTTCGTACGAGTGACTGATTTCGTACGAAACACTCTCCCGTTTCATGCGAATCACAGTGTAACACATATAAATTTTACATTTTCTTATTTAAACATTAACTTGTAATCTTTATAAACATTACAGATATATCCTAGACGTAGGCAATAGACATTATGCAACAACACCCTCTAAGTCTTTCCATCAGACTTGTCTGGATTACCTCCACAACGTCAAGTCCAATTCCGTATTGGTTTAATGCCAAGAGCTGCACCGGTGGCAAAAGCCTCCATACCGATTAGCTCCGTCATAAATGCAAAGACTATCTACACAACTTCAAAATTTGTTAGAAAAAGTATTCATTGGATTGAGTTCCTCACCATGGGGAGCTCTGGTGCCTTTTGTCGAGAAGAAAGATGGAACCTTCCGAATGTGCATAGGCTACCGGGAACTAAACAAGTTAACTATCAAGAACCGGTACCCATTACCAAGGATCAACGATCTATTCGACCAATTGCAAGGGTTGAGTTTTTACTCAAAGATTGATTTAAGATCCGGTTATCAATAGTTAAGAATCCAAGAGGAAAGTGTTCCTAAGACAGCGTTTAGGACTCACTATGGTCATTACGAGTTCCTTGTTATGCCTTTCGGCCTAACAAACACCCCCATAGTATTTATGGATTTGATGAACTGGGTATGTAAGCCATACCTCGACAATGTTCGTGATTGTTTTTATAGATGACATATTAATATACTCGCGAACCGAGGGAGAACACGAACAACACATGAGAAATATACTGGAGTTGCTAAAGAAGGAGCAATTATATGCCAAGTTCTTGTAATGCGAATTTTGGATTTGTGTAGTACAATTTCTCGGTCATGTGGTGAAGAGAATGGGATACACGTCGACCACACAAAGATCAAGGCTATAAAGAATTGGACCGCACCAATAACCCCCATGGAAATACGACAATTCCTAGGTTTAGCGGGATATTACAGGAGATTTATTGAAAATTTCTCAAAAGTTGCTCAGCCGCTAACCTCGCTTACACAAAAGGATAGAAAGTTTGATTGGGGAGAAAAGCAAGAATCGACATTTCAAGTATTAAAAGAGAAATTATGTAAGGTGTCGATATTATCACTCCCAGACGGTACCGATGACTTTGTGGTATATTGTGACGCATCACATCAAGGTTTGAGTTGCAAGTTAATGCAACGTGGAAAAGTCATCGCGTACGCGTCCCGTCGTTCATGAAAGGAATTATACCACACATGACCAAGAATTGGGTGCAGTGGTATTTTCCCTAAAGATCTGGCGTCAGTATTTAAATGGCACTAAGTGTACCTATTCACAGATCATAAAATTCTTCAACATATATTCAATCAAAAGGAACTGAATATGCGCCAACGACATTGGGTGGAATTGTTGAATGATTATGACTCTGAGATCAAGTATCACCAGGGCAAAGCAAATGTTGTAGTAGATGCCTTGAGCAGGAAAGAACGAGTAAAAACATTACGGGTACGAGCTTTAGAAATGACGATCTAGACGAACTTTATAGCTCGAGTGCGCGAGGCACAACAAGAAGCTTTGAAACTAGAAAACATTCCAGCGGAATCATTATGGGGAATGGAAAAACAATTGGAACCGAACAAGGATGGAACTCTATATTTCATGGGAAGGATCTGGATTCCCTATTATGGCGAACTGAGAGACTTGGTGCTGGAAGAAGCACACAAGTCAAGGTACTAGATACACCCAGGATCGGATAAAATGTACCAGGATCTAAGAGGGTATTATTGGTGGCTTAATCTAAAGGGAGATATTGCGATCTATGTTGGGAAATGCCTAACTTGTGCAAAGGTCAAGGCTGAATACCAAAAACCTTCTGATTTATTACAACAGCCTGAGATCCCGGTTTGGAAGTGGGAACAAATATCAATTGAGTTCATTACGAAATTACCACGGACCTCTCAAGGCCATGACATGATCTGGGTTATCATTGATCAGTTAACTAAATCAGCTCACTTATTACCCATTCGTGAGAAAACAGTACCGAGAAGTTAGCTGAACTGTATCTTAAGGAAATCATGGCAAGTCATGGAGTGCCAATCTCGATAATCTTTGATAGAGATGGTCGTTTCATGTCGCGGATCTGAACACTCATTTCAAACATCGTTTGGTTCTTGCTTAGATTTAAGCACAACTTTTCACCCGCAGACCGATGGTCAAAGCGAGCGAACCATCCAAATGTTGGAAGACATGTTTCAGGTCTGTGTAATGGATTTAGGCGGAAACTGGATACTCATTTACCGTTGGTAGAGTTTTCCCACAATAACAGTTATCACATCAGTATCAAGGCCACACCGTTCGAAGCACTATATGGACGAAGGTGTCAATATCCGCTATGATTGGCGGGAGTCGGTGACAGGCAACTCATTGGTCCCGAACTAGTATAAGAGACCACAGACAAAATATTCAAGATCCGTGAGTGTATCAAAATGGCCTGAGATAGACAAAAGAGCTACGCAGATCGGAGACGCAAACCATTATCCTTCAAGGTCGGAGACAAAGTATTACTAAAGATCTCACCTTGGAAAGACGTAGCTAGATCCAGGAAGCATGGAAAACTAAACCCGATATATATAGGGCTTTTCGAAATTCTGGCAAAGATCGGTACAGTGGCCTACAAACTAAAACTGCCAGAGGAACTCAATAATGTACACGACGCATTCCATGTGTCTAATCCGAAGAAAAACCCGACGAATGACACAGTTATCATTCTAGTGGATGAGATTCATATTGATGACATACTCTAGTTTACCGAGGAATCCGTTGAGGTTATGGAATGGAAAGACAAGGATAAGTTAAAACTAACTAGTCAAAGTTCGTTGGAACTCACGTCACGAACCCGAGTATACGTGGGAACGTGAATATCAAATCAAGAAAAAGTAGCCCCACCTGTTAAAGGAGACTTCTTCAGAGGATGTCTCAAAGTGAATTTCAGGACGAAATTCTTTTTAACAGGGGGAGTATGTGACAAATGGAAATAACCAGTAATTCCGTACAATCTAATCACTATTTTTAGTATATAATCTCATGCATTATATCGTAATTTGATTACATAACTGAGTCGTACGTCGTATACTAAGAATTAGGGTAAGTAAATCAGATCATAACATATATTGGTTTTCGTTACGACGCGGAACAAACCAAACAATGCCCTAAAAGTGTTGGTAGAAAGTGTTGAGCGCACTATTTGTGGTGGCACTAATTTTGTCGGCAAAACCGCTAAAACAAATCAGAACAATGAATAACGGCATGCAAATGCCATACTGAATCCATATATAAATTAAAACATTGATATGAGATCAACCATTACAAAAAAATACATAAATTTCCGGTACAATGCCTAAATTGCAAAATTGTCCGTTTCGACCAAAAAGGCGACAAACTAATTCGGTGGATTCCGGATGTTAGAATAATAATAAAACAAGGTTAATCATCCTAAAACAATGTGAGAATAGGAAGAATGCACAAAAGACATCGTTTCCGGTCATTCGACAAACAGTGCACCACTCGACCGGAAGGCACCGTTTGTCGAAACGACGAAGATATTAGTGGCCGATAGCCTCATTCATGCATCTAGCGAACCAGTTAAGCCTCATTTGGAACTCAGATCCCATTCAACTAGCATGAGGTCATGGAAACACAACTTTCGGAAAAGCTCGACAGCGGAATATAAAAGTGCCGATATCGAGCGAACGATCGAACGAAAGACATTTCGGCCATCCTAACTCATCGTATATTCTTCTAGCGAACTAGTTATGCATATTTTTAGGTCGGAAGTGCACTAAGTAGACACCATGACAATTGTGGTGGTCGAAAACAAAAGCTTCCAGTACTAACTAAATAAGTTCGTTTATTAGCGATTATTGCGTCGACGAACTATCTAACGACATTTACGTCATCCAAAACTTATATGAGGAGATCAAGTGGATTAATTGGCATATATTAACACTCTAACCCTAATTATATGTTAAGAATGCAAGATCAATCCCCTAATCACAACACTTAAACTAATGACCAAAATATCTAATAAATTAACATGTGTCATAAATAATATTTACACTTAACCCCCCCATTTGGGCCCCCACCCACTTGATTATGTTGAAAAATGCTAGATTTAAGGCATGGTGTGTTGATTTGAGATAACACTTGAAAGGTGATTAGATATATATCATCACCTACACTAATAATCTTCATCACTTTCACAAAAAAAAATTGAAACCATCTCTTCTTCCTCCTTCATTCCCACGGTCACAACCACCATCCCTAAGCCACCATTTAGACACCATAAACCACCACATTACACTCACTTTCAAGCCCCTTCAAGACCATTAAAGAAGCTAGCAAAGGTGGAGAACCATTAGGGCTATCTTGGAGTTTCATTTTCCTTCTAAGATCATCATAAACTTGTGCACCCATTGTAAGGCAAATTCTTTCATAATCTAGCTTATTTTTATGTCTAGATTAATGATGTACAAGTTGATCATCTTGAAAATGAAGAAAAGATAAACCAAAAACCCTAACTCACACCATAATAATAGCACTAAATATTGTTTATTTTGTATTGATTAGGTATTTATATGGTAGTTAGTTAGCATGTTGATGTTGTTTATGTTAAAGTAAGGTATAAAAGTTAAATGATCTTGTATGATCAAGTATGAAAATGAAGATTTAAACATGATAATGTTTAAATCTAAACAAGATCATCCATGACTATTACTACAACTTAAATATAATCTTACTACACATAAATGATTTTTATAAGAAATAAACATTATGATTTAAGGTGTAACCATCATAAAATGTGTAGTAATCAAGAGGTTCCAAGAAATGGACTTGATTAAATGATATGACAAAAGTGGTGATTTAAAAGTGTTAATAAATGTTGAAATCTCATCATGTTCTTAATGAGATTTTACTACCAAAAGGCCATGAATGATGATACATGAAATGTTGTAAATAAATAACAAGAAAATTTGTGATAAATTGATTATCTTGATTTTGAGTTTAAACAGGTTTTAAATACGTTTTTGAAACGTGGAAACGCTATAGTTTAGGGGATACTATGGCGAAATTTTCTAAAAATCTAATCGCGATTAAGACATGATTAATGGGGTGATTAGCGGGACTAAACATGATTATTAACTTAAAACATCATTAAGAAAGTTCTAATGACAAGGGTTAAACCCTAAATACCCAAGTATTTAACATGTTTATATATATATTTTTACAAGTAAAAATAAGTAACTTTTATAAATATATATATATATATATAGTTACTTGGAAAATAAATATATGTATAGATATTTTGTCACCAGGAATCTTGTATAAATACATATGTGTATTGTATGTGTATGTATTTAGAAGCTTAGGGTATTCACAATAAAAATACGCACTCATATACAAAAATACAATCACTTGAAAATAATACCAAGTGTTGGTGACATAAACAAATATATTCTTACAAAGCGTCGAAAAAAAAATCGGACAAACGGAGCAATGCGGACTATAGGTGTACTTGCACAATTACATCGTCGTGTCGACGACCAATGGGTGAATCAGCGACACGAAAATTCATTACGACGATGGGGGATTGTCGACAAGAAAAAGCATGTAATAAACAACGCCGACGACGAGTCTAAAATATATATTTAAACGTTTAACATATATATATGTTATCGAAATCAAAATCCTGAAAGTTAAAAATATAAAAGAATTTACTAGGTGATTTATTAGAAGTATAAAATATATACTTATACTCTATACTTAATAAAAAATTATAAGTATAAAACTTATAAGAAAATGGACTCTTAAAAATGAGTTTGGGCTAGGCCCAATTTATAAAAGACATGGGCAAGGCCCAATAGCATAAAAACATGGGCTAGGCCCAAAGACATAAATTACATGGGTTAGGCCCAATGACAAGAAAACATGGGCTAGGCCCAGTGACATGAAAACATGGGCTAGGCCCAATGACAAGAAAACATGGGCTAGGCCCAATGACATGACAACATGGGCTAGGCCGGATGACATAGAGGACATGTGAAGGGCAAGGCCCAGTTCACACACGATTTAAGAACAACATATATATATATATATATATATATATATTGAGAAATATATATAACAATATTAATCGAACAAACAAACTACCCACACTACGATAACATTAAAATTTGTTCTATCATAACAAAGAAATAAATAACAAGAATTCAAGATGAACAACGAGTACAAGGTCCATTGAGGCCTAGGTGCCTAATAAACTTAATACACATGTAGGTTACACACTTGTATGGACACCGACCGTTACTAGTACGACGTACGGAAAACAAAACTGTGAGTTCACGTCCCTCCTTTCAATATTTCAAAGTTTTGTTTTAAAACTATCAAGGGGAAATACATGTCATAACAAATAGTATGTTAGCTATGGGGTTAGTTGATAACACGATCAATGTGCGTAAGTAGGATGATAACAAGAGTAACCATTAATCACTTAGTGACCAAAGTGCAGAAGCTATAGATCTATAGAGTTTGAGGCACGCTCCACTCCTGGTTGGTATACCCTTCGGGGTGCTTTTGTGATCCCAAATGATGTCAAGAGTTGTCTTGGTTTGGTGACTTACTTATGGCAAGCATGACATTTTACAGGAAAACAATAACTACATGAACTCGCCAGCTTTATGTTGACTTTTTAAAATTACATGTATTTCAGAACACAAGACTTGAGCTGGTGATATACTTTGGGATATAGGAAATGACATGACAACGAATGCCACCTTTTGGCGGACTTGTCTCTTATATCCCAACTTCGTATGGGTATATAGGAGTCAAAACCTAAACATGCTTTTACGATGAAAACAATCTTTTATATGATGTAATGTATTTCAAACCACATTTTTGATGACAATGTGACTCTATTTGGAAACTCATGATTTCACTTTTGGAAACTTGTAAACATTGTTGCAAGTTATTATAAGCATGGCATCGTTGTTGATTTACAGTTGTTTACATGATTAGATACAATGATTACCTCATAGTCACACGTTTGCGCTTCCGCTACAACCAGGGTGTGACAAAGCAGGTGGGAAAGGAGACGGGTAAAGTGCGTTATGCATTACCGCTTGCATATAAGGGTCATGCGACAATGCTTGGTAATTTATCGGCGTAGATGGGTTAAAAGGATCATATCCAGATGTATCCGGATATGTAGGGATACGGTTATTATAACCTGTTGGAGTCGGTTGAACCACTGGTGATGGTGTTGGTTCCACCACAGGTGAAGCATTGGAGGGTCCACCTATTTGTGGGTCCTCGTGGATGGTGGGTTAAGTTTTGGGTAACTGTGGCAGCGAACACGACCGTTGATCTGCTCGTACCGACATACGTGCTCCACATTTCCTCCTTGGTGGCTCAGATGGCAGCTGAGGTTATTCCACCGGTTCTATGTGAACATCTTCTTGTATAGGAGGTGTTAGGGAGTGGTGGGAATGAGTGTTAGCAAAGGTGAATTGGTTCCAATATTGGTCTCATTTATTAGGACCTTGATATGGTGATTCGTCGTAAGAGTTTGAATAGCTAGATATCTCGATGGGATGTGCGTGGGATCCTGATGGCGGCATTTCTGGATCGGAGTCCTCATCCATTGGGTTGGGTTGATCCAACTGATTCTGATCAGCTGGGGGTGTGTTAAAGTAATGGTTAGGGTTAAACTCATCATGATATAATAAGGAGAGTGATGAGAGTGGTGTGATTGGTGCGAGTGGTATGAGTGGTATGATTTTGGGTATGGGTAGGTGAATGTTGCGCTAGTGGCCAAGTTTTCCCCAAATCCTCATAAGGATTCAAGTAATGGGGTTATGAAGGGATGTGTCCAGATGGTCCTCCCCTCATTGGTCCTTTACCTCTTCCTCGTACTCTTGGCGGCATTTTCCTGTTAAAAATCAAATCAAAAAACAATACTAATAACTTAATAATGATGAGTAATCCTAGGTCAAAGCATAGACTCAGAAGTCTAAGGAATGTGCTTGTGTAAGTTTGAGATTAAACACAAGAAGGCTAGTGTTTAATTCTCTGAAACGTTAGCTCTGATACCAACCTGTCATACCCCGGATTTCCAACCAATCCAAACACCGGTGGGTTCAGGTCGGGAATATCGTGAAGTAAGTTGATATCATCATAGTCAATTAAACACAACACATCGGAAGTCTTGGAGTTAAATTACTATTACAAACCAAATGTTCAAAGTACAAAAATAATATACAGACGGCTTATAAAAGAAGATCCACAGGCGGATCATAAAATGTACAAAAATGTATAACGACTTTAGGGCATATCTAAGGATTTGCAAGATCCTCTTATATCACTAAGAGCAGCTTCCAGCCTATTTCGTATTGAACCTGCAAGCTTAGTCTTTTGAAAATACGTCAGCTTTCGCTGGTAAATACACCTAACTGACTCATTTTGAAAATATTTGAAAATGATTTTAATTGCACATGGCAAAAAATCTTTTATAACTTGAGAAAGTTACTTTGTAACCTTGTTAATAGATTCACATGTTTGTCCATACATACAGGGCCCGGTACGGAGACTGAGACATGATTAACGTACTCACCACTTAAGAACTCACGAAGGAGTTGTCCCCAACGTTGTGGGTAAAGTTTTTTTAGCATGAGCGTATGTCAGGTGTATGCCTACACCCCGCGCTTAGGTCATGACCATTATCTAATGTAATAAGCCGAGGATATCCAGGACACGGTAATTAACCCCCGATGTTTAAGGTATTAAACAAAACTGATTAAAACGAAATATGCGAATTTACTAGCCACAATTCGACATTTGATTGATCCCATTTCCAACCAAGCAGTAATAGTTTACCGTAACCAAAGCCCGTATAGGAGAAATAAGTCGAGAGTATTTACCTGAGCTAGTCTTGATTTTATTATGCAAGTTTTAATATCTCCGCAGTATCCAAAATGAACTAAGTGTAGATAGCATTTATCGGAAGGCTCTAGTCTGGATTATGACATAAGCTAACCAATTAAATGCTAACAGTCTTAATTAAGTCATAGACTTAGACCGACTAGCGTACAAGATTAGAACGTATATACGCTAGATTAAGCGATGATCGGATAGAATGTAGTTTACACCCAACAAGTACTTTGACTTGTATAATATGGGTAAACCATAAGCATTCTGGATTTTGAAACTTAAATGATAAAGTTAAACCCGTTTCGGTTAATTTCCGTAAACTAGTTACTTATACTTAACCGAACGCATATAGGCGATATTGGGTAACCGGATAAGTCATGGCCAAGTTCTATATTCCATTATATTTTAGATAAGTTTTAATATCAGTAGGATATCAACTTACATGCCGGTTAAGGTTTTAAACGAAACTATACTTCATAAGGGCGTTTCGGTAATTATATACCGTATAAAAGGAACTTGAATATAGTTTAATGTTACGATCATAACTATTCTAGAAAAATAATTAATTTATGATATAATATCAGTAAGAACATGATAATATGTGTAATTTATCATTTATGACCAAACTATACACCAAAGGGGCATTTTGGTCATTTTACACATAGAATGATAGTTTATTTGGGATTATGAGTTTATATCATGTACCCACTATAAAAATATTCTAAATAAGTTTTAAAATCAGTAGGTAACAAGTCTTGGTTGTTAAATATGGTTTAAAACATACTATGCGCCGAAACGGCGCTTATGTTGTAAAATGACGATTTGTGCGAAGTTTAATAAAAACTGACGTTAAGATCAGGTTTATATCTCCTAGATATGTTATTTAATATAACGTATCAATAGGTAAAATTTTTGATATGAAAAGATATAATTAAAACCATTGTACGCCCCACAAGGGCTTTATCGTCATTTGTCGACATAATACAAGGACTTGTTCATAAACTTAGTTTATAATCTGATTTGACATCGCAAATAATCCTACTTATGATATTACATCAGTAGGTAGTTCATTTTCAAGTTCATTATCGTTTAAACCTTATTTTATATAAAACGGGCATTTTTGTCAAAATGGCATAATTATAGAACTTGTGCATGAAATCAGATTCTGATTATGATCATGTAACATAACCGCAGGGGGTTATGCCACATCATATTACGTCATAATGCAACCTTAGCTCAATAGTTAACTAATCTAAATCGGGTCAGAATCAAAAGTCAAATCAGAAGTCAAACTTTGCGACTTTCGGTTGCGACTCGACCCTAGAACTGAAATTGACGAGCCGAACCTATTCTTACATGTTCTAATAATTATTACCAACTTGTTTTAAGTGTAAAAACATGTTTCATAACATATATAAGCTCAGATTATAATATTTCCGAAAAATGGCCTGTGTGACTTTTTAATATTAAAACTTTGACCCGTCAACTGGTCTAGTAAACTGGTCTAGTCATGTTTGTTACGAACAATGGCTGGACCATAATGGTCTTAACTGAAAGTCAAGGCGTTTTCCGTAAAACGCCTGACTTTTGGCTATAAAAGCCTATAAACGAAATGCAAGAGAAAGGAACACTTACAAGTGATTCCTAGGATGAAATAGAACTAAGTTGGATGCTCCTTTCAGTTAGGAACTTCCAGAGGAGGGAGATTGAATGAGAAATGAGAAAGATGCAAGTTCAAGTGTTGAACAAATGCCCCTATTTATAGTTAGAGAGCTTGAAGGAGGTGATGCCAGGTGTTAAGGGGTGTTAGAGGGAGCTTACAAGTGTCCTAAAACGTGGTATAGCAGTTTGGAAGTCCATGGTTTTGAATCAAATGTTTTTGGAAACATGTGTGGAGGCCAAGGCAATTTTCTGCAGACACAGACTCAGATGCTAAGTTTATGCATGTTGACATCAGAAGGTCATTCAGAGACTTAGTTTGAGCATGTTGACATCTTTAGTCCATATTAGTCTTTAATAGACTTATTATAAAAGTAATGACACGTCTCACTATATTACTACACATGATTTTACAAGGTGTTACATCCTCACCCATTTAAAGAAATCTCGACCTCGAGATTTTATTCAAAAAGATGGGGGTATTTTTGTCACATAGTGGACTCAACCTCCCATGTATGATCCGCTTTCGGAACTTCTTAACTTGTCGATCCTCGATCGAAATGGGTTTCTCAACGAACCTCAGGTTTTCATCAATATACACATCATGATGTAACATTGCTAGCTACTCATCGGCTAGACATTTCTTAAGATTACAGATGTGGAACACATCATGAATTCCACTAAGCTCCTCTGGCAGCTTAAGCTTATATGCTACAGCGCCGACACAATCGATTACCTCGAATGGTCCTTCCTTCCAGATCTCATTATACCTTTCCAAGATGATACTTTTAGCATGACTTTGTCCCCTATTTGGAACCTAAGAAGTTTACGCCTTTTGTTAGCAAAGCTCTTCTGCCTATCTCGGACAGCTTTGAGACAACCACAGATTTGCACAATCTTTTCCGTGGTCTCCAAGACAATCTCTGGTCCTGATAGTTGGGCTTCCCTAACTTCTGCCCAACATACGGGCGTTCGACATTTTCTCCCATACAAGGCCTCATAAGGAGCAGCCTTGATGCTCGTTTGATAACTATTATTATAAGAGAATTCTATTAGGGGTAAATGGTCATCCCAACTTCCACCTAAATCAATCATACATGCCCTAAGCATGTCCTCCAAGGTCTGAATAGTACACTCAGTTTGTCCATCCGTCTATGGGTGGTACGCCGTACTAAAGTTTAATCTCGTGCCTAAGGATTGATGGAAACTTTTCCAAAAGCAAGAGGTATATCTAGTATCTCTATCAGATACAATGGATACCGGCACACCGTGTAGGGACACAATACTGTCCACATACAACTTAGCTAATTTGTCTGAATTACACGTTTCTTTAATTGGCAAGAAATGCGCTGACTTAGTCAGCCTATCTACAATGACCCAAATCGTGTCATTACCACGTTTGGTCTTTGGTAACTTGGTAATGAAATCCATGGTTACCATTTCCCATTTCAAGTGGGAATCTCAAGTTGTTATAGAAGTCCTGATTGTTTCCTATGTTCAGCTATAGCTTGCGAACACGTCAGACACTTAACATGTTGACACTTTTAACCCCTCCATTATCCAACTTTCACAAATTTACAGAATTAATCCCTCTCGTCCAACAAGTGGCACGTATGAGAGTTAGGACTTCGTAAAGGATCACTCAAAGGCTCATTATAAGCATGTTGACTCAGATGTCACTCAGAGGCTGGGCATGTTGACACAAATGGTCACTCAGAGGCCAAGTTTAAGCATGTTGACACTAATGGTTACTCAGAGGCTAAGTTTTAAGTATGTTGACACTAATGGTCACTCAGAGGCTCGGTTTATGCATGTTGACATCAGAAGGTCACTCAGAGTCTTAGTTTGAGCATGTTGACACTTTTAGTCCTTATTAGTCTTCAATAGACTAAAATAAAAATACAACACGTGTCACTATATTATTGGACACAATTTTTAAGAGGTGTAACATTTCAGAATTTGTGCAAATAAACTCATTCGACGATGCATCCATGGTCGTGAAGCCAAGCAAATTCTTCACCATTGTCAGCAGGACCATGTGGAGGACACCATGGAATAGCTAGCACCACAAGAAAGGTGTATGATGCAGGATTTTACTGGCCCATAATGCATAAGGACGCTTATGTATTAGTCAAAAATATGTGATGCATAACAATAGGAAGGCAACATATCAAGAAGAAATGAAACGCCACCAAATAGCATTCTTACATGTGAAATCTTTGACGTATGGGGATTGGACTTCATGGGACCATTCCCACCTTCTAGAGGAAACAAATACATTTTAGTGGCCGTCGACTGCATTTCTAAATGGGCCGAAGCTAAACCCTTCCACCCAACGATAGAAGAGTAGTAGTAAAGTTCCTAGAAAAACTATTCTCACATTTCGAAACTCCAAAAGCTTTAATCAGTGATAGAGGTATTCATTTCTGTAATCTTAAAAAGGAAAAAAAAACTCTAACACGTTATCGGGTCTATCACCACCTCTCGACAACATATCATCCTCAAACCAATAGTCAAGCTGAAGTAACAAATCGATGTCTAAAAAGAATCCTAGAAAAAACTGTGGGTCAAAATCGAAAAGAATGGCTAGACAAATTAGATGATGCTTTATGGGCATTTCAAACAGCCTATAAAACACCAATAGGGACCACAAGATATAAGTTAGTCTATGGAAAATTTTTTCACCTTACAGTAGAAATTGAACACAGAGCATATTGGGCATTAAAAAATGTGAACTTGGACCAAGAGATCTCAGGAAAAGATCGCCTAAAACAGTTAAATGAAATAGATGAATTGAGAATTCAAGCATATTCTAACTCTAAAATATACAAGGAATGCTCAAAAAGCATACGTGATAAGTATATATGCGGACCAAAAGAATTTAGGGAAGGAGATCAAGTGCTTCTCTTTAACTCAAGGCTACATGTTTTCCTAGGAAAACTTAAGTCCCGATGGCCTGGACCTTTCACCATCTCAAAAGTTTACCTCCATGGTGCGATAGATATTAAGCCTCCAAATGGAGAACCATTTAAAGTAAATGGACAAAGGCTTAAATTCTATGAAGGACTCCTCGAGGAGGAAACGGAAATGACCTTGGAAGAGGTAGATAAGTAGCAAAAAAAAAAACTAACAACTTGTATACATCTGTTTTGTTTTGAATAATC
The DNA here is from genome assembly GCA_947069175.1 of Scalesia atractyloides. NCBI lineage: Eukaryota > Viridiplantae > Streptophyta > Magnoliopsida > Asterales > Asteraceae > Scalesia > Scalesia atractyloides. Next base: position 9,299,483 of record CAMTDV010000028.1, on the reverse strand, counting down.
CATCTTTTAGCTATATTTTGGGAAGATTATAACCAATGGAAGAATCTACAAATTAGGTAAACATGAATCTAGTAACAAGTGGGCGGATAAACAAGGGCACATGAAAAAAATTAAATTTTGAAGAGATACGGGGTCGTGCCTCGGAGGCACAGGGCCGTACCTATTTACAAACGAGATAAAACCCTTCTGGCAAACCTTTTTTTCATAACCGCCATGCCCCGTTTCTCTACACCCACTGGTTCTCTACTACTTTACACGCTTCCCTTCCAAAATCTACCAATAAGGAATGGCACCACACAAATGGTTGAGATTTACAACGGAGCACGCTAACTGCACAGAGCGAATGGAAATACTTAGGGCCCGTACGTAAGAGCCGCCAAGGCAAGTCTATTACGACACCTTGGACACAGTTGGCCAGAGAGATCGTTATGACAACCTCGTCACAGGACCTCTTCGGTTATTTCTTGAGGCACCATTGCAGTCTGTTTATGAATTCAATATTGGATTTTTAAGCACTTTCACCCTCAAGAAGGATATCGAGGATATGTATGATAGTGAAGATGTGATGTTTCGATGTGGTGGTAAATGGTACGGGATTTCGGTTGCAAAGTTCGGTATGGATGTGGGGCTCTATTTCGAGGATGAGATTTCCGAGCCTATCTTCTACGATAGTATCTTTGAGTTGCCCGCAAACTCACGCAACACATGTTGGGCAACCTTAGGAGATGGGGTTTACAATCCAAGCAGTACCAAAAGCACCAAGATTCGAGACCCGCTTATTCGCTACATTCATCGGGTCCTGAGCGGTACTTTGTGCCAGAGGAGAGATAGTGGAGGTGTGGTAAATCTTCAGGAGCTAACTTGCCTATATTGCATCCTAAACCAAGAGCCTTTGAACTTCGTGTTGATGTTATTGATGAATATGGCCACCAATGCAAGAGCTACGGCTCCAACGCCCATATTTTTTGGTGGCTGGATAGCCTGAGTCTTCTCAGACCTATGTTAGACGCATCCCACGAAGCTTCTCAAATGGGGTGGGCGTCTCTTGGGCCGTCATATTACTCTGCCATAGTCTGAACCTCATGCGGTAATGGTCTCTTGCGCTGCAAAGATAAAAAGGAAGGGTTTGGAACCCAAATGACCCTGACCAGGTCCTCGCAATCTAAGATGATCCGAAACGTCCGTGACAGTACTCATACAGCTACGCCCCAGGCTTATCCTCTCAAGGTGGTGGTGATTTTCCTAACATGCACAACCTTTACAATCTTATGTAGGAATCACTCCAAAACTCCCGCAATGCCCTCACCACGGACCAAGGCATTAGCACCCGTGTTGGCGGGATTGAAAGGAATGTAGCCTCCATGCGTTCCGACATTTCATACATTTGGGAGCACATAGTGTACCGCGACGAGGACGAGAAAGAAGAGGAGATAGACTCGGACTAGAAGATCGTGGCGAATGTGATGTCAAGAAGGCGGCTGTCAGGTTAATCTCTTCTTCTTTTATGAAACACTTATGGTTTGCGGGCTGTGACCCATTTTGAACAATTTACTTTCCAAGTAATTTACTTTCTATCTTTATTTTCTATTTGTTTTGTTTGTGATGGATGATGGAACAAACAAACGGCCATAATGTATGATTTCCATTTCTCATATTTCTTGTTTTTGTGGTGTGCATATGCTTACAGGTACCTTGGGATGCTTGGAACCACCAAGCATACGACTCCCCGAGCTCGAAAAAAAAACCCGACATCCTACCATCTTTTCTAAAAACAAACAGTAGCCTTACACAGGTGTTACACCCCGGCTTTCCACAGCAAATCAACACCAATGGGCCCGGGTGGGGAATATCATAACGTAAGTTGATAACATCATAGACAATTAAACACAGCACAGCGGAAGTCTTGGATTTAAATTACTATTACAACCGAATCTTTGAAATATAAAATAATATATAGGCTCGTAATAGAAGATCCACAGGCAGATCATAAATTATACAAAGAAGAATATAAAACAGACTTTGGGCAGATCTAGGATTTTCAAGATCCTCTTATCACTACCGAGAACTTCCAGCCTATTTTCGTACTGTACCTGCAAGCTTTGTCTTTTGAAAATACGTCAGCTTTCGCTGGTAAATACACCCAACTGACTCATTTTGAAAACATTTGATAACGTACACACCACTTTGGATTCATGAACCTTGTTTTATAACTTGGGAAAGTTGACCATCTAACCTTGTTTACAGATTTACATGTTTGTCTATACATACAGGGCCTGGTACCGAGACCGAAACATGATTAACGTACACACCACTTTGGATTCACGAAGGAGTCAATTCTTCCCAACCTTGTGGGCAATGCGTTTTGAGCGTCTATCGGGTGTATGCCTACACTCGCGCTAAGGTCGTGGCCATTATCTATTGTATTGAGCCGAGGATATCAAGGACACGATAGTTAACCCCCGATGTTTAAGTTATCAAACAAAACTGATTAAAACAGAATATGCGGATTTACTAGCCATAATCCGGCATTCGATTGATCCCATTTCCGACCAAGCGGTAATAATTTACCGTAACCCATGCCCGTATAGGGGAAATAAGTCTTAGAGTATTTACATGAGCTAGTCTTTATTTTATTATGCAAGATTTAATATCTCAGCCGTATCCAAAATGAACTAAGTGTAGATAGCATTTATCAGAAGGCTCTAGTCTGGATTATGGCATAAACTAACCAATTAAATACTAACCGTCATATTTAAGTCATATACTAAGACCGACTAGCGTACTTGATCAAAACGCATAACGCTAGATTAAACGATGATTGGGTAAAACGTAGTTTAATCCCAACAAGTAATTTGACTTGTGTAATATGGATAAACTATAAACATTCTGGATTTTGAGACTTAAATGACAAGGTTAGGCCCGTTTCGGTTAATTTTCGTAAACTAGTTACATATGCTTAATCATACGCATATCAGTGACATCGTGCAACCGGATAAGTCATGGACGAGTTCTATATGCCATTACACTTTAAATAAGTTGTAATATCAGTAGGATATCAACTTTTATGCCCGTTATGGTTTTAAAGTGAAACAATGCCTTATAAGGGCGTTTTGGTAATTTCATACCGAATAAAAGGAATTTAAATATAATTTAATGTTATAACTATAATTATCCTAAAAAAATAACTTATTTATGATATAATATCAGTAGGATATCAATTACATGTGTAATTTATCTTTTATGACCAAACCATGCACCGAACGGGTATTTTGGTCATTTTACACATAGTTTATAGATTATTTGGGATTCTGAGTTTGTATCATGTACCTACTATAAAAAATATTTAAAATAAGTTTTAGAATCAGTAGGTAACAAGTCTTGGTTAATAAATATGGTTTAAAACCATACTATGCGCCAAACCGACGCTTATGTCGTCAAATGGTGATTTGTGTGACGTTTAATGAAAACTGATGTTAAGGTCAGGTTAATATGTCTTAAATATGTTATTTTATATAACATATCAGTAGGTAAAAGATATACTTTGAAACGATGTGATTAAAGCCATTTTATAAGCCACAAGGGCCTTATCGTCATTTATCGACATAATACAAGGACTTGCTCATAAACTCAGTTTTATCTGATTTGACATCCCAAGTAATCCTACTTATAATATTACATCAGTAGGAAACTCATTTTCAAGTTCATTATCATTAAAACCTCTTTTTATGCAAAAATGACATTTTAGTGAAAATGGCATAATTACAGAACTTGTGCATAAACTCATATTCTGATTATGATCATGTAATATAACCTCAGAGGGTTATGCTACATTATATTACGATCATAATGAAACTTTAGATCAGCATCTAACTAATCTAAATCGGGTCCGAATCGAAAGTCGAAGCAGAAGTCAAACTTCGCGACTTTCGGTTGCGAACCGACCCTTACAACTGAAATTGACGAGCCGAACATGTTCTTACATGTTCTAATAATTATTACCAACTTGTTTAAGTGTCAAAACAGGTTTCATAACGTACATAAGATCAATTTATGATTTTTCCAAAAAATGGCTTGTTTGACTTTTTAATATCATAACTTTGACCCGTCAATTGGTCTAGCAAACATGATCTTCAAGAGGTGCCCTTTATAGGGACTAACACCTACCTTATTACGATCACTTAGCCATGTTCATTATGAACAATGGCTGGACCATAATGGTCTTAACCAGAAGTCAAGGCGTTTTCCGTTAAACACTTGACTTTTGGCTATAAAAACCTATAAACGAAAATGCAAGAGCAAGGAACACTTACAAGTGGTTCCTAGAATGCAAACGAACTTAGTTGGATGCTCCTTTCAGTTAGGAACTTTCAGAGGAGGGAGATAGAGTTGTGAATGAGAAAGGTACAAGTTCAAATGGTAAACCTAGGCACCTATTTATAGTGGAGAGCTTGAAGGAGGTGATCCCAGGTGTTAAGGGGTGTAAGAGGAAGCTTACAAGTGTCCTAAAACGTGGCATAGCAGTTTGGAAGACCATGGTTTCGAATCAAATGGTTTTTGGTAATTTGTGTGGAGGCCAAACAAATTTTCTGCAGACACAGTCCTCTCGCGCCCGCAGCGCCCCATGGCCAGTTTCAAATTTTGACACTTTTAGCCCCTCAACTTATTAAACCCTCTTAAGCCTTCCTAAAACACCTTTTTAGCATTTATAACCCTCCATAGCCAATACTTAGCGTACCTGGGATTATGCCCGGACATTGTGGAGCTCTCGGTTCGTTAAAAGGTCACTTAGAGGTATAAATTAACATGTTGACACTTTTAATCCCTCCATTATCCAACTTTCACATGTTTACAGAATTAACCTCTCTCGTCCAACAATGGGCACGCATGAGAGTTAGAACTTTGTAAAGGATCATTCAGAGGCTCATTATATGCATGTTGACGTATCAGTCACTCAGAGGCTAGGCATGTTGACATATCAGTCACTCAGAGGCCAAGTTTAAGCATGTTGACATATCAGTCACTTAGAGGCTAGGCATGTTGACATATCAGTCACTCAGAGGCCAAGTTTTGAGCATGTTGACACCTTTAGTCCTTATTGGTCTTTAATATACTTAAATAAAAATACAACATGTGTCACTATACTGTTGGACATGATTTTACGAGGTGTTAGATTCTCGCCCCCTTAAAAGAAATCTCGACCTTGAGATTTTAATAAAAAAGATGGGGGTATTTTTGTCGCATATTGGACTCAACCTCCCATGTATAATCGGGACCTCTAAAGGTGTCCCATTTAACCTTTACTATAGGTATCAATTTCCTTTGGAGCTTCTTAACCTGTCGATCCCCGATCGAAATTGGTATGTCAATGAACCTCAGGTGTTCATCTATTTGCACATCTTTGTGCGACATTGCTAGCGACTCATCGGCTAGACATTTCTTAAGGTTAGATATGCGGAATACATCATGGATTCCACTAAGCTCCTCTTGCAACTTAAGCTTATAAGCTACAGTGCTGACACATTCGACTATCTCGAATGGTCCTATATATCTTGGGCTTAACTTGCTCTTCTTTCCGAATCTCATTACACCTTTCCAAGCTGATACTTTCAGCATGACTTTGTCCCCTACTCGGAACTTGAGAGGTTTATGCCTCTTGTCAGCATAACTCTTCTCCTATCACGGGCAGCCTTAAGGTGATCACGTATTTTCCCAATCTTTTCCTTCGTCTCAAGGACGATCTCAGGTCCTAATAGTTGGGCTTCCCCAACTTCTGCCCAACACACAGGCGTTCGACACTTTCTCCCACACAAGGCTTCATAAGGAGCAGCCTTGATGCTTGTATGATAATTATTATTGTACGATAATTCTATTAGGGGTAAGTGGTCATCCCAACTTCCACCTAAATCAATCACACATGCCCTAAGCATGTCTTCCAAAGTCTGGATAGTATGCTCACTTTGACCATCAGTCTGCGGGTGGTAAGCCGTACTAAAGTTTAATCTTGTGCCTAAAGATTGTTGGAAACTTTTCCAAAAATGAGAGGTATATCTAGTATCTCTGTCAGTTGCAATAGATATCGGCACACCATGTAGGGACACAATCTTGTCCACATACAACTTAGCCAATTTGTCTTAATTATACGTTTCCTTAATTGGCAAGAAATGTGCCGACTTAGTCAGCCTATCTACAATGACCGAAATCGTGTCGTTACCATGTTTGGTCTTAGGTTACTTGGTAACCAAGTCCATAGTTACCATTTCCCATTTCCATGTGGGAATTTCCAATTGTTGTAGAAGTCCTGACGGTTTCTGATGTTCATCTTTAACTTGCAAACACGTCAAACACATAGCTACATAAGTGGCTATGGATTTCTTCAAACCCAGCCACCGATAATTCTTTTTCAGATCCTGATACATTTTGTCACCTCCAGGGTGAACTATCTCGTATTGTGTGACCCCTAGAGGATTAGATCTCTATGTCCCCTAAAGACTGGAACCAAGATCCTTCCATTAAATCTAAGGATTCCATCTTTTCCAGACGTTAATTGATCAACAGTTCCGCCTAATCCCTCATTAGGAATGTTAGCCTCTAATAGGGCTTTATTTTACGCATCTAATAGCTTTTCATTCAAGCTATTTCTAAGCTCAATGCTCTTCGCATTAATCCTAATGGGCTTAATTCTTTCCTTGCAACTTAAGGCGTCAGTAACGACATTTACCTTGCCGGGATGATAGCGAATTTCGCAATCATAATCATTAAGTGTTTCCATCCAACGGCGTTGTCGCATGTTCAACTCTTTCTGATTGAACAGATGCTGGAGACTCTTATGGTCAGTGCATATAATACACTTTATGCCATACACGTAATGTCTCCATAGCTTTAGTGCAAATATAACGGCACCCAATTCCAAATCATGGGTGGTGTAGTTCCTTTCGTGCACCTTTAACTGTCGTGATGCATAAGCAATTTCCTTGCCTTTTTGATTTAGCACACAACCCATGCTAGTGTGCGAAGCATCACAATAGACCACAAAATCCTCAATACCCTCAGGTAGAGATAACACAGGATCATTGCTCAACTTGTGTTATAGAATCTCAAAGGATTCTTGTTGTTTCGGACCCAAAACAAATTTGACATTCTTATGGATTAAGGTAGTCAAAGGAGTGGCTATTCTTGAAAAGTTCTTAATGAACCTCCTGTAGTATCCAACCAATCCTAGGAAACTACGAATCTCCGTTGGGGTTTTGGGCACTTCCCAATTCATTATGGCTTCTATTTTGGCAGGGTCTACTTGGATACCATGCTCACTTACAACATGTCCAAGAAATTGGACTTCTCTAAGCCAAAATTCACATTTAGAAAATTTAGCATAAAGCTTCTCATGCCTTAGCAATTATAGAATGCACCGAAGGTGTTTCTCATGATCAACTTGAATGCTGTAGGTGCATTTTTGAGCCCAAAAGGCATCACTAGAAATTCAAAATGACCATATCTTGTCCTGAAGGCAGTCTTAGGAACATCCTCGTTCCTAACCTTTAGTTGATGATATCCTGATCTCAAATCAATCTTAGAAAAGTAAATAGCCCCTTGAAGTTGGTCGAATAAATCGTCGATCCTGGGCAGAGGATATTGGTTCTTAATTGTTAACTTGTTCAGCTCTCGGTAATCAATGCACATTCGCATTGAACCGACTTTCTTCTTTACGAATAAAATAGGAGCTCCCCAAGGCAAGAAACTCGGTTGAATAAAGCCTTTCTCTAAAAGTTCATCTAACTGTAATCTCAATTCCTTCATGTCCGTCGGTGCTAACCGATATGGAGCTTTGGCTACCGGTGTTGATCCAGGTAGGATATCAATTCTAAACTCCGCTTGCCTATCGCGAGGTAGGCTAGGCAATTCTTCAGGGAAAACATCGGAATACTCCGAGATAATCGGAAGGTCTTCAATACGTGGCTTAGGCTCATTGATAGTTACTTGTGCCATATAAATGACGCATCCTTTCCTCAAACACTTGGATGCCTTAAATAACGACACCTTGTCTGGAAATCCATAGTGTGAATCTCCATGGATGGTGATCGTTTCACCATATGGGGTTTTAATATTGATGAGTTTGTAGGTCCCCTAATCCGTATGGATCTTCACAGAATCGTCTATCCAATCTAGAATTCGGAATCCCCTAGACCAGATTTCACAGAAACCGAACAAGAACACGAACACGAACAAATACTTTCAAACTGTCTTCTATTGATTATCTAACACAATGTGTTTACAATCAATTTAAGACTTTCTCTCAACTCGCTGAAGTAATTCTCTGATCAACTGAATAAGCCACCAAACCAGCAACCTAAACCCTAATGCAAACCTCCCTTTATATAGAGACAAGTTTGCACCTGGGCTAGGGTTTCCCTACATGGATGCTATTGGGTCTAGGCCCAGTTCACCTACCATGTGCTATATGGTGTCTAATTCAGCCCAATTACTTCTAATTAACTATTACAAAACTAAACCCGCTAACCGTTTATCATTTTACTAATTACAAGATATCCAAAGAAAAAATCTAAGCTGTTGTCACAAATATGCACCAGCAAACTCCCCTTGACAATAGCTTCATAAAATAACTTAGTCTTTAGTCTTCTTGCAATAGCTTCATAAAATGTTGGTCTTTGGATTGCTTCAGCTTTAATAGCTTCTGTCAGCACTTCTAAGATATACTGGTTGTGCCTAGGTCAGCATATATCTAGATGCACAGCAGAAGGACAACCTTGATATCCCAGATGAAATAACGATATAAAGACCTAAAACCTCAGATTTTGGCAATCTATCAATGCAAGATTTAAGGTTATAAAACCATACGCCACTGATATGTTACCCACTCATACACAGTTTATTATATTTGTATCACAAAGGTAAGGTGATTATTTCATGCTTTTTGCCTACTGGTATATCGTATGATGAAGCTGCTATCACACTTAAGCAATATTAGTTTGAATTTCAGTGTGACAGTCTAACTTGCTGATTTACTATTATTTCTTCTTTTCCACACAGTGAAAACTCATTTTTTATTTTCTATTTTTATTTATGTTTTTTATTTTTGAAAAGCAGTAAATTATTTACAAAATATTCTTATGGAAAAATGGTTATTTAGGATTCCTCATCCTGTTGAGTTTGACTAAATGTTCAAAACGAGCCCTGTCAAATGCTTTTGTGAAAACATCTGCCAGGTTATCTAGTGTGTCGACTCGATGCAGTTCAATAGATTTCTTTTCAGCATAATCACCGTATAAATTGATGACGAATGTCAATATGTTTTGTGTGACTGTGTTTTACGGGATTGTTGGTGATTGAAATAGTGGCATTATTGTCTATCATAATAGGAGTACGAGTGAAATTCAAACCATAATCGCGAATCCGTTGTTGGATCCAGAGAACCTGAAAGCAACAGCTACCCGCAGCAATATATTCAGCTTCACACGTCGAGGTAGACACGCAAGACTGCTTCTTGCGTTGCCATGACACTAACCTCCCTCCTAAGAACTGACAACCACCTGTGGTAGACTTCCTTGTTGATTTGCATCCTCCAAAGTCCGAATCAGTGAAAGCAACAAACTTCAAATCACTAGCAGCTGGATACGATAACCCAAGTTTAGGTTTCCCATTCAAGTAACAAAGAATCCGCTTCACTGCTTTCATGTGTGACTATTTTGGATTCGCTTGATATCTGGCACAAAGACATACTGCGAACATGATGTCGGGTCTTGAAGTAGTCAAGTACATCAGAGAACCAATCATTGCCCTGTATTGAGTTGGATCAACATCCTCCACACTCTCATGATCTGGACCAAGATTGTGATTCTCACAGATAGGTGTATTGAAAGTAGCGTAATCCTCCATTTTGAAACGAGACAAAATGTCATACACATACTTCGTCTGATGTATAAACATCCCATCCTTCTTTTGTTCAACTTGTAAACCTAAAAAATAGGATAGCTCACCCATCGTACTCATCTCAAACTTGATCTTCATTACCTCCTCGAAATCATGATACATGTTCTCATCAGATGACCCAAAAATGATGTCATCAACGTATACCTGTACCAGCAGAAAGTCATCCTTCTTCCTTTAAATGAAAAGTGTACTATAAATCTGACCTCTTTCAAAACCATTGTTTAACAAATGTGCTAACAGTGTCTCATACCACGCCCTAGGTGCCTGATGCAATCCATACAATGCCTTATCAAGTCGATAGACTCGATCTGGAAAGTCTGGATCAGTAAACCCATCTGGTTGTGAGACATACACCACTTCTTGGACTTTCCCATAAAGAAACGCACTCTTCACATCAAGTTGGTAAACTTTGAAGCCCTTGAATAAAGCAAAAGCTAGGAACAGCCGAATTGCCTCCAACCTTGCTACTGGTACAAACACTTCATTGTAGTCAATCCCCTCTTGCTGATTAAACCCTTTCACTACCAACTGAGCCTTATTACTTATTACGATCCCTCGGTCATCTTTCTTGCACTTGAACACCCACTTAGTGTTTCCTTCTCTCCTTTAAGCAAGTCAAATAGCTCCCAAACTTTCAACTTCTTAAACTGTGCTAGTTCCTCTTGCATAGCTTCAACCCAACAATTGTCTTTTAGAGCCATATGAACATTCTTCGGCTCCTTTTGGGCAATAATACAACTATACAAACACTCATGAATCAACTCAGTCTTCTAAATCGAAGTAAACAAACAAGAACCTTCTAGCACACCTCTTCTTGTCTGAGCACCTGCAGCAGCATCACCTATGATGTTTTCAACTGGATGATCTCTTGTGTACACGTGTGGTAGCAATGGTGTCAACAACTAGATTATCTCCCAGATTAGATCCAACCTCCCCCTGAATGTTAGAATTACCAAACGGATTAGTGAAGTCCTCCCCTGAATAGGTTCAGACTCACTATCACCGGAGCCCTCTGGAGCTTCACTGGAAGAGGTTTCTAGAGTATCCGTCATCGATATACTCGATCTAGGCATGAAGTCACACTCTCCATCTTCACTGATCACAGGTTGGATCACTTGAGACTCATCTGCATTTCAAAAATCAGGAATATTAAATGATTTAAAAACACTGTCATAATCATATAATATAGGAGGACCACTCGTTGATTGTTAAGGTGAATAACTAGTGATTTCCATGTTAACACCACCTTAATGTTACCAGTTTTTGATTAAAAACCCTTTTATTCGGTGTTCCAGGCATATAGCCTAGAAAGTAACCCTCATCAGCTACCTTACCCGAATTTTTGCTTATCTTTATTTCACACAATGGTGCAGGGTAATCCAAATTGTTCAAAGCCTTTTAAGTTTGGTTTTCGGTTAAACAATAGTTCATAACATGTTTGGTTAAACCATTTAACCATCAAAACTTTGTTTAGGACATAACAAGTTGTGTTCACAACTTCTCCCTAGAAAAGAACTGGAAGCTTTAAATCAGATAGCATAGTCCTTGTGGCTTCAATCAACGTCCTGTTTTTCCTCTCAGCGACTCCATTCTGTTGAGTTGTATAAGGAGCAGAAAATTGATGTTCAATTCCTTTGCTAAGACAATAGAGATCCAGAATCTGATTCTTGAACTCCGTGCCATTATCACTCCTTATCCTCTTGATCCATGCATCATGGACATTTTCCAATTTTGTAAAAAGATCTACAACATCTCCGTTGTCTCATTTTTGTACCTAAAAAGAAAACCCATGAATATTGTGAGTAATCATCTGTGACAACTAAACAATAGTACTTTCCACATATGCTCCTTACGTTCACTGGACCGAAAAGTTCCATATGAAGTAATTCATAAGGGGCATCTATGGAATTTACTGTTTTAGACTTGTGAGGTTTCTTATGTTGTTTTCCCTTTTAACATGGAAGACATTTATCTTCCACGTGAAACCTCTGCACTGGCACCCCTTCCACTAAACCGTCTGTGCCACAGCAATGACTCAGCCTCAGATGCTTTTGATAGTAAACACGCCACCACAGTGGTAGAATCCTTAGCACCCATGTCCATGACATAAGTGTTGTTTGTCCTTGGCACTCTCATCACTATCCAGTCATCCGGTATCACCAAACCAGGTTTCAACATCAAAGCTTCAGACTTAGTAAAGTGGACCGAGTGACCCTTGTCGTAGACTTGAGACACGCTCATCAGATTGTGCTTCAGCTGCTCAACATAGTTCAATTTGTCCAGTGTGATCTTCCAGTTAGTCACTTTTCCTCGACCTGTAATGTGCCCGCCTTTAGCACCTGCAAAATTCACATAACCACCATCTATATTCTCAAAATTAGTCAACAACCTCGCATCCCCCGTCATGTGCCTGGAGCAACCACTATCAACATACCATAAGTTGATAATCCTCCTTAGCAGCTCCTGCACCACCCAACAAAAATTAGTTAGATTGGGGGACCCAAGCTGATGTGCGTGAATTAAATATATTTTTATTTCTATGATTTTCATTCACACAAATTAGGTTTTAAAATGATTTTTACCTAAAACCAACTACACACACAAAGGGGCAAGTGTACCCGTTAGGGGGTAGTACAGTCTGTCAGTAAGAACCGGATATCAATCCATCGACTCAGTGTCTCAATACTAGATTTTTGTTACTTTAAACCTGGTCCAATGGATGAATTGATTTCTTGACTTTTTTAACTATTATGAAAATATAACAATTAACTATTTGAATTAATAAAGAACAATAATTAAGAAAGGTTGCTTAAATTAAGAATCCACTAATAGACATATGACAACATTTAAGGAAAACTAACGGAGATGCAAGTTCTATATTCAACTAAGTTTCCATTCAAGGTCTCTTAGTTTTATAAATCCTGGGAAAATTATAATGAAACAACATTTTAATCACCTAAGATTCATTCTTTAAAGTTCTCTTGATAAGTTGATGTTAATCTTTAATAATGAGTTAATTGTTTGTCAAAACTCCTAACTCTACAAATTAAGGAAAACTAATATGAACAACACATTAATCACCCTAACTTGGTTTAAAGTAAATGACAACTTCAACAAGTTCTTGATATGAATAACAAGCATGGTCATGTTAGATAACAACCTTGGCCTAAATCATCAACCCAACATGAACACAAACCATAGAATCCATATAAACATTCATATGATCTTTCCAAATCCATATGCAAGAATTCATTCTCATATTCAAATCATCATTCTAATCATGTTTACATTTACGACTCCTAGTATCATGCTATGAATCAAATAAACAACTAACAAGATTCAACAATCATAATCTCTACTTGGGCTTTCCAACACTACATGTAAATACTTATGACCAAACATTCAAGAATAATGACTTTAAACATGAACATGCATTCCAAGAACAAGATCAAATATCATCATGAAGATTAACATACCGCAATCACCACATCTATTCCCATATTGTCAAATGTTCATTAGCTTAAACAAAATTCAAGCAACACAATTGTTTAGCCTAGAAGGCTCATACAAACTAAGACAAATGAAAAATAATGTAGATTGTTTATAAATAACAAGTGGAATACTACAGTTTAAGAAAAGATGATTGATAAAATGAGTTAAATATCAAGTGATACAACCTTCCTAAAGGCGCATTCTTCAATCTCCAAGCTTCCAATATCAGATTCTTGAGAGAGAAGTTCACCCAAATGCTCCAACTACCCTTCAAATGAGCTGAATTCACGTATTTAAGATACTGGGCATTTGGCACGACCGTGCCACCTTTTGGCATGGTTGTGCTTGGTAATTGGTAGGTGCCTTTCTGAGTTGTTGACCAAGTTTGATGCCAAATCCGGAAAGATCCCGCTAGAATTTCCCCAAGGTGGGACGACCATGCCAAAGTGTGGCACGGTCGTGCTTATCGATATCGTACTTGGAAATGATTATGTTGATCTCGGAAATTAGCTGATCAGAACTTGTGATAGCACGAGCACGGTCGTGCTTTAGTTGGCACGATCGTGCTAGATGTTGGACTAGCCTAGTTTGTGTAGACTGATGGTAGTGCTAATGATAGTGCCGGCTTCTGAAGGGTTGGCACGGTCGTGCCATATCTGGCAGTTTGGCAGAAATGTTCCATTTTTGCTCCAAATCGCTCCAAAAGCCTTCATTTCTTCACTGGGCCGAAGCCCGAACTTGTATTTTCACAAACAACTCAAATGATTACAAAGATCAATGAAAACACAACGAATTTCCGCATTAATGGGGAATATTTGACGTTTGAAAGATGTATAAATTCTTATACATCAAACATCCCCACACTTGAACTTTGGTTGTCCTCAAACAACCTAAGGTAAACAAAAATTCTCTCTCGGCAATCATCTCAACTAGCATTATATAAGCACAAAATAAATAACTTGGGTAAAACAAAACGGATTACTCGACATAAAAGGAAAAACCAAAAAGTATGTGAACTATGGTTATGAGCAATGATCCATCTTGACATCCCTACAAGCTCTCCTTACATCCTCGCACGCAATGTTCACACACACTCGGCTAAAAATATAAGAAACATACAATTCATAGAGTATGTTTAGAACACTCGATGCCAAGACAATGACTATGCGATATCAAAAGCTTGTGTAAGGATCAAATCTAAACACTTTACTAACACCTAACACAAATCAAGAGGTCTTGTGTGGGTTGTAACTTGGCTAGGGTAAAGGGTGTGGAAATGGATTTATAAAAGTGGCTAAAACAGCTAAAGAACGACGGCTCGACTACCTTGAAGCGAAGAAAAACAAAACTATCCAACTTTTTAATAACTAACCGAGAGCTAGCCAACCGCTTAGATATCTCCCCAAAATTTCTCTAACAAAGCCAATTGACAAGGCTTTTTCAACTTTGATTTTTTTAAATTTTTTTCACCACTTTAGAGGGAATTAAGTATGTCTACTTAGATAAAAACTCCAAGTTATGATCTTATGAATAATAAATCGATAAACTATACAAGAAGGCTTACAAGTTAGTCTTAACCGGATCGGGCTTTAAACCAAAAATGTGGGTTCAAAAATAAAAGGCTAATTTGGCTAATTGGTGATATTTAGTAGTTTAAAAGAAACGAAAGCGAAAGGCTCAAATTGGTTTAACTAAGGGTGTGATTTGGGTGCAGGAATAAATAAAAATGGTTAAAAAATAAAAGGTTTCCTACTACCTCAATCATTTTTATGCTATGTATTTGCTTTGTGTTCTCGAAATGCATGCCTAACACAAGTTCTAAACCGCAAAAGTCATCCAGGGCACTGAATCTTTGCCCGCAAAAACATGAGCAAAAATAATTCTAAAGCTATCAGGCTCAAAAATAACTCACTGAAACGGGCGTATTGGTAACTATGCAAGGCAAACAGGTAGGAATGTTTCGTTGTTTTACTATGCAAAAAATTACTAGATGGCAACTTTTATTCGAGCAAATCCTTGTTTCGTTCACCCTTGTATATCAAAAACTTTAGCGTTTACATAAAACTTGCGTTGATTTGATTATTCAATAGAGTTTGTATTATTATTATTATTATTATTATTATTATTATTATTATTATATTATATTTATTTATTATTTTTTCGGACATCCACAAACAAGCTTAACCACCTCCCCGCACTTGAATTGTACATCGCCCACGATGTACAACAAAAAACGAACATAATGTAATGCAATAATATAGTGACAGTGGAGGAAGCGGGAATACGAAAACTCCCCCTGAGTTGCAAAGGCTAGAATGGAGCAAAAGAAGGTAATACAAAACATTCCAACGAACTACCGCACCATCCAGCAACTAGCACATCATCAAATCAATACTGCACACTGCCAAACATAATCAAGATAACAAGAAACAACCCAACCCAAAACTCCCTTGTCTTTGTTTATAAAGTAAACCACTAAATTAAAATGTATGAAATGAAAGCAACAAACGGAGGAGTGTACGGACAATGCAAAATGGTACACTCCTCAAACACAAAACACAAATAAAAGTACGGCATATGCTACCAGATCAGGGTTGGCCGCCAGATCCTGAGGGACCGGCATCTTCCCGGCGGTCAAACCGGGACCTTCTCGTGAAGTGCGGCGCCGGCTGTGTGTATGGATGACCGAGCGAGCTTGTTAAATGTTGTTGTGAATTGAATAGCCAATCAAAGCTACGCATGCTCTGCTCGTACATATCCTCCAAAAAATTACCTTGTCTATGCTACTCAGCGCGGATCAAGTCCACGTCATGCCGTACAGCCTGTTGGTCCAAAGCCAACCCATCCATGCATCGCCAAAGATCCACTAGAGACGGCTCATACGGGTCGTATGCACCCTGCTCAAACCAGCCACCAAAACCATTAAACATATACTCCGAGTTTGGGCTCCCAAAGCCCTGGCCTAATTCACCTATCTGAATGTGAGGGTCTGCTGCCCCAGCAGCCTCACCTGGCCTGAATCCTGGAGCATCCTGCATGTGGACGTCATCACCTCCACCAACATTGCCTTCCTCTTGATCACTTTCCCCCTCAGGAAGCGGATCCCAAATCCTACCCAGGCGATCTACTAGATTTGGGATACCATTTACTTTGCGAATCATATGCATGCCGGTCAATTGCGCCACATCGAGAAGTCCATAATCACAAGCAACGGTGAGATCATCCAACTGTACCCTGTAGTACTTAGCTAACCTGGTGGCAAATTCACCACCACAGATCCTTGAAGTGGGGGTGGAACCAATACCCCTTTGGATAGACTCAACAACACTAACTGTAACATTGCAATTGGATCCAGAGATGATGCAATAGAGGTGGAAGAGGTCGCGGGTGGTGATGTTTCCAGTACTATCACCCCGACCGCCGATTACGTGAAAGATGGCGTGCTCGATTATGCAGTGCAACGGGTCAAGAATCCATGTAGCCTTGGCTTGTCTTGGGTCCCATTCTCGACCCGACACAGTGATCTCAGCCCAGAATGCGGATTTATTCGCATCAGCTTCCCATTCCTGCAGACTACCGTGAAAGAGCTCTGAGTCAATCTCGTCTTCCACATATAACCCAAGTATCTACCCAAACCTGCTGATAGATTGGTGGTGCCACTTCCAACCAGATGGTAACTAACACCAACCCGTTTCTCGTAAACATCCGGGCATGGGAAGATAAACCTGAATGAAGCAAAAAACTCAATGACCAGCTCAACATATTATGGGTCAGCCATCGCGAAGAGGCGGGTCCACAGGGGAGTCATAAGATCCTCAAACTGTTCGATCTGACCAAGCAAGTCAAGATCGACGGTCGGAGTGTCCGCATAGGCTCGATTATATGCCTCCTAGCCCATAGCCTTTCAACTTTGGCGATGCAATGCCCTTCCCTGGCATTGTCGCTGAATCGGAGAAACGGATGATTCATCTGCAAGAGTGAGACAAGATTAGCAATCAAAAAGCGGAAAACCGAACAAAAACTGGGTTCAAGAAAGGTCCGCGTGATCGTGCCTTAGGTTGGCACGATCATGCGTGCTTGATTCCAGCAGGTTTTATGAAGAAATCCGTCTTATGAAGTTTTTATGGGTTTGTTTTTCATGAAGCATGATCATGCCATACTTGAGCACGCTCGTGCTAAACCAATTCTGGGTGAACTTTTGTGAAAACTGGAAATTGTTATGAAGGGCATGACCGTGCGAACCTAAGGCATGATCGTGCTTGTTGAATTTCTGGGCAGGATTTCCAAATTCATCAACAATTATGAAGGGCACGATTGTGCCATATGTTGGCACGATCGTGCGTGATGAATTTCTGGGTTTTTTAAAGTAGTTTAGCCACAAATTATGAAGAGCACGGTCGTGCCAAGGGTTGGCACGACCGTGCATGATGGAACCGTAGCCTGCAACCGCCCTCAAAATTCACCCAAAACCCCGAATTTTTAACACTTTTGCTTGGGGGTTTTGTAGATCGGTCAAGTGTGGTCCACGGAAACATAAAATACACAAAAAACGGGCTTGAATTGGACGATTGAGACCAAACCCTAAAAACTTAGAAGAAAAACTAACTTGAAGAACAAACCCCAAATATTCAACAACTGAAAAAAAAGAAGAAAGATTCGTACTTGGATTGATGCTTGGATGAAAAAAACATATTTCTTGAAGGAAGGAAGGAAGTGTGGAGGATTCGTGAGTGGGTTGTGAGGATTAAAGTGAACTTTTGAAGGTTTTTAAAAGAAAAATAAGATGGGCTTTATGAGTTCTGCTAATGGGTCTGCACTAGCAGGTCTGACAGTGCCAGAAAACCCTGTTGATAGTGCTTATTTTTTGAAATTCGGTTTTTTTTAGTTATTTCCCACTTAAGTTTATTTATTCACATTTAATAAAACAAAGGTAAAAATCACTTGAATTCAGGCCACTCACGAAACACCTCCTAGCAAGAAAAGAGCCGAACTAACATACCTGAAGATAGGCGATGCATTCCAACATCCCCCGCGCCAGAACGAACCGCAACCTGAAAAATTAAACTAAGCAAAAAATGAAAAACAACTATCAACCCCAAAAACATGCTAAGTTTATTTACGAGTCTTCAGCTAGACTCACCACCGCGAATTCATTTGTTCTTGGGGTGGAGGGTAACAACCTCCTCACTCTTATCCACGGGGCCACCAACATACAACTTCAGCCTGTGCCCATTGACTTGGAACAATCGGCCATCCTCATGGCCTATCTCCACTGTTCCATAGGGGAACACCGATTGCACCGTGTAAGGACCTGACCAACGAGACTTAAGCTTGCA
Organism: Scalesia atractyloides; assembly: GCA_947069175.1. Taxonomy (NCBI): domain Eukaryota; kingdom Viridiplantae; phylum Streptophyta; class Magnoliopsida; order Asterales; family Asteraceae; genus Scalesia; species Scalesia atractyloides. The sequence goes on along the minus strand of CAMTDV010000028.1, from coordinate 9,280,710 downwards.
CGGAAACAACTTAAGACGCGAGTTGTATAACAATACACGATCACCCACCCGGAATTCTTTCTTGTCCTTCAAGCAGAGGTCGTGGAGCATCTTAGTACGTTCCTTATATAGCTTGGAGCTCTCATATGCATCATTTTGGAGCTCCTCGATCTCGTGGATCTGCACAAACCTGTTTTCGTCCGCAGCTGCCATATCAAGGTTAATTGTTTTCAAAGCCCAGTACGCCTTATGCTTGTGCTCAATAGGGAGATGACAAGACTTCCCATAGACCAGCTTAAATGGAGTAGTGCCTATAGGGGTCTTGTAGGCCATTCGAAAGGCCCACAATGCATCATCCAATCTTTCAGACCAGTCCTTACGGCTTGCGCTTACTGTCTTCTCCAAGATACGCTTAATGCCCCGATTCGTGACCTCGACTTGCCCACTAGTCTTTGGGTGGTATGGTGTAGAAAATTGATGTTGCACACCATACCAGGACAATGCCTTCTCCAACTGAGCATTACAAAGGTGTGCCCCCGGTCACTAATCAACGCTTTAGGAGCACCAAAGCGCTAACAGTTTCTTCAGAAACCTAACCACCACCCTAGCATCATCGGTGGGTAGCTTGCGCTTCCGCCCACTCAAATACATAATCAACAACGACTAGGATGTATCTGTTTCCGAAGGAAGTCAGAAAAGGGCCCATAAAGTCTAAGCCCCACACATTAAAAACCTCACAGACTTGTATGCCGTTCTGTGGCATGTCGTGCAAAGATATTGCTTGCCCTTTGGCAGGCATCACATGATCTTACAAACTCATGGGCGTCTCAAAGATAGAAGGCCAAAAGAATCCAGCATCGAACACCTTCTTTGCGGTATTGTTCGCCCCATGATGACCTCCCGTTGGTCCCTTGTGATAGTGGCGAAGAATGTCCCTCACCTCGTCACCATGCACGCAGCGCCGGATCATCTGATCCGGCCTACCTTGAACAGATAAGGCTCATCCCAAAGATAGTACTTAACATCTGCAAAACATTTACGCTTTTGCTGAGAGGTTATCCCTTTGATCAGGATGCCGTTGGCTAGGTAGTTTGCGATGTCAGCAAACCATGGGAAGTCTTTATTTCTCTCGATCCGCATAAGAAACTCATGGGGAAAATTGTCATTGATGTTGGCCCCACGAACTTCCTTTCCCTCGTAATGCTCAAGTCGGGAGAAATGATCAGCTGCCAAATTTTTGGCCCCTTTCTTGTCACGGATTTCAATGTCAAACTCTTGCAGCAAAAGAATCCATCGTATCAATCTAGGTTTAGCATCCTGCTTGCTAAAGAGATACCGAAGTGCTGCATGATCCGTGTACACGATAGTCTTGGAGAGGATGAGATAAGATTGAAACTTGTCGAAGGCAAAGACCACGGCTAAGAGCTCTTTTTCTTTCATGGTATAATGCTCCTGAGTGTCGTTCAAGGTCTTACTCACATAGTAAATCGGGTGAAAATGCTTATCTCTCCTCTGACCCAAGACGGCCCCGACTGCGAAATCACTCGCATCGCAGATCAACTCAAATGGTAATTCCCAGTCAGGAGCTACCATGATTGGGGCATTCACTAATTTCTCCTTCAGCAACTCGAATGCTTTCAGGCATTCATCGGAGGAAACAAACTGGGCATCCTTCTCTAGAAGCTGGGTCATCTGACGGGCGATTTTGGAAAAATCCTTTATGAATCGCCGGTAAAAACCTGCATGACCAAGAAAGCTCCTAATAGATTTCACGGATGTGGGCGGCGGGAGCTTAGAAATAGTCTCAACTTTGGCTCGATCAACCTCGAGCCCCGCCTGTGAAATCTGGTGCCCAAGCACAATGCCCTCCTTTACCATAAAGTGGCATTTTTCCCGGTTCAAAACAAGGTTAACCTCCTCACACCTGACCATCATCCTCTTCAGATTCCCGAGAAAATGATCGAAGGAACTCCCGAATACGGAAAAATCATCCATGAAGACCTCCATGGAGTCCTCAATCATGTTGTGAAAAATACCCACCATGCATCTTTGGAATGTGGTTGGGGCATTGCACAGTACAAAGAGCATTCGCCGGTAGGCAAATGTGCCATAGGGACATGTGAATGTCGTCTTCTTATGATCCTCAGGAGAGATGGGAATCTGTAAGTAGACAGAGAAACCATCAAGGAAATAGTAGAACATCCTTCCCAATAGCCTCTCCAACATCTGATCAATGAAAGGAAGAGGAAAATGATCTTTCCTCGTGGCATCATTGAGTTTGCGATAGTCAATGCAAACTCTCCACCCGGTGACAGTACGCGTGGGAATCAACTCGTTTTTCTCATTGGTCACCACCGTCATCCCTCCTCTCTTCGAGACTACCTGCACGGGACTAACCCAAGGCGAATCAGAGATCGGATATATCAGACCTGCGTCAAGTAATTTGATGACCTCTTTCTTCACAACATCCTGCATGTTCGGATTTAAATGTCTCTGATGATGCACTACAGGTTTAAAGTCCTCCTCTATCAAGATCTTGTGGGTACAAAAGGATGGATTGATCCCTTTTATATCCATGATCTTCCAAGCGAACGACTTTTTATGCTGCTTCAAAACTTCAAGCAATCGATCCTTTTCTTCTTCCGATAATCCAGCAGAAATGATGACGGGCAAATGAGTCGCACCCTCCAAGAAAGCATACTCCAAGTGATCTGGAAGCTCCTTAAGCACAACTGAGGGCAGATCCTCACCGAAGGGAGTGCTTTAGGCTCAGCAACGCGATCCACCACTTCAAAAACCTTAGTACGTGGGGGAGCCACATGACCTATCAGACAGGTCATCTTTTCGACTGACTGGACCATAGCAGGCGAACCAAAGGTCTCTCCTCCAATTAGCTGTGTGTCCACAACGTCCTCTTCAAACGTGCTATGAAGATGATCACTCACATATGTGTCAATAGTCTTGATAAAGCAGAGTGTATCATCATGACTTTATGGATGCTGCATGGATTTTCCAATGTCAAAGGTTACCTCCTCATCGTCCACCCTAAGAGTAAGTCTGCTGGTGCAAACATCGATCAATGCTCGAGCAGTGGCAAGGAATGGGCGACCTAAGATGAGAGGAACAGTTTGTCCTCATCCATGTCCAAAATCACAAAATCAACGGGAAAGACAAACTTGTCGATCTTCACTAGCATATTCTCAACTATACCTCGAGGGTACTTCTCTGAACGGTCAGCTAGCTGAATGCTCATACGAGTAGGTTTTGGCTCTCACAAGTCCAGCTTAGCAAAAACCGCATATGGCATGAGGTTTATGGTGGCTCCAAGATCAGCTAGTGCATTGCTGACCGACAAACTACCAATCAAGCGTGGGATAGTGAAACTCCGGGGATCACTCATTTTATGTGGTAGTTTATTCTGAAGAACTGCTGAACACTCCTCATTCAAGGTCACATGCGAAAGCTCCTCAAGTTTCTTCTTATTAGTTAAGATATCTTTCAGAAACTTGGCATACTTAGGCATTTGAGCAAGTGCCTCGACAAACGGTAAATTTATGTGTAGTTGCTTGAAAAACTCAAGGAATTTACCATAGTGTTCTTCCATCCGCTTCTTCTTCAACCTCCCCGGATATGGAACGGGAGGGACATACTCTCTCACTGGCTCCTTGGGACGTGCTGTACTTGCTGGGTCTTGCCTCAGTTGCACCTCTCCCGGAGACTCAGTCTCAATCTCCTCAACAATATCGTCATCAATCGGCTTATTTGGAACAGCCGAAGTGACGGTCTCAGCGATTCTGCCGCTTCTCAATGTGATGGCCTTTGAAGCAAATTTGGATTTGGCTCTGTATTGCTTGGAAGGCCCCCTTGTTGTCTTTCAACAACATCTTCGCAATCTAACCAACTTGGTTTTTAATGGTCTGCATGGAAGCCTTTTGGCTTCTCAACTCACTCTTGTGCCTCGTGAAACGACCGTCATACTCCTTGAAGCGCTTTTCATTTTCGACTCTTTGAGAATTTTTACCAACTAAGAGTTAACTAAACATATCCTGCACTCTAGGTTCACTAGTGGAAGGCATCTGCTGAGGCCGAGGTGCACCGTATCCTCTAGGAGCTGTGAGACGAGGAGCAAATCCGGGTGGATGCTGATTCAACGCTTTTGACTTCCAACTGAAATTTGGGTGATTCTTCCATCCCGGATTGTTAGTGTTGCTGTAAGGATTGTGCTGAGGACGGTATTAGTTTCCCATAAAATCTACATGCTCGTGTGAAACCTCTCCTGTCGGAAAATCGCCTACCTGATAGCTCCCCCACTCGAGGAGCCACTTGAGTGGATTTCCATCACTCGATCAAACTTCGAAGATAAGGCATCCATTCGTGCTGTGATGGCGGTGAAATCGTTCACGTGATGAACTCCCTGTCTAGAACTCTTCCCTCTTGATGGCTGTTGTGTCTGATTCTTCAAGGCACATTTCTCTAAGATTTCAAATGCCTTGTTGGCATTTCTCGTGCCAATATCTCCGCCTGAATATGTATCGACCATCATCTGTCCTTGACCATCCAAACCATGGTAGAAGATCTGACATTGTTGCCACTTGGGCAACCCGTGGTGTGGGACCTTTCTCATGAGCTCTTTAAACCGCTCCTACGCCTCATAAAGGGGCTCATCATCGTTCTGACGAAAGTTAAGAATCTTGATTCTTAACCGAATAGTTTTCTCTGGGGGGAAATATTTTTTAAGGAACTTCTCAGCTAATTGATTCCATGTAGTGATAGATCCAGCTAGAAGTGAAAGGAGCCACTCCTTAGCTCCATCTCATAAGGAAAACGGAAAGAGCCTAATGCGTATTGCATCCGATGATGCATCACGAATCGTGAATGTGGCACAAACCTCCAGAAACCCCGCAATATGGACACTAGGATCCTCGTGATCCTTGCCATAAAACTGAACCGCATTCTGCAACATCGATATGGTACCAGATTTGATCTCGAAATTATTATTATTTATTGTAGGTGCATTGATGCTCGTAGGTAAACCCTCAAGTGAAGGCTTTCCTATGTCGTTTAGAACCCTTGTTTCCTCTTCGTCTGCCATTTCTACGTGAACCTCGTGGAATGTGTCGTCCCCAATGCGTCTACCTCGATCGTAGCGGCCACCACGCGGGACCGCTCCCGTAGTCTCCGATGAAAATTGCGCTCCGGCTCCGATGAAGGCTCAACAATTTCAGCAACTGGGGTTGAGGACATGCACGACCTGTAAGGAAAAAGACGGAACACAATGCACTATATATACACAAAGATAAAAAGAACAACTAATTAATCAATTACCATTTTGTTCTCTTCAAATAATCTTGCAAAGACAAATAAAAACAACTTGACAAAGCTTTGTACACTTATCACATTGATTTAACAAGTAACTCCAACCATTCTTCAGAAGACCGAGTCCCCGGCAACGGCGCCAAAAACTTCATGTGCGTGAATTAAATATATTTTATTTCTATGATTTTCGTTCACACAAATTAGGTTTTAAAATGATTTTTACTTAAAACCAACTACACACACAAAGGGGCAAGTGTGTACCTGTCATGTGGTAGTACAGTCTGTCGGTAAGAACCGGATATCAATCCGTGGACTCAATGTCTCAATAATAATCTTTGTTACTTTTAAACCTGGTTCAATGGATGAATTGATTTCTTGACTTTTTTTTTAACTATTATGAAAAGATAACAAGTAACTATTTGAATTAATAAAGAACAATAATTAAGAATGGTTGCTTAAATTAAGTATCCACTAATAAACATATGACAACATTTGAGGAAAACTAATGGTGATGCAAGTTCTAGATTCAACTAAGTTTCCATTCAAGGTCTCCTAGTTTTCTAAATCTTGGGAAAATTATAATGAAACAACATTTTAATCACCTAAGATTCATTCTTTAAAGTTCTCTTGCTAAGTTGATGTTAATCTTTAATAATGAGTTAATTGTTTGTCAACACTCCTAACTCTACAAATTAAGGAAAACTAATATGAACAACACATTAATCACCCTTACTTGGTTTCAAGTAAATGACATCTTCAACAAGTTCTTGATATGAATCACAAGCATGGTCATGCTAGAAAACAACCTTGGCCTAAATCATCAACCCAACATGAACACAAACCATAGAATCCATATAAACATTCATATGATCTTTCCAAATCTATATGCAAGAATTCATTCTCATATTCAAATCATCATTCTAAATCATGTTAGCATTTACGACTCCTAGTATCATGCTATGAATCCAATCAACAAGTAACAAGATTCAACAATCATAATCTCTACATGGGCTTTCCAACACTACATGTAAATACTTATGACCAAACATTCAAGAATAATGACTTTAAACATGAACATGCATTCCAAGAACAAGATCAAATATAGTCAGGAAGATTAACATACAACAATCACCACATCTATTTCCATGTTGTCAAATATATTTTATTTCTATGATTTTCGTTCACACAAATTAGGTTTTAAAATGATTTTTACTTAAAACCAACTACACATACAAAGGGGCAAGTGTACCCGTCAGGGGGTAGTACAGTCTGTCAGTAAGAACCGGATATCAATCCATGGACTCAGTGTCTCAATACTTGATTTTGTTACTTTTAAACCTGGTCCAATGGATGAATTGATTTCTTGACTTTTTTTAACTATTATGAAAATATAACAATTAACTATTTGAATTAATAAAGAACAATAATTAAGAAAGGTTGCTTAAATTAAGTATCCACTAATAGGCATATGACAACATTTAAGGAAAACTAACGGAGATGCAAGTTCTAGATTCAACTAAGTTTCCATTCAAGGTCTCTTAGTTTTATAAATCTTGGGAAAATTATAATGAAACAACATTTTAATCACCTAAGATTCATTCTTTAAACTTCTCTTGATAAGTTGATGTTAATCTTTAATAATGAGTTAATTGTTTGTCAAAACTCCTAACTCTACAAATTAAGGAAAACTAATATGAACAACACATTAATCACCCTAACTTGGTTTAAAGTAAATGACAACTTCAACAAGTTCTTGATATGAATAACAAGCATGGTCATGCTAGATAACAACCTTGGCCTAAATCATCAACCCAACATGAACACAAACCATAGAATCCATATAAACATTCATATGATCTTTCCAAATCCATATGCAAGGATTCATTCTCATATTCAAATCATCATTCTAATCATGTTAGCATTTACGACTCCTAGTATCATGCTATGAATCAAATCAACAACTAACAAGATTCAACAATCATAATCTCTACATGGGCTTTCCAACACTACATGTAAATACTTATGACCAAACATTCAAGAATAATGACTTTAAACATGAACATGCATTCCAAGAACAAGATCAAATATCATCATGAAGATTAACATACAGTAATCACCACATCTATTTCCATGTTGTCTAATGTTCATTAGCTTAAACAAAATTCAAGCAACACAATTGTTTAGCCTAGAAGGCTCATACAAACTAAGACAAATGAAAAATAATGTAGATTGTTTATAAATAACAAGTGGAATACTAGAGTTTAAGAAAAGATGATTGATAAAATGAGTTAAATATCAAGTGATACAACCTTCCTAAAGGCGCATTCTTCAATCTCCAAGCTTCCAAGATCAGATTCTTGAGAGAGAAGTTCACCCAAATGCTCCAACTCCCCTTCAAATGAGCTAAGTTCACATATTTAAGCTACTGGCATTTGGTACCACCGTGCCACCTTTTGGCACGGTCGTGCTTCGTAATTGGCAGGTGCCTTTCTGAGTTGTTGACCAAGTTTGATGCCAAATCCGGAAAGATCCCGCTAGAATTTCCCCGAGGTGGCACGACTATGCCAAAGTGTGGCACGGTCGTGCTTATCCATATCGTACTCGGAAATGATTATGTTGATCTCAGAACTTAGTTGATCAGAACTTATGATAGCACGAGCACGGTCGTGCTTAGGGTTGGCACGACCGTGCCAGATGTTGGACTTGCCTGGTTTGTGCAGACTGATGGTAGTGTTGATGATAGTGCCGGCTTCCGAAGGCTTGGCATGGTCCAATGCCAAGGGTTGGCACGGTCGTGCCATATCTGGCAGTTTGGCAGAAATGTTCCACTTTTGCTCCAAATCGCTCCAAAATCCTTCGTTTCTTCACTGGGCCGAAGCCCGGACCTGTATTTTCACAAACATATCAAATGAGTACCAAGATCAATGAACACAACGAATTTCTGCATTAATGGGGAATATTTGACGTTTGAAAGATGTATAAATTCTTAAACATCATAAGCCTTGATGGTCTTGGGTCTTCCAGATTCATCAACCACAGGAACATCCATCCAATATCCATCACGCTGTCTCTCACTTACCTGTGCTTCACTCTTTTTGTTAGGACAACAGCTAGCTACATGTCCCTTTTCGTGACATTTGAAGCATGATTTTCTAGCCGAAGGCATCTTAATTGAAGCCTCTTGCTTAGATTCATCAGGTGACGGTGATGATGAAGATGATGCCTTAGAAGGATCTTGTTTAGTTTGCTTAACTTCTGATTTTTCTTTGTTTTTATTTTTAGCAAACTGCACATTTGATTCTTTTGTAATAACAGTGACCTCTTCATGCATATCACTCCCTTCAACAAAGTCAACTTTTTTAATAAAAAACTTGCTTTTGATTCTTAGGGTGTGTATTCTTTGTTTTCAAAACTGTGTCTCTGTTCTTATCCTTCTTGGCATTCTCTGTCACATCAATAGTCTCTGATGTGGAACTACCAGGTCTAGTTCACACAAAGTCTGTTAGCTCTTCCTCGTCTAGCAAGAAAGAATAGTCATGACCAAGAGGTGGTGGAACTTCATTTAAACCTTTGAAGCCCACACATGTCTTGTCATTACTCTTCTTCAGGCCATTCATCATGTGTTTCATAACAAAAGATGAATCTCTGAATTGATTTAATTTCTTTTCAAGTTCACAAATTTTAAGTTTGTGCTTCAGACAACTCTTTGCATTTTTCAGAAATTTCTTTTGTTTTCTCACTCATCGTATCATGAGCTAAGTCAATAACTTGAAGTTTTTCATTAAGCTTACATGTTAGAATATTGATTTCTTCTTCAAAACCTTTAATTTTCTTTAAATATAGTGACTCATTTCGTTTTACGAAAAAGTTTGATTCTTTTAGGTTTGAGAGCTCATTTACCAGACTTTGGTTTTGTTTTGTGAACATGTCAACTTCACTTTGCAGTTCACGGCATTTTAAAAAAACAGAACTACCAGAGTTAGAATGTACATCTCCTGTTGATTTGCTTAGAGAGTCCATGAAAGCAGCAAAATCAGCAGCCATCTTCTTCTCTACAGCATTCTGTTCTCCATCAGCTTTTTCAGCTACCTTCTCTCGCTCTGCCTCAGCATCAGCTTTCACTTCTTCATCAGGAACTAGGGCTATCTCAAGCATGAATGCATGTGAGGCATTTATCACCTTCTAGATGAACACTCCAATCATAAGAACCCTCTCTAGCAGTAGACATCAGGGCCTTTGATCCAGTGTTGGTTGATGGATTCCTTTTGCTTGAACCATGACCAGGAGAATCTTGAAAGCATGAACTAGAACGAGATTCAGACTTAGGTCTTTAACAGTCTCTAGCAAAATGTCCATAATTTTGACAGTTGTAACACTTCACTTTAGACTTGTCAAAACCCACACTATATCAAACAAACTTCCTGCCAATTATGTTCATGAACCTTTTCACTCTTCTAGTGATCATGGCCAACTGCCATTGCAAATCCAACTCATCTAGGTCATCAGGGTCGATCAGATCATAATCTTCATCAAACGTAGCAGGATAAGATATTGTTCCCTGAATGTAGTACTCGTAGGAAGCAACGAACGAATCAAACAATGCCAGGTGATCTTCAGCACCTTTGGCACTCAGAGGCATAGACCTAGTACTGTTGTTACTATTACTTGATTGTTGTCTCTTTGCCCCTGACGAGCCTCCTGAAGCAGCAACAAAACATACTTCACCCTCAGAATTTGTCATGATCTGCTCATTTTCACATGAGAGAAACGCAGTTGCAGTGTCACTTGAAGCATTGTTGGAAGATGAATATGTTAGCCCTTTATAAATCCCTAGAGCTTGAACCCGATCATATCCAGTCTCCTTCTTCTTCATATTGAGCTCATAAGCTCTTAATTTTCCAACAACCTCTTCCAAGTCTTTCGTTTCATAATTAACTACACCCTTTATCATCAACGTGTAAATATCCCACTTGCAGGAAAAGCATCCAACAACTTATCGTTTATCTCCACATTCGTGTATCCCTCTATGTCATATTTGTCCATTTCTGATATCAAATAATAATATCGCGTGATAATATCTTCAAGGGACTCACTCCTCATGCCTTTAAACACAGCAAATTGTTTCTTCAGCAGATCAAACTTGTTCTTCTTCACATCAGTATTGCCCTCATACCTCTTATCTAGGGCATCCCACATCTCCTTCGACGTTGTATAACGCTTAAATGTATGTTTGATGCCATCAGGTAATGACATCTTTATAGCAGCTAAGGCTTTCTTCTCAGACTCATACATCCTTTTTTCAGCTTCTGACATGTTCACATAAGCAGTGACACGTTGTCTGCCCTCAAAGTCATGACTGTGGTTAATGTACCCATCTTGAACACAGATCCACATCCGTGTGTCCTGATATTCAATGAACGATTGAAACCTGTCTTTCCATGTAAGATAATTCTCTACTTTCAGCATTTTTGGAGGTTTATTAGTTGTGCCAGCCTCGTGCTCCATTCTTAACAGTTCATTTAGATTAGACATATTCGATATTTTTACCGAACCGGCTCGTTAAAAATGTAAAAAAATTGTCCGACATGGTTGGTTACAAAATCATACTGTTTGACTCGTCTCGATGATACGATTCAAATGATGTATATTGTCCGATTATAATTTTAGGAATTTTTGTGCCTTTTTTGTCCTAAATCACACGAGTCTAACCGTGCAATCGGTTTGTCAAGATTGTTTATGGATCAAATTCTGTGTGCAAAAATGTTTAACTCCAGTTACGTCAGCTGGTTAACTTTCAACCTTTGAGGGTACAACTCGGAAGAGTATCGAATTCGAAACAGTAACTCGGATTAACAATCCGAGATGGAAACTCAGAACAGTGATTCGAGATGCTGATCCGAGATGGTGATTTTGAACAATGATCCGAGATGGTATCCGAGATGCAATGTTACAATCCGAGATGCTTCCTTATTTATCCTAGATGCTTCCCAAATTCGAGATGCAATCCGAGATGCCATTCGAGATGAACACCTATGATACGAGATGCTATCCGAGATGAACATCTATGATCCGAGATGCAAGTTTTCCGATCTGAGATGCTAATTATCTGATCCGAGATGCTTATTCTTTGATCCAAGATGCAACTCTAATGATCCGAATTGCCAAGTTTTATTCGAGATGCCTTGTTGGTTATCCGAAATAGCAGCAAAACCCTAGAACAGCCGTCAAAACTTTGAACCAGCCTTCAAAAACGTCCAAAACTCAACTTTTCCTGCTGTTACATTCTGAACCGAGCAAAACAAGAGCCGAACGATCTGATACCAATTGTAGGTCCCCTAATCCGTATGGATCTTCACAGAATCGTCTATCTAACATAGAGTGCGGAATCCCCTAGATCAGATTTCACAGAAACCAACAAGAAAGCAATCACTATAAACCTGATCTTTATTGATTATCTATCACAATGATTATAATCAATCTAGACCATAAGAATTCTCTCTTAACTCTCTCTGAAGTGATTAACTGAGCAACCTTAACCCTAAAGCAAAACTCTCTTTATATAGAGATAAGTTTGCAACTAGGCTAGGGTTTCACCACATGGGCTGCAAATTGGTCTAGGCCCAAATCGGCTGCCACTCACTATAATATCTAGTTTAGCCCAATCACTTCTAATCAAATACTACAAAACTAAACCCACTAACTGTTTATCGTTTTACTAATTACAAGATATCCTAAGACCAAATCTAAGCTGTTGTCACAAATATGCACTAACAACAAGTTCAGAACAAAAAGCCCTTTGCCATCACTTCCAAAATTGGTCAGTCACTTGTTCAAATTTCTCCATCTACCATCTCCACCATGTTCGGTCTTAATGACCTTGATGACCCTACTTCTTTCTCAAAGAAAGATTTACACGCAAAATTCATTGAGCAAGATTATGAAGGTCAGTTATCTGGTATCACTATTTTTAAACCTGAATTTCCCAATAACATGAAATTCTTTTTCCACACCCTTTTACTTTGTTTGTCAGCCGAAACAACTGCTTTCAACGAAATACCTTTAAATATTCAATACCTGGGTTATGCTATTTTAATCAATCCAAATTTAATTTTTCTCAGGTATTGTTTTTTGATTTGGTTGCAAATTTTAATAGGTATTGTTTTCTGATTTGGTTGCAAATTTTAATAATCTTACAAAGGGTAAAGCTTTTTTGATACACTCTAGGTTGTTGAGTTTCTATTTATAAAAACAAGTTTCTGAGTCTGATTTTAAACAAGGTGTCATATGTGAAGTTGGTAGCCTTAAACACGAAACTTTTACTAGACGTCAACACAAATACCTAAGGTGTTGAAAACTAAAGCAATAGTGACTGAGCAAATTTTGACTACTTTTACAACCACTACTCCTTCATCTGTTGATGAGCCCACTGCTCCTAGTGACCACAACATTACAACCAGTGCTGTGCAATCCACACCAGCCAAAACAAAAAAGAAACCCGCAAAATCCACCAAGCCCATCAAACGCCCCAAAAAGGTAGCTCTAGAAGATGAGATCCCAGATGTCTTACCTGTGACAGTAGAACAGTCACTAACAACCATTGTTACTACTTCCTCATAGTAGTTGGTTCAAAGATCTCCACCAGCACAAGCTCCTCTTATTTCCTCACAAAAGGAACAAGTTGTAATCACAGGGACACCACAATAAGGCAGATGATTCAATTGAACATTTGTTCTCCAGCCCCTCTCCCAGGGCTATGTCTCTTTCTACTCCTTACCCACTTCTCCAATACCACCCACTTTCATAACTTTGCTTGAATCAATAGAGAAAACTCAGACACTTAGTAGTTCCTCTCACTCACCCATTAAAGAGAGTCAACTTCCACACTTGACTGCGTCTGAGACAACTCTATCTGCTGGCCCACAAGCAATTGAGGAGGTTACACCGCAGGAGTTACATGTAGCTCTTGGTGGTAGTTCAAGTCAAGCAACTACTACAACTGCTGCTACAACAGTGGCTCAGTTGGACAGTGGTTACGTACATAAGACTTCCTTGAAGGCAACAACTACTGAAGCTACTATAGTAATTTCTAAGCCACTTGGAAGTCCCCAAAACTAAGAAGAAGGGGCATTTTGGTCTGATACTATGGATTTTACTCAAGTAGAAGATCCAAATACAAGTACCTTTGGTAGGAATTCAGATGATCCTATTAGATTAGGTGATGAATTAAGGTATAAAGAATTGACGGAAAGGATGTCTTCCATGGAATCATCAATTGATGACATCAAAACCATGATGAAGCTACTCCTACAAAACTCCCAACATCAACCATCCTCCACACCAAATGCTGATGAACTATGGAATCTCCAACCAGTCTTCCTAGCTCAGAGACAATTAGACAATTTTCAGCATGAAGTTCAAATGCAACTCATCCGCAACATGGCCGACGCTAGATATAAAGATACTCAAGCTGATATTAAAGCCATCAAAGACCACTTGTTACAAACCACTGGCTGTGCCCCGGTTATCATTCTTCAGATAATGCCAAAAAGGGGGAGAAAGATTCTTAAGAAAGTTGCAGCCCGATTCCCAAGTTAAATCATAGGTGCAATAACAGCCAGCAATAACCACAACCTCTGCTGAAGCATCCAAAGCATCTTTGGGCAAAGAAATTGATGAGACATTAAACCAAGAAGCTGAAAGGATTGCTATCAAAAAGTAGAAACGAAAAGATACACTTGAAGCCAAAGCTTTAATGCTTATTGAAGAAGATGTGGACGGGGATCGAGCTCCCGAAATGAGCAATTGATCTGATCTCGCTCAACTAGCAGAGGCGGAATTCATTGCTAGAGAGGTAGATATGACAAACAAGACAGAATTTATTGTTTAACTTCTTCTGTTCTATTAAAGACGTTCAAGTTACAGACACAAGTCAACAAACTGACAGAGCTTCGCCGTATGAAATGACAAATCTATATCTCGCTCTAACACAACACTTCCTTATTTATAGGTCGACATGACTCGTACTGAAGTGCATGCACAAACAAACATACAACTGTGTTTCGTACAAGTGACTCACTCGTACGAAACACACTAATGTTTCGTGCGACTCACAGTGTAATAATACATAAAGTTTACATTTTCTCATTTAAACATTAACGTGTAAACTTTATAAACATTACATATATATCCTAGACGTAGGCAATAGACATTATGCACCAACAAATTCCCCCTTGGATGTTCCCGTAGTTTGGATAATCTTCAAAACTTCAAATTTGATTTAACTTTAACGCTCAAAAAATATCTTTAACGGTTTTCGATGTTCCTCAGAAGCAATAGGCGTTTGATCAGTAAAAGGACGTCGCTTCAAAAACTGAAAACTCCTTAACGATGTTACTCTCGAACTTTCAGCGATCTGAGCTTCCTTTTCTTCAGTTTTCTTCAACTCATTCTTCTCAATCTTCCTCCAGGTTGTCTTCCAATTCGATCCTGAATGAATATCATTTGCAAAGCACACATTTACAACCTTTTGAAATTGAAGTGCTTGCTCCTGATCCTTTTCTTCAAAACTGATCTTGCTTAAAATAAACATTCAATGTCTTTCTTCGAACAATTTACTAGCCACATGGGGTCTAGTACTCGAATGCCTTGCCACAACCCAAATATTCTTTTGTATGCTATGACGGCTTCGGTTAATTCCTCAGTTATCTTCCACGCATCTTCATCAGGGTGAACACAAATAACAGCCTCACCTGTACTAGAATCATAATGCCACCACTTGAAGATCGTTTAGAAATCTTGTTCCATTAAAATCATCGGCATGTTTTTCAACACCCGTGGTTTCTTTACTATCAACATAATATCTTTCCCTTTTGTCACTGGATCTACCTTAGTAATACGACGCGGATAATGCGGTTTCCAGTGAACAAAACCATGCTTCGCTTCAAATTTAATCAATCTCCATAATTTTTTTATCATGGAACTTCATCTTTAGGTTAATCATCTTCGTTTGCACAAGTTCCTTAATGTCCTAATATGGCAGTGATTTGATGTCGCTTAAGCATCGAAAGTATTGAATCCCAAATTCTCTCTTAATAGCATAAACATTCAGCTCTTCGATCCAACTCCAACTCAAAATATCTCCCAAAGAAATATCAGCATCTCTAGTAAAAAAATGTCAGGGGTCTTTTAAACTTTCGTTCAGCTGGATTCTCCCTAATCCATTTCTTCTTTTGTTCGATAATCTCAGTTGTAGACATCTTTTCTGGAATCGTTCCTTCTTTAACAACTTCTGAAACTTTCCTTTGTAATACTTCAGAATTATCTGCTGTGAATAAATCGATAAACGTTGGTAAATCCTCTGTACCCTGAATGGCATCATTAGTATCTTCATCAGAGTCACTTTCAATACAACGTTATCATAAACATTTGCGTCTTCAATTTCCTCAAAAACATAATCATTCGGTTCGAACACATCTATCTTGTTTAGCTCATCTTCAAAGTCAAACTCGAACTTTTCTCCACTAATTCCAAGCATTTCAGCTATCTCTTCTTTTGAGTAACTATGCACAAACTCTCCTTCTTCTACATCATGCTCAAGGTATAAAACAAATGGTTTTTGCACAACAGGAAAAGAAAATGTAACATTCTCTATGAAGATTCCTGTTTGCTGAGTATCTATCGATTCATCAACTTTATTTATCCCTTCCTCTTCAGCAACTTGATTTTCAGAATCATCAAAATACTCGGAAAGATCAACTAATTCATTAATATTTGAATCTGTTACACGAACACCTGATCCACCCACATTATCATCATCATTACCATCATTCAAATCACTAGAATCTTTATCATCAATGTCAACTTCTTTAGTATCTTCTATCTCTTCCTCCTTTTCTTTTTCTTCGACCGATTCTTTACTGTCTTTTCCCATCTTTTTCATCAACCACTCTCGATGTCGTTGGGAAATATCCAGACAGGCTATATCAACATCAACAGGCTTTCCTATCAGAATAAAATTCTTCGGTTCATCGTATACTACGATATCCCAATACTATACTAGCCCAGATTCAGCTTCTAGTATAGCTTCTTCAGTCACAGAATCCTCATCAATCTTACCCTTTCCTTTTCCTAATGCATCAGATTGTTGCTTAGCCAATCGTTCTTGTTCTGCAACCCTTTCTCTAGCTTCAGTACATTCAATCTTATCAATCGCTGCAGATATACTCAAACCAAACTTCTTTTCAAGAATCTTTTCAAAAATATCCATCCTTCGATTATTTCTCAACCTTTCTTCTTCGTACTCTGTCATTCGCAATCGTAACCTTTCATTCTCAGAAATAATACTTGCCATCATCGCTTCAAGTTTTTGCTTATCAACGATTAAACCTCCAATTCTTTCAAGCATCTCAAACTTTTCTGCCGTTAGCAAGTTTATCTGCTCTTGTAATTCAACGATGCGCACAACATTCATATTCACTTATTTCTGCAGATCATCAATTCTAGGATCATCAAATCGAAACTCATCTCCTCCAGGTAGATTGTCTAAATTAATCTCGTCAAAGAACGCTTGTGAGCTAAACGGTTATGATGTAGGATGAGATTGCTGAGCATGAGATGGTTGAGACTGTTGTTGATTCGACGGTTGTGGTGCTGGTTGCTCGACAGGCTCTGGATCAGGCATAGGTTGTTGAACAGGTTCTTGCACAAACTGTTGCAGTGTTGGTTGTTGTTGTTCAGATTCTTGTTCAGGAACTGGTGGTTGTTGCGAAGATATTCTGATTCAATATGTGATTGATCTGGCTCAGGATGCATATAATGTAGTGGAGACGGAATACTCTGCGTTTTTCTCCACATTTGCTTCAGTAGTTTGCCGCACCAGCTTCTGTATGATAATCGTTCGATGCAATTCGTTGATTCTAACAATCGAGTATTATACGAGTTCAGCAGATTCTTTGTCAATCATTCTCGTTCTTTCTTAAGTGTCAGTTCTAAGCGTCTTATCTCATTTGCTTCTGGCTTCTCTACGGATCCATAAGTAGTTCTTTCTCCCTTGTTTCCTTTCTTTCTCGCATCTCTCCGTCTTCTTATCAGTCGTTCACTATTTCTTTTTCCTTTTCTTGCTTCTGTATCTTCGTCTTCAAACCGACTTCTTCCAACGACGTTCATTCCTCAAAACCCGACGTTCTTTCTCTCCATTTTCAGTCACGTTCTTCAATCTTTAGTTACAATAGCCCTAAATCGATCTTTGCACAGATCAAATGTACATTCTCTTCTTAGTATTACACCATATTTCGTTTTCACAAGATTCCAGGTCTTATGTATATTCTAAACAAAATACACTATCATCAAATCTCTCCCTCGGGTACTGTAAAACTCAATACATCCTTGTTCCTTCCTTAGTTTTGTATCATCTGAGTAAATATAACTTTCCAAAAAATTTATAAGGAAGATTCAGCACCAGCGCAGTAATCATGCACATCTGATAATCAACTAAGTCATCAAATCCACCCTTCCTGTGACCCAAACAATGAATAATAACATGTGCCAAATATTGAAACGGCACGCTTAGATTTCCCTTTTTGAAAGAGGCATCATTCATGAAACCTGAATATCCATCCTGTAAAAACATCCTTTCACCGTATATTCAGTAAAGCCTGTTGGATCATCCTTGTTATCTTTAAACTCTAACACTTTCCGAATCAAATCATCAGTAATTTTTACTTGAATATCCACATCATTAATCTTCACTGCTGATATAATGGCATTGTCATCAAGACTGTATTTCGCAGCATTCCAGAAATACTCAACATGCGATAAATATACAGTATGTCTTTCTGTAATCGCCTTTGTCACTCTAATTCTGGTAAGAAAATCCAAGATGCTTCTGTACGTAGCTATTTCTAGGATTTTATCATCTGTGATATAGCATATGTTATGTACTATGAAAATCCGGCTCTCTTTGCCTGTTCAAAACTTTCAAAAATTCTATAATGATTCGTACAAAAACTCTCAATTTCATACGAAATACACATTTAAACAAAAATGTTGAATTTTCAAAGTTTTAATTTCATGATTCGTACAAAAACTTTGTATTTCGTACAAAATTTTCTTTTGATCAGAAATGTTGAATTTTTAAACACTACTCTCTGGTTCGTACTAAAATCAGTGTTTCATACAAAAATTTCATCTGAACAAAAATTGAAATTTAGAATATTCATACGATTCACTTGTTTCGTACAAAATTTTAACCTTAACAAATTAAACTTTGAAATCCCATTTTTTTAGTACGTAACAGGTCAATCGTACCAAAACTACTTCGCCCCAAAATTTGTCCAAGTGTAATCCAATCCTAAAACTTGTTGTTTTTAGCAAATTGACAATTTATTTTCAGGTTATTAGGGCCGATATTAACGATTTTGTGGTCAATTTTAAGTTTTACCGGTCCAATTTCCCTAGATCTAAGTTTTAGTCCGAATCGTTCAAAATTTTGACATTATAACAGTTAGATCATGCCGAAATTACCTTGCCCATTGTACGAGGTGTGCAAATCAACCTCAACAATGTAAATAGCAAGCACAAGAATAAAGAAATAAAGTTTTAGAAATGAATCGCACAAAAACTCTCTGAATCGCTCAATAGTGCTCACAGAACAGAAAACTCATTTATGTGCGAACTAAAAGGGTATTTATAATTTCCCTGTTTCGTACGAAATCCTGTGAAACGTAAAAATTGTTACCCTTTGTTTCGTACCAAAACGACTGACTCGCATAAAAATTGTTTTTGTACGAATCAAATCTAAAACTTTCAAACTTTTTCAATTTCTATTTTTATTTCTGTTTTTTTTTTTCAATAATTTTATCTGTTTCAAAAATCCACTTGACTAACCAAGTCCAAGTTAATGACCCTAGTTATTCAATTTGCCTTCCAAGTCCAAGTTAATGACCTTGGTTGACCATGTTTGACCAAGCAGATTTATTTTAAAATATAAAGTTTCAAACTAATGAACTTTCTTGACATTTTGGTAAACTTTGTTGTTAAAAATTAGCTCCCACCCCATGATTCCAAAATTTCCTCAGCAAGATGTTGCAATGAATCCAACCATCAGTGTTTTTATTATCGGTAAACAAAAATAAAACTATCAAGCTAAGAAAACTAAAAATCTTTTGGGTTTTTAAGACAAAATATTTAAAGAATAACGTTTTTGTGAATTTTGTGTTTTTCAGAGGATCATTTCAAGCATTCATATAAGTCATCAGTACCGTTAGTCTAGACACATCTTTTAAGCTTTTAAACAAATTTACCTAGATTGCCAATATATTTGTCCATTTAAACCTCTTCTCGTTTCTCAACTGTTTCAAGATATGTTAAGATATTATTAGAAACATGAAATAACTGTGTTTCCCATCTCAGAATATACTCCCGTATCGAGATTTCTAGAATGTCATTTTACAGGTGAATATATCGAATCGATATCTGTATATAGGGTGAATGCGAGACCTTGATAGCTCAGGTTAGTACTACCCGTACAGAAAAAGAGATGAAGGCTTGTCTTTAGGTGGTGTTCCATTAAGGAATCTTTTGTATTGCAAATGTCATAATTGCTTAAGACATAATCATTTTATGCAGCATTTGGGAAAATAATGCGAAAGTATTATATGAGTTCTAGGCCATTGCTTCCGCAAAATAAGAAAAACTCGAATAATACCCCAGATATCAATCAAATATAAAGACCTAGTATCGCAGAATCTGACATTTTCTCAAACGAAATTTCGGAGTACTAAGTCCATATATCCGAGAGATGTTAACCCACAAGTTAATCAGTTTTTGTGTCTTCGGTTTATATCTCGATAACAATCTATTGAACAAGTGAAATATTGGCATATCCATAGTAAGATTGCTTAAAATACTTTAAAACAATACAATTCTTTAGCATACTGTGACTTATTATTTTTGATTTACTATGATCACTCTTTTTACACAAAACTCTTTCTGTTGTTTTTTTAAGTGTTTTTGTATTTTCCTCAAATATTCTCCCCCTAAAATCAAAAACATAATTTTGGATTTTTAAGAAATTAGAAGAAAAAATGTATGGAAAACATTTAACCGATGACAAATTCACATCAAGTCGTCATCATCCTCAAACTCAACCTCAAACACATCCCCTAAGATCATATTTTTTAAACCATTTAGCTTTAACAAATTTTTAAACTTTGTTTTGTCAAAAACTTTGGTATAAAAATCTGCTTTTTGGTCATCAGTGTGGATTTTCTCAATTCGTACCAACTTTTCTCGTAGCAATCACGGATAAAGTGGTGTCGAATCTCGATATGTTTAGTACGTGAGTGTTGACATGAGTTTTTAGTGATATCGATCGCGGCCTGATTATCTACATGTATAGGTGTATCAAGAAATTACAAACCGAAATGTCTCATCTGTTGCTGTATCCAGAGAATCCGAGCACAACAACTGGATGCCGAAACGTATTCAGCCTCACAGGTAGAGAGAGCAACCGCAGTTTGTTTCTTGCATTGCCACGTTACCAAACGGGTTCCGAAGAACTGGCAACCAGTCATTGTAGATTTTGTATTCAGTTTGCAGAATCCGAAATCAGAATCCGAGTAACCTGCAAGATTAAAATCATCATGTCTAGGGTACCACAAGCCAGTGCTTGGAAAACCCTTCAGATATTGCATTATGCGTTTAACGATATGCATATGTGACTCTTTTGGATTACACTGATAACGAGAGCACAGGCACGTTGGATACATGATATCTGGTCGAGAAACAGTAAGATACATCAAGGATCCGATCATGGAGCGATATAAAGTTTCATCAACTTTTTCACCAGTAAGATCTGGATAAATGCCATGATTTGGAGCTAACGGGGTTGATGCTGGTTTAGTTCCTGTCATATTGAATTTCTTCAATATGTCATGAACATATTTTGTCTGATGAATGAAGATACCATCAGGAAACTGATCAACCTGAAGTCCTAGAAAGAACTTCATCTCCCCATTGCGCTCATTTCGAATTTGCGCTTCATGACTTCTTCAAAGTCCTTACACATCTTATCATTTGTCGATCCAAAGATAATATCATCCACATATATTTGTACGATAATTAGATGCCCATCTACTTCCTTTGTGAAGAGATTTGAATCTACTTTTCCCCTGATAAAGCCATTATCCAAAAGATGATTCAATAATGTTTCATACCAAGCTCTCGGAGCTTGATGAAGACCATATAAGGCTTTATTCAAGAGGTAGACTTTATCTTTGTGCACTGGATCAACGAACCCTGGTGGTTGGCCGACGTACACCTCCTCTTTCACTTTTCCGTAAAGAAAAGCAGATTTAACATCCAATTGGTACACCTTGAACCCTTTCCATGAGGCAAAGGCCAAGAATATGCGAATTGCTTCAAGACGTGCAACTGGGTTGTAAACTTTAGTATAGTCTATCCCTTATTGCTGATGAAATCCTTGAACCACAAGTCGAGCTTTGTTGCGCACGACAACTCCTCTATCATCTCTTTTACACTTGAAGACCCATCTTGTATTAATCTTTTTGTGATGATCTGGTTGGTCAACAAGCGTCCAGACACCAAGTTTCTGGAATTGCAATAACTCTTCTTGCATCGCATCCACCCAACATTCTTCTTTCAACGCGTCTTTCCAATTTCCCGATTCAACCTGAGAAACAAAACAACTGTGAGAAAATCAGACTTGAAGTGGAGCAATGCTAGTATAGAAACAGCCTAGATCTTTATTAATCTGATTGCGAGTTTGCACTACCGATTGTAAGCTGCCTATAATGTTCTCTGACGGATGATATGAAAGTGTTCTAGGCATCACTTCAATTGGAACATCTACTTAGGATTGCAAATTTGAGATATTTTCATCGACAACCAGCACAGATGAAGAAGTTTATTCCTAGAATTAGACTGAGCAGCCTGTTGGTTCAGAAAATCTTCAAGCTGTTCAGATCCTTCTTCAGAACTGGATCCTCCATCGTCAAAAGTAGGTTCCCGATTAGAATCATCATTGTCATTTGGCTGGACAGAAGGTTCAGCAGCATTAACATTTGAAGTAGGAACCGGATTTAAAACGGAAGTGCATTGATCAACATCAGATGTGTTAACTGGTAAAGACGTAGAAATCACCAACGGTCGAGGAACTTGTTCTTGATTAGATAACTGATGTTGTTGAAATAACATAACAAGTTTTTCTTCACTTGGCACATCTGGAAGATCAAACGAATCCCACAATCCATCGTAGTTAAACAGCCACGAATCCCCAGGTTTCTTCGTAGGCATTGTATATCTTTGACAATCTACGTGATGTGCTAGAACTACCTGGTTCAGACTCATCAAGAAAACACGTTTTTGAGGAGTAGCATAACCAACAAAGAAACCCTCCAAGATTTGGCTCCAAATTTACCAGCCGGGTCCAAGATGGTACATGGTAATCCAAAAGGTTCCAAAAAGGCTAAGTTAGGCTTTGGTTGATTTAGTAACTCAAAACATGTCTTTTTGTGAGGTTTAACTGTCAACACACGATTCAGGGTATAGCATGCTGATGCTACTGCTTCACTCCAAAAACTGATCGGTAATTTCGAATCAGCTAACATTGTTCTAGTAGTTTCTATCAATGTGCGATTCTTTTGTTCAGCTACTTCGTTTTATTGTGGAGTATAGGGGGCGCTGAATTCATGAAGAATCCCCTATTCATTGCAGAACTCTTGCATCTTCTTGTTCTTAAACTCAGTTCCATTATCACTACGAATTCTCTTAATGGTCAAATGATATAAATTCTCGAGCTTTCTGAAAAGGATCATAAGAATTTCAAACGTTTCATCCTTGCTTTCTAGAAAGAATACCCATGAAAATCAAGAATAATCATCTATAACGACAAGACAGTATAGATCTCCAGAAATGCTTTTAACATTGACCGGTCCAAAGAGACCCATGTGTAGTCTTTCTAGTGGTAGCTTTATCGAATTTAACAGCTTTCTCGGGTGTGATTTCTTATGCTGCTTCCCTTTTTGCAGCTAAGACAATCATCTCATAAATGAAAACTTTTCAAATTGACACCTTCCACTAAGTTGTTATGCACAAGAAAATTCATCTTTCGAAGAAGAATGTGCCCCATTTTTCTGTGCCATAAAATTGACTCTTTTTTGGTAGCTTTGGAAACAAAACATTGAACTTTCTTTGACGTGGTAGACACGATGCTCATGTCAAGGACATATAAATCATTTTCTCGTGGAGCTCGCATCGGAATCCATTCTTCTGGAATCTTGAAACCGGGTTTTAGAATTTGACATTCTTTATCATTTAAATGAGTCGTGAACTTCTTGTCACAAATTTGCGAGATACGAAGCAGATTGTTCTCAAGTTCAGCAATATAGTTCACTTCATCAAACGATACAACTCCGTTCGAGAGAATCCCTTCTCCAACAATCCTACCTCCCTGTGTTCCAGCAAATCCAACATATCCTCCTCGAATAGCTCTAACATCATTGAGCAGCGCAAGCATTACTGTCATGTGACGAGAAGCTCCACTATCCATGATCCATTTTGACAATATCGAACATTGGAGCCCCTACAGACATGATCAACAAAGTTTATTTAAACAAATAGACCCAAGCCTGTTTGGTCTTGGTGGGTTTGGAATGTCGAACTTTGGACCCACTTTGTTATTTTCAATCTTTTTAAGCTCAATGTTGTTTGAAACAAAATGTTTGAGTTCTACCTTGGATGATTTGGTGTTAACACTTTTAGCAACCCATTTATGTGTTTGTGGTTTAGCCTGTTTAACATAAAATTTTGAATCTTTTTGTTGAACTTTGTGTGATGTTTCACGAATTTCAAATTTAGATTGAGGTTCAATAATTGGTTTAATATTTTGATTAGATTCAGTTTTTCTTTTAAGAATTTGTTTTGGCATAACCATGGGTGCTTTTTGCTTTTTATCCTTGGTGAACTTTTTCAGAGAAGAAACTGGTTTTGAACTTTCTTGTGAACAATATCGTGCAATATGTCCAACTTTCTTGCATTTAAAGCAAGTCCTGTTGTCCTTATGAACAGAGGTATTCAAAACATGTTTCTGTTTTTGTTTCTCCTTATCTTTAAGAAAATCATCATTTGATTGAGTACCAATGATTTCCTTTTCCTTCTCGGTTGTTGTCCAGAATACAAAATTAATTTTCTTTGTGAAATCCAATTTTTGGGACCTATTAGTGTTATGTTGCTTCTGAAACCTAACCCTGCACACTTGTTTTCCGGATATTCTCCATTTTTTCGATAGTAAGGTCGGTTATCTATATTTGATTTAGAATAGAAAGATGAATCATGTTTATCTAAATCATCATGACTTACCTCCATCAGCTTGAATAATTTATCAACACAACCTCTTTTCACATTCTTGATGGGAAAATCCTCATCCGAAAATAGTTTATCACATCCTTTCATTTTATAAACTATGACATTTGGATCATCATTTGAACTATTTTCTGATTCGTCATCAGATTTTGACTTCTCAGACTTTTAGACTTAGCCATTTCAGATTCATTTGTTAACACTTTTTCAATCACATTTTCTACCACTTCAGAATCACATTCACCATCATTTTTAGTGTAAGTTATATCGATATCCTTAGGCAACTGTTCGTTTTTCAATTTAATATTTAGCGCCTTTTTCACCCCAGATGGATTTTTGCAAGCATAACTGTTCCAGATGGGTGGAGGAACTCGATCATAACTTCCACTCTTTCTTTTACCATTTTTAGATTCCTCAGTATTTTTGATTTTTGGTAAAATGTGATCTATGACGTATGAGCTTGTGGAATAACTAATTAACAGTTTGTTAACTTGTTCGGTTTGAATTTTCATTTTCTCAAGCTCACTTTTGAGCTCAGCAATAGTGTTTAGATGAATATTAATTACCATTTGTTTATCCATCACTGTTGCTTTAAGCATCATAAGTGTTGCATCATTTTCTCTGAGTGCTTTATTAAATTTTTTAACAGACGCACTCAATTTGTCATACGCTTCCTTTGTAGTTTTGTAATCGCTTGACAAATTGTCTGTTAAACTTCAATTCAGCAAATCTTTTGTCTTTCATAAGACACTCACCACATGGTTTATCACACTTTGAACAAGATTTTTCATTTACCTCATTTCCATTTGCCATGCACGCTTTAATGATGTCTTCTTTCAGCACTTCCTTTTGCTCATCCGCTTTGACATCTTCAACCAGTTTCTTTTGCACTTCATCTGTTGAATGTTGAGTAGGTGCAAAATATCCTGCAAAAGTTTTTAAAACATCGTTAGGCAAAAGATGTTTGAATGGACCATTTAAAAGCTCCTCTTCCTCTGATGAAGTATGATAGTAGTACTCGTCATCCTCCAGTCCTTGTGTAACAACCAAAGCTTTTTCTTTAGATTCAGATTGTTTGTCTTCAATCGACACGATTCTGGTTCTCGGTTGTGGTCGGTGATAAATCGCTCTTTTATAATAGTCATCTTGGAAAGGATTCTGATTCCCTAGAACCTCGGTTAGGACATTCTCTTTTAAAGTGACATTTCTCCCGACACTTGAAACAAATAACTTTAGATTTATCAAATCCAAGTTTCCCATCCAAACCTCCCAAATTTTCTTTACCAGTGATTTCCATAAATCTTTGTGCTCGTCGAATGATCGAAGCCATGCACCATTTTATATCAATCAATTCCATTTCAACTGGATCAATTTGATCGTAGTCTTCATGTGTCATCTTAGAATTTCCATTCTTTCCAGCAACAAGACTGTCATATGACTCAAGAACTGAAGCAAGTAGAGACATATGTTGTTTTGTCATCTTTTCGTCAAAAGTTTGCGCGTTCTGAAAATCAACTTCAATATTGCATTGCAACACTCTTTGACTAGCATTAGATGATGGAGTAGCTTGATTGTTCTGAGATTGATTTGATCCTAAAGAAGTTTGTTGACTTGATGGTGTATTCGGATCAACTGTTGGGTACGATTGGAAACCACTTGACTGAGTTTGAGGTGTGCTTGGTGAGCTATATGCACTGAACAAAGTTTGAATCTTTGGCACTTGGATTTGAGCAGCAGAACTGTTCTTAAAATAAAGATTAACATCTTGTTGCATTTGAACAGTCTTGTTTTTGGCCATCTTTTACATCTCTAATTCATGACCTTCCAATCTCTCGATAAAAAGAGGCAACGAGAAATTGCTGTATTCAACTCCATTCTTCAAAATGGTTAAGTAAGTCGACCATTCACCTTGTGGCAGAGAATCAGCTAATTTATCAACAAGCTCTTCATTCGTCTTCACAATTCCCATTCTCTTCATATGAACCACCAGATGACAGTATCGCTCAATTAGCTGCTTAACCGTTTCTCCTTTGATCAATGTGAATACATCAAACTCTTTACTTAATAATGCCCTTTTGCTTTTGCAGAGTTGAGCACTACCTTGAAATTTAAGTCGAAGTGCATTCCATAAAGATTTCACATCATCATCATGTTGTATTAAAGCCAAGATGTCTTCTTTGATCGATTGCTGAAGAATGTTCATCATCTTCTTTTCGTTGATAAATCTTTCTCTTTCAACATCAGAGAATTGAGCAAGAGTCTTTTCAAGCCCACTTTCACCAACTGGTGCGATGTATTTTGCCTCGATTGCAAACCAGCAAGTAAAATGATTAGCTTGCACCCAGTTCTTAAACCTCTCGCTCCAACTATCAAAGTCTTCCAAATTCATAAGCTTTGGAGGTTTAGTCATTGTTCCTATTTCATTCTCTAAATTGATGTTTTGAGCTGCTGCAGTGGTGACAACCATGTGGCAAACGCATTGTAAAATTCCTCAGACATTTTTTTCCTGCAAAAAGTTAGAACACACTTTTCGAAAATAAACAGATCAGATTAGAAAACTTTTTGTGCGGACAAAATATTTCGTACGAAACTAGAATTTTGCACAAACCAAGATTTTTGAACGAATCAAATTTTATCACAAAAACTATGATTTCGTACGAATCGATTTAATTTTGTACGAAACAAGTGTTTTTGACTAAGTAAATTTTGGTACGATTGATATTTTGTGCGATTCAAATCATTTTATACGAAACAAGTGGAAATTATGAAAAACTGTAAGATTTATGAAATATAACTGATCCGTATGAAATTTAATCTGACTCATACCAAAATGAGAACATTTAATTTCGTGCGAAACTCGTACGAAAACTGATTCAAACGATTCAAACTTCAAACTGCCTAAATTTTATCGATTTCAACATGATTTAGTTCAATTTTATGTCTGAATTATGATATGGATTGATTAGATTGAAGATTAACTTGAATTACTAAAATCCTAGTCCATTTTGTCCATGAATTCGTCTGAAATTCGTCCAAAATCCAGCAAAGGTCAGGAAAAATGATGAAGATGAAGATATGTCCAAGTCTGCACAGTAACTACTTGTTGTCTATCTGTAGATCAGATCTCATGGCTCTGATACCACTTGTGGGCGGGGATCAAGCTCCCGAAATGAGCAATTGATCTGATCTCGCTCAACTAGCAGAGGCGGAATTCATTGCTAGAGAGGTAGATATGACAAACAAGACAGAATTTACTGTTTAACTGCTTCTGATCTATTAAAGACGTTCAAGTTACAGACGCAAGTCAACAAACTGACAGAGCTTCGCCGTATGAAATGACAAATCTATATCTCGCTCTAACACAACACTTCCCTATTTATAGGTCGACATGACTCGTACTGAAGTGGTGCACAAACAAACATACAACTATGTTTCGTACGAAATAGTATTTCGTACGAGTATTTACTCGTACGAAACACACTAATGTTTCGTACGAATCACAGTGTAATAATACATAAAATTTACATTTTCTCATTTAAACATTAACGTGTAAACTTTATAAATATTACAGATATATCCTAGACGCAGGCAATAGACATTATGCACCAACAGAAGAAAAGGCTAAGCAAATGGAAAAGAAAGATATTGGTACTTCAAGACAAAGAAGGTCTGCTAGAAAAGCTAGACAACCAACTCTCATCTCTTCTATAACCACTGCTAAATCTACTACTCAGGTATCCTCTGTCACTTTCACCATAACAGCTGATGCTGGAACAATTCCAGCAGATGTTGTTCAAACCACTGCCATGATCACCTTCCCAACCACAACAGAACCACTGCCCACACCATCCCAAATTCCCACATATCCACTTTCTCCCAAAATGAAATTCCAACGAAAAAGAAAAACTTTTGTTGTTGATGATGATGAAGACAACCAATCACCACTTCCTACCTTATCACAATCCATATCACAACCATCTTCATCACCTCCACACTCTAAAACTCCATTTCCCCCATTCCAATCATGCACCTATCCTCCTCATTCCTTCCTATGGGTGCATTATACCCATTGGAAATTTTTGCAGTTAAAGGTGAGATTGAAGCTTTCTACAAAATAGAAGAACCAACAGAAGAACGGATGAATAGAAAGCCTAGGAACTTGGATGAATATCTTAAGTTGAAGGCTAGACAAAATGAATACATTGCAAAAGAAAAGTCAAAAGATAAAGATGACAGGGCTTTACAAATCTCCTTGCAATACCAACTGAGGAAAATCAGAAGCATTGAAGAATTTGCTAAGGAGCTGAGTAAGTCTATGTCTGAACAACCAACCACTGATGATCCAAAACTGAAAGAAGATTATCTTGATCATGTCATGAAGCATAAGCCTTACAAAGCAACAAGGGCACAATTTAAAGGTTGGTCGGCTAAAGAGCTTAACGAAGAAATTGAAAGAATTCATTCTATGCTCAAAGATCCTTCAAAGAAGCCTACTCCTCCTCTTTGGCAAAAGGCTAAAATTGAAAGCCAAGACCATGCTTTCAAAATTAGAAGAATGAAAGCTGAGCTTTTTGATGCTTTATATGGAACAACAAGGCAGATTACTATAGGTCAAAATATAAAGTTGTAGATACCTACAGAAGGTTGGAAGAATTAAGGAAAAAGGATCCTTCTATTCCAAGAAAGCCAATCTATGATCAAACAACCTCTACTCTTAAACAAACCCTTGTTCCTAAAATTAACTTCAACCACCAGCTTATCCACCAATGCCTTGAATCAAGCAAAGAGGCAAAAGCATGTAGAAGAAGATCAAAGGATGCATGAAGATTGGAGAAAAGAGGGAATAAAGAACCAAATTTTTTATCACACAGATGCTGTAAGTGACAAACTTAGAGCCTCACTCTCAACACTTGTACGCAGACCTACTTCACCAAACTCATCACAAATAATCCTATTCCCAAGAAAACCACCTGACTTAAAAATTCTAAAATAGAAGTCTAACAAAGACAACCATGAATTAACATTGCTCAGGTCAGATGGTAGAGTTCAAAAGATAAAAATGGAGGAGGCACATGATCTGGATGCAGCTGATCTCCAAGACTTGCTGAATCTTGAACTTGAAAGGGACGTAGAAGACATGATTGCCCTGGACTTTGAACTTCAGTTCAAAGGCTAAATAAGGAAATTATTGATGAGAAAAAAGATTAGTAATAAAGTTTAGTTTTGGCATCATCTGTTCTAGGGGGAGATTGTTGGAATTGAACCCTACAAAAGAACGGATGATAGAAAGCCAAAATGTACTACAACCTCTGATTCCAATAATAATGTAACATCTGCCCAAGTCAAGCTCTGCTGAAGACTAAATGTCCAAGGTCTGCCATAGCTAAACTCTGTTGAAAACAAAGCTCTGCTAAAGACTAAAGCTAAAAGGTCTGCCAAGGCAAAGCTCTGCGAATGACTAAAGCTAAAGGTCTGCCAAGGCAAATCTCTGCTAAAGACTAAAGCTGAAAGGTCTGCCAAGACAAAGCTTTGTTGAAGATCAAAGCTAAAGGTCTGTAAAGGCAAAGCTCTGCTCAAGACCAACAGAGGATGTTTCATCAGTGTTTTCTATCAGTCCTTGTAATGTTTAGTGTATAGCAGTGGTTAGCTTAGCAGATGTTGTTAGTTTGTTATTTTTGTTAAATGTCACTTTCATGCTGACATCATAATAAGATGCTCAACGGTTGGGATTGTAGTAAAATAGAACAGCGCCTGTACTGTTCTATTTGATCACTTTCATCGGTTATCAATCTAACCTATCTTCCTTGCATTCTGTATAAACAAATCAGTTATCTTAGGCTGAGGTGGAGATTTGAGACACACGCAAGTAATCATAATTATGAAAGCATGACAATGAAAACAATCTCTCAACTATTATGAATTGAAGTTAATTTATTCCACTGCAAGTTCATCTGATTTATCTTATTTCATTTACCATTTTTAGAACTTTCATAAACAATTTCAAACTCAGATCCTAACAAAGTATATCACCAAATAATCTATAAACTAACAGAAAAACAAGTGCCAACATATCTGTAAGTCCCTGATTTGGATCTGTACACGGTATCACAACAACTAATCGATTGTGGAAAGAAAGATTAGATTGAACAAAACAAGAACAATATCTGATTAATCAACATGCATACACCGAATGGTGTCTGATAAAAGATTTCGCCCTAGCTTTAGCGTGAATAACCAATTAACAAGCAACGTAAACCCTAACCTCAATACATGTATTTATACTAATCTCAAAACCCACTAATTACAACCCTAGGCCCATAAGGCTCTATGAAGCCCACTCCTACACCATTAGCCCAACATGCAACTCTAATGTGTAAACCTTTTAGCTAGGGGCCCAACAATCTCCTCCTAGGTTTACAACATAGGCTACTAATCCTTTAGTAGCACATCAACTCCCATCCTGCCTGCTATGATCCCTTCAATCGCTGATGTCCAATTCTTAGCACACTGCTTGTACAATTCTGTTGTTTGGATATGATTCGCTGCTAGAACCTGTAGGTCTTCATCGTGAAAGCTTATTAAATCAACTACATCATTCACACAGAAGGCTTTCTCCTTAGTCACAATCGCTATATTCCCGACCTTTGGATCACACATCCAAAAGTTAAAATTCTTCAAAATGCCTTTGGGGAATGTCAGAGCGACTGGTACAACTAGTTCCTTCTCAGTCGGAGGCCACATCATAGACTTAAACCTTCTGCCAGTTCTCGCATCCCTAACACCCTTAGCTGCCCGTAGATACGGTTCAGCTGTCTTCATCGTTTGAAACCATTCTTCACCTCTTGCTCTAGCTTCCTAAAAAATATCCATTCTGGACCACGCTTAGTCGTATCAGTATCGGTATACGAGCCCTGAGAAGATCAGTCAAAGTGACTTTCCTCCATGTTTCAAACCGGGACTCCCTGGAGTAATATTCGCATGTACCATCCTGTCGAACAATCAGCCACATCTTCTTACATGATCATAAGTCCAGCTCAGCACACTTGACTTATTCCCAACCTTACTGTAATATCTTGATCCAAGTTCCATGACAAACTTGTCAGACTGATTAGTAGGATCCTTCAATTGAAAGTTCTCGTCTAGTGGATTTACATCAACGTTCTTCATCAAAACCATTTGCTTCTTCTTTGGAGCAGTTTGCCTTCTCTGACTCGTACCAGTACACTTCCTCTTTAGAGCACTCATATAATCTTCTAAACCAGCCTGATGATCGGCTACGAGCTGTTCAGCTGCTATTCTTTTTACTTCTCACTTTTCTGCAGCTTGATGACGATGTTCAACATTCATAGGATCACCAATCGGATCAGAAAACTCATGCCCAAACTTATTCTCCAACTTCGCCGAGTCTGTAGAAAAGCTATCTGTGCATCCTAAAGAATAACCTCCTGCTCCAAAACTACCACCCTCTTCTTCAGATCAACTACATCAACGTCTTCCTCATCTCTATCAATCCCACTGAAGTCGAATGCTCTCATTTCTGATCGCTTAAAATACTCAATATCTTCATCCTGACCACCACCAGAACCACTACCCCCAGCCCCCGAGCCTCCAGCACCTGCAGAACTACCACTACCACCACCAAAATCCATCATCTCGAGTACAGATTCAGCTGGAATGGACATGACGTAGACTGAGTGGCAACAAGATGAACTATCAGTTCTTCAGCAGTAACAGGCTCAACAGTGGAAAGATCCGTCAATGATACAGTGACCAAGGATGTAATAGTGATCGGTTCTTAAGTAGTTTCGTCAGTACGAGCTTCGGTTTGTATCTGGACTTCTGTGTGAATGGGTTCGTCAGTATGAATAGGTTCTTCGGTTGCTTCTTTTCGTCGCTTCTTCAATAATGGTTCTTCCTCTTCTTCAACAACTTCACCTGTATCAGCTTCAGTAACTGGGATATCAGAATGAGACAACACAAAAGGAGGATTCCTTTGCTGCTCTGAATCTCCTGTAGATGCGCAATAAGAACCGCTAAGTTCTCAGTAGTAAGCTCTTGTAGCTCTTGGATCTGACAAATAGCCCACCTGGTTATGGAACTGCTCTTCAACTAATAAAACAGCCTCAAAACCCGCTTCGGCCATTTCGTCAGAAGAACAACGTATTACACCATACTCAGCAAAACATTTACTAATCAAACCAGATATGCAAGTTAACCTAAGTTAACTAGCCAATTTTAAACTAGGAGGTCAAAAACCCATTAGTTCAAAACTGATTGGCAGATCAATAATCCGGTAAAATACAAAGGGGTCCAATAAAAGTTCAATCACAAGAAAAGGTCATTTGTGAATTTGACAGGTTCAAGATTCAATTGAAGGTTCAATTTAAAGGTTTAGTTTTACGGTTCAGATAAGTTCAACACTCAATTTGGAAGAGTCAAAGACAATCCGGAAAGTTCAAACACTGAGATCCGGAATCAAAAGGGTTCAAATAGGAATTCGGATGAAACCCTTATCATCTCAGATGAATGCCATCCGAAATGGAATCCGAGTTCATCCATTTCTGTTGAATACTGATCCGAGATGGAGTCCAGAATGCACAATGTGTTGAAGTTTCATCCGAGATGCTTAATTACATGAAGATCAACATTTAATTTTGATGATTAATGAGCATTTTATGCCTAATTATGAGGTAATTCAGATGAAAAGTGACGATAATCCAATTCAGATGATGATCAGAGTGTTTCGGAGAAAACTTTTAGTGAATGATCTGAATCACTCATCATGTCAAGTTGGTAAACTTTGAAGCCCTTGAATGAAGCAAAAGCTAGGAACAACCAAATTCCCTCCAACCTTGCTACTGGTGCAAACACTTCATTGTAGTCAATCCCCTCTTGCTGATTGAACCCTTTCATTACCAACCAAGCCTTATTCGTTATTATGATCCCTCGGTCATCTTTCTTACACTTGAACACCCACTTAGTGCCTATTTCCTTCTTTCCTTCAGGCAAGTCAACTAGCTCCCAAACTTTCAACTTCTTAAACTGAGCTAGTTCCTCTTGCATAGCTTCCACCCAACAATTCTCTTTTAGAGCCATATGAACATTTTTCGGCTCCTCTTGGGCAATAATAAAGCTATACAAACACCCATGAATCAACCCAGTATTCTGAATCGAAGTAAACAAACAGGAACCTTCGAGCACACCTCTTCTTGTCTAAACACCTGCAGCAGCATCACCTATGATGTTTTCAACTGGATGATCTCTGTGTACACGTGTGGTAGCAATGGTGTCAACAACTAGATTATCTCCCAAATTAGATCCAACCTCCCCCTGAATGTTAGAATTAGCAAACGGATTAGTGAAGTCCTCCCCATGAATAGGTTCAGAATCACTATCACTGGAGTCCTCTGGAGCTGCACTGGAAGAAGTTTCTAGAGTATCCGTCATCGATATACTCGATCTACACATGAAGTCACACTCTCCATCTTCACTGATCACAGATTGGATCACTTGAGACTCATCTGCATTTGAAAAATCAGGAATATTAAATGATTTAAAAACACTGTCATAATCATATAATATAGGAGGACCACTCATTGATTGTTAAGGTGAATAACTAGTGATTTCCATGTTACACACCACCTTAATTTTAACAGTATTTAGATTAAAAACCCTTTTATTCGGTGTACCAGGCATATAACCTAGAAAGTAACCCTCATCAGCTACCTCACCGATTTTTGCTTATCTTTATTTCGCACAATGTGGGTTGCAAGGTGGTAATATCCAAATTGGTTCTCAAAGCCGTTTTTAAGTTTGGTTTGTTTGGTTAAACAATAGTTCGTAACATGTTTTGTTAAACCGTTTAACCATCAAAACTTTGTTCAGGACATAATAAGCGGTGTTCGCAGCTTCTCCCTAGAAAAGAACTGGAAGCTTTGAATCAGATAGCATAGTCATTGCGGCTTCAATCAATGTCCTGTTTTTCTTCTTAGCGACGCCATTCTGTTGAGGTGTATAAGGAGCAGAAAATTGATGTTCAATTCCTTGGCGAAGACAATAGAGATACAGAATCTTATTCTTGAACTCCGTGCCATTATCACTCCTTATCCTCTTGATCCGTGCATCATGGACATTTTCCAATTTTGTAAAAAGATCTATCAGCATCTCCGCAGTCTCATTTTTGTACCTAAAAAGAAAACCCATGAATATCGTGAGTAATCATCTGTGACAACTAAACAATAGTACTTTCCACCTATGCTCCTTACGTTCACCAGATCGAATAGATCCATATGAAGTAATTCATAAGGGGCATCTATGGAATTTACTGTTTTAGACTTGTGAGGTTTCTTATGTTGTTTTCCCTTTTGACATGGAAGACATTTAACTTCCACGTGAAACCTCTGCACTGGCACCCCTTCTACTAAACCGTTTTTAATAATATAATTCATTTTTCGGTAGTGGATGTGGGCCATGCGTCTGTGCCACAACAATAACTCAGCCTCAGATGCTTTTGATAGTAAAAACACCACCACAGTGGTAGAATCCTTAGCACCCATATCCATTACATAAGTGTCATTTCTCCTTGTCGCTCTCATCACTATCCAGTCATCCGGTATCACCAAACCAGGATTCAACACCAAAGCTTCAGACTTTGTAAAGTGGACCGACTGACCCTTGTCGCAGACTTGAGACACGCTTATCAGATTGTGCTTCAGCTGCTCAACATAGTTCACTTTGTCTAGTGTGATCTTCCCGTTAGTCACTTTTCCTTGACCTAGAATGTGCCTGCCTTTAGAACCTGCAAAATTCAAATAACCACCATCTATATTCTCAAACTCAGTCAACAACCTCGCATCCCCCATCATGTGCTTGGAGCAGCCACTATCAACATACCACAAGTTGATAATCCTCCTTAGCAGCTCTTGCACCACCCAACAAAAATTAGTTAGATTGGGGGACCCAAGCCTTAATGGTCTTGGGTCTTCCAGATTCATCAACCACAGAAACATCCATCCAATATCCATCACTCCGAACAGGAGTCTTGGATCTTAGACCTGTTGATGGAAATGGTTTTTGATTTCCACTAGGTCTCTGGCCCTGAGGATTACTCAACATGTTTAGACTTTGCGACCTTTGGAAATTATGATTTTGGTTCCATGATTTTGTTGATAATAATTTCTAAAGTCATTGTTATAAAAATTTCGACTACCAACATTCTGGTATCGAGTTTGATATTGACCTTGATTTCTGAAACTACTTGATTGACCACTAAAGTTATTCATTTTTGGTGAACTACTTCTAGGTCTTTCATATCTGCTTGATGTAGATTCAGGCTGAAATTTTTGTTGATTTCTTTGAAAACGAGGAACTTGGTGAGTTCCTTTTTCAGCCTTATCTACACCCTCAGCAACACTTTATTGCCTGGTAGCAGATATCTTTGGTGAGTTAACCTTCTTCTCACCCTCACCACTTTTTGCTGGTGATTTTTCTCTCTGTCTCTCACTTACCAATGCTTTACTCTTTTTGTTAGGAGAGCAGCTAGCTAGATGTCCCTTTTCTTGACATTTGAAGCACGATTTTCTAGCCAAAGGCTTCTTAATTGAAGGCTCTTGCTTAGATTCATTAGGTGACAGTGATGATGAAGATGATACCTTAGAAGGATCTTGTTTCGTTTGCTTAACTTCTGATTTTTCTTTGTTTTTATTTTTAGCAAACTACACATTTGATTCTTTTATAATAATAGGGACCTCTTCATTCATATCACTCCCTTGAACAAAGACAACTTTTTTAATAAAAACTTGCTTTTGATTCTTAGGTTGTGTATTCTTTGTTTTCAAAACCTTGTCTCTATTACTATCCTTCTTGGCATTCTCTGTCACATCAACACTCTTTGATGTGGAACTACCAGGGGTAGTTGGCACAAAGTCTGTTAGCTCTTCCTCGTCTGGCAAGAAAGAATAGTCATGACTAAGAGGTGGTGGAACTTCATTTAAACCTTTGAAGCCCACACATGTCTTGTCATTACTCTTCTTCAGGCCATTCATTATGTGTTTCATTACAAAAGATGAATCTCTGATTGATTTAATTTCTTTTCAAGTTCATAAATTTTAGGTTGTGCCTTTAGACAACTCTTTGCATTTTTTCAGAAATTTCTTTTGTTTTCTCACTCATCGTATCATGAGGTAAGTCAATAACTTTAAGTTTTTCATTAAGCTTACAGGTTAGAATATTGATTTCATCTTCATAACCTTTAATTTTCTTCAAATATAGTGACTCATTTCGTTTTACGAAAAAGTTTGTTTCTTTTAGGTTTGAGAGCTCATTTACTAGACTTTGGTTTTGTTTTGTGAACATGTCAACTTCACTTTGCAGTTCACGGCATTTTAAAAAAACAGAACTACCAGAGTTAGAATGTACCTCTCCTGTTGATTTGCTTAGATAGGCCATGAAAGCAGCAAAATCAGCAGCCATCTTCTTCTCTTCAACATTCTGTTCTCCATCAGCTTTTTCAGCTACCTTCTCTCGCTCTTCCTCTGCATCAGCTTTCACTTCTACAAGCAACTGGGGCTATCTCAGCCATGAACGCCTGTGAGGCATTGTTATCACCCTCCAGATGAACACTCCAATCATAAGAACCCTCTCTAGCAGTAGAGATCAGGGCCTTTGATCCGTGTTGGTTGACGCATTCCTGTTGCTTGAACCATGACTAGGAGAATCTTGAAAGGATGAACTAGAACGAGATTAAGACTTAGGTCTTTGACACTCTCTAGCAAAATGTCCATAATTTTGACAGTTGTAACACTTCACTTTAGACTTGTCAAAACCCACACTCTTTCCAATGAACTTCCTGCCCATTCTGTTCATGAACCTATTCACTCTTCTAGAGATCATGGCCATCTACCATTGCAAATCCATCTCCTCTAGGTCATCAGGGTCGATCTGATGTAAGTTTGAGATTAAACATAAAAGGCTAGTGCTTAATTCTCTCAAACGTTGGCTTTGATACCAACCTGTCACACCCCGGCTTTCCATAGCCAATCAACACCGGTGGGCCGGGTGGGGAATATCGTGACGTAAGTTGATAACATCATAGAAAATTAGACACAAGACAGCGGAACTCTTGGATTTAAATTACTATTACAAACCAAATCTTCGAAATATAAAATAATATACAAGCTCGTAATAGAAGATCCATAGGCGGATCATAAATTATACAACGAAGAATATAAAACAAACTTTGGGAAGATCTAGGATTTGCAAGCTTTGTCTTTTGAAAATACGTCAGCTTTCGCTGGTAAATACACCCAACTGACCCATTTTGAAAACATTTTAAATATGTTTTAAGTGCGTATCAGCACAAAATCTTTTATAACTTGGGAAAGTTGACTGTCCAACCTTGTTAACAGATTTACATGTTTGTCCATACATACAGGGCCCGATACGAAGACCGAGACATGATTAACGTACACACCACTTTGGACTCACGAAGGAGTCAATTCTTCCCAATCTTTGGGCAATGCATTTTGAGCCTCTATCAGGTGTATGCCTACACCCGTGCTAAGGTCGTGGCCATTATCTATTGTGATGAGCCGAGGATATCCAGGACACGGTAGTAACCCCTGATGTTTAAGTTATCAAACAAAACTGATTAAAACAGAATATACAGATTTACTAGCCACAATCCAGCATTCGGTTTGATCCTATTTCCGACCAGGCGGTAATAATTTAAAGTAACCCAAGCCCGTATAGGGATAATAACTCGAGAGTATTTACCTGAGCTATTCTTTGTTTAAACGTAAGATTTATTAACTCAGCCATGCACACAAAGTACTAAGTGTAGATAGCATTTACTGGCAAGTCTCTAGTCTGGATTATGGCATAAACTAACCAATTAAATACTAACGATCTTATTTAAGTCATAGACTTAGACCGACTAGCGTACTTGATCAAAACGCATAACGCTAGATTAAACGATGATTGGGTAGAATGTAGTTTAATTCCAACAAGTACTTTAACTTGTGTAATATGGATAAACTATAAACATTCTGGATTTTGAGACTTAAATGACAAGGTTAGACCCGTTTCGGTTAATTTTTTGTAAACTAGTTACATATGCTTAACCGTACGCATATCAGCGACATCGGGTAAGCGGATAAGTCATGCACAAGTTCTATATGCCATTACACTTTAAATAAGTTGTAATATCAGTAGGATATCAACTTTTATGCCCGTTATGGTTTTATAGTGAAACTATGCCTTGTAAGGGCGTTTCGGTAATTTCATACCGTATAAAAGGAACTTAAATATAATTTAATATTATAACTATAAGTACTCTGAAAAAAATAACTTATTTATGATATAATATTAGTAGGATATCAATTACATGTGTAATTTATCTTTTACGACCAAACCATGCACTGAAGGGGCATTTTGGTCATTTTACACATAGTGTATAAATTATTTGGGATTCCGAGTTTGTATCATGTACCTACTGTAAAAATATTTAAAATAAGTTTTAGAATTAGTAGGTAACAAGTCTTGGTTAATAAATATGGTTTAAAACCATACTAAGCGCCGAAACGACGCTTATGTCGTAAAATGTGATTTGTGTGACGTTTAATGAAAACTGATGTTAAGGTCAGGTTAACATGTCTTAGATATATTATTTTATAGAACATATCAGTAGGTAAAAGATTTACTTTGAAAAGATGTGCTTAAAGCCATTTTATAAGCCACAAGGGCCTCATTTATCGACATAATCCAAGGACTTGCTCATAAACTCAGTTTATAATCTGATTTGACATCCCAAATAGTCCTAATTATAATATTACATCAGTAGGAAACTCATTTTCAATTTCATTATCATTAAAACCTCTTTTTATACAAAAAAGACATTTTAGTCAAAATGGCATAATTAAGGAACTTGTGCATAAACTCAGATTCTGATTATGATCATGTAATATAACCTCAGAGGGTTAGGCTACATTATATTACGATCATAATGCAACTTTAGATCAGTATCCAACTAATCTAAATCGGGTCAGAATCGAAAGTCAAAGAAGAGGTCAAACTTCACGACTTTCGGTTGCGAACCTACCCTAAAATTGAAATTGACGAGCCGAACATGTTCTTACATGTTCTAATAATTATTACTAACTTGTTTAAGTGTCAAAAAGGTTTCATAACATAGATAAGATCAATTTATGATTTACGAAAAATGGCTTGTTTGACTTTTTAATATCATAACTTTGACCCATCAATTGGCCTAGCAAACGTGATCTTCAGGAGGTGCCCTTTATAGGGACTAACACCTACCTTATTACGATCACTTAGCCATGTTCATTATGAACAATGGTTGGACCATAATGGTCTTACCGAAAGTCAAGGCATTTTTCGTAAAACGCTTGACTTTTGGCTATAAAAGCCTATAAACGAAAATGCAAGAGCAAAGAACACCTATAAGTGGTTCCTAGAATGCAAAAGAACATAGTTGGATACTCCTTTCCGTTAGGAACTTCTAGAGGAGGGAGATAGAGTTGTGAATGAGAAAGGTGCAAGTTCAAATGGTGAACCTTGGCACCTATTTATAGTTGAAGAGCTTGAAGAAGGTGATGCCAGGTGTTAAGTGGTGTAAAAGGATGTTTACAAGTGTCCTAAAACGTGTCATAGCAGTTTGGAAGACCATGATTTCGTATCAAATGGTTTTTGCAATTTGTGTGGAGGCCAAGCAAATTTTCGGTAGACACAGGTCTCTCGCGCCCCGCGAGCGCCCCATGGCCAGTTTCAAATTTTGATACTTTTAGCCCCTCAACTTATTAAACCCTTTTAAACCTTCCTAAAACACCTTTTTAGCATTTTTAGCCCTCTGTAGCCAATACTTGGCGTTCCCGGGATTATGCCCGGACATTGTCGAGCTCTCGGTCCGTTAAAAGGTCACTCAGAGGTATAAATTAACATGTTGACACTTTTAATCCCTCCATTATCCAACTTTCACATTTTACAGAATTAACCCCTCTCGTCCAACAACGGGCACACATGAGAGTTAGGACTTTGTAAATGATTATTCAGAGGCTCATTATATGCATGTTGACATATCATTCACTCAGAAGCTAGGCATGTTCACATATCAGTCACACAAAGGCCAAGTTTAAGCATGTTGACATATCAGTCACTCAGAGGCTAGGCATGTTGACATATCAGTCACTCAGAGGCCAAGT
This sequence comes from Scalesia atractyloides, assembly GCA_947069175.1. Classification (NCBI taxonomy): domain Eukaryota; kingdom Viridiplantae; phylum Streptophyta; class Magnoliopsida; order Asterales; family Asteraceae; genus Scalesia; species Scalesia atractyloides. Next base: position 9,239,821 of record CAMTDV010000028.1, on the reverse strand, counting down.
TTTGAGCATGTTGACACCTTTAGTCCTTATTGGTCTTTAATAGACTTATATAAAAATACAACACGTTTCACTATACTATTGGACATGATTTTACGAGGTATAACAACAAGGCCGTGTCTACCTGACACGCCCCCATGTCCCTCTTGTCGTTATAACAAATATTTTTCTGGAATTGCCACATGGGGTCGTGCCTACTTAACATGCCCCCGTGCCCACCTTCTGTAAATTTTCAAAAAAATTTTATACTGGCACTTTCACCATGGGGTCGTGCCTCTCTAGCATGCCCTCGTGCCCAGCTACTGGTTTTTGAAAAGTTTGTTGTTGTTAACCCACGTTTAAACATCTAATCAATTTTTGACACATTGAGGACAATGTGTAATTTAAATTTGGGGTAAGATAAACTTGAAATTGTTGGTCCTAAAAACAAGCCGTAAACAAAACTCCACTTGGAAATGCTAAAACACCCCAATTTTTTTTCAGAAACATTTTTTCTCTTTGTTTTGTCTTATTTATAGTTTAAGTTAGAAACCAAGATCTAAAATTTTTAAGTTTTTACAAAGTTTATAACTGATAGCGCCGTGATAAAAAGAACCATTGCCACACCCCGGATTTCCAACCAATCTAAACACCAGTGGGCCCGGGTAGGGAATATCGTGACGTAAGTTGATATCATCATAGTCAATTAAACACATCACAACGGAAGTCTTGGAGTTAAATTACTATTACAAACCAAATGTTCAAAGTACAAAAATAATATACAGACGGCTTGTAAAAGAAGATCCACAGGCGGATCGTAAAATGTACAAAAATGTATAACAGACTTTAGAGCAGATATAAGGATTTGCAAGATCCTCTTATATCACTACCGAGCAGCTTCAGCCTATTTCGTATTGTACCTGTAAGATTAGTCTTTTGAAAATACGTCAGCTTTCGCTGGTACATACACGAACTGACTCATTTTGAAAACATTTGGAAATGATTTTAAGTGCACATGGCACAAAATCTTTTATAACTTGGGAAAGTTATTTTGTAACCTTGTTAACAGATTCACATGTTTGTCCATACATACAGGGCTCAGTACGGAGACCGAGACATGATTAACGTACTCACCACTTAAGAACTCACGAAGGAGTTATCCCCAATGTTGTGGGTAAAGTTTTTTTTAGCATGAGCGTCTCTCAGGTGTATGCCTACACCCCGCGCTTAGGTCGTGGCCATTATCTAATGTAATAAGCCGAGGATATCCAGGACATGGTAGTCAACCCCCGATGTTTAAGTTATCAAACAAAACTAACTAAAACAGAATATGTGGATTTACTAGCCACAATCCGGCATTCGATTGATCCCATTTCCGACCAAGCGGTAATAGTTTACCGTAACCCAAGCTCGTATAGGGGAAATAAGTCGAGAATATTTACCTAAGCTAGTCTTGATTTTATTTTGCAAGATTTAATATCTTATCCGTATCCAAAATTAACTAAGTGATAGCATTTACCGGAAGGCTCTAGCTGGATTATGGCATAAGCTAACAAATTAAATGCTAACGGTCTTAATTAAGTCATAGACTTAGACCGACTAGCGTACAAGATTAAAACGTATAATACGCTAGATTAAGAGATGATTGGATAGAATGAAGTTTAAACCCAACAAGTACTTTGACTTTTATAATATGTGTAAACCATAAGCATTCTAGATTTTGAAACTTAAATGATAAGGTTAAACGTGTTTTAGTTAATTTCCGTAAACTAGTTATATATACCTAACCGAATGCATATTGGAGATACTGGGTAATCACATAAGTCATGGAAAAGTTCTATATGTCATTATATTTTAAATAAGTTGTAATATCAGTAGGATATCACCTTACATGCCCGTTAAGGTTTTAAAACGAAACTATTCCTCATAAGGGCGTTTCGCATTTGTATAACGTATAAAAAGAAATTGAATTTATTTTAATGTTAGGATCATAACTATTCTGGAAAAATAATTAATATATGATATAATATCAGTAATAACATGAAATATGTATAATTAATCATTTATGAGCAAACTATGTACCGAAGGGGAATTTTGGTCATTTTACACATAGTATGATAGTTTATTTGGGATTCTTAATTTATATCATGTACCTACTATAAAAATATTCTAAATAAATTTTATAATCAATAGGTAACAAGTCTTGGTTGGTAAATATGGTTTAAAATCATACTATGCGCCGAAACGGCGCTTATGTCGTTAAATGTCAATTTGTGCGAAGTTTAGTAAAAACTGACGTTAAGATCAGGTTGATATGTCATGGGTATGTTATTTAATATAAGATATCAGTAGGTAAAGGTTTTCATATGAAAAAATATAATTAAAACCATTTTACGCGCCATAAGGGCTTTATCGTTATTTGTCGACATAATACAAGGACTTGTTCATAAACTCAGTCTATGACCTGATTTGACCTCCCAAATAATCCTACTTATGATATTACATCAGTAGGTAGTTCATTTTCAAATTCATTATCATTTAAACTTTATTTTATATAAAAAGGGCATTTTTGTCAAAATGGCATATTATGGAACTTGTGCATGAACTCAGATTCTGATTATGATCATGTAACATAACTGTAGCGGGTTATGCTACATCATATTACATCATAATGAAACCTTAGCTTAATAGTTAACTCATCTAAATCGGTTCAGAATTGAAAGTCAAAGCAGAAGTCAAACTTTGCGACTTTCGATTGCGAACCGACCCTAGAACTGAAATTGACGAGCTGAACATGTTCTTACATGTTCTAATAATTATTACCAATTTGTTTTAAGTGTCATGTTTCATAACATATATAAGCTCGGATTATAATATTTCCAAAAAATGGCCTGTGTGACTTTTTAATATTAAAACTTTGACCCGTCAATTGATCTAGCAAACATGATCTTTAGGAGGTGCCCTTAATAGGGATTAACACCTACCTTATTACGATCACTTAGACATGTTTGTTACGAACAATGGCTAGACCATAATGGTCTTAACCGAAAGTCAAGGCGTTTTCCATAAAACGCTTGACTTTTGGCTATAAAAGCCTATAAAAGAAAATGCAAGAGAAGTAACACTTACAAGTGATTCCTAGGATTAAATAGAACTATGTTGAATACTCCTTTCAGTTAGGAACTTCCAGAGGAGGGAGATAGAATGAGAAATGATAAGGTGCAAGTTCAAGTGTTGAAAATGCACCTATTTATAGTTGGAGGGCTTGAAGAAGGTTATGCAGGTGTTAAGGGGTGTTAGAGGGAGCTTACAAGTGTCCTAAAATGTGGCATAATAGTTTGGAAGTCCATGGTTTCGAATCAAATGGTTTTTGGCAACATGTGTGGAGGCCAAGGCAATTTTCTGCAGACACGGGCCTCTTGCAGGCCGTGAGAGGCTTGGCCAGGGTCTCTCACGCCCCACGAGAGCCTCTAGGAAACTTTCAGTCTTTGTCACATTTAGCCCCTCAACTTATTAAACCTCCTAAAACACCTTTATAGCATATTTAGCCCTCTGTAACCAATATTTGGCGTATACGGGAGTATGCCCAGACGTTGTCGAGCTCTCGGTTCGTTAAAAGGTAACTTAGAGGTATAAATTAACATGTTGACACTTTACCCCTCCATTATCCAACTTTCACAAATTTATAGAATTAATCCCTCTCATCCAACAAGTGGCACGTATGAGAGTTAGGACTTCGTAAAGGATCACTCAGAGCCTCATTATAAGCATGTTGACTCCGATGTCACTCAGAGGCTGGGCATGTTGACACAAATGGTCACTCAGAGGCCAAGTTTAAGCATGTTAACAATAATGATCACTCAGAGGCTAAGTTTTAAGCTTGTTGACACTAATGGTCACTCAGAGTCTCTGTTTATGCATGTTGACATCAGAAGGTCATTCAGAGACTTAATTTGAGCATGTTGACACCTTTAGTCCCTATTAGTATTTAATAGACTTATTATAAAAGTAATGACACGTGTCACTATATTACTGGACACGATTTTACGAGGTGTTACATCCTCATCCTCCTTAAAAGAAATCTCGACCTTGAGATTTTATTAAAAAAGATGGGGGTATTTTTGTCGCATGGTGGACTCAACCTCCCATGTATATTCGGGGCCTCCTTGGGCATCCCACTTAACCTTTACTATAGGTATCTTTTTCCTTCGGAGCTTCTTAACCTATCGATCCTCGATCAAAATAGGTTTCTCAACGAAACTCAGTTTTCATCAATTTGCATATCATGATGTGACATTGCTAGCGACTCATCGGCTAGACATTTCTTAAGATTACAGATGTGCAAAACATCATGAATTCCACTAAGCTCCTCTAGCAGCTTAAGTTTATAAGCTACAGCGCCGACACATTCGGGTACCTTGAATGGTCCTATATATCTTGGGCTTAATTTGCCCTTCCTTCCTTCCTTGAATGGTCCTATTTGGAACTAAGAGGTTACGCCTTTTGTCAGCATAGCTATTCTGCCTATCTCAGGCAGCTTTGAGACGATCACGAATTTGCACAATCTTTTATGTTGTCTCTAAGACAATCTCTAGTCCTGATAGTTGGGCGTCCACAACTTCTGCCAACATACGGGCGTTCGACATTTTCTCCCATACAAGGCCACATAATCTTGATGCTTGTATGATAACTATTATTATAGGAGAATTCTATTAGGAGTAAGTGGTCATCCCAACTTCCACCTAAATCAATCATACATGCCCTAAGCATGTCTTCCAAGGTCTGAATAGTACGCTCACTTTGTCCATCCGTCTACGGGTGGTAAGCCGCACTAAAGTTTAATCTCGTGCCTAAGGATTGTTGGAAACTTTTCCAAAAGCGAGAGGTATGTCTAGTATCTCTATCAGATACAATGGATACCGACACACCATGTAGTGATAAAATACTGTCCACATACAACATAGCTAATTTGTCTGAATTATACGTTTCTTTAATTGGCAAGAAATGTGTTGACTTAGTCAGCCTGTCTACAATGACCTAATTCGTGTCATTACCACGTTTGGTCTTTGGTAACTTGGTAATCAAATCCATGGTTACCATTTCCCATTTCCAAGTAGGAATCTCAAGTTGTTGTCGAAGTCCTGACGGTTTTCGATGTTCAGCTTTAACTTGCGAACACGTCATACACTTAGCTACATACGTGGCTATGTATTTCTTCAAACCCATCCACCAAAAATTCTTTTTCAGATCCTGATACATCTTGTCACCACCCGGGTGAACTGAGTATCTTGAATTATGCGCTTCTTGGAGGATTAGATCTCTAAGTCCTCCAAAGATTGGAATCCATATACTTTAATTAAATCTAAGGATTCCATCCTTTCCAGGCGTTAACTGATCAACAGTTCTGCATAATCCCTCATTAGGAATATTAGCCTCTAACAGGGCTTGCTTTTGTGCATCTAATAGCTTCTCATCTAAGCTATTGCTGAGCTCAATGCTCGTAGCGTTAATCCTAATAGGTTTAACCCTTTCCTTGCGACTCAAGGCGTCAACAACGACATTTGCCTTGCCGGGATGATAGCGAGTTTCGCAATCATAATCATTAAGTGTTTCCATCCAACGACGCTGTCGTATGTTCAATTCCTTCTGGTTGAATAGATGTTGGGGGCTCTTATAAGTAGTGTCTCGACAACTATGTGCAAATACAACAGCACCCAATTCCAAATCATGGGTGGTGTAATTCCTTTCGTGCACCTTTAATTTTCGTGATGCATAAGCAATTACTTTGCCTTTTTGCATTAGCACACATCCCATGCCAGTGTGCGAGGCATCATAGTAAACGACAAAAGCCTCAATACCCTTAGGTAGAGATAACACAGGAGCATTGCTCAACTTGTGTTTTAGAACCTCAAAAGTTTCTTGTTGTTTTGGACCCCAGTCAAACTTGACATTCTTACGGGTCAAGGTAGTTAAAGGAGTGGCTATCCTCGAGAAGTTCTCAATGAACCTTCTATAATAACCAGCCAATCCTAAGAAGCTACAAATCTCCGATGGAGTTTTGGGTACTTCCCAATTCATTATGGCTTTATTTTAGCGGGATCTACTTGGATACCGCATTCACTTACCACATGTTCAAGAAATTGGACTTCTCTAAGCCAAAACTCGTATTTAGAGAACTTAGCATAAAGATTCTCTTGTCTTAGCAGTTCTAGTATGCACCGTAGATGTTTCTCGTGATCAGTTTGATTACGAGAATAGATAAGTATGTTGTCTATAAAGACAATGATAAACTTATCCAAATACGACTTGCAGACTCTATCCATGAGATCCATGAATGGTGCAGGTGCATTTGTTAGCCCAAAAGGCATCACCAGAAATTCATAATGACCATATCGGGTCCTGAAAGCAGTCTTAGGAACATCCTTGTTCCTAACCTTCAGTTGATGGTAACCTGATCTCAAATCAATCTTAGAGAAGTAACTAGCCCATTGAAGTTTATTGAACAAGTCATCGATCCAGGCAGAGGATAACGATTTTTTATCGTTATCTTGTTCAACTCTCAGTAATCAATGCACATCCGCATTGAACATCTTCTTTTTAACGAAAAGAATAGGAGCTCCCCAAGATGAGGAACTAGGTTGTATAAAACCTTTCTCTAAAAGTTCATCTAATTGAATTCTCAATTCCTTCATTTCATTGTTGCTAACCGATATGGAGCCCTAGCTATAGGTGCTGATCCAGGTAGGATATCAATCCTAAATTCCACTTGCCTATCTGGAGGTAGACTTGGTAATTCTTCAGGAAAGACATCGGAATACTCGGAGATAACTGGAAGGTCTTCAATATTTGGCTTGGGCTCGTTGATAGTTACTTGTGCCAGGTAAATGACACAACTTTTCCCAAAATAATTGGATGCTTTAAATAGCGACACCTTGTCTAGCAATCCATAAGGTAAATCTCCTAGAATGGTGATAATTTACCAGATGAGGTTTTAATCTCAATGAGTTTATTATCACATGCAATACGGGCTTGGTTATGGGATAACTAATCCATGCCTAAGACTACATCGAACCTCGCCAATTTCATTGGTAGAAGAGATATAGGAATAGAATGATTCTTAATGGATATAGAACATCCATCAGGAATGGAAGATGCTGTTTCTAAACTTCCATCAGAAAGTTCTACTTCATAGGTTATGTCTAGAGTTCTTATGGGCAAGTTTAATAGTTTACTAAACTTATGGTCTACAAAAGATTTATCTGCACCCGACTCAAAAAGAACTCTAGCATATACATCATTGATGAGGAATGTACATGTTATGACGTTATTGTCATTAAGGACCTCCCTGGCATTCATCTGGAAGGCACGAGCATTCCCTTTCTTAGCCTCTCCAGGCTTTGCATCGTTATTTCTAGGGTTCTTAGGGCAATTAAACTTAATATGCCCCTTTTCATTACAGTCGTAGCAGACGGCATTCTTAAGATCCTTGCACTCCAGGGTCTTATGCCCCGTTTTCTTATAGATACCACAGGGTTTAGCCTATGGATCAATACTACACTGTCCCTAATGCTTACAGTTGCAATTTTTACATGTTGGCGTTACGCCCGACTTATCTTGATTCCTTCTGAACCCAAATCTCCCTTATTCTTCTTATTAAATCCTTGGGAGTTACCATCCTCTCTCTTCCTTTTCCCGTCAGTCTCAGCTTTAACTTACTTTTGTCTCACCAAATCTAAGGTGAGGGAGAAAGATAGGTCAACAACTGACCTGTAGGTTGTCACACCCGTTCAGAGGCGGAAGCGCGCGATGTGAACTTGATTAATTTTCATCGCATACGACATAAGTAAACAACTATATGAATTTAAAAGTATGCACGATGTTCATCCAATCACCATATATAAACATTACAAGTCACTAGTTGTTTGGAAATAAAAGACGTCATAAGTAAATTAAAGTTTACAACAGACTTGTTCAAAATAACTTTTAAACATAAGGCTTTGCATCCTATATCCATTCGAGGACGTAATATATAGACCAAAACCTTCAAAATACGGATGACATTGACTACTTGTTACCCTTGAAAGTTTAATAACGACTACACCAAGATCCACTTCAATTTCCTGAAATACATGTAAGTTTGAAAACATCAACAAAAGCTGCAAGTTCATGCATTTTGAGTGCACGCCAAATGAATCTTAAAAACATTTGAGAGTTCATATATGAAATTATGTGGTATGTAAAGCGTCAATGAACTTGATGATCTTTAATGTTTTGCAAGGACATTAATATGTGTGCCGACATAGGAAGTACTCAACCCTAGACAATTTCTTCTGGTCCACCCGGCTGGGACAACAAAAGCACTACATGCGGCCACAAAAGGACCCATGAGTGGGGCTCTCTACACCCGATAGATCTACCACTCTTATTCCTCGGTCTTATAAAAGATTAATGGCACTTAAGAGAGACCCTATTCGCACATGATCTAATATTTCATTCCATAGCTAAACCATAGCATCGAAAACATGTATTTCCCCACGAGAGTTATAAAACTGAAAACATTTAAGAGAAAAAGGGGACATGAACTCACTGATTTGCGTCCGTGAATATATGCTAGCAATTCGGGTATCCCAAAGAGCGTATCAACCTACAAGTGCTCTAACTCATTAGACACTTGAGTTACCGTTAAATACGTACACGTTGTTCATCTTGAACATTATTGTATAAGTTAAGTATTTGGGTCCCTTACGTATTTTAAATATGTTGGAATTTGTTTCGTATTTTTGTTTTAATATATATATATACAGTTCGTGTATATATATATATATATCTCGTATCCATCGAGTGTACGAATGGGCCTTGCCCTTCGTGAGCCTTCGTGCCTCGCACGAGTATAAGTGGGCCTAGCCATAAGAGTCTGTGTGCCTCACACAAGTGAGAATGGGCCTAACCCATTTGAGTCTCTGTGATCCACACGGTATGAGTGGGCCTAGCCCATGAGAGTCTCCGTGCCTCGCATGGCTTACGTTCATTACGTGTGTTATATATATGTTCTCCGAACATATATATATATATATATATATAATATATATATGGGCCTAGCCCAAATGAATTGTTTGGTATTTTTGCGTATATGGGCCTAGCCCAAATGAATTGTGTATGGATGGGCCTAGCCCAATAAATTTATGTAAGTGGGCCTAGACTAATGTATTATATGATGTTGGCTTAGTCCATTTGACATGTTAATGGGCCTAGCCCAAAGTTATATATTTTAGATTGGTCCTTAGCCCATTTAATATATTAGTAGGCCTAGCCCAATTTATTATATATATTAGTGGTCTTTTACTAGCCCATTACATAATCCAAGTATTCTTGTATTACCATAGGCGTATTTTGAGCGTATTTTATACGTATATACCTTTACATGGTATAATTTGTGACTCTTCATTTTATACTTTCCGAAATTTTAAGTGTTGGGATATATGTAGATTTTGAACCAAAACTATATTATTTTTAGATTTCATCGTAGAACTTATTTTTGTATATTTTCTTGTCGAAGCGCCCAAACATCGCCCGTTATAGGTATCCTTTTCGTGTTGTAATGATGCAGGACTGTTGCGGATAGCTTACGCATTTACTCTGTTGGGCAGTTTATTTAATATCATGTCGGCTTTTGGCTTTATGTATATATATATTTTGTCTATAATATACGGTTATGTAACGATTTGCCTGACGGTGCGATTGTTCGTTGTCCGTGTCTCCTGCCCAAGTGTAATATAACTTTGTTCTTGTATTTAGTTCCTTAAGTGTTTTTACACTCGTTCGTCGTCGCGTATTTGAAGATTGTTTGTGTAGTGTACTTGTCTTTAGTTAGTATTCTTCCTAACTTCTAATACATACACATAATTTGTACACAAGTAGTTATACACATAAGTTGGTGTATTTTAAACATATATATATTTTTATTTAAGAATATTTTTATACTTATAAAATATCCATTTCTCCTTTTTATAACTCTTTTTAACTTATAAATATATATAAGTGTTTATAAATGTTCTTGTAAGATTAGGGCTTAACCTTTTTTATTAAACTTTCTTAATTACCGATTAAGGTCACTAATCGCGTTTAGTCCCATTAATCACCCTGTTAATCATACTTTAGTCGTGATTAGATTTTAGAAAAATTTCGCCATATTTTCCCCTAAACTATGGCATTTTTCCACGTTTTTAAAACGTATTTTAAGCATGTTTAAATTCCTTAATCTCAATCAATTTCCAATCAAGTTTCTAACTATCAACTTTGCATGTATAATTTGGACATGAATATGCTCATGCTCCATGAACTTTATATCACTTTTAAGATATATATGATGACACTTTTATATCATTTAGTAAAATCATCTAAACCATCATATTTAGCACAATACTCTTGTTCTTATATTTAAACAACTTTGAATAACACACTTTTAAAACTATCTTAGTGTAAATCATGATTTTTAATTTGCATGAAAGTTATAAAATGTTAAAAATCACTTTTATTTTTGTAGTAAAGTTCATGGATCATGGAATGGATGATCTTGTCTTGATTCAAACATTAATATGTTTGAATCATCATTTTGTCTTAATCATACAAGATCATATACTTAAACAACCTACTTTAGCATAATCACCAAGAATATATAAGCTAACTAGCACTGTAACATCTGTCGTTAAACGGGTTCCAAAACCCGCTCCGTTTAAGATTAAATATTTATTAAATGCTTCATTACTCATTTAATTATTTTATAATTGGTGTTAAATAATTTATATAATAAAAATATTAAATAAATAACAAAGATAATAAATAATAGTAATAAATGGATTTTTATAAAGAATAAAAAAATTGTACTGACCGCGGGACTCGAATCCGGGTCACGCACATAAGTGTCAACCAACAAAACCACCTCATCACACTCTCTACAGCTGATATATTCCAAACTAAATAACCTTTATATCAAAATAACTCTTGGATCCAAAATTCAAAAGACCCGCTCTGTAAATGGTTGTAACCTCCAATCTCCATCAATTCCCGTTTCTCTTTCAAATTAAGTCAAAGAAACTGATTTCTAATCAATGCATTAAGATTCAATCATGGCAAACTTCGGTTATAAAATTCAATTCGGTAATAAATCTTTTGACCAAAGTCTGTTGAAACCGAAAACCTTAAATGACTAACACCCTATAAATATTGAAGGAATTACCGTTCCCCACCTCGTCCATTCCTGAAATCTTCACTCCAAAACAAATTGAAGAAACTCCTCTTATCAATTTCTCCGTCGCTGGAATTCGACATCGGAAAACCGGGAAACTTACTTTTCAAGTGGTATGAATCCTTAAACCCCCTTACGTTCATGTTTTGTCCATCTAGTTTGTGAATGTGATATGTTAATATATGTATATGTCGGGTTCAGATCCGAGTTATGTTTAAATGAAGAAGATGAAGTTCTTACAGTTGATAAATATAATTAAAACTCTAAGATAAGCGGGTTAGACACCCAGCCCAACCAGTTGGGCTGGGTGCAAAACAGGTCTTTGGTCGCGGGTTCGAATCGTATCTCATACACCGGTTCGATAGGTTTTAAAACCTTTTTAAATTAAGTAATTTTTGTAAATTCTAATGAGTGTATAACAATAATTAAAATCAGATTCCTAACGGGTTAGACACATAGCTTAGTTGGAAGAGCTGCATGCATGCAACCGAGAGGTCTCAAGTTCGAATCCCGTACAAGCTGCCTATTATCACAGTTGACCCGGTCAGGTCCCCTGTCAGACCTGACAGGTTTTTTTATATTATTTTATTTTTATTTTAATTACTTAAATTACTTATATATTTATATTTTAGTTAAAAATCAATTAAAAATACAAAAAAAATACAATTTTGAAGGTTTTAAAATATCCATAAGAACCACCAAAAACAACCTAAAAACCTAACAAAAAGTATTAAATTAAAATATTAAATCGTTTATATTTATCGAATTATCGAAAGGAAATCCTCATTTCGTGCGCATTCATTTCATCAATCAAGGAAACGCACGCACTATGAGTGAATTCTTATATATTCCCCTTTTATTCATGTTTTGGGTTGTATCATGTGTCATTTATACATTTCATTTATTCAAACACTTGTGCTATTACCATTATATGATCTAACGTGTGATGTAAATGTTGTTTGTCGTATTGCGTGTTTATAGTTTTGTCAAGTTGCGTGCAAATCATTCATTAGGCCTATCAGTTCCTCGTTGGAGACGGGTTGAGCATCAGGTGCCTCATTAGATCGGCTCCGTTTGATTGAGCCTTGATCTCATTGTTCATCATTTGATATGTGTGTGTGTGCATTAATTGATATAATGTGTTTTGTGGATAAATTTACATATGCGTATACTCATATTTGATTATGCACATTTTTATTTAAATAACAAATATAACTAATTCGTTTAAATGTTTTTATAAGATTCACTCGCCGACTTTTGTTGACCCAAAAACCATTTTTACACATGATACATGTGAACAGGTTGAAGCAAGGAATACATAGGAATTTGCCTTAGAAGAAAAATAAAGAGTTTATGAATGTTGAGTTTAAAACATGTTGTGCTTGTATGTTTGATGTAATTTCTCTTTTAAATTGGAAATAATAAATATGAAACTTTATAGTAAATGTCATGAGCTTTGATGATAACCTAATATCCCCGACTTTTATTTCCGCTACGGGTCGGGGTGTGACAGATTGGTATCAGAGCTTTTGACTATAGGGATATAGGATAGGTTATTAGACCCTTAGAGCCTATACTATAGTTGATTAGATTTTAATTGCTTATGTGGTTACATGCAAACTCATGATGTTTATTTGTTTCATATTTATTACACACACAAATGCTTGCAAACACTTCCACTATCATTTTGTGTGATACTTAATGAGTTATACTTGTTGTCAAACATAACATGCTTACATATACGTTCATCACGCATGTTTCAATTCTCAAATATTCAAATCATTCTCATATTTCTTCATTCAAGATTTTGTGGTGTTTTCGTTTTTCAATCTCATCAAAGTAAGTTCTACAACGGGCATATAGTAACTGGAAGGGTGCGAGTACCGGTAGTCGAAACGTTCTGTCTAGGTTGGCAATCGTATAAATCCAATATAACGGACTAGTTTGCCTACCTGGGGACTAATGACGAGAATACAAAGGACCTATTAGGCCAAAGCATGTCACACCAAACATCGTGTGAACTAACCCCACTTTGAGTTGTCACTGTGTCTACACCTGGACCCCCTCCGACCTTATACTTTGCGATCATGTTTTATGATTTTCATTCGGGTGGCGTAAATGTTAATAGGCCAACACCCATGTGAACCCTACAAGAGCCCAGTAGTCATGGGGGCCCACATGACTACCAAGGCCAAGTATGGGGACATATGGGGGCCCAAACATGAGCAAAGCCCAAGACATTCTATGGATGTAGCAAATTTATTTTTCATTTGTTTTGTGGATGTTCATTTTATACAATACATGACACCTATATATCAAACTCATAACTCTCGATATATATTCCTTGTAGATGTCTTCTAGTCACTCTCATAGAGGTAGGAGATCAGGAAAATCCCGCGAGCGCATGGCTGCCCAAATCGCTCAACAAATGGCTGCCGTAATTCCCAACATCGTAGTTCAAGTCTAACAAGCCCTTGCCGCTAATCCTACCAACCCAATCAACCAAGAAGATCAAAACGTTGTCAACCCTCCCCCAAATGCCACCAAGTGCACCTATAAGCACTTCAACTCATTTGATCCTCCAAAGTACGAAGGTACTGAGGGAGTGACTACTCTACTTCGATGGTTCGAGGAGATGGAAAGTACATTCCTCAACTGTGATTGTCCCACGCATCGCTATGCTACTGGACGCTTGTATGGAGTAGCCCTCACATGGTCGAATGCTGAAAAGGGCAAAGGAGGCGCCGAAGCCATTGTAGCTCTAACTTGGGAAGAGTTGAGAGAGCTTATGACTAGACGTTTCTATCCAAGAAGCGAAATTAAGAAACTAGAGGACGAGTTCTATTCCTTGAAGCAAAAAGAGGGAGATCACATGACCTATAATAAGAGATTCCTCGAGTTGAATCAAATGGTTCCAAATCGTTTCACCCCTCTTTACCATTTGATCGAGCACTATGTTCCGGGCCTTCCTTCAAATATTCAGGACCATGTAATAAGTACCACACCTGCAACTTTGGAAGTAGCAATGGAGCTAGCTACAGAGCTCACCAAAAACCACATTAGGAATGGAGACTTCAAGGTCAGGAAGAAGAAAGATGAAACACCAACCGAAACCTCAAACTCAACCCAAACTGAATCCTCTTCCCAACCCACTACTAAGAGAAAGTGAGACGGGCAAAATTTCGCTGTCATTCAAGGCAACCAACCAGCTCCACAAGCAGAACCACTCCAAGCTATCCCAATCACTCAAGTAGCACCCAACTCTGTGTACCCAAATAAGAAACCCTACATTGGACATCACCCTCAATGCAACACCCGCTTTTCTCACCATCAACCCACCATACCCTGTCGATTGTGTGCAAATTGTGGGCATTATGGTCATCTAAGTAAAACTTGTCACACTCCCCAAAACCAAGCTTCACCCTCTGCCCAAAACATGATCCAACCATATCAACAACCTCAATACCCCATAGTTCCATATGTTCGAGCTTGCTTTAATTGTGGCGACCCTACCCATTTTACAAACACGTGCCCTAGATTGGTTAACATCATTAACGCCCAAGCTCGAGCGAACCCAGTTAATCAAGCAAACCCAGCACCCCCACTAGCGAGAGGAAGAGCTTACAACATCAACGCTAATCCGGTTGAAGCCAATAATGGTGTGAACGAACAACCCAACTAGCCTTCCAACACCAAGAGTCAAGACTCAAACGTCTAGTTTTAATGTTTTCTATAAATCTCAATCTTTGTATATCCTTGTTTCCATTTGGGAATTTATGTATTCAAGAATTTTAATGCTAATTGATACTATTGTTTTATTTCATTCATCGATTTAAAAGTTCATGTCATCATAACATCATGACGTACCTCGCCTCATCATTTTAGGAAGTTGAGTCATGTCTCACTTTTTCATAGACTGACCCCTTCATCATAAAGAACGAGAGAGGTACCGTCGTCATTCAGTCATGTATTCTTTCAGATTTGAGACTCAATCTTTGGTTGTTGTGTTTGTTTTCGTTTTGTAGATTTTAGAGTCACATAGAACTAACCATAACTTACTGACAAAGCCAATGAAAATTTGACAAGAATATGGTGGATACGCCGCTGGTACTTCCTATATATAAGTATTCTTGTCAAAGGATCAAAAGCATAGCCAGGCAGTTATGAGAAGTTCTGTGTAGGTTTTAATATTGTCATGGTTGAAGTTTTTGTCTTGTGATATAACTTTATCTTTTCAACGCATCAATTCTCTCAAAACTCCCATGCATAAGATAATATCAAGTCAATCAACTCTGTGTATCAACGTTTCTTATCTTAGGCATCAAAAAGCGATTCCTATAGCATAGTATTCAACCCTTACTAGGAACGTTACCGCCTCAATCAAAAATCCAAACATCACACCTCCCTTTTTATGTTAAAAGATATTCAGATACTAGTCGGTGTATGTTGGGAGTCAAAACGTCAACCTGAGTTTATTTGGGAACACGAAGACTCAATACGTGAAAAATACCCGCATCTTTTCCCTATTACAACTTCAACCTAAATTTCGGGATGAAATTTCTAAAAGTAGGGGATACTGTAACATCTGTCATTAAACGGGTTCCAAAACCCGCTCCGTTTAAGATTAAATATTTATTAAATGCTTCATTACTCATTTATTATTTTATAATTGGTGTTAAATAATTTATATAATAAAAATATTAAATAAATAACAAAGATAATAAATAATAGTAATAAATGGATTTTATAAAGAATAAAAAATTGTGCTAACTGCGGGACTCGAATCCGGGTCACGCACATAAATGTCAACCAACAAAACTTCTCATCACACTCTCTACAGCTGATATATTCCAAACTAAATAACCTTTATATCAAAATAACTCTTGGATCCAAAATTCAAAAGACCCGCTCGGTAGAATGGTTGTAACCTTCAATCTCCATCAATTACCGTTTCTCTTTCAATTTAAGTCAAAGAAACTGATTTCTAATCAATGCATTAAGATTCAATCATGGCAAACTTCAGTTATAAAAATCAATTCGGTAATAAATCTTTTGACCAAAGTCTGTTGAAACCGAAAACCTTAAATTATTAACAGCCTATAAATATCGAAGGAATGACCATTCCCCACCTCGTCATTCCTGAAATATTCACTCCAAAACAAATTGAAGAAACTTTCTAATCAATTTCTCCGTCGCCGGAATTCGACATCGGAAAACCGGAAACTTACTTTTCAAGTGGTATGAATCCTTAAACCCCTTTACGTTCATGTTTTGTCCATCTAGTTTGTGAATGTGATCTGTTAATATATATATATATATATTATATATATATATATATATATATATATATATATATATATATGTCGGGTTCAGATTCGGGTTATGTTTAAATGAAGAAG
Organism: Scalesia atractyloides; assembly: GCA_947069175.1. Classification (NCBI taxonomy): domain Eukaryota; kingdom Viridiplantae; phylum Streptophyta; class Magnoliopsida; order Asterales; family Asteraceae; genus Scalesia; species Scalesia atractyloides. Next base: position 9,223,201 of record CAMTDV010000028.1, on the reverse strand, counting down.
AAGAAGTTCTTACAGTTGATAAATATAATTAAAACTCTAAGATAAACGGGTTAGAAACCCAGTCCAACTGGTTGGGCTGGGTGCAAAACGGGTCTTTGGTCGTGGGTTCGAATCGTATCTTTTACACTGGTTCGATAGGTTTTAAAACCTTTTTAAATTAAGTAATTTTGGTAAATTCTAATGAGTGTATAACAATAATTAAAATCAGATTCCTAACGGGTTAGACACGTAGCTCAGTTGGAAGAGCTGCGTGCATGCAACCGAGGGGTATCAAGTTCGAATCCCGTACACGCTGCCTATTATCACAGTTGACCCGGTCAGGTCCCCTGTTAGACCTGACAGGTTTTTTATATTATTTTATTTTTATTTTAATTACTTAAATTACTTATATATTTATATTTTAGTTAAAAATCAATTAAAAATACAAAAAAAAACAATTTCGAAGGTTTTAAAATATCCATAAGAACCACCAAAAATAACCTAAAAACCTAACAAAAGGTATAAAATTAAAATATTAAATCGTTTATATTTATCGAATTATCGCATTATTAGCTTAGGTTAGTATTCGTTCGTCGATCAAATCCTCATTTCATGCGCATTCATTTCATCAATCAAGGAAACGCAGCCACTGTGAGTTAATTCTTACAAATTCCCCTTTTTATTCATGTTTTGGGGAGTATCATGTGTCGTTTATACATTTCGTTTATTCAAACACTTGTGCTATTACCATTATATGATCTAACGTGTGACGTAAATGTTGTTTGTTGTATTGCGTGTTTACATTTTTGTCAAGTTACGTGCAAATCATTCATTAGGCCCATCAGTTCCTCATTGGAGACGGGTTGAGCATCAGGTGCCTCATTAGATCGGCTCCGTTTGATTGAGCCTTGATCTCATTGTTCATCATTTGATATGTGTGTGTGCAGTAATTGATATTATGTGTTTTGTGGATAAATTTACATATGTGTATACTCATATTTGGTTATGCACATTTTTGTTTAAAAAACCAATATAACTAACTCGTTTAAATGTTTTTATAAGATTCACTCGCCAACTTTTGTTGACCCAAAAACCATTTTTACACATGATACAGGTGAATAGGTTGAAGCAAGGAATACATAGGAATTTGCCTTAGAAGAAAAATAAAGAGTTGATGAATTTTGAGTTTAAAACATGTTGTGCTTGTATGTTTGATGTAATTTCTCTTTTAAATTAGAAATAATAAATATGAAACTTTATAGTAAATGTCATGAGCTTTGATGATAACCCAATTATGCCCCGACTTTTATTTCCATGCGGGTCGGGGTGTGACAAGCAATAAGCAACATGATCAACACAAAATATATCACATTAGTAGACTTTTTATGTTATGATTAGGGTTTAAGCTTTTATTTTGTTTAGGATTCAAGATGATCAACATGTATTTTACTAATCTACATATATAACAAGCTTGAAAATGGTGAGAAATGATCTTACAACTTTGCTATGGTTATGATGATGATTAATAAGAGATTAAGCTCCAAATGAAGCTCTAAAAGTCCTCCATGCTTGCTCCTTTCTTAGGTGGTCTTGAAATGGGTTGATCTAGGGTGTTTAGTGGTGGAGAAATGGTGGTAAATTGTGGTGAATGGTGGTGTTAAGGGTGGCGTGGAATGAGGAAGAAGGAATGAGAGTTAGTTTTTTTTTACAAAATGAATGTCTAAGGAAAGCGATGATATTTATAATTCAAGACCATCAATTACAATCTCCTTTACCATACTCAACATCTTGCAAATCTTCCATTTTTCAAAGAAGAAACAAGTGGGTGGGACCCACTTGTTCACCGTCTTCTTGAATGGGGGGGTTAGATGTTATTTTTTTAAAACATGTGTATATATTGTTAGACTTGAAGATATTTTAGCCATTAGGTTAATTAGGGATTAATTAGGGTATCAATGGAAGTTAGGGTTTTAAATAAAGTTTAACTAGTTCACTAGTTTAGTGGGTGTTGATTTTGGATGGAAAAATGCCACTAGTTCGCTCGTCGGTTCGACATTGGGTGTTATATAAAAGTTGTAATATAATACCGGGAGCTATGGTTTTATTTTACCATCGATGTCATGAAGTTTATTTAAGGCGTTTACGACTCCAAAATATGACTAACTAGTTCGCTAGCTTTTTAGTTTGGCAATTAGATGGCAAGAATATAATTTGTGCGCCTAGCGGCTCGAATTTAGGTAATGTGTACAAGTTGTGGTGTAACGCCGGGAGTTTATGTTTAGGATATTCCGTTGATATCCCCAAGCTTATTTAGGGTGCAAAACATTATTTACGAGTCCTACGACATTTAAAATGTTGCACTTGGTATTTCAGCCAATTTACTTTGTTATATTTTAGCGCGATTCGGACGAATTCTATCGATATGTATTTTCTGGAAAGTTAATGTGTCTTTGCATTTGGTGTCCCTAATTAGGGGTTTTTATTTGTATTTCAACCATAAAATGCTTTCGTCCCATTCGTTGCTCGTTCTGACAGTTTTCGGAAACTTGCTAGCATGAATAGTGTGTTCCGGTGAATAGTGTTTTCAACATTTTGCCAACATATTTGAACATAGTTTGTTGTTTTCTCGCAATGTGAAGAATGTAACAATGTTGTTTGGCATAAATAACCATGTCCTATGATTGCTAGACTTTATGTGACATCCCGGGTTTTTCGGATAACTAAAACGTAATACTTGTCAAACTAATTACGTGCTATGTGTATGAACGTGTACGAGTTAATGAATACGTGATGAGTGTTTGTGTGATTGTTTTAGTTATAAAATAATTATGGTAGATATGTACACGAACCGAACCGCGACACGAACCAACTTTGATTCCTTGTAACTCTAGGAATTAACCAAGTTTAGGACTCAAACATGTCTCGGCCGCAAAGATCAAACCTAAACCTTAAACTCTAACTACTTGGCCGCGAGATCAAGACGTAAAACTCTAACTACTCGGCCGAGAGCAACCCAAACCGAAAACCCATTGCATGCAACCCAAGTCCTCGGCCACAAGATCAAAACCCAACCGACCGCCCTAGTCTCTCGGCCACGAGCTCCAACTAAAACCGTAACCCTTATCATCTTGTTGCGCCCATATATACAAACTCACATGTTTCATTCACATACACAAAACCCTAAAAAGAAACTGCCGTCGGCAGCCTTGTGATCGCAAACAGCTTCCTTCCTTGTTCGTTCCTTTCCTCTCGGTCGCAGCAGCAGCAGTCATCGCCATCATCATCTCCCGGTCGCAAGCAGCCGATTGTGCACCTCCATCAGTCGCGAGATCAGTCCTTGTTCACCTCTATTCGATCAACAAAACAGCCTACTCTACCATCATCCTCTCGGTCGCGATTTTTGCTGGAACAGCCGGATACTTCTTGTCCAAGTCCCGGCTTGTTTACCTAGTTATTCAAGGTTAGGGTTATCTTTGATTACGAGATCATGTTCGGAATATATATATGCTTGAATGATTAATTGATTAGTTGTTTCGGATTTTATATGTTGAATGTAATCGGCTGATTTGATTGTTGTTCATATGCATGATTGTTTTCGGAACTTGAAAGTTTGCGAGTAGGTTTGTTTGTAAAAACTAGAAGTATGAACTAGCGTTTGCATGGATATGTTATTAGCATTGATTATGACTAGGAAACCGGTTAAAGATCGCCTAGGTTAATCATACGGACGGGTTATACGAGTCTATAATAATGATATGCTGAAAACAGTTGCTGAGTAATAGTTACAGCCGACTTCATCTGGCTGTAACTCGGTCACTAGTTGTCGAAAAACGGATTTTCTGATGTCTAGAACGTAGAGATTTGAATAACGAATCTAAGGGCGCTGGATTCATAATTTTCTGAAGTCGTTTGATATTTTTAAAGGGCCAAATAAGTTCAGTAACTAAAGCTGTGAAAATTCTGAAATTTTGTTGGTTGTTTATCAAGTTGGATTTTAAAATCAGTAGAGAGTTGAGTCATGAATTTTGTACAGCCAGTAGGTATAGAAATTACGGGCAAATCCAATTGGAATTTTGTTAATTGGACGATCAGTGATTTTTAAATAAATTCTTCCGTGGACTGCAGTCAGAAGGCGACAAATCTGACTGCAGCCTAGTATATTAATATTTATGGTTAATTGGTAAAGAATTAGGACTTGGAAAATTTATATAAATTTCTATGGTATAATTGTCACCTACTGTAAAAATATTGGAATTTTTGGAATGTTGGAACTATTTTATAAAAATCCTAGAAAACAGCTGAATTATGAGTGTTAAGCTGAAATTGATAACTTGTGATTGTGTGCACCAAATTGTGGCATGAATTGGTTTATGTTTATGATAAGTTGTTTTAAATCACTAGGATCACATGAGGATACTTGTATGCATGTTTGAGTGTTAGATATGTTGTTTGTGGGTTAAATACGTGTAGAATTTGTATTGGTGTGTTCACACACTAACTTGGAATTAATTGGTTTGTTAGGACGCAACTAGCGGTCCCATCTCTTATAACTTCATTGCTACACTAACCGAGCAAATAAAGGTGAGTTCACGGCCCCTAACTTTATCCGGTTTTTAAACAACAGGGGGAGAAACATGTATACACTCTCAAACTCAATCTCTTTACGTTATACGAATTTAACGTCACATAACTACTCGGTAACTAAGTTAATGTTAAAATAATGTTATGGTCACTAAGCAGCTTTATCACTTAAGTCCTCGTCAATCTCTCGGATCGTTAGTATTGGGTTTAATAGCGGGGGAATTATAAGTAGTACTACTGGGCCCGACAAGCCCCATCCGAGCTAGCCGACCGGGTATGGTCAACGGGTGATTAATTTGGCCTAACTTCGCCATGGTCAGTGATAGGCCTAGCAAAACGGAGGCACAACAGTCAGCTTCGATCGCGAACTCTTACGTGACATGAATTTAGGCTAGCTACCTATATATGTTAACATTGAACTTAATTACGAAACAACTATATTATCCCGGGTTGGGGATAATGGAATCAACAACTTAATATTCCGGGTTTGGAATATTGGAAGCAACAACTTAATACTCCGGGTTGGAATAATGGAACTAATTCGTTATCCCAGGTTAGGGATAATGGGGAAAACAAACTATAACTGAACAAACGAATTTATGAATACCTGTGAACTCACTCATCTTAAATGTTGACACTTGTTTCTTTACATGTTTCTCAGGACGCTAGGAGCTCTAGGTGCACGCACATGCATTGAACAAGACATCTTTTATCGAGTCTTATTTATCAATATTGTTTTGGGGTTTTTCATTTGTTTTGGCGTTTGTGTTGGTGCCCGCTTCACTGTTTATTTTATGCTTCCGCTCAACTTTAAAAACTAATGCTCTGCTAAATATTGGTAATTAATTTAGACAATATAAAATCTACAACAAATGATTTTGGAAAACGTATTATCAAATCATATAGAGTCGTTCGACGTACTAGTGTTTCAGATTCTGGTTTGTTCACACGCCTCGCGGTAAAACTCCGCAAGTGGAAATTGAGGGTGTGACAAATTGAGGGTGGATGATTCGACAACTTACAAGTAAGACCGACTCGCTCGAGGAAGAGCATCGTACGAGCAAGATAGCTCGTAACACCATAGCCAGAGATCTGCGTGCTTAGCAAATAAGAGCCGACTGGCTTGAGGACAGAGTCCTGGAAAATAGTTGGAACATTCAGGAACTGCAAAATCAAGCACTTGCACCAGCACCGGCCCCTCCAGTGCCGGTAGAGGAGGATCCAGAAGAGGATCCAGAGGAGGACCCTGAGGAGGATCCAGAGGAGGATCCGGAGGAGGACCCAGCTGTAGAAGCTGGAAATGCCGCGCAGGATGACGGTAACGACAGTGACTTGGGGGATGGAGACGTAGACGACTGACACGTTTCGTTTATTTTGTTTATTTTCCTTCAGTCTATTTATTTTTCCATTTGTGTTTAAACTGGAGACTTTATAGTGAATTCGTATGTTTGATTTGCACTTTTGTAAGACGTTGAAATTTCAGTTAATCAAGTATTTCTTTTGAATATTTAATATATTGAGTTGACGTAACTTAATAATTATTAAAGTACGAAGTAGGATAACTATATTGGATATATAGACTTATCGGGGTGTGTTTGTGTTGTGTTTCAAAGATCTAAATGGCAACTGGAAGACGTGGAAACCTTAACTTGACGCCCGAAGAGCTAGCTGCCATGATTCAAGAGCACGTGAACGCAGCTTTAGCGGTGTTCAGAACCAACCGGCAGGTAACCATTATTAAATTTTCGCGTGAAAATCTAATAGTGAGGCTAGTAAAATTCCTTGTTGACTTCCTGTTCTCTGTCAGCAGGAGGGGGCTTTAACCCCTACAAGATGTTCCTTGACGCAAAGCCAAGCAAATTCTCAGGGGCGGAAGGACCCATTGGACTGGTCCGCTGGATCGAAAAATCTGAATCCGTTTTTGAAATGTGCAACTGCCCAGAGGCCAACAAGGTCAAGTACGCGGCCTCAACACTGGAAGATGGGGCACTGACATGGTGGAATGCACAAGTCCAAACACGTGGACTTATAGCTGCGAATGCAATGGCATGGGCCGAGTTCAAGGCCCTAATTAAAGAGGAGTACTGTCCACGAGACAGAGTGCAACAATTGGAGCAAGCTTTATGGAACCACAAGATGGTGGGATCGGAAATTGAAGCTTACACCGCAAAACATCATGACTTGGCATTTATGTGTCCCGAATTGGCCAACACTGTGGAGAAAAGACTCGAGTTCTATCTTGGGGGTCTGGTTCCGGAAATTCAGGGTATGGTAATGGCTAGTAACCCTGTAACTGAACATCAAGCAATCCGATTGGCTCACAAACTCACCGATAAGGCGGTGGAACAGAAGAAGCTGCCAGCACGGGGTACAACTGAAGTTGCCCCGGATAACAAAAGAAAGTTTGAAGACTCAACTATTCGACAGTCTTCGTCATCTCATCCGCAGCAAGGGAACCAGAAACGGTTCAATCATTACAACAGCCACTGGGGTCACCAAAATCAGCCCGCCAACAACAACAACAACACCAACAACAGCAACAACCAGAACGCAAGCGGCTATGCAGGTCGAAAGCCGCAGTGCAACCGCTGTAATCTCCACCATAACGGCCCTTGTGCCGGAAATCGCTGCCAAAGATGTGGCAAGGTGGGACATGCGGCAAAGGATTGTCGTGGGGAAATCATGTCCCGACAAAATCAAAATCAGCCCCAGGGTCAGCAGCAGGGTATAAACCGGGGATGCTATCAGTGTGGTAGTACTGCACACTTCAGAAGAGACTGCCCACAGTTGCGTAACAACAACAATAATGGTGGAAATAACCACAACCACAATAACCACAACAACAATAATAACAACAACAATAATGGGAACGGTGGCACAGGAGGTGCCAAAGGTCGCGCATTTACATTGGGCCGCGGAGAGGCCAGAAACGACACGAACGTAGTCACCGGTAAGTTTCCCCTTAATGAACATTTTGCTTCTGTGCTTTTTGATACGGGTGCGGATAGGAGCTTTATATCTGAGTCTTTTAGGAAGAACCTAAATCTCACGCTTAAACCATTAGAGACCCCTTATGTTATAGAATTAGCCGATGGTAAATCTGTAGATGTGACCCAAATAGTATCCGGCTGTCAACTCAAACTCGCGGGCCACACTTTTACCATTGATCTGATGACAACTACCCTGGGTAGTTTGACGTGGTAGTCGGAATGGACTGGCTATCCGACATCCGGGCTGAAGTTCTCTGCTTCGAAAAATCTATCCGTATTCCGCTCTCTAACGACGAAATCCTGACGGTACAAGGCGACAAGACAAGCGCCGTCACTAACATCATCTCATACATGCAAGCGCAGAAGTATCTTCGGAGAAAGAACTCCTTCGCTTTACTCGCACTGATTACCGAACAGCCTAAGGACGAGAAACGCATAGAAGACATCCCTGTCGTCCGTGAATTTTCCGATGTATTCCCAGAAGAACTACCTGGTCTTCCACCCTATCGACAATTGGAGTTTGAAATCGAATTGGCGAATAATGCAACTCCTATCGCCAAGGCTCCATACCGCCTAGCTCCAGCCGAGCTGCAGGAGCTGTCCACCCAACTTCAGGAACCTTTAGAGAAAGGGTTTATCCGACCGAGCGTTTCGCCATGGGGAGCTCCAGTCCTGTTTGTCAAGAAGAAGGACGGGACTTTCCGCATGTGCATCGACTACAGGGAACTCAACAAGGTTACCGTCAAGAACCGATACCCGTTACCTCGCATCGACGATCTATTCGACCAACTTCAAGGGTCAAGTTACTACTCTAAGATTGATTTACGGTCCGGTTACCACCAGCTACGCGTCAGGGAGGAGGATATCGCCAAGACAGCATTTCGTACTCGATATGGCCATTATGAGTTCTTGGTCATGCCCTTCGGTCTCACCAACGCACCTGCGGTGTTCATGGACCTCATGAACCGCGTGTGTAAACCATACCTCGACAAGTTTGTCATTGTGTTCATCGATGACATACTCATCTACTCCAAAAGTGAAGAAGAACATGCTGAACATCTACGATTACTGCTAGGATTACTCCAACAGGAAAAGCTATATGCCAAGCTTTCGAAGTGTGATTTCTGGATTCGGGAAGTTCAGTTTCTCGGGCACGTCGTGAATGAAAAGGGTATCCACGTAGACCCTGCCAAGATTGAAGCCATCAAAAACTGGGAAGCACCCAAGACACCGACGGAGATCCGCCAATTTTTGGGATTGGCTGGTTACTACAGACGATTCATCGAGGGGTTTTCAAAGATAGCACAACCGCTTACTACCCTCACCCAGAAAGGCATCAAGTATGCTTGGGGCGACAAGCAAGAGGCAGCATTTCAGTTGCTGAAGCAGAAACTTTGCAGTGCACCCATTCTGTCCTTGCCGGAAGGGACAGATGACTTTGTAGTGTATTGTGATGCTTCCATTCAGGGATTGGGATGCGTACTCATGCAACGCGATAAGGTCATCGCGTATGCGTCGCGACAACTGAAGGTTCACGAGAAAAACTACACGACGCATGACCTAGAATTGGGAGCAGTAGTTTTTGCACTTAAGATTTGGAGACACTACCTCTATGGAACGAAGTGCATAATCTTTACGGACCACAAGAGCCTCCAACACATCTTTGACCAGAAGGAGTTAAACATGCGACAGCGTCGCTGGGTCGAACTCTTGAACGATTATGAGTGTGCCATTCGGTACCACCCGGGTAAAGCTAACGTGGTAGCTGATGCCCTCAGTAGGAAGGAACACTTGAAACCACGTCGTGTACGAGCATTACAACTCACTATTCATTCGGGGCTACCCGAACAAATACGCGACGCCCAGTTAGAAGCAGTTAAGGAGGAAAATATCAAGGCCGAATCGGTGGGAAAAATGGAACGCGATTGGGAAGTAAAGCCCAATGGAGCCCGGTATTTTATGAATCGCATATGGGTACCTCTCTACGGAAATCTCAGAGAGCTAGTCATGGATGAAGCTCACAAATCCCGATACTCTGTCCATCCGGGTTCGGATAAGATGTATCAAGACCTTAAAGCTGCGTATTGGTGGCCCAACATGAAAGCCGATATAGCCACCTACGTGAGTAAATGTTTGACTTGTGCAAAAGTCAAGGTGGAGTATCAAAAGCCATCGGGACTACTCCAACAACCTGAGATCCCAGTGTGGAAATGGGATCAGATCTCAATGGATTTCATCACTAAACTCCCACGAACCTTGGGTGGTTGCGATACCATCTGGGTGATTGTGGATCGTTTAACTAAGTCCGCACACTTCCTAGCTATTAAAGAAATAGATAAGATGGAGAAGTTGACTCGCATCTACATTAAGGAAGTAGTTTCTCGGCACGGAGTGCCAACGTCCATCATCTCAGACAGAGATGCTCGCTTCACGTCTAACTTCTGGCAGTCACTCCAAAAAGCGTTGGGAACACGCTTAGATATGAGTACAGCCTATCACCCTCAGACTGATGGTCAAAGTGAAAGGACCATACAAACCTTGGAAGACATGCCTAGGGCATGCGTGGTAGACTTCGGAAATAGTTGGGAAATCCACCTGCCTCTAGTAGAATTCTCATATAACAACAACTATCATACGAGTATTTTGGCAGCACCGTTTGAGGCATTATACGGTCGTAAATGTAGATCACCGGTCTGCTGGGCAGAAGTCGGTGACAGTCAACTCACAGGCCCTGAATTAATACTTGAGGCTACTGAAAAGATTGTAAAATCAGAAACCGCATGGCGGCGGCACGAGATCGACAGAAAAGCTACGCTGATCAACGACGCAAACCGCTCGAATTTCAAGTAGGCGATCGCGTCCTACTAAAGGTGTCACCCTGGAAGGGTGTAATCCGCTTTGGAAAACGGGGCAAACTTAACCCGCGGTACGTAGGCCCGTTTGTAATGTTGAAACGTATTGGACCCGTAGCTTATCAATTAGACCTTCCTGCCGAACTCAGTGGAGTTCACAACGTATTTCACGTGTCAAATATGAAGAAGTGTCTATCAGATGAAACTCTAGTTATTCCATTGGATGAGATCCAAGTGGATGAACAACTGCACTTTGTGGAACAGCCTATCGAGATCATGGATCGTGAGATCAAGACTCGAAGGCACAGCAAAATTCCGATCGTTAAGGTTCGTTGGGACTCTAAGCGTGGACCGAAGTTCACGTGGGAAAGAGAGGATCAAATGAAAAGCAAATACCCACACCTCTTCGCAACTGAGTAGCAAACTATTGATACCAGTAACTAAATTTTCGGGACGAAAATTCTTTCAACATGGGGATGATGTGACAACCTGGAAACTTCTCATACTTTCGTGTACTTTTGTTGACTAAATTCTGGTGCATGGCACTTGGAAATCTTTGTGTATGGCACTTGGGAACTTCTTGTAACTTCGCGTACTTTCATAAACGAACTAACTCTTTGTGCGTGGCACTCTAAACATGTACCTACATTCTAAACCGCGTTTACTCAATTTTCGGGACGAAAATTCTTTCAACATGGGGATAATGTGACATCCCGGGTTTTTCGGATAACTTAAACGTAATACTTGTCAAACTAATTACGTGCTATGTGTATGAACGTGTACGAGTTAATGAATACGTGATGAGTGTTTGTGTGATTGTTTTAGTTATAAAATAATTATGGTAGATATGTACACGAACCGAACCGAACCGCGACACGAACCAACTTTGATTCCTTGTAACTCTAGGAATTAACCAAGTTTAGGACTCAAACATGTCTCGGCCGCAAAGATCAAACCTAAACCTTAAACTCTAACTACTTGGCCGCGAGATCAAGACGTAAAACTCTAACTACTCGGCCGAGAACAACCCAAACCGAAAACCCATTGCCTGCAACCCAAGTCCTCGGCCACAAGATCAAAACCCAACCGACCGCCCTAGTCTCTCGGCCAGAGCTCCAACTAAAACCGTAACCCTTATCATCTTGTTGCGCCTATATATACAAACTCACATGTTTCATTCACATACACAAAACCCTAAAAAGAAACTGCCGTCGGCAGCCTTGTGATCGCAAACATCTTCCTTCCTTGTTCGTTCCTTTCCTCTCGGTCGCAGCAGCAGCAGTCATCGCCATCATCATCTCCCGGTCGCAAGCAGCCGATTGTGCACCTCCATTCAGTCGCGAGATCAGTCCTTGTTCACCTCTATTCGATCAACAAAACAGCCTACTCTACCATCATCCTCTCGGTCGCGATTTTTGCTGGAACAGCCGGATACTTCTTGTCCAAGTCCCGGCTTGTTTACCTAGTTATTCAAGGTTAGGGTTATCTTTGATTACGAGATCATGTTCGATATATATATATGCTTGAATGATTAATTGATTAGTTGTTTTGGATTTTATATGTTGAATGTAATCGGCTGATTTGATTGTTGTTCATATGCATGATTGTTTTCGGAACTTGAAAGTTTGCGAGTAGGTTTGTTTGTAAAAACTAGAAGTATGAACTAGGGTTTGCATGGATATGTTATTAGTATTGATTATGACTAGGAAACCGGTTAAAGATCGCCTAGGTTAATAATACGGACGGGTTATACGAGTCTATAATAATGATATGCTGAAAATAGTTGCTGAGTAATAGTTACAGCCGACTTCATCTGGCTGTAACTCGGTCACTAGTTGTCGAAAAACGGATTTTCTGATGTCTAGAACGTAGAGATTTGAATAACGAATCTAAGGGCGCTAGATTCATAATTTTCTGAAGTCGTTTGATATTTTTAAAGGGCCAAATAAGTTCAGTAACTAAAGCTGTGAAAATTCTGAAATTTTGTTGGTTGTTTATCAAGTTGGATTTTAAAATCAGTAGAGAGTTGAGTCATGAATTTTGTACAGCCAGTAGGTATAGAAATTACGGGCAAATCCAACTGGAATTTTGTTAATTGGACGATCAGTGATTTTTAAATAAATTCTTCCGTGGACTGCAGTCAGAAGGCGACAAATCTGACTGCAGCCTAGTATATTAATATTTATGGTTAATTGGTAAAGAATTAGGACTTGGAAAATTTATATAAATTTCTATGTTATAAATGTCACCTACTGTAAAAATATTGGAATTTTTGGAATGTTGGAACTATTTTATAAAAATCATAGAAAACAGCTGAATTATGAGTGTTAAGCTGAAATTGATAACTTGTGATTGTGTGCACCAAATTGTGGCATGAATTGGTTTATGTTTATGATAAGTTGTTTTAAATCACTAGGATCACATGAGGATACTTGCATGCATGTTTGAGTGTTAGATATGTTGTTTGTGTGTATCACTTTGTGCGTAAACTACGTGTAGAATTTGTATTGGTGTGTTCACAACTGACTTGGAATTAATTGGTTTGTTAGGACGCAACTAGACGTCCCATCTCTTATAACTTCTTTGCTACACTAACCGAGCAAATAAAGGTGAGTTCACGGCCCCTAACTTTATCCGGTTTTTAAACAACAGGGGGAGAAACATGTATACACTCTCAAACTCAATCTCTTTACGTTATACGAATTTAACGTCACATAACTACTCGGTAACTAAGTTAATGTTAATGCAATGTTATGGTCACTAAGCAGCTTTATCACTTAAGTCCTCGTCAATCTCTCGGATCGTTAGTATTGGGTTTAATAGCGGGGGAATTATAAGTAGTACTACTGGGCCCGACAAGCCCCATCCGAGCTAGTCGCGCTAGCCGACCGGGTATGGTCAACGGGTGATTAATTTGGCCTAACTTCGCCATGGTCAGTGATAGGCCTAGCAAAATGGAGGCACAACAGTCAGCTTCGATCGCGAACTCTTACGTGACATGACTTTAGGCTAGCTACCTATATATGTTAACATTGAACTTAATTACGAAACAACTATATTATCCCGGGTTGGGGATAATGGAATCAACAACTTATATTCCGGGTTTGGAATATTGGAAGCAACAACTTAATACTCCGGGTTGGAATAATGGAATTAATTCGTTATCCTAGGTTAGGGATAACGGGGAAAACAAACTATAACTGAACAAACGAATTTATGAAAACCTGTGAACTCACTCATCTTAAATGTTGACACTTGTTTCTTTACATGTTTCTCAGGACGCTAGGAGCTCTAGGTGCACGCACATGCATTGAACAAGACATCTTTTATCGAGTCTTATTTATCAATATTGTTTTGGGGTTTTTCATTTGTTTTGGCGTTTGTGTTGGCGCCCGCTTCACTATTTATTTTATGCTTCCGCTCAACTTTAAAAACTAATGCTCTGCTAAATATTGGTAATTAATTTAGACAATATAAAATCTACAACAAATGATTTTGGAAAACGTATTATCAAATCATATAGAGTCGTTCGACGTACTAGTGTTTCAGATTCTGGTTTGTTCACACGCCTCGCGGTAAAACTCCGCAAGTGGAAATTAAGGGTGTGACACTTTACCGACCTAATCATGCAATAATTAAATCGTAACGAACAAATAAATTATATAATTAAGTTGGTAAGTTGTATGGAATTTACCATTATTTTGCCGGTTGTCACATTCTCCCCCCGTTAAAAGAATTTTGTCCCGAAATTCAAGCCGTATTATTATTTGTAGGGGAGCCTTGTAACAAATGCGGGTACTTGGATCTGATTTGGTCCTCACGTTCCCACGTATACTCGGGGCTGTGGCGTGAGTTCCGATGAACTTTAAGCAGTTTAATACGACTTCTCTGTGTCTTGTGGACCTTTCAGTCCATAACCTCAACGGGTTCTTTAGTAAAATGGACTTTGTCGTCGATGTGAATCTCATCCGCCGGAATGATAACCGTTTCTTGAGTAGGTCTTTTCTTTAAATTCGATACATGGAATGTGTCGTGTACGCTGCTGAGCTCGTCCGGTAACTTCAACTTATAAGCTATGGTTCCAATCTTTTACAAGATTTCGAAGGGTCCAATGTAGCATGGGTTCAACTTATAAGCTCCCTTCTCTCCATTGAAATCTCAAGGCTTACAAGAGACGAAATATTTGTAGGTACATCCGCTTTAGAAGAACAGGACCTATCGTTAAATTATAATTTTCTTGGTTCACTCTTTGCATTTGAAGAGTGAACAGAGCTCTCCTTATGAGCTAAGGAATGTGGAATTGATAACGGTTTGGAGTGAGTAGCGCTCAATTCTTTAAATTTTTCCATGGTCTTTTCCATGGCTTTTCCCACAGCTGCATCAATGAGAGCTTGGAAATCCTCGTTATCAATGGCTATGTTTTTCAACTTTGTTAGAGTTAATCTCTCGTGGCTACGTTGCGCCACATCCGAGTTAGCCATTCTTAAGCTTTGGTTCTAAACACCATATTAAACTTTTCTTAGCCATTGTATTAATATCCATATTTGGCTTTAAAAATTGGATATACAAATCCATCGCCTAATCAAACTAGTATGAATAATCAAACTCTCTTAGGCTTAACATTTCTATGAATGTTATCTATATTTGGCCTAGATCTCAAAAGGACCATCAAAGGCAAATTACAATTTGAACAGAGTCCATATATATTAGACAATGGATCGTAATGTCACAACTGTCATTGTCATAAGACAATTATAAATAGCTCATAGGCTTGTCACGATGGACGTTAAAACATGGCTCATAGGCCTGTCACTAATGGACATATAGGTATGGAATGTTAGCTTGTCACTAATGGACATAAAATATGGCATGTTGGCCTGTCACTAATGGACATAAAATATGGAATGTTGGCCTGTCACTAATGGACATAAAATATGGCACGTTGGCCTGTCACTAATGGAAATATAATATGGCACGTTGGCCTGTCACTGATGGACATAAAATATGGCACGTTGTCCTGTCACTAATGGACATAAAATATTATCATCGCACTGATGATATTAGCCGGATCATATCGATCACATAGGCTATATAATAGGTTTTAGGACGTAGTCCATCACCTAGAGGTTAGTGTGGTTCCTCAAGTCAAACTACCAGGAGTATGAACATTTTTGAATGTTAACATAAGAGTACCATAATGGTTGATTAATAGTCACGGTCGCATTGACCTTAACGACTTGGAGGCTTGAACCTAGTCCACTACCTCTGGATAGAAGGATAACTCTCATTAACTATCATGATAGAAGGCCATTTTACCCTTAACTATCATTTATAAGCTGGACAAATATGTGGTCTGTGCCACTTGGCTAATCAAAACCATTAAGATCTTTTAGAATTATATAGCAGAGAATAAATTTCGAGTAAAATCGAGACGTTCGCTTGAAGAGGATGTATACATATATATAATTCCAAAATATTTCATTAAATGACAATAAGAAATTACAATACTAGAAATAAGTAAATGAAACAAACTGCCCATGCAAGGATTTAAAAAGAAATGAAAATGTCAACGCAGGTAATAAGGAAATAAGAATGTCCTCACAGGGACTAAATATAATAATAGAAGAGACTTTACTCGTCCTTCTTTCCCTTAACCAACTTGTTGTTGCATCTCCTTCATTCGTTCCAAGGCCTCATCAATAGCATCAAGTGGCGGCGGAGGTTGTGGTTGTGGTTATGGCATAACAGATTACTGGTACCCATAACTTGGATATCAAGTGGGTGGATAAGTAGGTGGGAAAGGAGACGGGTAAAGTGCGTTATTCTTGACCGCTTGCATGTAAGGTTCATGCGACAATGCTTGGTAATTTACCGGCATAAATGGGTTAAAAGGATCATATCCAAATGTATCCGGATATGTAGGGATAGGGTTATTATAACCTGTTAGAGTTGGTTGAACCACTGGTGATGGCGTTGGTTCCACCACAGGTGAAGCATTGGAGGGTCCACCTATTTGTGGGTTCTCGTGGATGGTTGGGTAAGTTTTGGGTAACGGTGGCAGCGAACTCGACCGTTGACCTGCTCGTATCGACATACGTGCTCCATGTTTCCTCCTTGGTGGCTCAGGTGGCGGCTGAAGTTGTTCCATCGGCTCCATCTGAATATGTTCTTGTATAGGAGGTGTTGGGGAGTGGTGGGAAGGAGTGTTAGCAAAGGTTAATTGGTTCCAATATTGGTCCCATTCATTAGGACATTGATATGGCGATCCGGCGTAAGAGTTTGAATCGGTAGATATCTCGATGGGATATGCGTGCGATCCTGATGGCGACATTTCTGGATCAGAGTCCTCGTCCATTGGGTTGAGTTGATCCAACTGATTCTAATCAGCTGGGGGTATGTTAAAGTAATGGTTACGGTTAAACTCATCATGATATGAACGATGAGAGTGGTGTGATTGGTGCGAGTGGTACGAGTTTTGGGTATGGGTAGGTGAATGTTGTGCTAGTGGCTAGGAATTCCCCTAATCCTCATAAGGATTCGAGTGATGGGGTTATGAAGGGATGTGTCCAGATGGTCCTCCCCTCATTGGTCCTTTACCTCTTCCTCGTACTCCTGGCGGCATTTTCCTGTTAAAAATCAAATAAAAACAATACTAATAACTTAATAATGATATGAGTAATCCTAGGTCAAAGCCAAGACTCGGAAATCTAAGGAATGTGCTTGTGTAAGTTTGAGATTAAACACAAGAAGGCTAATGTTTAATTCTCTCAAACGTTGGCTCTGATACCAACCTGTCACACCGCGGATTTCCAACCAATCCAAACACCGGTGGGCCCAGGTGGGGAATATCGTGACGTATGTTGATATCATCATAGTCAATTAAACACAGCACAGTGGAAGTCTTGGAGTTAAATTACTATTACAAACCAAATGTTCAAAGTACAAAAATAATATACAGACGGCTTGTAAAACAAGATTCACAGGCAGATCGTAAAATGTAAAAAAAGTATAACAGACTTTAGGGCATATCTAAGGATTTGCAAGATCCTCTTATATCACTACCGAGCAGCTTCCCGCCTATTTCGTATTGTACCTACAAGCTTAGTCTTTTGAAAATACATCAGCTTTCGTTGGTAAATACACCCAACTGACTCATTTTAAAAACATTTGAAAATGATTTTAAGTGCACATGGCACAAAATCTTTTATAACTTGAGAAAGTTACTTTGTAACCTTGTTAACAGATGCACATGTTTATCCATACATACAGGGCCCAGCACGGAGACCGAGACATGATTAACGTACTCAACACTTAAGAACTCACGAAGGAGTTATCCCCAACGTTGTGGGTAAAGTTTTTTAGCATGAGCGTCTGTCAGGCTTATGCCTACACCTCGCGCTTAGGTCGTGGCCATTATCTAATGTAATGAGCCGAGGATATCCAGGACATGGTAGTTAACCCCCAATGTTTAAGTTATCAAACAAAACTGATTAAAACGGAATATGCAGATTTACTAGCCACAATCCGGCATTCGATTGATCCCATTTCCATCAAAGCGGTAATAGTTTACGGTAACCCAAGCCCGTATAGGAGAAATAAGTCGAGAGTATATACCTGAGCTAGTCTTGATTTTATGATAAAGATTTAATATCTCAGCTGTATCCAAAATGAACTAAGTGTAGATAGAATTTACCAGAAGGCCCTAGTCTGGATTATGGCATAAGCTTAACCAATTAAATGCTAACGGTCTTAGTTAAGTCATAGACTTAGACCGACTAGCGTACAGGATTAAAACATATAATACGCTAGATTAAGCGATGATCAGATAGAATGTAGTTTAAGCCCAACAAGTACTTTGACTTGTATAATATGGGTAACCATAAGCATTCTGGATTTTGAAACTTAAATGATAAAGTTAAACCCGTTTCGGTTAATTTCCATAAACTAGATACATGTACTTAACCGAACGCATATAGGTGATGTTGGGTAACCGGATAAGTCATGGCCAAGTTCTATATGCCATTATATTTTAAATAAGTTGTAATATTAGTAGGATATCAACTTACATGGCCATTAAGGTTTTAAAAACGAAATATGCTTCATAAGGGCGTTTTGGTAATTATATACCGTAAAAAGGAACATGAATATAGTTTACTGTTACGATCATAAGTATTCGGGAAAAATAATCAATTTATGATATAATATCAGTAAGAACATGATAATATTTGTAATTTATCATTTATGACCAAACTATACGCCGAAGGTGCATTTTGGTCATTTTACAAATAGTATGATAGTTTATTTGGGATTCTGAGTTTATATCACATACCTACTATAAAAACATTTTAAATAAGTTTTAAAATCAGTAGGTAACAAGTCTTGGTTGGTAAATATGGTTTAAAACCATACTATGCGCCGAAACGACGCTTGTGTCGAAAATGATGATTTGTGCAAAGTTTAGTAAAAACTGACGTTAAGATCAGGTTTATATGTCATAGATATGTTATTTACTATAACATATAAGTAAGTGAAAGTTTTGATATGAAAAAATATAATGAAAACCATTTTACACGCCACAAGGGCTTCATCGTCTTTTGTCAACATAATACAAGGACTTGTTCATAAACTCAGTTTATATAAAAAGGGCATTTTTGTCAAAATGGTATAATTATGGAACTTGTGCATGTACTCAGATTATGATTATGATCATGTAACATAACCGTAGGGGGTTGTGCTACATCATATTATGTCATAGGCAACCTTAGCTCAATAGTTAACTAATCTAAATCGGGTTAGAATCGAAAGTCAAGTAGAAGTCAAACTTTCGACTTTCGGTTGCGAACCGACCCTAGAACTGAAATTGATGAGCCGAACATGTTTATTACTGACTTGTTTTAAGTGTCAAAACATGTTTCATAACATATATAAGCTCATATTATAATATTTTCGAAAAATGGCTTGTTTGACTTTTTAATGATAAAACTTTGACCCGTCAATTGGTCTAGCAAACGTGATCTTTAGAAGGTGCCCTTAATAGGGATTAACACCTACCTTATTACGATCACTTAGCCATGTTCGTTATGAACAATGGCTGGATTATAATGGTCTTAACTGAAAGTCAAAAGCGTTTTCTGTAAAATGCTTGACTTTTGGCTATAAAAGCCTATAAACAAAAATGCAAGAGAAAGGAACACTTACAAGTGATTCCTTGGATGAAATAGAACTATGTTGGATGCTCCTTTCAGTTAGGAACTTCCAGAGGTGGGAGATAGAATGAGAAATGGGAAAGGTACAAGTTCAAGTGTTGAACAAATGCATCTATTTACAGTTGGAGAGCTTGAAGGAGGTGATGCCAGATGTTAAGGGTGTAAGAGGGAGCTTACAAATGTCCTAAAATGTGGCATAGCAGTTTGGTAGTCCATGGTTTTCGAATCAAATGGTTTTTGGCAACATGTGTGGAGACCAAGGCAATATTCTGCAGACACAGGCCTCTGGCGGGCTGCGAGAGGCTTGGCCAGGGTCTCTCGTACCCCGCGAGCATCTCTAGGAAACTTTCAGTCTTTGTCACATTTAGCCCCTCAACTTATTAGACCTCCTAAAACACCTTTATTACATATTTAGCCCTTCGTAACCAATATTTGGTGTACCCGGGAGTATGCCTGGGCGTTGTTGAGCTCTTGGTTCGTTAAAAGGTCACTCAGAGGTATAAAATAACATGTTGACACTTTTAATCCCTCCATTGTCCAACTTTTACATATCAACAGAATTAATCCTCTCTCGTCCAACAAGTGGCACATATGAGAGTTAGGACTTCGTAAAGGATCACTTAGAGGCTTAGTACAAGCATGTTGACTCCGATGTCACTCAGAGGCTCGGCATGTTGACACAAATGGTGACTCAAAGGCCAAGTTTAAGCATGTTGACACTAATGATCACTTAGAGGCTAAGTTTAAGCATGTTGACAGTAATGGTCACTCAGAGGCTAAGTTTTAAGCATGTTGACACTAATGGTCACTCAGAGGCTCGATTTATGCCTGTTGACATCAGAAGGTCACTCAGAGACTTAGTTTGAGCATGTTGACACTTTTAGTCCTTATTAGTCTTTAATAGACTAAAATAAAAATATAACACGTGTCACTATATTATTGGACACAATTTTTACGAGGTGTTACATTTCAGAATTTGTGCAAATAAACTTATTCGACGATGCATCCATGGTCGTGAAGCCAAGCAAATTCTTCACCATTGTCACGAAGGACCATGTGGCGGACAACATGGAATAGCTAGCACCAGAAGAAAGGTGTATGATGCAGGATTTTACTGGCCTATAATACATAAGGACGCTTATGTATTAGTCAAAAATACGTGATGCATAACAATAGGAAGGCATCATATCAAGAAGAAACGAAATGCCACAAAATAGCATTCTTACTTGTGAAATCTTTGAAGTATGCGATTGGACATCATGGGACCATTCCCACCTTCTAGAGGAAACAAATACATTTTAGTGGCCGTCGACTACAATTCTAAATGGGCCGACGCTAAAGCACTTCCATCCAACGATAAAATAGTAGTAATAAAATTCCAAAAGAAACTATTCTCACATTTCAGAACTCCAAAAGCTTTAATCAGTGATAGAGGTATTCATTTCTGTAATCTTAAAATGGTAAAAAAAAACTCTAACACGTTATGGGGTCTATCACCGCCTCTCAACAACATATCATCCTCAAACCAATAGTCAAGCTGAAGTAACAAATTGAGGTCTAAAAAGAATCCTAGAAAAAACTGTGGGTCAAAATCGAAAAGAATGGTCAGACAAATTAGACGATGCTTTAGGGGCATTTCAAACAGCCTATAAAACACCAATAGGGACCACACCATATAAGTTAGTCTATAGAAAAAATTGTCACCTTACAGTAGAAATTGAACACAGAGCATATTGGGCATTAGAAAATGTAAACTTGGACCAAGAGATCTCATAAAAAGATCGCCTAAACAGTTAAATGCATTAGATGAATTGAGAATTCAAGCATATTCTAACTCTGAAATCTATAAGGAATGCTCAAAAAGCATACGTGATAAGTATATAAGCGGACAAAAAGAATTTAGGGAAGGAGATCAAGTGCTTCTCTTTAACTCAAGGCTACATGTTTTCCTGGGAAAACTTAAGTCCCGATGGCCCGAACCTTTCACCATCTCAAAAGTTTATCCCCATGGTGCGATAGATATTAAGCCTCCAAATGGAGAACCATTTAAAGTAAATGGACAAAGGTTTAAATTCTATGAAGGAATCCTCGAGGAGGAAGAAACGGAAATGACCTTGGAAGAGGTAGATAAGAAAAAAAAACTAACAACTTGTATATATCTGTTTTGTTTTGAATAATCCATCTTTTAGGTATATTTTGGGAAGATTTATAACCAATGGAAGAATCTACAAATCAGGTAAACATGAATCTAGTAACAGGTGGGCGGATAAACAAGGGCACATTAAAAAAATTAAATTTTTAAGAGATACGGGGTCGTGCCTCAGAGGCACATGGCCGTGCCTATTTACAGACGAGATAAAACCTTTCTGGCAAACCTTTTTTTCATAACCGCCACTCACTGTTTCTCTACACCCGCCGATTCTCTGCTACTTTACATGTTTCCCTTCCAAAATCTAGCAATAAGAAGATGGCACCACACAAATGGCTGAGATTCACAATGGAGCACTCTAACTGCGCAAAGCGAATGGAAATACTTAGGACCTGTACGGAAGATCCGCTAAGGCAAGTCTAATACGACACCTTGGACACTGTTGGCCAGAGAGATCGTTATGACAACCTCGTCAAGGGACCTCTTCGGTTATTTCTTGAGGCACCATTGCAGTCTGTTTATGAATTCAATATTAAATATTTAAGCACTTTCACCCTCAAGAAGGATATCGAGGATATGTATGATAGTGAAGATGTGACGTTCCGAGTGGTGGTAAATGGTACGGGATTTTGGTTGCAAAGTTCGGTATGGATGTGGGGCTCTATTTCAAGGATCAGCTTTTCGAGCCTATCTTCTACGATAGTATCTTTGAGTTGCCCTCAAACTCACGCAACACATGTTGGGCAACCATAGGAGATGGGGCTTACAATACAAGTAGTACCAAAAGCACCAATATTCGGGACCCGCTTATTCGCTACATTCATCGGGTCCTGAGCGGTACTTTGTGCCAAAGGAGAGATAGTGGAGGTGTGGTAAATCTTCAGGAGCTAACTTGCCTATATTGCATCCTGAACCAAGAGCCTTTGAACTTTGCGTTGATGTTATTGATGAATATGGCCACCAACCCAAGAGCTACGGCTCCAACGCCCATGTTCTTACATGTTATAATAATTATTACCAACTTGTTTTAAGTGTCAAAACATGTTTCATAACATATATAAGCTCAGATTATAATATTTCTGAAAATGGCATGTTTGACTTTTTTATATTAAAACTTTGACCCGTCAATTGGTCTAGGAAACGTGATCTTTAGGAGGTGCCCTTAATAGGGATTAACACCTACCTCATTTCGATAACTTAGCCATGTTTGTTATGAACAATGGCTGGACCATAATGGTCTTAACTGAAAGTCAAGGCGTTTTCCGTAAAACGCTTGACTTTTGGCTATAAAAGCCTATAACAAAAATGCAAGAGAAAGGAACACTTACAAGTGATTCCTAGGATGAAATAGAACTAAGTTGGATGCTCCTTTCAGTTAGGAACTTCCAGAGTAGGGAGATAGAATGAGAAATGAGAAAGGTGCAAGTTCAAGTGTTGAACAAATGCACCTATTTATAGTTGGAGAGCTTGAAGGAGGTGATGCCAGATGTTAAGGGGTGTAAGAGGGAGCTTACAAGTGTCCTAAATCGTGGCATAGCAGTGTGGAAGTCCATGGTTTCGAATCAAAGAGTTTTTGGCAACATGTACGGAGGCCACACAGGTCTCTGGTGGGACGCGAGAGGCTTGGCCAGAGTCTCTCGCGCCCCACGAGTGCCTCAACGAAACTTTCTGTCTTTGTCACATTTAGCCCCTCAAATTATTAAACCTCCTAAAACACCTTTATAGCATATTTATCCCTCCGTAACCAATATTTGGCGTACCCGGGAGTATGTCCAGACGTTGTCGAGCACTCGGTTCATTAAAAGGTCACTCAGAGGTATAAATTAACATGTTGACACTTTTAGTCCCTCCATTATCCAACTTTTACATATCAACAAAATTAATCCCTCTCGTCCAACAAGTGGCAGATATGAGAGTTAGGACTTCGTAAAGGATCACTTAGAGGCTCAGTACAAGCTTGTTGACTCCGATGTCACTCAGAGGCTGGGCATGTTGACACAAATGGTCACTCAGAGGCCAAGGTTAAGCATGTTGACAGTAATGATCACTCAGAGGCTAAGTTTTAAGCATGTTGACACTAATAGTCACTCAGAGGCTCGGTTTATGCATGTTGACATCAGGAAGTTATTCAGAGACTTAGTTTGAGCATGTTGAAACCTTTAGTCCCTATTAGTCTTTAATAGACTTATTATAAAAGTAATGATACGTGTCACTATATTACTGGACACGATTTTACAAGGTGTTACATCCTCACCCCCCTTAAAAGAAATCTCGACCTCGAGATTTTATTCAAAAAGATGGGGGTATTTTTGTCGCATTGTGGACTCAACCTCCCATGTATATTCGGGGCATCGTAGGGCATCCCACTTAATCTTTATTATAGGTATGTTTTTCCTTCGGAGCTTCTTAACCTATCGATCCTCGATCGAAATAGGTTTCTCAACGAACCTCGGGTTTTCATCAATTTTCATATCATGATGTGACATTGCTAGCGACTCATCGGCTAGACATTTCTTAAGATTACAAATTTGGAACACATCATGAATTCCACTAAGTTCCTCTGGCAGCTTAAGCTTATAAACTACAGCGCCGACACATTCAATTACCTCGAATGTTCCTATATATCTTTAGCTTAATTTGCCCATCATTCCAAATCTCATTACACCTTTCCAAGGTGATACTTTTAGCATGACTTTGTCCCCTATTTGGAACCTAAGAGGTTTACGCCTTTTGTCAGCATAGCTCTTCTGCCTATCTCTGGCAGCTTTGAGATGATCACGGATTTGCACAATCTTTTCCGTGGTCTCCAAGACAATCTCTGGTCCTGATAGTTGGGCTTCCCCAACTTCTACCCAACATACGGGGGTTTGACATTTTCTCCCATACAAGGCCAAATAAGGAGCAGCCTTGATGCTTGTATGATAACTATTATTATAGGAGAATTCTATTAGGGGTAAGTGGTCATCCCAACTTCCACCTAAATCAATCATACATGCCCTAAGCATGTCTTCCAAGGTCTGAATAGTACGCTCACTTTGTCCGTCCTCTGTGGGTGGTAAGCCGTACTAAAGTTTAATCTCGTGCCTAAGGATTGTTGGAAACTTTTCCAAAAGCGGGAGGTATATCTAGTATCTCTATCAGAAACAATGGATACCGGCACACCATGTAGGGACACAATACTGTCCACATACAACTTAGCTAATTTGTCTGAATTATACGTTTCTTTAATTGGCAAGAAATGTGCTGACTTAGTAAGCCTATCTACAATGACCAAAATCGTGTCATTACCACGTTTGGTCTTTCGTAACTTGGTAATCAAATCCATGGTTACAATTTCCCATTTCCAAGTGGGAATCTCAAGTTGTTGTAGATGTCCTGACGGTTTCTGATGTTCAGCTTTAACTTACGAACACGTCAGACACTTAGCTACATAAGTGGCTATGGATTTCTTCAAACCCCTCAACCAAAAATTCTTTTTCTGATCCTGAAAGATTTTGTCACCACCCGGGTGAACTGAGTATCTTGAATTATGCGCTTCTTGGAGGATTAGATCTCTAAGTCCTCCAAAGATTGGAACCCAGATTCTTTCATTAAATCTAAGGATTCCATCCATTCCAGGCGTTAACTGATCAACAGTTCTTCCTAATCCCTCATTAGGAATATTAGCCTCAAACAGTGCTTGCTTTTGTGCATCTAATAGCTTCTTATCTAAGCTATTTCTGAGCTCAATACTCTTAGCGCTAATCTTAATAGGTTTAACCCTTTCCTTGCGACTCAAGGCGTCAGCAATGACATTTCCTTGCCGGGATGATAGCGAATTTCGCAATCATAATCATTAAGTGTTTCCATCCAACGGCGTTGTCGCATGTTCAATTCCTTCTGATTGAACTTATGTTGGAGGCTCTTATGGTCAGTGTATATAATACACTTGTGACATATAAGTAATATTTCCATAACTTTAGTGCAAATACAACAGCACCCAATTCCAAATCATGGGTGGAGTAATTCCTTTCGTGCACCTTTAATGTCGTGATGCATAAGCAATTACTTTGCCTTTTTGCTTTAGCACACAACCCATGCCAGTGTGCGAGACATCATAGTAAACGACAAAATCCTCAACACCCTCAGGTAAAGATAACACAAGAGCATTTCTTAACATGGGTTTTAGAACCTCAAAAGATTCTTGGTGTTTGGGACCCCAGTCAAACTTGACATTCTTACGGTTCAAGGTAGTTAAAGGAGTGGCTATCCTCGAGAAGTTCTCAATGAACCTTCTATAATAACCAGCCAATCCTAAGAAGCTACTAATCTCCGATGGAGGTTTGGGTACTTCCCAATTCATTATGGCTTCTATTTTAGCAGGATCTACTTGGATACCGCGTTCACTTACCACATGTCCAAGAAATTGGACTTCTCTAAGCCAAAACTCGTACTTAGAGAACTTAGCATAAAGCTTCTATTGTCTTAGCATTTCTAGTATGCACCGTAGATGTTTCTCGTGATCAGTATGATTATGAGAATAGATAACTATGATGTCTATAAAGACAATGACAAACTTATCCAAATAAGGCTTGCAGACTCTATCCATGAGATCCATGAATGCTACAAGTGCATTTTTGAGCCCAAAAGGCATCACCAGAAATTCATAATGACCATATCGGGTCTTGAAGGCAGTCTTAGGACCATCCTTGTTCCTAACCTTTAGTTGATGGTAACCTGATCTCAAATCAATCTTAGACAAGTAACTAGCCCCTTGAAGTTGATCGAACAAGTCATCGATCCTGGGCAGAGGATAACGATTTTTGATCGTTATCTTGTTCAACTCTCGGTAATCAATGCACATCTACATTGAACCATCCTTCTTTTTAACGAAAAGAATAGGAGCTCCCCAAGGTGAGGAACTAGGTTGTATAAAACCTTTCTCTAAAAGTTCATCTAATTGAATTCTCAATTCCTTCATTTCGTTGGTGCTAACCAATATGGAGCCCTAGCTACAGGTGTTGATCCAGGTAGGATATCAATCCTAAATTCCACTTGCCTATCTGGAGGTAGACCTGGTAATTCTTCAGGAAAGACATCGAAATACTCTGAGATAACTGGAAGGTCTTCAATATTTGGCTTGGGCTCGTTGATAGTTACTTATGCTAGGTAAATGACACAACCTTTCCCAAAACACTTGGATGCTTTAAATAGCGACACCTCGTCTGGCAATCCATAGTGTGAATCTCCTAGAATGGTGATTATTTTACAGGATGAGGTTTTAATCTCGATGAGTTTCTTATCACAGGCAATACGGGCTTGGTTATGGGATAACCAATCCATGCCTAAGACTACATCGAACCCTGCCAATTTCATTGGCAAAAGAGATATAGGAATAGAATGATTCTTAATGGATATAGAACATCCATCAAGAATGGAAGATGTTGTTTCTAAAGTTCCATCAGCAAGTTCTACTTTATAGGTTATGTCTAGGGTTCTTATGGGTAAGTATAATAGTTTACTAAACTTATGGTCTACAAAAGATTTATCTGCACCCGAATCAAAAAGAACTCTAGCATATACTTCACTGATGAGGAATGTACCTGTTATGGCGTTATTGTCATTAACGGCCTCCCTGACATTCATCTGGAAGGCACGAGCATTCCCTTTCTTAGCCTCTCTAGGCTTTGCATCATTATTTCTGGGTTCTTAGGCAGTTAAACTTAATATACCCCTTTTCATTACAGCCGTAGCAGACGACATTCTTAAGATCCTTGCACTCCAGGGTCTTATGCCCCCTTTTCTTATAGATACCATGAGGTTTATCCTGTGGATCAATACTACACTGTCCCTAATGCTTACGGTTGCAATTTTTACATGTCGGCGTTACGCCCGACTTATCTTGATTCCTTCTTAACCCAAATCTCCCCTTATTCATCTTATTAATTCCTTGGAGTCACCATCCTCTCTCTTCCGTTTCCTGTCAATCTCAGCTTAACTGACTTTTGCCTCACCAAATCTAAGGTGAGGGAGAGAGATAGGCCAATAGCAGACCTGTAGGTACTAGGCTGAGCAGCCTTTGCCATGCCCTTTATCTCAGGCGCTAACCCCTTAAAGAAATGCACAATGCGTTTGGGTTCAGGAGTAATTAAATAAGAAACTAACCTAGATAGGGAATTGAAGTCAGAAACATACTTCCTACAATCTAGGTTTTTCATTGTGATAGTCAAGAAGTCTGACTCTATCTTCTCCATCTCATGAGGTGGGCAGTAAGTCTCCTTTACTAGGTCAACAAACTTAGACCATCCTAAGTTGTATAGGTGTACCTTACCTGTCGATTGGACCATTGCCTTCCACCATATCAGGGCATCTCCTTTAAAGGACTGTGATACTTACTTTACCACATCTTTATCAGCACAACCACTGATGTCCATTATTGTCTCCATTTCATCAAGCCATTTCAAGGCTTCTACAGCTCCTTCTCCATTGAAATCTTGGGGCTTACAGGAGACGAAATATTTGTAGCTACATCCGTCTTTAGAAGAACGGGACCTATGGTTAAATTCTATTCTCTTGGTTCACTCTTTGCATTTAAAGAGTGAACAGAGCTCTCCTTATCAGCTGAGGAATGTGGAATTGATAAGGGTTTGGAGTGAGTAGCACTCAATTCTTTAAATTTTTCCATGGCCTTTTCCATGGCTTTCCAACAGCTGCATCAATGCGAGCTTGGAAATCATCGTTATCAATGGCTATGTTTTCAGCTTTGTTAGAGTTAATCTCTCGGTGGCTACCTTGCGCCTCATACGAGTTAGTCATTCTTGAGCTTTAGTCCTAAACACCAAATTAAACTTCTCTTAGCCATGGTATTAATAACCATATTTGGCTTTAAAAATTGGATATACAAATCCATCACCTAATCAAACTAGTGTGAGTAATCACAACTCTTAGGCTTAACATTTCTATGAATGTTATCTATATTTGGCCTAGGTC
This sequence comes from Scalesia atractyloides, assembly GCA_947069175.1. Taxonomy (NCBI): domain Eukaryota; kingdom Viridiplantae; phylum Streptophyta; class Magnoliopsida; order Asterales; family Asteraceae; genus Scalesia; species Scalesia atractyloides. The sequence goes on along the minus strand of CAMTDV010000028.1, from coordinate 9,194,475 downwards.
TCAAAAGGACCATCAAAGGCAAATTACAATTTGGACATAGTCCATATATATTAGACAATGAATCGTAATGTCACAATTGTCATTGTCATAAGACAATTATAAATAGCTCATAGGCTTGTCACGAAGGACGTTAAAACATGGCTCATAGGCCTGTCACTAATGGGCATATAGGTATGGCAAGTTGGCCTGTCACTAATGGATATAAAATATGGCATGTTGGCCTGTCACTAATGGACATAAAATATGGACGTTGGCATGTCACTAATGGACATAAAATATGGCACGTTGGCCTGTCACTAATGGACATAAAATATTATCATCCCACTGATGATATTAGCCGGGATCATATAGATCACATAGGCTATATAATAGGTTTTAGGATGTAGTCCATCACCTAGACGGTTAGTGTGGTTCCTCAAGTCACACTACCAGGAGTATGAACATTCTTGAATGTTAACATAAGAGTACCTTAATGGTTGATTAATAGTCACGGTCGCATTGACCTTAACGACTTGGAGGCTTGAACCTAGTCCACTACCTCTGGATAGAAGGATAACTCTCCTTAACTATCATGATAGAAGGCCATTTTATCCTTAACTATATATTTTAAACTGACCAAATATGTGGTCTGTGCCACTTGGCTAATCAAAACCATTAATTCCAAAATATTTCATCAATAAGAAATTACAATCTAGAAATAAATAAATGAAACAAACTGCCCTTGCAAGGATTTAAAAAGAACAAAAAATGTCCTTGCAGGGACTAAGGAAATATCTATGTCCTCACAGGGACTAAATATAATAATAGAAGAGACTTAACTCGTCTTTCTTTCCCTTAACCAACTTGGAGAGATTTTTGAAGAACTTATTCGTCTTCTTTCTCTGTTTTCTCCGCTTGTTGTTCATTCTCCTTCATTCGTTCCAAGGCCTCATTGATGGCCTCAAGTGGCTACGGAGGTTGTGGTTGTGGCATAACAGGATACTGGTACCCATAACTTGGATATCCAGTGGGTGGATAAGCAGGTTGGAAAGGAGACGGGTAAAGTGCATTATGCATGACCGCTTCCATAATGCTTGGTAATTTACTGGCGTAGATGGGTTAAAAGGATCATATCCAGATGTATCCGGATATGTAGGGATAGGGTTATTATTTGTGGTTCAATTAACCAGATTTACCTAGATTGCCAATATCCATATCCACTTAAACTTCTTCTCGTTTCTCTACTGTTTCAAGATATGTTAGGTAATCTTAAGAACATGAAATAACTGTGTGTCCCATCTCAGAATATACTCCCGTATCGAGATTCCCAGAATTTCATTTCACAGATGAATATATCTAACTGATATCTATAAAGGCTCGTCATTAGGTGGTGTTCCTTAAAGGAATCTTTTGAACTGCAGATGTCACAAAGGTTATGACATTATCCTTTTTATGCAGCTTTTGTAAGAGAATAATGTGTAAAGTATTATACAAGTTCTAGGCTATTGCTTATGCAAAATCAGAAGAACTCGGATAATACCCCAGATATCGATTAAATATAACGACCTAGTATCACAGAATCTGGCATTCTCTCAAATGAAATTTCAGAGTACTAAGTCCATATATCCGAGAGATGTTAACCCACAAGTTATTCAGTTTTTCATTTAGGTTTATATCTTGAAAACAATTTACTAAACGAGTGAAGCCTATTGGCACATCCTTAGTAAGATCTATTTAATTACTTGTTTAATCATTCCATTCTTTAGCATATTGTGACTATCATATTGATGTAATATGATCTCCCTTTTTCACAAAAAACTCTTTTGACTTTTATAATGTTTTTGTGTTTTCCCAAACTTTCTCCCCCTAAAATCAAAAACATATTTTTGGATTTTTAGAGTTTTTAAGAAAAGAATATAAAGAAAATTCGTCAAACTGATGAGTTATCAAGTCAAGTCGTCATCATCCGAAAACTCAACCTCGTGTATATCTCCTGATGCCAAATTTCGTAAACCATTTAATTTTAAAAGATTTTTAAATCTTGTATGAACAAAGGCTTTGGTATAAAAATATGCTTTTTGATCATCAGTGTGAATTTTTTCAATTCTAACCATCTTTTTCTCGTAGCAATAACGGATAAACTGGTGTTGAATCTCAATATGCTTAGTTCGGGATGTTGACATGAGTTTTTAGTGATATTGATCGCAGCCTGGTTATCTACATATATAGGCTAATCAAGAAATTGCAGTCTGAAGTCTCTCATCTGCTGTTGAATCCAGAGAATCTGGGAACAACAGGTGGATGCTGAAACCTATTCAGCTCACAGATAGAGAGAGCGACCGCGGTCTGTTTCTTACACTGCCATGTTACCAAACGGGTTCCGAAGAACTGGCAACCAGCCGTCATAGATCTAGTGTTAAGTTTGCAGCAACCAAAATCAGAATCTGAGTAACTCGTGAGATTGAAGTCGTCGTGTCTAGGGTACCACAAGCCGGTGTTTGGAAATCCCTTCAAATATCTCATGATACGTTTGACGGCGAGCAAGTGCGAATCTCTTGGATTGGACTGATAACGTGCGTACAGGCATGTTGGATACATGATATCTGGTCGAGAAGCAGTGAGATACATCAAGGATCCAATCATGGAGCGGTATAAAGACTCGTCAACTTTGACTCCATTAAGATCTGGACAAATGCTGTGATTAGGAGCTAATGGGGTTGATGTTGGTTTAGCTCCTGCCATATCGAATTTCTCCAATATGTTATGAACATACTTCATCTGATGGATGAAGATACCATCAAAGGCAACTGATCGACCTGAAGTCCCAAAAAGAACTTCATCTCCCACATCGCGCTCATTTCAAATTTGCGCTTCATGACTTCTTCGAAGTCTTTAACAGCTTGTCATTTGTCGATCCGAAGATGATATCATCCACATATATCTGTACAATAATCAAATGCCCATCCATTTCTTTCGTAAAGAGGGTAGAATCTACAGTTCCTCTGATAAAGCCTTTGTCTGTAAGATGTCATGACAGCGTTTCATACCAAGCTCTTGGGGCTTGATGTAGACCATATAAGGCTTTGTTCAGAAGGTAGACTTTTTCTTTATGCATTGGATCGACGAACCCTGGTGGTTGGCCGACATACACCTTCTCTTTTACTTTTCCGTATATGAAAGCAGATTGACATCTAACTGGTACACCTTGAACCCTTTCCACGAGGCAAAGGCCAAGAATATGCGGATTGCTTCAAGACGGGCGACTGGGGCATAGACTTTCGTGTAATCTATCCCTTCCTGCTAATGGAAACCTTGAACCACAAGTCGAGCTTTGTTGTGCACTACAATCCCTCTATCATCACGCTTGCACTTAAAGACCCATCTAGTGTTTATCTTTTTATGATGATCGGGTAGGTCAACAAGCTTCCAGACTCCCAGTTTCTAGAATTTAAGCAACTCCTCTTACATCGCGTCACCCAGCTCTCTTCTTTCAACATGTCTTTCCAGTTCCCCGGTTCAACCTGAGAAACAAAACAACTACTAGAAAGTTTGGTTTAAGTGGAGCAATACGAGTATAGAAACAGCTTAGATCCTTGTTAATCTGATTGTGAGTTTGCACTCCCGTTTATAGGCTGCCTATAATATTCTCCGAGGATGATATGAAAGCATCCTTGGCATCACTTTACTATGAACATCTTCTTGTGTTTGCAGATTTGTAATGACTTCATCCACCACCGGTACAGATGATGAAGCTTCATTCATGAGGTTTGACTGATCAGCCTGTGTGTTCAAGAAGCTTTCAATCTACTCAGATTCTTCATCGGAACTGGATCCACCATCGTTGAAAGTCGGTTCCCAATCAGAGTCAGCATTTGGCTGTTGCTGGGAAGATGATTCAGTAGTGTGGACAATGGGTACAGGAACAGAGTCTTGAAGAGTTGAGCTCGGACCTTCATCAGACGTGTTAGACACAGGAAGTGACGTGGAAATCACTAACAGTTTGATAACTTGTTCTTGATTAGATATTTGATGTTGTTGAAAAAGCATAACAAGTTCTTGTTCTGATGGCACATCTGGCAGGTCAAAAGAATTCCACAAACCGTGGTAGTGATATAGCCACTGATCCCCAGGTTTCTGTGTTGGCGTAGTATATCTTTGACAATCCACATGCTGCGTAAGAATAACTTGGTTCAGACTTGGCAAGAAGACACGTTTTTGAGGAGTAGTATATCCCACGAAGAATCCTTCTAAGGAATTTGGCACCAAATTTAACAGCTAGGTCCGATATAGTACACGGTGATCCAATGGCTCTAGAAATCCAAGGTTGGGCTTTCGCTGATTCAGTAACTCGAAACACGTCTGATGCGACTGCTTCACTCCAGAAACTGATTGGCAATTTCGAATCGGTTAGCATAGCTCTCGCAATCTCGATCAGTGTGCGATTCTTTCGTTCAGCAACTCCATTTTGCTGTGGAGTATAAGGAGCACTGAATTCATGAAGAATCCCCTTTTCATTGCAGAAATCAAGCATCCATATGTTCTTGAACTCTGTAGCGTTGTCACTACGAATTCTCTTGATTGGCAAATGATACAGGTTTTCGAGTTTTCTGAAGAGAATCATTAGAGTTTCAAATGTTTCATCTTTGCTCTCCAGAAAGAAAACACATAAGAATCTTGAATAAGCATCTATAATGACAAGGCAATATAGATAACTAGAAATGCTTTTGACGTTTACTGGGTGGAAAAGATCCATATGAAGCCTTTCTAGTGGTAGCTTGATAGAATTCAACAATTTTCGTGAGTGTGATTTCTTGTGCTGCTTCCCTTTTTACAGCTCAGACAATCATCGGATATTGAAATTCTTCAAATTAACACCTTTCACTAGGTCGTTATGCACTAGATAATTCATTTTTCACAGATGAATATGCCCCATCTTTCTATGCCATGGAATCGTCTCTTTCTTGGTAGCTTTGGAAACAAAGCATTAAACTTTCTTTGATGTTGTTGATGAGACACTCATATCAAGAACATAAAGATCATTTTCTCTCGGTGCACGCATCAGAATCCATTCCTCTGGAATCTTGAAACCCGGTTTTAAGATCAAGCATTCCTTATCATTGAAATGCATCGTCAATTTCTTGTCACAAATCTGTGAAATGCTGAGTAGATTGTTTCAAGTTCAGCAATGAAGTTCACTTTATCAAACGATACAACTCCATTCGTGAGAATTCCTTCACCAAAAATCCTTCCTCCTTGCGTTCCGGTAAAACCTATGTACCGTCCGTGAATAGCTTTAACGTCTGTAACAACGCAAGCATCCCTATCATGTGCCTGGAAGTTCCACTATCCATTATCCATTTAGACATTATCGATCGTGGGAGTCCCTACACACATGCGGAAGAAACTATTTAAACAAAGAAACCCAAGCCTGTGTGGTCTTGGGTGGGTTCGGAATGTCAAATTTCGGACCTACTTTGTTTTTAACGTTCTTTTTAGGCTCGGTTTTGTTTAGAACAGAAGGTTTCGGTTCTACCTTGTACGGTTTCACTTTTGCCACCCATTTTTGCGTTTTCAGATTTTCCTTTTTAGCATAAAATTTAGAATCCATTTGATGATATTTAGTTGATGTTTCACCAATTTAAAATTTTGAATGACGATGAATAATTGGTTTAACATTTTTGTAGGATTCATTAGTTCTTTTCAAAATTTGCTTTGGCGCAATCATAGGTGCTATCTGTTTCTCGTCCTTGGTGAATTTTTAGAATGAGAAACAAGTTTTGGAGATTCTTGTGAGCAATATCTTGCAATATGCCTAACAGTTTGACATTTGTAACATGTTCTACTGTCCTTTCGAACAGAAGATTCCAAAACTTGTTTCCTATTCTCTTTCTCTTTCTTGAAATCATCATTTGATTGTGTTCTGATGATTTCTTTTTCCTTCTCTGTTGTTGTCCCAAAAACAAAGTAAATTTTCTTGGTAAAATTATGTTTTTGAAACTTGTTGTTCATTCGTTGCTTTTGGAAACCCAACCCTGCGCTCTTATTTTCAGGATAGTCTATGTTTTTATGATAGTATGGTCGGTTGTCACATCTTGATTTAGAGTAGAATGATTCATTGTATTTATCTAAATCAGCATGACTTACCTGCACAAGCTTGAACAATTTATCAACACGATCCTGATTTACGTTTTGGATGGGAAAGTCCTCATCAGAAAATAGTTTATTTGATCCTTGCATTTTATAAACTATGACGTTTGGATCATTAGTCAAACTATTTTCTGATTGTTCAGCATCAGACTCAGATTTTTCAGATTCACTTTATAAAACATTTTATACCACACTTTAACCACCTCAGAGTCACATTCACTTTCAGAAGTTGTGTAAGTTACGTCGATGTTTGTAGGCAACTCATTTGATTCTTTAGTTTTAGTTTTAAATTGAGTGCCTTTCCCACCCCTGATGGTTTTTACACGATAACTATTCCACATAGGGGGTGGAGCTCGATCGTAACTCGCACTCTTGTTTTTATCATTTTCAAATTCATCGTTGTTTTCAATTTAGGTAGAATGTGATTAATGACATAAGAGCTTGTTGAATAACTGATTAACAACTTGTTAAACCGTTCACTTTCGATTCTTACCTTCTCAAGCTCACTCTTTAGCTCAGCGATAGTGTTTAAGTGAATATTAATGGTCATTTGCTTGTCCATTACTGTCGCCTTAAGCATCAAAAGTGTTGCGTCATTTTCTCTAAGTGCTTTTGTGTATTGTTTAACAGAGTTACTTAATTTGTCGTATGCCTCTTTAGTTGATTTGTAATCACTTGACAAATTATCTATTAAACTTTTGAGCTCAGTATATCGTGTGCCTTTTACAACACATTCATTGCATGGCTCAGCACCTTTTAAGCATGGTTTTTCTACCACAGACTCACTCTACTCATTTACCTCATTGACGTTTACGATGCATGCCTTGCTGATGTCATCCGACAACTTCTCCATCTTTCCATCAATTCTCTCTTCAAAAACCGGCTTCTTTTGTTTTTCGCAAGATGATTGATGACTTGGTGCAAAATAACCTGCAAAAGTTTTCAACATATCGTTCGGAAGGAGGTGTTTAAATGCACTATTTAAATGTTCCTCCTCTTCTGATGATATGTGATAGTAATAATCATCTTCTGGTGCCTCATCAAAAGATGCCTCCGATTCTTCTTCAGGTTCTTCGATTATCTCAGCAACCAATGCCAAACTTTCATTCTTGGAAATATACTTGTTCTAGTTAAAGCCCTCATCTTCTTGAGTAACTACTAGCGCTTTGTCTTTGGTCTCTGGCTATTTATCTTTGATCTGCACCATGCGAGTTCTTGGTTGAGGATGGTGGTAAATAGCCTTCTTGTAGTAATCATCAGCAAATGGGTTCTGGTTCCCTTGAGCTTATCTATTTGGGCATTCACGCTTAAAGTGACCCTTTTCCCGACACTTAAAACAAGTAAATTTGGATTTGTCAAATCCCAGTTTTCCATCCAAACCTCCCAAGTTCTCTTTCCCTGTAATTTCCATGAAGCGTTGTGCAAGTCGAACAATAGATGCCATACACCATTTTATGTCGATCAACTCCATCTCTACTGGATCAATCTGGTCATAGTCCTCTCTTGTCATTTCAGAATTTCCAATCCTTCCTGCTACAAGACTATCACAGGATTCGAGAATCGATGCTAATAGAGACGTGTGTTGTTTTGCGGTTTTCTCATCGAAGTTTTGTGCATTCTTGAAATCCACTACAATATTGCACTGAAGAACCCTTTGAGTATTATTTGACTGACTATTTTGGTTGATATGAGGAGTGCTTGATCCATGTGATGACTGTGGGCTTTGAGACATATGAGGATTAACTGTAGCAAATGATTGAAAGCCACTGTTTTGATTTGATGGTGAACTTGGCATGCTGTAAGCGCTGGAGGCAGTCTGGATCTTCGGAGACTGAATTTGAGTAGCAGAACTGTTCTTGAAGTATAGATTAACATCTTGTTGAAGTTGGATGGTTTTGTTCTTCGCCATCTTTTGCATTTCAAGTTCATGTCCCTCTAGTCTTTCAATGAAACGTGGCAATGAAAAATTACCATACTCGGTTCCATTCTTCAAGATGGTCAAATAAGTAGACCATTCGCCTTGCGGTAGAGAATCTGCCAACTTATCAACAAGTTCCTCGTTGGTCTTGATGATTCCCATTCTCTTCCTTTGCACCACCAAATGACAGTATCTTTCAATCAATTGTTTCACTGTTTCTCCTTTAATCAACGTAAAGATATCAAACTCTTTACTTAACAACGCCCGTTTACTCTTGCATAGCTGAGCACTTCCCTGGAACTTCAACGAAGAGTATTCCACAATGATTGTGCATCATCATCATGTTGTAATAACGCCAAAATATCTTCTTTGATGGATTGTTGCAGGATGTTCATCATTTTCTTTTCGTTTATGAACCTTTCCCTTTCAACATCCGAGAGTTGAGCTAGAGTCTTTTCGAGGCCATTTTCACCTACAGGAGCTTGATATTTTACTCCGATAGCAAACCAGCAAGTAAAGTGATTTGCCTGAACCCAATTCATGAGCCGTTCGCTCCAGCTATCGAAGTCTTCTAAGTTCATTAACTTTGGTGGTTTGGTCATTGTACCGATATCGTTCTCGAGATTCATGTTTTGAGCCGCTGTGGTTGTGACTGTAGATGTAGCGAATGCGTTGTAGAATTCTTCGGCCATTTTTCCTGTAAAACTTTAGACACACACTTTTCGAACAAACTGATTAGTAAGGAAAAATTCTTTCGTGCAGATAACAAAACACTTCGTGCGATCAAGATCCGTTCGTACGAACCAGAAATTCGTACAGACAAGGTGACTTCAACAAGTAACTCGTGCGAACCAGAATGCAATTTGTACGGATGAAGTTTCACTCGTAAGAATGAGATGCTCGTACGAAGGTGTAACTAGTGCGAATCACACTTGTAAATTTTGAAACTTGTATGTTTTTAAGAAATTATGATTACTTGCTCGTATGAATGGTCTAAATTGTACAGTCAGATGTTCGTGTGAGTGGTCTCTCTACTCGTACGACGCAACTAAGTCTCCAGACGGATGAATGTTACCGATTTTGACATGATTAAGCTCGATTTGAGATCTAAAAGTGTTAAGGATTGTTTAGATTAGAATTGAATGTGTATACTAGAATCCTAGTCGAATTTGTCCATAATTTCGTCCAAATTCGAGATCAGTTTGGGAGAAATGTAGAAGTAGAAAGCTGCAACAGTGAATCTGATCTGAAACAGTTGGTAGCCTACAGAACTTGTCATTTGTCAACGGATCAGGCCTCAAGGCTCTGATCCCACTTGAGAATGGGGGATCATCTCCTCCGATGAGCAACCAGTCTGATCTAACTCAAGTAGCAGAGGCGGAATTCATTGCTAGAGAGGATATCAAACGAACAAGAGAAGATACTATTTAACTGCTCTGAATTGTATTGAATGACATGCAAGTACAGACGCGAGTAAACAAATCAGCAGGGCTTCGCGGTAACAACTGAACTAACACTACTTAGCTCTGACCAACACTCCTCTATTTATGTCACACCCCAACCGATGGCGGAAACATCAAAGTGAGACAAACTAGATTGCTCGAGACATCATAACGCTATTTTCGACAATATTTAAACTAACATCCCATTTCATTTCATAGCATCAAAATTGTCAAGGTTACACCGAATATTCAAGTACAAGAAATAACAACAAAACAAGTTCAACAATAACATAATGATTAACTTAGTATTCTACTCGTGTTTCTATGCCATTCCTACTAAGTTCCATCATAACAACTTCATCAACCTGCAACATGTTAAAAAGTATAGTTCAATAACAAGTAATATCATAGCATAAGTATAAAATCCGTTTAAACAAATCCACATGATTAGCTAGCATACAACATAAGTGTAAACAAGGCATGTGAGTCTACAAGTCAATCCTCTAGTGTACCGCAAAATAGATTTGAACTTAACATTGACCACAAGAATACGGGCGGTGCGTTACTCCTATAGTGCTATACATGTTAAGGGAGGCTCGATCAAAGTTTTGACATTTAGATCACATAAGAATAGACCATGTAACAATTCAAGTAGCATAAGACTAAAGCATGTTGATGGATTGTTTGTGTATAGAATACAGTGTGGTTTAGAGTAGTTTTAGTAAATTAATCATGTTGCAACCAAATAGTGGAAAACATAAAAGGAGTCAAGTGTACTCACGGTTTTGCAAGGTAATATCTGTAAGAGAGTTAGATTGATTTAGGGGAAGGAACACCAAGTTTATCCTACACAAGGCAACGTAGGTGTGTGAGTATTAGATTGACGGGGGAGTTCAATGAGTATAGGAATTTAAAATAGGCAAGGAAAGTATGTATAATAGAAAATATTTATCTAGACATTAACGCTCGTTTTTGACACTAATAAGCCTCGAAGGGTGTTTGTGTTTTTATGGGTCATGCCCAATAGAATCATAATGATTGTTAAGTCTAAGATAAAATAACCTACTTTTAAGACTTAACCATTTGGTCTTGGTCAAAGGTCGGTTATATTAAGTATTTACATATAGTTATATTATTACTAATTTATTATATAGTTCATGTATTTCATAGATATCATATAAGTCATATAAGTCATGCATAGAGGTAGGAGGATAACCATCCTAAACCTCTTTCATAAGATTCTCCATTACACAAGATTGACACAAGGACAATCCGGATGGTCAAGAATTATGAAATCATCAAGTGAGGGGTGGATTGAATAGTTGAATGGCCAAGGCCTTCATGTAATCACACCTACACCAACACAAGCTTGTAAGCTTGGATGGCTCAACACTTGTGGGTTTGAAACCCTAGTAAAAACCACAAGTTTAGAGACAAGTTATGCCTCTTGATTGTATGTAAACAAGTCTAGCATAACACACTAACCATAAGCTTGGTTAGGGGCATAAGTAACATAGATTTGTTATGTTAAAAATAAGTTCGAAAAAGTTTTATAAGTTATCTTCCAAAACATAAAGTTTGCCACAAAAAATGGTGGGATTCCACTTGGTTTTCCATGGAAAACCTATGGTAACAACCATATGGCTTAGAAAACAATGTTGAGGAAGAAAACAAAGTGAAAACATAGAAAAAATTGATGTTTGAAAGATAAAAATTTGGGCAGAAAGTTTGTACAATTTTGGACCTCAAAATGGTGTGGTTTCACCTTAGTTTGCCCAAGCAAACTTGTGAGAACCTTCCTAGAGGTTATCCAAGAGTGCTTGAAGGAAAAACAAGGTAAAAAGAAGAAGAAAAGTGAGTTGAAACTCACTTGCAAGCTGCTGAGTTTCAGCAGAGAATTCTGAAGTTTAGGGACTTGTTTGAGGAGTGCGGAGGCTTGTAAAAGTGAGAAATGGGTGGAGGAACTTGTGATTATATAAGGGAAGGATTAGGGTTAGGATTAGGGTTGAATTAAATGCAATTAGGTGTAGTTTGAATCAAAAAAGAAGGAAAAACCCCCCTTAGCTTGCGGCGCAAGGGCTGAATGGGTTTTTTTATCTTTTAATTAATTAATTGATGCACTTAGGGTGTAAATGTTGCACATGATATAATAAACAAGTATGGGTCTTATAATGGCCTAATGTTATGCACATTATTGTTTTTAAAACCCTCAAAAAAACAACTAAGTAACAAGTATTTTTTATACATAATGTGACAAGATTTTATGATAATGGAAGCTTGAATTCTTTGAATAACATTACTAATTGTCTAGCATGAGTTTCGTATAAGATTTATAAACATTCATCAAACATTTACACGTTTTGAATTGATTTATGATGAAATAAAGTATCGTATGATCATAAGTTTAACGCGAATAAAGTTTGCGAAGTTAGCATAATTGATTAATCTTGATTACAATCAAAGCCTTAGAATACAATGAATTGAAAATAGAAATACGATTACCAGGTTTGGAATTTCCAAAAATAGAAACACGAAGCGATCATACTAAAAAGGGAAAGATACAATTGCGAAGCGTTACAGTCTCCCCTCCTTTAGGGAATTTCGTCCCGAAATTTAGGAAGACCCAACGAACAAATGCAGATGCTTAGACTTCATGTCGCTTTCAAATTCCCAAGTAAACTCAGCGCCACATTTTCCTTCCCATCGAACCTTCACGATAGGAATTCGACTATGCCTTAGTTGCTTAATACCTCGATCCATGATTTCGACCAAAATTTTCCACGAAGTGCAAAGTCTCATTGATTTGAAGATCTTCAAGCTGAACTTGGAGTCCTCTTCAACGAGACATCTTTTTAAGTTTGAGACGTGGAAGGTAGGATGAATGTTGTTGAGCTCTTGTGGTAGTTCCAGTCAGTAGGCTACCTTTCCAATCCTCTTGAGAATCTTAAAAGGACCTACGTAGTGAGGAGCGAGCTTTCCCTTTTTCCCGAAACGAACCACACCCTTCCAAGGGGATATCTTGAGAAGTACAAAGTCACCAACGTTGAATTCCAAAGGCTTGCGTCTTTTATCTGCGTAGCTCTTTTGTCAGCTTCTAGCTTTTAGCAAGTTATCCCGAATCTGTAAAATCTTGTCCGTCATCTGTTGTATAAGCTCGGGACTGGTGATTTTAGCTTCCCCGATCTTGTGCCAACAAATAGGCGATCGGCACTTGCGTCCATACAATGCCTTGAAAGGTGCCATTTGAATACTCACGTGGTAACTGTTATTGTATGAGAATTCGACCAAAGCAAGTGCATGTCCCAGTTGCCACCAAAATCAATTACTCAAGAATGAAGCATGTCCTCTAGAGTTTGGATAGTACGATCGGTTTGCCCATCGGACTAAGGATGGAAAGCAGTACTAAGATTGAGTTGAGTACCAAGGGCCTTTTGAAATGTTTGCCAAAGGCGAGAAGTGAAGCGACCATCGCGGTCGGAGATAATGTCAACGGGGACACGGTGATGACAGATAGATACGAGCCAATTTCTCAACTCAGTAGTCTTCACGTATGGGAAGGAAATGAGCAGACTTGGTCAAACGGTTGATGATTACCCAAATACTATCATGACCAGACGATGTACGAGGGAGCTTGGTTATGAAATCCATAGCAATACTCTCCCATTTCCAAACAAGAACTTCTGGTTGTTCGAGTAAGCCAGCGGGTCTTTGATGCTCGGCCTTTACCTTGGAGCAAGTAAGGCACTTTGAAACGTAGCATGCGATATCTTTCTTCATTCCAGGCCACCAATATGATGCTCGGAGGTCGTGATACATCTTATCGGCGCCAGGGTGAATAGAATATCGAGATTTATGAGCTTCACTCATCAAAATGTTACGAATATTATAACAGTTAGGAATCCAAATATGGTCGAGATAGCACATGATGCCATCAGGTTTGGTCACGAGTTGGGTTTCAGCACCACACTTCAACTCACTATCGAGGTTACCCTCATTAACGGTCAAGTATTGTGCCTCACGAATCATCTCTTGAAGCTTTCCCAAAGTTTGGTAGCAACGTACACTCTTAACATGAGTTTTCCGACTAAGTGCGTCGGCCACGACATTCGCTTTACCAGGGTGGTAGCGGATATCGCAGTCATAGTCGTTTAATAATTCTACCCAACGACGCTGACGCATGTTGAGTTCTTTTAAATTAAAGATGTGCTGAAGGCTCTATGGTCTGTAAAGACCATGCACTTTGTACCATAAAGGTATTGTCGCCATATCTTTAACGCAAAAACAACTATACCAAGTTCAAGGTTTTCTCATGAATTTTGAGTTGACGTGACGCGTAAGCGATAACTTTATCTCGTTTCATAAGAACGCAACCAAGACCTTGTCTTGAGGCATCGCAATACACGACAAATCGTCGTTACAATCGGGAAGGGTTAGGATAGGAGCATTGCAAAGCATGCCCTTGATCGTTTGAAAAGACTCCTCTTGTTCGGAACCCCAAACAAAAGGTTTATCCTTTTGAGTCAAGGAAGTGAGAGGCATGAGGATTTTTGAAAAGTTCAAAATGAAGCGACGGTAATAACCAGCTAAGCCGAGAAACGAACGAATTTCGGACGGAATCTTAGGAGCAATCCAATTTTTCACCGCCTCGATTTTCGCGCGGTCAACGTGAATACCAAGTTCGTTGATGACATGACCAAGAAATTGAACCTCTTTTAACCAAAATTCACACTTGGAGAACCTGGTGTAGAGACGTTGAGTTCGCAGCTGAAGGATAAGATGCAAGTATCGCTCATGTTCTTCTCGCGTCTTGGAATAGATTAGGATATCGTCAATAAAGACCATCACGAATTGGTCAAGATAAGGCTTACACACGCGATTCATCAAATCCATAAACACGTCGGGTGTGTTGGTCAAACCAAATGACATAACTACGATAAGCTTGGTTAGGGGCATAAGTAGCATAGATTTGTTATGTTAAAAATAAGTTCGAAAAAGTTTTATAAGTTATCTTCCAAAACAGAAAGTTTGGCCCCAAAAATGGTGGGATTCCACTTTGGTTCTCCATGGAAAACCTATGTGAAAACAATGAAAAATTTGATGTTTGAAAGATAAAAATTTGGGCGGAAAGTTTGTACACTTTTGGACCTCAAAATGGTATGGTTTCACCTTAGTTTGCCCAAGAAAACTTGTGAGAACCTTCCTTGAGGTTATCCAAGAGTGTTAGAAAGAAAAATAAGTTAAAAAGAAGAAGAAAAGTGAGTTGAAACTCACTAGCAAGCTGCTGAGTTTTAGCAGAGAATTCTGAAGTTTAGGGACTTGTTTGAGGAGTGTGGAGGCTTGTAAAAGTGAGAAATGGGTGGAGGAACTTGTGATTATATAGTGGAAGGATTAGGGTTAGGATTAGGGTTGAATTAGATGCAATTACGTGGAGTTTGAATAAAAAAAAGAAGAGGGAAAACCCCCCTAGCTTGCGGCCGCAAGGGCTGAATGGGCTTTTTATTTTTTTTGATCTTTTAATTAATTAATTGATGCACTTAGGGTTTAAATGTTGCACATGATATAATAAACATGTATGGGTCTTATAATGGCATAATGTTATGCACATTACTGTTTTTAAAACCCTCAAAAAACAACTAAGTAACAAGTATTTTTTTAAAACATAATGCAACAAGATTTTATGATAATGGAAGCTTGAATTCTTTGAATAACATTACAAATTGTCTTGCTTGAGTTTAGTATAAGATTTATAAACATTCATCAAACATTTACACGTTGTTTTGAAATGATTCATGGAGAAATAAAGTATCGTATGATCATAAGTTTAAACGCGAATAAAGTTTGCGAAGTTAGCATAATTGATTAATCTTTATTACAATCAAATCCTTAGAATACAATGAATTGAAAATAGAAATACGATTACCAGGTTTGGAATTTCCAAAAATAGAAACACGAAGCGATCATACTAAAAACGGAAAGATACACAATTTATAGGTCGACATGACTCGCACTGGAGTGTGTGAAATAGAGGCTGTGACTCGTGCGAGTGGTTGCTTCGTATGAGTGACAGAGTGTCACTCGAACGAGCCAACTGACTCACTCGTACGAGTCATTTGCATAACATATAAAACAAATAATAACATTTATACAGATGACGTTTAAGCCCTGTATAAATAATAACATTTATACAGATGACGTTTAAGCCCTATATACACCAACAATTGAAAGAAGGAAGACAACACACTATACCAATCCCCCAAGCTTCACCCCAAGAACAAAAACAACAAATAAGAAGTTTGGCACAGGGTCGTGCCTCGTCGGCATGGGGTCGTGCCCCTTCAAGATTCTAGATAAGAAGAAGATAAACAAAAGCAGACAAGAGACATGGGCCGTGTTAGGATATGAGTTTGATTGTTGTGAAAGTTAAGATGAAAATAATGAAAGAAGATAAAACAAAGATGAAATATGCAGCAGAATAATTAATTTTTCATCATAACAATGAAGATATTGCTTTCATCAACATGCTTTTATAAATTTAATGATTCACGTATGCATGAATAATTACAACTCCCCCTCAACCTAATCACTCTCTATTTGTTCATACAAAAATATCAAGACGTAAAGTGATAAATAGAACAGTACATGCACTGTTCTATTTATAGTACAAACGAAACATTTGAAGAATCTAAGTTGATGTTACCTAGATAGCGACATATAACAGCCTAACAAACTCCTAACATATTCTTTGGCTTAAGTAGTGTTACATTGAAAATACATGTAAACTCTGTTGATCATCATCTGTTGAGAATCCTTTATTGAGCTTTATTACTTGTTGATCCACAACAGACCTTAGCTTCATCAGACGTTAGTCTTTATTAGCAGAGGTTGTCTTTAGCAGACCTTTAGCTTTAAGAAGAGTTAGTCTTCTGGTGAGCAGACTTTGGCTTTGCCAGACTTTAGGGTAGTAGATGTTGAGTCTTTGCCTTTAGGAGGAACAGATCTTCCAAGCACTGTTATTTGTAATAAGAGGTTGTAGATTATTTTGGCTTTCCAATCGTCTGTTCTCTTTGTGGGGTCCACTGGATTCAACAATCTCCCCTAGGACAGATGATGCCTAAACACTTCTTTATTTCAGATCTTTATTCCTCATTAGCTTTTCCCTGATTTGGCCTTTGAATTGTAATTCAAAGTTCATGTAAAACACGTCTTCAAAATCCCTTTCTATTTCAAGGTTCAACAAATCTTGGAAGTCATCTGCATCCAGACCATATGCATCCTCCATTCTTAACTTTTAAACTTCACCATCTGATATGAGCAAAGTCAATTCGTGGGTGTCTGAGGATGACTTCCACTTTAGAATTTTGAATCAGATGATTTTCTTGGGTGAAGGGTTATATGTGATGAGTTTCGAGATTGTGACCTGCTTACCAGGTTATCAAGTGTTTCATGCAATTTGGCACTACCAGGATCTATGTGATATAGCAGTTGATTTTTCAGTCCCTCTTTTCTGTATTCTTCATACATCTATTCATCAGCCTCAGATATCTGCTTCTGCCTTTTTGCTTGATGTAAGGCAGCTATGGACAAGCCAGAATGTTGAGGACTTCTTTTTAGAAGTAAGGGTATATTGAGGGACAACCACTATTGGATATACTGGTTTCTTTGGAACTTAGGATCCTATTCTCTTAGCTGTTCTAGTCTCTAGTAAGTTTCAACAATTCTGGATTCTAACCATCTGGCAACAGATCTAGCAGTATCATACTTAGCAGCAACAAGTTCTTCTCTCATTCCCTTTAGCTTCAAAGCCTTGTTTTGATCAACCTTTTTGTATTTCTTCCAATCTGATGGAGTTGGCTTATGTAAAGGATAATTGAGCATCTTTTGAATTCTTTCTATTTCTTCTTAGAGAGCATCGGTTGACCAATCTTTGAACTGTGCTCCAATTTTTTTGTATGGTTTGTGTTGCATGATGTGATCAAGGTAATCTTGTCTCCATTCCTTATCAAGCTCAGCATCTATTAGCTTCTCAGACATGGACTTGCTTAGGTCATTAGCAAAATCTTCTATCTTTCTCGCTTTTCTAAGTTCTAGGGACAAGATCCCTTAAGCAGTCCTGTCATCCTTCCCTTTGCACATCTCTTTTCTATTATTCTCGGCATGTCTTGCTTTTAGCTTCAAATATTAATCTAAGTTCTTAGGCTGGCGATAACCAAAGAGTGATGGGAAGGATCGTTGTGATACATCCTCTGTTGAGAAAAATGATTCAATTTCACCTTGGATTCCAAGAATCTCCATAGGATACCGAGCAGCTAGTGGGATGACTTGTGATGGTGGTTGAGTGGATGGAAATGAAGTGGATTTTGGTGGAAGTGATGAGAGTGGTGAGGTGGGAATGGGGGCAGATGATAAGGGGATTGGTGACGGAACAACCTCATCATCTTCTTACACACAAAAGTTTTTATTTTGCATGTGAATTTGATTTTAGGTGAAGGTGGGCGTAGTTGAATTCTTGGGGTGTGGGCAGTGGTTGTGTTGATGTGGGAAATGTTATCATGGTAGTGGTTTGTGTAAAATCTGTTAATACATCTGTTTGTACCAGCATCTATTGGTTGAATGGGTGTAGATTGTGGTGATGGTTTCTTTTGAGGTGAGGGTTTTTGTGGTGAGGGTTTGGTTTGGGTTGTAGCATAGGATACACTTCTTGTAGACCTAGCATAAACACGGCTCCATTCGAGGCTCTGTACAGTTGAATATATCGTTCGCATGTTTGTTGGAATGAAGTTGGTGAAGCTCAAATCACCAGACCATAACTCATTCAAGAAACAACAGACAAAATAACGAAAATTCGCAATAACCTTTTAACAGCTAGAAGTCATCAAAAGAGTTATGCTAACATACGACGCAAGCCTTTGGAATTCCAAATTAGTGATCATTTCCTTCTCAAGGTATCTCCTTGGAAAGGTTTGGTTAGATTTGGAAAGAAAGGAAAACTTGCACCTCGATGTGTAACGGAAATGTGGCCTACAAACTTGAACTACCTCCTAAACTTGGGAACATTCAACCAACCTTCCACGTGTCCAACTTGAAAAAGTGTTTAGCCGATGAAAACCTCCACATCCCTCTTTATGAAATTCGCATTGATAACACTATGCATTTTGTTGAGAAACCTGTGGAGATTTTTGATCGTGAAGTCAAGAAACTAAAACGAAGTCGGATACAATTGTTAAATTTCGCTGGGAATCCAAACGTGGCCAAAGTTTACCTAGGAAAGAGAGGATCAAATGAAAGCAAAATACCTCCATCTTTCTCACAAGTCTCCTCTAATTAAATTTTGGGACGAAATTTCCTAAAGTAGGGGAGACTATAACATTCACAATTTTCAACCATTGTACAATTTCGATAGTTTTCGTATTTAATAAAATTTTAAATTTTATTTACGAAATACGTAATCTTATGATAGAGAAAAATGATATTCACAAACACTTCAAATAAAATCCAAGTTACAAATGCCTTAACACCTTTATATAACCTAAATACTAGGTTAAAGGGGTTAAAAATAACAAAAATGCGATAATACAAGTGAAGGGGCCAAAACTGTCAAAAGTAAAAGTTCTGCCCGCCAGAGGGCCTTACGGACCGTAAGACCCACACCCATACGGTCCGTGAGGGACCCCTAGTTGTAGAATTTTTGCTTGGCCTCCAAGTTCGGCCATCCATCTCCTTATTCTGCCACCTAGCACGTATTTTCCACCTTTCTCCTTGTCACACCCTGGTCGTAGCGGAACCGCATGTGTGTGACTATTAGGTACTCATTGTATCCAATTTAGTAAACAAATATAATGCAACAATGATGTTATACTAATAATAAGTTGCATTCCAATATTTACAACCAACCAAAAGTCATTTCATAGTTTCAATTGTTTTCAACTTGTTACCATAAACATAATTTAAAGTACACTACTTAAAAATAAGATATTGTTTTCATCATAACTGCGTAATGAGGTTTTGACCCATATATACCCATATGAAGTTGGGATATAAAAGGCAAACCCATAAAAGATGCACATGGTTGTTTTAACATTTCCCATAACCCGAATTGTATCACCAGCTCATGCCTTGCGTCCTGAAATACATGTGATTTTAAAAGTCAACAAAAGTTGGCGAGTTCATGTAGTTAATGTTTTCGTATAAAATGTCATTCTTGAAATCCAGTAATGAAATCTGAGTATGTTATTAGCATCATGGAGTTTTAGGGATCTATCAGTGTGTCGCGAGCACCCTGACATGTATGTGCCATAAGTAAGTAACCAAACCAAGACAAGTTTGACATCATTGGGATCACAAAAGCACTCCAAAGGGTATACCAACCAGGAGTGGAGTGCGTCTCAAACTCAATAGTTCTACATCTTTTGCACCTTGGTCACTATGTGATTAATGGTTACTATTGTCATCATCCTACTTACGAACAAATGATCGTGTTATCACTAAACCCATAGCTAACATACTGTTTGTTATGACATGTATTTCCCCTCGATAGTTTTAAAACAAAACTTTGAAATAAATGAAAGGAGGGACATGAACTCACAGCTTTGCGTTCCGTATGTCGTACTATTCGAAGTTTGGTGTCCGTACACGTGTGTAACCTACATGTGTATTAAATTTATTAGACACCTAGGCCTCGTTGGACCTTGTACCAGTTGTTCATCTTGAATTCTTGTTATGTATTTCTTTATTACCTCAGAACAACTTCTATCATAGTGTAGGTAGTTTTTTGTTTGATTAATATTTTTATACATATATTTCTCAAATATATATATATATATATATATATATATGTGTGTGTGTGTGTGTGTGTATTATTTTTCTTACATGGTGTGTGAATCGGGCCTTGCCCTTCACATGTCCTCGTGTCT
This sequence comes from Scalesia atractyloides, assembly GCA_947069175.1. Classification (NCBI taxonomy): domain Eukaryota; kingdom Viridiplantae; phylum Streptophyta; class Magnoliopsida; order Asterales; family Asteraceae; genus Scalesia; species Scalesia atractyloides. The sequence goes on along the minus strand of CAMTDV010000028.1, from coordinate 9,174,079 downwards.
TGCACGCGTGTCATTGGGCCTTGCCCATGTCATCTATGTCATTGGGCCTAGCGCATGTTTTCATGTCATTGGGCCTAGCCCATGTAATTTATGTCATTGGGCCTATCCCATGTCTTTATGTCATTGGGCCTAGCCAATGTACTTTATGTCCTTGGTCCTAGCCCATGTCGTTATGTCATTGGCCCTAGCCCATGTAATTTATGTCATTGGGTCTAGCCCATGTCTTTATGTGATTGGACGCAGCCCATGTAAGTTATATGCTTTTGGGCTTTGTCCATATATTTTATACATTTGGGCCTTGTCCATATATTTTATACATTTGGGCCTTATCCATATATTTTATGCAACTATGCCTTGCCCATGTCTTTTATAAATCGGGCCTAACCCAAATTCATTTATAAGAGCCCATTATTTTGTAAGTCTTATACTTATAATTTTTACTAAGTATAGATTTGTAAGTATACTTATTTTTATACTTTTATAAAATTACTTGGTAAATTCTTTTATGTTTTAACTTTCCGGGTTTTGATATCGATAACATATATATATATATGTTAAGTGCCTAATTATATATTTTAAATTTGTCGTCGTCGTCGTTTAATACATGCTTTTTCTCATCGACAATCGCCTGTCGTCGTAATAACTCTTCGTGTCGGCAATTTATCCATTTGTCGAGGACATGTCGGTGTATTTGTGTACGTTCCCCCATCGTCCGCATTGCTTCGTTTGTCCGATTATTGTTTCGACGTATGGTAAAAATGTATTTGTTGGTGTCACCAACACTTAGTAATATTTTCAAGTGTTTGTAGTATTTTGTATATAGTTGGGTATTTTTATGGTGAATACCTTATGCTTCTAAATACATACACATGTATTTACACATAGTTCTTGGTGACAAAACATGTATATATACTTTTATTTTCACAAGCATCCATATATATATATATATATATATATATATATTCATAAGGATCACTGATTTTTAACTTGAATATATTATATACACACACTTGTTAAACATTAGGGTGCTTAGGGTTTAACCCTTGTCATTAGAACTTACCTAATGACGATTTAAGTTACTAATTGTGTTTAGGCTCGCTAATCACCCCGTTAATCATACCTTAATTGCGATTAGATTTTTAGAAAATTTCGCCATAGTTTCCCCTAAACTATGGCGTTTTTCACGTTTTTAGAACGTATTTAAACCCTGTTTAAACTCATAATCAAGATCAACAAATAATTAAAAGCTTTCATATTATTTTGTTTACAACATATGTACATCACCATCCATAGCTTTTGGTAGTCATAATCTTATTAAAATTATAATGAGATTTCAACATTTATTAGCATTTTTAAACCATCATTTTTGATACATCATTAGATCAAGTCCTTCATTTTAAACCCCTTTGTTTACTACACTTTTTAAGATGGTTACATCCTAAATCATAGTGTTTATTCTTTACAAATTACTCATGTGTAATAAAATTACATTGTAGTAATCTTCATGGATGATGAAGTTGATGATCTTGTTTAGATTTAAACATTACCATGTTTAAATCATCCTTTTCATATTTATCCATACAAGATCATTTACCTTATACACCTTACTTTAACATAATCAACATCATCATGCTAACTAGTTAACATATAAACACATAATCAACACAAAATAAACTATATTAAGTGTTATTATTAAGGTGTGATTTAGGGTTTTTAGGTTATATTTTCTTCATTTTCAATATGGTCAACTTGTACTTCATTAAACTAGACATGGTAAGAAGCTAGAATATGAAGAGATTTGTCTTACAATGGGTACAAGAAAATGAAGCTCCAAGAAAGCCCTAATGGTCCTCCACCTTTGCTATCATCTTGGTTGGTCCAGAAATGGCTTTAAAGTGAGTCTAATGAGGTGGTTAATGGTGGACTTGTGGTGGTTTAGTGGTGGTGATTGTGGCTGTGTGAAAGAGAGAGAAAGATGGAAGATGGTTTCAATTTTTGAAGTGAAAGTGATGGAAAATATGAGGTGATGTTGTTTATATAATTATCATCTTTCAAGATCACCATACATATCTATCACCATGCTTCTAATCTCATATTTTCAACATGAATCAAGTGGGGTGTGGGACCCACTTGAATCCGCCATTTTGAAGGGGGGTATAATTTTTTCGTAACACAAGTTTATTTATTAGATATTTAGGTACTTAACTTAAATGTTGTGATTAGGGGGTTGATCTTGTATCCTTAGCATGTTATTAGAGTTTAGGTTGTTAATCTATGATAATTAGTCCACTTGATAAATTAATATAAGTTTCGGATGACGAAAACATCATTAGTTCGCTCATCGACACAATATTCGCTAATAAACGAACCTTATTATTTAGTACTAGAAGCTTTGGTTTTTGACCACCACAATTGTCATGGCGTTTATTTAGTGCATTTCCAATCTAGAAATATGCTTAACTAGTTCGCTAGATGAATATATGTTGAGTTAGGATGGCCGAAATACCTTTCGTTCGATTGTTCGCTCGATATCGGCACTTATATATCTTATCGTCGAACTTTTCTGGAAGTTGTGTTTCTGTGGCCTCAAGATAGTTGAAAGGATTCCAAGTCCCAAATGAGGCTTAACTAGTTCTCTAGAGGCTTGTATGAGGCTATCGGCCACTAAAATGTTCGTCGGTTCGACAAACGGTCGCTTTCCGGTCGATTTGTATACTGTTTGTCGTATAACCTAAACGATAACTTTTATGCATTTTTGCTATTCTCATATTGTTTTAGTATGTTCAACATTGTTTCATTATCGTTCTGAAATCCGGAAGTCACCGAATTAGTATTGCGGCAAACTGAAATTTGACACCTTTTTGGTCGAAATGGACAACTTTGCAAGGTAGGCGTTGTACCGGAAAGTTATGTATTTTTGAAATAGGTGTTCCCATATCAATGTTTTCATATATATATATGGACTCAATTATGGCATTAGCATGCCGTTATTCGTTGTTCTGATTCGTTTTAGCGGTTTTGCTGACACAAATAGTGCAACCGCAAATAGTGCACCCAAAACTTTCTACCAACACTTTTAGGGCATTGTTTGGTTTGTTCCACGTTGTATCAGAAACCAGTATATGTTATGATATGATTTACTTGCCCCAGTACTTAGGATATGACGTACGACTCAGCTACGAAATTAAATTACGATAATATGCATGAGATTATGGACTAAAAATAGTGATTAGGTTATGCGGAATTACCGGTTATTTGCCATTTGTCACATACTCCCCCTGTTAAAAAGAATTTCATCCTGAAATTCACATTGAGGCATCCACTAAAGGAGTCTTCTTGAACAGGTAGGGGTATTTTGACTTGATCTAATCTTCACGTTCCCACTTGTACTCGGAACCATGACGTTAGTTCTAGTGAACTTTTACTAGTTTGATTTCGCTTCTTCTCGTCTTTTAAACTTTCCAGTCCATGACTTCAACGGGTTCTTCGGTAAATTGAAGTTTGTCATCAACATAAATCTCATCCGCTAGAATGATAACTGTGTCATTTGTTGGGCTTTTCTTCAGATTAGACACATGAAATGTGTCGTGTACGTTATTGAGTTCCTCTGGTAGTTTTAATTTATAAGCCACTGTACCGATCTTTGCCAGAATTTCGAAAGGCCCAATGTATCTCAGATTTAGTTTTCTGCGTTCTCGAATCTAGCTACGCCTTTCCAAGGTGAGACCCTTAGTAACACTTGTCTCCGACCTTGAAGGAAAATGGTTTGCGTCTCCGATCTGCGTAGCTCTTTTGTCTATCTCGGGCCGCTTTGATACGCACACGAATCTTGAATATTTTGTCCGTGGTCTCTTGTACTAGTTTGGGACCAATGAGTTGTCTGTCACCAACTTCCGTCCAATATAGCGGTGATCGACACTTTCGTCCATATAGTGCTTCGAACGGCGCGGCCTTAATACTGGTGTGATAACTGTTATTGTAGGAAAACTCTACCAACGGTAAATGAGTATCCCAGTTTCTGCCTAAATCAATCACACAGGCCCGAAGCATGTCTTCCAACGTTTGGATGGTTCTCTCGCTTTGACCATCGGGCTGTGGATGAAAAGCTGTGCGTAAATCTAAGAGAGAACCAAACAAAGTTTGAAATGTTTGCAAGATCCGTGACACAAAGCGACCATCTATATTAGAGATTATCGAGATTGGCACTCCGTGACGTGCCACTATTTTCTTAAGATACAGTTTAGCTAACTTCTCTATACTGTCTTTCTCGCGGATGGGTAAGAAGTGAGCTGATTTGGTTAACCGATCAATATAACCCAGATCATGTCATGACCTCGAGAGGTCCGGGGTAATTTGGAAATAAAATCCATTGATATTTTCTCCCACTTCCAAATAGGTATTTCGTGTTGTTGTAATAAACCAGATGGTTTTTGGTATTTGGCCTTGACCTTTGCACAAGTTAGGCATTTCCCAACATAGGTCACAATATCTCCCTTGAGATTAGGCCACCAATAATACTCTTTTAGATCCTGGTACATTTTATCTGATCCTGGGTGTATCGAGTATTTGGATTTGTGTGCTTCATCCAGCACCAAGTCTCGCAAATCGCCATAATAGGGAATCCAGATCCTTCCCATGAAATATAAAGTTTTGTCCTTGTTTGGTTCCAGTTGTTTTTCCATTCCCCGTAATGATTCTGCTGAAATGTTTTCTGGCTTCAACGCTTCTTGTTGTGCATCGTGCACTCGAGCTGTAAAGTTCGTCTGGATCGTCATTTCTAAAGCTCGTACCTGTAATGTTTTGATTCGTTCCTTCCTACTCAAAGCATCTGCTACAACATTTTCTTTGCCCGGATGATACTTGATCTCACAGTCATAATCATTCAACAGTTCCACCCAACGTCTTTGGCGCATATTCGGTTCCTTTTGGTTGAATATATGTTGAAGACTTTTGTGATCCGTGAATATGGTACACTGAGTGCCATATAAATAATGACGCAAGATCTTCAAGGCAAATACCATTGCGCCTAATTCTAGGTCATGTGTGGTATAATTCCGTTCATGAACTTTCAACTGACGTGACGCGTACGTGATGACTTTTTCACGTTGCATTAACACATAACCCAAGCCTTGATGAGATGCATCACAGTACACCACAAAGTCATCAGTACCGTCTAGGAGTGATAGTATCGATGCCCCTTACATAATTATTCTTTTAATACTTGAAACGCCGATTCTTGTTTTTCTCCCCAATCAAACTTTCTATCCTTCTGTGTAAGTGAGGTTAGCGGCTGAGCAACTTTTGAGAAGGCCTCAATAAATCTCTTGTAATATCCCGCTAAACCTAGGAATTGTCGTATTTCCATGGGGGTTCTTAGCGTGGTCCAATTCTTTATAGATTTTGAGGGGTCAACATGTAGTCCGTTCTTGTTCACCACGTGACCGAGAAATTGTACCTCGCGAATCCAAAATTCGCATTTCATGAACTTGGCATATAATTGCTCCTTCTTTAGCAATTACAATATAGTTCTCAAGTGTTGTTCATTTTCTTCCACAGTTCACGAGTATATCAATATGTCATCTATAAAAACGATCACAAACTTGTCGAGATATGGCTTACATACCTGGTTCATCAAATCCATGAATACTGTAGGGGCGTTGGTTAGGCCAAAAGGCATAACAAGGAACCCGTAATGACCGTAGCGAGTCCTAAACACCGTCTTAGGAATACTTTCCTCTTGGATCCTTAACTGATGATACCCGGATCTTAAATCAATCTTTGAGTAAACACTCAACCCTTGCAACTGATAGAAAAGATCGTTGATTCTTGGTAATGGGTACCGGTTCTTGATGGTTAACATATTTAATTCCCGGTAGCCGATGCACATTCGAAAGGTTCCATCCTTCTTTTTCACAAACAGCATCGGAGCTCCCCAAGGCGAGAAACTCGGTCTTATGAAACCTTTGTCAAGCAACTCTTGCAACTGAGTAGATAATTCCTTCATCTCCGAGGGCGCTAGTCGATATGGGGCTTTCGCCACAGGTGCAGCTCCTGGCACTAATTCAATACGGAATTCGACTTGTCGCTGTGGAGGTAGTCCTGGAAAGTCTTCTGGAAAGATCTCGGGGTATTCCCTTACTACTAGTATGTCCTCCACCTTGCGTTCCTCGGCTTTTTTATCCACCACATGGGCAAGAAAGGCGATGCATCCTTTCCTCAAACATCTTTGATCTTTCATGAAGTTTATGATTCGTTATGGCGTGCCATGCTTCTCACCGTGAATCATCAAGTGTTCTCCGTCAGATAGGGGGATGCGAATGATTTTCTCGTAACATATAACTTCGGCTCGATTACCGGATAGCCAATCCATACCAATAACGACAACGAAACTACCCAATTGAACTAGTAATAAATCTACATCGAACTTCCATTCACCCAGTTCTAAGGTACATTTCTGTATAATTTCCCCCGACTCTACCAATATCCCGTTAGCTAGTTCAATCGAGTACGGAACATCTAATTTACTCGACTCTACCCCAAGTATATCTCTAAACTCTTTAGAAATAAAACTAAAAAATATGCCCCAGTATCAAAAAGAATAGATGCAAAGTGATCGTTGATAGGGAACGTACCGGTGACCACATTTGGGTCCTGCGAGCATCCTTAGCTCCAATCACGAACACTCTTCCCTGAGCTTGGTTTTCTTTAGGGCAATCTTTCTTGAAATGCCCTTTGTCTCCATAACCAAAACAACATTGATCTCTAGCATTTGTTCCCCGGCACGCATCGGTGCGATGTCCAAACCTACCACATTTTCCACACTTGGGGCCTCGGCATTCCCCATAGTGGTGGAAAGGGCATTTGGGGCATTTAGGTGCTCCCCCAGTATAAGATTTCTTGGCAGCAGCGTTTGTGGTAGTGGTAACATATGCCTTTGTTTCTTTGACTTCTCTCGCGGCTTGCCTCTTGTTACTTTTATTATTACCTCGAGAGCCTTTATTGAAATGGGAGAATTTCCTTTTATTGGAGTCCGTAGTCTCCTCAGTAGATTCCTTCTTGTTCACACCACACTTAGGTAACCTCCCCTGACGTACAGCCTCCTTAGTAAGGCTGACAGCTAGATCAATTGCTTCTCCAATTTTAGTGGGTTTTGAAGAGGTAACCTGACTCAGAATTTCGGGGGCAAGTCCCCAAATGTACCTCTCAATCCGTTTAAATTCGGGCTCCACTAAGTATGGCACCACTCGAGACAAATCATGAAATCGCTATGTGTACCCAACAATATCTGAGCCAATCATCTTTAAATTCTAGAACTCCGTCTCCAACTTCTAAATTTCTAATCTTGAGCATCATTCTCGTCATTTCTTTAAGTTCCTCCCAGGTCAGGGCGTATGCAGCATCGTCACCTTTAGTTTGGACCTGGAGGTTCCACCAAGATAAAGCTCCATCCACAAAGAGTCCAGTAACATAAGTGACTCTTTGTCAACAGGACACTTGCTCATCCGAATGATCGAGTCAGTCTTCTCTGTCCAACGTACGAAGGCTACAGCACCTCCGGTACCGTCATAATTCAGAGGTTTGCAGTCTAGAATCTGCTTGTAAGTGAAACCTGAAATCATTGGATACACCATTTAAGTGTGAGTAACCAAAAAGCACGAATAGTATAAATGAGGGTATCATGCGGTTTTATGAATAATCGTGTATTACCAGTTGGAGGATTGCCTCCGGTTCCACCACTATGTTCGTAGCGTTTGCTTCGTACTACGCAATTGCCTGAGAAATGCGTTCATCTAACTTCGCTTGTGTTGTCGGTAGTGTTTTATTTTTGGAATTCCTTCGGCGGGGCGACATCGTCTTCTAGTAGAACATGTCGGTCACAATTAGGCGAATTATTTTAATAATAATAAATATGTATTTATTATTATTATTACATTTACTCCTTTATTATATTTTTATTTATTATTATGTTTTATCAAACATATATGTATAAGCACATCCGATATATAATAAGTAAGAAAAATATATGTATATGCCATACGTACACCCATCGTCATCATAAACAGATAACTCATCGCGTAGATAGTCGCCACATCACAAGATATCAATCATAGTATCACCATGACACAATACCGTAATATCACCACATCATAACACTATCAACCATAACATAAAAGAGATACAATGTGAAATAAAGAAAATACACTTTATACAATGACAACTTGTTACATTTTGTTCATGAAGATCAAAAGGACTTAGGGATACATAACCCTAGTCAGTACAAGTTTTACATTACAAAAGTAAGATTTCCTTCTACATTGCTTCTTCATGTCTTCAAATTGTCTTCCAAAAGTCAGGATCTTCATAGCTAAGTCTTCATGAGCTAGGTCATCAAAAGTAAGTCTGATCCCCAAAAGATAATCATAAAGATACTACTGTGGTGGAGGGGGTGGTGGAGATGGTGATCGGTGGAGCAAATTGCGATGGTAAGCCACCTCCTCCTCTAGGCTAGAAATGCGCCTAATGGCATCAGTCTGAAACTTCTCTAACTCCTGCAATCGCGCCTCAGATGGGCATGACGAAAGGTGAAATGGACAGTAGAAGGGTGGGGTCGGTGGTGGTGATGGTGGTAGGTATGATGGTGGGGGTGGTAGTGGCGATGATGGTAATGGGGGTGTGGCTATGGCAGCGGCATGAGTAGTACGCTGGGTCTCTAGCTCCCAGATCCTTCGAAAGATCAAGGAGAGCTGAAGGTCATGCGAAGTCACTCTATCCTATACAGGAATCGAAGGAAAGTGTGAGGGATGGTAGGGGTTAGAAGGGCTCATGCCGGTGGGGGTATCAGGGTAGACATACCTGTAGTAGGTGGTCTGGGGCGTGTGGCATACATGGGTGATGGTCCAGCTGAGAAAGAAGGTCCAGCCATATGAGAGGGTCCAGCTGCAAATGGGTCATATACAGGATGATAAGTGGACCTCCCAGAGAAAAATGGGGGTAGCTGCTTAGGGGCACGTGGGGTACCGCTTAGTCAGTAGTATCATGCAAGTCCAGTTATGGAACGGGTCCATGGGTAGGGGTACTAGCAGGAAATGAGCTAACACGGCCGGTAAGGCTGTCGGGGGTGAGTGCATCGGTACGGGTGAATCTAGGGCGGCGGAAGAGGTATCATCCGCCATATGCTCACTCTAGGTGGTAGCTAAGGATGATGAGATGTCGACAACTGAAATGAAATGGATCGTATCTCAAGTATAGCTATGTCATCGAAGACCTCGCCGTCTCCGAGCTCATCCTCCGTATGGTCGATGTGAAACACTAGGATGTCATCATCATCATCCAGATCGATGACTGGAGGAACCATGGCAAGAGGTATGGCCAAGTGTACTATCGCATGCTCGCCCTCCGGATGACCATAAATAATAATGTCGTGTGGAGGCTGCGGAACGGCTAACACGTCATCTCCCTGTGGGGCATCATCCTCCATAGGATCGATAAGAGCAAACGGCTGAAAGTCGTCAAGGTCTTCGTCGTCAGGGACCTCATGGTCGGCTCCATCCTCATGTGGTAGGGGCTCAGCATCGGGGCCGTATCCATCATCGGACATGTAGTCCATAGGATCCTCCTCATAGCTTGACGAAGAAGACATATTCCTGGCAAATAATCCGTACAATGCATATATATACATGTTAGTAATTTATTATTACTTATGTTATATTTTATATTAATCACCACTTCTCATGCTAGACTTGTTTTCTTTTGTTTTCATGTGTAATCTTAACGTTCCGTGTCGATCCATTATAGACTAATCATGTATTGATCCTTGCTTGTTACTTATAGTTGGGCACGTGTGACAGATCCTTATGTTATCGTGACACAATGAAAACATTTTTGTCATTTTGTCATAGTTCCGAAAACATTTATGTTATGCTATGAACTTTGTTTTCATGTGTGAGTCCCTGGTGATTGTAGACCAAACTTTAATAAAAAGTTTTCCCTGGTTCAATTCAACCGGAGCTCTAATACCAACCTGTCATACCCTGGTCATAGCGGAAGCGCAAGTGTCTGACTATTAGGTATTCATTGCATCCAATTTAGTAAAAAAATATAATCAACAACGATGCCATACTAATAATAAGTTGCATTCCAATATTTACAACCAACCAAAAGAGATTTCGTAGTTTCAATTGTTTTCAACTTGTTATCATAACCATAATTTAAAGTACACTACTTCAAAATAAGATATTGTTTTCATCGTAACTGCGTAATGAGGTTTTAACCCCTATATACCCGTACGAAGTTGGGATATAAAAGGCAAACCCTCCAAAAGATGGCAGATCATTGTCTTGACATTTTCCCATAACCTGAATCGTATCACCAGCTCATGCCTTGTGTCCTGAAATACATGTAATTTTAAAAGTCAACAAAAGTTGGCGAGCTCACGTAGTTAATGTTTTTGTATAAAATGTCATTCTTGAAATCCAATAATGAAATCTGAGTATGTTATTAGCATCATGGAGTTTTAGGGATCTATCTATGTGTCGCGAGCACCCTAACATGTATGTGCCATAAGTAAGTAACCAAACCAAGACAATGTGACATTATAGGGATCACAAAAGCACTCCGAAGGGTATACCAACCAGGAGTGGAGTGCGTCTCAAACTCAATAGATCTACATCTTTTGCACCTTGGTCACTATGTGATTAATGGTTACTATTGTCACCATCCTACTTATGCACAAATGGTCGTGTTATCACTAAACCCATAGCTAACATACTGTTTGTTACGACATGTATTTCCCCTCGATAGTTTTAAAACAAAACTTTGAAATAAATGAAAGGAGGGACATGAACTCACAGCTTTGCGTTCCGTATGTTGTACTATTCGCAGTTTGGTGTCCGTACACGTGTGTAACCTACATGTGTATCCTACATGTGTATTAAATTTATTAGACACCTAGGCCTCATTGGACCTTGTACCAATTGTTCATCTTGAATTCTTGTTATGTATTTCTTTATTACCTTTGAACAACTTTTATCATAGTGTAGGTAGTTTGTTTGTTCGATTAATATTTTTATACATATATTTCTCAAATATATATATAATATATATATTGTTTTTCTTACATCGTGTGTGAATTGGGCCTTGCCCTTCACATGTCCTCGTGCCTTGCACGCGTGTCATTGGGCCTTGCCCATGTCATCTATGTCATTGGGCCTAGCCTATGTTTTCATGTCATTGGGCCTAACCCATGTCTTTATGTCATGGGCCTAGCCCATGTCTTTATGTCATTGGGCCTAGCCCATGTAATTTATGTCCTTGGGCCAAGCCCATGTCTTTATGTCATTGGGCCAAGCCCATGTAATTTATGTCGTTAGGCTAGCCCATGTCTTTATATGATAGGGTCCGACCCATGTAATTTATATGCTTTTGGGCTTTGTCCATATATTTTATACATTTGGGCCTTGTCCATATATTTTATAGGATTGGGCCTTGCCCATGTCTTTTTTAATGGGCCTTGCCCATGTCTTTTTTAGATTGGGCCTAGCCCAAATTCATTTACAAGAGCCCATTATTTTATAAGTCTTATACCTATAATTTTTACTAAGTATAGATTTGTAAGTATACTTATTTTTATACTTCTATAAAATTACTTAGTAAATTCTTTTATGTTTTAACTTTATGGGTTTTGATATCGATAACATATATATTTTAAATTTATATATATAATAGTATACGTATACTATACGTATACGTATATACGTATACGTATACGTATAGATATATATATATATATGTTAGGTGCCTAAATATATAATTTAATTTGTCGTCGTTTAATACATGATTTTTCTCGTTGACAATCGCCCGTCGTCGTAATAACTCTTCGTGTCGGCGATTTATCCGTTGGTCGAGGACAAGTCAGTTTTATCTGTATATATATATACACACATATATATATCTATATATATATATATATGTATCTATATATATCTATCTATATATATGTATGTATATATATACATATATATATGTTAGGTGCCTAAATATATATTTTAAATTTGTCGTCGTTTAATACATGCTTTTTCTCGTTGATAATCGCCCGTCGTCGTAATAACTCTTCGTGTCGGCGATTTATCCGTTGGTTGAGGACGCGTCGGTGTATTTGTGTATGTTCGCCCATCGTCCGCATTGCTTCGTTTGTCTGATTATTGTTTCGACGTATGGTAAAAATGTAGTTGTTGGTGTCACCAACACTTGGTAATATTTTCAAGTGTTTGTAGTATTTTGTGTATAGTTGGGTATTTTTATGGTGAATACCCTAAGCTTCTAAATACATACACATACCATACACATGTATTCACACATAGTTCTTGTGACAAAATATGTATATATACTTTTATTTTCACAAGCATCCATATATATATATATATATATATATATATACTTGTTAAACACCTGGGTGCTTAGGGTTTAACCCTTGTCATTAGAACTTACCTATTGACGATTTAAGTTACTAATCGCGTTTAGTCCCGATAATCACCCCGTTAATCATACCTTAATCGCGATTAGCTTTTTAGAAAATTTGCCATAGTTTCCCCTAAACTATGGCGTTTTCCACGTATTTAAAACGTATTTAAACACTGTTTAAACTCATAATCAAGAACAACAAATAATTTAAAGCTTCCATATTATTTTGTTTACAACTTATGTACATCATCATCCATATCTTTTGGTAGTCATAATTTTATTAAAAATATAATGAGATTCAACATTTATTAGCATTTTTAAACCATCATTTTTGATACATCATTAGATCAAGTCCTTCATTTTAATCCCCTTTATTTACTACACTTTTTAAGATGGTTACAACCTAAATCATAGTGTTTATTCTTTATAAAAATTACTCATGTGTAATAAAATTACTTTTAGATTATAGTATTCTTCATGGATGATGAAGTTGATGATCTTGTTTAGATTTAAACATTACCATGTTTAAATCATCATTTTCTTATTTATCCATACAAGATCATCTACCTTATACACCTTACTTTAACATAACCAACATCATCATGTTAACTAGTTAACATATAAACACATAATCAACACAAAATAAACTATATTAAGTGTTTTTATTAAGGTGTAATTTAGGGTCTTTAGGTTATATTTTCTTTATTTTCAAGATGATCAACTTGTACTTCCTTAAACTAGACATGGTAAGAAGCTAGAATATGAAGAGATTTGTCTTACAATGGGTGAACAAGTTTAGTGAAGATATAGGAAGAAAATGAAGCTCTAAGAAAGCCCTAATGGTCCTTCACCTTTGCTAGCATCTTTGATGGTCTTGAAATAGCTTTAAAGTGAGTCTAATGAGGTGGTTAATGGTGGACATGTGGTGGTTTAGTGGTGGTGATTGTGGCCGTGTGAAAGAGAGAAAGATGGAAGATGGTTTCAAATTTTTTGAAGTGAAAGTGATGGAAAATATGAGGTGATGTTGTTTATATAATTATCATCTTTCAAGATCACCATACATATCTATCACCATGCTTCTAATCTCATACTTTCAACATGAATCAAGTGGGTGTGGGACCCACTTGAATCCGCCATTTTGGGGGGGGGGGTAAAGTGTATTTTTTATAACATAAGTTTATTTATTAGATATTTAGGCACTTAACTTAAATGTGGTGATTAGGGGGTTGATCTTGTATCCTTAACATGGAATTAGGGTTTAGGGTGTAATCTACGATAATTAGTCCACTTGATAAATTAATAAAACTTTCGGATGACGAAAACGTCATTAGTTCGCTCATCGGCACAATATTTGCTAATAAACGAACCTTATTATTTAGTACCGGAAGCTTTGGTTTTTGACCACCACAATTGTCATGGCGTTTATTTAGTGCATTTCCGATCTAGAAATATGCTTAACTAGTTCGCTACATGAATATATGTTGAGTTAGGATGGCCGAAATACCTTTCGGTCGATTGTTCGCTCGATATCGGCACTTATATATCTTGTCGTCGAACTTTTCTGGAAGTTGTGTTTTGGTGGCCTCAAGATAGTTGAAAGGATTCCGAGTCCCAAATGAGGCTTAACTTCTCTAGAGTCGTGTATGAGGCTATCCACCACTAAAATGTCCGTCGGTTCGAGAAACGGTCGCTTTCCGGTCGAGTTGTACACTGTTTGTCGTATGACCGGAAATGATATCTTTTATGCATTTTGGCTATTCTCATATTGTTTTAGGATGTTCAACATTGTTTTGTTATTGTTCTGAAATCCGGAATCCACCGAGTTAGTATTGCGGACAAACTGAAATTTGTTGCCTTTTTGGTCGAAACGGACAACTTTGCAAGTTAGGCGTTGTACCGGAAAGTTATGTATTTTTTAAATAGGTGTTCCATATCAATGTTTTCATATATATGTGGACTCAATTATGGAATTAGCATGCCGTTATTCGTTGTTCTGATTCCTTTTAGCCGTTTTGCCGACACAAATAGTGCAACCGCAAATAGTGCACCCAACACTTTCTACCAACACTTTTAGGGTATTGTTTGGTTTGTTCCGCGTCGTATCAGAAACTAGTATATGTTATGATCTGATTTACTTGTCCTAGTACTTAGGATATGACGTACGACTCAGTTACGAAATTAAATTACGATAATATGCATGAGATTATGGACTAAAAATAGTGATTAAGTTGTAGGAATTACCGGTTATTTGCCATCTGTCACACTCCTAGTTCAAACACCTCATTAGACACTTGTTATCATCTAAAGATCATTGCCAGCACATGGCATGATCTTGTGAGCTTGAAACAAGTATAAATAGACGTGTAAGAACCTTATTTCAACTTGCTCATTTCTAAATCCTTTCTCTCTACTCTGTCTTGAGTTTGCTTCTTCATAGAGGCCTCCAACTAAGTTCTTAATCTTCCTAAAACACAAGTAAGTGTTCTCCTTAGTCTCTTTTTTATTATGTTGGCTAGTTATGAGCCAGAAGTCAAACAAATTGACTTTTTGTTTGACTTTAGTTCTAACCATTGTCAAGTCAAAGTATTTTGGTCAAGTCAAAGTTCAAATTGAACTTTGCATCGTGATCATAATATTGAAGGTAATAATCCCTCGTGATTACCCCTTCTGATTATCACGTTTAGTAGGAGAAATGACGAGTCAAACTTTTACGAAATAAAAGTCAAAAGTGCATAAAAATGCATATTACGAATTAAGTGTTTTCAAGTATCAAAACTTAAAGTTTTGACACCAAATCAGTTTAATATCATTATTAGACATGTTCTAACATGTTTAACTCGTCTTTTCTAGTTTCGCGCTTTTTCCTTAGTCGAAAATCAAGCGGTTTGACTTCCACTTTGACTTTTGAATCTGACCCGTTTGGTCAAACTTTAGGATCTGACCAAGCCCATTTATATGACCATAGTAATATAGGGAATAACCCTCTAAGGTTATACCTTATGTTCATGTCATTTGGTTAGTCAAATGGCGAGTCAACTATATAAAATTTTAAAATGTCAGAAATGCCCTTTTGGCACAAAAATAGTTTTAAACAGGTATGGTCATTATTTTCAACTTATAAACTGATCAACAACGTAGTTAAACTATTTTTGACATGTTAGGCACATCATAGGACTTATTTATCCATACCAAACCGTAGTTACGCATACGACCCGTTTAAGTGGCGTAAACCACTTTAACAAGTCCTAACAAGTAAAAACACTCCTAGATAATTCGAAATCAGAACGTAAGGTATTATGAACCATATTACACGAGATCCTCCACTGGTTTGGTTTATGACCCTTATTTTATCCGTTCCTCCGATTAAGTTACATTATACACTAACCTTAGTTATCTAACATATTAGGAAACACTTGAACACTTGAGCTTTGTTTACACAAGACATCTATGCAATCCAAGTGAGTACATAGCTCCCCTCTATTACGTTTTCTAAATGTTTTGGGGTGACTCATATGTGCTGAACTATTTTCAAGTTTTCGAAACGAGTATATAGTTTCTATATAACAATATGTATTCAATAATGTGGGAAACTTGTTAGTGCGTTATCCATAACACAAATGATATTCATTAACTTTGGCCAAGCTGACCAGTAGTATGTTATGGTGCCATAGGACTGACAATCCCGCTACCAAAATTCTCGGTGTTTTTGGGAAGTTTGGGGAACAACAGAAACTGTATTTTAATAAAACCTTTGGTTGTTTGTTAGTCGAATATTTTAATTGACCCTTTGGTGGTCTGTTAGTCGAGAAGAGCCAACACAGGCTTAAATGTATTCACCAAAATGACCACAGTTTATACAATTAAAATAATTACAAATGGTTTATACAAAACAAGGACAATTGGTTTATATATAACACTGACGATAGGTTTATACATAACAAGTGATTTAGATAATGAGATGAGGGTAATATGATAAGAGCATGGTGGATACGCCGCTGGTACTTCCTATATATAAAAGCTCTTATTGTATTACTCATCGTAGCGTTATCCAAATTACTTCAAACAAGGACAAATGGTTTTAGAAAAGTCACGAACGGTTTTCAATGAAAGATATATAAACCATACAAAGATTTCTTTTAATCCATTTCTTATACGGTTTTACAAAAGAAACACTTTTGTCAAGATTCGTGGCTACAAGGTTTTAAAACTCATACCAACTTTTATAGTTGGTTAAACATATTGCAATACCGAACATTTTAATACAAGTTGGGATATAAGGTTTTCTGTCATCGACTCTCGTAGTCGGACGAGGTATTGCACATACTAATACAAAGCCATGAATTTGACACACAAAACCTACGTTATTCACCAACATTCTTTGTTGATCGTCTTTTTCACATATGTTTCAGGTGCTAATGTGTGACGATTATGAATGCATGCTACACGTAGGATGAACTCGGGCATTAGTTTACTTTAAAACTTAAAGAAAATTGTTTGTATTTTGTTTGTGTTATCCAAAGATAATGTAAATTACTAATTCAATAAAACAAAACCTTCAATACCATGTGTTTGGAACAATTCCTATAATGTGACTCCCTGACGTTTCCACCGTGGTTTGTTGTTTTACACGGTCGAGGTGTTATAGAGATTGGTATGAGAGCCATGGTTATAGGGAATTAGGTTTTTAGTAATGCTTTTGACCTAGACTATAACCTTCCTAGGACTCTAACGTGAGGTAACTCGCGTATAGATTGTTAATACAATACCATCACCTATCTTTGGGTGATTACGTAACAATGCAAAACCATTAATCAATCTTAAAAGTCAAATTTTCCAAGACTTTTACAAGAAATCATCATCTATCCTTAGATGATTTGTTTTTATGCTTTTACACCTTTGATGTTTTCAAAATCTCGTCAAAGTTTGGGTTTTAATAATGTGAACATGTGCAATCTGGAAGGGTGGATGCCTGTACCTGAGTTTTCTATCTAAGGCTAGAGTGTTTGTACAAATCCACTTAATCGGACCAATAACCCTTACCTGGGAACTCTTGGAGTGAGTGTCCACATATAGGCTAAAGCATGTCTTCGCGATACATTATAAAGACCCATTTACTTAGATCAGTTACTATGTCATTTGTTCGTTTTAAGTAACGAATAAATGATCATAATCCTTATGTTTTATCGAAATTTTTAAACATTTCTTTTTTATTATCCAATATCAATCTCACTCGTTTCCTCTCATAATTTCCTCTCCTTTAGAATGCCTCCTCTTTGCAACGCTACTCAAGACGCCGAAATGGTGGCTATGATTGCTCAGCAAATGGCTGTGATACTACCAAACCTTGTGACCCAACTCAATCAAGCCAACAATAACAATAATAACAACAATACACCTACTCCTTGTAACTACAAACAAATCAATTCGGCTAAGCCACTCAAGTTAATGAGTCTTAGGGAGCTACTGGGCTCCTACAATGGTTTGAGAGCATCGAGGGCACTTTCTGCCATGTTTAGTGTCCTATGAACGCAATGTAGAGTTTGCTTCAAGTTTTTTTCCAAAAGAGAGCACTCACGTGGTGGAACGGAATTATGAGAGATAGAGGTGCAGACGTAGCAATGGCACAAACGTGGGAAGAACTTAAAACTCTAATGATGAAAGAGTTATGCCCATGCAATGAACAAAGGGAAATCGAGAATGAATTCCATGATCTTAAGCAAGATAGTGGAGAACGTCGTGACTACACAGATCGATACGAGGAGTTGAGCCTGTTGTGTCCCACCATGGCCACGCCTTTGGATAAGGCAATTGAGAAGTACATTGGTGGCTTCCCTGACCCCGTTCAAGATATAGTCACTGGTAGCAAGCCAGCTACCGTTAGAGAGGCTATCGAACTAGCCGCAACACTAACTAACTCTCAAGTCAAGAAATGGAAACTCTTTCACAAAAGTGACAATAAACAAACTACCAAGACTGCACAGGAGAAACCAAACAAAACCAAAACCGAACCCTCCAAGAATTCAAGGAAGTGTAAGGCTTCAAAGAACTTTGTTGTTGTTACTCAACCCAATCAAGCTACTCGCAACCAACCAGCTCAACCTCCTATTAGGAAACCATACGCTGGCACTGCACCTTTGTGTAACCGATGCAATGGTCATCACCAAAATCCTTTACCATGTCGTCAATGTACTTCATGTGGACGACTCAGTCATTTGGCCAATTTTCGTTGATCTATTTCAAATCAAGCTATTGAATATCCTATTCAACCCCAAGGAAATCCTACTCGAGCCCACTTTCCACCTGGTTCTTGTTACAACTGGGGAGAGATGGGCCACTTCAAAAACAAATGCCCAAAGCTTGTTATGCTAATCCAGCCTATGGCCGTGCATTTAACATAAATGCTAACAAGACTCGTGCTAATAACAACGTAATTAACGGTACGTTCCTTGTTAACAATCATCCTTCTTCTATTCTTTTTTATTCAGGTGCCGATAGAAGTTTTGTATCCCTAGCCTTTGAACCTTTTCTATCTACGCCTAGAACAAAACTAGGAAAACCTTTAACCGTGTAGATAGCTAGTGGTGAACCTCTTGTACTTGATTTTGTTATTCGTAATTACCTCAATGGCCATCTTTTTCCCATTGACCTCACGTCAATGCAACTTGGGAGTTTTGATATCGTAGTAGGCATGGACTGGTTAACCACACATCATGCTGAAGTGATCTATTTTGATAAGATTGTTCGCATACCTCTTCCATCTGGCGAAATCTTAGAAGTTCTTGGAGAGAAACCCTCAAGTAGCCTAAAACTCAGGACTTGTACCCAAGCCGAAAAATACCTATGAAAGAAATATGTAGCCTTTTTGGCATATATCATAGAGGAGAAAGGCAAGAGTAAAAGTGTTTAAGACATCCCCATTGTTCGAGATTTTTCTGAGGTGTTTCCTGAAGAAATACTTGGCTTACTCTCCGTACACCAAGTGGAATTTCGCATAGACCTTGTACCTGGTGCCAACCCAATTGCCAAATCCCTTTACTGTCTTGCACCATCTGAAATGCAAGAATTTTCGAAACAACTCCAAGAACTTTTAGACAAAGGATTTATCAGTCCAAGTTTCTCCCCCTAGGGTGCTTCGGTGCTATTTGTGAAAAAGATGGATGGATCCTTTCGCATGTGCATCGATTATTGTGAGCTCAACAAACTCACGATTATAAATCGATATCCTCTACCTCGTATTGATGATCTTTTTAATCAGCTACAAGGCGCTACCTTTTTTTCAAAAATTGACATTCGTTCTGGGTATCATCAACTTCTTGTACTAGAAGAAGATATTCCCAAAACTACTTTTCACACTCGATACGGCCATTAAGAGTTCACTGTTATGCCCTTTGGTTTGACAAATGCTCCTACCGTCTTCATGGACTTAAGGAGTATGGTTTGTAAACCTTATTTAGACAAGTTCATCATTGTTTTCATCGATGACATTTTGATTTATTCAAAATCTTGAGCTGACCACAAACATCATCTACATCTAACAATGGAACTCCTAAAGAAGGAACAACTTTATGCCAAATTCTACAAGTGTGAATTTTGCCTAAAGGAAGTTTAATTCTTGGGTCATATTGTCAACAAACAAGGTATACATGTAGATCCCGCCAAAATCAGTATGATTAGGGATTGGAGCACACCTATTACTCCTACCGAAGTTTGTTCTTTTCTTGGTCTTTCCGGCTATTACTGCCGCTTCATCGTAAACTTCTCCAAGATTGCGGTTCTCCTCACTTCTTTGACTTAAAAGAATAAACCTTTTGAGTGGGACCCAAACAAAAAGAAGCTTTCCAAACCATGAAAAAAAAGCTTTGTGATGCTCCTATTCTATCCTTACCCGATGGCAACAATGACTTTGTTGTATATCGTGATGCTTCATATCTAGGTCTTGGTTATGTTCTCATGCAAAGAGACAAAGTTATAGCCTACGCATCGAGAGAATTGAAAATCCACAAAAAGATTACACAACTCATGATCTTAAGTTAGGTGTTGTTGTTTTCGCTCTCAAAATTTGGAGACACTACATTTGTGATACTAAATGTGTGGTTTTCATTAACCACAAAATTCTCCAACATATATTAAATCAGAAGGAAATAAACATGAGGCAACGATGTTAGGTCGAACTTCTAAACGACTGTGACTCCGAATTTCGCTACCATCTTGGTAAGGCGAAGTCGTAGAAGATGCACTTAGTCGTAAAGAACGTGCCAAGCTCCATTGTGTTCGAGTTCAATCGGATATTCAAACACGTGTTTTTCAAGCCCAACGTACTCGTGTAACCCAAGGCATGATGTGTGATGAATTACCACATAATCTTGAGCTTCAGCTTGAAACTAAAGATGATGGGTTACTCTATTTCATGAACCGTTTGTGGGTTCCAAACCAAGAAAATCTTCGTACACTGTTAATGAACAGGCTCACAAGTCTTGTTATTCTATTTATCCTCGTGCAGACAAAATGTACATGGATCTTCGTACCCAATATTGGTGGCCGAGTTATGAAGAAGGACATAGCCTTGTACGTATCCAAATACCTTACTTGTCTTAAGGTCAAGGCAGAACATCAACGTCCTTCTAGTTTGCTTGAACAACCAGATATTCCAGAATGGAAGTGGGAGAACATTGCTATGGATCTCATCACTAAATTACCACGCACTTCTAGAGGTCATGATGCCATTTGGGTAGTCATTGACCGTCTGACTAAGTCAACACACTTTTTGCCAATTCGTGAGGATTTTTTTGTTGACAAACTTGCTATGATCTATATCGATGAGATTGTATCTCGTCATGGTGTTCCTTTGAACATCATATTGGATCATGATGCTCATTTCTCATCTCGTTTTTGGAAGACCATGCAATCAGCCATGGGAACCAAATTAAATATGAGCACTGCGTATCATCCTCAAACAGATGAACAAACCGAAAGGACAATACAAACACTTGAGGATATACGTAGAGCCTGTGTGATCGACTTTGGTGGTAGTTGGGATGCGCATCTGCCTTTGATCGAATTCTCCTACAACAATAGTTATCATTCCTGCATCAACATGGCTTCATTCTAGGCTCGGAACTGTCGAAAATGTTGTTTTCATGTCTGTTGGAACGAAGTTGGTGAAGGTCAAATCATCGGAACTGAACTTATTCAAGAAACAACAGACAAAATAACGAAAATTCGCAATAACCTTTTGACATCTAGAAGTCGTCAAAAGATTTATGCTGACCAACGACGCAAGCCTTTGGAATTCCAAATTAGTGATCATGTCCTTCTCAAGGTATCCCCTTGGAAAGGTGTGGTTAGATTTGGAAAGAAAAGAAAACTTGCACCCTAATATGTGGGACCTTTTAAGATCCTTGAAAGGATCGGAAAGGTGGCTTACAAACTTGAACTACCTCCTAAACTTGGGAACATTCATCCAACCTTCCACTTGTCCAACTTGAAAAAGTGTTTAGCCGATAAACACCTCCACATCCCTCTTGATGAAATTCACATTGATAACACTATGCATTTTGTCGAGAAACCTTTGGAGATTTTGGACCGTGAAGGCAAGAAAATAAAACAAAGTTGAATACCAATTTATAAAGTTCGCTGAGAATCCAAAATTGGCCCAGAGTTTACCTGGGAACAAAAGGATTAAATGAAAGTGAAATACCCTCATCTTTTCTCACATGTCTCCTCTGATTAAATTTCGAGACGAAATTTTCTAAAGTAGGGGAGACTATAACATTCACAATTTTCAACCATTGTACAATTTCGATCGTATTCATATTTAATAAAATTTTAAATTTTATTTACGGTATACGTAGTCTTATGATAGAGCGAAATGATATTCACAAACACTTCCAGAACAAAATCCAAGTTACATGTGCCTTAACACCTTTATATAAACTAAATAACATTATTAGACATGTTCTAACATGTCCAACTCGTCCTTTCTAGTTTAGTGCTTTTTCCTTAGTCGAAAGTCGAGCGGTTTGACTTCCACTTTGAGTTTCCGACCAACCCCATTTATATGACCATAGTAATATAGGGATAACCCTCTGAGGTTATATCTTATGGTCATGTCATTTGGTTAGTCAAATAACGAGTCAACTATATATACTTTTAAAATGTCGGAAATGCCCTTTTAGCACAAAAATAGTTTTAAACATGTGTGGTCATTATTTTTAACTTATAAACAAATCAACAACGTAATTAAACTAGTTTTAACATGTTAGACTCGTCATAGGACTTATTTAACCATACAAAACCGAGGTTACGCATACGACCCGTTAATGTGGCGTAAACCACTTTAACAAGTCCTAAAAGTCAAAACACTCCTAGATGATTCCAAATCAGAACGTGAGGTATTATGAACCATATTACACGAGATCCTCCACTCGTTTGGTTTATGACCCTTATTCTATCTGTTCCTCCGATTAAGTCACATTATACACTAACCTTAGTTATCCAGACATATTAGGAAACACTTGAACACTTGAGCTTTGTTTACACAAGACATTATGCAATCCAAGTGAGTACATAGCTCCCCTGTTTTATGTTTTCTAAATGTTTGGGGTGACTCATATGTACTAAACTATTTTCAAGTTTTCAAAACGAGTATATGGTTTATATATAACAATATGGTTTCAATAATGTTGGAAACTTGTTAGTGCGTTATCCATCACATGAATGACATTCATTAACTTTGGCTAAGCTGACAAGTAGTATGTTATGGTGCCATAGGACAGATAATCCTGTTACCAAAATTCTCGGTGTTTTTGGGAAAGTTTAGGGAACGACAGAAACTGTATTTTAATAAACCCTTTGGTGGTTTGTTAGTCGAATATTTTAAATAGACCCTTTGGTGGTCTGTTAGTCGAGACGAGTCAACACAGGCTTGAATGTATTCACTAAAACGACTATAGTTTACACAATTAAAACAAGGACAAATGTGTCACACCCTCAATTTCCACTTGCGGAGTTTTACCGCGAGGCGTGTGAACAAACCAGAATCCGAGACACTAGTAACATCGAACGACTCTATATGATTTGTTTATACGTTTTCCAAAATCATTTGTTTAACCATTCATAGTTATTTTTAAATTGTCTTAGTTTGGTTTCAATGTTTAGCGGAAGCGTTAGTTTTAAAGTTGAGCGTAAGCATTAAAGTAAAGTAAAGTAAAGGAACGGGCCTAACACAAACGCCAAAACTAAAGAAAACCCCAAACAATATTCGTAAATGAGACTCGATAAAAAGATGTCTTGATCAATGCAAGTGAGTGCACCTAGAGCTCCTAGCGTCCTGAGAAACATGTAAAGAAACAAGTGTCAACATTAAAGAAGAGTGAGTTCACAGGTTTTCATAAGTTCATTAGTTCGGTTATAAGTTTGTTTCCCCTGTTATCCCTAACCCGGAATAACGATATGGTTCCATTATTCCAAACCCGGAATAATAATGATGTTGGTTCCATTATTCCTAACCCGGAATAATATTGTTGTTTGTTCCATTATTCCTAACCCGGAATAATATTGTTGTTTCGTAATTAAGTTCAATGTTAACATGTAGGTAGCGAGCCTAAAGTTATGTCACATAAGTGTTCGCAATCGAAGCTGACTGTTGTGCCTCCGTGTTGCCAGGCCTATCACTGACCATGGCGAAAGTTAGGCCAAATTATTCACCCGTTGACCATACCCGGTCGGCTAGCGCGACTAGCTCGGGTGGGGCTTGTCGGGCCCAGTATTACTACTTATAATTTCCCCGCTATCTAACCCAACACTAACGATCCGAGAGTTTGTCGAGGACTTCCGTGATATAGCTGCTTAGTGACCATAACGTATATTAACATTAACTTAGTTACCGAATAGTTTAATGACGTTAATTTCGTATAACGTAAAGATATAGAGTTGTAGAGTGTATACATGTTTCTCCCCCTGTTGTTTAAAACCGGATAAAATTAGGGGCTGTGAACTCACCTTTAATTGCTCAGTTAGTGTAACACAGAAGTAGCAAATGATGGGACCGCTAATCGCGTCCTAACAAGTCAACCGATTTAAAGTTAGTGTGTGAACACACTGATACAAACCCTACACATAACTATCATACAATGCGGCACACATGATAACAAATTCGAAAACACAATCATGCATGCAAAGTATTATCATACCAAAATAGTGATCAAACGAACTTATCATGAACACAAATCAACTCATACAACATTTTGGTACACACATTCGCAAGTAATCAAGTTTCAGCTTGTATGCTCATAACTAGGCTGTTTTCGAGGATTTTAATAAAATAGTTCCAATGTTTCAAAAATTCCAATTTTTATACAGAAGGTGTCAACTAAACTGTAGAATTTTATATAAATTTTTCAATTCCTAACACTTTACCAATTATTCATAAACATTTATATACTAGGCTGCAGTCAGATTCGTCGCTTTCTGACTGCAGTC
The DNA here is from genome assembly GCA_947069175.1 of Scalesia atractyloides. Classification (NCBI taxonomy): domain Eukaryota; kingdom Viridiplantae; phylum Streptophyta; class Magnoliopsida; order Asterales; family Asteraceae; genus Scalesia; species Scalesia atractyloides. The sequence goes on along the minus strand of CAMTDV010000028.1, from coordinate 9,149,140 downwards.
CACGGGAGAATTTATTTAAAAATCATCGTTCATCCAATTAACAAACTTCCAGTGGGAGTTTCCCGGAAATTTCCATCTCCAGTTTCTGTACAAATTTCGTGACCCAACCCTCTACAGATTATGAGATCCGACTCGATAAACAACTAACAAATTTTTAGAATTTACACAGCTTCAGTTACTGCACTTAATTGACCACTTAAAATATCAAACGACCTCAGAAAAATATTAATCCAGTGCCATTAGAAGCGTTTTTAAAAAGTATACGTTTTAGGCTTCGGAAAATCCCCTTTTCGATAAATAATAACCAAGTTACAGCCAATTGAAGTTGGCTGTAAACACCATTCAGCATCCTGTTTTCAACTTTTAACGCAATAGAACACACTTAAACAATCGAGACGTTAAATATAAGTGATCAAGAACAGATTTATTAGTCACATATCATCATGTACATCATACTCATGCAAACCCTAATCATACAATATGATTTTTTTATCACAAACGCAGCCTATGATTCTTGTATCCAACTAATCATCATAATCGCAAAACTTGCACAATTAATCGAACTAAACATCATAACACTTTTATAACCATGATTCTACCATTACATACAAGCATGATCAATAGTTCATAAACCCTAATGTGATTTGCGAAACAATAGAAAACCCTAACCTTTAACAATGAAGATTAACAAACCGGGAACGAGATTGGAATCACTTCGGGTTTTGGAGGAGGTTGCGATCGAGAGAAAGAGTGGGAAGGGGCTGCCGTCGTCTGTTCTTGGGAGCTAGGGTTCCTTATTTTTTTGGTTAACACAACTCTCATGCATACATGTCTATATATAGTGCAAGGAAAGAAAGAAAAGGATCAAGGGTTTGGGGTTTGTGCTTGCGGCCGCAAAGGGTTTGGGTGGGGCGGTTTGGGTCTTTAACTTGAGCCTCAAGTTTTGATTAATTCCTTGAGTCGCAAGGAAGTGAGGTCGACATGTTTCGCGGCTCGGTTCGGTTCATCTATCTATTTACTATATATTTTTTATAACTAAAAATCACGAAATCAAAACATGACATAATAACTCACCAAACTTATAAACGTCTAATACACATAGCACGTAATTCACTTGATAAGTTCACAAAGTTAGCGTGGTTATTTCGAGCGTGTAAATTAAATCTCCGAAATAATTTAGCGTAGGAATGAATAACCGTGAAGTAGTGCGTTTAAGATACCTGAAAAACCGGGATGTCACATTATCCCCTTGTTGAAAGAATTTTCGTCCCGAAAATTGAGTAAACGCGGTTCAGAATGCAATGCACAAAGATTTAGTTCGTTAACAATGGTACAAGAAATTACAAGAAATTCCCAGGTTGTCACATCATCCCCATGTTGAAAGAATTTTCATCCCGAAAATTTAGTTGGTGGTATCGTTAGCTTGCTGCTCAGCTGCAAAGAGGTGTGGGTATTTGCTTTTCATTTGGTCCTCTCTTTCCCACGTGAACTCCGGTCCACGCTTAGAATCCCAACGAACCTTGACGATCGGTATCTTGCGGTGCCTTCGAGTTATGATCTCACGATCCATGATCTTGATAGGTTGTTCCACAAAATGCAGTTGTTCATCCACTTGAATCTCATCCAATGGAATGACTAGGGTTTCATCTGATAGACACTTCTTCAGATTTGACACGTGAAAAACGTTGTGAACTCCACTGAGTTCGGTAGGAAGGTCTAATTGATAAGCTACGGGTCCGATACGTTTCAAGATCACAAACGGGCCTACGTACCGTGGGTTTAGTTTGCCTCGTTTCCCAAAACGGATTACACCCTTCCAGGGTGACACCTTCAGTAGGACGCGGTCGCCTACTTGAAATTCGAGCGGTTTGTGTCGTTGATCAGCGTAGCTTTTCTGTCGATCTCGTGCCGCTGCCATGCGGTTTCTGATTTGTACAATCTTTTCAGTAGCCTCAAGTATCAACTCAGGGCCTGTGAGTTGACTGTCACCGACTTCTGCCCAACAGACCGGTGATCTACATTTACGACCGTATAATTCTTCAAACGGTGCTGCCGATATACTCGTATGGTAACTGTTGTTATACGAGAATTCCACTAAAGGCAGATGGATTTCCAACTATTCCCGAAGTCTACCACGCATGCCCTAAGCATGTCTTCCAAGGTCTGAATGGTCCTTTCACTTTGGCCATCCGTCTGAGGGTGATAAGTTGTGCTCATATCTAAGCGTGTGCCCAACGCTTTCTGAAGTGACTGACAAAAGTTGGACGTGAAACGAGCATCTCTGTCTGAGATGATGGACGTTGGCACTCCGTGCCGAGAAATTACTTCCTTAATGTAGATGCGAGTCAACTTATCCATCTTATCTGTTTCTTTGATCGCTAGGAAGTGTGCGGACTTAGTTAAATGGTCCACGATTACCCAGATTGTATCGCAACCACCCAGAGTTCGCGGGAGTTTAGTGATGAAGTCCATCGAGATCTGATCCCATTTCCACACCGGGATCTCAGGTTGTTGAAGTAGCCACGATGGCTTCTGATACTCCACTTTGACTTTCGCATAAGTCAAACACTTGCTCACGTAGGTGCCTATATCCGCTTTCATGTTGGGCCACCAGTACGCGGCTTTAAGGTCTTGATACATCTTATCCGAACCAGGATGGACAGAGTATCGGGATTTGTGAGCTTCGTCCATGACTAGCTTTCTGAGGTCTCCGTAGAGAGGTACCCATATACGATTCATGAAATACCGGGCACCATTGGGTTTTACTTCCCAATCGCGTTCCATCTTTCCCACAGATTCGGCCTTGATGTTTTCTTCCTTAACTGCTTCTAACTGCGCGTCGTGTATCTGTTCGGGTAACCCCGAATGAATGGTGAACTGTAGTGCTCGTACCCGACGAGGTTTCAAGTGCTCCTTCCTGTTGAGGGCATCAGCTACCACGTTAGCTTTACCCGGGTGATACCGAATGGCACATTCATAATCATTCAGGAGTTCAACCCAGCAACGCTGTCGCATGTTCAACTCCTTATGGTCAAAGATGTGTTGGAGGCTCTTGTGATCTGTATAGATTGTGCACTTTGTTCCATATAGGTAGTGTCTCCAAATCTTAAGTGCAAACACTACTGCTCCCAATTCCAGGTCATGTGTTGTGTAGTTTTTCTCGTGAACCGTCAATTGTCGGGACGCATACGCGATGACCTTATCACGTTGCATGAGTACGCATCCCAATCCCTGAATGGAAGCATCACAATATACCACAAAATCATCAGTCCCTTCCGGCAAGGACAGAATGGGTGCACTGCAAAGTTTCTGCTTCAGCAATTGAAATGTCGCTTCCTGCTTGTCACCCCAAGCATACTTGGTGCCTTTCTGGGTGAGGGTGGTAAGCGGTTGCGCGATCTTTGAAAATCCCTCGATGAAACGTCTGTAGTAACCAGCCAAACCCAAAAATTGGCGGATCTCTGTCGGTGTCCTGGGTGCTTCCTAGTTCTTGATAGCATCGATCTTGGCGGGATCAACGTGGATACCTTTTCGTTCACAATATGCCCGAGGAACTGAACTTCCCGAATCCAGAAATCACACTTTGAAAGCTTGGCATATAGTTTCTCCTGTTGAAGTAATTCCAGCAGTAATCGTAGATGTTTAGCATGTTCTTCTTCACCTTTAGAGTAGATGAGTATGTCATCGATGAACACAATGACAAACTTGTCGAGATACGGTTTACACACACGGTTCATGAGGTCCATGAACACCGCGGGTGCGTTGGTGAGACCGAAGGGCATGACCAAGAACTCATAATGGCCATACCGAGTACGAAATGCCGTCTTAGCGATATCCTCCTCCCTGACGCGTAACTGGTGATAACCGGACCGCAGATCAATCTTGGAGTAGTAGCTTGACCCGTGAAGTTGGTCGAAGAGATCGTCGATGCGAGGTAATGGGTATCGGTTCTTGACAGTAACCTTATTGAGTTCCCTGTAGTCGATGCACATGCGGAAGGTCCCGTCCTTCTTCTTGACAAAAAGGACCGGAGCTCCCCATGGCGAAGTACTGGGTCGGATAAATCCTTTTTCTAACAATTCCTGAAGTTGGGTAGACAGCTCTTGCAGCTCGGCTGGAGTTAGGCGGTATGGGGCCTTGGCGATAGGAGTTGCATGGTTCGCCAATTCAATTTCAAACTCCACTTGTCGATGTGGTGGAAGACCAGGTAACTCCTCTGGAAATACATCGGAAAAATCACGGACGACGGGGATATCTTCTATATGCTTCTCGTCCTTAGGCTGTTCGGTGACCAGTGCGAGCAAAGCGAAGGAGTTCTTCCTCCGAAGATACTTCTGTGCTTGCATGTAAGAGATGATGTTTGTGACGGCGCCTGCCTTCTCGCCTTGCACCATCAAGACTTCATCGTTAGAGAGCGGAATACGGATAGATTTCTCGAAGCAGTGGACTTCAGCTCGGACGTCGGATAGCCAGTCCATTCCGGCTACCACGTCAAAACTACCCAGGGTAGTTGTCATCAGATCAATGGTAAAGGTGTGACCCGCGAGTTTAAGTTGACAACCAGATACTAAATGGGACACATCTACAGATTTACCATCGGCTAGTTCTATGACGTAAGGGGTCTCTAGGGGTTTAGGCGTGAGATTTAGGTTATTCCTAAAAGACTCAGATATAAAACTCCTATCCGCACCCGTATCAAAAAGTACAGTAGCAAAATGTTCGTTAAGGGGAAACTTACCGGTGACCACGTTCGAGTCGTTTCTGGCCTCTCCGCGGCCTAGCGTAAATGCACGACCTTTGGCACCTCCTGTGTCACCATTTCCATTGTTTTTGTTGCTATTGTTGTTGTTGTGGTTGTTGTGGTTGTTGTTGTTGTTCCCACCATTGTTGTTGTTGTTGCGAAGCTGTGGGCAGTCTCGTTTGAAGTGGGCAGTGCTACCACACTGATAGCACCCCCGGTTAATACCCTGCTGCTGACCCTGGTGCTGATTCTGATTTTGTCAGGATATGATTTCCCCGCGACAATCCTTTGCCGCGTGTCCCACTTTGCCACATCGTTGGCAGCGATTTCCGGCACAAGGGCCGTGATGATGAAGGTTACAACGATTACATTGTGGCTTTCGACCCACATAGCCGCTTGTGTTCTGGGTGTTGTTGGCGGGCTGATTATTGTGACCCCGGTTACTGTTGAAATTATTGAACCGTTTCTGGTTCCCTTGTTGTGGCTGGGCTGACGAAGACTGTCGAGCAGACGAGTCTTCAAATTTTCTTTTATTATCAGGGACAACTTCAGTTGCACCCCGAGATGGCAACTTCTTTTGTTCCACCGCCTTATCGGTGAGTTTGTGTGCCAACCTGATCGCTTGATGTTCCGTCGCAGGGTTACTAGACATCACCATGCCCTGGATCTCAGGGACCAGACCCCAAGATAAAACTCAAGTCGTTTGTCAACGGTGTTAGCCAGATCGGGACATAGGAACACCAGATCATGATGTTTCGCTATGTATGCTTCAATTTCAGATCCCACCATCTTGTGGTTCCATAATGCTTGCTCCAACTGCTGAACCATGTCCCGCGGACAGTACTCCTCTTTGATTAGGGCCTTAAACTCGACCCAGGCCATTGCGTTTGCAGCAATAAGTCCACGCGTTTGGACTTGCGCGTTCCACCAGGTTAATGCCCCATCTTCCAGCGTTGAGGCAGCATACTTGACCTTATTGGCCTCAAGGAAATTGCACATCTCGAACACCGATTCGGACTTTTCAATCCAACGACCAGTCCTATGGGTCCTTCTGCACCCGTGAATTTGCTCGGTTTTGCATCGAGGAACATCTTGTAGGGGTTAAGACCCCCTCCTGCTGACAGAGGATAGGTAGTCAGCGAGAAAGTCTACTAGCCCAACTATTAGATTTTCCCATGAAAATTTAATAATGGTTACCTGCTGGTGGGATTTGAACACCTGCCAGAGCAGCATTCACGTGTTCTTGGATCATTGCGGCTAATTCTTCAGGCGTCATGTTGAGGTTTCCGCGACGTCCAGTTGCCATTTTAGATGAGTCAGTATTCAACGTCTCATCTCCCAAGTCGCTCTCGTTGCCGTCATCCTCCGCGGCGTTTCCAGCTTCTACAGCCGGGTCTTCCTCCGGATCCTCCTATGGATCCTCCTCTGGATCCTCCTATTCTTCCTCTACCGGCGCTGGAGGGGCCGGTGCTGGTGCGGGTACTGGTATAGGTGCCTGATTCTGATCTAGTTCTTGGATCCTCCAGCTGGACTCAAGGACTCTGTCTTCGAGCCAGTCAGCCCTCAGCTGCTCAGCACGAAGATCTTTAGCTAAGGTGTTACGAGCTATTTTATTCTCATATTGCTCTTCCTCGAGCTCTCCAGTCTTACCCGTTAATTGTCGTATCATCCATCCCTGTGCTAGGATAGTTTCCTGCATTCTCTCCAGTTGTTCCTGTTGTTTTCTTATCATATCTCTAAGTAGGTCGTCCCCTACTTCTAACGAGTTAACCGGTTCGACTGGCATAGCGATGGTCGGGCGTGAGGACGACTCCTCTCTTAGAGCGAGTCTTTTTCTAGCAGCTGAGCGTGTCTCCACACCATGAGGTGGTGAGGGTTCGACCATAGGTGCCTTCCCCGACGCCCTTGGTTGTAAAGGTTTGTCGGATGATGATGATGACATTGCCTGTTGGGTTGTGTAGTTAGTTACGAGTTGCGTTCATCACGATATGCATTTATATCTTACATAACACAGTTGTAGTACAACACATAACAAGATATCACAGTTCAGTGCCAAACTAAGTCTAGTGTCGTGTAATCAGCTATAGTTTAGGTCTACTTTTAATGCAAACCTGGTTCTCTATAGCTAGAGGCTCTGATACCAATCTGTCACACCCTCAATTTCCACTTGCGGAGTTTTACCGCGAGGCGTGTGAACAAACCAGAATCCGAGACACTAGTAACATCGAACGACTCTATATGATTTGTTTATACGTTTTCCAAAATCATTTGTTTAACCATTCATAGTCATTTTTAAATTGTCTTAGTTTGGTTTCAATGTTTAGCGGAAGCGTTAGTTTTAAAGTTGAGCGGAAGCATTAAAGTAAAGTAAAGTAAAGGAACGGGGGCCAACACAAACGCCAAAACTAAAGAAAACCCCAAACAATATTCGTAAATGAGACTCGACAAAAAGATGTCTTGATCAATGCAAGTGAGTGCACCTAGAGCTCCTAGCGTCCTGAGAAACATGTAAAGAAAAAAGTGTCAAGATTAAAGAAGAGTGAGTTCACAGGTTTTCATAAGTTCATTAGTTCGGTTATAAGTTTGTTTCCCCCGTTATCCCTAACCCGGAATAACGATATGGTTCCATTATTCCAAACCCGGAATAATAATGATGTTGGTTCCATTATTCCTAACCCGGAATAATATTGTTGTTTGTTCCATTATTCCTAACCCGGAATAATATTGTTGTTTCGTAATTAAGTTCAATGTTAACATGTAGGTAGCGAGCCTAAAGTTATGTCACATAAGTGTTCGCGATCGAAGCTGACTGTTGTGCCTCCGTGTTGCCAGGCCTATCACTGACCATGGCGAAAGTTAGGCCAAATTATTCACTCGTTGACCATACCCGGTCGGCTAGCGCGACTAGCTCGGGTGGGGCTTGTCGGGCCCAGTAGTACTACTTATAATTTCCCGCTATCTAACCCAATACTAACGATCCGAGAGTTTGTCGGGGACTTCCGTGATATAGCTGCTTAGTGACCATAACGTACATTAACAATAACTTAGTTACCGAATAGTTTAATGACGTTAATTTCGTATAACGTAAAGAGATAGAGTTGTAGAGTGTATACATGTTTCTCCCCCTGTTGTTTAAAACCGGATAAAGTTAGGGGCCGTGAACTCACCTTTAATTGCTCGGTTAGTGTAACACAGAAGTAGCAAATGATGGGACCGCTAATCGCGTCCTAACAAGTCAATCGATTTAAAGTTAGTGTGTGAACACACTGATACAAACCCTACACATAACTATCATACAATGCGGCACACATGACAACAAATTCGAAAACACAATCATGCATGCAAAGTATTATCATACCAAAATAGTGATCAAACCAACTTATCATGAACACAAATCAACTCATACAACATTTTGGTACACACATTCGCAAGTAATCAAGTTTCAGCTTGTATGCTCATAACTAGGCTGTTTTCGAGGATTTTTATAAAATAGTTCCAATGTTTCAAAAATTCCAATATTTATACAAAAGGTGTCAACTAAACTGTAGAATTTTATATAAATTTTTCAATTCCTAACACTTTACCAATTATTCATAAACATTTATATACTAGGCTGCAGTCAGATTCGTCGCTTTCTGACTGCAGTCCACGGGAGAATTTATTTAAAAATCATCGTTCATCCAATTAACAAAATTCCAGTGGGAGTTTCCCGGAAATTTCCATCTCCAGTTTCTGTACAAATTTCGTGACCCAACCCTCTACAGATTATGAGATCCAACTCGATAAACAACTAACAAATTTTCAGAATTTACACAGCTTCAGTTACTGCACTTAATTGACCACTTAAAAATATCAAACCACCTCAGAAAAATATGAATCCAGTGCCATTAGAAGGGTTTTTAAAAAGTATACGTTTTAGGCTTCGGAAAATCCGCTTTTCGATAAATAATAACCAAGTTACAGCCAATTGAAGTTGGCTGTAAACACCATTCAGCATCCTGTTTTCAACTTTTAACGCAATAGAACACGCTTAAACAATCGAGACGTTAAATATAAGTGATCAAGAACAGATTTATTAGTCACATATCATCATGTACATCATACTCATGCAAACCCTAATCATACAATATGATTTTTTATCACAAACGCCTATGATTCTTGTATCCAACTAATCATCATAATCGCAAAACTTGCACAATTGAACTAAACATCATAACACTTTTATAACCATGATTCTACCATTACATACAAGCATGATCAATAGTTCATAAACCCTAATGTAATTTTCGAAACAATAGAAAACCCTAACCTTTAACAATGAAGATTAACGAACCGGGAACGAGATTGGAATCACTTCGGGTTTTGGAGGAGGTTGCGATCGAGAGAAAGAGTTATAAGGGGCTGTTGTCGGCTGTTCTTGGGAGCTAGGGTTCCTTATATTTTTTGTTAACACAACTCTCATGCATACATGTCTATATATAGTGCAAGGAAAGAAAGAAAAGGATCAAGGGTTTGGGGTTTGTGCTTAGGGCCGCAAAGGGTTTGGGTGGGGCGGTTTGGGTCTTTAACTTGAGCCTCAAGTTTTGATTAATTCCTTGAGTCGCTAGGAAGTGAGGTCGACATGTTTTGCGGCTCGGTTGGTTCGTCTATCTATTTACTATATATATTTTTTATAACTAAAAATCACGAAATCAAAACATGACATAATAACTCACCAAACTTATAAACGTCTAATACACATAGCACGTAATTCACTTGATAAGTTCACAAAGTTAGCGTAGTTATTTCGAGCGTGTAAATTAAATCTCCGAATCAATTTAGCGTAGGAATGAATAACCGTGAAGTAGTGCGTTTAAGATACCTGAAAAACCGGGATGTCACAAAATGGTTTATACAAAACAAGGACGATTGGTTAACACGGACGATTGCTTTATACACAACAAGTGATTTAGATAACGAGACGAGTGTAATATGATAAGAGCATGGTGGATACACCACTGGTACTTCCTATATATAAAATCTCGTATTGTATTACTCATCGTAGCGTTATCAAAATTACTTCAAACAAGAACAAATGGTTTTAGACAAGTCACAAATGGTTTTCAATTAAAGATATATAAACCATACAAATATTTCTTTTAAATCGATTTCTTATATGGTTTTATAAAAGAAACACTTACGTTAAGATTCATGGCTACAAGGTTTTATAACCCATACCAACTTTTATAGTTGGTTAAACATATTGCAATACCAAACATTTTGGTACAAGTTGGGATACAAGGTTTTCACTCTGACTCTCATAGTCGGATGAGGTATTGTAAATACTAATATAAAGCCATGAATTTGACACACAAAACCTATGTTACTCACCAACATTCTTTGTTGACCGTCTTTTTCACATATGTTTCAGGTGCTAATGTGTGATGATTATGAACGCATGATACATGTAGGATGGACTCGGGCCTTAGTTTTCTTTAAAACTTAAAGAAAATTGTTTGTATTTTGATTGTGTTATCCAAAGACAATGTAAATTACTAATTCAATAATTTAAAACCTTGAATACAGTGTGTTGAAACAATTCCTGTAACATGACTCCCTGACGTTTCTGCCGTGGTTTGTTGTTTTACGTGGTCGGGGTGTTACATTTAAGGTCTCATCAATCCCTTTTTCCCTTTAAGCATCTGATGCCTTAGCAGTGGTTGTGGTTGATTTTTCAGGGGCATGCCCTAGCTTTTGTTGTTGCACCTTAGATGGTTTTGCTTGTTATGAAGGCTGCAAATTTCTCAATTTCTCATTATCTCCATTTTTGGCATCATCTTCCACTTCTTCTTGAACTACAGTTGTAGCAGCAGAACTAGTGGTCTTTAATAGATGTTCCTTGATGGCCTTAATATCTGCTTGATTAACTTTGTATATGGCCTCAACCATGTTTCTTATTAACACCATATGAGTGTTGTGATTAATATCAGCCAAATTATTTTGAGCTTGGATAATTGGTTGCACTGATTTCTACAGCTCATTGGCAATTTGCTGAGTGGAAGGTTGACTTGCAGAATTTTGTAACATCTGTTACATCGTGCTTTTCATTTCTTCTATTGAAGATTCCATATATTTCATTCTCTCCATCAAATCCTTGTATTTTAATTCATTACCTAACTTAATAGGATTATCTGAATTCCTACCAAAGGTTATATTTGGTTATATAATAAGAGAAGACTCCAAATTAATAGAACCAAATGCCCCTCTTTCTTAGTACTTGGGACTTCCAAGTGGAACAGAGGTTACAATTATATCCTCAACAGTTGTTGCCTTCAAGGAAGACTTATGGATGAAACCATTGTCCAATTGAAAAATTGTTGTTTCACTAGTTGTAGTGGCTGCTTTACTTGAACTACCACCAAGAGTTACATGTAACTCAAGGGGAGTAGCATCCTTAGTTGTTTGTGGGCTAGCAAGTTAATTTTTCTCAAACTCAGTCATTTGTGGAAGTTTGCTCTCATCAATTGGTGATTCAGAGGAACTTATTTGTGTCTCATTGGTATCAATTGCTTCAAATAGAGGTATTGTAACATCCTGTAAAATCGTGTCCAATAGTATAGTGACACATGTTGTATTTTAAATATAGTCTATTAAAGACCAATAAGGACTAAAGGCGTCAACATGCCCAAACTGAGCCTCTGAGTGACGATCCGATGTCATCATACTTAAATTATTAGCCTCTGAGTGACTGATATGTCAACATGCTTAAAACTTGGCCTCTGAGTGACTGATATGTCAACATGCCCAACCTCTGAGTGACATTGGAGTCAACATGCTTATAAAAGCCTCTGAGTGATCCGTTGTGAAGTCCTAACTCTCATACGTGTCATTTGTTGGACGAGAGGGTTCAATTTTGTAAATATGTGAAAGTTGGATGAAGGAGGGATTAAAAGTGTCAACATGTTAATTTATACCTCTGAATGACCTTTTAACGAACCGAGAGCTCGACAATGTCCGGGCATAATCCCGGGTATGCCAAATATTGGCTACGGAGGGCTAAAAGTGCCAAAAAGGTGTTTTAAAAGGTTTTTAGAAGCTTTATAAATATAAGGGGTTAAAGTGTCAATCTTTGAAACTAGCCCAAGGGCGGTCGCGGGCCGCGAGAGACCTGTCTGGGTCTCTCGTGGGGCGCGAGAAGCCCTCTACTATAGAAAGTTTTGCTTGGTCTCCAAACGAAACTCCAAAAAACGATGAATTCGAAACTATGGACTTGTAATCAGCTATGCCACGTTTTGGGACACTTGTAAGCTTCCTCTTACACCCCTAAACACCTGGCTTCACCTCCTTTGAATTCTCCAACTATAAATAGGTGCTTAAGTTCACATTCTAACTTGCAACTTTCTTATTCATACTCTTCTCCCTCCTCTTGAAGTTCCTAGCTAAAAGGAGCATCCAACATTGTTCTTTTGCACCCTAGGAATCACTGGTAAATGTTCCTTCCTTGTGCATTTTCATTTATAGGCTTTTATAGCCAAAAGTCAAGCGTTTTACGGAAAACGCTTTGACTTTCGGTTAAGACCATTTTGGTCCAGCCATTGTTCGTAACGAACATGGCTAAGTGATCGTAATAAGGTAGGTGCTAATCCCTATAAAGGGCACCTCCTGAAGATCACGTTTGCTAGATCAATTGACGGGTCAAAGTTATGATATTAAAAAGTCAAACAGGCCATTTTTCGGAAAAATCATAAATTGATCTTATATATGTTATAAAACATGTTTGACACTTAAACAAGTTGGTAATAATTATTAGAACATGTAAGAACATGTTCGGCTCATCAATTTCAGTTTTAGGGTTGGTTCGCAACCGAAAGTCACGAAGTTTAAATTCTGCTTTAACTTTCGATTCTGACCCGATTTAGATTAGTTACCTACTGATCTAAAGTTGCATTATGATCGTAATATAATGTAGCATAACTCTCTAAGTTTATATAACAAGATCATAATCAGAATCTAAGTTTATACGCAAGTTCCATAATTATGCCATCTTTGACCAAAATGTTTTTTTTTTGTATAAAACAAGGTTTTAAATGGTAATGAACTTGAAAATGAGTTTTCTACTGATATAATATTATAAGTAGGAATATTGGGATGTTAAACTAAGTTATAAACTGAGTTTTCAAACAGGTCCTTAAACTATGTCGATAAATGACGATTTTAGCCTTTATGGCTTATAAAATAGTTTTAATCAAATCTTTTCAAGGTAAATCATTTACCTAATGATATTTTATATTAAATAACATATATAAAACATTTTAATCTGACCTTAATGTCAGTTATCATAAAACATCGCATAAAGACGTCATTTACGACATAAACGTCGTTTCGGCCCATAGTATGGTTTTAAACTATATTATTGACCAAGACTTGTTACCTACTGATTTAAAACTTATTTTAAACATATTTACAGTAGGTACATGTTATCAACTCAGAATCTCAAATAATTTATAAACTATGTGTAAAATGACCAAAATGCCCCTTCGGTGCATAGTTTGGTCATAAAAGATAATTACACAAATAATTGGTATCCTACTGATATTATATTATAAATAAAGTATTTTTACAAAATACTTATAACTATAACATTAAATTATATTCAAGTTCTCTTCTATACGATATAAAATATACAAAATGCCCATATGAGGCATAGTTTCGTTTTAAAACCTTAACGGGCATATAAGTTGATATCATTGTGATATTTTAACTTATTTAAAATATAACGGCATTTAGAACTTGTCCATGACTTATCCGGTTACCCATTACCGCTTATAAGCATACGGTTGATTATACGTAACTAGTTTACGGAATTTAACCAAAACGGGTTTAACCTTATCATTTTAATCTCAAAATCTAGAATGTTAATAGTTTACCCATATTATACAAGTCAAGGTACTTGTTGGGATTAAACTACATTCTATCCAATCATCGTTTAATCTAGCGTCATACGTTTTGATCAAGCATGCTAGTCGGTCTAAGTCTATGACTTAAATAAGACTGTTAGTATTTAATTGGTTAGTTTATGCCATAATCCAGACTAGAGACTTACCGGTAAATGCTATCTACACTTAGTACTCTTGTGTACGGCTGAGTTATTAAAATTAAAGAAGACTAGCTCAGGTAAATACTCTCGACTTATTTCCCCTATACGGGCTTGGGTTACGTAAATTATTACCGCTTGGTCAGAAATTGGATCAATCGAATGCCGGATTATGGCTAGTAAATCCGCATATTCTGCTTTAGTTAGTTTTGTTTGATAACTTAAACATCAGGGGTTAACTACCGTGTCTTGGATATCCTCGGCTCATTACAATAGAAACGGCCACGACCTTAGTGCGGGTGTAGGCATACACCGATAGACGCTCAATTATGCATTCCCATAAGGTTGGGAGGAATTGACTCCTTCGTGAGTCCAAAGTGGTGTGTACGTTAATCATGTCTCAGTCTCTGTACCGGGCCCTGTATGTATGGACAAACATGTAAATCTGTTAACAAGGTTGGACGGTCAACTTTCCCAAGTTATAAAAAGATTTTGTGCTAATACGCACTTAAAACATTTTTTTAAATGTTTTCAAAATTAGTCAGTTGAGTGTATTTACCAGCGAAAGCTGACGTATTTTTAAAAGACTAAACTACAGGTACAATATGAAAATAGGATGGAAGTGCTCGGTAGTGATAGAAGATCTTACAAATCCTAAATCTACCCAAAGTCTGTTTTATATTCTTTCCATGTACAATTTATGATCCGCCTGTGGATCTTCTATTACGAGCCTGCATATTATTTTGTATTTTAGAACATTCAGTTTGTAATAGTAATTTTACTCCAAGACTTCCGTTGTGCCGTGTTTAATTGACTATGATGATTATCAACTGACGTCACGATACTCCCCACCCAGGCCCCGGTGTATGGATTTGGGTTGGAAATCCGGGGTGTGACAGGTATAAATGTTGGTGGAATTGGAGTGGAGGATTGTGTAGTTTAAAGAGAAACAACCATAGGAGAGGAGCTTAGAAGCAGACTTTTAAGTGAAATATGCATCTTGATATGGTGTCCCTGTGCTTACAACTTGATCATGTTATGAGGATTCAAGAGGAGTTAGGATGGGTAGAGATCTTTCTATCTGTTGTGAGTAAGTAACAACAGTGGTTTCTAGTGGCTTTGGTGTTTCCACAAGGTTATCCTCTAAGATCTCATCTTCCTGAGGTGCCTTTTTATTTTGTTTCTTTTTGGTGGGCTTTTTGGATGTGGGGGGTTTCTTTTTGGATTTTTCTTGTGTGGGTTTCACAACACCAATTGTGGCGTCATGATCACCAGGAGTAGTGGGCTCAACAACAAAGGTTTGAGCAACATATGTGGACTCATCTAAAATACTCTCATCCATCTTTACTTGTTTTAGATACTTTTGACTCTTTATCTTGCATTCTAGTAAAAGTTTCATTAGTAAGACTTGTTATTTTAAAAGTTGTACCTTGTTGAAAATCTTTTTCAGACACTTGTTTTGAATGTAAAAGCTTTAAATTATGGGATACATAATAAAAGCTTTAGGTTTGTTCCCTTTAATAACAGTCACATTTGCCACGAAGTCCAAGAACAATGCCTAGGATAGATTATTATATGAATTTGTTAAAATGGCATATTCTAAGTATTGGACTTTTTGTGGAATCTCATTAAATGGGGTGGTCTTGGGTGAGAGACATACAAGTAGGGTATGAAAAAATATCTCATTTCAGCAGAAAATTAAGGTTTAAAAATTGTAACTCTTGTCAATTGATCATCATACCCTCTTTCTATGAACTCTGTGTGAAGGTGTTGTTTTTCAAACGTAGTATTACTCGCCTGGTCGTTTAGAGCAAATACTGTGGATATGGAAGATGGGGATATCTGAACAATGGTTCCTCTGATCTTTGACGTTATAGGAAAGGGTTTTTTATTTTGAGATTGAACTTCAACATTTGCCCAGAATTGTCGAAGGGTATCAACGTATATTGGTGCATCGGTAGTTAGGATGGTGTAGTATTGTGATGATGTCAAAACATCAATTATTGAGTTGAAAGATTTATTTTTGTTGGTTTTCTCGAAATACGGAAGGTAGTTATGAGGAGTTTTGATTTGCAAAGCCATGATTGGAGATGAAAAGTGAGAAGTTTTGAAGAAGATGGAGTGGAAACCACTTTATATGAATTTTGAATTCAAGTCGCCAGTGAAAGCTCGGTTTGAATGAAACAGGGGTTTTTATAAAGTGAAAAAGTATGCCGACGTGGCAACGTCTGTATAAAAGATCTAAGGGCTAACATATGTCCACGTGGTAACCTCTGTTTGTGGATGACAGTTGTTATAAAACCACTGTTGAAAAGCAACAGATGTTAGGAACAGTGGTTATTCCTAACAGATCTTATGAATAGTGGTGAGTGAAAACAGAAGATACCTTTAAGCAGTGGATAAATTCTAGTCAAAAAGAGGTTTTAGAAACAGTGGTTTGTCATAGACTTTAAGGATTTTTGAAATTATTTTAATCAAAGCTATTTTTAAGGATGAATTTTTGATTTTCTGAAAAATTTTAATTCTTTTTATTCATGAAAAACAAAGTGTTGCTTTTAATACATGTTTAGCATACCAATACAAGAGATCAAGCTTTCAAAGGTGGATGTGTCTAAAGCTTTTTCATAGCAATCCCTTACAAATTGATGTTTGATGTCAATGTGCTTGGTTGTAGAATGAGAAACTGGATTTTTAATGATGTTTTCAGCTGCTTGATTATCCAACATGAGATGAGTCTTTAAAGCAGTCACACCAAAATCCAACAACTGATTTTGAAGCCAAATGAGTTGAGTTGTACAGCTTGCATTAGCAATATATTCAGCCTCTGCTATTGATTTTGAAACCACTGATTGCTTTTTGCTTTGCCAAGAAACCAAGCAATAGCGTAGAAACCGACAACCTCCTAAAGTGGACTCTTTATAGTATGATGATGTGTTGTAAAACATACACTTTTATCCTATGTATTTTGTATAGTTTAATAATTAATTAGACTCATTTTTATTAGCGTTATTGTATATTTTATTATATTATATTGTCACAGGTCTCAGTATGAAGAAGAATAAAAAATGAGTTTAAACGAATAAATAAACGAAGAATCGCGAGTTAATAAAATCGAGGGACTAAAATGCAAAAAAGCTAAAAGTTGTTTAAAAATACTAAGGACTAGAATGTCCTAGTATTGAAAGTTAAAATTAATTCATAAACACAAAATGACAAAAAATGCAAATATTCGTATGATTGTGTTGACCAAATTGTAGAGGTGTTGACCAAAATTTCACATTTATTTTCTTGTTTATGGGCCGTTGGAAACAAGTGGGCCACACGCTTTAATGAAAAGGCCATTGACAAAGGAATTTGAGTCTTAGTTAAATGGGTTGCACATATATTCGCAGAGGGGGAGGCGGATATAATATATTGCTACCACATACGAATAGACAAAAAAGGGAGCAGACGACATAGGACATAAATAGAGAAGAAAAAGGACGCTTTCAAAGGTTGTGAAGATTATTGGCTCAAGATTCAAGTTGTACGGTTCAAGATTAGAGTTCTGGTTCGCAGGAGTTAGTGTTCGGTTTCGATTTACTTTGTGTTTATTGACTTTATGAACATGATTTTTTATTTATTTGAGACTTGTTTCTTGTTCTTGATAATGATTCTTGGCTAGACTTCTTATACTGTCTAGGTTAAGATAATTACCATGTTCTGACATTTATTTCATCGTTTGGAACTTGGGATGTGGATTTAATACTAAAGGTAAAAGACTTTGGTTTGAATGTAGCTGTATACGCGTATTTAATCTTATTTAAATTTCATCACTTGTTTCACTTGCGTTTTTGTGGATGTCTTCCATGTGTGACTGCTAGTTAGCTCGCGGACTGTGTGTTAGCGATTAGTTTGCGATTAATATGCCAATTTACCGTAGGAAATTTGATTAAGTTTTAAATAGGGTTAACTATTCTACCAATCTCAATAGCTGTGAGATGAGAGGTTGTCTGTCTGTCTTTAGTGTTAGATTGCTAGGGTTAGATACTTTGTGAGAAGATCCCTTAGTTGTCCTTTCACTATTTGCTTATCGAGTCTAATCAGGAATCCTTAGTTACCTATGACTTTCGGTTGTGAGGTTGATTATCTAGAGGGTAATTTATTATTACAATAGGAAAGCCTGTGAGGAAATTCTTTAGATCAGTAGTTATACAACTTATTAGGTTTCCATAGGTGTCTTCTCGAGAAGGGTCGATTATTCTATTCGGTTATCCTTTAAATTTAGCATCTTAAGATCCCGGTTCCACATTAGTTTCATAACCGATAGAACGTGTCAAGCATGTGTAGGATTTTAGCCTAGGTAGTATATTTCCCAACATCTGAATATATCTCCAATCTTAGTTAGTGGCTCTATCAGTTTTAGTTAATTTAGTTAATTTTAGTAGTTTTTAGAAACTCCCGTCCAAACAACAAAACAATAAGTTGAGTCAGTCTTAGATAAGTTAGTCAAGTCTAGTATTCATAGTTAATATAGTCTTGTGGGTTCGATACTTGGACTAACTTAGGCTTTATTGCATTGATCGATACACTTGCTGGTTGTGTGGTCTAGGTTTTAGAGAGTCTTAGTTATAAATTTAAAACTTAAAGTGTCTAGTGAACTAGTTAGTTTTTATAGACCACTTTTAGCACATAAAATTTTGGCGCCGTTACTGAGGACTCTTGACGATTGCGTTTATTAGCTTTGATTACAGTTAATTGAAAATTTGTGCTACTTGTCTTTTTGTTTTATGTTTTTCGTGGTGAGTCTTGTGAGTCTACTTGTTTTTGTATATTAAGTCGTAGGTGTCTAACAGTCCATATATTTTATTTCTTTTGAGTGTGTTAAATATGTGTGAGATTTGCGGAGGACCCCACTTTACCCTTATATGTCCATAATATGTGGGGTCCTTAGCATGTTGTTACACTAATCCTTTTGTGCAGCCGCAACCATATTATTCCCATGGGTATCCTTCGTATTATTGTGATGACCCATATCAGCAGCCACAACATAACCAGGGTCAAGGTCAGTTTTATAGTCAATATTCTGATAGAAATTTGTTGGGGGGGGGGGGGTAGTGATAATGATTGGAGTAGGATAGAGGAGTTGTTGGTTCAATTAGTTAGTAAGGATGCCAATACCTAGAAAACCCTAGCTGAGCACGATATCATCCTGAGAAATCGACAGTCTGCTCTTTCAGATCTTCAATGTACCATAAAAGAGATTGCTAGGAGAATGAATGAAGAGAAAGAAGAGGTTATAAATATGATGCGGAGGGAAACTACTTGGGATACATGACTCCTGGTGGAAAATTATTCCCAACATTTCTAGAACTGGGGAAGGAGCTACCGTATAGGGAATATGAAGATGAGTCAGATAAGGAAATCATTCTAGAAACGGAGACGGAAATAGACGACGAAGTTTCATCTCTGGTGCTACAGGTTACTGAAGATAATTTATGGAGTGACTCTGATGACGAGATAGAGAAGATGAGTGGGCGGCGTATCAGAGGTCGTTAGTGAAGGAAGAAGTTATTGAAGAAGAAGTGGAATTGGGGGATTCCACTGGTTAGATGTTTAATGAAGATGAAGAAGTTGATGAGGTGGTGTTATCTTGGGAGGATGAGTTTGGCGAGGAGTTAAAAGGTTTACCGGTTTACGAAGAATTAGAAGAATTTGATACTCTTGGTGATATTGCATACTTAGACGCCCTAGTAGAAGGTAAACCGATAAGAGTGATATACCCTACACCACAAGAAGAAACTAAGTGTGGGGATCACCCGGTGGAAGCATTGGATGAAGAAGTGGTAGAAGAGGAAGAACACCACAGCTAGCCTGTGGAAGTATTGATAACTGAAACTGCAAAATCAACAAAATCACCGAAGAAGGCAAGGAAAAGAGCACCTGGGAACCGGAACTAGTTGCGGGTCAAAATATGGTACATGTCATGCATCCGATTCATTGTACAAAGAAGAAGGAACCATTATAGTTCAAACACGACCAATCTTCTTGCTACATGTCATGCATCCGATTCATGCCAGGTAAGTTTAAATTTTGGTAGTCTGACCCGTTTCGAATTTTTAAAACATTTTATAATTTCACCATCAAATTTTTAATTGTTTTTGAGGATCGGGTGGAATTGAACGGGTTAGACAGGGTCCAGGTCAAAGAGAAACTTCCTAATCAAATTTAAGTGTGGGGAGGTTTCATAGAGTTTTCATAGAGTCATGGTTTTTGTATATTGAGTCTAAGTTAGTAGTTTTTAAATCGGTATTTGTCTAGACTCGGTACTTCTTTGCGTCTTTGCTTGTTTTTTATTTGCTTATTATTGTTCGAGGTCATCTCGAGCGTACAGTCATTGTCAGAGTTGCCGATCGCGAATGAAATGTTATACGATCGAGTTGGATTGGACCAGAGTTTTGAATCAGTTTCTATTCCTACGTTGAGGGCAATGTAGAGTTTGCGTATGGGGTGGGAAACTGTCGTTTGAGTCTGTGTATAGACTCATTTGAGTCATAAATTTTTTGAAAAAAACTAGAAAAATACAAAATCCAAAAGAATTGAAAAAACTAGAAAATGTTCTTGTTTTAAAGTTTGCAAATAAATACGGAAAATGATAGTAAAGTCGAGTATGTTCGGTTCTCAAATAATAATTACCTGAGTTTAATAAGTTGAGCATGTGTCTGATTTGGGATATGTGGGTAGGCACTTCCGGTTTTTAGGTTCCTTAAAGCTAAAATACTTAATATGTTAGGATGCCAGTGGGTACTCATCTAGGAGAAATAGAGAAGCCGAAACCGACGACAATAGTATAAGAAATACCGTTATATGCTAAAAGTCTTAGAATTTTTTGTCATAGAAAAAATTGTGCCCCATTGAAATATTGAGCTTGATTGAATAAAAACGAGAACTATGTAACCTTTATTGGGGATGGTGACTCTGATTTAGATTGCCTCTAGGTAGAGTTAAAAAAATGCTAAATTACCGACGCTCACGTTGTTACTCTCGGGGATGGTGACTCTGGTTAAGACAGCCTCTGGGTAAGGTATGCAAAAGAAGTCTAGTGCTCCTGAAAAAAAGAGAGAAAAAAAGTTTGATTTTAAATTCTTTGGGTTTTGGTACAAAATGGTTAGGAAGTGCCAATTGGTTGTTCCTTTTATTTCATAAGCTTGAGGCGGGATTAGGTGAAATCGTGAATCTCTAGTGTGAGACCCTAGGTTGATTAACCGCACTGAAACGTAAATAAACATGATAAGGACCTAAGAACCGGTGTTGAATTTAAGGGGATCGTATACCTGCTATCTTAAGTTAACATGTGTTTGGTTTGTGATTAAATAATTAAATTTAGAGATTGGATATTTTATTTGACTATGATTCCGAGCATATATCTTTTTCAGGGACGGAAAAGAGTAGTGTAGTGATATTTGATGTGTTGTAAAGCACACTGTTATCCTATGTATTTTGTGTAGTTGAGTAATTAATTAGAGTCATTTTTATTAGTGTTATTATCTATTTTATTATTTTATATTGGTCTCACTGTGAAGAAGAATAAAAAAATAGTTTAAACGGATAAATAAACAAAGAATCGTAAGTTAATAAAATCGAGGGACTAAAATGCAAAAAAAAAACTAAAAGTTGTTTAAAAATAATGCATGAAAGTCAAAGTACTAGAATGTCCTAGTATTGAAAGTTAAAATTAATTCATAAAAACAAAATGACAAAAAATGAAAAAATTCCTATGATTGTGTTGACCGAATTGTAGTTGTGTTGACCAAAATTTCACATTCATATTATTTTCTTGTTTATGGACCGTTGGAAACAAGTGGGCCACACGCTTTAATGAGAAGGCCACAAACAAAGGAATTTGAGTCCTAGTTAAATGGGTTGCACATATATTCGCAGAGGGGGAGGCGGATATAATATATTGCTGCCACATACGAATAGACAAAAAAAAGGGGGAGGACGTAAATAGAGAAGAAAAAGGACGATTTCAAAGGTTGTGAAGATTCTTGGTTCAAGATTCAAGTTGCACGGTTCAAGATTAGAGTCTGGGTTTGTAACGAGTTAATGTTTGGTTTCAATTTACTTTGTGTTTATTGACTTTATGAACATGATTTGTTATTTATTTGAGACTTGTTTCTTATTCTTGATAACGATTTTTGGCTAGACTTCTTATACTCTCTAGGTTAAGATAAGTATCATGTTCTAACATTATTTCATCGGTTTGGAATTGTGATGTTGATTTAATACTAAAGTAAAAGACTTTGGTTTGAATGTTAGTTGTATACGCGTATTTAATCTTATTTAAATTTCATCACATGTTTCACTTGCATTTGTGTGGATGTCTTCTATGTATGAATGCTAGTTAGGTCATAGACTGTGTGTTAGCGATTAGTTTGCGATTAATATGCCAATTTTCCGTAGGAACTGTGATTAAATTTTAAATAGGGTTTACTATTCTACCAATCTCGATAGCTGTGAGATGAGGTTGTTAATCTGTCTTTAGTGTTAGATTGCTACGGTTAGATACTTTGTGAGAAGATCCCCTTAGTTGCCCTTTCATTATTTGCTTATCGAGTCTAATCAGGATCTTAGTTACCAATGACTTTCGTGTTCTGAGGTACATTGTCTAGAGGGTAGTATATTATTACAATAGGAAAGCCTGTGAGGAAATTCTTTAAATCGGTAGTTAAACAACTTATTAGGTTTCCATAGGTGTCCTCTCGAAAAGGGTCGAGGGTCCTGTTTGGTTATCCTTTAAGTTTAGCATATTAAGATCCCGATTCTACATAGTTCCATAACCGATAGTTATTTACATGTGTAGTGGCTCCTAAGATCAATCATATCAAAATGGATAATGGACAGTGGAGCTTCTAATCACATGACAGGAATGTTGGCCTTACTCTATGATTTTAAGTCTATTCTTGGAGGATATGTAGGATTCGCGGGAAATCAAGGTGGGAGAATTGTGGAGAAGGGAAACTTTCCAATGGTGTGGTCTCATTCGACAAAGCAACTACATTGCTGAATTAGAGAACAATTTACTAAGCATCTCACAGATTTGTGATAAGAAGTTTACAACTCACTTCAATGACAAAGAATGCTTAATTCTGAAGCCAGGATTCAAAATTCCTGAGGAGTGGATTCTCATGCGAGCTCCTCGAGAAAATGATCTTTATATCTTAGACATGAGTGTCGCATCCACTACATCGAAGTCGGCACAATGTTTTGTCACGAAAGCAAATGAAAAAGAATAGATCTTATGATATCGAAAGATGGGGCATATCCATTTAAGAAAAATGAACTATCTGGTGCACAACAATCTAGTGGAGGGTGTTAATCTCAAAAGTTTTTATCTGGAAGATGATTGTCTTAGCTGCAAAAAGGGGAAGCATCCTAAGAAATCGCACCCGAGAAAACTTCTGAATTCTATCAAATTACCACTAGAGAGGCTTCATATGGATCTTTTCGAGCAAATCAACATCAAAAGCATATCTGGTGACCTATACTGCCTCATTGGACAGACGACTATTCAAGATTCTCGTGGCTATCTTCCAGGAGAGTAAAGATGAGACATTTGATAATCTTATGATTCTCTTCCATTAGTTAGAGAACTTGTACCATCTTCTAATCAGACGAATACGAAGTGATAATGGTACTGAGTTCAAAAATAATCGTCGAATTCTGTAACGACAAAGGTATTCTTCAGGAATTCAGCGCCCCCTATACTCTGCAACAAAATGCAGTAGCCGAACGTAAGAATCGAACTCTCATTGAAACTGCGCTCATGACGCTCGCTGATTCAAAGTTACTTGTTTGTTTCTGGAGCGAAGCCGTTGCCTCGGCATGTTACACGTTGAATAGGGTTTTAACCATCAAGGCACATAAGAAGACATGTTTCGAACTACTTAACCAATGAAAGCCGAACTAGTTTTTTGAACCATTTGGATCTTCATGTACTGTCATTGAACCGAATGGTAAATTTGGTGCCAGGTCTTTGGAGGGATTTTCGTAGTAGGCTATGAAAGGCTGTTGAGAAGAGTATATTTGCCATGTTTAAATCGAGTTATTCTTGCTCAACATGTTGATTGTCAGAAGTATACAATGCCTACTCAAAAGCCAGGTGAATCTTGGATGTTCAACTACGAGAGTTTATGGAATTCTTTCGATCTGCCAGAAGAACCAAATGAAGAGGAACTTGTGTTGTTATATCAACAACAGCAAGCGTCTAATCAAGAACAAGTTCCAAGACCAATAGTGGTTACTCAACCATCTATGGGCACAAATAATTCTAGAGCAGGTCCGAGCATGACTGAAACAAAACCATCGTCGTACTAGTAGTGAATGCCACAGAGCCCACTTTTGATCAGTCTGATGATTCTGATTCTGACGTCGGGCCGACATATGATCAAGATGGTGAATCTAGCTCCGATGAAGGTTCTGAGTAGATAACAAGTCTCCTAAATCAATCTGTAGGTTCTAGTAATCAGAATGAAGCTTCAACAAGTAATCAGGTCGCTGAACAAAACATTACAAATATGGAGAGCGAAGTAAATGTTCCTAATAAAGTAATGCCAAGGAATTTGTCCTACCACCCATCAGAGAATATTACGGAGAACTGCATGCTGGTGTTAAAACGCGCAATCAGATCAACAAGGATCTTAGCTGTTTTTATACCAAATTTGCACCAATTAAAGATATATGCTTACATTGTTGTTATATTTTGCAGATTGAGCCGAAATCGAATAAAGAAGTGCTTGCCGACGAAAGTTGGGAAAACGCAATGCAGGAGGAGCTGCAACAATTCGAAAAACTTGGTATCCTGAAGCTTGTTGACCTACCGGCTAATCACAAAGCTATTGCTACTAAATGGGTCTTCAAGTGCAAAAGAGATGATCGATGGGTAATGTGCACAATAAAGCTCAACTGGATCGAATAAAGAAGTGCTTGCCGACGAAAGTTGGGAAAACACAATGCAGGAGGAGCTGCAACAATTCGAAAAACTTGGTATCCTGAAGCTTGTTGACCTACCGGCTAATCACAAAGCTATTTCTACTAAATGGGTCTTCAAGTGCAAAAGAGATGATCGATGGGTAATGTGCACAATAAAGCTCAACTGGTTATCAAAGGTTTTCATCAACAAGAAACATTGATTATACATAGGTTTATGCTCCGGTCGCAAGACTAGAAGCAATCCGCATATTCCTGGTGATTGCACATGGAACGGTTTTAAAGTGTATTAGTTGGATGTCAAATCAGCTTTCCTTTACGGAAAAGTGAAAAATGAAGTGTATGTTGGACAACCACCGGTGTTTGTGGATCCAGTGCATAAAGACAAGGTTTACTTACTAGATAAGGCGTTATACGGGTTGCTTCAGGCCCCGAGAGCCTGGTATGATACACTCTCTGAGCACCTGTTAAACAATGACTTCACCAGAGGCACTGTAGATAGCACACTCTTCACAAGGGAAGTTAAAGGACATCTACTAATCATACAAATCTATGTGGATGACATCATCTTTGGCTCTACAAATTTAACACCACGTAAAATTGTGTCCAATAGTATAGTGACACGTGTTGTATTTTAATTTAGTCTATTAAAAGACTAATAAGCACTAAAGGTGTCAACATGCTCAAACTGAGCCTCTGAGTGATGGTCCGATGTCAACATGCCCAGCCTCTGAGTGACGTCAGAGTCAACATGCTTATAGTGGGCCTTTGAGTGATCCTTTACGAAGTCCTAACTCTCATACGTGCCATTTGATGGACGAGAGGGTTCAATTCTATAAATATGTGAAAGTTGGATATGGAGGGATTTAAAGTGTCAACATGTTAATTTATACCTCTGAGTGACCTTTTAACGACCCGAGAGCTCGACAATGTCCGGGCATAATCCCGGGTGCGCCAAATATTGGCTACGAAGGGCTAAATATGCAAAAAGGGTGTTTTAGGAGGTTTTAAGGGTGTTTAATAAGTTGAGGGGCTAAAAGTGACAAACTTCAAATCTGCCTATGGGGCGCTCGCGGGGTACGAGAGGCAAGCCATGTGCTTCTCGTGGGGTGCGAGAGGCCTGTATCTCCAGAAAGTTTGCTTAGTCTCCGCACATATTGCCAAAAACCATTTGATTCGAAACCAGGGACTTGCAAATTGCTATGCCACATTTTAGGACACTTGTAAGCTCCCTCTTACACCCCTTAGCACCTGGCATCACCTCCTTCAAGCTCTCCAACTATAAATAGGTGCAAAGGTTCAACCTTTGAACTTGCACCATTCTCATTTTCAACTCTATCTCCCTCCTCTAGAAGTTTCTAACTGAAAGGAGCATCCAACTTAGTTCAATTGCATTCTTGGAACCTCTTGTAAGTGTTCTTTCCTTGTGCATTTTCATTTATAGGCTTTTATAGCCAAAAGTCAAGCGTTTTACGAAAAACGCTTTGACTTTTGGTTAAGACCATTATGGTCCAGCCATTGGTCGTAACCAACATGGCTAAGTGATCGTAATAAGGTATGAGTTAGTCCATATAGAGGGCACCTCCTGAAGATCACGTTTGCTAGACCAATTGACGGGTCAAAGTTAAGTTATTAAAAAGTCAAACAGGCCATTTTTCGGAAGAATCATAAATTGATCTTATATATGCTATGAAACCTGTTTTGACACTTAACCAAGTTGACAATAACTATTAGAACATGTAAGAACATGTTCGGCTCATCAATTTCAGATCTAGGGTCGGTTCGCAACCGAAAGTCGCGAAGTTTGACTTCTACATTGACTTTCGATTCTGACCCGATTTAGATTAGTTAGATACTGATCTAAAGTTGCATTATGATGGTAATATAATATAGCATAACCCTCTGAGGTTATATTACATGATCATAGCCAGAATCTGAGTTTATGCGCCGGTTCCATAATTATGCTATTTTTGACTAAAATGCCCTTTTTGCATAAAACAAGGTTTAAATGATAATGGACTTGAAAATTAGTTTTCTATTGATGTAATATAATAGGTAGGATTATTTGGGATGTTAAACCAGATTATAAACTGAGTTTGCAAGCAGGTACTTGAATTATGTCGATAAATGACGATTTAGCCCTTGTGGCTCATAAATTGGTTTTAATAAAAAGTTTTCAAGGTAAATCTTTTACATGCTGATATGTTATATTAAATAACAAATCTAAGACATTTTAATCTGACCTTAACATCTGTTTTCATTAAATATCGCATAAAACGTCATTTTACGACATAAAGCGCCATTTCGGCGCATTGTATGGTTTCAAACCATATTAATTGACCAATACTTGTTACCTACTGATTTTAAAACTTATTTTAAATATTTTACTATAGGTACATGTTATAAACTCAGAACCCCAAATAATTTATAAACTATGTGTAAAATGACCAAAATGCCATTCGGTGCATAGTTTGGTCATAAAAGATAAATTACACATATAATAGATATCCTACTGATATTATATCATAAATAAGTTATTTTTCCAGAATACTTATAGTTATAACATTAAATTATATTCAAGTTCCTTTTATACAATATGAAATTACCAAAATGCCCTTATGAGGCATAATTTCATTTTAAAACCTTAACGGGCATATAAGTTGATATCCTACTGATATTACAACTAATTAAGTATAATGGCATATAGAACTTGTCCATCACTTATCCGGTTACCCGATATCGCTATTATGAGTACGGTTAAGTATATGTAACTAGTTTACGAAAATTAACCAAAACGGGTTTAACC
This sequence comes from Scalesia atractyloides, assembly GCA_947069175.1. NCBI lineage: Eukaryota > Viridiplantae > Streptophyta > Magnoliopsida > Asterales > Asteraceae > Scalesia > Scalesia atractyloides. Next base: position 9,121,552 of record CAMTDV010000028.1, on the reverse strand, counting down.
TTATCATTTTAAACTCAAAATCCAGAATTTTAATTATTTACACATTTTATACAAGTCAAAGTACTTGTCGGGTTTAAACTACATTCTATCCGATCATCGTTTAATCAAGCCTTATACGTTTTGATCCTGTACACTACTGGGTCTAAGTCTATTACTTAAAAAAAGACCGTTAGTATTTAATTGGTTAGCTTATGCCATAATTAAGACTAGAGCCTTCCGGTAAATGCTATCTGCACTTAGTTCAATTTGGATAAGACTGAGATATTAAATCTTGCGTTTTAAATCAGGATTAGCTCAGGTAAATACTCTTGACTTATTTTCCCTATACGGGCTTGGGATACGGTAAATTATTATCGCTTGGTCAGAAATGGGATCAATCGAATGCCGGATTGTGGCTAGTAAATCCGCATATTCTGTTTTAATCAGTTTTGTTTGATAACTTAAATATCGGGGGTTAAATTACCGTGTCCTGGATATCCTCGACTCATTACATTAGTTAATGGCCACGACCTTAGCGCGGGGTGTAGGCATACACCTGACAGACGCTCAAATGCAAATTACCCAAGACGTTTGGGATAACTCCTCTGTGAGTTCTAAGTGGTGTGTATTTAATCATGTTTTGGTCTCTGTACTGAGCCCTGTATGTATGGACACATATGTGAATATGTTAACAAGGTTACAAAGTAACTTTCCCAAGTTATAAAAGATTTGTGCCTTGTGCACTTAAATCTAATTTCTAAAATGTTATCAAAATGAGTCAGTCGGGTGTATTTACCAGCGAAAGCTGACGTATTTTCAAAAGACAAAGATTGCAGGTACAATACGAAATAGGCCGAAGCTGCTCGGTATTGAAATAAGAGGATCTTGCAAATCCTTAGATTTGACCTAAAGTCTGTTTTACATTCTTTCTTTGTACATTTTAAGATCCGCCTGTGGATCTTCTATTACGAGCCTGTATATTATTTTGTATTTCGAAAATTTGGTTTGTAATAGTAATTTTACTCCAAGACTTCCGCTGTGCGGTGTTTAATTGACTATGATGTTATCAACTGACGTCACGATACTCCCCACCCGGGCCCACCGGTGTATGGATTTGGGTTGGAAATTCGGGTTTTGACAGGTTGGTATCAGAGTCAACGTTTGAGAGTTAAACACTATCCTTCTTGTGTTTAATCTCAAACTTACACGAGCAAATTCCTTAAACTTCCGAGTCTAGGCATTGACCTAGGATTACTCATATCATTATTAAGATATTAGTATTTTTTAAAATTTGATTTTTAACAGGAAAATGCCGCCAAGAATAAGAGGACAAAGTGGGAGAGGAAAAGGCCCAATGAGGGGAAGACCAACGGGGCGCATCCCTTCTCAACCTCACAACTCAGATTCCTACCAAGAATCAGGAGATTCGTCTCCTTGGCAACCATTAGGATCGAATACGCATCCCATAGAAAGCAATTCGAACTCTTGTGCCGGATCGCCTTACCAAGGTCCTAATGAGTGGGACCAATATTGGAACCAATTTACCTTCGCCAACACTCCTTCCCATCACTCTCAACCACCTCCTATATAAGAATATGTCCACATGGAACCAGTAGACCAACCTCAACCACCACCTGAACCACCAAGGAGGAAGCATGGAGCATGTATGTCGGTACGTGCAGGACAAAGGTCGGGATCGCTGCCACCTTTGCCCAATTCCTACCCCATAATTCAAGAGGACCCACAAATGGGTGGACCCTCTAATGTTTCACCTGTGATAGAACCAACACCAACACCCGCAGTTCAACCACCACCATCGGGTTATAGTAACCCAATCTCCACGTATCTATACATGACTGGATATGATACTTTTAACCCGTCTACACCAGTTGATTACCAAGCATGGTCGCATGACCCTTACATGCAAGCAGTCATGCATAACGCACTTTACCCGTCTCCTTTCCTGCCTGCTTATCCACCCACTGGATATCCAAGTTATGGGTATTAATACCCTAGTATACCACAACCACAACCTCCGCCGCCACTCGAGGCCATTAATGAGGCCTTGGAACGGATGAAAGAAATGCAGCAACAAGCGGAGAAACCAGAGAAGAAGATAAACAAGTTCATTAAGAAACTCTCCAAGTTGGTTAAGGGAAAGAAGGACGAGTGAAGTTTCTTCTAAATAACTGATGTTAGTCCATGCGAGGACATTGTTATTTCCTTAGTCCCTTGCGGACTTTTTTATTTGTTTGAAATTCCTTGCATGGACAGTTTATTTCATTGTTTCTAGTATTGTAATTTCTATTTGAAATTTAATGAAGTATTTTTGGAAGTATATATATGTATTCATCCTCTTCAAACGAGCATCTCGATTTTACTCGAAATTTATGCTCTGCGATATAATTCCAAAAAGATCTTAATGGTTTTGATTAGCCAAGTGGCACAGACCACATAATTGGCCAACATTATAAATGATAGTTAAGGACGAAAGGGCCTTCTATCATGATAGTTAAGGGAAGTTATCCTTCTATCCAGAGGTGGTGGACTTAAGTTCAAGCCTCCAAGTCGTTAAGGTCAATGCGACCAGGACTATTAATCAACCATTATGGTACTCTTATGTTAACATTCAAGAATGTTCATACTCTTTGTAGTATGACTTGAGGAATCACACTAGCCTTCTAGGTAATGGACTATGTCCTAACCTTATACAGCCTACGTGATCAAATTTGATCCCAGCTAATATCATCAGTGCGATGATAATAAACCTCGATTACTCATGTATTGCCCATGGGGCTATGATTAAACATCCATTAGTGATGTATTGCCCTTGGGGCTATGATTAAACATTCATTAGTGATGTATTACCCTTGGGGCTATGATTAAACATCCATTAGTGATGTTTTACCTATGGGGCTATGATTAAACATCCATTTAGTGATGATTTGCCTTGAAGAATATTATATTGTCAAAAATGAAACGACAGCTGCGATTAATATAACCCCCTGTCCATATTCTATGTCCATTAGTGACAAGCCTTTGTGCCATATTTTATGTCCATTAGTGACAGGCCTATGTGCTATAGATTTTATGTCCTTCGTGACAAGCTTAAGAGCTGAATATAATTGTCTAATACGACAATGACAGTAGTGACATTACGATCCGCTGTCTAGTAATATATGGACTATGTCCAAAGCCTTTGATGGTCCTATTAAGACCTAGGTCAAATATAGATATGTTAAGCCTAAGAGTTGTGATATTATTCACACTAGTTTAGGCAATATATTGTTATATCCGATGTATAAAACCAATATCGTTGATATACCATGGCTAAGTGAAGTTTTATTGGTATATAGAACCAAAGCTCAAGATGGCTAACTCGGATGAGGCACAAAGTAGCCACCGGGATGTTAACTCTAGCAAAGCCGAAAACAGAGATATTGATAATGATAATTTTCAAGCGCGCATTGATGCGGCTGTCGTAAAGGCCATGGGAAAGGCCATAGAAGAGCTTAAAGAGTCGAGTGCTACTCGCTCTAGACCATTATCGAATACCCCATCCTCAGCTCGTAAGGAGAGCTCAGTTCACTCTTCGAATGTGAAGAGTGAACCAAAGAAAATAGATTTTGCTGATAGGTCCCGTTCTTTTAAAGATGGATGTACCTATAAGAATTTCGTATCCTGCAAGCCCCGAGACTTCATTGGGAGAAAGGAGCGGTAGACGCCTTGAAGTGGCTAGATGAGATGGAGACTATAGTAGATATCAACAGCTGTGCTGATAAGCATGTGGTCAAATGTATCATAGTCCTTTAAGGGCGATGCCCTAATCTGCTGGAAAGCCATGATCCAGTCTACAATTAAAGTACACCTGTATAATTTAGGATGGTCCAAGTTTGTGTACCTTGTTAAGGAAACTTACTGCCCACTTCATGAGGTGGAGATTTTAGAGACAGACTTTTTGTCTCTTTCAATGACCTAGATTGTCGAAAGTATGTTTCTGATAGGTTAGTTTCCTATCTGATCACCCCTGAAACCAAACGCATTGTGCGTTTTATCAATGGGTTAACACCTGAAATTAAGGGCATGGTAAAGGCTGCTCAGCCTAGTACCTATAGGTCCGCTGTTGACCTGTCCCTATCCCTCACCCTTGATCTAGTGAGGCAAAAGTCAGTTAAGTTTGAAACTGACAGGAAAAGAAAAAGAGAAGATGACAACTCCCAAAGGTTTAATAAGAAAAATAAAGGGAGGTTCGGGTTCAAAAGGAACCAAGACAAGTCGGCTGTGACGCCAACAAGCAAGACTTGCAACCGCAGGCACTGGGGACAGTGTAATTATGGTCCACAAGCCTAACCCTGTGGTATCTGTAAGAAAAAGGGGCATAAGACCCTTGAATGCAAGGATCTTAAGGATGCCATCTGTTATGTCTGTAATGAAAAGGGGTATATTAAAACTAACTACCCTAAGAATCTTAATAGTAATAATGCGAAGCCTGGAGAGGCCAAGAAGGGGAATGCTCGTGTCTTTTAGATGACTGCAAGAGAGGCTGTTATTGACAACAATGTCATAACATGTACATTCCTCATTAACGATATTTATGCTAGGGTTCTTTTCGATTCGGGTGAAGATAGATCTTTTGTTGATCGTAAGTTTAGTAAACTATTAAACTTGCCCATAAGAACTCTAGATAAAACTTATGAAATAGAACTTGCTGATGGAAGTTTAGAAACAGCATCTTCCATTCTTGATGGAGGTTTCATATCCATTAAGAATCATTCCATTCCTATCTCTCTTTTGCCAATGAAATTGGCGGGGTTCGATGTAGGTTTAGGCATGGATTGGTTATCTCGTAACCAAGCCCACATTGCCTACAATAAGAAACTCATCGAAATTAAAACCCCATCTGGTGAAATGATCACCATCCCTAGAGACTCACACTACGGATTTCCAGACAAGGTGTCGTTATTTAAGGCATCCAAGTGTTTGAGGAAAGGTTGTGTCATTTACATGGCACAAATTACTATTAATGAGCCTAAGCCAAATATTGAAGACCCACCAGTTATCTCGGAGTATTCCGATGTTTTCCTCGAGGAATTACCAGGCCTGCCTCCAGATAGGCAAGTGGAGTTTAGAATTGATATCATACCTAGATCAGCACCCGTAGCTAGGGACCCATATCGCCTAGCTCCAATAGAAATGAAGGAGTTGAGGACTCAATTAGATGAACTCTTAGAGAAAGGCTTTATACAGCCTAGTTCCTCGCCTTGGGGAGCTCCTATTCTCTTTGTTAAGAAGAAAGACGGTTCAATGCGGATGTGCATTGATTACATTGAGCTAAACAAGATAACAATCAAGAACCGTTATCCATTGCCCAGGATCGACAATTTATTCGACCAACTCCAAGGGGCTAGTTACTTTTCCAAGATTGATTTAAGATCTGGATATCATCAGCTGGAGGTTAGGAGTGAGGATGTCCCTAAGACTGCCTTCAGGACCCGATATGGTCATTATGAATTCCCGGTGATGCCTTTTGGGCTCACAAATGCACCTGCAACATTGATGGACCTCATGAATAGAGTCTGTAAACCGTATTTGGATAAGTTTGTCATTGTCTTCATAGACGAGATACTTATCTACTCTCGTAATCAAGCTAATCACGAGAAACATCTTTGGTGTATCTTAGAATTGCTAAGGCAAGAGAAACTTTATGCTAAGTTCTCTAAGTGTGAGTTTTGGCTTAGAGAAGTCCAATTCCTTGGACATAATGTAAGTGAGCGTGGTATCCAAGTGGATCCCGCCAAAATTAAGGCCATCATGAATTGGGAAGTACCCAAAACCCCATCGGAGATTCGTAGCTTCTTAGGATTGGCAGATTATTATAGGAGGTTCATTGAGAACTTTTCGAGGATAGCCACTCCTTTGACTACCTTAACCCGTAAGAATATTAAATTTAATTAGGGTCCAAAACAACAAGAATCCTTTGAGATTCTTAAACACAAGTTGAGCAATGCTCCTGTGTTATCTCTACTTAAGGGTATTGAAGAATTTGTAGTCTATTATGATGCAACACACTGGCATGGGTTGTGTGCTAATGCAAAAAGGCAAGGTAATTGCTTATGCATCACGACAGTTAAAAGTGCACGAAAGGAATTACACCACCCATGATTTGGAATTGGGTGCGGTTGTATTTGCATTAAAGCTGTGGAGACATTATTTATATTGCACAAAGTGTATTATATACACATACCATAAGAGTCTCCAGCACCTGTTCAATCAGAAAGAATTGAACATGCGACAACGCCGATGGATGGAAACACTTAATGATTATGATTGCGAAATTCGCTACCATCCCGGAAAGGCAAATGTCGTTGCAGATGCCTTAATTCACAAGGAACGGATTAAGCCTATAAGAATTAACGCAAAGAGCATTGAGGTCAGAAATAGTTTGAGTGAGAAGCTATTAGATGCGCAAAAGAAAGCCCTATTAGAGGCTAACATTCCTAATGAAGGATTAGGCGGAACTGTTGATCAGTTAGCGTCTGGGAAAGATGGAATCCTTAGATTTAATGAAGGATCTGGGTTCCAGTCTTTGGGGGACTTAGAGATTAAACCTCCAGGAAGCACATAACTCAAGATACTCAGTTCACCCAGGTGGTGACAAGATGTATCATGATCTAAAAAAAGAATTTTTGGTGGATGGGTTTGAAGAAATCCATAGCCACCTATGTAGCCAAATGTCTGACGTGTTCGCAAGTTAAGGCCGAATATCAGAAGCCGTCAGGACTTCTCCAACAATTGGAAATTCCCACTTGGAAATGGTAAATGGTAACTATGGACTTGATTACCATGTTACCTAAGACCAAACATGGTAATGACACGATTTGGGTTATAGTGGATAGGCTGACTAAGTCAACACATTTCTTGCCAATTAAGAAACGTATATTGGGTAAGTTGTATGTGGACAATATTGTGTCCCTACACGGTGTACCTGCATCTATTGTATTTGATAGAGATACTAGATACACATCTCACTTTTCGAAGAGTTTCCAACAATCTTTAGGCACAAGCTTAATTTTTGTACGGCTTACCATCCGCAGACTGATGGTCAAAGTAAGCGTACTATCCAAACATTGGAAGACATGCTTAGGGAATCTGTGATTGATTTAGATGGAAGTTGGGATGACCACTTACCCCTAATAGAATTCTCCTACAATAATAGTTATCATACGAGCATCAAGGCTTCTCCTTTTGAGGCCTTGTATGGGAGAAAGTGCCGAACACCCGTGTGCTGGGCAGAAGTTGGGGAAGCCCAACTATCAGGACCTGAGATCATCCTGGAAACCACGGATAAAATCGTGCAAATCCGTGATCGTCTTAAGGCGGTCAGGGATAGGCAGAAAAGCTATGCTGACAAGAGGCGTAAACCTCTTAAGTTCCAAGTAGGGGACAAAGTCATGTTGAAGGTATCACCCTGGAAGGGTGTGATGCACTTTGGAAAGAAGGGCAAGTTAAGCCCAAGATATATAGGACCATTTGAGATAATCGAATGTGTTGGCACTGTAGCGTATAAGCTCAGACTGCTAGAGGAGCTTAGTGGAATCCATGATGTATTCCACATATCTAACCTTAAGAAATGTCTAGCCGATGAATCACTAGCAATGTCGCACAAAGATGTGCAGATAGATGAAAACCTGAGGTTTGTTGAGAAACCAATTTCGATCGAGGATCGACAGGTTAAGAAGCTCCAAAGAAAAATGATACCTATAGTAAAGGTTAAGTGGGACGCCTTTAGAGGTCCCGAGTATACATGGGAGGTTGAGTCCACTATGCGACAAAAGTACCCCCATCTTTTTGAATAAAATCTCAGTGTCAACATGCTCAAATTGAGCCTCTGAGTGACGATCCGATGTCAACATGCCCAGCCTCTGAGTGACATCAGAGTCAACATGCTTATAGTGGGCCTCTGAGTGATCCTTTACGAAGTTCTAACTCTGATACGTGCCATTTGATGGACGAGAGGGTTCATTTCTATAACTATTTGAAATTTGGATAATGGAGGGATTAAAAGTGTCAACATGTTAATTTATACCTCTAAATGACCTTTTAACGAACCGAGAGCTCGACAATAACTAGGCATAATCCCGGGTACGCCAAATATTGGCTATAGAGGGTTAAATATGCAAAAAGAGTGTTTTAGGAGGTTTTAAGGGTGTTTAATAAGTTGAGGGGCTAAAAGTGACAAACTTCAAATCTGCCTATAGGGCGCTCACGGGGCGCGAGAGGCAAGCCATGTGCTTCTCTCGGGGCGGAGAGGCCTGTATCTACAGAAAGTTTGCTTGGCCTCCACACATATTGCCAAAAACCATTTGATTCGAAACCAGGGAATTGCAAACAGCTATGCCACATTTTAGGACACTGGTAAGCTCCCTTTTACACCCCTTAGCACCTGGCATCACCTCCTTCAAGCTCTCCAACTATAAATAGGTGCAAAGGTTCAACCTTTGAACTTACACCATTCTCATTTTCCACTCTATCTCCCTCCTCTGGAAGTTCCTAACTGAAAAGAGCATCCAACTTAGTTCTATTGCATTCTAGGAACCTCTTGTAAGTGTTCCTTCCTTGTGCATCTTCATTTATAGGCTTTTATAGCCAAAAGTCAAGCGTTTTACGGAAAACGCTTTGACTTTCGGTTAAGACCATTATGGTCCAGCCATTGTTCGTAACCAACATCGCTAAGTGATAGTAATAAGGTAGGTGTTAGTCCCTATAGAGGGCACCTCCTGAAGATCACGTTTGCTAGACCAATTGACGGGTCAAAGTTAAGTTATTAAAAAGTCAAACAGGCTTTTTTTTGGAAAAATCATAAATTGATCTTATATATGTTATGAAACCTGTTTTGACACTTAAACAAGTTGAAAATAATTATTAGGACATGTAAGAACATGTTCGACTTGTCAATTTCAGATCTAGGGTCGGTTCGCAACCGAAAGTCGCAAAGTTTGACTTCTGCTTTGACTTTCGATTCTGACCTGATTTAGATTAGTTAGATACTGATCTAAAGTTGCATTTGATCGTAATATAATGTAGCATAACCCTCTGAGGTTATATTACATGATCATAATCAGAATCTGAGTTTATGTGCAAGTTCCATGTCTTTTTTGACTAAAATGCCCTTTTTGCATAAAATAAGCTTTAAATGATAATGAACTTGAAAATGAGTTTCCTACTGATGTAGTATAATAGGTAGGATTATTTGGGATGTTAAACCAGATTATAAACTGAGTTTGCAAGCAGATCCTTGAATTATATCGATAAATGACGATTTAGCCATTGTGGCTCATAAATTAGTTTTAATCAAATCTTTTCAAGGTAAATTTTTATATAATGATATGTTATATTAAATAACATATCTAAGATATTTTAATCTGACCTTAGCATCAGTTTTCATTAAACATCGCATAAGACGTCATTTTACGACATAAAACGTCGTTTCGGCATAGTATGGTTTTAAACCATATTAATTAACAACGACTTGTTACCTACTGATTTTAAAACTTATTTTAAATATTTTTACAGTAGGTACATGTTATACACTCAGAACCCCAAATAATTTATAAACTATGTGTAAAATAACTAAAAGGCCCTTCGGTGCATAGTTTGGTCATAAAAGATAAATTACACATATAATTGATATCTTACTGATATTATATCATAAATAAGTTTGTTTTTCAGAGTACTTATAGTTATAACATTAAATTATATTCAAGTTCCTTTTATACAATATGAAATTACCAAAATGCCCTTATGAGGCATAATTTCATTTTAAAACCTTAACGGGCATATAAGTTGATATCCTACTGATATTACAATTAATTAAAGTATAATGGCATATAGAACTTGTCCATGACTTATCTGGTTACCTGATATCGTAATTATGCGTACGGTTAAGTATATGTAACTAGTTTACGAAAATTAACCAAAACGGGTTTAACCTTATCAGTTTAAACTCAATATCCAGAATGTTAATTGTTTACCCATGTTATACAAGTCCAAGTACTTGTTGGGTTAAACTACATTCTATCCGATCATCGTTTAATCAAGCGTCATACGTCGGTCTAAGTCTATGAGTTAAAAAAAGACCGTTAGTATTTAATTGGTTAGCTTATGCCATAATCAAGACTAGAGCCTTACGGTAAATGCTATCTGCACTTAGTTCAATTTGGATCTGACTCAGATATTAAATCTTGCATTTTAAATCAAGACTAGCTCAGGTAAATACTCTTGACTTATTTTCCCTATATGGGCTTGGGATACGGTAAATTATTACCGCTTGGTCAGAAATGGGATCAATCGAATGCCGGATTGTGGCTAGTAAATCCGCATATTCTGTTTTAATCAGTTTTGTTTGATAACTTAAACATCTGGGTTAAATTACCGTGTCCTGGATATCCTCGGCACATTACATTAGTTAATGGCCACGACCTTAGCGCGAGGTGTAGGCATACATGTGACAGACGCTCAAATGCAAATTACCTAAGACATTAGGGATAACTCCTCTATGAGTTCTAAGTGGTGTGTATTTAATCATGTCTCGGTCTCTGTACTAGGCTCTGTATTATGGACACATATGTGAATATGTTAACAAGGTTACAAAGTAACTTTTCCAAGTTATAAAAGATTTGTGCCTTGTGCACTTAAATCTAATTTCTAAAATGTTTTCAAAATGAGTCAGTCGGGTGTATTTACAGCGAAAGCTGACGTATTTTCAAAAGACTAAGATTGCAGGTAAAATACGAAATAGGTCGGAAGCTGCTCGGTAGTGAAATAAGAGGATCTTGCAAATCCTTAGATCTTCCCTAAAGTCTGTTTTATATTCTTTCTTTGTACATTTTATGATCCGCCTGTGGATCTTCTATTACGAGACTGTATATTATTTTGTATTTCGAATATTTGGTTTGTAATAGTAATTTTTGATTTTAGGGGGAGAAATGTTGTAGAAAATACGAAAACATCAAATAATGTAAAAATGTACAAAAACATGAAAAAGACCGAAAGAGTTTTCGTGTGAATAGAGGAAATGATAGTACATCAGTGGGCTATTGTAACACCTCGTAAAATCTTGTCCAATAATATAGTGACACGTGTCGTATTTTTTATATAAGTATATTAAAGATTAATAAGGACTAAAGATGTCAACATGTATAAACTGACCCTCTGAGTGACCATTATTATCAACATGCTTAAATCAAGCCTCTGAGTGACTATTAGTGTCAACATGCTTAAATCGAGCCTCTGAGTGACCATAAATGTCAATATGCTTAAACTTAGTCTCTGAGTGACCATTAGTGCCAACATGCTTAGCCTTTGAGTGACTACCAGAGTCAACATGCTTATACTGAGCCTCTGAGTGATCCTTTATGAAGTCCTAACTCTCATATGAGCCACTTGTTGGACGAGAGGGATTAATTCTGTAAATATGTAAAAGTTGGACAATGGAGGGTTTAAAAGTGTCAACATTTACTTTATACCTCTGAGTAACCTTTTAACAAACCGAGAGCTTGACAATGTTCGGGCATACTCCCGGGTATGCCGAATGTTGGTTACGGAGGGTTAATTATGTTTATAAAGGTGTTTTAGGGGTTTTATAAGTTGAGGGGCTAAATGTGACAAAGTTTGAAAGTTCCCATGAGGCGCTCGCGGGGTGCGAGAGACACTGGCCAAGTCTCTCGCGGCCCGAAAGAGGCCTGTATCTGCAGAAAAATTGCTTGGCCTCCACATATGTTGCCAAAAACCATTTGATTCGGAACTAGGGACTTCCAAACTGCTATGCCACGTTTTAAGACACTCGTAAGCTCCCTCTAACACTCCGTAACACCTGGCATCACCTCCTTCAAGCTCTCCAACTATAAATAGGTGCCAAGGTTCACTACTTGAACTTACACCTTTCTCATTCTTCACTCTATCTCCCTCCTCTGGAAGTTCCTAACTGAAAGGAGCATCCAACTTAGTTCTATTTCATCCTAGGAATCACTTGTAAATGTTCCTTTCTCTTGCATTTTCGTTTATAGGCTTTTATAGCCAAAAGTCAAGCGTTTTACGGAAAACGCCTTGACTTTAGGTTAAGACCATTATGGTCCAGCCATTGTTTGTAATGAGCATGGCTAAGTGATCGTAATAAGGTAGGTGTTAATCCCTATGAAGGGCACCTCCTAAAGATCACGTTTGCTAGACCAATTGACGGGTCAAAGTTTTAATATTAAAAAGTCAAACATGCCATTTTTCGGAAATATTATAATCTGAGTTTATATATGTTATGAAACATGTTTTGACACTTAAACAATTTGGTAATAATTATTAGAGCATTTTCGGCTCATCAATTTCAGTTCTAGGGTCGGTTTGCAACCGAAAGTCGTAAAGTTTGACTTCTGCTTTGGCTTTCGATTCTGACCAGATTTAGATTAATTAGCTACTGATCTAAGGTTGCATTATGATCATAATATGATGTAGCATAACCCCCTGAGGTTATATTACATGTTCATAATCAGAATATGAGTTTATGCACGAGTTCTATAATTATGCCATTTTGACAAAAATGCCCTTTTTACATAAAATAAGGTTTAAACAATAATGAACTTGAAAATGAACTACCAACTAATGTAATATCATAAGTTGGATTATTTGGGATGTCAAATCAGATTGTATACTGAGTTTACGTACAAGTTCTTGTATTATGTCGATAAATAACCATAACGACCTTGTGGCACATAAAACGGTTTTAATCATACCTTTTCATAACAAATCTTTTACCTAGTGATATGTTATATTAAATAACATATCTAAAGCAATTAAAATTGATCTTAACATCGTTTTTACTAAACTTCTCACTAATCATCATTTTACGACATAAACGCCGTTTCGGCGCATAGTATGGTTTTAAACCATATTTATCAACCAAGACTTGTTACCTACTGATTTTAAAACTTATTTAAAATATTTTTATATTAGGTATATGATATAAACTCAGAATCCCAAATAAATTATCATACTATGTGTAAAATGACCAAAATACCCCTTCGGTGCATAGTTTGGTCATAAATGATAAATTACACATAAAAACATTATCCTACTGACAATAGAAATTAATTAGTTTTCCAAAATACTTATGATTATAACATTACAAAACACTCAAGTTCCTTTTAAATGGTATATAATTACCAAAACACCCTTATGAGGCATAGTTTCATTTTAAAACCTTAACGGGCATGTAAGTTGGTATCTTACTGATATTACAACTTATTTAATATATAATGGCATATCGAACTTGTCCATGACTTATCCGGTTAACCGATATGGCTTATATGCACACGGTTAAGTATATGTAACTAGTTTACAGAAATTAACCGAAATGGGTTTAACCTTGTCATTTAAGTCTCAAAATCCAGAATTTTTATGGTGTACCCATATTATGCAAGTCATAGTACTTGTTGGGTTTAAACTACATTATATCCGGTCATCGCTTAATCTAACGTATTTTACCGTTATTGATCCCCTACGCTAGTCGGTCTAATCTATGACTTAATTAAGACCGTTAGCAGTTAATTGGTTAGCTTATGCCATATCTAGACTAGAGCCTTCCGGTAAATGCTATCTACACTTAGTTCATTTTGGATATGGCTGAGATATTAAATCTTGCATGATAAAATCAAGACTAGCTCAGGTAAATACTCTCGATTTATTTTCCCTATACGAGCTTGGGTTATGGTAAATTATTTCCGCTTGGTCGGAGTAGGATTAATCGAATGCTGGATGGTGGCTAGTAAATCTGCATATTCTGTTTTAATAAGTTTTATATGATAACTTAAACATATGGGGTTAAGGACCGTGTCCATGATATCCTCGGCTCATTACATTAGTTAATGGCCACGATCTAAGCACGGGGTGTAGGCATACACCTAATAGATGCTCATGCTAAATCATTTTTACCCAACTATTGGGGATAACTTCTTCGTGAGTTCATAAGTGGTGTGTACGTTAATCATGTCTCGGTATTCGTGCTGGGCCATGTATGTATGGACAAACATGTGAATCTGTTAACAAGGTTACAAGGCTGACTTTCCCAAGTTATGAAAGGTTTTTGTGCCATGTGCACTTAAAACCATTTTTAAATGTTTTCCAAAATGGGTCAGTTGGATGTATTTACCAGCGAAAGCTGACGCATTTTCAAAAGACTAAGCTTGCAGGTACAATACGAAATAGGCTGGGAGCTGCTCGGTAGTGATATAAGAGGATCTTGCAAATCCTTAGATCTGCCCAAGTCTGTTATACATTTTTGTACATTTTACGATCCACCTGTAGATCTTCTATTACAAGCCGTATGTATATTATTTTTCGTACTTTGAACATTTGCTTTGTAATAGTAATTTAACTCCAAGACTTCCATTGTGCTATGTTTAATTGACTATGATGATATCAACTTATGTCACGATATTCCCCACCTTGGCCCATTGGTGTTTGGTTGTAGAATACGTGGTGTGACAGGTTGGTATAAGAGCCAAGGTTTGAGAGAATTAAACACTAGCCTTCTTGTGTTTAATCTGAAACTTACACAAAAGCACATTCCTTAGACTTTTGAGTCTAGGCTTTGACCTAACATTACTCATCTCATATTAAGACATTAGTATTGTTTTTTACTTGATTTTTAGTAGGAAAACGCCGCCAAGAGTACGAGGATGAGGTAAAGGACCAATGAGGGGAGGACTATCTTGACACATCCCTTCACAACCCCATCACTCGAATCCTTATGAGGATTCGAGGGATTCCTGGCCGCTATCAAGACATTCACCTACTCACACCCAAAACTCGTACCACTCATATCATTCGCACCAATCACACCACTCTCATCAGTTTCATTATTCATATCATGATGAGTTTAACCCAAACCACTACTTCAACACACCCCCAGCTGATCAAAATCAGTAGGATCAACCCAATCCCATGGATGAGGACTCTGATCCAGAAATGCCGTCATCAGGATCACACGCACATCCCATCGAAATATCTAGCGATTCAAACTCTTATGCCAGATCGCCATATCAAGGTCCTAATGAATGGGACCAATATTAGAACCAATTCACTTTTGCTAACACTCCTTCCCACCACTCCCCAACACCTCCTGCACAAGAAGATGTTCACATGGAACCGGTGGAACAACCTCAACCACCACCTGAGCCGCCAAGGAGGAAACGTGGAGCACTTATGTCAGTACGTGCAGGTTAACTGTCGAGTTCGCTGCCATTGTTACCCAAAACTTACCTTACCATTCATGAGGACCCACAAATGGGTGGACCCTCCAATGCTTCACCTGTGGTAGAACCGACACCATCACCAGTGGTTCAACCACCACCAACAGGTTATAAAAACCCTATCCCTACATATTCGGATACATCTAGATATGATCCTTTTAACCCGTCTACGCCGGTAAATTACCAGGCATTATCGCATGACCCCTATATGCAAGCGGTATGCATAACGCACTTTACCTATCTCCTTTCCCACCTGCTTATCCACCTACTGGATATCCAAGTTATGGGTACCAGTATCCTGTTATGCCATAACCACAACCACAACCTCCGCCGCGACTTGAGGCCATAAATGAGGCCTTAGAATGAATGAAGGAAATGCAACAACAAGCGGAGAAGACAGAGAAGAAGACGAATAAGTTCTTCAAGAAGCTCTCCAAGTTGGTTAAGGGAAAGAAGGACGAGTGAAGTCTCTTCTAATAATATATGTTAGTCCCTGTGAGGACTACGTGGCAAGTTATTTCTTTTTAGTCATTGTATGGACAGTTTGTTTCATTTATTTATTTCTAGTATTGTAATTTCTTATTGTCATTTAATGAAATATTTTGGATATTATTATATATATATATAATACGTATTCATCCTCTTCAAGTGAACGTCTCGATTTTACTCGAAATTTAAGTTCTGCTATATAATTCCAAAAAGGTCTTAATGGTTTTGATTAGCCAAGTGGCACAGACCACATTAATTGGCCAACTTATAATTGATAGTTAAGGATGAATAGCCTTCTATCATGATAGTTAAGGAGAGTTATCCTTCTATCCAGAGGTGGTGGACTATGTTCAAGCCTCCAAGTCGTTAAGGTCAATGCGACCGTGACTATTAATCAACCTTTAAGATACTCGTATGTTAACATTCAGGATTGTTCATACTCCTGGTAGTGTGACTTGAGGAACCACACTAACCATCTAGGTTATGGACTACGTCCTAAAACCTATTATATAGCCTATGTGATCAATATGATCCTGGCTAATATCATCAATGCAATGATAATTGACATCCATTAGTGATGTAGTGCCTACGGGCCATGATTAAACACCCATTAGTGATGAACCGCCTTTGAGCAATATTATATTGTCAATTAAGACAATGACAGTTGTGATTAATATAACCCCCTGTCCAAATTTATGTCCATTCGTGACATGCCAATGTGCCGTATTTTATGTCCATTAGTGACAGGCCAATGTGCCATATTTTTTATGTCCATTAGTGACAGGCCAATGTGCCATATTTTATGTCCATTAGTGACAGGCCAAAGTGCCATTTTTTTATGTTAATTAGTGACAGGCCAATGTGCCATATTTTAATGTCCTTCGTGACAAGCCTATGAGCTATTTATAATTGTCTAATGACAATGACAGTTGTGACATTACAATCCACTGTCTAATGTATATGAACTATGTCTAGATTATAATTTGCCTTTGATGGTCCTTTTGAGACCTAGGCCAAATATAGATAACATTCATAGAAATGTTAAGCCTAAGAGTTGTGATTATATTCACACTAGTTTGATTAGGCGATGGATTTATATATCCAATTTTTTTAAAGCCAAATATGGTTATTAGTACCATGGCTAAGAAAAGTTTAATTTGGTGTTTAGAACCAAACCTTCAAGAATGGCTAACTCGGATGAGGCGCAAAGTAGCCACATAGAGATTAACTTTAACAACGCAGAATACGTAGCCATTAATAATGATGATTTCCAAGCTCGCATAGACGCAACGGTTGGAAAGGCCATGGAGATATTTAAAGAATTGAGCACTACTCGCTCCAAACCCTTATCAATTCCACCAACCTCAGCTCGTAAGGAGAGCTCTGTTCACTCTTCATATGCGAAGAGTGAACAAAGAAATTAGAATTTAAAGATAGGTCTCGTTCTTCTAAAGACTGATATACCTACAAATACTTCGTCTCCTGTAAGCCCCGAGATTTCAATGGAGAAAAGGGAGCAGTAGAAGCCTTGAAATGGCTTAATGAAATGGAGACAATAGTGGATATCAGCGATTGTGCTGATAAGGATGTAGTAAAGTATGTATCACAGTCCTTCAAGGGTGATGCCTTGATTTGGTGGAAGGCAATGGTCCAATCAACGGGTAAGGTACACCTATACAACTTGGGATTGTAACACCTCGTTTTTTCATATTTTCCTTAATTAGAAAGTGTAATTGTATTTCTATTTATGGAAACTTGTATTCGTATCACAGTCGTATTTCATTTCCCAATCTTATAATACGATACTTTGATCGTAATAAAAGTCATACCTGATACATACTTGTCTTACATTCATTTAATTGTTAAATTCGTGCAAATACTCATACATTCATACTTGATACCTAAAATCTCAAGTTTTACCATTAAATGGAAGATCTCATATTTTACCATGAAATGGAAGATAAACTAAGTTGAAGGACTAAAAATAGCATAATCGGAGAAAGTGGTTTCTTGCCTATGGATTGGTCCATTTTGTGCTTGTTGCATTAAATGCACCCAACTAACAACTCCCCTAACCCCATCTATAAATACCCACCTCCTCCGACTCTCATTTCACACCTCAAACACTTCTTCTCTTCTCTCTAAAGCTCTAAAACTCTCTCTATCTAAAGGTTCAAGGCTTTCAAAAGATAGCTTGGTGTTCCTCCAACCCTCCAAACCCTTCGTGAACTAAAACTTGCAAGACCGTGAGTACACTCAAACACCCTTTTTATGCTTTACACTTTTGGGTGCAATATGTTAACCTATAAAAATAAACGCAATCACACTTATACTTTTATGCAACGACACAAACAATCCATCATACATGCTATAGTTACGTGATACACAATTTGTATACTTGGAACATTCTTATGTGATGCTATCTGTCATTAACTACGTACGAGCCTCCCCTTAACATGTATAGCGCTATGTATAGCGCTATAGGAGTAACGCATCGCCCGTATTCTTGAGGTCATGTTAAGTTTATTCTATTTTGCGGTGACATGCGAGGGTTGACTTATAGATCGCATGCCATGTTTACATTAATCTAGTATGCTAGCTTAACATGTGGATTCGTTTAAATCTTTTCATACTTATGCTATATCAAAGTTGTGTACCGCCAATACTTTTGTATTGAACTATACTTTTAACATGTTAAAGGTTGATGATGATGCTTATGACAAATCTAGTAGGGACGACACAGAAACGCACCTAGAATGTTAGGCTTTCATGTTGTAATTTTGTTGAAGTTATTGTATTTTGATTATCGTTTTAATTGACGATTTGATATATGAAATGAACAAGTTTTGATTTAAATATTGTCGCAAATAGTGTTATGATGCATTGAGCAATCTATTTCGTCTCACTCCGATGTTTCCGCCATTGGTTGGGGTGTGACAGGGATGGTTATAGTTTGTTGACCTAGTCAAGGAGACTTATTGCCCACCTCATTAGGTGGAGAAGATAGAGTCAGATTTTTTGACTCTCACAATGAAAAATCTAGACTGTCAAAAGTATGTTTCTAACTTCAACTCCTTGTCTAGATTAGTTTCCTTTCTAATCACCCCTAAACACAAACGCATTGCGCGTTTCATTAATGGGTTAACGCCCGAGATCAAAGGCATGGTAAAGGCTGCTCAGCCTAGTACCTATAGGTCTGTTGTTGATCTATCTCTCTCTCTCACCCAAGATTTAGTAAGGCAAAGGTCAGTTAGGACTGAAACTGACGAAAAAAGGAAACGGAAGGATGATAACTCCCCAAGGTTCAAGAAGAAAGGAAATTTTGGGTTCAAGAAGAACCAACACAAGTCTGATGATAGACCTCTATGCAAGACCTGTAATCGCAAGCATTGGGGGCAATGCAATACTGACCCACATATTAAGCCCTATGGTATTTGCAAAAGAAAAAGGGCATAAGACCTACGAGTGCAAAAATCTTAAAGATGCCGTCTGTTACGGTTGTAATGAGAAAGGGCATATTAAGCCTAATTACCCTAAGAACCGCAAAGGTAATGATGCAAAGCTTGGAGAGGCTAAGAAAGGTGTTCGTGCCTTTCAGATGAATGCTAGAGAGGCTATTAATGACAACAACGTCATAATAGGTACATTCCTCATTAATGATGTATATGCTAGAGTACTTTTTGATTTAGGTGCAGATTAGTCTTTTGTAGACCATAACTTTAGCAAACTATTAAACTTATCCATAAGAACTCTAGACATAACTTATGAGGTAGAACTTGCTGATGGAACTTTAGAAACAGCATCTTCCATTCTTGATGGATGTTCTATATCCATTAAGAATCATTCTATTCCTATCTCTCTTCTACCAATGAAATTGGCGGGGTTCGATGTAGTCTTAGGTATGGATTGCTTATCTCATAACCAAGCCCGCATCGCCTGTGATAAGAAACTCATCGAGGTTAAAACCCCATTTGGTGAAATGATCACCATCTTGGAGATTCACACTATGGATTGCTAACAAGATATCATATTCAAGGCATCTAAGTGTTTTGGGAAAAGTTGTGTCATTTACCTGGCACAAGTAACTATCAACGAGCCTAAGCCAAATATTGAAGACCTTCCAATCATCTCAAAATATTCCGTGTCTTTCCTGAAGAATTACCCTGTCTACCTCCAGATAGGCGAGTGGAGTTCAGGATTGATATCCTACCAGGATCAACACCTGTTGCTAGAGCTCCATATCGGTTAGCACTGACGGAAATGAAGGAATTGAGAATTGAATTAGATGAACTTTTAGAGAAAGGTTTCATACAACCTAGTTCCTCACCTTGGGGAGCTCCTATTCTTTTTGTTATGAAGAAGGACGGTTCATTGCGGATGTGCATTGATTACTGTGAGCTGAACAAGATAACAATCAAAAACCGTTATCCTCTGCCCAGGATCGATGATTTGTTTGATCAACTTCAACGAGCTAGTTATTTTTATAAGATTGATCTAAGAACGGGATATCATCAACTGAAGGTTAGAAATGAGGATGTTCCCAAGACTGCCTTCAAGACCCGATATGCTCATTTTGAATTCCTAGTGATGCCTTTTGGGCTCACAAATGCACCTGCCACATTTATGGATCTCATGAATAGAGTCTGCAAGCCATATTTAGATAAGTTTGTCATTGTCTTCATAGATGACATACTTATCTACTCTCGTAATCAAGTTGATCACGAGAAACATCTTCGGTGTATCTTAGACCTACTAAGACAAGAGAAGCTTTATGCTAAATTCTCTATGTGCGAATTTTGGCTTAGAAAAGTCCAATTTCTTGGACATGTTGTAAGTGAGCGTGGTATCCAAATGGATTCCGCCAAGATAGAAGCCATAATGAATTAGGAAGTACCCAAAACTCCATCAGAGATTCGTAGCTTCTTAGGATTGGCTTGTTGTTATAGGAGGTTCATTGAAAACTTTTCGAGGATAGCCACTCCTTTAACTACCTTGACCCATAAGAATGTCAAGTTTGACTGGGGTCCAAATCAACAAGAATCTTTTGAGGTTTTAAAGCATAAGTTTAGTAACGCTCCTGTGTTATCTCTACCTGAGGGTATTGAGGATTTTGTAGTTTATTGTGATGCCTCGCAGACTAGCATCGGCTATGTACTAATGCAAAAAGGTAAAGTGATTGCTTATGCATCTTAACAATTAAAGGTGCACGAAAGGAATTACACCACCCATGACTTAAAATTGGGTGTTGTTGTATTTTCACTTAAATTACATAGACATACTTATATGGCACAAAGTCTATTTGTTCAATCAAAAGGATTTGACCGTAAGATACACTGACCATAAGAGTCTCCAGCATTTGTTTAATCAAAAGGATTTGAACATGCAACGTCGTTGGATGGAAACACTTAATGATTATGATTGCGAAATTCGCTATCATCCCGGCAAGGCAAAAGTCGTTGCTGACACCTTAAGTCGTAAGGAAAGGGTTAAGCCCATTAGGATTAATGGTAAGAACATTGAGCTCAGAAATAGCTTGAATGAAAAGCTACTAGACATTTAAAAGCAAGCCCTGTTAGAGGCTAATATTCCTAATGAGGGAATAGGCGGAACTGTTGATCAGTTAATGCCTGGAAAAGATGGAATCCTTAGATTTCATGGAAGAATCTGGGTTACAATCTTTGGAGGACTTAGAGATCTAATCCTCCAGGAAGCGCATAATACGAGATAATCAGTTCACCCAGGTGGTGACAAGATGTATCAAGATCTAAGAAGAAATTATTGGTGGATGGGTTTGAAGAAATCCATAGCCACTTATGTAGCTAAGTGTCTGACGTGTTCGCAAGTTAAAACTGAACATCAGAAACCGTCAGGACTTCTACAACAACTTGAGATTCCCAATTGGAAATGGGAAATGGTAACAATGGACTTGATTACCAAGTTGCCTAAGACTAAATGTTCTAATGACACGATTTGGGTCATTCTAGATAGACTGATTAAGTCAGTGCACTTCTTGGCAATTAAAGAGACTTATAATTCTGACAAATTGGCTAAGTTGTACGTGGACAAGATTGTGTCCCTACATGGTGTGGTGGTATCTATTGTATCTGATGGAGATACTACATATACATCTCACTTTTGGAAAAGTTTCCAACAATCTTTAGGAACAAGATTAAACTTTAGTACGGCTTACCACCTGCAGACTGATGGTCAAAGCAAGCGTACTATTCAAACCTTGGAAGACATGCTTAGAGCATGTGTGATTGATTTAGGTGGAAGTTGGAATGACCACTTACCCCTAATAGAATTCTCCTACAATAATAGTTATCATACGAGCATCAAGGCACCTCCTTATGAGGCCTTATATGGGAGAAAATGTCGAACGCCTGTGTAATGGGCAAAAGTTAGGGAAACTCAACTATCAGGACCGGAGATTGTCCTGGAGACCATGGATAAGATTGTGCAAATCCATGATAGACTCAAAGCTGCCCTAGATAGGTAGAAGAGCTATGCTGACAAGAGGCGTAAACCTCTTAAGTTCCAAGTAGGGGACAAAGTCATGATAAAAGTATCACCTTGGAAAGGTGTAATGAGATTTGGAAAGAAGGGCAAGTTAAGCCCAAGATATATAGTACCATTCAAGATAATCGAATGTGTCGGCACTATAGCTTATAAGCTCAAGCTGCTAGAGGAGCTTAGTGGGACTCATGATGTGTTCCACATCTGTAATCTTAAGAAATGTCTAGCTAATGAGTCGCTAGCAATGTCACATCATGATGTGCAAATTGATGAAAACCTGAGGTTCGTTGAGAAACTGGTTTCGATCGAGGATCGACGGGTTAAGAAGCTCTGAAAAAAAGATACCTATAGTAAAGGTTAAATGGGATGCCCTACGAGGCCCCAAGTATACATGGGAGGTTAAGTCCACTATGCGACAAAAATACCCCCATCTTTTTGAATAAAATCTCGAGGTCGAGATTTCTTTTAAGGGGGTGAGGATGTAACACCTCGTAAAATCGTGTCCAATACTATAGTGACATGTATCGTATTTTTTTATATAATTCTATTAAAGACTAATAAGGACTAAAGGTGTTAACATGCTCAAACTAAGCCTCTGAGTGACCCTCTGATGTCAACATGCATAAATAGAGCCTCTGAGTGACCATTAGTGTCAACATGCTTAATCAAGCCTCTGAGTGACCATTAGTGTCAGCATGCTTAAATAGAGCCTCTAAGTGACCATTAGTGTCAACATGCTTTAACTTAGCCTCTGAGTGACCATTGGTGTCAACATGCTTAGCCTCTGAGTGACTACCAAAGTCAACATGCTTATACTGAGCCTCTAAGTAATCCATAAATATGTAAAAGTTGGACAATGGAGGGGAGAAAGTGTCAACATGTTACTTTATACCTCTGAGTAACCTTTTAACAAACCGTGAGCTTGATAATGTTCGGGCATACTCCCGGATACGCCAAATGTTGGTTACGGAGGGTTAATTATGTTTACAAAAGTGTTTTAGGGGTTTTATAAGTTCAGGGGCTAAATGTGACCAAGTTTGAAAGTTCCCATGAGGCGCGAGAGACACTGGCCAAGTCTCTCGCGGCCCGCCAGAGGCCTGTATCTATAGAAAAATTGCTTGGCCTCCACACATGTTGCCAAAAACCATTTGATTCGAAACCTGGTACTTCCAAACTACTATGACACGTTTTAGGACACTTGTAAGCTCCCTCTAACACTCCCTAACACCTGGCATCACCTCCTTCATGCTCTCCAACTATAAATAGATGCCAAGGTTTACCACTTGAACTTGCACCTTTCTCATTCTTCACTCTATCTCCCTCATCAAGAAGTTCCTAACTAAAAGGGGCATCCAACTTAGTTCTATTTCATCCTAGAATCACTTGTAAATGTTCCTTTCTGTTTTTTATAGGCTTTTATAGCCAAAAGTCAAGCGTTTTACGGAAAACGCCTTGACTTTCGGTTAAGACCATTATGGTCCAGCCATTATTCGTAATGAACATGGCTAAGTGATCGTAATAAGGTAGGTCTTAATCCCTATGAAGGGCACCTCCTAAGGATCACGTTTGCTAGACCAATTAACGGGTCAAAGTTTTAATATTAAAAAGTCAAACATGCTTATACTGAGCCTCTTAGTGACCATTAGTGTCAACATGCTTAGCGTTTGAGTGACTACTAGAGTTAACATGCTTATACTGAGCCTCTGAGTGTTCCTTTATGAAGTCCTAACTCTCATATGAGCCACTTGTTGGACGAGAGGGATTAATTCTGTAAATATGTAAAAGTTGGACAATGGAGGGTTTAAAAGTGTCAACATGTTACTTTATGCCTCTGAGTAACCTTTTAACAAACCAAGAGCTTGACAATGTTCGGGCATACTCCCGGGTACGCCGAATGTTGGTTTCGGAGGGTTAATTATGTTTATAAAGGCGTTTAGGGGTTTTATAAGTTGAGGGGCTAAATGTGACAAAGTTTGAAGTTCCCATGAGGCGCTCGCGGGGTGCGAGAGACACTGGCCAAGTCTCTCGCGGCCCGCCAGAAGCTTGTATCTGCAGAACAATTGCTTGGCCTTCACACATGTTGCCAAAAACCATTTGATTCGGAACTAGGGACTTCCAAACTTCTATGCCACGTTTTAGGACACTTGTAAGCTCCCTTTAACACTCCCTGACACCTTGCATCACCTCCTTCAAGCTCTCCAACTATAAATAGGTACTAAGGTTCACCACTTGAACTTACACCTTTCTCATTCTTCACTCTATCTCCCTCCTCTGGAAGTTCCTAACTGAAAGGAGCATACAACTTAGTTCTATTTCATCCTAGGAATCACTTGTAAGTGTTCCTTTCTCTTGCATTTTCGTTTATAGGCTTTTATAGCCAAAAGTCAAGCGTTTTACGGAAAACGCCTTGACTTTAGGTTAAGACCATTATGGTCCAGCCATTGTTCATAATGAGCATGGCTAAGTGATGGTAATAAGGTAGGTGTTAATCCCTATGAAGGGCACCTCCTAAAGATCATGTTTGCTAGACCAATTGACGGGTCAAAGTTTTAATATTAAAAAGTCAAACATGACATTTTTCGGAAATATTATAATATGAGTTTATATATGTTATGAAACATGTTTTGACACTTAAACAATTTGGTAATGATTATTAGAGCATGTTCGGCTCGTCAATTTCAGTTCTAGGGTCGGTTCGCAACCGAAAGTCGTAAAGTTTGACTTCTGCTTTGACTTTAGATTCTGACCCGATTTAGATTAATTAGCTACTGATCTAAGGTTGCATTATGATCGTAATATGATGTAGCATAACCCCTGAGGTTATATTACATGATCATAATCAGAATATGAGTTTACGCACAAGTTCCATAATTATGCCATTTTAACAAAAATGCCCTTTTTACATAAAATAAGGTTTAAACAATAATGAACTTGAAAATGAACTACCTACTGATGTAATATCATAAGTAGAATTATTTGGGATATCAAATCAGATTGTATACTGAGTTTACATACAAGTTCTTGTATTATGTCGATAAATGACGATAATGCCCTTGTGGCACATAAAACGGTTTTAATCATACCTTTTCATAACAAATTTTTATCTACTGATATTTTATATTAAATAACATATCTAAAACAATTAAACTTGATCTTAACGTCAGTTTTTACTAAACTTCTCACTAATCATCATTTTACGACATAAACGCCGTTTCAGCGCATAGTATGGTTTTAAACCATATTTATCAACCAAGACTTGTTACCTACTGATTTTAAAACTTATTTAAAATATTTTTATAGTAGGTATATGATATAAACTCAGAATCCCAAATAAATAATCATACTATGTGTAAAATGACCAAAATGCCCTTCGGTGCATTGTTTGGTCATAAATGATAAATTATACATAAAATCATTATCCTACTGACATTATAAATTAATTAGTTTTCCAAAATACTTATGATTATAACATTACAAAACACTCAAGTTCCTTTTTAATGGTATATAATTACCAAAACGCCCTTATGAGGCATAGATTCATTTTAAAACCTTAACGGGCATGTAAGTTGGTATCTTACTGATATTACAACTTATTTGATATATAATGGCATATAGAACTTGTGCATGACTTATCCGGTTACCTGATATCGCTTATATGCGCATGGTTAAGTATATGTAACTAGTTTACAGAAATTAACCAAAACGGGTTAACCTTGTCATTTAAGTCTCAAAATCCAGAATGTTTATGGTTTACCCATATTATGCAAGTCATATTACTTTTTAGGTTTGAACTACATTATATCCGGCCATCGCTTAATCTAGCGTATTTTACCGTTAATGATCCCGTACGCAGTCAGTCTAAGTCTATGACTTAATTAAGACCATTAGCATTTAAGTGGTTAGCTTATGCCATAATCCAGACTAGAGCCTTCTGGTAAATGCTATCTACATTTAGTTCATTTTAGATACGGCTGAGATATTAAATCTTGCATTTTTAATCAAGACTAGCTCAGGTAAATACTCTCGACTTGTTTTCCCTATACGGGCTTGGGTTACGGTAAATTATTACCGCTTGCTCGGAAATGGGATCAATTGAATGCCGGACTGTGGCTAGTAAATCCGCATATTCCATTTTAATCAGTTTTGTTTGATAACTTAAACATCGGGTGTTAACGACCGTGTCCTGGATATCCTTGGCTCATTACATAGTTAATGGCCACGACCTAAGCGCGGGGTGTAGGCATACACCTGACAGATGCTCATGCTAAATCATTTTTACCCAATTGTTGGGGATAACTCCTTCGTGAGTTCATAAGTAGTGTGTACGTTAATCATGTTTCGGTCTTCATACTGGGCCTGTATGTATGGACAAACATGTGAATCTGTTAACAAGGTTACAAGGCTGACTTTTCCAAGTTATGAAAGATTTTTGTGTCATGTGCACTTAAAACCATTTTCAAATGTTTTCAATATGGGTCAGTTGGGTGTATTTACCAACTAAAGCTGACGTATTTTAAAAAGACTAAGCTTGCAGGTACAATACGAAATAGGCTGGGAGCTTCTCGGTGGTGATATAAGAGGATCTTGCAAATCCTTAGATTTGCCCATGTCTGTTATACATTTTTGTACATTTTACGATTTGCCCGTGGATCTTTTATTACAAGCCGTCTGTATATTATTTTTCGTACTTTGAACATTTGCTTTGTAATAGTAATTTAACCCCAAGACTTCCGCTGTGCTATGTTTAATTAACTATGATGATATCAACTTATGTCATTCCCCACCCGGGCCCCCCGGTGTTTGGTTGTATAATACGGGGTGTTACAACTATTAGAGTATGCTAAAGAAATGTATTATCAAAAAGTTTAA
The DNA here is from genome assembly GCA_947069175.1 of Scalesia atractyloides. Taxonomy (NCBI): domain Eukaryota; kingdom Viridiplantae; phylum Streptophyta; class Magnoliopsida; order Asterales; family Asteraceae; genus Scalesia; species Scalesia atractyloides. Next base: position 9,094,400 of record CAMTDV010000028.1, on the reverse strand, counting down.
ACAGGTGTCACTGATGATGTGCCAGTGGGCTTTGCACATTCAGTAGAATGTTTCTGAGATATAAACATAAAAGTATAACTTCTTGATTAGTGGATTAACATCTCTCAGATATATGGACTTAGTACACCGAAATTTCGTTTGAGAGATTGCCAGATTCTAAGATACTAGGTCTTTATAGATAATTGATATCTAGGTATTATACAAGTTCTTTTGATTTTGCGTCAGCAATGGCCTAGAACTTGTAGAATACTTTTTCTTTAAAAACCCAAAACTGCAGCAATTATAAGTATCGAACGATCCAACAATTGCAGTAACATGTTCCAAATTGGAACACTACTTTTAAGATGAGCCTTCATATCTTTGTTGGTACGGTGGTACTAAACTTAGCTCTCAAGGTCTCGCAATACCCAAATACTGATATTAGTTAGATATATTCACCAGTAAGATGAAATCCAGGGAATCTCAATACGGGAGTATATTCTGAGGGGGGAAACACGATTAAGCCTAGTTCCTAAAATTACCTAATGTATGTCGGAACAATTGAAAAATATGTAGAGTTTCAAGTGGACAAGTATCTAAGTAAAGCCTTTTAGAATTTAAAGTCATATAAAGGTCAATGGTACTTGTTATATGTCTCAAAACTGATATGATCCTCTAACATAAACTCAAAAAAATATGTCTGTAAATAAGTTTGTACATAGTTCATTACAAAAAGATTAAAAAATGTACAAAAACATGAAAAAGACAAAAAGAGTTTTCGTGTGAATAGAGAAAAATGATAGTACATAACTAGGCTATCACAGTATGCTAAAGAAATGCAGTATCAAAAAGTTTAAACATGTGCCACTGATGATGTACAAGTAGGCTTCGAATTTTCAGTAGATTGTTTCTGAGATATAAACATAAAAGAAAAACTTCTTAATTTAGTGGTTTAACATCTCTTGGATATATGGTCTTAGTACACCGAAATTTCGTTTGAGGGATTGCAGGATTCTAAGATACTAGGTCTTTATAAATAATTGATATCTGGGGTATTATACAAGTTCTTATGATTTTGCATCGGCAATGGACTAGAACTTGTAGAATACTTTTGCTTTTAAAACCCAAAAATTGTAGCAAATTGTAAGTATCGAAAGATCCAAAAATTAAATTAAAAGATTCCAAATTGGAACACTACTTTAAAGACGAGCCTTCACCTCTTTGTAAGTATGGTGGTACTAACTTGAGCTCTCAAGGTCTCGCATTACCCAGATCCAGATATCAGTTAGATATATTCACCAGTAAGATAAAATCCAGGGAATCTTGATAAGGGAAGTGCTGCCCAAATTTTAGCTTGTAGTGGTGATCGGCACACCACTGACAATGCCTAAGGTAGATTGGACCGAATTGAACTTGACTCGAAACTAAAATTGATGTTTTTTATAAAACAAACTTAAAAACGTAGATCTAGGACAATCTAATAGGCCAAAATTAAAATTTAAAATACCATCATGTAAATCGGCACTTTTAGGCCGTTTTAGTAACATCAATTTCATGAAAATCGAGGAGAAATATCAAGTGTTTATAAGGTTACCTTCGCACGAAGGTAATTTATCTTCGCACAAAGATAAAGGTGCAAAAGTGTATTGATGTATACTGAATGTATGTGCAAAGGATGCTTCTATAGAATGGGCTATAAGGGGTATGTCAACACTTAGTTCAACAAAGCTTATCTCGGAAGGCCTTACAAGTATTTTCGTACATTCTGTCATATCTGCGTTAAGCCACATGCAAAGGGGAGGTGATGCTATAGTTGATTATCAAATGTGTATGATTGCGGCACTTGCACTAAACAAGCCCTACAACTTCACCAATATTATATTCGAGCAGATGAAGTTGAACACTGATAAAGAAAAGTTTCTGCAATACCCCAGATTTGTGTGGATGATGTTGGATGATCAATTTCCCAACTTAGTGAAAAACAAGAATGATGTGCTCCCGGTGGATCACATGACATGGTTATCTTTAGTGAGATTGAATCAGTATATGAAGTAGACTACAGAGCCAGTGACAAGGAAATTCTTTGCAAGATTCAAAGATAAGAGATACAAAGCACCTCCGAAGGATAAGTGGAGAAACGAAGGTAGTGGTTCCAATAACGAAGCTGCACAGATGGAAGGTTATGAACCCAAGAGGGGTGTGTCGTACAAAAAAGAAGATTCTAAGAAAAAGAAGAGTACTCCAAAAGCCAAAGCACAGAAACATAAGATTGAACAATGCTTAGAGTTGAAACTACCGATGAAGAATTAGAAGTTGAACAAAATGTGGAGATAGTGGTGAATGTTGAAGATGAGGTGTTTTCTGCTACCTCAGATCATGAGAAAGAAACAAGAACAACTGGTGATAATGATGAAGATTCTGATGATTCATTTGACAGACAGATTAAAGAAATAGATAAAGCTGAAAGACTGGCACAAGCAAAGAAAAGGAAAGTTGTTGGTGATTTGATGAGGTTTATGTACCGTCAGATCCTGAATCGAAAGAGGTTGTTGAGAGGCCAATTAAGAAGGCACGAAGAGTTAGAAATAAGCCTGATGCGCAAACAAAGTCTACTGGATCTCCTACTGTAAAGAAAGCTCGAAGGATATATAGGAGAAGGAAACCAGCAGATGTTGAACAATCACCACCAACACCTAATCCACCATCACCACAACCACAACCATCACCTCAACATATTACATCTTCCCATCAAACACTGCCATAACCAATACCTCCACAACATCAAACACATCCGCAAACTCAACCAACACCTAATCACGATCAAGAACCAAATCAGCTCCGAGACAATCACTGTCCGACATATTTCCTATAGATTTTGGGGAGATTCCATTTACGTAAGGACTTGATGAACATTTCGATGCAGACGTGTTCAATGACACCAAGATAGCAGTACGGGAAAACAAGATCAAGGCCTTGGAAGATATAAAGAATTTTCAGAAAGCAGGGTGAAATTTCTTGAAAATGATCGAGAATATATGAAAGCTGTGATTGAAAGTCTGGTGACTAATAATGACAAGTTGAGACGGGTGGTAAATGATTTTGAGGATGAATGTGCAAGGAATAATCGAAGATTTGATTTATTTCAGAAGGTATTGGATAGCAGGTTGGGGATAGACTTTGTAGCTGAATTCGATCGTTTAGAAGTTGAAGAAGCAAGACAAAATGCAGCTGAACACGCTAAAAAGGCAGAGGAAGCTACTAAAGCTTTGGAAAAGGGTAAAGAGGAGATTGACGAGGTTCCTGTGATAGAACAATCTATGCCAGAAGCTGAGTCTGTGCAAGAAATTACTACTGATAGAGTTGAGAATGTGGAAGAAGTTGATATAGATGTTGATGCTGAACTGGTTAACTTTGTGCTTGTTGGAGGACCGGTGAATGTCTCTGATAATTCTATGATAGAAGAGATTGTAGAACATATGAGAATGTATGCCGAGATAGATGCAGAGATAGATGGATTTGATGACGACGAGGAGGATGATGAACAAGATAAAGATGTCGGTACAAAAGATAATAATGATGATGACAAAGGCGACCATGACTAATACGTAAAGTGGAACAGGATTGATTGTCGAAACAACAATGATTTATGATATGCTTATCTGAATGATTCTGCTAACCAAGAAGATGATACACAACGCAAGGTGGAGCAGAAGAGCAAACTCACAATGCAGAACAGTCAGGAATCTTCACAGCTTTACCAATAATAGTTGTTTCTGATTGTTATAAGCTCTGAATTTTATATCTGGAGCACAATGTTGAGGAAGGCGAGTTTGTGCATAATTATACAAAGGAATAAATTGCTATTATGCTTGGGGTTGTTGAAGAGTTGTTCGAATTTGACTTTGAAGAGGAACCGAAAAACAGCAGTGCATTTGAGCCGAATAGTTATGTTTACATGCACATACCAGATGCTAATACTTATGACAAAGTAATTATTGAAGATGCTTTAGATGATGATTATGACCATACAAAGTATTCTGGTAAAGGTACTGATAGCTTTCCAACTTTTGAAGAGTTATTCAGAGAAGCAAGTGATGACTTGTTAAAAAGAAGGATTGAAGAGACAGTTTTTAGAGTGGAGTATTCGGAAACGTCTATCCAAAGAAGAAATTGTTGAGGATAAAAAAACATGATTTAAAGAGTTACCGAAGGAAGTTTAGATGACCGTTAGCATTCTTCACACGCAACAAAGATACATCTTTGGGAGATATTCTAAGCTAGGGTTGGCTACCGGAATTGAATGTTTATGAAATCAAAAAAGAGTTTGGCGTGCAATACTTCAGGTACTTGAATGATTTGCAGACATTTCCATACTTAGATATCGAAGAGCTTGTGCAGATCTAGTCAATATGTGCGGAATTCATGATTAACTAGTGACAATATGATCGTTACTACTTAAATGCTCAGTTTCATTAATACCATTCAACGTTTTACAAATCTAAGACAAACTAGACAGTGCTTCACCTTCAAAGTCGACAAAAAAGCTAGCTACTTAAGACCACAAGTCGCCTATTTATAGACATACACACTTCGTGCGAGTTGGCCTTGTCACTTCGCATGAGTTGTACACTTCGTACGAAGTGGCCTATTACATACATTTTAAACAAAAATCTAACATTGAAGCCCTATTACGTACTCGACATCACCCTAAGACGTAGGCTATAGACATCTGCATCAACACCACTGATTTGTAAGAAATGGACATTTTGCATCAACTTGCTTTGCTAAGTGTTAGGACTAGCATATTTTACAAAAGAACTTGCAGAAATTTCTAGGGTTGCATGGAGAGTTGAATGTTGGGTTGGATAAATCTAAAATCAAGTGTTACAAGTGTAATAGGTTAGGCCATTTTGCTAGAGAGTGTAGAAGCCAAACAAGTGTTCCTATTGTCACATATCCAAGTCCTAGACCTCAAACACTATCCATTATACCCAATATACCCCTGCTCCACACATGCAAAACACTACTCACTTTGTACACCCTACAACCACTGTTCCAGTTTAGTATGTCCAAACTACTGTTCCTCAAATACAGTATGTTCAAACCCAATCCTTCAAGTTCAAGTTCAACCTACACCTCAAGCTGGAAACTCCTGCTTAGGCAGAAAACAGTCAATAGATCTTTTTCACACAAGGCTTTGTTGATTGGAGCAGCTTACCTGAAGAACTTACAGATGAATATTTTGCTCTAATGGTTAATTTTGAAAAGAAAAATGATGAATTTTATTTTATGGCACTAGAGACAATATTGGAAGGGGTAGGGTCTAAGGAAGTGGTGTCCAATTCTGATGTAGTTTGTGATAATGTTGAAACAAATTTTTCAGAAGAAAAGGTTGGTGAAGAAATGGTGAATCCTCTGTCAGACCCATAGGAGTCTAGTGTTTATGAAGGAAAATGTGATTGTGCCATGATGGCTACTGCCAAGGGAGCTTCTACTTGTCTTAATAGTTTATGGCATGTAGATAGTGGAGGCTCCAGGCACATGATATGATGTAGAGCCCTTCTCAAAGATTTTCTAGCACATGGAGGGGGTGATATATCCTTTGGTAACAACGCAAAAGGAAAGGTGTTAGGGTCAGGGACTGTCCAAGTAGGGAAACTCAAGTTTGAAAATGTCAATCTTATAAACAACTTAAAATTTAACCTCCTCAGTGTGTCCCAAATGAGTAACAAATGTTATGGGTCATTCTTCACTAAGGAAACTTGTAAGATTGTTGGGCCAGATGTGGTGAAAAAAGATTGAAAAAATCATAGCTAGGAGTAAAATACAGCTTGTTGCTCACAGGAGTGTCAATGTGTATGTGGTAGCTATATTGAAAGATAACCCAATGTCTAATGCATGTCTGCTCTCAGCTGCCTCTAACAAAGAGACAGAACTATGGCATAGAAGAGTTGGTCACACAAATCTCAAAACCATCACCACACTCTCAAAACAAGGTCTTGTAAGGGGCCTTCCACAAAAATAATTCACATTTGATGAACATTCTGTTTCATGTCTAAAAGGTACACATAAAAGTTCATTCAAATCCACTGATAAGTCCAAAACTACTCAGTGTTTACAATAGTTCCACATGGACTTGTTTGGCCCTGTTAAAATCATGAGTCTTAAAAGGAAAAGGTATTGTCTTCTCATAATTGATGATTTTTCAAGGTTTACATGGACTTACTTTTTACACCCCAAAGATGAGACTGCAAGTATTTTGTAGTACTTTGTAAGATAATTTGAAAAGCAATTTGATCTACCAGTAAAAATCTTCAGTAGTGACAATGGAACAGAGTTTAAAAATAAGGAGTTGGATGACTTCTGTGTGTCAAAAGGGATTATAAGGCAGTACAACATCCCAAGGAAACTAGAACAAAATGGGGTGGTTGAAAGAAAGAATAGGACCATGATTGAGGCGGCCAGAACAATGCTTGCAGATTCAGGTTTACCATTGTCCTTTTGGGCAGAGGCTGTAAACACCACTTGCTATGCGCAAAACAAAGTTTTAATCCACCCTAGACATCAAAAGATTGCTCATGAAATTCTGTTCAAAATCAAACCACTGATCTCTTATTTTACAATCTTTGTTTGCCCATGTTTCATTTTAAACTTAAAAGATTCAAGGTTTAACATTTTTGTTGGATTCGTTATTTCTTTTTAAGATCTTTTGATACAAACTCAGGATTCTTTTGTTTCACATCTTCTTTGGATTTCTTTGTTTTGTAAACATATTTTGAGTTGCTTTAGGTACAATGTCATGCAATATGCCCAACTTTGTGACATTTCCAACATGTTCTACTATCACAATCAGTAGATAAACTCAAATTCAGCTCATGACATTTCTTTCCTACATGGAACTTGTCATTTGATTGTTCCTTAACCAACCTCTCTTTTTCACTTACCGTGCTTGATCCAAACACAAAGTTTACTTTCTTTTAAAAATTTGATTTTTGAAACTTTCTTCTTAACATACCCCAACCATTTACGCTTGTTTTCAGGATAATTTTTACCTTTGCAATTACTTTTACTAAAATTTTTGGGTTTAGAGTAGTAAGACTCAATTAAATTTTCCACTTCAGAAAGACTGATTTATGTTAGCTTAAACCCTGGTTCTACTTTCTCATGATTCATATTTTGAATCGGAAATTATTGATCAGAATATAGTTTGTCCGATCCTTTCATGGTATAAGCAATCAATGTAGAATCATCATCCGAACTAGATTATGATTTATCAAGATAATTCTTGTGAAAGCCCTCCTCGTTTTCAGAAGGTGAACTTGAACTAATTTTCTCCAAATTCAACTCAGCACTTTCATACTCTGTGCTATCACTTTCACTTCCCAAAACCTTTTCAACCACTATTTTAATCACATCAGATTCACATTCATTGTCTAATTCAGTGTATGTTATCGTGCAGCTCATTTTTCTTTTCATTTTCCAAATTTAGATTAAGCGCCTTTTCCACCCCTGATGGTTCTAGCATAGCTTTCCCACATGGGTGGTGGAACACAGTTGTAACCAACACTTTTGTTCTTACCTTTCTTATCATCTTCTTCCTTTTATTTTTTGGAAGAATATGATCAATGACATATGAACTAGTGGAATAACTGATTTACAATTTGTTAACCCTTTCCGTTTCGATTTTCATTTTTTCAAGCTCATTTTTAAATTCAGCATTTTTGTTCAGATGAATGTTAATTGCCATTTGTTTCTCAATAAGAGTTGCTTTAAGCATTGACAAAGTTACACTATCTTCACTGTTAACTTTTTCATATTGTTTAATTGATTTAGATAATTTGTCATAAGCTTGTTTAGTTTCGTTATAATCACTTGACAAATTATCTGAAAGTTTTTTAAGTTCAGAATAGTTTTTTTATCTTTCTTGACACATTCCTTGCAAGATTCTTGGCATCTCTTGCATGGTTTTTCAACCTCAACAACCTGAACTTTGACAACTTCCCTTACCAATTCTTTGACAAATTCAGTCACTAACTCTTCCTTGACTTCATTAGAAACTACCTCTTTAAGGTTTGCCATCATTGGTTTGTTTGCAATTTCTGTCAAATTCTTGGAATTCATCTCTTTTTCCACATTTATCAATTCCACACATTCAGGCTTTGATTCCTCTTCTGCTTGCACTTGATAGCTTGAATCAAAATATCCTGCAAAAGATGGAAACATATTAGGTGGAATCAGATTTTGAAAAGCATTATACAAAATATTCTCTTCTTCAACATGTTGTTCATGAAAGAAGAGCTTCCTCAAGAGCTTCATCAAATACTGTTCAGAATAATCTTTTGTTTCAGGTTCAGGCTCTTCAACTATCTCTGCAAGAAGTGTGAGACTTTCGATTTTAGAAATGTACTTGCTCCAGTTAAATCCTTCTTCTTCTAGGGCGACTACTAAAGCTTTGTCTTTAGCATTAGATGGACCGTCTTCTATTTGAATCATCCTTGAATTTGATTGTGGTGGTGATGGCTTATGATAGATAGCTTTCTTGTACTAATCATCACTAAAAGGACTTTGATTACTGTTAACTTCTCGTTTGGTACATTCTTATTTGAAATGTCCTTTCTCTCTACATCTCAAACATGATACTTTTGATTTTTCGAATCCAAGCTTCCCATTTAAACCTCCCAAACTATTTCTACCCATAATCTCCATAAAATTCTGAGCTCTGCTAACTATAAAAGCCATGCACCATTTGATGTCGATAAGCTCTAATTCTTCTGAATCTATCTGATCATAATCTTCCTTGGTCATATATGGATTTCCTATCTTCCAAACAATCAGGCTTTCGTAAGATTCAAGAACAGATGCGAGCAACGACATGTGCTGCTTGGCGGCATGTTCATTAAAATGTTGTGCATTTTGGAGATTCACAGCTATGTTACACTATAAAATCCTCTGGTTTGAGTTAGATTGACCAGATTGTTGACTTCAGAAAATGTTTGAGCTCTGTGAAGACTAAGATGTTTTGGGTGAATTTGGTTCAAATCTAGAAAATGATTGAAAACCGGGTTGATTAGAAGATGGGCTTGTAGAACTATCAACACTGAAGGCGGTTTGTACTTTTGGACTTTGAGTACCAACAGAACTGCCTTTAAAGTAAAGGTTTACATCTTGTTGCATTTGAGCACCTTATGATTTGGACATCCTTCTGCATTTCTAGTTCATGACCTTCGAGCTTTTCTATGAACTTTGATAGGCTGTAACCACTATACTCTGTACCATTTTTTAGAATCGTCAAGTACGTAGTCCATTCTCCCTCAGGCAAAGCATTTGCCAACTTGTCGACTAATTCCTCATTTGTTTTTGAATTCCCAACCTCTTCATTTGAACAACTAGGTAACAGTAATGCTCGATCAGCTGCTTCCTAATTTCGCCTTTCAAAAGGTTGAAAATATCAAACTCTTTTCTAAGCAGTGCCTTTTTGCTCTGCCTCATTTGTAAACTTCCCTAGGACTTCAACCTCAATGCATTCCATAATGATTTTGAACTATCATCATGTTGCCGTAATGCTAAGATATCTTCTTTAATTGATAATTGAAATAAGCTCATCATTTTCTTCTCATTGACGAGTTTTTTTCTTTTTCAGCCGTTGTGAACTGAGTCAATGTCTTCTCGAATTCATTTTCCTCAATTGATGTGGTATAATTTTCTTCTATAGCAAACCAGCAGTTGAAATGGTTCGCTTGCACCCAATTAAACCGTTCACTCCAACTGTCATAATCCTCCAAATTCATCAACTTTAGGGATTTCATCATTTTCCCCATTTCATTCTCCAAATTTAGATTCAGCGGCTGCGGCTGATACATTAATATATGATGTAGCAAACGCGTTGTAAAATTCGTTCTCCATGTTACCAGACTGAAACAACGTTAAATACTAAAATGATTAAGATTTCAGTTCAAGTGAAGTAAAAACGTCAAAAAAAATAATTTATCTTCGTGCAAAGGTAAATGATTTTTAAACCTTTGCAACTTTTATCTTTGTGCGAAGATAAAATTATCTTCGTGCGAGAGTAAGGTTATGTTCGTGCGAAGGTGGGTTCAAAACTTGACATTTTTTGCAATTTTCGACATGAATTCGTTTGTTTTCAGCTCTGATTTTCTCAAGGGTTTATCTAAACATGTTTTTACGTATTATACTTGAAAATCAGTTCATTTTGACCATAGATTCGTTTTAAAAAGTGAAAAAGAAGAAGAATGAGTAGAATAAGAAGTCTTCTAGGCTGAATCTTGAACAATTGTCTTCGAATTAGGGAACCTGGCTCTGATACCACTTGTAGGATCATTTCGTCCAATAGCAAAGGTCCTAATTTCAATATCTAGTCCATACGCATGGAATTCAAATGAATTAGTGATAAATAACAAGATTATTTCATCAATTAACTAATTTCATTCAATGTTTAACAGTTTCAAATGACTAGGAAATCCGATAGAGCTTCACCGTCTCAGTCGACAAAGTTCTACATTCTAACACCTCTCACGACCTATTATAGACATGCTGGGCTACCTTCGTGAGAGAGTAGTTTCTCTTAACGCGAAGGTAATTTACCTTCGTGCGAAGTTAAACACATACAACGTAAATTTTAACATTTTCGTCCTATTACAAACACAGACACATCCCTAAGATGTAGGCAATAGACATTATGCACCCCTAGGAACGAACAAAAGGATTCAAAATTCTACCGCAAAAAGTCATTTTTGAAAACATAAACTTGGGTGGTTAAATCTAAACCATCTTCTTCAAAAGTGAAAACAACACTTGTTCCAACAAAATCGAAAATTAAACCTGAGTCAAAGGTTGGACATGATGTTAAAGTCAAAGATGATATTATTTGAAAAAAGTTTGATATTCCAAACCCACCCAAGACCGAAAAGGATTGGGTTTCACTATTTAAAAAATTGCTTTATTACATGTGTAGGGGCTCCCAAGGTCAATCATTTCTAAGTGGATAATGGACAATGGAGCTTTTCAAGACATGACACGAATGTTATCCTTGCTTTACGATGTAAAATCAATACGTGGAGGCAATGTAGGGTTTGCGGGTACTCAAGGAGGAAGAATAATTGGAGAGGAATACTCACCAATGGTGTGGTATCTTTTGACAAAGTCAACTACATCACCGAATTAGAGAATAACTTGCTAAGCATTTCACAGATTTGCGATAAGAAGTTTACAATTCACTTTACAGATAAGGAATGCCTAATTCTGAATCCGAGATTCAAAATTCCCAAGGAGTGGATCCTCATGCGCACTCCACGAGAAAATGATCTCTATGGCATTGAAAGATGGGGCATATACATTTACGGAAGATGAATTATCTGGTGCACAACAATCTGGCGCAGAGTGTAAATCTTAAGAATTTCCACTTGAGTGATGATTGTATCAGGTGTAAAAAGGGCAAGCAGCACAAGAGATCTCATCCAAGAAAACTCCTGAACCCTATCAAGCAGCCACTTGATAGGTTACATATGGATTTGTTTGGGCCGGTAAACATCAAAAGTATATCTAGTGATCTATATTGCCTTGTTGTGACTAACGACTACTCAAGATTTTCATGGGTTCTATTTCTTGAAAGCAAAGACGAGACGTTTGAAAATCTAATGATTCTTTTTAGAAAGTTGGAGAATTTGTACCATTTACCGATAAGAAGGATTCATAACGACAATGGTACTGAATTTAAAATCAAAAGAATGGAAGAGTTTTGCAACACCAAAGGAATACTTCATGAATTCAGCACGCCCTATACTCCGCAACAGAATGAAGCCTCTGAACGAAAGAACCGAACTCTTATTGAAATAACACGCACAATGCTCGCAGATTCTAAACTATCTATCAGTTTTTGGAGCGAAGTAGTTGCCTCAACTTGTTACATGCTTAATCGAGTATTAACAGTCAAGGCTCATAAGAAGACATGCATTGAGTTGCTTAATCTGCGAAAACCAAATTTGGAGTTTTTAGAACCGTTTGAATCTCCGTGTACAGTCATTGACCTGGATGGTAAATTTTAGCTAAGTCTATAGAGGGGTTTTTCATGGGGTGTGATAGTCCTTTGAGAAGAGTATTTTTTACCTAGCATAAACCGGGTTAATCTATCTCAACATGTTGACTTCCAGAGATACACGTCACCTACACAGAGCCTAGTGATCCTTGGTTGTTTAATTGTGAGAGTTTGTGGAATTCTTTCGAACTACAAGAAGAACCTAGTAAAGAGGAGCTTGTATTGTTATATCAACAACAAGAATCGTATGCTCAAGCACAAATTCTGAGACCAACAATTTCTCAACCACAAGTTGGCACAAATGATCTTGAAGTAGGTTCGAGCAACACACAACAAGAACCCGTAGACGAACCAGATGTGAACAACACATCAGCCACTTTTGATCAATCCGATGTTTCTGATTCTGATAGTGAGCCAACATATGATAATTGAGGATCTAGTTACAATGAAGGCTCAGAGTAGATCACAAGCTTACTTAATCAATCTGCAGGTCCTAGCAATTAGAATAAAGCTTCAACAAGTAATCAGGTTGCTGAACAGAACATTACAAATCTGGAGAATGAAGTGAGTGTCTCTAATGAGGTGATGTCGAGGATGTTGTCATACCATCCTTCAGACAACATTATTGGAGAGTTGCAGGCTAGAGTAAAAATGAGAAATCAGATCAATAAGGATCTAAGTTGTTTTTATACTAAAATTGCACATATTCAAGAAAAATGCTTATATAGTTGTTTTATTTCATAGCTTGAGCCTAAAACGTACGAAGAAGTGCTTACCAAAGAAAGCTGGATAAACGCAATGCAAGAAGTGCTCCAACAATTTTAGAAACTTGGAGTCTGGAAACTTGTAGATCTATATTATAATTACAAGTCAATTAGTACTAGGTGGGTCTTCAAATGTAAGAGAGACGAAAGAGGAGTCATCATACGCAACAAATCTCGACTGGTTATCCAAGGTTTTCATCAGGAGGGTATTGATTACATAGAGGTCTATGCTCCTGTCGCTCGATTAGAAGCTATCCGCATATTCTTGACTTTTGCGTCATGGGAAGGTTTTAAGATGTACCAGCTTGATGTTAAGTCCGCTTTCCTATACAGTAAGGTGAAAGAGGAAGTGTATGTTGGTCAACCACCGAGGTTTATCGACCCAAGGCACAAAGAAAAGGTTTACTTACTAGATAAGGCGTTATATGGTCTACACCTAGCCCTAGGAGCTAGGTATGAGACACTCTCTCAACACCTGTTGAGCAACGGTTTTATTATAGGCACTGTTGATGCCACTCTCTTCACACGAGAAGTGAACAGACACCTGCTGATAGCACAAAACTATGTGGAGACATCCCTTTGGTTCTACGAATGACGAACTATGCAAAGAATTTGAAGAGGTCAGGAAAAAGAAATTTGAAATGAGTTCAATGGGATTAAATGAAGTTCTTCTTAGGACTTCAGGTTGATCAGTTGCCTAATGGTATCTTCATCTATCAGACGAAGTATGTTCACAATGTTTTGGAAAAATTCAACATGTCGGGATCGTCACCATTATCTAATCCCTTGGCACTTAATCATGGCATAGAACCAGATATTCAAGGAGTGAAGATTGATGAGACCTTGTACAGATTGATGATTGGATCATTAATGTACCTCACAATATCAAGGCCAGATATCATGTATCTAACATGCCTTTGCGCCTGATATCAATCAAATCCACGAGTGTCACACTTGGAGATTGTCAAGCTGATTTTTAGATACTTGAAGGGTTGCCCAAGCACTGGGTTGTGGTAACCGCGAAACGATGATTTCAACTTCGCTGGATATTCGTACTCTGATTTCGGATGCTACAAATTAAATGCTAAATCTACAACGGCTGGTTGCTAGTTCTTCGGAACACGATTAGTAACGTGTCAATGCAAGAAGCAAACCATGGTCACTCTCTCTACTTGAGAAGCAGAATACGTTTTAGCTTTCAGTTGTTGTTACCAAAATTTGTGGATACAACAATAGATGAGAGACTATGGCTTGTAGTTTCTTGATATGCCTATATATGTAGATAACAAGGCGGTCATTGATATAACTAAAAACCTGGTTCAACACTCTAAAACTAAACATATTGAAATTCGACACCACTTTATCCGTGATTGCCACAAGAAAGAGTTGGTTAGAATTGAAAAGATCCACACTGATGAACAAAATGCAGAGTTTTACACCAAGGCTTTTAATAAAGCTGCATTCAGATATCTTTTGAAACTTAATGGGTTAAAAAATGTGACATCAGGGGGGATTTTATTTGTTACATTTGTACATTTTTAATCATTGAACAATTCCGGAACATTTTCGTATTTAATAAAATCTTGTGTTTTATTTGTGAGAATGTATATTTATCAATCATTATACAATCTAAACATTTTTATTCAATAAAATCTTGCATTTTATTGGTAAGAATTCAAAAATGTCAATCATTGCACAAATTCAGTCATTTTCGTGTTCAATAAAGTTTTATACTTTATTTACAAAACGTGTAACCGGACAATTGAACGAACTGACATCCATGACATTTCCGGACAAAATCCAAGTTACACATGCCTTAACGCCTTTATATAATCTAAATATTAGGTTAAGAGGGGTTAAAAATGACAAAACGCGACAACACAAGTCTAGGGCCAAAATTGTCAAAAAAAAGTTTGCTTCATCACCAAGTTTGGCCACATATATCCAATTTTTGACACGTTTCACTCATTTTGCCACACTTAATTTGATGTTAACACATGTTAGGACACTAATCCACACTTGGTAACACTTGTCATCACCTCCTTGATCCTAAAACACTATAAATACCCTTTGATTCATCCATTTTTTTTCACACCACTTCAAAACACTTCAAAGCAAAGTGTGAAGTTCTTCTTTCTATCCTTCTTGGAGCTTGTTTCCAGCATCTGGAAGTCACCTATCTTAAGCTCTGAAAGTGTTCTTCAATACAAGTAAGTACTCTAACTAGTTTTTTCATTATTTTAGCTATTTTGAGCTAAAAGTCAAACAGTTTGGCTTCCTGTTTGACTTTCGGTTCTGACCATTTTAGTTAAGTCAAAGTTCAAATTGAACTTGGCAATGTGATCATAATGACGAAGGTATTAATCCCTTGCGATTGCACCTTATGATTACCACATTTAGTAGGCGAGATGATGAGTCAAAGTTTTACGAGTTAAAAGTAAAATAAAATGGATAAAAATGCATTTTACGACGAAAATGTTTTTGGGCATTAAAACTTAAGGTTTTGACACCAAATCAGTTTTATAACATTATTAGACATGTTCAAACATGTCTAACTTGTCATTTCTAGTTTAGTGCTTATTTCTTAGTCGTAAGTCGAACGGTTTTACTACCTGACTTACAAATCTGACCCGTTTGGTCAATCTTAACATTCGACCAAGTGCATTTTTATGACCAAATAATTTAGGGAATAACCCTATGAGGTTATACCTTATAGTCATATAGTTTGGTTAGTTATATGATGAGTCAACTTTATTTACTTTTAAAATGCAGAAAACACCCTTTTGCCGCATAAAATGGTTTTAAACATGTAAGACCATAGTTTTGACATCGAAACTGATATTATAACATAATCAAACTTGTTTTGACATATAAGACTCATCATAGGACTTATTTAACAATCCAAACCCATAGTTACGCTTCCAACCCGTTAAAGTGGCGTAAACCATTTTAACAAGTCGTAACGGGTCAAAGCACTTAGAAACTCTTCCAAATCAGAATATAAGGTATTATAAACCATATCATATGAGTCCCAACACTCGTTTGGTTTATAAGATCTCATTCTATTCAATCCTCCGATTAAAGTCTCGACACATTAACATAGTATTCCGATACATTAGGACACACTTGAACTGTTTAATCCTTGAGCTTTGTTTGATCATTTAAACAAGACATTTACGCAATCCCAAGTGAGTAAATAGCCCCCTCTTTTTCGTTTTCAAATGTTTTTGGGTGATTCAAATTGCCTATCACTACTTTCTTGTTTTCAAGACATTATACATGTTTTGCTTATCTAGTACATATAGTGCATGATTTAAAGACATTTTTGCTTCGTATGTTGACTTAGCATACCTAGTACATGATTTTAAAGACATTTTTGCTTCGTATTTTGACTTAGCATACCTAGTACATGATTTCAAAGACATGTTTGCTTTGTATGTTGACTTAGCATACCTAGTACATGATTTCAAAGAAGTTTTTGCTTTGTATGTTGACTTAGCATACCTAGTACATGATTCCAAAGACATTTTGCTTTGTATGTTGACTTAGCATACCTAGTACATGATTTCAATGACATTTTTACTTTGTATATTGACTTAGCATACCTAGTATATGATTTCAAAGACATTTTTGCTTGGTATATTGACTTAGTATGACAAGTACATAATTTCAAAACATTTTCATGACATGCTTACATTGTTCAAGACATATTGGTGCGTTGAATATACAATGATACATTCATTAACATTGATTACGCCGACCGGTAGTATGTAATGGTACCATAGAGTTGACAATCTCGTTCCCACTTCCTAGGTATGTTTGGAAGTGACTTTAGGGAATGATAGAATCCGATGAATATTTGATAAACCTTTGTCTTTATGAGGGTTTATCTGACAGTCAACAAGTCCTGAATGTATTCGCCAACAATCCATATATGTGTCTACACAATAAAAGCAATTGATTTATAAGACAAGATTTTTTGTTTAAACAAGACCTTTGTTTATTCAAAACACCTATTTTCTTTAAGACATTTTGACAAGACAAGACATTTTGGCAAGACAAGACATTTTGGTTATTTTATACAAGACATTTATTTTATTGTTTAAACAAGACTTTTGTTTGCCATACAAGACATTGGTTTATACATAGACATTTGTTTATAAATAACATTTGGCTTATACAAGACACTGGTTTATACAGAGACATTTGTTGACATTTGGTTTATACATGGCATTGGTTTATACGTGACATTGGTTTAAACAAGACATCTTAATTCTTGGCTCATGGTAAGTGATTTAAATGACGAGACATGTGTAATATGATAAAAGCATGGTTCATATGCCGCTGGTACTTCCTATATATAAGTGCTTTCATTATATTACATAACATAGCATTTTCTAAACCACTTCAAACAAAATACAAGACATGTCATATTTTATACAAGGCACGAGTTATTTTGGTTATTAAGTTAACCATGCATCATTTCTTTTAAATCATTTGATTTTCATATGATTTCATAAAAGAAACATTTTTGTAAAGGATCATGGCTACTTTTGTAATAGTTGAACATTTCTTTGAACTTTCAAAGCCATGAATCTTCACACATGTACTAATATATAGATCGGCCCCGTTTGATTAAGCCTAATATACTAGATCGGCCTCGTTTGATTGAGCCTTGATCTCGTAGCACATCGCTTATCGTGCACACATGTACATTATCAATTGATGATAGATGAGATGGTTTGTGATTTAGATAACATACACAATGTTCCCATATTTGGTTAATGAACTTTTTTTTATAAATTACTATCATTTTTCTTAATGATAAAAAAAGGATTCACTCGCCAACTTATGTTGACCCAAAACTTTGTTTTTACACATGATACAGGTGCGAAGGTTTGAAGCGTGGATCACATAGGATATGGGCCTTAGAAGAATTAAAACGTTATTGCAAGTTTGTTTGGACCAATATTATGTTTGTTTGAATTATGTGTTATTGGAATATTTTAATTAAATTTGAAATATTAAATGTTAAATCTTTACAATAATAAATGTCATGAGCTTTGATGAAAACCCGATCATTCCCCGACTACCTTATCCGCTACAGGTCAGGGTGTGACAGTGGTATTCCTAGCAAGTCCTCTAGGAAGCTTCAGGGAATTCCTTCAAAACATGGATCTCCTCAAGTTTTGGCTCCTTGGATTTCTTGTCAAAAACATGTGCAAAGAATGCTATATATCCTTTTCGCAAGCACTTTCGGGCTTTCATACAAGAAATAATTCGTAATGGCGTTTCATTCTTCTCGCCATGTATAAGTGTCTCATTATTAGGAAGGGGAATGCGAATAATTTTGTCGCGACACACAACTTCGGCTTGGTTATTGGATAACCAATCCATACTGATTACAATATCAAAACTACCTAACTGGATGGGTAATAATC
Source organism: Scalesia atractyloides (assembly GCA_947069175.1). NCBI lineage: Eukaryota > Viridiplantae > Streptophyta > Magnoliopsida > Asterales > Asteraceae > Scalesia > Scalesia atractyloides. The sequence continues at coordinate 9,076,164 of CAMTDV010000028.1, read as the reverse complement.
GAAGTTGAATTTTTGTTCACCTAACTCTAAAGAACATCCTTTAATAATCTCATTAGATTGAATTATCTTTCCATTTGCTAGTTCGATAGTGAATGGAATATCTAATTTATTTGAATTTAGTTCAAGTATATCTTTAAACTCTAAAGATAAGAAACTAAAATATGCGCCAATATCAAATAAAATAGATGCGAAATGGTTATTGACCGGGAACGTACTAGTGATCCCATTTGGATCCTGACGTGCCTCGTGAGCTCCTATTACAAAGGCTCGCCCGTGGCCTTTGTTCTCCTTTGGGTAGTTTTTCCTAAAGTGGCCCAATTCACCGCAACCATAACAACTTTGATTTCTTCCTCGGTCGTTTCCATTTCCATAGCCTCCTTCTTTCTTGCCTTCATTCCGGTTTCCTTTGTTGTTACTCGAGCAATTTTCGGTGCGGGGTCCCAACTTCCCGCACTTATCACATTTGGTGGTTCGGCATCCACCATAATGATGATAATTGCACATGTTGCACTTAGGTGCATTTCCTGTATAACCTCTCGGTTATGTCTCTACTATCGCCATGGAATTGTTTCTTTTTGCTGTGGGAGTTTCCTTCTTCTTGCTACTCGGCCGGGAACCTTTCTTGAAGTGGGTAAACTTTCTCTTATTTCCATGTGAAGTTGATTCTACATGTGTCTCCTTGGGCATCTCTGCATTCTTTCTCGAAAACTTATTCATTCTTACCGCTTCTTCGGTAAGACTTACTACAATCGTAATTGCCTCGGTGAAGGTTGCTAGATGTGACGAAGTAACCATACTTCGAATTTCTGGAGCTAATCCCCAAATGTATCCTTCGATACGTTTAAATTCAGGGGTTACCTATACGAAACGACTCGCGAAAGATCATGAAATCGCTAAGTATAGCCATATATGTCAGATCTAACCATCGCTATATTCCAAAACTCTGTTTCCAACTTTTTTAGTTCGGCTCTTGAACAATACTTCTCACGCATCATTTCCTTTAGTCTTTCCTAAGTGATAGCGTATGCTGTTGCATCTCCTAACGTTTGTACTTGCAGATTCCACCATGATAAAGCTTCGTCAATGAACAATCCCGAAACATACAATACAATCTAGTTAGGGGAACAATTACTCATTTGGATTACGGAATCCATCTTTTCGGTCCATCGGAAAAATGCTATTGCTCCGCCAGTTCCGTCAAAGTTAAATGGTTTGCAATCTAAAAACTGCTTACATGTGCATCCTGAAATGTTTGTTCTCGAAATTGTCAGAAATATTTATTTTGTAAATAAAATATTAACGAAAATTTCTTGTAAGGTTATGGTAACCAACCGTTCATAGGATTTTTTGTTATTGGTGGGGCTTGAGCCCTATCTTCATTTCTCAAATTGGTGCTTTTTGCTTCATGTTGAGCAATCGCATCCGCAATGGGTTGATTCAATAAAACATCAAGCTCAGCTTGAGAAGTGGGTAGGGGAGTTTGGAGTTGATGTATGCTCCTTCTTCTTGGTGGCATGATCTTCATATAAAAAATCATATAGAATGAATTAGACAAATATTTCAGATAAATATTGTCATTCATGGATCAAATAGAATAAAATATATCGTAATATAATAAATATAGATCAAATAAATCGAATCATATCTAATGTGAGATATCCATACAAATATAATCATGACACAAATATAATGAATAATCAATAATGCATGATAAAAGAAGGATAATCAACTTTCAAATATATATATATTGTCAACCTGTTACATCATTTTTGCAAAGTACGAAAATATAATTCAGAGTTCATCACTCCGACATACAAGTTTTATACAATATATAAACAAAAGTAGATATTTTCTTCGCATCGTTTCTTCAGAGTCTTCAAGTTGACTTATATATATCTTCAAAATTCCTTCAATCTTCAACTAACCTGACACGGGTACTATCTCCAAAACCTAAGTACATACCAAGCTAGACTGACGGTGGGGGTGCAGATACGCAGATCACACCACGGAAGTACGCCATTTCCTCCTCGATGGCACTAAGGTGTCTCTCAAAAGATGAGGAGGTGGCACTGGACGATGCAAGTGATGGTGCTAACGGGGATGGTGGTGGTGGAGGTGATGATGTGGGTAGTGGTGGTTGAGATGATGATGATGGAGCATTTTGTGATGCTCGGATACCAGTGAGTTGAGCATTAAGCTCATGAAATCGTCGAAACAGAATACCAAGCTATTTCTCGGTAGATGTAAGTCTGTACTCAGTGGTGGTGAGTGGCAAATGGCTCGGGTAATACTGGTCGTATGGGCTCATGCCCAGAGGTGGCTGGTCATGTGAAACAGCAAAGTAAGGTGAAGGATACGTGACAGTACTATCCATATGAGGTGTGGAATGGGGCAGATCTCCAGCAGTGGGGATCAGAGTAAAAGGAGGATACCGGTCTGTGACTGAGTGTATGGAATATGTAACGGCCCTACAGTGAATGGGTCTGGGTAAGAACTGCATGTCAGTGTAACAGTAGTAGAAACAGATCCAGCAAAAGGATAAGAGGATACATGATCAACGAACTGAGAAGTACTACCAAGAGTATAATGGGATGGTCCAACAGAAGGGTGATGTAACAGATGACCCGTGTGGTGTGTGATATCCCCTAAAGGATGCAATGGTGGTGAAGACTCAGATAAATGATTAGTGTAGAATGTGTCAAGTAAAACGGTATCAACATGTGTAGGTAAGATATCAGAAGATGGTGGTAAAGTGGTATCTAGTGAAGGCATAGGTGATAGGGTCAGAGGTGCGGAAGGAGCAGACGATGTAATGTCAATATTTGTAGCCTCTAGCTGCGCTACCTCTAACATGGCAATGTCAAAATCCTCACCAATGCAAAGGTCATCGTCAATATGCTCAACATGTATAACTTGAATGACATCATCCTTAACATCATCAATAGGAGGTACGGGTGTCCGTCCTCATCGACAACTTCATCAAAAGAAGCTACCACATTAAGTGGTATGGCGACGTAGGCAACGGCATGTTCACCCTCAGGGTGACCGAATATAACCATCTCGTGAAAATGTAGTACTGCCAACACATCATCCTCTAAAGGAATATCGGCATGGTCAGGCTCAGGTATGGCAAATGGCGGAAAATTGATGTTCATCCACTCATCATCCGATAACTCGTCATCGGAGATGATGATGATAACAGGTGGAACAGGATCATCTAACATTATGTAATCACCGTCTGAAGCATAACCCGTGGAATCGGTGTCGGATTCGGAAGACATGGTCCTGGAAAAATAATTCATACAACTCATATATGTGAACAACTTATATTAAAATTTTGGGCAATTATATTTCAGTTTCATTGCATGTCATATCATGTATCATTCTGATTCATCTTACTGTTATCGTGTCTAATCCTCAAAGATTATCTCGTATAGTGTCCTTGCATTATTGTTTGATTTATCGTTTAGTACTAGTGGACCTTCGTATACATGCCGTGAGGAAAACTCTTGTTACAATTTCGTAAACAATTTATAAGTTTTAAAAAAAGACCATTTTGAAATTGTAGACCTGACTCAAAAGAATCTTAGTTCACTACAATTGAAGCTTTGATACCAGGTCTATCACACCCAGATTTTCGATGTAGAGGAAACGTGTCGCGAGGTGTGGCCACGCGGGAATCGTTGCATTCAACCAAGTAAATGACAACTGTATTACATTTCAAAACATTCATCCATACTTTTTATTTCACCATAATTCACATATAAACTTTTGTCTTTAAAACAAACCACAAGTTTAACAACATTATTTAAAATTTAGACATAAGTTTATAAAACATAACAACAAAGACTGGATGAAACATAACATCTTGACTTCACAACAAACGAGCAAGATTTTCCCTGAAGGCCATCCACTAGTATCCTGTAATACATGTTAGTTTTGAAAACAATGTCAACAAAAGCTGGTGAATTTATGTTATAAATTTGGTATCAAATTAATTATCAAAAACATTTGAAATAAACTTGTTTAATATAGCTTAATGAAACTTGTATGATCATTAGTGTGTTGCAAGGACACTAATCTGTATGCCGAATAAGGTGGCAACCAAACCTTGACAATTTATTTTGTATCCGAGACACTTGTATTAGACACAAAAGTACTCTAATACGATCTGTTATTATTGCCGTATTAGAGTGGGGCTCGCCCAAACCCAATAGATCTATCCCCTTGTTCCTTGGTATTTGTTATTCATCAATGGCCCCAACGCTTGAGCCTTATTCACATGTGATCTAAATATTTTCATTTTCCCAGCTATATTAATTGTAACATGTATACATCCCCGCACGTTTAAAACCATAAAAACCTTAAAATAAAATGGGAAAACATGAACTCACTTATTTGCGTTCCGTGCAAATCTCTATTTGATTCCTAATACTTCGTTCGTTTTTCGACCTACAAGTGTTCTAGTCTATTAGACACTTAGGCTTTCGTTCATTTTTCGTACAAGTATTTTATCTCGAATTTCATACTTGTAATTGTAGGTTTTTCTTTGTTTGATATACATATATATGTGGGCCGAGCCCAACCTAATTTGGTTTAATAGTAGGTTAAGCCCAATTAGTTTATAAAAGTGGTCTAGCCCAAGTTAAAATGAAAGATTGGGCGTAGCCCAAAATAACTTATAAAAATTGGATTAGCCTAATTTTAGTTTTATAAAAGTGGGCTTTAGCCCAATATTAGTTTTTATAAAATGGATTAGCCCAATTGATCTTTTATAAAAGTGGGCTTGGCCCAAAGTTATTATAAGTGGGCTTAGCCTATGTAATTTAATAAAAGCGGGCCTTAGCCCAAAGTCTGATTTTCATAAAAATGGGCCTAGCACTTGTAAATTTTGTAAAAATTGGGCTTAGCTCAAAGTTAATTTTATAAAAGTGAGCCTTATCCAAACATATTCGTATAAATGGGCTTGTTTCGTTTATACCATATACTTTATTTTGTCCGAATTGTCCAAGTTGTCCGAATTTTCTGATATATATATTTTATTAAAATTTGAACACTTATATCTTTTTGTATTCAATTTAACATAATTAAAAAATATATAGTTTTTATACAATAATCCATTTACACATATAAGATGGTTTAGAAATATATCTTTAACAAAAATATATATTTATCTTATTTTTAGTTTAAGAAAATATAAGTAATTAATTTCTTAATCTTTTCATCCAAATCCTTTATTTAAACATGATTAAATTTCCTAATTACTTTTAACCACCAAATCTTTAGTAAAATCATATCTTAATCAAGATTAATTTTTATAAAAAATTTGCCTTAGTTTCCTTTAAAAATATAAGTTTCCCATGTTTTATAAACATGTTTTAAGTAATTATTATATAAATGTATTAACAAAATGTTATGAACTTGTTATAATTTTAATCTTTCTTAAAATATAAACTTTATTATCATTTTTAATCTAAATTTTAAATCATAACTTTTATTTAATGATCTGATACATGTATGATCATCTTAAAGTATGAGATTATGTTCATGACATATTTGTTAATGAATCTTGCTAATCTATATATGCATGTGTTTAGATAATTTTTTATTCATAATTTTGCAAGATTCAAGTTTACTAATTTAAGTTCAAGATGATAAAAAATTATCAAGATAATCACATGGTTATGTTAGTTATCTTAGATTTATTAGTGTTTTTCAAGTGGTTTTTTATATAACTTTTATGATGATCATGTAAAATTTTATAAAATAAAAAGTATAACATAAGGTTTAAGATCTACTACTAGCACAATTGTTAGGGATGATCTAAAGGATGAAGAAGATAGGTTGATCAAGAGTTCCAAGCTTCCAAAGTAAGCTCCTAATTCTTGCAAGTTCCTTAGATCTCCTTTAGATCTTCATGCATGCTTATAGTTTTTGTGTTTGGGTTTTAAAAAGTTGAAGGTGAACAAGGGAGTGCTTGGTCAATTTTTATGAATGAAAAGGAAGTGTTTGTTGAGTGTTGATGTTGTGAGAATGAAAGAAATGAAGATGATGTTGGTTTTGATTTTAGATCAAGTGTTAACACCTCATATTACACTAAACTTACTTACAATATTGCCAACACATAATTGAGAACTTAGTGGCATTGGGGAAATACCCCATTATGGCCGTGAGGTGTATTGGGGGGGATGGTTTGGTGTGTATATATATATATATTTTTTTTATAAGTATATATAATTTTTATAAACTTATATAAACTTTAATAATTATATATATAAGTTTTTATAAAGCTAATGCCCCAACACTTTAAAGTGATGTTATAATAGGCCAAAATAACTCACTAGTCTTATTGTCTTGTTGTTCGGTTGATAAAGTTAGTTCGGGTCTTGTACCAGATGAAATACTGATACATAGTGTTACTTATAAAATTTTATGTTCATAATAATTCTAGTACAATTTTTATTGTCCCGTTAATTAATCTAGCTCTTTAGACTAATAAATTTGTCATTTTGAGTTCAGTTTCTGTATCGGCTTTGTTGTCAGATTTTTATTCAACAAACCATATAGCTCTAAATAATAAGATTTATATATGGGTTTTATACTATTTCTAACACCATTATTATTCTTTAGCTAAACATATTTATTTTTGGGTTTTCGGACATTTGCTGAATTTTGCTGCAGACTTGGACAATTTGGCGTTTTAAATAAATTTTTATGGTACAACATGGCAGATATATTTTATGTCTTAATTCTGAAATATCTGACTGTACCGTAACCAAACTGATATTTATTTCGTGTTCGTGTCTTTGTCATTCGTCTAGGATATTGTTTTATATATTCGTGATTATGACGAATCTATTATCATACCAAACTATGATTTGATTAAATTCCTAGACTTTTAAGACTTAATTGGAACATCACTTTTAAGTCGAGCCTTCATCTCTTTGTGTGTATGGTGGTACTAACCTGAGCTCTCAAGGTCTCACATAACCAAGATACAGATATTAGTTAGATATATTAACCTATAAGATGAAATCCAGCGAATCTTGATACGGGAGTATATTCTGAGGTGGGAAACACTGTTAAGTCAAGTTCTTAAAATTACCTAACGTATTTTGGAACAACTGAAAAAATGTGTAGAGGTTTAGTGGATCAGTATACTGATAATCTAAATGAATCTGTTTAAAACTTAAAGTCTAATCAAGGTCAACGGTACTTGTGATTTATCTCAAAAACTAATATGATCCTCTAACACAAATTCACAAAAATATATCTATAAATATGTTTGTACATAGTTATTGCAGTTCATTTTAGAAAAACACAAAAAGATTTTCAGTGTGTTTTAGCATAAACTTTGGAAAAATTAAAAAGATTTTATTTCTATTTTAGTTTCGACTACCGAGGATGGAAAGAGGATCTTCAAAGTCCAAAGATGCTTTTTGCTGAGAAAAATCTAAAGGACAATGGGTTGGGAGCTTATCTAAAATGAGAAAATGTTTTTAAACGATCAAAAGTTCATTAATTTGAAACTTAATATTGCCTGAAAACGTTAGTTTGTTCATAAAGTGTTCAACCAAGATCATTAACTTGGACTTGGTAGACAAATCAGTTAACTAGGGTCATTAACTTAGACTTGGTCAACTGACTGGGTTATTATAACTGATAAAATGCTCAAAAAGTTTGACGTTTGAAAAAATTGCAAACCACTTCACACGAATTGGGATCCAACTCGCACGAAGTGATCACTTCATATGAAAAATCACTTCGTACAAAGTCGAACTGTACTATATAAATACTTCAGATCGCACGAAGTGTTCATTACCTGTTTGTGTGATCTGAGTGGCTGTTTGTGCGATTTGGAGATTTTGAGTGAATTAAAACGAAGTGCTACCAAAATTAGCATTGGGGAGGTTGATTTACACACCTCTTACAATGGTGAATGTGTTGGATCGTGAATTAACTGTATAATCATTAAAACCGTCACCTCGAAAATTAAAAATTCGATCTAGAGAATTCTAGCTATCCAAAACTAAAATTGAATATATATTTGTGTAAATAAGTGATAGTAGTGTCCATTAGAACCATCAATTTCACAAATTCGTCAATGTGCTCAAATCCGTCGTTGCGACGAAGTGGCACTTTGTACGAAGTGAAAAATTGTCAAAAATCACATACCACTTCACACGAAGTGTAGTTGGTAAGAAGTGTTTGGTATTATGTCACACTTCGTACGAAGTGAAGGTTACCACTTCGTACCTTTATCACTTTGCACCAAATGTTTGATATTTTTACCATCAAATTTTTCGACGTGTTGAAATTCTAAGTGATTGTTGACTATTTTTGTAGGAAAAGAGATCGTTGTTGGAAAAGACGCACAACATATTCCGTGTTTTAGATGATACTATTCCTGAGATAGCTCCATTGAAAGAAATACTTGACTTTATGGGACGCTTGTCAGTGACGAAAGCTCTAACTCATCAGCATAAGGTGTATAGATCCCATAGTGAACGATTCTAGAATTATGCTGAGTTTGTTGCTGAACCACGTGCAATCCATTCTGTGGTCAAGATTGAAGATATAGAATTCGAGGTTAAAATCACAAAAGAGTTGATTAAAAGGGTGTTGGATTTGAAGGGTAAAGATAGTGATCCCATGGGCTACCCACAAAGAATGGTTAAAGGTTGTTTCTATAGAATGGAATATAAGGGCACGTGAATTCTCCAAACTTCAAGAAAGCTATTCTCGAAAGGCCGTATAAATTCTTTGTACACTCGATCATTCATGCTTTCAGTCACAGGAAAGGTTGTTACGATGATATTCTCGACTACCAGATGTGCATGGTTGCTGCACTAATGCTTAATCTGCCATATAACTTCACAAAGTTAATCTTTGATGAGATGGCTTCGAACACTAGAAGAGAGAAGTTTCTCAAGTACCCAAGGCTTTTACAGATTATGCTGGATGATTTATTTCCGAATCTGGAAAATAAAGAGGATGATGAGCTGAAACTGAATCCTATGGATAAAGAGACGATGATTAGATTGAATCTATATCTGAAACAAGATTCATAACTAGTTGCAAAGCTAGTGTTTGGAGTGATTAAAGATAAGAATTATGTTGCACCTCCAAAAGGCAAGTGGAGAAATAAATATTGTCTTGAAGATCTTATTTCGAGAAGAAGCAGATGGTACGAGAAAGAGGAAAAGAAAAGGAAATGGGCGACTCCAAAGAAGAAGCCTACACAAGCTCGTTAATGCACAACTGTCCAGACTATGCTTCTTGATGAATAGCCTGAGGAAGAAACACCAGTTAATGATCTAGTTGCTGAGAATGTGAATGTGCATGAGTAAGTTTTTTCTCCTACATCGAATAATGATCGTGAGGTTAATGCTGAGAAGATTGCAACGGATTTTGAAAAGGAGGTTGTCAAGGGTGATAATGAGGAAATTTCTTATGATAGCATTGATCTAGAGATTGCAGTGGCGAAAGAACGTGAAGAAAAACGATTAGAATAGTGTAAACGTAAAGAAGTTGGAGAGGATGATGTGTCTTATGTTCCTTGAAGAGGTGATTGAGAGGCCAGTCAAGAAAATAAGACGTGCTAAAAGCAAAGCGTCTAATGTACTAAAAAAGATAACAGGGTCTCCTACGACAAAGAAAGCACGACCAAAATATAAAAGGGCCAAGAAGACACCTGAGGTTGAAGATGTGACTACTAAAGATAATGTTGAGTCTATTATTCCACCATCACCAATACATATCCAACAACCACCAATTACACCACCATTTCCCACATTACCACTACAACAACAACCACAACAACCACCTACATCACCACAACCAGTTTCAACACCAAAACAACCAACACCTCAACTACAACAGAGAACTCCACAAGCTGATCAAAGACGCCAATCTTTCCCAAATGTTGATTTTGAAGAAATTCCTTATTCTAACTTTGAAGGAGGTTTAGATGGTGATTTATTTAATGCACTAAAATTGCAGAGTTAGAAAGTAGGATCAAGTATCTTGAAGATGATCGAAAGAATTTAGAAGCAGTTGTCAACTTTTCTGACCGAAAATGAAAGATTGAGAATGCTGGTTGCTGATTATGAAGCTGAACGAATTTGAAGCGATAAAAAGATGGATATGTTTCAGAAGATCTTATCTAAGAAGTTGGGCATAGACTTTGAAGCTGAATCTGAGTTAATTGATATTTAAGAGGCTAAACAAAGAGCGGCTGAAAGAGTACGCAAAGCCAAAAAGGATGCTGCAGCAGCTAGTAAAGGCAAAGAAAAAATTGATGAAGTTCCTATTTTTGTGCCAACTGAGCCTGAATCAGAAGTAGTTGTTGAGACTGAAGCTGAGGTGGTTATAGCGACAGAACCTGAAAAAGAAGTTGAAACTGAAAATAAAGTTGAAACGATAAACTTTGTGATGATTGGTGAACCTGTTCATGTTTCCGAGATATCAGCAAAGCAAATGTACTTAGAAAGAAAGAAGTTGGAAGCTGAAAAGAGCTTGTTGATGCACTTTGTGTCAGTCACTATACGAATAGGCTAGATAGAGTGTGTGTTGAATATTGCATAGAATAGATATGAACACACGAACCAAGTGTGAATGAGAATGGTTTTGTAGTGTTACATCGTACGAGTGATAGCTCACTTCGCACGAAGGTAATAGTTATCTTCGTACGAAGGTAAGCTACCTTTGCACGAAGGTAATTTTCTCACTTCGCACCAAGGTAAAACGTGTCTAAATAATGTCGTGTATTCATTGTTTTGTAAGTTTTGGAGTTCCCAAAGGGGAAACGCTGGCGAAATAATTTCGCCAACTTAACAAGATGTATACTCTTTCAGTATGAATGAATGAAGCTTCCGCTGATTCTGTTTCTACACCTTTCTTAATAAAGTTCTATCGAATTGGTGATATTATGCCCAAACTTCCGTATAGAACCGTCGGATCCTGGACTTTCAAATTGGTATCAGAACTCTGGTTTTCACCTACGCTCATGAATTATGGACTTAGGAAGGTTGTAGACGTAAAACATTAAATAAACGGACAATCCATAGACAAAAAAGTAAAATTGAACTTATATGATTGTTAGAAATTCATTTTCGACCAGACCTATGCTAGAATCATCTTGAAATTCATAGAAATAAAGATTTTGGATCGAAAAATGTGTTCATCATGGATTATCTTCGCACAAAGGTACTGTCTTCGCATGAAGATAATTACCTTCGCACGACGATAGCGCCACTTCGCATGAAGGTAGTTACCCTCGTACGAAGGTAACATGGAATGCCTAAAAAGGCATTTTTCTGATTGTATTATGAGATGAGTGTCTAGAAAAAGTTTGGTAATTGCAAAATTTTTGAGATTTTAACGTAAATTCGGGTTATTCGGGGACACCGTCTAGAGCTTCAGAGTACAAATTTGATGATACGATCACAATTAGTTGAAGATAACGGGGTAGTCACTTATACAAATGCAGAATGATGATCTTCTAGTATAGTGATTATCAATGGGCCTTAACATTAAATCCGCTATTGATAGAAACTGGTTTTTCCAGATTTGAGGGGGAATTTCAGTGAAAAATTTGGTATGGTCAGAATTTTCAAAAATGAGGGGGAATAAAAATTTCATGTATATATGAAGATTCTGGCATTTTTGAAATTCGTGACCATTATTCGAGTGGTTATGATTGCACATTATTTGTTGATGCAAAGTGTCTTGGATTTTATGTACGAGATCAAAGTGTATTCAGAATTCATTAGTGATGAGATCAAGTTGATGTCTTCTTTTCGTAAAAGTGGGGTTGCATAATTGACTCTCGGAGGAGGTGTTTCTCAGATTCTGTAGTCATGTTCATGTTGATGCTTGGGTCTTCGTACAAGCTGGTTGCACACATGACTGCCTAGTGGTATAAAGTATCCAATACAACTCTGCAAGACAAATGAACTGTTTTCCGGACTAACCGCTAGGAAATGAGGATGCTTTGTGGTTTCAGTTGCGCCGGGACTAACGAGGGAGGCTATATACTTGCAATTCATGACTAAAGAAGATGATATAATGGATCTTTCAGACAAAGAAGTGTACCAGTTGCTCATGAAATAGACTATACATTTGAGATTGTTATGAAAGACGAAGATTACATGTTCGATCTTGAACGAAGAAGAGAAGATTACTGTGTGTTACCAAATGTTTTGATTCTGATGAAGATTTGCTAATAGAGAAGATTACCAATTTGCTAATCAATATTTCAGGAGTATGCTTAAATGTGACTATGGATATTGGGATTTCAGATTTTTGCGGATATTCATTGATTTAAAGTGTATTGTTGTGGTAATTTGAAGTTTCTATCAATTGCTGGTTAGGTTTTGAAGATCAGAGGATCGAGCATAGGAGGAGTTCGCTAAACCGAACGTGGATGTGGTCAAAGTTAAAACAGAGGAGGTTGGAAACTGTGCAAACAAGAACTTGAACTGGAGAAATTGTTTTAGGGGGAATGTAATGTAGATGATGCAAAACCGAATCATCAATCAAGGGGGAATTTGTTGACGCGTTCTACGACATCGACATTTACCTTGATTGAAGTTGCAGAATATTCAAACACGACTCTCATCTTTCAAGATCAAGATCAAGCTTCGACAGTGATGTCCAAGGGGGAAATTGATGATGCACTTTGTCTCCGTCATTGTACGAATAGGCTAGATAGAGTGTGTGTTAAATATTGTATAGAATAGATACAAACAGACACACGACCCAAGTGCAAATGAGAACGCTTTTGTAGTGTCACTTCGTACAAAGTGATATAACTTTGCACGAAGGTAATAGTTATCTTCATACGAAGATAAGATACCTTCACACGAAGGTAATTTCCTCACTTTGCATGAGGGTAAACGTGTATATAAATATAGTTGTGTGTTCATTGTTTTGTAAGTTTGGAGTTCCCAAAGGGGAAACGTTGGCGAAATTTCTCCAGAATTCACTAGCCTGACAAGATGTATACTCTTTCATTATGAATGAATGAAGCTTCCGCTGATTCTATTTCTACTCCTTTCTTAATAACGTTCTACTGAATTAGTGATATTATGCCCAAACTTCTGTCTAGAACCACTGGATCATGGACTTTCAGAGCTTGAAGAGTTGGAAAAAGAGATTGAGGAGTTTGATGAGAATGATGATGCAGATGTTGACTTTGATGGTAAAAGGGATGATGATGATGACAACACCCAGGGTGGAACAGGTGTGAAAGTGGTGGATGCTAAAGTAAATGAATCGTTTGATTATGATACTTATTTGTGGGATAATGTGAATGAAGAGCGAGAAGCTGATAGACAGGGGGAGACGAAGGACCCTGTACATGATACTGAGCAATCTGGAATCCTCATAGTTTCACCATTAATAGTTGTTCTAGATTTGCTAAAACCAAAGATTTTTTACTTAGACCATGATGTTGAAGAAGGAGAATTCATACAAAATTACACCAAGGAAAAAATGCTAAAATGTTAGGTGTGGACGAAGAATCTTTCGAATTTGACTTTGAAGATGAACTTAACAACACTAGTGCATCAAAACCTGAAGATTACGTGTATAAGTATGTAGCTAAAGCTAATAACTACAACAAGGCTGTCGTATAGGATGATTCTTATGACGAAACAGAAAATATACTAGTGAAGGTACATATGACTTCCCAACCTTCCAAGAAATGTTTAATGAAGCTACAGATGAACTGTTGAAGCGTTGAAGAGACAGTGGAAGAAGGTTGTGTACCTAAGAGATTATCGAAGGAAGAGATAGATGAAGCTAAGAAATCGTGGTTTAAAAGAATTGCCCAAAGAAAGGAAGTTTAGACATCCACTAGCTTTCTTACATGTGACCAAGAGAAATCTCTGGGGGATATTCTCAGTTGGGGATGGATTTAAGATTTGTACGTATATGCGATTAAGAAAGAGTTTGGGGTACAGTATTTTAAATACTTAAGTGATATAAAGACGTTACCTTTCTAGGATGTAGAAGAGTTAGTACAAATAAAGATGATTAATTACGAGATGAAGCTACATGATCAACGATTGTGGAAATTGATCAAGTACGAAGCTGCTCACGGTTTCAATCATTGGAAACTGTATATACCAAAGAAGATAGTCAAAGTTGATCCGGTGACTAAAGAGAAAAATGTGGCGTTGATTGTTAAACACCCACGCGCCATGAAGAATATGCCATTAAAGAAATTGAACAAGATTTCTATTAATTCTTCAAGTGGTGGCAATGTGATGTAGAAACAGGTGAGGCGTTGATAGTGTTGAAGAATGAAGGTTTGTGAAGAATGATACGCATACTAGACCTAATGTGGCTAGTTAACTATTCTGAGAAAGATGTAGAATGTTTGTTCTTAACAAGATATGCTATGAAGTTAGAGAAAAAGTTCAAGCGATGCAGTATCAGGGAGTGATCAACATTTGTTATGCTCATGGAATTAATTCTAGAAGAATGTGGCAATTAAAGTGGAAAGAGCTTGAACATAAACAATTTATGAAACAAAACAGAAAAGAAGAAAAGATTGATGCGATTACAAAAAAGGACTCAATCAGAAAGTTTCAATTTATCAAGTGGGCACCAGCTACTGATCAAACACTCTGAAGAACGTAGAAAGTTGAGGAAGAATTTCTTTCGATGCTAAATGTTAAAGTTATAAAGTTTTGAAGACTGAAAAAGAGTGCAGCAATATCCAAGGGCGGTGTTTGTTGATGCAAAAATCTATAGCCTACGTCTTAGGGTCATGTTGAGTATGTAATAGGGCTTCAATGTTAGATTTTGTGTTTAAAATGTATGTAGGCCACTTTGTACGACGTGTTACACATCATTACGAAGTGAAGCGTACAACTCGTACGAAGTGGCAAGGCTAACTCGCACAAAGTGTGTATGTCTATAAATTGGCGAGTTGTGGTCTTGAGTAGCTAGCTGTTTTGTTGACTGTGAAGGCGAAGCTCTGTGTAGTTTGTCTCAAATCTGTAAAATGTTGAATGATATTAATGAAACTGAGCATTTAAACAGTAACGATCATCTTGTCACTAGTTAATCATGAATTCCGCACGTATTGACTAGATTTCGAGTTAGGTCCTCTGCTTATTTGGATGAGCCGATCCTACAAGTGGGGTCAAAATGTTGATGATCATTTAACTCAAAAGATAATTTGTTAGAAACTTGGTTTTTCCCATTTGCTGCAAAAGCATAGCTGGGTGAGTAAGGGTTAGGGTTAAATCCTCTACCAGAAGTTATGTCAATAAATTGATCATAACCTTGATCCTCACTTCCACCAGAGGTTTCTTCTTGACCAAAGAGTGTTGTACTACCAAAAGCATAGTCATTAGCAACGTTTCCTGACTCTTGAAGCTTCTTTTTTTGTTAAGCTCTCTTTCATAAGTTAGAAGCCTACCATGAAGCTGAGTCAAACTCATCTCTTTGAAACCAACAGAGTTTCTTGTTACAAAAGCAATAGTGTCCCATTTATCTTGTATGGATCTTAGAAATCGGCTATTCAAGGTTGAGTTAGGATAACTAACATTTACTAGTTTTAATTCACTTATTAGACAACTAAACCTTTCGAATTGTTGAGTTAGTGATTCTCATTTAACGTGACAGAATGTTTCATATTGTTGGTTTAAAACTTCTCGGTTGTTTTCGATAACTTCATCTGTACCTGCAAACTACTCTTTCAAAGCATCCCACATCTCCTTAGCACTGTTGCAATGCAACATGCCAGCATAGATATCATTTGTCAGTGTCGTAGCAACGATACTAAATGCCTTGGCATCTGGCTCGATTTTCTGAAAATCATGCTCAGAGTAGTTTTCCAGCTTCTTTGGTACTTGAACGTTGGGGTCTTCAGCACTCGACACCATCGGAACATGTGGTCCGAAGATAACCGATTTCCAACAACCCGTGTTCTGTTGAGCAAGTATATGAACCGTCCGACGTTGCTAGATATTATACTCTGATCTGACAAGTATCAGAGGTTTGTACAAAGTATCGTGTTGTGTGGATCTTGTACATTTTGAGACATTTTTTTATTGTTTACAAACAGGTTTTTATTTAAAATACTTTTGAACGTAAATAAACTTTTACAGTATTTTCAATTCAACGAACAAACGATATTAGTAGTAGGAGCTGATCTGTTTATATCAAATTGATTGTTTAGATCGAATTTGATTGACCAAGCTCTGATACTAATTGTTAGGACTTGAGTTTGGTTGTTGTGAAAGTTAAGATGAAAATAATGAACGAAGATAGCACATAGATGAAATATGCAGCCAATGAAGATATTGCTTTCATCAACATGGTTTTATAAATTCAATGATTCACGTATTCATGAAGAATTACAACTCCCCCTCATCCTGATCACTCTCTATTTGTTCGTACAAAAATGTCAAGATGTAAAGTGATAAATAGAACAGTACATGCACTGTTCTATTTCTACTACAAACAAAACATCTGAAGAATATAAGCTGATGTCACCTAGACAACGACATCTAACAACCTAACAAACTCCTAACATATGTTATGTCCTCAGCACTGTTACATTGAAAATACATGTAAACTATGTTGATCATCATCTGTTGAAAATCCACTGTTGAGCTTTATCATCTGTTGATCCACAATAGACCTTAGCTTCATCAGAATTTAGTCTTCATCAGTAGAGGTTATCTTTGGCAGACCTTTAGCTTTAAGCAGAGTTAGTCTTTAATAGATCTTGTGAGCAGACTTTAGCCTTGGCAGACATTAGAGTAGCATATGTTGAGTCTTTGCCTTTGGGAGGAGCAGATCTTCAAAGCCTTATTATTTATAATCAAAGGTTGTAGATTTTTTTGGCTTTCCAATCATCTGTTCGTTTTTGGAGTCCAGTAGATCCAACAGGCCGTGTCCTTGTGGACACGGGTCGTGGTCAACTTCCAAATTTGTGTATCAATGATAGTACAACAAATACAATGGCCACGAGGCTGTGTCGTTGAAACACGGAGTCCAGTAGATCCAACAGGCCGTGTCCTTGTGGACACGTGCCATGGTCAACTTCCAAATTTGCATATCAATGATAGTACAACAAGTACAATGGCCACGGGGTTGTGTTGTTGACCCACGGGGCCGTGTAGCAGGATGATCTGACAAACAAATTAAATGAAAACAGAGAAGAAGGAAGGCACGAGGTCCTGCCCTGTGGGCATGGAGCCGTATGAGCAGTCTGCTCCCAGCTATAAATAGGGGTGCTTAGTTTCATTCCAACTCAACCCTTGGCGATCCATTTCTCTCACACCTGCCACCACTCCACTATCATCTTCAACCACAATCATTAGAGTTTAGCGTGTGTAGTAGTCTCAGGATCTAAGATCGATAGTAAGAGCTTTTGTTAAACTATGGCCATACTTTGGCTAATCTCTTACATCACTTGGTGAAGACAAAATCTTTTTGATTTCCAATCTTTGATAAACTATTTAATTAGGTTTGTATTAATGACTTTAATAACTAGTTTCTTTATATTGAAAGTGAGTTTTATTCTATTATTCCTTCATGTTTTGTTGATTCGCTCATTCATGTCTTTACGGTCTATATAAAACACGTTAACTTGCCTGGAAGGGGGTTAGATGGTTGGTTTGGGTAAGACTCTTGCCTCGTTCAGTGTATAGATCCTACGAGGACTTGGTTCAAGCTTATTAGGACTTCCCTTGATGTAGATAGTATCAAATTGGGGGAAGTAAGATAAACTACTGTTAAAACTTTAAACTGGCCTTGTGGGACTGTATCCCTGCTGAATCAGACCAATATGGCCGAGCGTTGCCTCCAAAAAAGGGACATGCCACATTTTGTATTAATAACCTATTTAATTATCTTTCAATATTTCGGCCTTGCGGGACTGTATCCCTGTGACTCAGACCAATATGGCTGAGGGTATTGTCGCCTCCAAAAGAGGGGCATGCCACTTTAATCAAGATAGTCTCTTTATAATGCAAAGTGCAAAATTATTAAAGGATACATAAAGGATGAGTCAAAACCAAGTGATTCCATCTTATTTATTTGTCTCTTCGATTTTATTCTATTTTCTTTCAATTTAGTTCTCAAAATATTTCTCAAAATTTGGGTCAGTTAGACGTTGACGATAATCCGGTATTAAAAGCTCTTATGTCCTTGGACGATCTCGGTATCCTACCATCACTATACTACGCTAACGATGGGTGCACTTGCCCTAACGTGTTGTAGAGAGTGATAGTGGTATATCATGTTTTATAAATATAAATCTTGAATAAATGAGTGAAAAGTACTTAAAATATATCCTTAAATCATACCCACACTCCACCACGCCAGAAAGTGTAGCATTATCTTCTCTACTAGCGCCATGGTATTGGTTGATAGTTTCGCTCAGTTTATCATAAGCTTCTTTAGTATCTTTTAGATCACTTGATAGGTTATCTGTGTCTTTTTCAGTTTTTTAAACTTCTCGTCTTTTTCAAAACAAGCTTATGCACGGCTCTAAGCACTTGGTGCATTGTTTTTCTATTTCTTTCTTCTCACTCTTAATCTCTTCTTTGACTTATTCAACCACACCTTCCTGAACTTTCACAAAGACTGGCTCTTTCAACTTTGCCATCATTACTTTATCGGCAATCTCTTTGAGGTTTTCATCGTTCATTTTTTTTGTAGCATCGATAATTTCTTCTACATCCTGTTTTGTTTCTTCTTCACATTGCACGCTTTGGTAACTTCTTTATTCTCCGAAGAAGCCTGTAAAAGAATTATAAACGTTAGGAGGTATGATTGATTTAAAAGCACTATGAAAAATATCTTCTTCAAATGCACTAGGATCATAATAATCATCAGAATTCATGGAGTTTCATCAAATGTGACTTCAACACAGTCTTCACTGGTAACTTCTTTAACTACATCTTCCACAACTTGTTCTGGTTCTTTGATAATTTCCACTAGAAGTGCAAGACTTTCAGTCTTCGGAATGTAGTTGTTCGAATTGAAGCCTGAGCGACCACTAGAGCTTTATCTTTTGATTTTACCGAACCATCCTCAATTTGAATAAGCGTTGACGTACTTTGAGGTTGATGAGAAGTTCAATGATAAATTTCCTACTTGTAATAATCGTCACCAAATGGATTTTGATTTCCATGCACTTCTCTTTTCGGACATTCTCTTTTAAAATGGCCCTTTTCTCTAGACTTGAAAAAAGTTGGATTTATCAAATCCTAGCTTCGTATCCGGACCACCTAGACTGTTCTTCCAGTTATTTCCATAAATCTTTGAGCGATGAACAATACTAGCCATGCACCACTTTATATTAATAAGCTCTAACTCCTTCTGATCAATATGATCATAATCCTCTTTAGTCATGTTTGGATTACTGATCTTTCCTGCAAATAAGCTCTCGTACGACTCCAAGACTAAAACAAGTAATGCCATGTGTTGTTTAGCCGTTGTCTCGGTAAAGTCTTGTACGTTTTTAAGGTTCATTGTTATGTTGTACTATAGGATGCGTTGATTGGAATTGTTTTGGTTGTTGTGGGTATTTTGATTGTTTTGGCTGTTATAACTGTTCGAGCTTTGGAATGATTGAGGTGTCTGTGTTGGGGTATTCGAATCGTAACTTAAAAATGACGAGAATCCACTACCACTGTTTGAGCTGTTTGAAGAAGATCCAATTGAATTGTTAAAACTAAAGGCAGTATGAATCTGTAGGTCCACTTGAAGGATCAAGATTGACCTACTTCCTTGTTGTTTAACACACACATGAGTTTGGAATCCAAGTGTATATGCAAACCCAAGCAAAGTAACACAAACACAAAGTAACCAAAGATTAACTATCTTTTGAATAACTGAAGAGAGCTAGTACAAACACATATACACAATGTTCATACAGACTCAAGGTATTCTCTTTGTGCTCTCTTGCTGAAACTGTGAGGTGCATGTCGGTTTATATAGGCCCAACACCCATAACATTTATGAAGAATGTCACATTGTCACGAAGAAGGGCAAGCCCCATGAAGAACAGGTTCTTCAGTGGACTATTCTCATGAACAACCAGTTGTAATGAAGAACTGGTTCTTCTTGACTGGTGACTGGTACGAACAAGCAATTGCTCGTACGAATAAGCAACTTGCTTGTACGAACAAGCAAATCGTTCTTGAATGGTAACTCGTATGAACAAGTAGATGACTCGCACGAACAAGTAAATGGCTCATACGAACAAGCAACTGGCTCGTACAACAAAGCAACTTATTCGTACGAAGGACAATTCACTTGCACGAACAAGTGGTTCTTCGGGGAACCCTGCTAACAGACGTATTGCATAGAAAGCAAGATCAGAAACACAAAACTTAACAGTATGCACACATGCAATTATTTTACAACACAGATTAACTAAACGTCATACCAAAATCAAGATAGGAGGATATCTTGATTTGGTCGACACGACCAAAACTTTACAAACACAACAAATAAAGACCGTACAATTACTGACGTAACTAAGAACAAGCGACAGTCACAAAAGTGTATCAACAAACTCCCCTTGACTGTTGCTTGGTGTAGGTCCCCTAGTCCTTATGGATCTTGACAGAATCGTCTATCTAATCTAGAGTGCGGAATCCCCTAGATCAGATTTCAAAGAAAACACAAACACGAACAAGAACACGAACACAATTCCTTTAAAATGTCTTCTATTGATTATCAAACACAATTGTTTTACAATCAATTCAAGACTCTTCTTTCAATCTCTCTGAAGCAATTCTCTCTGTAACAAACATAGCACCAGCAACCTAAACCCTAATCACAACTTCCCTTTATATTAAGATAGGTTATGCTCATGGGCTAGGGTTTCCTACATGGACTGCTAATGGGTTTAAGGCCCGATTCGCCTACCATGCTCTCTTTTATGTCTATTTCAGCCCAATTACTTCTAATTCACTATTACAAAACAAAACCCGCTAACCATTTATCATTTTACTAATTACAAGATATCCAAAGACCAAATATAAGCTGTTATCACAAATATGCACCAACAAACTCCCTCTTGACTATAGCTTCATAAAATGACTTTCTTCAGTCTTCTTGCAATCTTCAACATTTTTTAAAAACGTTGGTCTTTGGATAGCTTCAGCTTTAACAGCTTCTATCAGCAACAGACTCCTCGTAAGCTGATGTATCCAATCACCAAATCTTCTAAATCGTTAGCGTTTGAGTAAACTCCATTTTAGTCCTTGCTTAGCAATCTCCAAACTCTGCAACTTTGTCTGCAATGTAGAAAGGAGGTTCTACCATGCATCCAAGCAAAACTCCTCTGCACCAAACTTCTCAGCAACACACTGCTACAATCTGTATACTATAAAACAAACATCTCGAGAAACCATAAGAATTTTTCAACACAAGTTAAATAAATTATTATTATTCAAGAGATAGTTAAACTGTATCAAAGATTTAGCACTTCTCAACTCAAACCATATACTCAAAATTTTAAGCACACATAACCTGCAAGATTGTAAAAATTTGGAACTCAGCTTCTAACATCGTCTCCCCCTATCGGTAATAACTCCTCCATGAACAACCAATATCCCGTACATTAAAAATATACAAGAAAATGAAATATTTTTGGATTTTTATATTTTCTGAAAGCAAATAAATTATGAAAAATTCACTCTATTTTTGTGAGTATGACCGGTAAAGATCATATCAGCAACATCAAATTGTTTTCACACTCTTTTATATTTCTATATGCAATATTCATGAATAGCAGTCCAAGACGATTACAGTATTGTTTATCCACTTAAACAAAATACATGAACCTTTCAAGTACCATTACATTGTGATCTGCTTAGATATTTATTACTGATATACTAGTGTGTCCCACTTCAGGACATACCCCCGCGATCAAGGTATGCACAAAAATTCATCGTAGTAGGTGAGTATACCGAAATTCATTCATCCTTTTGAAATACAACGTTAGATAATTGGTGATCAGGTCAGTACTTCCGTACAGCAAAGAGACCAATATCCAACGAGGGTTAGGACAAATACCAAATTTTGGTACGAATAATGCAATTTGCATATTTGAATGACTCTCTAGGAGAGCTTCTTCAATTATTTGGGATTGGCATTTTAGCTCTTTTAAAATATCCCGGTTGTGCCTAGGTCAGCATATATCTGGATGCAGCAGAAGGACAACCTTGATACCCCGAATGAAATAACGATATAAAGACCTAAAACCTCAGATTTTGGCAATCTATCAACGCAAGATATAAGGTTATAAAACCATACGCCATTGGTATGTTACCCACTCATACACAGTTTATTTTATGTTTTTATTACCAAAGTAAGTTGATTATTTCATGTCTTTTGCCTACTGGTACATCATATCATAAAGCTGCTATCACACTTAAGCAATTTTCTTTTAATTTCAGTGTGACAGTCTAACTTGCTGATGTACTATCATATCTTCTTTTTCACACAGTGAAACCTCATTTTTTTATTTTTTGAAAAAGTATACACTTTTCAACTTACTCCTCCTAAACTCACGCACTAACTAAAACTCTTTTTGGCTTAGGGAAATTTCTCCCCCTAAATTTTTGCTTTTATGGAGTAAATTTTAAATATAGAAATTTAAACACAAACAGACTCCTGCTTTAACCTGACAAGTAGGTTTTTCACTTTTAGTAAACATTTTCTATCACAGAAGTAAATAACTCGTTACCATGTGTAACCTACTATTCACCTCAGATGATTTACAGGAATAACCACTGTTGAACAAATCAACAGTCCTTCTTGGTTATCCTGCACACACTCAACAACTTAGTTAGACTGGGGGACCCAAGCCTTAAAGGTCTTGGGTCATCCAGATTCATCAACCATTGGAACATCCATCCAATATCCATCACATCGTACAGGTGTCTTGGATGTCTTCCAAGTTGTTGAACACGATTTATAATTTTCACGAGATCTTTGATCGCGAGAATTCCAATAAACTCTCGGATTTGCCGACCTTTGAAAATTATTATCTCGAAACCTTTTTCTCCCATTGTCATAGTCTGATCGTTGAAACATTTTTGGATTGCTTTGAATATTTGAGTTACAAAAACCCCTATATTCGTTTCTTCTTTGAAAGTGTCGATTACCACAAGACTCGTATCGATTTCGACACCCAAAATTTTTACTGTGAAAATAATTTGATTGACCATTATAATGACTCGATTTAGGAGAAGAGTTTCTTGAACCAACAAATCTTCTTGATGTTGAAGGTTTAGGTTGAAATCTTGGTTGATTTGTCTGAAAACTGGATTTAACATTTTTATTTGAACCAACCTGATTTCCATCCTTAACCTCAACTTTAGCCTCACTTTCTTACCCTTTTTAAAAGGACAACAACTAGCCACATGCCCTTTGTTGTGACATTTAAAAAAGGATCTCTTCTTAAAAATTTTCGTTCTATTAGATCCCTTTTTAATTTTTTGACCGTTTCGTCTTCAGTATCGTCATAACCTTTATGAGGTGTACTGTTGGACCTAACAAATTCTTTCAAGGAGCCTGGACTATCAGGTATGTCAACTGTTATCGGATCCACTATAGCTGGTATAGTAGGAACAAAATCTGTTAGCTCATTTTCATTTGGTAAAAAGGAGTAATCCTGATCCTTAGAAGATGGAGCTTTACTAAACCCCACTCCTGTTTTATCACTACTCCTTTTCAAACTTTTCTGAATTTGAGTCCTGACTATCGAGGATTCTCCAAATTTGTCTAACTTTCCATGAAGTTCAACAATTTTGGCCTGTGCACCAGCCAATTCTGTGCACTTTTCAGAAGCTCGTTAGTCTTATCCTTCATAGTTTCACGAGCCAAATCAATGATCTGTAAAAGTTCATTGACTTTGCTGGTCAAACTGATGATTTCTTGTTCATTTGAATTGAGTGTATTTAAAAAATTTGACTCCCTTTTACTCAAAAGAACATTTGACTCTTTTAGTTTTTCGAATTCAACTAACAGAATTTTGTTTTGCTCCGATAATTTGTCAACTTTACCCTGTAGTTCAGTGCATTTATGACAAGTATGACTAACAGGTTGAAATTATACCTTTACCTCTACTATAAGCTCATCTGTATCATCCATGCACACTGTAGCTTTTGCATCCTTGAGTTCCATTCTCTCCTTCTCAGCTTCCTTCTTCTCTTCTATCTTAGCAGCTTCTTCACCAATATTCACAACTGCAGTCTCAGCCACACATGCACTTTGTCTTGAAGTACTCTGATAACGTTTTTCTAAAGCTTCCCACAGCTCTCTAGATGATCCATTCCTATTACAAATGTTTTTCATATCAAATGGCAAGGACATCTTTATCGCTGCTAAAGCCTTCTTCTCAGCATCATAAATACGTTTATCAGAATTTTCCATCTTTTCATATGAGAGAACCATAATTCTTCCATTCACTCGACGTGTGGGAGCAATGTACCCATCAATCATACAATTCCACATCTTAGTATCTTCACTTTGAACAAATACCTCAAACTGCTTCTTCCATTCTACATATTGTTCAGCATTTATCAGCTTTGGCGAGTTTTTAACACCCTCACTTAGATTGTTCAATTTGCCCATCTATAACATGCAGCTAACAGTTTAAATGGATTTTGGTATACCTGTGTCAAAATCCAAATCTAACCCGCAGCTTATCATAGCCAAACCGTGAAAAAACATTCAAAAATTTGTCCGAAAAGTGTGGTTACCAAATTGTACCGTTAAACTTGTCTCGACGATACGAATATAATGATGTATATTGTCCGATAGTGATTTTTTTTGTCCTAAAAATCACACGAGTCTATCTGTCCAATCGGTTCGTTAAAATTGTCTATGGATCAATTTCTATGTCCGAATACGTTGAACTCTTGTTACGTCAGCTGGTTAAATTTCCACCTTTTTATGAGTAACTCGGAACAGTGTCAAATCCGAAATGGAAACTCTGGTTAACAATCCAAGATAAAATCTGGAACAGTAATCCAAGTTGACAATCCGAAATTATGATCCGGAATAGTGATCCGAGAAAAAATCTGGAATGCACTGTTCTGATCCGAATTGGAAATCCGGAATAGACTACTCTGATACGAGATGGAATCCGGAATAGTTCTAATCCGAGATGGAATCCGGAATAGTTCCCAATCTGAGATGTAATCCGGAATACAATTCTGATTCAAAATTTCAATCCGAAATGGAATCCGAAATGTCTTTTCTGATCCAAATTGCACTGTTTTCCAGATCCGAATTGCAAATTTTGGTCCGAAATTTAAGTCTTCAATCCGAATTCCTATGCTTTTTAATCCGGAATGCAAGTCTTCAATCTGAAATGCTTAGCTGTTAATCCAAAATGCTGCAGAAAATCCGAAATACCTGCAAAAACCCTAAACACAACCGTCAAAAACTCCAAAACACCCAAAAATCCAATTTTTCTACTGTCACGATTCTGAACCGAGCAATAATCAAGAGCCAAATGCTATGATACCAATTGTAGGTCCCCTAGTCCTTATGGATCTTGACAGAATCGTATCTAATCTAGAGTGCGGAATCCCCTAGATCAGATTTCACAGAAAACACAAACATGAACAAGAACACAAACACAATTCCTTTAAACTGTCTTCTATTGATTATCAAACACACTTGTTTTACAATCAATTCAAGACTCTTCTCTCAATCTCTCTGAAGCAATTCTTCTACAACTAAACAATAGAACCAGTAACCTAAACCCTAATCAAAACCTCCCTTTATATAAAGATAGGTTATGCTCATGGGCTAGTGTTTCCTACATGGATTGCTAATGGGTTTAAGGCCCAATTCGCCTACCATGCTCTCTTTTGTGTCTAGTTCAGCCTAATTACTTCTAATTCACTATTACAAAACTAAACCCGCTAACCGTTTATCATTTTACTAATTACAAGATATCCAAAGACCAAATCTAAGCTGTTGTCACAAATATGCACCAACACTTGGTCATTGTTATTCATTTCTAATGGCCTGTTGCACCCACATTCACTGAAACACTTTCAACCAACATTGACTGAAGACCAATGTCTTCAACACTCTCCAAAACATCAAACCTTTTCGGTTTCCTCTTGAGTACCACTCGAGGCAACTAGATCAGCCACGATCTGCTGTGCACTAGACACTACCACTGGGGCTGCAGAAGAACCCCTCTGGTTGCGTGGATGAAGATGGAGCATCAGGTTTACCAGGGTCTTCACTATCATGATCACGCTTACGTTGGATCTCCTGTGCTTTGCATCTTTCATTCCACAGAATGTTCACCCGCTTTCTACTCATTTCAAATCCATCTTTAATACTATTAAAACCTTCAACTAGTGTAGTATTACGAGAATGATACCATTCTCTCTTGTCATCATGTTTAGCGACTAGTGTTTCAGTAGATTGTTGTATAGCCGCACTACGTTCTTTCAGCCTGTTCATTTCAATCCCACAAGCGGTTTTAGCTGCTCGCATATGTTGTAACTGAGCTGCCCTTTCAGCATCCGCAGCTCTCAACCGTTCATTCTCCTCTCTCAACTGCGTAATCTCAGCAGCTTGCTTTCCAATAGTTTTCTTCAAAGAACTTATCTCCAACTATTGCTTAATAACTGTATTCCGATTTGAAGACATAAACTCTGAATGCCTGTTGATCTGAGTTGCGCTGCTTGCAGCTGTGAGAACAGAAAATCCACCTTCTCATTCTGTTCTATTTTAGAGAATAAATGACTACGTCGTTCTGTACTTTGTTGGTGAGTTGCGGACCGGGATTGTTGAGCTAAAGAAGTAGAGGGTTGTGGTTGAACTGGAATAGTCGCAACTGAAGGTGTTTTAGATGTTGTGGTAGCTGTAGGTTGTGGTTCAGAGGTTGTAGTGGGGTTTGACATTAAAGCTTCAACCTCTTCCGCTGTGAAAGCAAACTGAGCTTCTCCACTTGGTTCCGGTACGGTTTCTTGTTGTGTGGTTGTAGGTTGTGTGATTTCAGGTTGAGCTGATGAGGGTTCCCATAGACTTTTTGCTCTTTTCCTTTCTACAAACCACAATTTTCTTTTTGCGTGCTCGTTCAGTCTCAGCGTCGGATGGAACATAATCAGCATCTGGATCTGTTGGAATCCATCTAATCTGCCTAACCCCATGCTCATAAACATAACGTTCATACCCGGTTTCAAGCGGATTGTCATCAGAATCCGATTCTTCACCTGGTTGTTTACCCTTATCACCACCTGTAGTACCTACACCACTCGCACCACCATTACCACCATCACCATCATCATCACTCTCATCATCACTGTCATTATCATCACTGTCATTATCATCACCTTTATCCTTTCGCTTTTGATGACCAAACTTATCTTCGATCATCTTCTTCAAAGTTGGTTTTTCATTATCCGACTGACTATCATCATGGCGCCACTTATCGTTTTCTGGTGCAACATGTTCATCATTAGCTAGAAAACCAAATAACTTCTGAGGAGGTGTGCTTTCCTTGTAACGTTTTGCTACCACACCTCTAAATATCTTCAACGAATACTCCATCCTAACATCAACTTTTAGAACATTGTTGTCATTCTTTGGAAGATTCGGATGTTGTATATTCAAGATCATCTGGAGAAAAGAGGATACATATAAAACTTGTTTCCACCAACTCCGGTTCTTTTCAGCTTTTCCTTCATGTTTACAAAAATATACTTTGAAACACTGAACGGTTTGTTTAATGTCAAAGCTACCATCATCCCAACTAAGTCATTATTCGCCATGTCATAACCGCTTCCTCTGTTGCTTAAACACTGAACTAAAACATGTAGAAAAAATTTGTATCGGAGCGGCAACCATGCTTTGTTTAGTTGTCCTCCAAGAATATCACTGACATATCTCATTCGAAGCAAACATCCACGTTAACACTTTAATGGAACTGAGTATGGACCCTCAGGATCATCGCCAAGTTATAATGCTGAGTTTATTACTTCAAAGGAAATATCTACGTCTAATCCATTTACTCTTTCGCGGATAAGTTCCTTTCCATTCACTTCAACAACATTATATGAATCCCATAATTCCTTGATCAACGTCTTGTATACTGTAGTTTTATGCGTGATTGCATAATGTATCCTTGAGCCACACAGAAACTTCATTATATCATTGTACTTAGCAAGTTTATCTTTTGGATCTAAGTAGGCAACCATGTTGTGTCTCGGTTCTGACATAATTTCCACTTCTAACTTGTCAGTTTTCTTTGTTGCAGGCTTTCTTTTCTGTTCTTTTTGTTCCATCCTATACACAAAATGCAACTGAATAAGAAGAAACATAAATACACTAGGGAGCATACTCAAAAGTGTTCACTGTGAACTTTCTGTAAGTATGCAGCCCCTTCACGAAGACTTACTGACTGATACGAATAACATCTGCTGTCACAAATGACAGCTAACTGCACGAAGAATGTCTGACTCGTACAAAGATCAACTGACTCGTACAAAGATCAACTGACTCACACAAAGATCAACTGACTCACACGAAGAACAGTTCTTCATCTTGCCTAGGTTCTTCACCCAAAATAGTTGTTCGTGCCAGTCAATGACAAACAGCCAGATGATAAACTAAATCCGACACTTTGAATCAAAATACCCAGTTTGTTTTGTTTTTATTTGAAACCTATTTGGATGATTTTTAAGAACAACAAAACTAGTATTTAACACATGGTTAGTCAAATTAACTATCACAAACAGTAGTGAACTAGGTTTCTTTGTTCAAAGGTGATAACCAATCCAAGAGTCATCAGTCAGTTAATATTCAATCGGTTCATCTTCAAGATATACCAACATTGTCAAACATACCTTAAAGATATCACAAACAAATCAACTAAATGGATTGAAAGGTTGGACATATATGTTTCTTCTCAGTGAGGAAGAAGATGAATAGTGAGAGGATGAAGTGAAAAGGTGAAAGTATAGTTGCACCAAAGACCTTCTTCACCTTTTATACCCCTTACCTCCAATGAAGGACTGCTTCACACTAAGAACCACCAATCGCACGAAGAACCACAATGTGATGAAGGATTTTCTTGTATGAATAACCTCTGACTCATTCGTACGAAGAACTGTCTTGTACAAATAGCCACTGACTCATTCGCACGAAGAACTACCATTCGCACGAGGAACAACTGACCCATTCGCATGAAGAACTATCATTCGCACGAGGAGCTGACTCGTACAGGAACTACTGATTCGTACGACTCCAGGTTCTTCTTGATTGAACAGCAGTTCTTCGTGGACCTTAGGTTTTTTGTTGACCTGTCAGGTCTTTGCAAATATCCACAGCGATCACAAGTTAGAAAATTTTCACATTTAACAGATTTTTCTCTTTGTTATGAGTTACCTAGTTGCAAAAAGATACTTTATGAAGTTATGATAGCAAAATAATTGATTTTTCGGGCGTATCTTGGTGGAAAACATTCGAGCTTCAACTTTGGCTAATAAAAAATAATTTAAAAGAGAGTAAACTAAAACAAATACTAATAGATAAGAACAAACTATACATTAACTAGTAATCTTTTTATGAGTTTTAAGGTAAGAGAAT
The DNA here is from genome assembly GCA_947069175.1 of Scalesia atractyloides. Taxonomy (NCBI): domain Eukaryota; kingdom Viridiplantae; phylum Streptophyta; class Magnoliopsida; order Asterales; family Asteraceae; genus Scalesia; species Scalesia atractyloides. Next base: position 9,046,551 of record CAMTDV010000028.1, on the reverse strand, counting down.
CATACTAGCCTTTAATCTTGCCAAAAACGATTTTTGTTAAAATTTTAAAAAAATTAAATAAATATTCTACCACAATTATCGGTATTGTTGTCCACATAATCTCAGCATATCAGATGTAATCATGATTAGGAGATATGATTAATGTATGAATTATACTCACTAGCCGGTGTTCAACACTTCACGAACATTCCCGTATCAAGACTTGCACGAGAGAAAATCTTACCGGTGAGTATACTGCTTATCATCTGTTTTGACGTATAGATTGTGATATACTCACTTATTTTTTATGAAAACAAACCCTATGTGATTAAATTACTTATTGTTGAGGAACTTGATTTTCAGATGCATACGGGGCACAAGAGTAAGTTTGTGAACAGGCTAGTACTAACGTACCGACAAAGAGACGGACTTAACTCCCACATAAAGCTGTGATATATTATCACTTATTTATTGGGTGGATGTGATATGTTTATCACTTATTGATGGTCGTATGCAGTATTTACACGTATTCATGGTATCATGGAAGTTCTAGACTTGCGTCCCCGTTATTTTTCGGTAAAAGATTCAACAATGATACCCAGATGATAAACAAGCATAAAGACCACATATCTCAGAACCTCAACATACTATCAAACGAAATTTCGGTACCAAGACCATATGGCAATGAATGATTCCCACCTGGCTTTCAGTCCGTTATGTTTATATCAACCTGCACATTTTAATCTAATTGTGTGCCTACCGATACATCATTAGTAGAGCTACTTATCATTTTTTGTTTTATGTTTTTGACCGTATTTGACAGATCACCGGTGTATCATCATCTTCTCTTATCTTTCCAAGAAACTCATTTTTGATTTTTGGGTTTTCTATTGTTTTTGTATTTTTCTGAAATTTTCTCCCCCTTAAATGTAGAAAGTAAATAAAAAAAGACATAAATAAATAAAAGACATATTTTTGTATTTTTTTCATTTTCATCCTTGATTCTCATTTCCCAACTGAACTGACCAATCACATTCTTCATCTGCTTGAACTACTAACGCTATTCTTGTGTTGTTTGAAGGCCCTGACTGGTTGGTGTTGTTTGGGTTGTTAACAGCTACTATACCCCGTTCATTGTTAACTTTAGTTGTGTTGGACGAGTGTGGTTGATTTCGGAAAGGGTTGTGATTTCCTTGCTTGCTAGGTCGGGTACATTCACGTTTGAAATGACCTTTCTCACCACAGTTGAAGCAAGTAACAACATCTTTATCAAAGCCATACTTTATGTCTTTCTTACTTTGTAAACTTATTCTTCCAGTTCTACTCATGTAGTCTTTCTCTCTTCTAATCGCACTTGTATATGCCCACTTAATATCCATTAACTCCATTTCATCCCTGTCTATTTGCTGATAGTCCTCATTAGTTAAAATGATGTTTCCAATTTGATTGACGACTAGTCCACAATACGCACTAACCATGGTGTTCAGAAGTTCCATCTGTTCTCGAGCAACTTCTACACTGACCTTGGAAAAATGTGAAGTATCAAGTCTGATGGCATTAGGATTTGTAAAGTTGAAAGTTGTTACCATAGAAAGCTTGCTGAGCAGCTTGTTGTGGAACTTGAGGTGTAACAACTTGTGGTGGAGGAAGAAAGACTTTTGGATCAAATGCTTGACCATAGGTTTGAGCACTTGAGCCGGCAGATTAATTTGTTTGAATTGGCTATCGTAGAAAAGGGTTAACATTTGACACAAATGTTGTTTGGAGTTTTGGTTGCTGAGTTATACTAACGCCTATGTAAATACCTCCGAAATACATTTCAGGATTTTGTGGAACAGGAACTCTTTTCGCTTTTTGTATTTCTTCTTCATTCTTGTTCTCAAGCTTCTGAACGAACTCATAAATACTAATCATATCCAAAACACCTGTGTGCTTTAGCAAGTCAATAAATTGACTCCACTTAGGAGGTAAGGTATCAGCAAAACGCATCACAATCTCTTGTGGAGATGCGTTCACCTTGTATGAATACATTTCACTTAGCAGATGATAAAAACGAGTTGTCATGTCGCTTAGTGTCTCATTCTCTGAATAGATAACCTTCAAACTCTTTCTATAGAAGACCCATGTCATATCTTTCTAGTTGCAGCATTTCCTTCCCCTCTTGCTTACAAAGTATCCTACAAATTCTTGGTTGTGGTACAGTATAGAAATTGATGATAAATATCCTTATGAAGTGCTTATATAAGGATAGCAAATGCCTTCTTTTCTAAATGATAAGCCTTTTTATAATTTTCATGTAAGTTGGCTAAAGAGGTTGGATTTGATCCTGCTTCTTCGAGAGATTCCTTGTATGGTGTAGTAAAACATGCCCACAATTCTGTATTTTGACCAAGAACATATGTATGAAAATGACTTTTCCATGAAGGATAATCGTTCATATGATTCAACTTTGGTGGACGGTTGTTACTTCCTGTTTCACTCTCGCTAATGAGAAGAGTCTAAATGCTTTGATTTTGATTTGCCACGCACGCCCATTAATTAGCGTAATCATGGCTGTTTAGTGAGGCATTAATGATTTAACCCATGAGGTTGCGGAGCTAGATTGTGGTAAAATCTTGGTTTGTACTTGAACTACATCCCCAATCCCAAGGATTTGTACCCATTTTGTTTGTTTATTTATGAAAATCAGCTTAAAAATTCAAAATTCTAAGGATTAACTTGAAATAAAAGTCTTCTATTAAAGTTCACAATTTAAAAAAAAAACACGAAGCATCAGTTCTCACGAAAAACTAGTGATGAAAAACTACCACCACGAACAACCAAAAAAGTCACGAAAAACTTGGTTCTTCGTGCGAACCACTGGTTCTTCGCATGAACCACTGGTTCTTCGCACAAACAACTGGTTGTTCGTGAGGTGGATTATTCGCAGGGGGTCTTTCGTAGGTGGGATCTTTCACAGGGTTGGTTGGTGAGAAGTTTCCTTTTGTATCAGAATCTTCTTTATGAGTTTTTTGAAAGTTGACAGTTGTTTAGAAAGATTTTGTTAAAAAGACAAACATTCCAAAAATAGCTTTTCAGTCAGATCTTAAGATTAAGTCAACATTTAAGGAATATTCCGGTGAGTTTTCCGACAAGTGCTTCAGCGAAAAATATGTCTAACTAAACTTTAATAGAAAATTTCAAGAAAAAACGTATCCTAACATGTCTCCATGTATTTTAACAAGTTTTTTATAAAAATTTTCTAAAAGAACAAGTTTTACCTAAGTTTTAATCCACTTTTCTTGTAAGAACTTAAGTTTCTTGTTTGAAGTTCAAGAACATTTCCAGGAAGCTTCACAACTTGCTCCAACACAACACTATGCTTGGTTTTAACAAGGAAGAGAGCCAAAGCTCTGATACCAATTGTAGGTCCACTTGGAGGATCAAGATTAACCTATATCCTTGTTGTGTAACACACACACGAGTATCGAATATAAGTGTATATGCAAACCAAAGCAAAGTAACACAAACACAAAGTAACCAAAGATTCACTATCTTTTGATTAACTTAAGAGAGCTAGTACAAACACATACGTAGAATGTTCATACAGACTCAAGGTATTCTCTCTGCGCTCTCTTGCTGAAAATGTGAGGTGCATGTCTGGTTATATAGGCCCAACACCCATCACATTCATGAAGAATGTTACAGTGTCACGAAGAAGGGCAAGGCCCACGAAGAACAGGTACTTTGTGGACTATTCACATGAATAACTAGTTGCAATAAAGAAATGGTTCTTCTTGAATGGTGACTCGTATGAACACGCAATGGCTCGTACGAACAAGAAACTTGCTCGTACGAACAAGCAAAAGGTTCTTGAATGGTCACTCGTATGAACAAGAAGATGACTCGCACGAACAAGTAAATGGCTCGTACGAAAAAGCAACTGGCTCGTACGACCAAGCAACTTACTCGCACGAACAAGTGGTTCTTCGGGGAACCCTACTAACAGACATACTGCACAGACAGCAAGATCAGAAACACAAAACTTAACAGTATGCACACATGCAACTATTTTACAACACAAACAAACTAAACGTCGTACTAAATCAAGATAGGAGGATATCTTGATTTAGTCGACACGACCAAAACTTTACAGACGCAACAAAAAAAGACCGTACAATTACTGGCATAACTAAGAACAAGTGACAGACACACAAGTGTATCAATAGAATCTTTGAGCTCTGAGTGTTAGCCACAGTGCTTAATTCGAAGTATAGATTCACATCTTGTTGAACATCTACGTTCTTCAACTTGCCCATTTTTCGGAGTTCTAGCTCATGTCCTTCAAGTTTTTCGATAAACTTTGCCAGATTCATACCACTGTAACGCGTTGGCTAACTTGTAAACTAATTCTTCAATTTCCTTTGAAATATTCAACCTCTTCATTTCTACAACCAAATGGCAGTATCTTTCAATGAGCTGCTTCATTAATTCGCCTTTTAATGTAGTGAAAATGTCAAATTCTTTTTATCAAAGCCGTTTTACTTTTGATCATTTGTATACTGCCTAGAAATTCCTTTTTATCAAAGCCGTTTTACTTGTGCGCATCTCCTTGATGTTTAACAGCGTAAAAACGTCTTCTTTAACCACCTGTTGCAAAATGTTTAACATCTTCTTCTCCCTCATATATTTTCTTTTTTAATGGAGTGAACTACATGATACTTTTCCCGAGTCCATTCTCTCCTATGGGAGTAGTATATTTCTCTTTGATTGGATACCAACATTCTAAATAATTCGCCTAAACCTAGTTTTTGAAATGTTCACGCCATTCTTTAAAATCTTCTAGGTTCATTAGTTTAGGCGGCTTCGTCATCGTCCCCGTTTCGTTATGGAGACATAAATTTTGAACGACTGACGATGTGGTTGTAGTGGCGAAAGCATTGCAGAATTCATTCTCCATTTTGTCGAAAATTTTGAGCGAAGAAGGTTTGGTGCGAAGGTAATCTTGTGCGAAGATAGCTTTGTGCGAAGATATCCTTGTATGAACTAGTCACAAGACAAAAAACTTTGAGTTATGTCCTTACGTAGGTAACAAAAATCAACTTTCTGAAATCTATCTTCGTACGAAAGTAAGAATTTTAATTTGAAAAAATTACGTTCGTACGAAGGTACTTAGTTCGTACGAACATATTCCTTCGTGTGAGGATGAAATTTCAAGTTTTCTCGTTTTTCGTTGATTTGATCATGATTCTGATTTTTTTTTGGTCCATTTTTTCAAGGGTTTGTTAGAAATAGATTTTAAGTATTCCTTGAAAAAATTCAGTCCATTTGGACGGTTAATTTCGTGAAAAATGATAACAATGATAAGAAATGAGTAGAAGAGATATCTTTGGTTGTTAAATCTTGTTGATTGTCTTCAGATTTGATCTCCAAGCTCTAATACCACTTGTGAGAATCTGTTATCCAACGATAAGCTTAGGTCTAATCTTTAACCTTGTCACACCCTGCATTTCCAACCCAAATCCATACATCAGTGGGCCTGGGTGGGGAGTATCATGGCGTCAGTTGATAACATTATTGTCAATTAAACACGGCACAGCAGAAGTCTTGGAGTAAAATTACTATTACAAACCAAATGTTCGGAAATACAAAATAATATACAGGCTTGTAATAGAAAATCCACAGGCAGATCATAAAATGTACAAAGAAAAAAATATAAAACAGACTTTAGGGCAGATCTAGGATTTGCAAGATCCTCTATCACTACCGAGCACTTCCAGCCTATTTTCGTATTATACCTGCAAGCTCAGCCTTTTGAAAATACGTCAGCTTTCGCTGGTAAATACACCCAACTGACTCATTTTGAAAACTTTTAAAAAATGTTTTACGTGCGTATCAACACAAAATCTTTTTATAACTTGGGAAAGTTGACGTTGCAACCTTGTTAACAGATTCACATGTTTGTCCATACATACAGGGCCCAGTAAAGAAATCGAGACATGATTAAATACGCACCACTTAGAATTCACGAAGGAGTTATCCCCAACGTCTTGGGTAATTTGCATTTGAGCGTCTGTCAGGTGTATGCCTACACACCGCGCTAAGGTCGTGGCCATTATCTAATGTAATGAGCCGAGGATATCCAGGAAACGGTAATTTAACCCCCGATGTTTAAGTTATCAAACAAAACTGATTAAAACGGAATATGGGATTTACTAGCCACAATCCGGCATTCGATTGATCCCATTTCCGACAAAGTGGTAATAATTTGCCGTAACCCAAGCCCGTATAGGGAAAATAAGTCGAGAGTATTTACCTGAATTAGCCTTGTTTAAAATGCAAGATTATAACCCAGCCGTATTCAAAATGAGCTTAGTGCAGATAGCATTTACTAGAATGTCTCTAGTCTAGATTATGGCATAAGTTAACCAATTAAATACTGACGGTCTTATTTAAGTCATAGACTTAGACCGACTAGCGTACTTGATCAAAACGTATAGCGCTAGATTAAACGATGACTGGATAGAATGTAGTTTAAACCCAACAAGTATGTTGACTTGTGTAATATGGATAAACAATTTACATTCGGGATTTTGAGATTTAAATGACAAGGTTAGACCCGTTTCGGTTAATTTTCGAAAACTTGGTACATATACTTAACCGTACGCATATCAGTGATATCGGGTAACCAAATAAGTTATGGCCAAGTTTTATATGCCATTATATTTTAAAAAGTTATAATATCAGTAGGATATCAACTTTTATGCCCGTTATGGTTTGAAATTGAAATTATGCCTCATAAGGGCATTTCGGTAATTTCATACCATATAAAAGGAACTTGAATATAATTTAATGTTATAATTATAATTATTCTAGAAAAATAATTTATTTATGATATTATATCAGTAGGATACCAATTATATGTGTAATTTAACTTTTATGACCAAACTATGCACCGAAAGGGCATTTTGGTCATTTCACACATAGTTTATAAATTATTTGAGATTCTGAGTTTATAACATATACCTACTGTAAATATGTTTATAATAACTTTTAAAATCAGTAGGTAACAAGTCTTGTCCATTAATATGGTTTAAGACCATACTATGAGCTGAAATGACGCTTATGTCGTGAAATGACGTTTTATGCGATGTTTAATGAAAACTGACATTAAGGTCAGATTAAAATGTCTTAGATATGTTATTTAATATAACATATCAGTAGGTAAAAGATTTACCTTGAAAATATTTGATTAAAACCATTTTATGAGCCACAAGAGCTAAAATCATCATTTATCAACATAGTTTAAGGACCAGTTTGAAAGCTCAGTTTATAACTTGGTTTAACATCCAAATAATACTTCTTATAATATTACATCAGTAGGAAACTCATTTTCAAGTTCATTATCATTTAAAACCTTGCTTTATGCAAAAAATGGCATTTTAGTCAAAAATGGCATAATTACGGAACATGTTCTTACGTGTTCTAATAATTATTACCAACTTGTAACAATGACTGGACCATAATGGTCTTAACCGAAGGTCAAAGCATTTTCCGTAAAACGCTTGACTTTTGGTTATAAAAGCGTATAAACGAAAATGCAAGAGCAAGGAACACTTACAAGAGGTTCCCAGAATGCAAGAGAACTAAGTTGGATGCTCCTTTCAGTTAGGAACTTCCAGAGGAGGGAGAAGAGTGTATGAATGAGAAAGGTGCAAGTTGAAATGGTGAATTGAACACCTATTTATAGTTGGAGAACTCAAAGGAGGTGATGCCATGTGTTTAAGGGTGTAAGAGCAAGCTTACAAGTGTCCCAAAATGTGGCATTGCTGTTTGGGAAGCCATGGTTTCGAGTAAATGGTTTTTGGAGCTTTGTGTGGCAGCCAAATTTTTTTTTCTAAAGTAGAGGCCCTCTGGTGCCCCACGAGAGACCCAGGCCAGGTCTTTCGCGGCCCGCGACCACCCTAAGGCCAATTTCAAACCTTGAAACTTTTAGCCTCTTAACTTAATAAAACTTCTAAAAACCTTCTAAAACACCTTTTTGGCACTGTTAGTCCTCCGTAGCCAATACTTGGCATACCCAGGATTATGCCCGGACATTGTCGCGCTCTCGGTTCGTTAAAAGGTCACTTAGAGGTATAAATTAACATGTTGACACTTTTATTCCCTCCATTACCCAACTTTCACGAATTTACAGAATTGAACCCTCTCGTCCAACAAATGGCATGTATGAGAGTTAGGACTTTGTAAAGGATCACTCAGAGGCTTATTATAAGCATGTTGACTTCGATGTCACTTAGAGGCTGGGCATGTTGACATATCAGTCATTCATAGGCCAAGTTTTTAAACATGTTGACATATCAGTCACTCATAGGCTAATGATTTAAGCATGTTGACATATTAGTCACTCATAGGCTAATGATTTAAGCATGTTGACATATCAGTCACTCAGAGGCTGTTATTTATGCATGTTGACATCAGACCGTCACTCAGAGTCTCAGTCTGAGCATGTTGACGCCTTTAGTCCTTATATTTAAAATACAACACGTGTTACTATACTATTGGATACGATTTTACTGGGTGTTACATCCTCACCCCCTTAAAAGAAATCTCGACCTCGAGATTTTATTCAAAAGATGCGGGCACTTTTGTCGCATAGTTGACTCAACCTCCCATGTATACTCGGGACCTCTAAAAGCGTCCCACTTAACCTTTACTATAGGTATCATTTTCCTTCGGAGCTTCTTAACCTGTCGATCCTCGATCAAAATCGGTTTCTCAAGAACCTCAGGTTTTCATCAATTTGCACATCTTTATGTGACATTGCTAGCGACTCATCAGCTAGACATTTCTTAAGGTTACATATGTGGAACACATCATGGATTCCACTTAGCTCCTCAGGCAATCTGAGCTTATAAGCTACAGTGCCTACACATTCAACTATCTCGAATGGTCCAATATATCTTGGGCTCAACTTGCCCTTCTTTCCGAAGCGTATCACACCTTTCCAGGGTGATACTTTTAACATGACTTTCTCCCCTACTTGGAACTTAAGAGGTTTACGCCTCTTGTCAGCATAGCTCTTCTGCCTATCTCTGGCAGCTTTGAGACGGTCACGGATTTGCATAATCTTTTATGTGGTCTCCAGGACAATCTCTTGTCGTGATAGTTGGGCTTCCCCAACTTCTGCCCGGCACACGGGCGTTCGACACTTTCTCCTATATAAGGCCTCAAAAGGAGCAGTCTTGATGCTCGTATGATAGCTGTTATTATAGGAGAATTCTATTAGGGGTAAGTGGTCATCCCAACTTCCACCTAAATCAATCACACATGCTCTAAGAATGTCTTCTAGTGTCTGGATAGTACGCTCACTTTGACCATCAGTCTGCGGATGGTAAGCCGTACTAAAATTTAATTGTGTGCCCAAAGATTGTTGGAAACTTTTCCAAAAATGAGAGGTATATCTAGTATCTCTATCAGATACAATAGATGCCGGCACAACATGTAGGGACACAATTTTGTCCACATACAACTTAGCCAATTTATCTGAATTATATGTTTCCTTTATTGGCAAGAAATGTGATGACTTAGTCAGCCTGTCCACATGACCCAAATAGTGTCATTTCCACTTTTGGTCTTAGGTAACTTGGTAATCAAGTCCATAGTTACCATTTCCCATTTCCACGTGTAACTTGCGAACATGTCAGACACTTGGCTACATAGGTGGCTATGGATTTCTTCAAACCCATCCACCCATAATTCTTCTTTAGATCTTGATACATCTGGTCACCTCCCGAGTGAACTAAGTATCTCGAACTATGCGCTTCTTGGAGAATTAGATCTCTAAGTCCTCCAAAGACTGGAACCCAGATCCTGATATTAAATCTAAGGATTCCATCCTTTCCAGGCGCTAAATGATCAACAGTTCTGCCTAATCCCTCATTAGGGATATTAGCTTCTAACAGAGCTTGCCTTTGCGCATCTAATAGCTTCTCACTTAAGCTATTTCTGAGCTCAATGCTCTTGGCGTTAATCCTTATAGGTTTAACCCGTTCCTTGCGACTTAAGGCATCAGCAACTACATTTGCCTTGCCTAGATGGTAGCGAATCTCGCAATCATAGTAATTAAGCGTTTCCATCCATCAACGTTGTCGCATGTTTAATTCCTTCTGATTGAACAGATGCTGGAGACTTTTATGGTCTGTGTATATAATACACTTTGTGCCATATAAGTAATGCCTCCATAACTTTAGTGCGAATACAACGGTACCCAGTTCCAAATCATGGGTGGTGTAATTCCTTTCGTGTACCTTTAGTTGTCGTGATGCATAGGCAATCACCTTGCCTTTTTTGCATTAGCACACAGCCCATGCTGGTGTGCGAAGCATCACAGTAAACAACAAAGTCTTCAACACCTTCAGGTAGTGATAACACAGGAGCATTGCTCAACTTGTGTTTAAGAACCTCAAATGATTCTTGTTGTTTTGGACCCCAATTATACTTAACATTCTTACGGGTCAAGGTAGTTAAAGGAGTGGCTATTCTTGAAAAGTTCTCAATGAACCTCCTGTAGTATCCAACCAATCCTAGGAAACTACGAATCTCCGATGGGGTTTTGGGTACTTCCCAATTCATGATGGCCTCAATTTTGATGGGATCCACTTGGATACCACACTCACTTACCATGTGTCCAAGAAATTGGACCTCTCTATGCCAAAACTCACACTTAGAGAATTTAGCATAAAGCTTCTCTTGCCTTAATAGTTCTAAGATGCACCAAAGATGTTTCTCGTGATCAACTTGATTACGAGAATAGATAAGTATGTCGTCTATGAAGACAATGACAAACTTATCCATATATGGTTCGCAGACTCTATTCATGAGATCCATGAATGCTGCAGGTGCATTTGTGAGCCCAAAAGGCATCACCAAGAATTCAAAATGATCGTATCGGGTCCTGAAGGCAGTTTTAGGAACATCTTCACTCCTAACCTTCAGCTGATGATATCCTGATCTCAAATCAATCTTGGAGAAGTAACTAGCCCCTTGAAGTTGGTCAAATAAATCGTCGATCCTGGGCAGAGGATATCTATTCTTGATTGTTAACTTATTTAGCTCTCGGTAATCCGATGCACATTCGCATCGAACCGTCTTTCTTCTTTACAAAGAGGATAGGAGCTCCCCAAGGCGAGGAACTAGGCTGAATAAAGCCTTTCTCCAAGAGTTCGTCTAGCTGCGTCCTCAATTCCTTCATTTCCGTTGGTGCTAGCCTATATGGAGCTCTAGCTACGGGTGCTGATCCTGGTAATATCAATCATGAACTCCACTTGCCTGTTTGGAGGTAGGCCTGGTAATTCTTCTGGGAATACATCGGGATACTCTGAGATGACTGGTAAATCTTCAATATTTGGCTTACGTCATTTATGGTGACTTGTGCCATGTAGATGACACAACCTTTTCTCAAACACTTGGATGCCTTAAATAACGACACTTTATCTGGAAATCCATAGTGTGAATCTCCAGGGATGGTGTTTGATTCACCCGATGGGGTTTTAATCTCGATGAGTTTCTTATCGCAGGCAATGCGGGCTTGGTTATGAGATAACCAATCCAAGCCTAAAACTACATCGAACCCCGCCAATTTCATTGGCAGTAAAGTGATAGGGATTGAATGATTCTTAATGGATATAGAGCATCCATAAAAAATGGAAGATGTTGATTCTATCGTTCCATCAGCAAGTTCTATCTCATAAGTTTTATCTAGAGTTCTTATGGGCAGGTTTAATAGTTTACTAAACTTACGATCAACCAAAAGATCTATCTCCACTCGAATAAAAAAGAACTCTAGCATAAATATTGTTAATGAGGAATGTACCTGTTATGACATTGTCATCATTAACAGCCTCCTTGCAGTTATTTGAAAGGCACGAGCATTCCCTTCTTAGCCTCTCCAGGCTTCGCATTATTATTCTTAAGAATCTTAAGGCAATTAGTCTTAATATGCCCCTTTTCATTGCAGACGTAGCAGACGGTATCCTTAAGATCCTTACATTATAGGGTCTTTTGCCCTTTCTCTTACAGATGCCACAGGGTTTGGCTTCTGAGCCATAATTACACTATCCCTAGTGTCTGCGGTTGCAAGTCTTTCATGTTGGCATCACAGCCGTCTTGCATTGGTTCCCTTTGAACCCAAATTTCCCTTTATTTTTCTTATCAAACCTATGGGTGTTGTCATCTTCTCTCTTCCTTTTCCCGTCAGTTTCGGACTTAACTGATTTTTTCCTTACCAAATCCAAGGTGAGGGAGAGAGATAGGTCAACAGCAGACCTATAGGTAGTAGGCTGAGTAGCCTTTACCATGCCCTTTATCTCCGGCGCTAAAACATTAATAAAACGCGCAATGCGTTTGGGCTCCGGGGTAATCAAATAGGAAACTAACCTAGATAGGGAATTGAAATCGGAGACATACTTCCGACAATCTAGGTTTTTCATTGAAAGAGACAAGAAGTCTGTCTCTAATTTCTCCACCTCATGAGGTGGGCAGTATGTTTCCTTAACAAGGTCCACAAACTTGGAACATCCCAAATTATACAGGTGTACTTTAAATGTTGACTATATCATGGCTTTCCACCAGATTAGGGCATCGCCCTTAAAGGAATGTGATACATACTTGACCACATCCTTATCAGCACAGTTGCTGATATCTACAATTGTCTCCATCTCGTCAAGCCACTTCAAGGCTTCTACAGCTCCTTTCTCCCCGTTAAAGTCTCGTGGCTTACAAGAGACAAAGTATTTGTAGGTACATCCGTCTTTAAAAGAACGGGTCCTCTTTAAGAGAACGGGTCCTATCAGCAAATTCCACTTTCTTTGGTTCACTCTTCGCATTTGAAGAGTGAACTGAGCTCTCCTTTCGAGTTGAAGATGGTGGAATAGATAAGGGTCTAGAACGAGTAGCACTCGACTCTCTAAGCTTTCCTATGGCTTTTTCCATGGCCTTTTTCAACACCCGCATCAATGCGAGCTTGAAATTTATCATTATCGATATCTCTATTTTCAGCTTTATTAGAATCAACATTCCGGTGGCTACTTTGTACTTTATTTGAGTTAGCGATCTATAAGTTTTTGTTCTATACACCAATAAAGCTTCACTTAGTCATGGTATGTCAACCATATTGGTTTTAAACATTGGATATAACAATCCATTGCCTATACTAGTGTGAATAACATCACAACTCTTAGGCTTAACATATCAATATTTGGCCTAGGTCTTAGTAGGACCATCAAAGGCAAATTACAATTTGGACATATATTATTGGACAGTGGATCACATTGTCACAACTGTCATTGTCATATAGACAATTATATATAGCTCATAGGTTTGTCACTAATGGACATAATAATTGGCACGTCGGCCAGTCTCTTTGGTCATAATATATGGCATATCATCCTATCACTTAGGACATAATACATATGGCATAGCAGCCTGTCACTTAGGACATAAAATTAGGCACATCGGCCTGTCACATTGGACATAAATTGGGCACAGTAGTCTACATCATAACAGATGTAATTTATTGCATATCAGCCTCATCATAACAGATGTAATTCATGGCATATCAGCCTACATCATAACAGATGTAAATTCATGGCATATCAGCCTACATCATAAACGATGTAATTTCATGGCATATCAGCCTACATCATAACATATGTAAATTTATGGCATATTAGCCTACATCATAACAGATGTAAATTTAGGCATATCAGCCTACATCATAACAGATGTAAATTTATGGCATATCAGCATACATCAAAACAGATGTAAATTATGGCATATCAGCCTACATCATAACAGATGTAAATTATGGCATATCAGCCTACATCATAACAGATGTAAATTCGTGGCTTATCAGCCTTTCTCATTGGACATACATGTGGCATATTAGTCTGTCACGTTGAACGGTTAGTGTGGTTCTTCAAGCCACACTACCAAGAGTATGAACATTCCTTAATGTTACACAAGAGTACCTTAATGATTGATTAATGGTCCCGGTCACGTTGGACCAACAACCTTGGAGGCTTGAACTTAATTCACCACCTCTGGATAGAAGGATAACTTCCCTTAACTATCCTGATAGAAGACCCTTTTGTCCTTAACTATCTTTTCTTGGCCAATGTGTGGTCTGTGCCACTTGGCATAATCAATCCACTAAGGTCTTTTTGGAATTATATCGCAGAGCATAAATTTCAAGTAAAATCGAGACGCTCGTTTGAAGAGGATGAGATACGTATATATAATTCCAAAAGTACCTCATTAAATTTCAATAGAAGTTACAATACTAGAACTATTGAAATAAACTGTCCATGCAAGGACTTAAAGGAAATAAAAATGTCCACACAGGGACTAAAGAAATAACAATGTCCTCGGAGGGACTACATAGTATTAGAAGAGACTTCACTCGTCCTTCTTTCCCTTAGCCAACTTGGAGAGTTTCTTGAAGAACTTGTTCGTTTTCTTCTCCGTTTTCTCCGCTTGTTGGTGCATTTCTTTCATTCTTTCTAAGGCCTCATTAATGGCCTCAAGTGGTGGCGGAGGTTGTGGTTGGTTGTGCATAACTGGATACTTGTAACCATAAGTTGGATATCCAGTCGGTGGATAAGTAGGTGGGAAAGGAGACGGGTAAAGTGCGTTGTGCATAACCGCTTGCATGTAGGGGTCTTGCGACCATGCTTGATAGTCTACTAGTGTTGATGGGTTAAAAGGTCTCCAGTCATATATGGATATGTGGGAATTGGGTTACTATAACCCGATGGTGGTGGTTGAACCATAGGTATGGGTGTTGGTTCCACCACAGGTGAAGTGTTAGAATGTCCACCCATTTGTGGGTCCTCTTGAATTGTGGGGTAGGAATTAGGCAAAGGTGGCAGCGATCCCGACCTTTGTCCGACACGTACTGACATACATGCTCCATGCTTCCTCCTTGGTGGTTCAGGTGGTGGTTGAAGTTGGTCCACCGGTTCCATGTGGACGTCTTCTTGTATAAGAAGTAGTTGAGAGTGATGGGAAGGATTGTTGGCGAAGGTAAATTGGTTCCAATATTGGTCCCACTCATTAGGACCTTGGAAAGGCGATCCGGCATAGGAGTTTGAATCCCTTGAAATTTCAATGGGATGCGTATTCGATCCCGACGGCGGCGTCTCCGGGTTGGAGTCCTCGTCCATAGGGTTTGGTTGGTCCAACTGATTTTGATCGGCTGGAGGCGTGTTAAAATAGTGATTAGGCTTAAATTCTTCATGATAAGAGTGTTAATGGGAATGGTGCGAATGATAGAGTGGTGAGAGTGGTAAGAATTTTGCGAATGTGGGGGCGAGCGTCTATGAGAGACAGAGTGTCTCGCTGGTTGCCAAGGAGACGAATCTCCTGATTCTTGGTAGGCATCTGAGTTGTGAGGTTGAGGGGAATGCACCCCAATGGTCCTCCCCTCATTGGACCTTTTCCTCTCCCCTCTTACTCTTGGCGGATTTTTCCTGTTAAAAATCAATTCAAAAAAATAATACTAATAACTTAATAAAAATGAGTAATCCTAAGTCAATGCCTAGACTCGGAAGTGTAAGGAATGTGCTCATGTAAGTTTGAGATTAAACACAAAAGGCTAGTGTTTAATTCTCTCAAACATTGGCTCTGATACCAACCTGTCACACGCCGGATTTCCAACCCAAATCCATACACCGGTGGGCCCGGGTGGGGAGTATCGTGACGTCAGTTGATAACATCATTGTCAATTAAACATGACACAGTGAAAGTCTTGGAGTAAAATTACTATTACAAACCAAATGTTCGGAAATACAAAATAATATACAGGCTTGTAATAGAAAATCCACAGGCGTTCATAAAATGTACAAAGAAAGAATATAAAATAGACTTTAGGGCAGATCTAGGATTTGCAAGATCCTCTATCACTACCGAGCACTTACAGCCTATTTTCGTATTGTACCTACAAGCTCAGCCTTTTGAAAATACTTCAGCTTTCGCTGGTAAATACACCCAACTGACTCTTTTTGAAAACTTTTCAAAAATGTTTTACGTATGTATCAGCATAAAATATTTTTATAACTTGGGAAAGTTGACGTTGCAACCTTGTTAACAGATTCACATGTTTGTCCATACATACAGGGCCCAATACAGAAACCAAGACATGATTAAATACACACCACTTAGAACTCACGAAGGAGTTATCCCCAACGTCTTGGTAATTTGCATTTGAGCGTCTGTCAGGTGTATGCGTACACCCCGCGCTAAGGTCGTGGCCATTATCTAATGTAATGAGCCGAGGATATCCAGGACACGGTAATTTAACCCCCGACGTTTAAGTTATCAAACAAAACTGATTAAAACGGAATTTGTGGATTTACTAGCCACAATCCGGCTTGATCCCATTTCTGACCAAGCAGTAATAATTTACCGTAACCCAAGCCCGTATAAGGAAAATAAGTTGAGAGTATTTAACAGAATTAGCCTTCTTTAAAATGCAAGATTATAACCCAGCCGTATTCAGAATGAGCTAAGTGCAGATAGCATTTACCGGAATGTCTCTAGTCTGGATTATCGCATAAGCTAACCAATTAAATACTAAAGGTCTTATTTTAGTCATAGACTTAACCGACTAGCATACTTGATCAAAACGTATAGCGCTAGATTAAACGATAATTGGATAGAATGTTGTTTAACCCCAACAAGTAGATTGACTTATATAATATGGATAAACAATTAACATTCTGGATTTTGAGATTTAAATGACAAGGTTAGACCCGTTTCGGTTAATTTTCGTAAACTTGTTACATATACTTAACCGTACGCATATCAGCGATCTCGGGTATCCAGATAAGTTATGGGCAAGTTCTATATGCCATCATATTTTAAATAAGTTGTTATATCAGTAGGATATCAACTTTTATGCCCGTTATGGTTTTAAATTGAAATTATACCTCATAAGGGCATTTCGGTAATTTCATACCATATAAAAGGAACTTGAATATAAGTTAATGTTATAATTATAAGTATTCTAGAAAAATAATTTATTTATGATATAATATCAGAAGGATACCAATTATATGTGTAATTTATCTTTTATGACCAAACTATGCACCGAAGGGGCATTTTGGTCATTTCACACATAGTTTATAAATTATGTGTGAATCTGAGTTTATAACATGTACCTACTGTAAATATGTTTAAAATAAGTTTTAAAATCAGTAGGTAACATGTCTTGGTCTATTAATATGGTTTAAGACCATACTATGCGCCGAAACGGCGCTTATGTCGTAGAATGACGTTTTATGCGATGTTTAATGAAACCTGACATTAAGGTCAGATTAAAATGTCTTAGATATGTTATTTAATATAACATATCAGTAGGTAAAAGATTTACCTTGAAAAGATTTGATTAAAACCATTTTATGAGCCACAAGGGCTAAAATCGTCATTTATCGACATAGTTTAAGGACCTGTTTGAAACCTCAGTTTATAACTCCTACTTATAATACTACATCAGTAGGAAACTCATTTTCAAGTTCATTATCATTTAAAACCTTGTTTTATGTAAAAAGGGCATTTTAGTAAAAAATGGCATTATTACAGAACTTGCGCGTAAACTTGAATTCTGATTATGATCATGTAATATAACCTCAGAGCGTTATGTTGCACTATATTACGATCATAATGCAACTTTAGATTAGTAGGTAACTAATCTAAATCGGGTTAGAATCAAAAGTCAAAGCAGAAGTCAAACTTCGAGACTTTCGGTTGCTAACCGACCCTAGAACTGAAATTGACGAGCCGAACATGTTCTTACATGTTCTAATAATTATTACCAACTTTTTTAAGTTTCAAAACAGGTTTCATAACATATATAAGATCAATTTATAATTTTTCCAAAAAATGGCCTGTTTGACTTTTTAATATCATAACTTTGACCAGTCAATTGGTCTAGCAAACGTGATCTTCAGGAGGTGCCCTTTATAGGGATTAACACCTACCTTATTACGATCACTTAGCCATGTTCATTTCGAACAATGGCTGGACCATAATGGTCTTAACCGAAAGTCAAAGCGTTTTCTGTATCACGCTTGACTTTTGGATATAAAAGCCTATAAACGAAAATGCAAGAGCAAGGAACACTTACAAGAGGTTCCTAGAATGCAAGAGAACTAAGTTGGATGCTCCTTTCAGTTAGGAACTTCCAGAGGAGGGAGAAGAGTGTATGAATGAGAAAGGTGCAAGTGGAAATGGTGAACTTGAACACCTATTTATAGTTGGAGAACTCAAAGGAGGTGATGCCAGGTGTTTAGGGGTGTAAGAGGAAGCTTACAAGTGTCACAAAACGTAGCATAGCTGTTTGGGAAACCATGGTTTCGAGTAAATGGTTTTTGGAGCTATGTGTGGCAGCCAAGAAAAATTTTCTGCAGCAGAGGCCCTCTAGCGCCCCAAGAGAGACCCAGGCCTGGTCCATCGCGGCCCGCGACCGCCTTAAGGCCAGTTTCAAACTTGGACACTTTTATCCCCTTAACTTAATAAAACTTCTAAAAACCTTCTAAAACACCTTTTTGGCACTTTTAGCCCTCCGTAGCCAATACTTGGCATACCCGGGATTATGCCCGCACATTGTTGAGCTCTCAGTTCGTTAAAAGGTCCCTCAGAGGTATAAATTAACATGTTGATACTTTTAATCCCTCCATTATCCAACTTTCATATATTTACAGAATTGAACCCTCTCGTCCAACAAATGGCACGTATGAGAGTTAGGACTTTGTAAAGGATCACTCAGAGGCTTATTATAAGCATGTTGACTCAGATGTCACTCAGCGGCTGGGCATGTTGACATATCAGTCATTCAGAGGCCAAGTTTTTAAGCATGTTGACATACCAGTCACTCAGAGGCTAATGATTTAAGCATGTTGACATATCAGTCACTCAGAGGCTAATGATTTAAGCATGTTGCCATATCAGTCACTCAAAGGCTGTTATTTATGCATGTTAACATCGGATCGTCATTCAGTGGCTCAGTTTGAGCATGTTGACGCCTTTAGTCCTTACTGGTCTTTAATAGACTATATTTAAAATACAACACGTGTCACTATACAGTTGGACACGATTTTACATGGTGTTACAAACCTAGTCCATAACATGCGGAATCCGTTTTAGTTAGGTTGACAAATATAACAAAATTACTTTTAAATCACTGTTTCATTGATTTCATAAGCATTTACAATCTGGAAATCCTTGGACAGAGCTTCGCCATTGTGTCCGCAAAACAATATTACAGACTCAAAGACACACACCTATTTATAGTACATGCTACTCCGTGCGGACTAAGACTCATACCTTGGTACGAAGTAACATCATCTATCTTCGTACCAAGTAACTTTGACTACCTTCGTACGAAGTAACTACATTATACAAACATAATAAAATCTAACATTATGACCTATTACAGACAGTAACACGACTCATAGACGCAGGCAATAGACATATGTATCAACAATCGTTTGGATAACACTGGTTTAAATTGTTAATTAGAAGCCTAATTTTGATAATGTTAAGAATAGTAACACATGGTATGAATTACTTAATAGAAGATAATATGCCACATACAAACCCCTGCACACTCACATCATTAAGTATACTTGTTTATTTAATATTAGGTCACTAAGTATACATATACTACAATAATATGTCATCAAGTTATCAAGTATCCCCAAACATAAATATATGTTGAGGAATTCAAGGAGTAATTAATACATGACATAAAAATTCATCAAAGATCAATACTTACTTTAAATTATCAAAGTACAACGTAAGAAATCAACCCAAAATCGATATATGCAACATTGATAAAAAACAATTGGGGTTCGACATAAATGAAAACTGAAAATGTGCCGACATGATGATTGGGGATGAGTCGACTAGAATTCGACAAGCAATCAAGACAACAAACGACAAAGGTAATTTGATATGATAATGGAATGATCTAAAATATTTTCTAAATTGATTCCAGTAATTATAAAAATATAGTTTTTATAAAACAAAAGTCATTTTCTAAAAACATTTTATAAAATTCAAATTTTTGTAAAATATTTGTCAAGAATTAAATTCTAATTTTATTTTAAGTAAGTAGAATCTAGAAGAGGAAATGGTCAAACATATATTCATCTTGAAAACACGAATGCACTAGAAATTGTCAAAGACAAAAACGATTTGGCAAGCACATCTTTAACTTAAAAAAAATACAAAAGGTAACCTTTCCGTAACAAAAATAAATATTGAAGTGTCAATTTTCAATAAACCACAAGAATATTAAATGAATTTAAATCTATAACTATTTTCGAGAGAATTACTATTAGTGCAGAATGTCTATAGCCTACGTCTTAGGGTCATGTCATATTATAATGGGGTTAAACATGTTCAATTTTATTACGGTTTGATTGTACTAGGGTCAGCTCGTACGAGTGGATGGCTGCCTCGTATGAAGTGTTACTTGCCACTTCGTACGAGTTGACCCCTTTGACCCTTGTGCGAGTTGAGCATGTCTATAAATAGAAGCTCAAGTGTGTTGAGTTGGTAGTTGTTTTTTCTGATCAAGTGGCGAAGCCCTGTCAGTTTTGCGTCTGTATTCATCGACGTTTGTCAACATAAAGAAGCAGAAGTATTTAAATGGTAGATCTGATCATTGTCAACTTACTAATGATGATTTCCGCGCACGTTAGTTAAGTTCAAGTCCGGTCCGGTGATTTCGAAGGAAAGTGGATCCTCCTACAAGAGCCTGGAGGCTTGATTTGAAGACGTTCGATCAAGTTTTAGCCATTGAAGATCTCTATTGTTGGTGCATAATGTCTATTGCCTACTTCTAGGATATGTTGATTGTATATATAGGTCTTAGAACTTCAGTTTCTAAATGTTATTGTATATGTTGTTTGTTTAGAACATGACTTGTGTGAATGAGTCACATGACTCGTACGAGTTACACTCTGTCACTCGTACGAGTTACAGTCTGTCACTCGTACGAGGCAGCCACTTGCACGAGTCACACACTCTGTTTCACACTCTCATGTGCAAGGACCTATAAATAGAGGAGTGTTGTGTCAAAGCTAAGTAGAGTTCATCCAGTTGGTGTGGGGAAGCCCTGCTGAATTGTTTACTTGCGTTGTACTTTTTCACGTCAATCAATATATTCAAAGCAGTTAAACAATAGATCTCACTTGTTCGTTTGTCAACCTGACTAACAATGAATTACGCCTCTGTTAGTTGAGTTAGATCAGTCTGGTTGCTCATCGGAGGAGTCGATCCCCCATTCAAAGTAGTATCAGAGCCTTGAGGACTGATTTGCTGACAAACGTCAAGTTTCTGCGGGCTACCAACTGTTTTAGATTCAGATTCACTGTTGCAGCTTTCTACTTCTACACTTTCCCAAACTGATCTCGGAATTGTATGAATTTACGGACAAAATGGACTAGGATTCTAAGATATCACGTTAAAATCAATCTTAATCAATCCTTAACAATTTCAGATCTAAAATCAAACTTAATCATGTCAAAATCAGTAAAAGTCATCCGTTTGGAGACTTAAGTTGTTTCGTACGGGTAGAGAAACCACTCACACGAACGACTGTCCATATGATTTAAGTCATTCGTATGAACAAAAACAGAAGATCTTAAAATTTACAAGTTAAAAAATGTGATTCACACGAGGTACTTACTCATACGAGCAACTCACTCGTACTAGCCAACCTTTTCATCCGAACAAACAACGTGTTCGCACGAGTATTTTCTCCGTATGAATCATCTCATTTGCACTAATTTCTGTGTCGTACGAACTCATCTTGGTCGTATGATCTGATCTGTCATCCGCACGAGGAAATTTTATCGTACTAATAATTTTTTCGAAAGTGTGTTTCTAAAATCTTTGCAGAAAATGGTAGAAGAGTTTTATAACGCATTTGCTACAACAGTGTCACAACTACCACAGCTCAAAACATAACCTCGAAAATGAGATGGGTACGATGACGAAGCCGCCAAAGATGATGAACCTTGAGGATTTTGACAGTTGGAGCGAGCGTTTCATGAATTGGGTTTAGGCGAATCATTTTACCTGCTGGTTTGCCATCGAAGAAAAGTATCAATCTCATGTTGGACAGAATGGTCTCGAAAAAACATTGGCTCAATTTTCGGATTTTGAAAGAGATAATTTTATAAATGAGAAGAAAATGATGAACATTCTACAACAATCCATCAAGGAAGACATATTGGCGCTGTTACAACATGATGATGACACACAATCATTATGGAATGCTCTTCGATTGAAATTACAGGGAAGTGCCCAGTTGCGTAAAGGGAAGAGGGCGTTGTTGAGTAAAGAATTTGACATCTTTACTTTGATCAAAGGAGAGACAGTAAAACAACTGATTGAAAGATACTGTCATCTGGTTGTGCAAATGAAGCGAAGAGGAATCATAAAGACGAATGAAGAATTAGTTGACAAACTCTCAAATTCCTTACCACAAGGCGAATGGTCTACCTATCTGACCATTTTGAAGAATGGAACTGAATATGGTAATTTCTCATCACCATGATTCATTGAGAGATTGGAGGAATACGAACTTGAGAGGCAGAAAATGGCGAAGAACAAGGGCGCCCAAATGCAACAAGACGTTAATCTGTATTACAAAGGAAGTTCTGCTGCTCAGATACAATCTCCAAAGATCCAAACGGCCTTCAGCGCTTACAATACACCGAGCCCATCATCAAATCAACACAGTGGCTTTCAATCATTTTCTACGGTCAATCTGAACACGTCTCAAAGCCCATAGTCATCACATGGATCAAGCAATCCCCATATCAACCAGACCAGTCAATCAAATCCTACTCAAAGGGTGCTACAATGCAACATCGCTGTTGATTTCTAGAATGCACAGAACTTCAACGAGAATAATGCCAAAGCCGAAGATTTTATATCTTGAGCACGATGTTGAAGAGGATGAATATGTCCATAGCTATACTAAAGAAGAGATTGCTAAAATGTTAGGTGTGGACAAAGAAAATTTCGATTTTAACTTTAGACGAGCTGAATGATATTAGCGCTTTCGAGCCAGTTGACTATGTCTTCGAGCACGTTGAAGATGCGAATGATTATGATAGAGTTGTTGTGGAGGATGATTCTAATGACGATGTTACTAATCTTGCCCATCAGGGTAAAGATGACTCCCCAAATTTTAGTGAGTTGTTTGCAGCTGAAGGCGATGATTTGTTGAAGTGAAAAGTTGAAGAAGCTGTTAAACATGGAAGCGTTCCTCAACAAATGTCTTCTGAAGAAATTGTAGAGATGAGGAAGTGGTGGTTCAAAGTTACACCAGTGGAGCACAAGTTTAAACGTCCTCTAGCTTTCTTTACACATGATGCAGACATTCCTCTAGGGGAGATAATTAGCTGGGGATGGATCGAGGAACTTAATGTTTACGCTATCAAGAGGGAGTTTGGGATCCAGTATTTCAGATACTTGAGCGACATTAAATCCTTGCCGTACTGGGACATAAAAGAGCTCGTGCAAACAAAGATGATTAATTTGAAGATGAAGTTTCACGACCAAAGGCTATGGAAGTTGATCAAGCTTGAAGCTACGCATGGATTTATACACTAGAAACCTCATTTCTCAAAGCGTATTATGAAGATCGATATGATTACCAAAGAAAAAGATCTTACACTCGTCATGAAGAGGCCAAAGGTAATGAACAATATGCCTATGATTCAGATGGAGCAAGACTTCCACAAAATCTTCAAATGATGGCATTATGATTCTAACATGGGAGAAGATGTGATATGTGTGCACCCTGATGATGGTTCGTGGAAGATAATAGAGGAACTTACCGAAGCCGTCGTAGGACACAAACGTATATATGGGTTGTGGCGTGGCATTCGAGTACTAGACCCGAGGTGGCTAGTAAATTGTTCGAAGAAAGATATAGATTGTTTGTTCTACAACAAAATCAGCTATGAAGAGAAAGACAAAGAACAAGCACTCTAGTTTCAGAAGATTGTTAATGTGTATTTCGCCAACGATATACATTCTGGATCGACATGGAACACTTCATTGAGGAAATTGGAGGAGACATAGCAAAGGAAGAAAGATAAGAAGGAAGAGAGGATTGCAGAGCGAGCTCGTATCGCGTCACTGAGAAGTTTTCGGTTTGGCAATACAGTTAACCGACCTCCTCCTACAGATCAAACGCTGATAGCTTTTGAGGAACGTCACAAGCCAGCGAAGCGTTTCTTTGGTTGATAAACGTCAAATCTTATGACGTTTTTTGAAGACTATCCAAGACTGCGGCAACATCCAAGGGAGTGCCTTGGTGCATAATGTTTATTGCCTACGTCTAGGATATGTCAATTGTATATATAGGCTTAGAATGTCAGTTTGTAAAAGTTATTGTATATGTTATTTGTTTAGAACATGACTCGTACGAGTGAGTCACATGACTCGTACGAGTGACACTCAGTCACTCGTACGAGACATCCACTAGCACGAGTCACACACTCTGTTTCACAATCTCCGGTGCGAGTCATGTCGACCTATAAATAGAGGAGTGTTGTGTCAGAGCTAAGTAGAGTTCGTCCAGTTGGTGTGGCGAAGCCCTGCTGAATTGTTTACTTGCGTTGTACTTTTTCACATCAATTATATATTCAAAGCAGTTAAACAGTAGATCTCACTTGTTCGTTTGTCAACCTCACTACCAATGAATTCTGCCTCTGTTAGTTGAGTTAGATCAGTCCGGTTGCTCATCGGGGAGTCGATCCCCCATTCACATCTATTTCACTCTTGCTACATTTATCAAATCTGGAGAAATTCATGGACGAATTGGACTAAGATTCTAATATAACACGTTAAAATCAGTTTAAACAAACCCCTGAAACTTTCAGACCTAAATTCAACAGAATTCATGTTGAAAATTGCGAAAACGCAAATCTATGAGAACATCTTGTTCAAAAGTGACCAGAGCAACTCGTATGAAGAGACTAGACACCTCGTATGAAGTGCGCATTGTAGAAAACAAGTTTTTAGTAATCATAGTTATCACCTCGCACAAAGCGTACAACACCTCATATGGAGTGCATAGCAACTCGTACGAAGTGTCTTTTTAGCATTTTTTCAAAACATGTGTACCCTTCGCACGAGTTGGATATCACTTCGCACGAAGGGTACAACACCTTGTACAGAGTGCATAGCAACTCATACAAAGTGTCTTTTTATCATTTCTCAAAACTTGTGTACCTTTCGCACGAAGCTACACATCGCACCATACTAGTGTTTAACAAATTTTCCAGAATTTTTTTGATAAAATGGAAGAAAAATTTTACAACGCATTCGAAAAACGGCCGACATAACAACCGCCGCAACCCAAAATATAAAACTTGAAAATGGAATAGGAACTAAGGCCAAGCCACAAAAACTTATGTACCTCGAAGATTATAAAGGATCGCACGAACACTTACCAAGTGGGTGCAAGGGAATTATCTCGAGAACTGGTATGCCATAGAAGAGGGTTATGCTACTCCGGTTGGAGAGACGGGTCTTGAAAAGGTGTTGATGCAATACACCGAGCAAGAGAAGGATTTATTTAAATGGGAGAAGAAGATGATAAACATACTACAGCTGGGCATTAAAGAAGACATACTCACTTTACTACAACATGATAACACTTCTCAATCCTTATGGAATGCCCTCGAAATCAAGTTCCAAGGTAGTAAACAGATGATCAAAAGAAAACAGTCCCTGGTAAAGAAAGAATTTGATATTTTACATCCGTTAAAGGTAGAAACATTGAAATAGCTCATCAAAAGATACTGTCATCTGGTCGTGGAAATGAAACGTCTAGGTATTAACAAAGAAGACGAAGATTTAGTAGAAAAGTTAGCAGATGCTATGCCAGAAGGTTAATGGTCGACATACCTTATGATTATTAAGAATAGTTGACAATATAACAGTGGCATGATGACTTTGGCAAAGTTTATTGAGAAGCTTGAAACTCGCGAACTTGAATTGCAAGAAAATGGCAAAATCAAAAGGGTAAAATGCACAACAAGATGTTTTGTACTACAAGGGAAGCCCAGCTACAAACGTTCAAAGTCCAAAACTATAAACAACATTCAGTGCAAACAATGCGGTAAATGTCCAAAATCAATCATGCAGCAATACTGGTTTCACTTCGTTCCAAAGCTATGAACCAAATTCTCCATCTACCCCACAATATGTCCAAAGCTCCAATAACTTCAACAACTGCCAAAACAACTAGTCTAACCCTACTCAAAGAGTTCTTCATGTAACATGCGGTCAACCGAGAAACGTACTGAACTTCAATGAGCAAACAGCCACACAAAACATGGCTCTACTTGCCTTAGTACTTGAATCTTATGAGATCCTGGTGGCCGGTAAGATCGGGAATCTAAACATGACCAATGAGGATTATGATCAAATCGATCCTGAAGAATTAGAGTTGATTGACATCAAATGGTGCATGGCAAGTATAGTTAGAAGAGCTCAACGTTTCATGGAGATTACTGGGCATTACAGTTTGGGAGGTTTGGATGGAAAGTTGGTTTGGATAGGTCAAAGGTACCTTGTTTTAAATGCCAAGAAAAAAGGCATTTCAAGAGGAAGTGCCCAAACAGAGAAGTACAAGGCAATCATAATCCTTTTGGAGAAGATTATTACCAAAAAACGATATATCATAAAACTTGTCCTCCTCAGGCAACTACTAGGATGGTCAAATTGAAGATGGTCCATCAAATTCAAAGAACAAAGCACTAGTTATTGCTCAAGAAGATGAAGGATTTTATTAGAACAAATACATCTCAAAGAACAAGAGTTTAGCACTGCTTACTAAAATCATAGAAGAACCTGTATTTGATGAAGTGGTTGAGGAGAGTCAGAATGAAGAAAGTGGGACAGTTTTTGATGAAACGCTTGATCAAAGTGCTGAAGAATGCCTTGATGCACTCTATTATGATCGTTGTGCTGAGGAAGACATGATTCATCATGCAATTAAATCTATGATTCCTTCTGATGTCTATAATTCTTTTGTAGGTTTCTTTTTGAAGAAATTCAAGCTAAATCCAGGATGTACCAACATCAAAAGATTCAAAGAAGCTAGTAGAAGAAATTATCAATGTAATGAAGGAAATGAATGCAGGGAATCTGAAAAAGATAGCCGACAAAGCAATGATGGCTAACCTGTATGAGGTAGTTCTTGAACAGAGTAATGATGGAATGAAAGAGTCAGTTGATGAGTCGATAATAGTGATCAAGGTTGTGATAAAAGAAGTTGAGAAACCATGCACGGAATGCCTAGAGGCATGCAAGGAATGTTCAGAAAAGGACCTAAAATTTAACGAACTAAAGAAACACACTAATTATGTGACAAGTGACTTTCGAAACAAGAAAGTTGCTTATGATAAACTAAGCAAATCAATCAAACAATTTCAGGAAGCCAGTAGAGAGGACATGGCTCTAAAACCAATGTTAAAAGTCACTGTAATGGACAAACAAATGACAATTAATATGCACATAGATAACATTGCTAAGCTAAAAACAGAACTCGAAGCCATAAAAATTGAGTTTGAACGAGTCAACAAGTTGTTGATTAGTTACTCAACGTCCTCCTACGTGATTGATCATATTCTTCCTTAACAACTTCAGAAAACCGAACAGGAAGAAAATGAACCTGAAAAACAAAGCAAACGTCATGGTTATAATCAATGTCCACCCCCAATGTGGAACAGATATGGTAAGAAATATCCAGATGGGGTGGAAAAGGCGCTTAATCCAAAACTGAAATCAGAACAAAAGAAAGATGAACTGCCTGAAAACATTGGCACAACCTATGAATGCCAATCAGATGTTGTGAAAACAGTGGTCGAAAATGTTTTAGGAAAAGAGTCTGACAGCACTGATTTTGAAAGTGCTAAGTCGAATCTTATAAAATCTGAGTCAAGTTCACATTCTGAAAACGAAGAAAGTTTTCATAAGAATTATATTTCATCATTAGAAAGCAATTTAAGTGATGATCCAAATGTGGTGGTTTACAAAATGGTTAGATCGGATAAACTGCATTCAGATGAAGAATTCCCAATTCAGAATGTTAACCTTGATGGTGTTGATAAACTTTTCAAGCTAGTTGAAGTCTGTCATTCTGATCTTTAAAAGCAAGACGCTTTATTCTATTCTAAACCAAATATAGTTTACAGTAACTACTATCAAAAGGGTAGGGATTATCCTAGAAAATAAGAGGAAGGGTTTGGGATACGAAAGAAGGAGAAATGACAAAAGGATTCAAAAACCAAACTATAAAAGAAAGTTGGGTTTTTTTTGAACAAACATTGTGAATGAAATAGAAAGTTTGGGTAAACAATCCAATAAGAATTTAAGAAGGAAAAAGAACTCCATGAATAGGCCTTGGATTCCTCTGTTGGAAACAATAGTAGGAAATGCTACAAATGCAACAAAGTTGGGCATATTGCACGACAATGTTCGCAAAACAATCCAAAACCTGTTCATCATGTGAGAAAGACTACAGATGATGTGAACTAAAAAGTTCTTGAGTTTGTGCCAACATAGATCCTAAAAAGAAACAACGACTCCACAAAAATTGTGAAGCCAACAATTGCAAATTTTTCAAACTTTGAAGTTTCTGAATCATCAACCACAAACAAACTAAAGGATTCAAAATTGTATCCAAAAAGGGCTTATCCTAAGGCACAAACTTAGGTGGTTAAATCCAAACCATCGTCTGAAGTTACCAAAACAACCACTACGCCAACCAAAGCAAAAGATAAAATTGAATCAAAGGTTGGACATGATGTTGAAATAAAAATTCCAAAATTTGATGTTCCAAACCCACCAAAGACCGAGAAGGCTTGGATTTCACTATTTAAGTAATTACTTATTTACATGTGTGCACGGGCTCCCGAGGTCAGTCATTTCAAAGTGGATAATGGACAGCGGAGCATCTCGGCACATGACAGGAATGCTAGCCTCATTATATTATGTAAAGGCTATTCGTGGAGGCTATGTAGGGTTTGCCGGAACACAAGGAGGTCGTATAGTTGGTGAAGGTATTCTCACAAACGGTATGGTGTCTTTTGATAAGGTTAACTACATCACAGAATTAGAGAACAATTTGCTGAGCATTTTGCAGATTTACGACAAGAAATTCACAACTCACTTCAACGATAATGAATGTCTCATTCTGAGCCGGGTTTCAAAATTCCTGAAGAGTGGATCCTCATGCGTGCTCAATGAGAAAATGATCTCTATGTCCTTGACATGAGCATTGCATCCACTGCTTAAAAAATCGGTCAATGTTTTGTTACAAAGGCAACAGAAAAAGAATCGATCTTATGGCATCGAAAGATGGGGCATATCCACGTTCAAAAAACGAACAACCTGGTTCACAACAATCTAGTGGAAGGAGTTAACGTCAAAAGTTTTCATTTGAATGATGATTGTCTGAGTTGCAAGAAGGGGAAGCAGCACAAGAAATCTCACCCAAGAAAGCTTCTAAATTCAATCAAACTACCACTAGAAAGGCCGCATATGGATCTATTTGGGCCAGTTAATCTTTGAAGTATATCTGGTGATCTATAATGCGTCGTTGTGGTCGATGACTATTCAAGGTTCTCATGGGTTCTATTTCTGGAGAGTAAAGACGAAACTTTTGAAAATCTTATGATCCTCTTTAGAAAGATTGAGAACTTGTATCATGTGACAATCAGAAAATACGTAGTAACAATGGTACTGAGTTCAAAAACAACAAGATGCTCGAATTCTGCAACGCTAAAGGTATTCTTCACAAATTTAGTTCCCCCATACTCCTCAGCAAAATAGGGTAGCTGAATGTAATCAAGAGCAAGTTTCTAGATCATTGGTGATTTCACAACCTCAAAATAGTACAAATACATCTAAAGCAGGACCGAGCAATTCTCAACCAGAACATGTCATTAAGCCTGTCTTCAAACTAGCTGTAAACAACACAGCACCCTCTTTCAATCAGTCAGAAGATTCGGATTCTGATGAAGAGCCTACGTACGACAATGCGGGATCCAGCTCAGATGAAGCGTCAGAACAGATTCAAAGTCTGTTAAACCATCAAGCTAGTGAATAAAGTGCTAGGAATGATGTTGCTACTTCAGAACTGGTTATTGAACAGAATGTTACAAATCTTGAAAGCAAAGTGAATGTCTCTAATGAAGTGATGCCAAAAACTTATTCATACCATCCATCAGAACATATCATTGCAGATTTGCAAATAGGAGTTAAAATGCGAAACCAGATCAATTAGGATCTAAGTTGCTTTTACACTAAAGTTGCACCACTGCAAGATACTATTTCTTACAGTTGTTTTATTTCGTAGGTTGAACCAACGATGTGGCGAGAAGCTCTTAAAGAAAAGAGCTAGGTTGAAGCTAGGCAGGAAGAGTTACAACAATTTGAAAAGCTTGGAGTATGGAAGCTTGTTGATCTACCCAACGACCATAAGAAAATTAATACACGGTGGGTCTTCAGGTGCAAACGAGACGATAGAGGGATTGTGGTCAGAAACAAAGCTTAGCTTGTGGTCCAAGGCTTTCATCACCAAGAGGGAATATACTACACTGAGGTCTATGCTCCTATCACACGTTTAGAAGCTATCCGCATATTCCTGGCCTTTTTTTCATGGAAAGGGTTTAAGGTGTACGAGTTGGATGTAAAACCTACTTTTCTGTACGGTAAGGTCAAAGAGGAAGTGGATGTTGGTCAACCACCGGGGTTTACCAATCTGATACACAAAGATAAGGTTTACCTACTAAAGAAGGCACTCTACGGCTTTCACCAGGCCACGAGAGCCTGGTATGAGACGCTCTCTAAATATCTTCTGGAGGATGGCTTCACCAGAGGAACAGTAGACAGTACCCTCTTTACTAGAGAAGTGGATGGACATCTGATTATCATACAAATCTATGTGGACGATATCATCTTCGGATAGACGAATGAATCATTGTGTAAAGACTTCGAAGAAGTCCATGAATAAGAAATTCGAGATGCGCGTAATGGGGGAGATGAAGTTCTTCTTGGGACTTCAGGTCGATCAGCTGCCTGGCGGGATCTTTATTCATTAGACGAAGCATGTTCACGATGTGTTGGAGAAATTTGACATGACGGGAACATCACCAACATCAACTCCATTGGCCATCAATCACGGCATTCATCCAGATCCTAACGGAGTGAAAGTTGACGAAACACTATATCGCTCCATGATTGGTTCATTGATGTATCTTACAACTTCTAGGTCGGATATCATGTATCCGACATGCCTTTGCACCCAATATCAGTCCAATCCCAGAGATTCACACTTGCTTATCGTCAAAAGGATAATGAGCTATCTGAATGGTTGCCCAAGCATCGGCTTGTGGTATCCAAAAGACGACAACTTCAATCTCGCAGGATATTCTGTTTCTGATATCGGTTGCTGCAAGCTTAACGCCAAATCTACAATGGTTGGTTGCTAGTTCTTCAGAACTCGTTTGATAATGTGGCAGTGCAAGAAACAGACTGCGATCGCTTTCTCTACTTGTGAATTTAAATACATTTCAACATCCAGTTGTTGTTCCTACATACTGTGGATACAACAACAGATGAGAGATTTCGGACTGCAATTTCTTGACACGCCAATATACGTAGATAACAAGGCAACCATTGATATCACAAAGAATCTAGTTCAACACTCTAAAACTAAACATATAGAAATTCGACACCACTTTATACGTGATTGCTACGAAAAATGTTGGTGCGAATTGAAAAAATCCATATTGATGACCAAAAAGCATATTTTTAAAGCTTTTGATAGAGCAAGATTAAAAAATATTTTGAAATTAAATGGTCTACAAAATCTGAAATCACGGGATGAAACTGAGGTTGAATTTGAGGATGATGAGGACTCGACGTCCTCATCAGTGTGTCATATTCTTGTGTTAAATATTTTCTTTCTTTATAAAAACAAAAATCCAAAAATATGTTTTTGATTTTAGAGGGAGAAAGTTGTGGAAAATACAAAAACATGAAAAAGACAAAAAGAGTTTTCATGTAAAAAGAGGAAATGATAGTACATCAGTGGACTATCACAGTACACTAAAGAAACGTATGTTAAAAAGTGGCTAAACAGGTCTTTCTAATGATGTGCCAGTAGGCTTCGCACATTCAGTAAATTACTTTCAAGATATAAACTTAAAAGAAAAGGTGATCGATCTGTGGTTTAACATCTCTGAGATATATGGACTTGGTACTCCGAAATTTTGTTTGAGAGAATGCCAGATTCTGAGATATCAGGTCTTCATATTTAATTGATATCTGGGGTATTATACGAGTTCTTTTGATTTTGTGTCAGCAATCGCCTAGACCTTATATAATACTCTTTGCATTTGCACCCTGAAGCTGCATCAATAGATTGAAAATATCAAAAGATACCACAATTGCAGTACAAAAAGATTCCAAATATGGAACACCACTATAAGTTGAGCCTTCATCACTTTCTCTCTACAGAAGTACTAACCTGAGCTCTTAAGGTCTCGCACTACCCTCTTACAGATATCAGTTAGGTATATTCACTTGTAAGAAGAAATCTAGGGAATCTCGATACGAGAGTATATTCTGAAGTGGGAAACATAGTTAATTCATGTTCCTAAATATTACCTAACATATCTTGAAACAACTGAGAAATGTGTAGAGGTTTAAATGGATCAGTATACTGATAATCTAAGTAAATCTGTTTAGAACTTAAAGTTTTATCAAAGATCAACGATACTGGTGATATGTCTTAAAAACTGATATGATCCTCTACACAAACTCACAAAAATATATCTGTAAATATGTTTGTACAAAGTTTACATTTAATTTTAGAAAAAAACCCAAAAAAATTTGAAGTGTATTTTAGCAAAAACTTTGGAAAAAATACAAAAAAGATTTTATTATTATCTTAGTTTAGACTACCGAAGAATGGAAAACAGATTTCTGAAGTCCGAAGCGACAGTTGCTGAATAAGAGACCGAAGGTTTAAGGGTTGGGAGCTAATCTGGAACGAGAAAATGTTCTGAAATGTTAAAAAGTTCATTAATTTGAAGCTTAAATTAACGATAACATCAGTTTGGTCATAAAGTGTTCAACCAAAGTCATTAACTTGGACTTGGACAACTGAGTGGGTCGTTAAAACTGATAAAATACAATTGAAAATTTGAAGTTTAAAGGTCACCTCGCACCAGTTGGAAGTCACCTCGTACGAGTTGGAGTCCATCTCGTACAAGTTGGACACATCGCACAAATTAGAAGCCAACTCGTACGGAGTGGACCAGGTCCTATATATATGGGCTGACTCGTACGAAGCGATCATTATCTGCTTATGCGAGTTGAGAGAACCCTTTGTGCGAATCGAACACTTTGAGCGATTTTTATCAAACTATGGCCTATATACACCTTGGGGAGGTTGATCTACACACCTCATACAATGGTTAAGGTAAATAATCATGATTCAACTGTAATTTTGATGTGTTTGGCCAAACGGACATTTGAACGTTGATCTAAGAAAAATTAACCGGCTAAATCAAAATTGAACACATCATAGTGCTTATTGGCATGTATACTATCATATTAACATTCAGTTTGATAAAAAAACACAAGTTTGAATTATGGATGTCATGTCTGTTGTAAAGCTTCGCATTTGTCATTTCCCGTTTTTAGTAAGTTCGCTTCATGTTTCTATATTTTGAAAGTCCAAACCTTGTAATCGTATTTCCATTTCTAAATCAATGTAAATCTAAGGCTTTGATTGTAATCAAGTTGATAAATTATGTGAAATTCATAAACTTTATTCATGCATAAACCTATGAGCGTACGTTAGCTTGTTGCTCAATAAATCAATTCAAAATGACTCGTAAATGCTTCTTGTACGTTTATAAATCTTAATACAAAGTCAAGCAAGACAATTATTGATTCTAATGCAAATTATTCAAGCTTCCGGCATCATAAAAATCTTGTCACGTTTATGTTAAACTTATACTTTCTAGTAGGTCTTTTTTTGGGTTTCAAAACAACCATACACTTGACTTTAGACTACCATATGACATATACTTGTGATACATATAATGTGTAGTGTTCGAATAACAAAGTATACACTTATAAATAATGAAAGAACAAAATAAATAAATAAACCTAACAGCTTGCGGCCGCAAGCTGTTAAGAAGTTTTCCCGCTTCTTTTTAATTCAAAATCTCACCTACACATTTAATGCAACCCTAATCATTTCCCTATAAAAGCAAGCCTTCCCACACCCATTTCTCACTTTTACAAGCCTCCAAACACTTCAAACAACCTCCCACAGTCTAGAAACTTTCTGCTGAAACAAAACAGTTTGCAAGTGAGTTTCAACTCACTTCTCTTCTTCTTCAAGCCTTGTTTTTCTTTCTAACACCCTTGGATAACCTCTAGGAAGGTTCTCACAAGTTTGCTTGGGCAAACTAAGGTGAGACCTACCATTTTGAGGTCCAAAAGTGTGTTAACTTTCTGCCCACTTTTTACCTTTTTAAACTTTAAGATTTTCAAAGTTTTCTTCATGTTTTCTTCCTCAACATTGTTTGCTAAGCCCCATGGGATGTTACCATAGATATTCCATGGAAAACCAATGTGGAAAATACCATTTTTAGGGCCAAACTTTCTGTTTTGGAAGTTAAATTTATGAACTTTTTGAACTTGTTTTTAAACATAACAACTCTATGCTACTTGTGCCTCTAATCAAGTTTATGATTAGTGAGCTAGCTAGACTTGTTCCATACGACATCAAGAGGCATAACATGCCTCTAAAATTGTGGTTTTGCTATGGTTTAAACCCACAAGTGTTGAGCCATCCAAGCTTACAAGCTTGTGTTGGTGAAGGTGTGATTACATGGAGGCCTTGGCTATCCAACTTTTCAATCCACCCCTCACTTGATGATTTCCATCCATTAAGCTACGGTTCACTTTCACTACAGTAACAAGGCTACGACACGTCCCCAAACGTTGCCATGTTCGGGATGCGCGCACCTAGCTTGCTTATTCCGTTCGAAGCGTAGCTTAGTGAAGAATTATATTCTTGACCATGCGGATTGTCCTTATGGCAATTTGTGTATTGGTGAATCTTACGAAAGAGGTTTAGGATGGTTATCATCCTACCTCCATGCATGACTTCTATGACTTATATGATATCCATGAATTATATCAAATCTATGATAATATATGTAACTATATATATGTAAATAATGAATATAATCGAACCTTTGACGATGACCATATGGTTAACTTGTCCTACTATTAGGTTATTTTATCTAAGACCTAACCATCATTATGATTCTATTGGGCATGACCCATAAAAACACAAATACCCTTCGGGGCTTATAGTGTAAAAATGAGTGTTAACGTCTAGATAAATACTTCCAACTATACATACTTTTTGCGTACTTTAAGTTCCTAAAATTACCGAATTCCATCGTCATTCCAATACTCACACACCTACGTTTTCTTGTGTAGGATAACTTGTGTTCATCCCCCCTAAACAACCTAAAGCTTTCAATGAACTTAACTTTGCAAAACTGTGAGTATATTCGACACCCTTTTTACACTTTACACTTTTTGAGTGCAATAAGTTAATCTATCAAAATACACTAAATCACACTTTTATTCTATGAAATCACACAAACAATCAATCATACATGCTATAGTTACGTGATACTTGAATTGTTACTTGGTACATTCTTATGTGATACTAAATGTCATTTAGTTCGATCAAGCCTCCCTTAACATGTATAGCGCTATAGGAGTAACGCACCGCCTGTATTCTTGTGGTCAATGTTAAGCTTTTAATCTATTATGCGGTACACTAGAGGATTGACTTGTAGTTCACATGCCTTGTTTACATTTATCTCGTATACTAGCTTATCATGTGGATTTGTTTTAAATCTTTTTATTACTTATGCTATGATATCAAACTTGTGTACTCGCCAATACTTTGTTGTTGAACTATACTTTTCAACATGTTGCAGGTTGATGAGATTGACATGACGAAACTTAGTAGGATCGGCATAGAAACACGCTTAGAATACTAAGTTATTTAATATGTTTTGTTGAACATGTTATTATATGTTGTTGTTGTTTCGTATTTGAATTGTATTGTATTTGACAATTTGGTGATTTGAAATGAAATGGGTTGTTTAATTAAATATTGTCACAATTAGTGTTATGATGTCTCGAGCAATCTAGTTCGTCTCACTTTGATGTTTCCGCCATCTGTTGGGGTGTGACATCTGTTATCTTGGAACGAGGTGACACCTCGTACGAAGTGGGATGTCCGCTTCGTACGAAGGGAAGATGCATAATGTTTAAAAAACAAAACCATCTCGTACGAAGTGGTCCTTGTCAAATTTGTAGAATTATAATATGACACTTTGTACGAAGTGCATATGTGCACCCCGCACAAAGCGCACCTCACACCAATTGATGTGTATTTTTTGTCCAAATTTTTCTAAGTGTTGATGCTGTTGTGTGTACAAGAAAAGAAGACGACGTTCGAGCCAATACATAATATCTACTACCTTCTTGATGATAAGATTCCGAAAATCGCGCCTTTCAAAGATGTGCAAGAATTTAGGGACGATTACCGATTACAAAGGCACTAACTGATAGACATAAAACCTATCGCTCGCATGTTGAACGTTTTTGGGGAGCTATTAGATCTGAATAGAATCCAAAAGCTGTTATCTCTGCAGTAAAGATCGGTAATGAAGAATTCCAAGTTAAGATATCCTAAGAGTGCTGGGATTTACAAACAAAGATAGTGATCCAACAGGCTACCCGAAAAGGATGGTTAATCATTGCTTCTATAGGATGGGGTATAAAGGTCATGTAACATAACCTTTCAAGAAAGCGAATCTTGGCAGGCCTTACAAGTTCTTTGTCACTCTGTTATTCACGCGCTCAGTCACAGGAAAGGAGGGTTTCATGACATTGTGGATTATCAGATGTGTATGATCACTTCTCTCATGCTAAACCTGCCATACAACTTCACCAAGTTGATCTTTGAGCAGATGGTGCTGAATATTAACAGAGAGAAGTTTCTACAATATCCAAGATTCATACAAATGATGCTGGATGATCAGTTTCCGAATCTAGAAAATAATGATGCTGATGAGATGGTTTTAGAGCATATGGATATTGAGACGTTGGTCCGTTGGAATCGTTACATGAAGTAAATAGATGAACCGATTGCTAAGCTAGTGTTTGGAGCGATTGCAGATAAAGATTATGTGGCACCGCCAAAGGGAAAGTGGAGAAAGGATACTAGTGGGGATGAAAGAGATGAGGTTGCATGTTTAGAAGGGTTTGTTGCTAAACGTAGCAGTTGGTATGAAAAGGAAGAAACAAAGAAACGATGATGTGCACCTTTAAAGAAGCAATCTACTGGCACTTCTTCATCAACAACTCAAAGAAGCGTGCTACCGTTCGAGCATTACTTAGGGATAAGCTAGAGGTAGAAGAAACACAAGCAGAAGGGCCAGTGAATGTTGAAATTCAAGCTAATGTGAATGTGACAGAGAACGTACATGATGGTGTTTATTCTACTACTTCTAAACAGGATAAAGAGCAAGGTGAGAATGTTGTAAGCACAACTGGTGCAGGAGGAGATGATGGAGATGATGAAGGGTCGTTCGATGATAGTGTTGATCCTGAAGCTGAGGGTGCATCTAAGAAGGTATGTTAGAAAGGAAAAGGGCACTGAGTCTAAAGAAGATATTACTATTGTTAAACCTGCACGGAAGCTAGCTAAGCGTACAATGAGTAAAGCTTCAGATGCTGCAAAACTACTGGTTCTCTGGCTGCTAGAAGGGCAATGAAGAAGTATGGAAAGAAGAGAACCCCTGAAATAGATGTGGTTGCTCCTAGTGGGAATGTTGAGTCGGTTATTCCACCATCTCCACTACACAAACAACACCCTCCGCAATCACCACCACAACCAACATCACTACCACCGATTAAACCACCACCACAACCAACACCTCATCATGTAACCCCCCCTCAACCATCACCACAAAACAGCCAACACCACCTATGCCATCACGATCTACTCCTCAATCTGGACCAAGACAATCTTTAGCTGATAAATTTCCCACTGATTTTGGTGATATTTCGTTGTCAGAAGGCTTTGATGGTGATATGTTCAATGACATCTAGATCAATGAGATAGAGACAAAGATGAAAGAATATGAAGGCCGAATCAAGTTTCTTGAGGAAGATAAGAAAAGATTGGAAGCGTTGTTGGTAGTATTGGTGGATGATAATGTAAAGATGGGTAAACATCAAAGCAAGATCAAAGAACATGATACTACTATCAAACAGCTTGAGACAGAGAACATGAACTTGTTGTCAATGCTTACAACTGTCACTACTGAGAATGAAAGGTTATATCTTGTGGTTAAAGATTTGGAGACAGAGAAAGCTGAGAATGCTAAGAAGTTTGCTATGATGTTCAAAGTACTACACAAGAGATATAATATCAACTCCACGACTGAACATGATGAGATAGAGGTTGAGGAAGCCAAAGCTAGAGCAGCTGAATGTGCACGTATAGCTGAAGCTGAAATTGAAGTTGTTGGTGCTGGTAAAGGGAAAGACAAGATTTATGAGATTCCTTTGATTGTTCCATCTGCGCTAGAAGCTGAATCTATGCCAGATACTAGTTCTAATGTTGGAGGTAGGTCACCAGTGAAGTTTGTGCTTATCGGTCGACCAGTTGATGTTACGGAGATCTCAGAATGACATTAGAAATACTTAGAGAAAAAGAGATTACACGCAGAGATCAATGCTGAAGTAGACTCTTTATTTGAAGACGAGGATGAAGATGAGGATAAAGAAAAGACTGACGATACATAGGGTGATAGGAAAGATGATGATGATAATCAGGGTGGAACGGATTTGATTGTAAATGTTGAAAACGTTAATGAGAGTGTTGATATTGATGTGTACTTGAACGAATCTGCTAACTAGGATGATAGTGAACATGTTTAGGGGGAGACAAAGGACCTTGTTGTTGATACTGAGCAGTCAGGAGTTCTCATAGCGACTCAGATGTCAGTTGTTCCTGACGTGCAAAAGCCACAGGTGTTTTGTCTGGAGCATGATGTAGAGGAAGGAATTCGTGCACAACTACACAAAGGAAGAGATTGCTAAAATGTTAGGTGTTGACGAAGGATCATTTGTATTTGATTTTGAAGATGAATTAAATGGCATTAGTGCTTCACAACCTAATGATTATCTGTATAAGTATGTGCTAGAGACTGATGATTATGATAGGGTTGTCGTGGACGGATGATTCTAAGAAGACAATAATGTTAGATATTCTGGTGAAGGAACAAATGACTTCCCAACCTTTGGAGAGTTATTTTCAGTAGCGAATGATGATTTGTTGAGAAGGAAGGTCGATGAAGTCGTGAAAAAAGGAAATGTGCCAAAACGTTTATCCAAAGAG
Organism: Scalesia atractyloides; assembly: GCA_947069175.1. NCBI lineage: Eukaryota > Viridiplantae > Streptophyta > Magnoliopsida > Asterales > Asteraceae > Scalesia > Scalesia atractyloides. The sequence continues at coordinate 9,006,968 of CAMTDV010000028.1, read as the reverse complement.
GAGATTGCTGCAGCTAAGAAGTATTGGTTTAAAGAGATGCCTCCCAAAAGAAAGTTCAAACGTCCACTAGCTTTCTTTACTCGTGATCCAGACATGTGAGTCCCAAAACAGATTCAGATCACAGTGGTTGATTGTTATCACCCAAACAACTATAGATTAGTTGTTTGAATGTGTAAAAGTTAAGAAAAAACAAAGAATGAAGATGAAGATTATTGTATGGATTACAAGTGTTGTATATGGAATCCCAAAAGATATAATCACTAAAAGCACCTGGATATTCGGATTAAGCACAAGAACAATAATCACAACACAAGAGCGATCACCAAAACCTGTCCAAGAACCTTGAACAAGGGTTTTTATTGAAGTTCATATTTATACACATCTGACTACCCAGCACATTTATTAAATACGCTAGGAACTTAAATACGCCGCCCTATTATAAGATTCACAAAATAAACTATTAGCCCTTCTAGTTTTACTAACTATTACAAAACCAGCTCAAACTATTAAACTCAAGTATCAACGGTCTCAAAATGTCCTAACAATATCCCCCTAGACCGTTGCGTACTTGAGATTCTTCAGTCTTGTTCCAGAGCTTCAGGGCCTGCGGCTGATTCTCGATCCTTTTCTTGTGACAGTGGTGCAGCTTGATCTGTTGGTTGTTCAGTTGTTGCTTCAGTTCTTGTTTCAGAAGATGGATTAATAAAAGCTTCACTTGAGGTTGGTTGGATCTCCGTAGTGGCTTCATATGTGGATGAAACCGGAGTTTGAGATTTTGATGCAGCTTGAGATGGAGAGGGGGCTTTCTGTGGAGTCGATGACTTGTGTTTCCTTTTCCTTTTTCTTGCTTCCTCTTTTTCTTTCTGTTTCTCAATTCTGATCACAATGTCTATCGTTTCTATCTTTCTTTCTCTAGCTCGCTCCACCGCCCTTTGAAATAACATTCCTTCCTCTATGTATTCATTTATGGCTCCAACGTGGATCTTCTGGCCATAAAGAATGTTAAGGTCGGATAGACAGAACATGAAGACATCCATTGGGTCTAAAATACGAATATCTTTGTTAGAAACCAATCTGATCACTGCTTCTCCTGTTTTCCCGTCGTGGAACCATTTCTTGAAATTTGTGAGCATGACAGGTTGTTCTGGTGGGATTTTGACTCTGGTTTCAACCTTCGCAGGATCGATGACCCATGTGACCACTCCTTTTTCGGTGATGGGATCATTTGTTGTCTTAGATACTCTTCTTCGTTGAAGCTGTGGCTTGAATAAGGTAAAACCCCGATTACATTTTCTCAAAATAAGTCTTTCAAAGTCAGCTCCGATGCTGCTGTTTGTTGGGTTTATCAAGTCTAGTCTGCCTAGCTCCCGTATATCCCATCTTGGAAGGCTTTTCATATCAGCTCCAGTCTTGAAGTACTGAATAACTCCACCTCGTCTCTTCACAAGAAACATCCCTTTGAGATTACAGTACTTCCAGCTTATTATTTTGTCGGTAACTTCGGTCTTTTCAACTGTAAACACCTGATAGAAATCTGGAAGTTTTTCTCTTTCTTTCCTGAACCACTTTGGATGCATTGGAGTCACTGAATCACCATCTTCAGTCTCATAAAGGATGTCCTCTTCCAAATCCCATTTGACGAATCGAGCTGGTATCTCATCTCTATCCACCTCCTCTTCTTCACTTTCGTCATCTTCAGTGACATTTACAGTAGATTCTAAATGCTTTTTCTTCTTCTCCGCATCCTCAGCCTTTTGCCTTTCTTCTTCAATCTTGAACTTTTCATAATCAAAGATATATGTGGATGAGAACATTGATTGTATGTCTGCCTTGGTGCATAGCTCTCTCATTATACACTGTACATCTTTTCCATACCATCCTGCTAAAATCGCACAAATCTTGTTTGTTCTTTGACATAAGCATGGAGCTCCTTGTTTTTATTTCTTTTCTCCCTTTGCTTTTCACGAATTACGTTCGTGTTGCTCACCTGATGTTTCAAAAGACAAATCTCTTAAGCTGGACCTTTCCCAATATCTTTTGCCAGTTTATCATACAATTCCTGAATGGGCGTGGTCTACGAGGAGCCGGTTGAGACATCTCCCTTGGTTGAGCTTCTTTTGACGGTTCTTCCCCTGTTTTCTTTCGCTTCTGAGGGGGTGATCCCTAAATAAATAATGTATATTATTCTTATACATGATAATAATAAATAAACACTACGTTTATACTATGTGTTGGTTTTCGTTTCATGATTCAACGTATATAGGTAACATCTAGCACATAGTTTCCACAAATAATACTTGTATCCTTTTAAATACTTTCAACTGTTTCAAAATATACATATTTCATAAATAAAATACTATATATTTACTAAATGTTTCATAAGATCGATAACTTATGTTTAAAACATATGTAAGTTTCTAAAACTCCATTTTTTACCATAACAACACATATATGATATAACAATTATATATATATATATATATATATATATATATATATATATATATGATATACTCGTTAGTTTCCAAAGTTTTACGAAATATGCATAATTTTTCCCAAACATCAAGATTAAGTTTGAGTTTAGATCTACATGTATACATAATAGGTGCAAAAGTGTATATATATTGGAGAGTTCAAATGAGAAGAAATCACAAATTAAGAATAAAAAGAGTAAAGGATATAAAGGTTATTTGAACAAATCATTCAATAACTCTATCTTTTATTTTTAATATTTAGATTAATTAATGAACCCTAATCATTTAATGAGTTTATCATATTAAATAGTTGTGCACCTCACACAATAAAAACAATCGCATATGATCCTACATATTTAGTATTTCCTATACCATAAAAACAAAGTTTCCTACACCATAAAAATAATGTTTTAATGTAGGGTACAAAATGTGTAGGATCCCAACAATTTAAATAATTTTGCGACTCATAATAAAATATGTGTAGGATATAACACTTTTAAATAATTTTGTCTCCTAATAAAATTGGTATAGTACATAATACATTAATGGTTATAAAGGAGGAAATTATCATGATATTAATGAGATTTGAGTAACTCTTATTATATTTATTAGTATTCTATATTAAATTGTCTATTATACCCTTGTTAATTAAAGTATTAATTAAATGTGGACAAAAGTCATATTTTGATGACAACAATTGATAAAAAAATATAGGATTTAGATTAATTTATTTTTCTTCTTATAAGAATATTTTTCTCAAATGAACCTCCCCTATATATATATTCTTCATCTTATTTATCAACAAATCAATATTCACAAAATGTTCCAACGACACATTTTATTTAAGATCTAAACAAGTTTCAAGTTTCTTTACCGAAGTTCACTCAAGAACACATGTTCACCAACTTGTAAACTAACAAGATCAAGTAAGATCCATGTTAAAAACACTATGTTTCATCATAAAAACTATGTTTAATAGTATGTTAACTTTCGAGATCCATGTTTATCAAACTAAATATCTATCAAGTTTCACTACTTTTAAACAAGTTGTACTAGATCTACAAACTATTGGGTGAATCTACACTACATAACCCTACAAGCTATTTGACGGATTCTTACTAAAAAAAGCAAGGATGAAGATGGAAGAGATGAAATGAAGCTAGAAACACTATATTTCTTGGGAGGGTGTTTGGGGGTGAAATGTTGTAACATAAAGTTATTGATTGGTGGAGTAGTCTTCTATAATAATGTTCGTGAAAATATCTCAGATTCACACATGTGAGTAAATATTGAAAAAAAAGGAAAGGTATGGTGGTGGTGGTGATGGTGGTGATAGGGCCCGTTAAAACTGCTCGCCGCTTGTTCGGAAAATGCATGAAAATTGCTCGCTTGATTTAACGCTAGGTTGTAAAAGAGCCGCTCTGCTCAATCAGTTTGTAAACGAGCCAAGCATGAGTAAAGGTCCGCTTGGCTTGGTTCGGCTCGAATTATTATTATTAATTAATATATATGCACAAATATAAACTATACATATACACACATTTACAACTATATCTATACGTACTAGCCTAATCACGTCAATAGAAAAGTTAATATCAACTCTAAAAGTTAGACCCTAAACCGATAAACGACAGTCTGCTCATCGCCTCAATGTTCATGTTGTTACCCTAAGTCGATCATCTCTTGCTCTCAACGTCAGTGTTCGCGTAATATGATCATCGCCTCGTCGGCCACAACATTGTTATTCATAAGAAAAATATTATACCATGTACTGTGACTATTTTTAGAGACATAAAAGCTTTAGACCCAATATTGAATCTTGGGGCTGAGATAAGACTTTGGGACCAATAGGTCCTGGGTTCGATTCCCACAAGTGGCTTTTTCCATTTATTGGGTTTCCTCCAGAATGGGTGTATAGGGATTATGCCTAGTGGAGATGGATATGATTGGGTGGTTCTGCTAGTGGCTCGATGAGACTCCAGTGGTCCGTCAGTGATCCAAATTTGTCGTTAAAAAAATTAATCGGGTGATAGGGTTTTCCAAATCGCTCAAACTTCGCTTGACGCTCGCTTGGAATATTTACTGCTTGGGAAAGGCTCGCTTGATTTGTGGCTTGATTTTAAATGAGCCACTCGGCTTGGTTTCGTTTGGTTTGTAAACGAGCCAAGCATGAGCAAACCTTCGCTCAGTTCGGCTCGACTCGGCTCGTGATTAGCCCTAGGTGGTGATGTTAGAAGGGGACGACTAGGGTATGGGGGTGTGGTCATGGTGAATGTTGGGTAAGTTACATTAAGTGTACAAATTACCAACTAGTTACTCAGTTTTATTAAAATACAAAATAAAATCATTAAAATATATGTTTGTGTCGGGTGTAAAAATGTATATATTTGTATTCGTCTCGCATTAATCATGGATTGCAAGTAAAAGTTACAAATTACGCATCAAAAATACTAAATAGTATCAAATATGTACGCATATAAAAATACTATAGAATGTTCCAATCATTAAGACAATTATCATTAACGTTCGTGTGGTGTGTAACCCGGTAACTCTACGATAAACAAATGCAAGATGTGACACGAATGGACTTTGTTAAACATATTACGACCTAATTAATAGAAAATACAAGTTTAAAAAGTATGATTACAATATGTGCAAGATTTGGGTTTATATGGATATCAACTTGTATTTTAAATACCTTATTTGAAACTAAGTTGCTCGTTTATAGTGAACTTGATTTTAACTAATAAACTCTTTTATTAATTACCGATTCAAAATAAACTTTTCAATTTAAAACCGCATTGTTGTATCTCTTAATAAAGCGGCTTTTATTAAAGTTACTTTTTCAACTTAACTTAAAAACAACTTGATGTGTGAGTATATATACACAATTTTACAAGGAATTTACACACGAATTCGGTTTTAATATTTATAAAATGGTTTACACCTTAACATCAAAAAACACACAAAATGACAAATTGTACCCCATATATGTAGTAAAATATAGGTAAGAACCAAATGTCCATTCATGGATGCGGGCGGATACAAAAGTAATAAACTTTTGTCATTGATTTATCTGTAAAAAGATATGTGAATGAAGTTTTTAACAAAATAAATCTATAAGAATTTTAAACACAAAAGACTCTAAATATAAAAATGTATATTATCTTGTTTTACAAATAACTTAAGTATGTTAACTAAATCGAAAATGTGACAAAGGACTTAATCAATCTTCAAATCATATAAACAATTAGTATTCCTTTCGAGAATCCTAACAATACAATCACTAGGAACGCTAACGCAATAAACACATACCTTAACCAACTAAAATATTCATTAGCGTTCTATTGATATATATATTCATGCAAATCTTCTATAGATAAGTTAGTCATCCGTTAGAAGTTTCTAACCTCACTTAATAAAGGAAAGTAATTATATCACAATACTACCACCGAGACAAGCATAAAGTAGATTATATCACAAACTATTTCATTTCACAAACCTGAACACCAATCTACTAAGATAGCAGGTGGTGTGCTAAAACTAGTTAAATTAAAACTAACAAAAATTAACCTAATCTAGACTAAGTAATACCCTAGACTCCTTAAAACTCAACTAAACTACAAACTGACAAGTGAACTGATTGACTCTAGTAATCTAAGTAAGTCACGAAATTGAACCCACATGACTCTATTTAATTACATTAACTAGACTCTCTAGACTTAAGACGAACACGACTCTAACTGTTTTTATATATTTTTTGGGAGGGGGTTTAAATATCCTAAAATTGCGATTAATTAAAAACTAATTAGCTAAGTTAACTAAGACATGAAAAGACCTGGATATACTTTAGATAATGATGGAGGGCTACCTAGACTGGAATCCGAGAAAAATACTAGTTATGTTTTAATCGGATGTAGGTTATTATAGAACCGGGATCATAAATAGCTAAACCTATTGAGACACCGAACAGGATCCCCGACCCTTATTAGGAAGACACCTATGGAACTCTAAAGGTTGTTGAGAACACCAGTTTAGTCTAGACTCCCTCTTGGTTGTCTAAGTGATTTATGTAAAGTACCCTAATTTGACCTACCCCCTCTGGGTTGAAAGCCTAGGGTGACTTGGGTTCTTGATTCGACTCGGTAGACAAGGGTTGACATGAAAACTAAGACGAACTCCTCTCAAAGACCTACCTAGCAATTTGCCAACTTAGACCTACCAATAATCTCGCACCTCTCGATTGTTAAGATTAGTAGAACACCTAGACCTACTCAATTATCCAATATTGCTTCTAAGGTAGATTGGCCAATTAACCAAAGAAATCACAAACACTAGTTAATGATCTAGCACGACCCTATTACGCAAAAAACATTCACCAAAGATCATACGAAGAAATAATTGACGATTAAATACCTCTAGGCATGCATATACAACAAACCAATAATCAAGTTTACTACTTTAACATAAAAATTCATAATTAACAAGCATCAAAACTAAAAATAACAACTTTATCATCCTGTTCATAACAATCTTGGTAGTTTAAAGTTATTAGGCACAAATCATGTTCATAAAATAAAAACATGCGAAACCTTGATCTCCAATGAAGAATTCATAAAATAAAATAAAAGTATCAATGAAGAATTCATGGGAAAACTATAAAGAAACGCAAAAGTGAAACTAACGGGAAGACAAAACCCGATGATTCTTCAATCTTGAGTCTTCTAGCTTCTCACTGATGATTCCTAGCTAGAAAACCATGCGAAACCTTGATCTCCAAGCTCCAAAATTCGTCTAAGTTCTTCTAATTTCGTGATTGGGGTTAGACATCTTTAATAAGATTTATTTTTAGGTTTCTCATCAAACACCCAGCTCTAAACAAACAACTTTCTACCAAAAAACCTTCATCGTCAACCGCGAGCCATATCCTCTTCTTCCTTGTGGCCTGCGAGAATATTAAAAAGTCGAACATGCCAAACTCCCTTCTCACGAAAACATACGCTTATCTCCTTGCGGTCCGTGAGAAGGCTCTTTTCCTCGATTTCTGCTCCTTTTCAGCTCACGCTATTCTGATTTTGTTCCGGTGCTCGGTTTCTTTGTATTTAAGCTTGTTTTCCATCTTTTCAGCAACTATATCACCCGAGACCCAATAAACACAAACGAATTAGCAGTACCACATTCTATCTAATAACCGAATAAAAACTAACTAAAAATATACAAACTGTACACCATAAATAGTTGTGTTTTGCAATACATCAAATGTCCCACACTTACTCTTATTTCGTCCCTCAAAAAGATATATGCTACGGAATCATAATCAAATAAAAATATTCGTTCTCAAAAATTACATTATTTAATTACAAATCAAGCACACCCTAACTTACGATTGCCGGTATAAGATCCATGTAAACTCAAAACTTGTTTCAAGGCCGTTATCATGTTTATTTATGTTAAAGTGTGGTTAGTCAACCTAGGGTCTCACATTAAAAAACCACAGATCTATCTAATCCCGCCTCAAGCTTATGAAATAAAAGGAACCAATTGGTTATTTCTTAACCGTTTAATACCAAAACTCAAAGAATTTAAAATCAAACTTTTCTTTCTTTCTTTTTTCTCTCTTTTTTTCATGAGCACTAGACTTTTTGCATACCTAACCTAGAGGTTGTCTCAACCAAATTCACTATACCCGAGAGCGACAACTTGAGCTTCAACACTTTAGCATTTTTTTTCTTTAACTCAACCTATAGGAAACCTAAATCAGAGTCACCATCCCCAATAAAGATTGCATACGCCTCGTTCTTATTCAATCAAGCTCATTTATTCGATGGTGCACATATTTTTTCTTTAACAAAAAATTCTACGACTTTTAGCTTATAATTGTATATCTTATACTGTTATTGGCGGTTTCGGCTTCTCTATTTCTCCTAGGTGAATACTCACTGGTATCCTAACATATTAAGTATTTTTAGCTCAAAGAAACCTAAAAACCGGAAGAGCCTACTCACATATCCTAAATTAGACACGTGCTCAACTTTTTATACTCATATTATTTTTATTTGAAAACCGAACATACCTAATTGTACTATCATTTTCTGTATTTATTTGCAAACTCTAAACAGGGACATTTTATAATTTTTTTTTTAACTTTTTGTATTTTTTTATTTTTGCTTTTTTTTTTTAATTTTTTCATTTTTTTTCAAAAATTTTATGACTCAAAGCTGACTCAACTTAACCCTACGACTCTATGTCCCATCTGCACACTTAAGGTTTGCATTGTCCATATTGCAAGCATAGAAACACAACTCAAAAACAAAAAACTAAAAGTAAAAGAAAGAAAATAACTAAAATAATACAAACAAATTTACAGTGGATAACATACATTGATCACACCTTGGTATTGCATAGCTTGAACTTTCTCCTTAGCTTCGCAACATATCTTGTTATAAAACAAGCATTCAACATCTTTTTTGTGAACAATTCACTAGCCACATCGGGTCTAGTATTCGTATAGCCCTCCATAACCCTTTAGTTTTCAGTACTATTACCGCTTCACTTGTTTCGATGTCATACTGCCACCATTTAAGAATTCGCGGAAATCTTGTTCTATTTTCATGAGCGGCATATTCTTCATTGCACGTGGTCGCTTCACAATTAATGTAACATCTTTCTCTTTGGTAAGAGGTCTATCTTGATTTTCTTCTTAGGAATGTGCGGGACCAACTGTGAAAACCGTGAGCAACTTCATATTTGATCAACTTCCATAGTCTTTGATCATTAAACTTCATCAATTAGTTGATATACTTCGTTTGGCACAGTTCTTCAGCGTCCCACCATGACAACATTTTAATATCACTCAAATACCTGAAGTACTATACTCCAAACTCCTTTTTACTGCATAGACATTCAGTTCAAGAATCCAACCCGAGCTCAGTATATCTCCCAAAGATTTATCTTGAACACGTGTGAAGAAAGCTAGCAGTCGTCTTATTTTTCTTTCTTTTGGAAACTCTTTGAACCACATCTTTTTCGCTTCAAGTATTTCTTCTTTTGATAAATGTTTAGGAACACTTCTATCCTTCATTGTTTCCTCAACTTTTCTCTTCATCAGATCATTCGTTTCTTTAGCAAACATCTCTTGAGAGGCTGGGAAGTCATCTGTTCCTTCACTAGTGTATTTGACCACTTCGTCATCAGAATTATCCTCGATGACAACCCTATCATAATTATCAGCATCTGCCACATACTTATACACATAATCATCTAGTTTAGAAGCACTGAAGTTGTTTAGCTCGTTTTCAAAATCAAACTCAAAAGATTTCTCATCAACCCCTAATATCTTGGCTATATCTTCCTTTGTATAATTATGAACAAACTCCCCCTCTTCAACACCATGCTCTGATAGAAAACTCTGGGTTGTGACAAATCAGGAACAACTGTTATAGGATTAACAACTGTGAGGATTCCTCATTGCTCTACATCGTGAACAGGATCCTTTTTCTCCTCTTGTCGTTGAGATTCGTCTTCCTGATTGTCTTCATCATTCAAGAATGCATCATAATCGAAAGAATCATTTATCATCGCTTCATGAACTATCAAACAAGTACCACCTTGTGTGTTGTTGTCGTCACCCTTATCATCATCTTTTTTATCATTTCCACCAATATCTTCATCATTATCCTCCTCATATTCATCAATTTCTTTATCAATCTCTAATTCCTGTTCTTTCTTTTTCTTCTTCTCTAAGAATTATTCTTTATCAGAAATCTTAGTCACATCAACCACTCCTCCAACAAAAGCATAGTTCACCAACGGTTCATCTTTTGTTTCTTGTTGAACATGTGTAACCATACGAATAACATCTTTTTTGTCTTTCCCTTTGCCTGCGGCTGCAACATCTGCTTCTGCCTTTCTAACTCTCTCAGCAGCCCTAGCCTTAGCTTCCTCTATCTCGATCAAATCGTCCTCAGCATTGAAGTTTATGTTGACACGTTTCTCCAACACCTTGTATAATACATCAAATTTCTTTGCATTTACCGATTTTTCAACTTCAAGATCTTTCACAACTCCAGTTAGTCTCTCATTTTCAATAGTTTGGTTGTAAGTATTGAAACTAACTGTACATTTTCTGCTTCCAGTTGTTTAACTCTATTCTCTAAATCTTGAAATTTCTAATTGTTAAAGAAATCTCCCTCAAAACACGCAAAGTGCAAATCTTCTTCGAATATTGTAGGGCCTGTGGGGTGAGATTGATGTCTAGTTGATTGAGGTGTTGATCATTGTTGAACTGGAGGTGTTGTTTGTTTAGGATTTATTTGATTTGGAGGTGATGGTTGATGTGGTGGTGTTGAATGTTGAATAGGAGATATTGGACGTGGAGAAGTTGGTGGTGTAGGAATAGCAACTGTTTCGGTAATAACTTCCACCTCAGGTGTCTCTTTCTCCTGACTAGCTGACTCAGCTTCAGTAGTCTTTCTCTTAAGATATTTCCTTCTGGCTCTTTTAACATTCAGAGACCTTGTTGACTTTGCCACATCTGACGCTTTGCTTTTAACTCTTTTAGCTTTATTCGTTGGTTTTTCAATGATCTCTTCATGTTCCAAAGGCACATACGTTTCATCATCATCGCCTAATGCCTTTCTTTTTCTTAGTCACAGCTTTCTCTACTGCTGCTCTTGCCTCAAAATCTATGCTTTCATCAGAACTCGTATCTTCTTTATTCTTATCTCAATCAGAAGTTGCTGAGAATACCTCATCTTTAACATTTGTTTCTATTTCAACATTCGTTTCTATCTCAACACTCTCTATAGTCTCTCTCTCTTTCTTTCTTCATTAGTTGCCTCATAAACAAACATTGTTGAAGCTTTCTTAGATGCTCGTTTTTGTTGTACAACTGGCTTTTTCTTGGGAGTAGACTTCTTTTTCTTTTCTTCTTTCTCGTACTAAAAACCTCTCTTTGGAATGTAATCATCTAAATGATCTTCTTTAGAATTTTTAGAGTTACTGGCATCATTTCTCCATTTATCTTTGACTGGTGCTTTATAGTTCTTATCTTTAGTAGCGCCAAAGAACTTCTTACTTTGCTTTAGATATTGATTTAACATAATTAGAGATAGATCTTACATGTGTTCCAGATTCAACAAATCTTTATTACTCTTCTCAAGGTTTAGGAACTGGTCATCTAGCAACATTTGCACAAAACTTGTATATTGCATAAATTTATCATTTGTAATGTTGCCCTTCATCTACTCGAATATCAACCTCGTAAAGTTGTATGTCCTGTTAAGAGTGAGAGTAGTGATCATACACATATGATAATCTAGAAGCGTATCAAATCCTCCTTTTTGTGGCTTAAAGCATGAACAACTAAATGAACGAAGAACTTATATGGTCTAGCCAGAAAAGCCTTGTTAAAGTTGGGCGCATTCACCATCCCTTTATAACCCATGCGATAAAAACAACATTTGCACATGCGTTCAGAACACATAGTCGGATCGTCGTATTTATCTTTGAAATCTAACACTCTTCGAATCAAAGCCTAAGTGATAAGAACCTATGTATCTTCATTTCCGATCCGTTTATATGATTGAATAGCTTTCTACTCTGGCGCAAACTTCACATGATCCCAGAACCTCTGAACGTGTGATCTCTATGCTTTATGTTGATCTGCCAAATCCTTCTTGATTGGTAAACGATCGATAAACTCCAAAATTGTCACACCCGCTAAAATCGGAGTTCGGCGTGATCTGACTATTATCTTCATTGCAAAGCGGAAGTATATAAATGCTAAGACTTCTAAAAGGTGAACGCCCGCTAAGTACTCGAATCCCCATGGGTTCTCCTATTCCAACCGTGCTGTATTTTGAAATTGTAACCTGAGAAAGAACATGTGAAAAATCAACATAAAGTTGGCGAGTTCATAGTTATTTGAAAAAGATTTAAAATAAATCTTTTTTATAACCGGTTTAAATTATGTTGAGAAAACGTAATAAAACCATTTTCCTTGGCCTGTTTAACTGAAAACCTTGTACTTGTAAAACTTGTATAACTGTCAATGTCCATGTCGCATTCATAGTTTGGTATATAAATGTGGTATGTAAAGCGTCAATGAACTTGCTGATAACTAATGTTTTGCAAGGACATTAATATATGTGATGACATAGGAAGCACTCAACCCTAGACGATTTGATACCGGTCACACAGCGGGGACAACAAAAGCACTACGACCACACAAGGACCCATGGGTGGGGCTCGCGTACACCCGATAGATCTAAGACTCTTGTTCCACGGACTGTCAATGTCCGTGTCGCATTCATAGTTTGGTATATAAATGTGGTATGTAAAGCGTCAATGAACTTGCTGATAACTAATATTTTGCAAGGACATTAATATATGTGATGAAGCACTCAACCCTAGACGATTTGATACCGGTCCACACAGCGGGGACAACAAAAGCACTACGACCACACAAGGACCCATGAGTGGGGCTCGCCTACACCCGATAGATCTAAGACTCTTGTTCCACGGTCTTATAAAACATTAATGGCGCTTAAGCGAGATCCTATCCGCACATGATCTAAAATTTCATTCATAGCTAAACCATTCAACGAAACATGTATTTCCCCCCGAGAGTTGTAAAACCGCAAACTTTTAAAAGAAAAGGGGAACCTAAGACCACCAAGTCTTTGTGCATTGCATAAGTGAGAATGGGTATAGCCCATTAGAGTCTGTAAGCAGGATCAACTAGTCCCGTTATTTGTATGCAGGACAACGCAGTCCCGTTGTAACTAGGACAATCACATCCCTAGTCATGAAACTCATGCATGTTTCGAAAATACACGTGTGTTTTGTAAAATACGTATGTTGAGCGTAGACCTTTCGTAAACCATTTGGGTTTATTAAAATCCATTTGCAGAATAGTTTAGAAACATGAATATTCATTCATCGAAATATAATGTACTTTTGCAAAACTTTCATGTCTTTCCACCCCCGAAAACATTTATAAAAATGTAAAACCGTAAAAAGTGGGGGTTATGAACTCACCTTGATAACTAGTGCAAAGCTAGCATAATATGATTCCAAAATGTAGTTTTTAAAATGTAAACTCGCAAGCATGCAATCTATAACATTCCTATCAAGGAATAAACTTATAAGTTTCTATTGAAATGTTGCTAAACTACGTGTCACCGAGCTCTATGAATCGTTAACCAATGATTCGATGCGAACATGTTGACTTGATGGAAACGAATAAGGTATACTTGTTAAGATCCATTTGTAGTCGGTGATAAACACTAAATTTTGGAAACACTTAGTTTCCAAGAGATTTAGTATATATATAATATACATATATATACACACATATGTATATACATATATATGTACATATATACATATGTATATATATATATATGTATCACATATGTGTTTATATATATAATTATATAAAAATATAAATATATTTTAGAATCGTTTAAGTCGTCCCGAATGGTCGTGCGCGTACGTAAACAAGTGTTTGTATAAAAATAATACACATCGTGAACTTGTTATAAGTATTTGTACGGTTTCAAGGTAGTCGTCATGTACGTAGGTAAACGTATGTAAATGTAACTATATATGTATACATGTACATATTTGCATATACATAAACATTGCGTAGTCGTGATAGTAGTCTCGCGTCTTGTAGATAATTATAGAAATAATTTATATAGTTGTCTGTTTCTTATAATAGACTTCTGTTTGTTTCTTAACAATATAACTCGGTTAATGTTATATACTATATCGTACGGTATCACATCATATTTCGTTTTGACTTTTGAAAAAATAATTGTATTTATTTTATAAAGTCATCAAGTTGTTGATGTCGGAATATGTGTAAATAATTGTATTTTTTTACATAAACGCTGAAAACTAGACGTTTGAAATAAACATAAATAATTATATTTATTTTATATATAAGTTTTCCTAGTTTCGTTATCTTGTAAACTGTGTTTGTCAAAAACGTTGTAAACTCGTTTTTGTTAAATGTATAAATCATCCAAAATAAATATACTTTTTATTAATTTGTATAAAATTTCATTCCTGATACATTTTCGCTGGTGTTAATATTATAAAATTTATATATTTTAATGAAAATTGGGCAGAGTTTCCTCTGTTTTCGTAACAAAACCCGACAATAAAAGTTGTCGATAAATGTTCAAAATGCAACAATTTTCAAAAACAAACTCTATGGTACGAGTCTGAGTAATCTTTATTTTGATGTTTTTACTAATCGGTTCGGTTTAGAACTCGGGTTCGCGCTAAAATAAAACAAGGTTTATGTATATGTAAATGTTTAACGCGTCGTTAAAACTTTACCAATTCTAGTGTCGACTAAGTTGACCGGGTTTAACTTGAGTTGGCTGAGTTGACCGGGTTTGACCCGTGTTGACCAGAACTCGAACCCAGATAAATCTAATGTTGTCTAACATTGACCGAACCAAAACCGAAAACCTAAGGTTAGGATGGAGCTTTAACTGAATCATGTTTACCCGAACTCAAAACGGAACCGAACCTGAACCAAACCAAATCTTGAAACGAGTAAACCAAGTCAAACCAACACTAAAATTCTTGATCCAACCCTATCCCGAACCCAATCGAAATATAACCACCACCATTGCCGTCGCCGGCCGGCCTAGAGTCGCCGGCTAGACATCGCGGCTGTTACCACGTCTCCCCAGCACCACTTCTTCAGTTCCAAAGTAACCACCATCGTCGTTCTAGTGCCTGAACCACCACAACACCACCTCAAACATCACGTGTTCGGCAGGTTTGAACTTGGATCTAGAAAGATCTTAAAAGAGAAAGAGAGGATCTATGGACTTACCGGAGATTCATGGCTATCGAGGTGTGAAACTGGTGCCATCGTTGCTCATATGGAAAAACTAACCCCGGAAACGTGTTTCAGGAGGTGTGATTTAAGGGGGGGGGGTACACCTTTGGTTTGCCATGAAATCTTGCTGGAAAAGCCACTGCCGCCACCGTATGCGGCGGCGCCGCCGTGCCGACGCCATCGGGTTCATGCCGGCTCAGCTGTTGGGACGTTTGGCAAAATGCCGGTAATTCCTTACATCTTAAAAAATTACTATAATATTTATTTTCGCATACTTGACTTGATTTTACTTAATTAAGTCTTAAAACGTCTAGGATTATACAATATCATAGTGTAGTATGATAACAAATTCTCCACAATTCGAAACATTACAAAACTATGTCCTAGACTGTGGTAAATGCGAACACACTATTCATGCAAGGACTAGTCACGGTACAGTCCGAAATGGTAAAAAAAATGTGACATGAAAACATGTCCGCGGCAAATATTACATAAAAACGTTAGTTGGAAACAACTTACAATTAGTATTTTCCGGAATCATTATATAAACACTAAATTGTCTTGTCCGCATGCAAATTCAGCAATTCTGCAAAAGTGTACAGCACTCCGCAGAACAATACAGCAAACGTCCGAAATCCAAAAATAAATGTTGTTTATCATAAACCATATATAGGATATTGAAAACAACACAAAAATCCTTATATAAGCTTTATTTTTTTAAGTTACACAACTTATTCGATAACTACCCGTAACAAAACCGATACAAAAACTATGAGCAAAATAACAAGTTGACTAGTCTAGCGAACTAGTTAACGAATTTTAAACATAAAAAATATCACGAACATGGATATGTAAACATTTCGGTTAACGTGGTATAAATTGCCCGTAATTGGCCCGACAAAGAAAAACGAGCCGAATTCATTATCCAAATAATAAAATGACTAGTCTAGTGAACTAGTTAAACAAATTTGACATCGCAACTAATGTGTTGGGCTGTTTGTTTTTATAAAAAAACCAGCCATTTAATTATCAAAGTTTATAATAATAAAAGTTATACAAGTAAACTTTATAAAAAAAATTAATAAAGACCAAGAACACCAACTTTTTGATCTTTATCTTCATCTTTATCTTTATAATCATCATCTTTATCTTCATCATCTTCATCTTCATAATCTTCAAGAACATCAACTTTTTGATCTTCATAAACTGTCAGTTTTATTGCAAGCATGGCTCCTTCATGATAATCAAAGGAATTTGCAAGTTGATGGAAGTTGTTTGAAGCATTTCACAAGTCTTGAAGCTTTAGATCTTCATATTTTCATCATCTTCATCTTTTTCATCATCTTGTTTAAAAGCTAGTTCTAAGATCTAAATCTTCTACTTACATTTTTGTGATTTATGTATAAACATAAATATACAAGTAAATCATCTTGAATATTCATATAAAAATCACATGAAACATTGAATAAAACTAAACAAACTAATATGATTATATGTTATTTTTTTATGATTCTTGATAATCTTTGAAGTTGTGATATGTAGTTAAACTGATCTTGCATTTTTATGTTTAAAAGTATGATCTAAACAAATGCATGTTTAGATCTAGCAAGATCCATTAACATGAATATTATGAACTTGTAATCTTACATAAAAATGTTTTTATAAAACATGTAGTACATAGATTTATATAAAAATCATGTTACAAAAACAAAGTTTTGAAAATATACAAACAAGTTTATATAAAGTTTTTGTATAAACTAAAAAGTTTACATGAACTTGTTACGAAAAGTAAATATAAACACACTTTAAAACATGATTTTTGAATTATACAAGATTACATATAGTTCATAATATTTCTTGTTAAGATTTTAAGTTTATATTGTTCATATGAAAGACTGGAAAATTGTTAAGTTGAAAATTTTTTAAAAATCATGTTCATAAAACATGAGAAAAGTCCATAATTTAGGGAAAACTATGGCAAAATTTTATAAAACATAATCATGATTAAAGTATTTTAACTAAGGATTATCTTGATTAAAAATTATTATAAACATTAGTCATGATTATACAAGTTTTTTGGTGAAAAATTTGAAGTTAAAAATCACCAGATTTTCTTCAATTAAAAATGGTTAAATATATATATTTGTAAATAAATTATATGTATTTAATTAATGTAGGAATATATACTAAAATACATAGTTACACAAAAATACAAAACATAAAAAGAATACTTGAAACTTGACAAGTATAATATATTTATAAGAATGTATATGTCTAGATATGGACAAAACAAACATATCAGACAATTCAGACAAAATGGACAAATCAGACAAAATAGACAAAATGGACAAGATGGATGACACGCACCAAACAGACGAAATGAACGACATGAATGAAACAGACGACACGAACAAAACGAACAAAACGAACGAAATGAACAAAAACGAACATACGAACCGACACACGAAATATATACTAGAGTTTATATAAATAGATTATATAAAATTATTAGTAGTTTTTATAAACTTATCTTTATTTAAAAGTATAAGTAATCTTTAATTGGGCGAGGCCCATTTACATAACCAAATAGGCTAAGCCCATTTACATCATCAAATAGGCTAAGCCCATTTATATCATCAAATAGGCTAAGCCCACTTACAAAATACAAATGGGCTAGCCCACTTTTATAATTTAATTGGCTGGGTGCACTTTTATAAAGCTCAATTGGGCTAGGCCCACTTATATAGTTCAATTAGGCTAGGCTCATACATACAAATCAAATGGATTAGGCCAGTAAACTTATCTTTTGGGCTAGGGGTATTCAAACTTAAAGAATACAAAATATATATGAAATAAATAAAGAAACAAACAAATACAAGTCTAACTAAAATTCAAGTTGAAAGACTTGTACAAAATCAAAAAGTAAGCCTAAGTGTCTAACGAGATTAGAACACTTGTAGGTTACGTCACGAGCGCAGATTTAAACATTATCTAGAGATTTGCACGGAGCGCAAATCTGTGGGTTCATGTTTCCCTTTTTGTTTAAACGTTTTATAGTTTTAAACTCTCGGGGAAGTATACATGTTACAATTGGTATGGTTAAACTAGTTAATGAAAAAAAACATAAGATCATGTGCTATAGGATTGTATCAAGGGGCCACTAATGTGTATCCAATTATCGAGGAATGAAAGGGATAGATCTATTGGGTTATGGCGAGCCCCACTCTTATCAACACAACATAGTTCGTTAGAGTGCTTTTGTGTCCAAAACGAGTGTCACAGACACAGTTTATCGTCTAAGGTTTGGTTGCCTCCTATGTCGGCACACATATTAGCGTCTTTGCAAAACATTAATTATCAACGATTTCATTAAGGCTTTACATCCTAGGTTTTCAATACAATATTTCATATATTTTAAAGATTCATTTGATACAAAACTAAACACATGAATTCATCAGCTTTTGTTGACGTTTTCAAACTTAACAAGTATTTCAGGTAACTATTGACTGCTTTGGAAAAACAAGTTTCATAGGATTAAGAAATCAAGCGATAAGATGTCATCCATTTAACGTAGACTTTGGTTCACATATCGTGCCCTTGTGCGAAACATGGAACTCAAAGTCTTAGTTGTTTTAAAAATTATGTGTTGTAAAATTGTGATATAAATTTCTAACAGTGTAAACAAAGTTGTAGTTTGTATTTCCTTTGAAACAATTGAAACAATATGTAGTTTCTAAACAAGTTTTAAATTAATCATATGGATGAACATCCTACTTTTATATTAGTTGTTTACTTGATTGAATGCAATGATTACTACTCTAATCACTCCTCGCGCTTCCGCTATGACTGGGTGTGATAGCGGTGTTCCGTCGGTGACCGGCAGGAGCTGCTAGAGAGAAAAAGGGGCTTGCGGCTATGGTTAGGGGAGAATAATGAGGGGTTGAAGAGTTTAAGATGCTTTTATACCTAGGGTTTAGGTAGGTTGGGCCCAAGGCCCATTAGCCCGTTTCTTGTGTTTTGTGTGGCCCGATGCGTCTATAAGGTCCATTTTCAAGACTGAATGTCGTAAAATGTCGTGTCACATTATTTTACGGTGTAATTTACTTAAAATGATGTCGGTAGTTGATATTAATCGCGTGTGTTCGTCGTTGCGTTAAAATCGCGTAAAATGCTACGGTTGTCATTTCTAATCCATTTACGATCTGATTTCGACTATGGATATTAAAATTCTATTAAGAATCTAAATATATCATAATATTTTAGTTTTGGAGGTAATACGCGAGTCCGATGCTTCCGTTTTGTTGTCGGTGTGTTCCTTCAGTCGCGTTTTTCGTTCACGTATGCGTTTTGTGACGTTCGAAAGCATGAGAATTTCGCAAAATCAAATTCATGTGTGTAAAATATACGTATAAAACTCACATTTGTCGGCGTTGTAAGTTTTTCATCCGGTGTCAGTTCGTTTACCATTCACGTTTGACAGTTTCCCGCAAGTCACCATTCGTATACTGTAAAGCCGGGTAAATGTTCTTAGGCACTCCAAATGGCTAATTAAGTTAGTTTGTGTCTTAAAACACTACTTATAATAGTCTTAATGTCTGTTTTACGTGTAATTAAAAACCAAAAATTACCGGTTGTCACATTCTCCCCTGTTAAAGAAATTTCGTCCTCGAAATTTAGACTATGTCATCTCCTTAGAGTCATGTCATGATGGGTAGGTATGAATAATGCCAAAGTGAATGACCACGTAATTGAATCAATGCTTGTTCGAATTATATGAATATAAGGACATACTGCACAATGAGAACCCAACAGTTCCACTGAATTTGTTTCTGAAATTGATGCTAAGTGAACGAGACGTAGTGATACATTCACCAATGTGACTAAGTTTACGGGGGTCCAACAAACAAGGAATTCAACCAATGGACGTCCAAATGAACGTTAAAAATCTGCAAATGAATTATAAAAAATATAATTTACTACCAACGAAAACTTGTGTTGGTTTTGAATAGACGAAACTTAGGATCAACAAGCCCAATGAAATAGAAGCATGAAAATGATTTGTTAACTATCAAACTATAACATGAATAAAAATCAATGTGTTGACATTATTGAATTTCAAGGATACATAGAAATACAACAAAATTTAGTGTATCGTCGTCTTAATACATAGTTGCATTAAGATTGTTTCAATGATGAGCCAAATGAAAGGTATACATAGTTTTGCATGAAACGATTGATCATGATTACCCCAAGCTACAAGTTTATACCAACACCACAAGTGTTGTAGTGATCGAACTAATTCAATAATAGCGGTGACCGAACGAGTTCACCGTGTTTGCAATCAGATGAAAGGTTTACAAAATAAATCTGAATATTAACTCCAAATAAATCTCATAGGATTTTGAGTTGAAGACGAAAGAACGAATAAATATATTTTTTTGTCGATACTAGGATAACAATAAATATCATAAAATTTTCGACCGATGACAAAAGAACTATTAAGAGGTACACCGGAACATAACATGAATTTGTGTATCATTATCTCAACACACAATTATATTAAACTGCTTTAATGTGATAAACCGCAAGGTGGATTTAAAAATAAATAAATAAATAGATAATTAAATCCGTACATGAGGTGTGAAAGCGAGATTAGCGCAAGCTTTAACTTAGTGAAAACGCCACCACAAGGTGTCGCAACCAACAAAGATTTAATGGAGTTGAAGACCAAACAAGTCTACTATGGTTCAAAACAAGTGAAGTGCTTGTTGAATATGATGACCTCAATGTATCATATGGAACCTTGAATTGAATATATATATATATATATATATATATATATATATATATAGGGTGGGGTTAGGCTACAAAGTCCATTTTTTCTACAAAGTCATAAAACACCACAATTTCAGAACACTCAAACCCACAAATAACATACTGAAGATCACTAAAACACAAATCCAAACCCTAACAGTCCTTAAAAACTTCAAACACACCATCATAGAACTATGAATATAAAACACAACATGATAATCAACATAAAACATACTAATGTTAGTCATTCGATAACCGAAGCATTATCATCCAAAATACAACACAAAACCTACAAATATGGTGTTTTAGTAACCTTCACTATGTTATTTGTGGGTGTTGAGTGTGTTTTATGGTTGACATTATTGTGTTTTATGATTTTTTACACTTTGTAGGATAAATAGACTTTATAGCCAACTCCCACCCTATATATATATATATATATATATATATATATATGAATACATGTGTAAACAACGAAATTTTGACATGTTTACAATGAAAAACCATGTATGTAACTCGAAAAGAATAGCAGTTTCAATGAGTTCGTTGACTCGATATCAAGGAGTCAACACTTACAATAATTTAGGTTAACAAGACCACAAAGTAATAATTGAATATAGCAAAATCATACTTGAACTATGACAGAACAACCCATTTATATGAAGTCCCTGATGGCCTCCACGAATCAAGCTAACCACATGAGTAACAAATAATGCATGTTTAACATATGAATTGTCAAGAAATGATGCAAATGAGTGTTCGCTGACATGAAAGAAATTCTCATGATACAATGACCATTAGGAGGAGTAGAGGTGTGAAAATATACTCACTATATGCAAAAGTCATAATTTCAATAAAAGAAATATGAGGATTTTACCTGGAGTTTTCTGTGATGACCGTAGAGGGGTATGGTCCCAAAAACTCTGCGCCTGCGCAAGGAACCATGCCCTCAATGACAACATATTACAAGAATAACCTTGCGCGCAACACGCAATGGTGCGCCATTCTTGAAACTAGTAGGATGCACAACGAACCTTGCGCATACTGCACAACGGAAAGTTAAACTTGGATACGTAGGACCTTGACCCTGCAACCTTGATAGTAGCAGGTTGCACAACGAATCTTGCAAATATTGTGCAACGGCAAGTTAAACCTGGAAGTGCAGGACCATGACCCTACAACCTTGATACATGCAGGTCGCACAACGAACTTGCGCACACCGCGTGACGGCAAGTTAGACCTGGAAGCGTAGGACCTTGACCCTGCGCGGATCACATAACCCTCTAGTCGCGAAGTACTATAACCTTGCACAAGGCCAACACCAACATGAGAGCAACTCATAGTCTTGAGAAAAGCACTTAATCCTTACAACTCCGCGCTGGCCAGAAAGCACTAATAAAGCCAAGCGGAAGGGAGAAGCGCAAAGAGGCATTGACCAAATACAAGGGTACAGAGTGGTAGAGCTATGACCAAATGACCGCTCGGTAGATTGTGTCAGACTGTGTCGCATGAACAGTGAAGCAGAGGATAGACTTTATGCAAGGACGTACATGTGGCACCAACCAAACTCATGCCAGCGACTATCACACGATCTCCACTATCGGCTGATTACAAGTTTAACACCAGGGACAACTGCCATGACACACGACACCATTCACCGTGCGCCAAGCGCACCTCCTGCCAAAGACCATTAATGGTCGATGCAGAGGAGACCAAAGGATATCCCTAGTCGTCGGGCCTGGGCCCAAGGCCCATCAACCCATCTCCTGCACACCTATCTTCGGCTATAATATAAGGATCACACCACAAGGTAAAAGACATGTTTTCTATCTCACTCACTAATTACTTGCTAATTGCTTATTACCTTGCAATACCAAATACCTATTCTCCCGCCGGAGTGTGGTCATGGATAAAATCCTTCCCCTTTCTCTCCGTGACGAAGCTAACGGCATTGCTTGTTTTGGAGATAACTTGAAGTGAGATCACCGAGAAGAGCGAACGAGAGGCAACCTTTCATGCAGAAATATTGAGCTATAACAAAGATATCTCCAGATATTCTCCTTTTTAAACTAGTGTTTTTTCATTGGCGCCATCCGCTTTTTACTCACTCTTGCATTCGTTTCTCGTTTTGTTTTTTTCTCAACCTCACTTTCAAATGGCTGATTATCCATCAAACACACCACGAGGTCCTCGAGCTGAGGGCAAGAACCAAATTCATTCCCCTCGACCCGACGGACAATTGGAAGAAGGTTCTTCCGGGAATGTTGGCGTTCACCACAACTTAGGTCATGTGAACATCCCGGTAACTCCCGGAGTTCAAATGGACACTCCCTATGTACCAATCACATCTATTTTACCTCCGGGTGAAACTCCAATGTCTTGGTGCATCAAATCACAAACGGCCCTTAATGCCGTCTATGCGTAACTCTGTGCGCAAGCAAATGCATCCGCTGCTCCGGCACAGCCACCCACTACTCATGTGCATTCTTCTCCTGCACCACAAGTACTTTGTTATGACTCGATGGCTGGAGCGAGTGTCCCATCACACCTCCGTACCAGGGAAACGGAGTACTCTCAATTGCTGCCTAAACATGAGTCTCACACTCATAGGCGAGCGTCCATCCACTCGCGGCTGGGCCCGCGTCCTCTAGAGGGGCGGGACACCCAGCATGAGGAGGATCAAACATATGGCGAGGGTGATAGCGCCAGTGTGTTTCACCGGCTACCCAAAGATCATGTTGCTTACAAGTCTGCGCCGCAGGCTGTATACAACCCAGAGGCGGAGTACAATTATAACATGATCTACAGGCCGGCTGAAGCAGCCGAACACTCAAAGTTCATAAAGGAAATCGCACTCACACCACTAGAGTGTGCGAAACTAACCTCCAACGTGGGTAAGTTTAATGGGTTGATAGAACTAGATGACCACCTGCACCTGGTCACAAGCGCAGGTCTAATCGGAGGCTGGACGCTGCCCATGTGGTGTCACTTGTTTATTCAAACTCTTACAGGCGCTGCACGCCTATGGTTTGATAACTTACCCACGGGTAAGCTCACATCATGGAATGACCTCAAAGACAAGTTCCTGACTCATTTCAGCCAACAACGGTGGTACGTCAGAGATTCCTCTGAAGTCATGAACATATGGAGGCGAGATGATGAAAGTCTCGAAGATTTCATCACCCGATACAATAAAGAGGTGTTGGAGATTGGAGACGTGCACAAAGACTTGATTCGCGCACAATTCAAATACGTTGTCCGCTATGACGAGATGATCAAAGTCTTGTAGGGAACTACTGGCCTCCCAAAACGCTGGGAGAAACTAACGGCAACAGCAAAGGTATATGCGCAGACGGAGCGCAACCTAAACTCCAGCAGACTTCCCCACCCCAATACCGTCCGCAAGACTTGGGTAGGAGTTTTGCGCAGAATATTAACAAGAGTTGGAAGGAATCCAACCAAAACCCTTCCTACTCACAAGTTGACGCTCGCGCGATGATTCAAAAGATTGCTACCCAAAGAGAAATTAAGCAAGATAATCGCGATCGTCAGTGGACGCCACTGACGAAGAGCCCAGCGGAGGTGCTCAGCATAGAAGATCACCAATTCAAACAACCACCGCCGATGCATAACAAAAAAGGTCAAGGCCCTAACCTTTTTGCGATTATCACAAGGATACAGGGCAAACAACAGACAACTACATCTCTTTTCACCCGAAAATCGAGAAGGCACTGAAAAGTGGGAAGCTCACCCACTTACTTCAAAACGTGCGCAAGGAGGTGCGCCAATTACTCGAGGTGAAGAAGGCCCGAGTAACAAAAAGATGAAGGCATTTATTCATATGATCCAAGGTGGCCCGTCGCGCAAGCGCGGGCATCAGAAGAGTTGTACGCCTCACTTGCGCGAACAACAGGTCATCTTCCCCATAGTTCCCGAAAGCCCGCAAGAGGAACGTACGGTCGTGATAACTGGCATCATTGGCCATTATCACACCGACTACATGTTCATAGACCCGGGAAGCTCTATGGACTTCATACATGAACAATGCTTCCAACAACTGGACCCAGAAGCCGGTCGACTTCCCACTGACTGGTTTCTGCTATGAAGCCGTCTTTCCACTGGGTCAAATCTCATTACCGGTAACTCTTTCCGATGGGCGGCACTCATGCACGGTCTTGATAAACTTCATAGTCCTGCCCGCTACATCGTGCTATGACGTGTTGCTCGGCTGGCGCGCCCAAAGAGAGTTCAGTATGATCACTTCCACTCCTCATGCTGCCTGTGGTTTTCCAATAGAAACCTGGTGGCCATCATGTACGCGAGGAAGGAGATCATGTCCATCGAAGAGGAACCACCGATGAAGATACCGAAGTCATCATCCAATGGGAGCAGGAGAAATGGGTACTTAACAACAAGTACCTGAACAAACAGTGTTGTTAGGACCCACCATGACCCCTGCTGTCAAGGCATGGTTGAAACAACTTTTGTTCCGCAATGTAGATATTTTGGCTTGGTCGCCAGCAGATATGACAGGGGTACCAAGGGAAATTGCTGATCACGCGCTGCACACATCCCCTTCAGTTCAGCCTATCGTTCATAAAAAGCGCAGTTTTGTCCTGAAAAACTCGCGCACTGAACGAGCAAGTTTCAGATCTCCTCCAAGCTGGCATCATCAGATAAGTACGCTATTAGACATGGGTAGCCAATCCAGTCATGGTCCAGAAGCACAAAGTTAGTTGGCGTATGTGCATCGATTTCAAAGATCTGAAAATAGCATGTCATAAAGACCGCTACTCAAAGCATGTCACAATGATTGCTACTCTTTACCCGAAATCGAAAAATGGGTGGACTCCCTCGCTTCATTCTGGTGGAAATGCTTTCTTGACTGCTACAAACGTTACCAGTAGATATAAATGAAGAAAGAGGACGAAGACAAAACCGCATTCCACACTGACAAGGGAATCATTTGCTACACAAAGATGCCCTTCGGATTGCGCAACACAGGAGCCACTTATCAGCGTTTAATGGACCATGTCTTCGGAGACGACATTGGCTAAACCGTAGAACAGGTTCTTGGCCAACCACGCGATGAAATCCTTCCTATTCATCAACACTTTGAGGAATTGTGTCAAGCAAAACAAGTTTCAATGGACTTCGGATGAGTAGAAAGCCTTCACACAAATGAAGGAGTGATTGATTCAGCTGCCTATGCTCACGACAATGCAAAAGAACGAGCCACTGATAATTTACCTTTCCGCATCAGATATCGCTCTGGGTGCAGTCTTGTTAGTAGAACACGCAGGATTCCAAACTCCAATCTACTACGTCAGCAAAATACTAACTGACTAGAGACAAGAATCCGATGATGGAAAAACTTGCTCTTACTTTAGTCCATGCATCCCGAAGGTAGTGTCCGTATTTTTTCGGCCATGTGATAACAGTTCTCACGAACTATCACTTAGGCCAAATTTTGTCTAAACCGGACATATCTAGTCATCTGGCAAAGTGGGCGATTGAGCTTGGTGGACACAATATCGTGTACAAACCACGCCCAGAAATAAAAGGCCAAATTTAGTCGATTTTGTTACAGAAGTACCAAGTAATAAAGCACAAGAGTGTGAAGCTGTACAGAACCCAGCACCGGTCACAGACGACCGTGCATGGATACTTCACACAGACGGCGCATCCAATGATGATGGCCAGGGTCAGGTCTCCGCCTAATAAGCCCCGATAACCAAGAATTCACTGACACCATCCGGTTGGATTTCAAAAGCACGAATAATGAAGCTGAGTACGAAGCGTTTTTGGCAGGCCTTCTGTTAGCCATCAAAATGGGCGCATGGAATTTGGAAGCGCACGTCGACTCTCTTTTGGTCGCAGGACAGGTCAATGGCCTATATAACGTTAAAGGCCAAACGATGGCCCTGTATCTTGAACAGGCGCAAGCCTTAATAACCAAATTCTAAAGTTTCAAAATAACCCATGTCAACCGAAGCGAGAATAAACATGCCGATGCGCTTAGCAAATTGGCTACTACAAGCTTCAAGCATCTTGCGCAAGAAGTGTGCATCGAGGTGCTCAAGAACCTTTTACTTCTGCTGCGTCAAGTAAACATTATCGAAATAGGGAATCCTTCCTGGATGCCTCTCATAATCATGTTCTTGCAGTCTAGGGTCCTCCCATAAAACAATGCGGAAGTAAGAAAGGTCCAGAAAAAGGCACTCAATTACGAAGTGGCGGACGATATCCTTTACCGGAAGTCATACCTTGGACCACTCCTCCGCTGGTTGACCCGCAAGACGCGCAATACTTGATCCGTGAAATACATGAAGGGTTATGCAGAATTCATGCCGGTCCGTGCATGGTGGTTGCAAAGATCATGAACGCCGACTACTATTGGTCTGGCATGCACCTAGCTGTAATCGAAACGCTGCGGAAATGCGCATCATGTCAGCGCCACGCGCCGAAGACATTGCGCCCCAAGAATCCCTTGATCCCAGTGACAATAGCATGGCCCTTCCAACAATGGGAAATCGATATGGTGGGACCTTTCCTAGATGCCCCAGGCGCGGTGAAGTTCATAATCGTAGCCGTCGATTACTTCACCAAATGGGTAGAAGCAAAACCCCTTGCATCCACCACAACAATTGTAGTCCACAAATTCATTTGGGAGCATATCATTTGCCATTTCGGGCTACCCCTGCGCATTGTCAGTGATAACGGCCCCAATTTTTCCGCTGAAGAACTACAACGGCAGATGGAGGAAATGCATATCGAACATGTGTTCACTTCGGTCACGCATCCCTAGGGGAACGGCCAAGTGGAAAGCATAAAAAAAGAGTATCATCGAAGGGATCAAGACAAGATTGGGGACGGCGCAAAGAGGCTGGGTAGATGAGTTGCCAAGTATCCTTTGGGCTCATCGAACCATGCTAAAAACAAGCACCGGTGAAATCCATTTAGTCTGGTGTATGGTACGGAGGTAATGATTCCCACAGAAATAGGCCTCTCATGACCGTGCATGCTAGCTGTGCAAAACTAGAACAATGAAGAAGAGCGCAGACTCAACTTGGACCTCCTAGAAGATAGGTGTGAAAACGCCACAATCAACTAAGCAAAGTACAAGTCCAAGCTCGAGAAATACTACAATGCGTGCGTCCGCATATGTACCTTCCTACCTGGCGATTTCGTTCTACGAGATAATGTAGCATCCAACGCTGAAAGTCCTGTAAAACTCGCTCCTAAGTGGGAAGGCCCTTACATTATCCATGAAGTCCTAGGAAAGGGTGCCTACACCTCAAACGTTTGGACGGCACAAACATTCCTAGGACCTGGAACGCATAATAGCTAAGGCAGTGCTACATGTAAACCAGCAAACATTATGATCTAATTTTCTATTCTGTACATGGCTCTTATGCCTTATTGTTAATAAAGACAATGGATACATGAGTTTCTTTATCTTGATGTTTTGTTACAAATGCGCGAAAATACTTTGGGTCTACACGAGAACACCATGGTACACGATGACTCATGAACATAATTCACTACCTACTGCATGCGCATGGGATGTAACGTTCACACCAGTTTTATTCACTCTACCTACACAAAGTTGTTAGCTTCACGCAAATATTGTAACTTCAATAAAAACATCCATTTCATTAAAAGAAAAATATGTACATCAAAGCGCAACACGCAATTACATTCAAGATATTACAATCAGCATCCTACAATCTATCCCTCACTCTCTTCAACCTCGGCTACGTCTTGGAATATATCTTTAAGGCGATCCACGTAGTTGTCATGCTGGAGTGCCACGCTCACTAAATCCATGACCGGGAGTTAAATACGGTCATACTCTCGCTTGGCCTGGGAGAAGGCAGCTTCGGTATCGACTCCACGAGTGGAAGCGCGGCTGGTATCCCATTGAACGTCCAGCGCATGAGTGACATGGTGTGCACACTCAGTGTAGCTTGCGCATACCCATCATGGCGCGCAGTGACCATCAGCTTGGCCATTGTGCCGTCTAACTCTATCGAGTTAAGGATGGAGTTCGTGATCTATAATACAAGGAAAGCATGATGAGAATCAACACAAAATGATCAAAGTAACAACGGAGAGCTTACATTGACAAATCCATGTTGTTGCATCCACAACATGTTGTTTGTCAGCGACTCCACCAGACTCTCTGAGATGGTGTGGGCGGATTCAAAATCTTCAAGTTTTTTCTCGCCCGCGCCCACTTTAGCATCCGCCAGGCGGAGCTTCTCAACATCCTCTAGGTGTCTACTGTATTTCGGCCTTTTCAACCAAGGCCACCTGGAGATCTTTCTTGGTGCCCTCAAGCGCAGTGCAAGCCTCCACATGGGTACAAACAAAAAAGTTAGTCTCGCAATATTTTGATCCTGTAAAGTAAAGAAGGGCAAGGGTAAATTTTTTACCTCCTTTTGCTCACTACGCTCGCGGTGCGCCCTGGCCTCACTGGCCGAAGCATCCGCTGCCTTCTTCTCTTCCTTCAAACGTGCAGCCTCCGCGTGCAGGCTCACGATCTCTTCTCTTAAAGATTTTTTCTCGATGTTATCCCTTTCACAGGCCTCTCTCCACAGCTTGTGCTCCTTCGCAAGCGTGGCAGCAGAGCTTTCCACTTTTTTCCTCCACCCCAGCACGGACAATTCTTTCAGTCCGTTGAGCTTTGGCAAATTTAACCTTTTCCGCCTCTAGCTCAGATTTGCGCAGCCACTTGTGCTTATTCTTGGACCAGGTCCTTCTTCGCAGGTTCAAATTTTTCTTGTTCCTTATGCATGCTTCGCCATTCCCTTATAATCTTGTGTGTGTTTGAGGCGGAGCTAGCAGCTGCCTGGAGGTACGTGCTGTATGTTTGTTTGTGGGTCTGTTCTACGCGCGCGCGCACTTCTACTAGGGGGAACGCGCCCTTGAACCACTCACGGCACGCGGGCCAGTGAGTGAAATCATTACCCTGCCTTAGTTTCCAAACTGGGGCGTGAAGCTCAGCAGCGTGGCCATCAGAGTATGACCGATAATCGTAATCACCCGGGGTTTCATCCGGGCGGATAGGGGAACCTTCATCAGAAGGGCGCTCTCCTGATCCTCCAGCTTCACCCCTGGGTGCCGACTCTGCTGCATGAGCACCCTGAGGCATCACAACTGGTTCAACCACAACTTCAATCGGCTAATCCACTACCTCCACCGGTACTTCAACCATCACCTCTTCAACACCACCACCAACTTCTTCCACCATTTCATGCCCAACGGTCTCCACATCCGCTTGAGACTCCGCCGCCTCGGCACTTGGCTCCCCACCCTGTACATTCGACACTTGCGCCGTCTCAACCACAGGTGGGGGTATTGGAATCTCAACGGGCATGGCCTGAGCGGTTGGGGCAACAACAGGTGCCTCACCTGTCCTTGCAGGATAAATAAAGGTTAGACAAGTGCAACAGGAAGAAGAGTGATGTAAAACACAAGTTGAAAGGTGTTTACCTAAGGAAAGTTTAGCGGCGAGCGCGTCTAAACTCCTGCATATCCCTATAAGCTTCCACGCAACCTTTTTGGGTGGCTGCACGAAGATGTCACTTTTAGGAGCCCTCTTTCTCTTAAGGTGCTCGGGGCTAGACTCAATGTCTATCGGATCCTCTGGATCAGCAACCGAAATATCTGCCACCTCGCGCGGCTCTGGCTTTGGCTTCTGTAAACCTACAGGTGCGAGACCCTCCAAGGAATCAGAGACTACTACATCGTCACTCCAAGTGTCTGGCACAGAACACGTACCTTTGGGCGAGTCCGCCCTGGGTTGAGCCGCCCTCCTCTCCGCCACTGCGCTTAGCCCCGCGCGCCTCTTCTTCATGGGGTCCGGGCCAATACCCAAATTTTTCAATGCCCTGCATCAACGTAAAACACAATAAGCAGTCTGAAAAGATGTGAACAATCAAAATTATGAAGCCTTACATTCTGAGGCGCAGGGCCGCCAAATCCTCATTCCTAGGAAGCTCAAAGTTTCCAAGGATCTCCCCATACCACATGGGCTCCTCTTAGCCAAGGGCGATATTCTCTATCCTCCCCTACTCCCTTTGGAACGCCACCACATACAGCGTCACCCCTGCAAAAAACAGTGCATATGATTAGTCTTCGCATAAGGAGAAATCAGAAAGTAATGGAAGAATGAGACAAAGGTACTTACTTTTCTCTCCCTCCATATACACCGGTTTCTCCCAGCGGTTGGGCTTCCAAACCAAACTCATGCCTGCCTCCACCAGCGCCCTCTCCGGCAACTGAACCGACGAGATCTCCTTAATGTCCTTATACCAGAAATTCACCACTAGTATAGGAGAAGTCTCAACAGCAATGTCCTCCCCCCCGGAAGTGCATCCGGAGGGGTATAACGTTTGGCCTTCACGTTAAAGAATTTTGTCTTCTAATCATGGTAGGACTTTGGTGGAGAGCAAACTTTTCTTGGCCTGGATACTGTTCTGGAAAGCATAAAACCCCATGGAGTAGTGTAATTGGTAAAAAATACTAAACCGGTCAACGGTTGGGGTAATGCCCATAGAGCGGTACAAAAACTCAAAATGTTTAATCCTTAACATCCCCATTGGAATGAGTTGGGAGATGTGGAATCGGAAGTATTCAAGAATACCAAAAAAAAATTTGGTTGCCGGCAACCGGAAGTTGCCATCGGCGAAAAAATTAAAAAATAAAGTGATATAACCGGTCGGAGCGTTGGCGGCAGTATCACCCGCCGAAGGATACCGGGCATCCCAGTCCTTTGCGAACCAGAAGCCGGAGGTTATCCGTTGGAAACTAGCAGCGGACCACTTCAACGTCGGCAGTGATGTCGACTCCTCCATGGCAGAAGTGCTCTCTAAACCCCGGGTCGACATCTGGAAGAAAAGAAAAGAAGATTGAAGATAACAAGAACTCAAGAATTTAGAGAGAATTTCAAAGAAGAAGTTTTGAAAGCATGAATGGAAACCCTAGACGGTTCCCTTATTTATACCCATTGCATTTAATGCGAGAGGGAAACATGACGCACTCGCCGAATCAACAACTAATAAACGCATGACGCGTGTAGGGCAAGTGGAAACTGACAGTTGCCACGCGCGTGTGGCTGGTACTTCCTCGGCCAATTCATTAATGAAAGAGAGGTTGCACTATTGACAACATGCCACAGCTGTCAAAAGTCACTTCCACCTCACTTTTTTTCTCACCAACTTGCCTGCAGAATCAGTATGACTAAGTTTCAAATTTCAAAGACCTCATCATGAGCAAAATTTTCCCTCACACGAAGGTTTCCTCCATCCCTTATTGAATTTTTGCCGTTGAAATAAGCACGCTTGCAAGAATTTTTGTAGTCCAACTCCACCTACATGCCAACATGTGCATAGGAGCACCACCGGATTGTGGGACTTGGAGGAGTATGGTCCCGAAAACTCTGCGCCAGCGCAAGGAACCATACCCTCAATGACACCATATTACAAGAATTACCTTGCGCGCAACGCGCAACGGTGCGCCATTGTCGAAACTAGCAGGTTGCACAACGAATCTTGCACATACTTCGCAACGGCAAGTTAAACCTGGAAACGCAAGAACTTGACCCTGCAACCTTGATACTAGCAGGTTGCACAATAAACCTTGCGCATACTGCGCAACGGCAAGTTAAACCTAGAACGCAGGACCTTGACCCTGCAACCCTGCAACGGCAAGTTATCTTCGGCTATAAAATAAGGATCACACCACAAGGTAAAAGACATGTTTTCTAGCTCACTCACTAATTACTTGCTAATTGCTTATTGCCTTGCAATACCAAATACTTATTCTCACGCCAGAGTGTGGTCACGGAGAAAACCCTTCCCCTTTCTCCCGTGACGAGGCTAACAGCGTTGCTAGTTTTGTAGATAACTTAAGTGAGATCAACCAAAAGACGAACGAGAGGCAACCTTTCATGCAGAAATATTGAGATGTAACAAATATATCTCCGGATATTCTGCTTGTTAAACCAGTGTTTTTTCAGACCGGTAGTTGCGTGACATTACCACGGAATGTCGAATATAGCATAATTGTCGTTAATGAAGTAGGGGGAATGCAAAGATATGTGACTTCTTTTGCAACATTAGTAATTGTGATTACCATTAGACTAAGTACTGATTGTTGTGAAATCTCGTTTGGACATACCTCAGCCTAATTCATATCTCTTTTAAGTCCACATGACAATTTGCCGCATTTTGGTCGGTAGTTCTCCCGCTAACGGGATTAGTATCGTTGTTGTAGTGCTCAATCGTGTTTTCTCAAAGGCCTTGCCTCGAAAATCGTATGAGTATTTCAACATTCGTTGATGTATCGTTGAGTTTCTTGTATATTTGCCCACCATTATATTGTTATGCGTAGGTTACCTGCTCGGGTAAATAAAATAGCATGAACAATATAGATAATGGTGTTTGCCCAAGTTAATAGTCGCAGTTCCTACATAATGACCTTTAACGGATTTCAACATAAGTTTTCCAAAGGTCTAAAATGCATGATACCGAAACTCTCAAACTTTTGCTTACAATCTGTAACTGTTTCGTGTACCGTGTATAAATCACAACACTAGCGTATGTTTGAAACCAAAATGTTGACTCATTGTTTCGACAACGGTTGGAACCCATATTCAAGTCCTAGGCATTCTGTATGTATTCAAAGTCTTATTAATCTAAGTCCCTAGAGGAAAGTGAGGCTAGTCTGGGTATCTCTATAGAAACCTAATTTGCTAAAACCTATAGCTCTAATACCAATCTGTCACACTCGCTAAATTAAGAATTGGGCGTGATCTAACTAGTATCTTCATTACACACTGGAAGTATATAAATGCGAAGACTTCTAACAGGTGAACGCCCGCCAAGTACTCGAATTCCCATGGGTTCTCCTATTCAAAACCGTGCAATAGTTTGAAATTGCAACCTGAGAAAGAACATGCAAAAAATCAACATAAAGTTGGCGAGTTCATAGTTGTCTGAAAAAGATTTAAGATAAATCACTTTTTTTATAAGTGGTTTAAATGATGTTGAGAAAACATAATAAAACCATTTTCCTTGGCATGTTTAACTGAAATTTTGTACTTGTAAAACTTGTATAAGTGTCATGTCCGCCTCACTTTCATAGTTTGTTATATCAATGTGAGAGGGAATCGGCTCTCCAGTTATGAGCACCGGACCGATTCAACTCAGCTAACAGAAGCGGAATTTATTGCTAGCGAGTTAGACAAACAAACAATCAAGTATGATGCTTAAACGCCTTTGCTTCGCATATTAATAAATGTGAAAGTCACAGATGAGTAAACAACTTGACAGGGCTTCGCCGTAGTCACACACCAACACATAACAACACAACACTCAAGCTCCACTATTTATAGGCTAACATGGCTCGCACAAGGAGTGAGGTTGTTGGCTCATGCGAGTGGTTGCTCGTACGAGTGACAAGATGTCACTCGTACGAGCCACATAAGCTCACTCGTACGATCCATATACAATACATATAAAAATGACATTCTAAGCCCTAGTTACACAACTGACATATCCTAGACGTAGGCAATAGACATTATGCACCAACAATAAATGTGGTATGTAAAGCGTTAATGAACTTGGTAATCATTAATGTTTTGCAAGGACATTAATATATGTGATGACATAGAAAGCACTCAACCCTAGACGATTTAATACTTGTCTGTCACACTCCAAAAACGTCGCAAAAAAAATACAAAACGTAGTGGTGACGGAAGTTGGTGCCTATAAGTATCTTTATGCACGATGCACTATTTGTTTTTGGACATTCAACTTAATTAAAATAGAATTTAAAGTTTAGAGTTTAAACGCAAACCACAACCACAACATAGTTAAGTTGTCTTGATCCTTATGGATCTTAATATATTTGGTCCCAAATTGTTTTAAAAGTTTTTCAAAACATTATTAAACATGACATTGTATCAACTACCACAAGATATGCCAAAATCAAGTGTCAACACAAAGGAGGGTGAGTTCAGATATTCAAATTAGAAATAATTTGATTTATAGAAAACTACTTATTATGTGTTTAATAATAAAACATCCATATAAATTTAAGAAAGTTAATTTTACTTTCCATAAAAAAATCCAAGGGTCAGTCATCGCAAGCATTTTCTGAAAACCTTCGATATAAAACAACTTCCCATGGTTTATATATTAAATTGATAGCATCAATTGTTCGGATTTGTAAGTTTGCAAAACATACGAGCTATATATTAACAATAAGGATATAATCAACGCTAGACAATAACATAATATAAATTCGTTGCTTGACTTGATACGGAGCTACAGGTCACGATGGGGTGGTCAACCCCATAGATCTATCAACAATTCTACGCATACATGTATTAATGATTAACTTGCTAGATTTCGTGTAAAGTGCCCACAATGGGTCACTTAAGGTGCCAACCTTATGAACAATATATATATATATTTCTACTAAAAATGATAAATTTAATATTTTGTGATGTACGAATTTCCCGAAGTCTCCCCAAAATGTAAGCTAATACCAGTACTTACTCTCTTGAGATTGAGCGAATTCGTCACAACTTAGATTTAAACATTTTTAAATCTACACGGTTATTTTACCCCAAACACCGCAATCCTTCCCGTTTCTCCCCGAAACATATATAACCAATCAAACCAGTTTCTCCCTGAAACGTATATATTCAATCAAACTCGTTTCTCCCCGAAACGTGTATATTCAATCACATTTCCAAAACCATTTTTTCCTCAAAAACATAACATGTCATTTCCAAACCTATATTTTCCAGGAAAATATATTAATAATTTGTTTAAAGGCATATTTTATATAAAAACTTATAATTATCCTTTTTAAGGCGTGTTCTTCCCCCAAAACATTATATAAAACAGTAAAAGAGGGGTAAGTGACACTCACCTTTGGGTGTGTATTTATATTAGCGCAATCCCAAAAATTGATCTACACGTCCTATTTTATGTAGGGACGATTTAATAACCAATATTCCACAACAATTCCTAAGTTTCTCCAATAATTAAAATTTTTCACATAACATTTAGATTTTCTCAAAAGTCTTAATTTTTATTATGTTGGCGTGTATATATATATATATATATATATATATATATATATATATATATATATATATAGACTTTTGTAACACCTTGACCGCGTAAAACAATAAAATGCGGTGGAAATATCGGGGAGTCACTTTACAGGAATAGTTTCAAACACATGGTATTCAAGGTTTTGTATTGTTGAATTAATAATTTACATTTTCTTTAGATAACACAAACAAAATATAAACAATTGCCTTTGAGTTTTAAAGTAAACTAAGGCCCAAGTCCATCTTACATGTAGCATGCTTTAGCAATAAAAAATTAGTACCTGAAACATATGCGAAAATAATGTCAACATTGAATGCTGGTAAGTAACATAGGTTTTGTGGTCAAAACTCATGGCTTTGAATGTTAAAAGAAAATGTTTAACCAATTTGAAGGGTAGCCATGAATCTTTGACAAAATGTGTTTCTTTTGTAAAATCGTATGAGAAAAGATTCGATTTTAAAGAAAATAGTGAATGGTTAACTTAATAACCAATAATGTTTGTATTAACCAATCCAAAATGTCTTGTCATGTATAGCCCATCAAAAGAACTTGTTTTGTAGAACCAAAATATGACTTGTCTTGTATAAACCAAACATATGACCTGTCTTATATAAACCAAATGTCTTTGGTAAACAAAATGTCTTGTTTGAACCAAAGAGTTTTGTCTTGTATAAAACAATTGCCTTATTGTATAAAAAAAGTATGCATTTTTGGCGAATACATTCAAGCCTTGTTGACTGTCGGACAAACCTTATAAAAATAAAGGTTTATCAATTATGTCACTCAGTTTTGTCATTCCCAAAGGTAACTTCCAAACAGAGCTAGGAAGTGGGAATGAGATTGTCAGTCCTATGGTACAATAATACACTACCAGGTGTGATCAATGTTAATGAATGTATTATTGTCATATTCAACACACCATCAAGTTTAGTACAATGAAAGCATGTTGTGTATATAAACCATGTACTATGTATACTAGGTATTTAAACCATGTATAGTGTTTTGAAATCATGAAAATAGTGATAGGCATATATGAATCAGCCTAAAACATTTGAAAAAATGTAAAAGAGGGGAACTATGTACTTACATGGATTGCATATATGTCTTGTTCAAATGATTAAGCAAAGCTCAATGTTTCAAGTGTTTCCTAATATGTCGGATAATTTAGGTTAGTGCATAATGTGACTTAATCGGAGGAACGGATAGAATAAGGTTCATAAGCCAAGCGACTGGAGGATCTCGTGTAATATGGTTGATAATACCTTACATTCTGATTTGGAAGTATCAAGGAGTGTTTTGACTTGTTACAACTTGTTAAAGTGGTTTACACCACTTTAAGGGGTCGTATGCGTAACTACGGTTTCATGTGGTTAAATAATTCCCATGACGAGTCTAACACATCAAAACTAGTTTAATCATGTTGTATGCTCAGTTATAAGTTAAAAATATGACCATACATGTTTAAAACTATTTTTGTAACTAAAAGGGCATTTTCCACATTTTAAAAGTATATATAGTTGACTCGTCATATGACTAACCAAACAACATGACCATAAGGTATAACCTCATAGGGTTATACCCTATATTATTATGGTCATATAAATGGTCTTGGTCGGATCCTAAAGTTGACCAAACGGGTCAGATTCAAAAAGTTAAAGTGGAAGTTAAACCGCTTGATTTCGACTAAGGAAAAAGGCGCTAAATTAGAAATGACGAGTTAGACATGTTAGAACATGTCTAATAATGTTATAAAACTGATTTGGCGTCATAACTTTAAGTTTTAATACTCGAAAACACTTTCGTCGTAAAACGCATTTTTATGCACTTTTGACTTTTATTTCGTAAAAGTTTGACTCGTCATTTCATCTACTAAACGTGATGATCAGAAGGTGTAATCGCGAGGGATTATTACCTTCAAGATTACAATCACGTTGTATAGTTCAATTTGAACTTTGACTTGACCATAATGGTCAGAACTGAAAGTCAAATAAAAAGTCAATTTGTTGGAATTTTGGCACATAACGAGCCAAAATAATGAAAAAGACTAAGAAAGAACACGTACTTGTGTTCTAGGTGATTAGAACTCAGTAGGAGGCCTCTAAAGAGAAGCAAACTCAAGAAATGAGTGATTAGAGAGAAAAGAGTGAATTGATCAAGCTGAAAGGATGAACATATAAGGCTATTTATAGTTGAACAAGTTCAACTAGATCATGCCAAGTGTGATGGAACTTCTCTTGATGTTAACAAGTGTCCCATGAGGTGTTAGAACCAGGAAGAGGGTGCCAATTACGTGCTAGGTGTCAAGTAATGAGCATAGTTGATAGAACTTGGAGGACAAGCAAAATTTCTACAACTGGGCATGCCTTACGGACCATGTGGATTTTGGTCTTATGGTCCGTAAGACCTACTGATAAATAAGTTTCTATTTTCGGCGGTTTTGGCCCCCAGACTTGTATTTTCACCTGTCTTCCTTTTTAACCCTACTAACTTATAAATTAAACTATATTAAGGGTATTAAGGGATATGAAACTTGGATCTTGTTCTAAATATGTCGTGAATATCATTTCGCTCGATCATACGATTACGTATTTCGTAAATAAAGTATAACATTTTATTGAATATGAAAATGATCGAAATTTTATAATGTTAAAAAATTTTTTTAATGTCACAGTCTCCCTTACTTTAGGAAATTTCGTCCAGAAATTTAATTAGAGGAGACTTGTGAGAAAAGATGTGGATATTTCACTTTCATTTGATTCCAAACGAACTTTAACAATCGGTATTCATTTACGCTTGAGTTTCTTGATTTCACAGTCCATAATCTCCACAGGTTTCTCGACAAAGTGCATAGTGTCATCACCGTGGATTTCGTCAAGAGAAATATGGAGGTTTTCATTGGTTAAACACTTTTTCAAGTTGGACACATGGAAGGTTGGATGAATGTTCCCAAGTTCAGGATGCAGTTTAAGTTTGTAGGCCACCTTTTTCGATCCTTTCAATGATCTTAAAAGGTCCCACATATCGAGGTGCTAGTTTTCCTTTCTTTCCAAATCTAATCACACCTTTCCAAGGGGATACCTTGAGAAGGACATGATCACCAATTTGGAATTCGAAAGGCTTGCGTCGTTTGTCAGCATTACTCTTTTGACGACTTCTCGCTGTCAAAAGGTTATTGTGAATTTTCGTGATTTTGTTTGTTGTTTCTTGAATGAGTTCAGGTCCAATGATTTGAGCTTCACCAACTTCATTCCAACAGACAGGCAAACGACATTTTCGACCGTACAGAGCCTCGAATGAAGCCATGTTGATGCTGGAATGATAACTATTGTTGTTGGAGAATTCGATCAAGGGCAGATGCGAATCCCAACTACCACCAAAGTCGATCACCCAAGATCTAAGCGTATCCTCAAGTGTTTGATTGTCCTTTTGGTTTGTCCATCCGTTTGAGGATGATATGCAGTGCTCAGATTTAATTTGGTTCCCATGGCTGATTGCATGGCCTTAAAAAATGGGATGAGAAACAAGCATCGCGATTTGATATGATGTTCAAAGGAACACCATGACGAGAAACAATCTCATCAACATAGATCTTAGCAAGTTTGTCAGAAGATAAATCCTCACGAATCGGAAAAAAGTGTGCTGATTTAGTTAGACGGTCAATGATTATCGAAATGGCATCATGACCTTTAGAAGTGCGTGGTAATTTAGTGATGAGATCCAGAGCAATGTTCTCCCATTTCCCTAGTGGTATTTCCGGTTGTTCAAGGAAAAACGGAGGGACGTTGATGTTCTACCTTGACTTTAGTACAAGTTAGGCATTTAGAAACGTACAAGGCTATGTCCTTCTTCATACCCAACCACCAATACTGGGTATGAAGATCCATGTACATTTTGTCTGCACCAGGATGGATAGAATAACGAGGCTTATAGGCCTCATTCATCAATATTGTATGAAGCTTGTCTTGGTTTGGAACCCATAAACGGTTCAAGAAATAGAGTAACCTATCATCTTTAGTTTCAAGCTGAAGCCCAAGATTATGTGGTAGTTCATTACATACCATGCCTTGGGTTACACAAGTACATTGGGCTTGAAAAACACTTGTTTGGATATCCAATTGACTCGAATATAGTGGAGTTTGACATGTTCTATACGACTAAGTGTGTCTGCTATGACATTCGCCTTACTAGGATGGTAGCGAATTTCGCAGTCATAGTCGTTCAGAAGTTCAACCCAACTTCATTGCCTCATGTTTAGTCCCTTCTGATTGAATATATGTTGGAGACTTTTGTGGTCAGTGAAAAAACACATTTGGTACAATAAAGGTAGTGTCTCAAAATTTTGAGAGCGAAAACAACAACACCTAACTCAAGATCATGAGTTGTGTAGTTCTTTTCATGGATTTTCAATTGTCTCGATGCATAGGCTATAACTTTGTCTCTTTGCATGAGAACACAGCCAAGGCCTAGACTTGAGGCATCACAATATACAACAAAGTCATCGTTGCTATCCAGTAAGGATTGAATAGGAGCATCCCAAAGCTTTTGTTTCAAGGTTTGGAAAGCTTCTTCTTGTTTGGTCTCACTCAAAAGGTTTATTCTTTTGAGTCAAAGAAGTGAAGGGAACCACAATCTTGGAGAAGATTGCGATGAAGTGGCAGTAATAACCAACAAGGCTAATAAATGGGCGAACTTCGGTAGGAGTAGTGGGTGTACCCCAATCCTTAATCGTAGTGATTTTTGAAGGATCTACATGTATACCTTGTTCGTTGACAATGTGACCAAAGAATTGAACTTCCTTTAGCCATATTTCACACTTGGAGAATTTCGCATAAAGTTGTTCTTTCTTAAGAAGTTCCATTGTTAGACAGAGATAACGTTCATGGTCAGCTCGAGATTTTGAATAAATCAAGATATCGTCAATGAAAATAATGAATTTATCTAAATAAGGTTTATAAACCCTATTCATTAAGTCAATGAAGACGACAAGAGCATTTGTCAACCCAAAAGGCATGACAATGAACTCGTAATAGTCGTTCGAGTGTCAAAAGCAGTTTTGGGAATATCTTCTCGAGTACATGAAGTTGATGATACCCTAAACGGAGATCGATCTTTGAGAAACATGTAGCCCCTTGTAGTTGATCAAAAAGATCATCAATACGAGGTAGGGGATATCGATTTTTAATAGTGAGTTTGTTGAGCTCACAATAATCAATGCACATATGAAAGGATCCGTCCTTCTTTTTCATGAATAGGACAGGAGCACCCCAATGTGAAAAGCTCGAACGAATGAAACCTTTGCCTGAAAATTCTTGGAGTTGGTTTGACAACTCTTGCATTTTAGATGGTGCAAGACGGTAAGGGGATTTGGTAATTAGGTTAGGGACAAGGTCTATGCGAAATTCCACTTGGCGTACCGGACGTAAGCCAAGTAGTTCTTCAGGAAACACCCTTGGAAAATCTTATGAGTCCCAAAACAGATTCGGATCACAGTGGTTTGATTGTTATCACACAAACAACTATAGATTAGTTGTTTGAAAAAACCAACAGATGAAGATGAAGATTCTTGAATGGATCAAACAATAAGTGTTGTATATGGAATCCCAATAGATATAATCACTGAATGCACCTGGATGTTCGGATTAAGCACAAGAAAAACAATCACAACACCAAGAAATCACCAAAACTTGTCCAAGAACCTTGGACTAGGGTTTTCATTGATCAACATATATATACACACTAACTACCCATCGTATTTATTAAATACGTTGAGTACATAAATACGCCACCACTGGTACAAGTATCAAATATTACATTTTCAGCCCTTCTAGTATTACAAACTATTACAAACAAGCTATAAGCTATGAAACTCAAGTATAACGGTCTCAAAACATTCTAACAATATCCCCCGTAGACTGTTGCGTACTTGAGAGTCTTCATTCTTCATTCTGAGCTTTAGGGCTTTTGGCAGCATCTTG
Organism: Scalesia atractyloides; assembly: GCA_947069175.1. Taxonomy (NCBI): domain Eukaryota; kingdom Viridiplantae; phylum Streptophyta; class Magnoliopsida; order Asterales; family Asteraceae; genus Scalesia; species Scalesia atractyloides. The sequence goes on along the minus strand of CAMTDV010000028.1, from coordinate 8,964,703 downwards.
ACCTTTTCTTAGTGGTGTACATTGGTTAAAAGTAGCTTCACTGGTTGTGGGTTGGACCTCCATAGTTATTCATATGTGGATGAAGCCGGAGGTGGGTGAATAACTTGAATGTCCGAATCAGGTGATGGATCTTTGTGTTGTGGAGAGGAGGGTTGTGGAGAGGATGATTGCGTCTCAGCAGCTTTCTTCTTTCTAGATTCATCTTTTTCTTTTTGTGTGTTGATTCTAAGCATAATCTCCATCATTCCTATCTTTCGTGCCCTTGCTCGCTCGACAGCTCTCTGAAACAACATCCCTTCCTCAAGGTATTCATTTCCTGCTCCAACATGTATCTTGTTTCCATAAAGAATGTTCATATCAGAAAGACAATACATGAATACATCCTTCGGATCTTGAATGCGGCTATCTTTGTTAGATTTGGATCTGATAACGGCTTCACCAGTTTTACTGTCATAAAACCATTTCTTAAAGTTGGTGAGAGTCACAGATTGCTCCGGAGAAGTTTCACCTTTGTCACAACTTTCGCTGGATTGATTACCCATGTCACTTTTCCTTTTCCTATGACTGGGTCTTTTGTTGTTTTTGATACGCGACTTCTTGAGCGTTGAGGTTTAAAAACTGTGAATCCACACATGCATTCTCTAAGAATCAGTCTTTCAAGGTCGCCCCAATGCTGCTATTGGTAGGATTTATCAGATGCTTGCTTAATTCTCGAATATCCCAAGTGGGTAGACTATGCATATCATTTCCATTACAAAAATAGTGGATCACACCTCCTCTTCGTTTCACAACAAACCACCCGGTCAGATTGCAATATTTCCAGCTGATGATTCGGTTGGTGACTTTTTTTTTTCTCAACTGTTATAACCTGATAAAAGTATGACATTTTTGCCCTTTCTTTCTTGAAGCACTCAGGATGTTGAGGCTTAAACTCATCTTACATCAGTTTTGTATATCACCACATCCTCCAAACCCCACTCAAGGAATTTATCTAGCATTTCGATCCAGTCTACTTCTTCCTCTTCATTGTCTCCATCCTAACTTACATCAATAGAAGAATTAGGTTGTTTCTTTTTCGTTTCAGCTATTTCAGCCTTGCGTTTCTGTTCTCTTTCTCTGAAACTGTCAAAATTGAAGATATCTTCACTTGTGTATTTTCGTTCCTGATTTGCTGAAGTGTACAGATCCTACACCATCTCATGCAGTTTCTGCAGTCCATATTGTTGAAACTTTATAAGTTTAGATTGCTTGGAGATGTAGGAGTGCAGTTCTTTGTTCTTCTTCCTCTACTCTTTCAGCTTCTCTTTAAGCACATTGGTATCATTGACCTGATTCTTTAGCAGGCAAAATTCCTTTGCAAGAAAAATCCAATTTCTTTGGATAAGTGATCATACATGTCTTGAAACGGTCGAGGTCTTGAAGGAACTCTTTATAGAGGAGGTTGAACATTTGCGGAGGGCTTGGGTGGAACATCCTTGGAAGATCCCTCCCCTGTTTTTCATTTCTTGGTTGCGGGGGACTTGCTTGGAGTAGCCTATGTGGGATCGGTTAATTGCCCTTCTACAAACGATCTAACTGTTCTTGTTCTGATGTCACCACAATGGGTGTCTTTGACTTAGTCGTCTCTCTACTTTTCATTCTACGTTCTCGCTTTTTTGCATCTGCAACAGCGTGAATGGCCTACATTCTTTCAATCTCCTCTCTTGTTGATCCAACACAAATGTTGTCACCCATAATCCACTCTGGGTTTGAGGAGTCTTTCTAGCTTTTCTTCTTAGTGGGATCTCCTTCAACCACTTTCTTCCCTTTGTCTTTTTGTTTACGTATAAGTGGTGTTTCCTCCTCAACTTCGGCTTCTTCTCTTCTTCTTCTTCAGTAGCAGGTTTTTCCTGTCTTTCTCGAGCCTGCCTTACCTTATCTCGGTATTTGTCGTATGCAGCAAGAACTATTGGAAGTCTTTCTTCTCTATACATCTAGTTATGTAAGATTACCCATTCTTTTGTTTTTATCTCCGTGATTTGTCTTCCTTTGGGAAGCTGAAACTGGTATAAATTTCCTTCATGCAGCAAGTTCTTGTGTTGATCGTCAATGAGCAGTTGTATGAATCTTGGATACATGGTCCATGCGCCTTTGTTTAAGTTGTCGACCATGCAGTAGAAGATTAGGCCGGAGATGTTAAATGGTTGGTTGGTACATAGATTCAGCATCGCCGCAGACCATTCCATATTTAGACCATCGTACCCACCTTTTCTATGATAGATGCTCATGTAGAATGTATGTAAATGAATCTCCAATCCTTTGTAAGACATGTTTTCTTTATCTCGTTATTGCTTCAAAAATCACCTACATAGTTCATTCCACAGAATCCTTCCAGCATGCCTCTTTACTCAGCTTTTTGGGTCACTAGAACTGTCTCTGAGGCTAAGAACTTTTCGTATTCGCTCTTCGGTCACCTTTCTCTTTGTTCCGTACTGTTGCTGTGATATGGTTGACTTGGTTTAATGTTCTCACTCTTGCGGTTCTCCAAAAGTCTTCTATGTGAATGCAGTAGATCTTCGGATTAGCTTGAACCGCATAACTTATTTTGCTTCTTGACAGCCAGTCCATTACGTCTTCAAAATCAGGTTCTGGTGGAACTAGTGTAATTGGCTGATTGTGTTTCCTCGTGCCATCTCAGATCATTTGCTGAGCCATTCTGATACATGAAAACGAGCCAAGTTAGATAAAATTTTACAAAATCATTAAAAAAAATTAAAACGAATTTAAATTTAAAAGAAATTTTATAAAAAGGTCTTAATTTCGCTGGTATATCCGCTGATAACTACGCCGGATTCATTAACTATTTACGTCGGACAAGCGACTTATATACACGAGACATAATAGTATATACGCCAGTTGTAGCTTATTTACGCTGATAATATGTCGTGTATTTAAGTCTTGTTTTGAGAAAGCAGTCAGCGTAGATGCTTATCTACGTTAGTTGGCCGGCGTATTTGTCAAACACGCCGGTTTCTTGAACTCGCGTTCAAGACTTAAATGTGCGATCCTTTGTCTTCCTCGTAAATACGCCACATTCATCTTAAATACGCCACATTCATCACAATTACGATGGCATAAAAAATTTATAGATAAACCCATAAACCAACTTTGAACACTGACTCAATCATACTCATTTATTGTATCGGTTTTGAACGTGGTTTTCGACGATTAAACAATAGATAATCAACGCATAAACAAAGAAATCATACCGAAATCGAACACGAGGAAATCGGCTCTTATGTTTTGATAAGATTTGAATTTGAGTGTATTTGGAAGTGGGTTTATGAATATGAAGAAGATGAGTTTGAAAACGAAGCACATTCAGATCTAATATAGATATATATACACACTAAATTATCTTCCAAAATATTTAATAAATACGTTGGAAGGATAATTACACTGCGTAGATTACTTTTTGAGGTTTCTCTAAAGCTAAGAAGTTCAAACCAAATACGCTCAAAAATCTTAAACTTTCTAAAAAATAAGTCTAAGAAAAACATAAATTTGCAATTTGGACCCTGAAAATCATTTTTAGAGCCCGAAGCTTCCTTTTTCACATATTTCTTTTGATTCAGATCCTGTGACTATCCTACAAAAGATCATATTTGCAACACTTGTCAGTTTGTTATCCTAAAAACAATTTGAGTAACCAAGGCACACGAGAAACTATCAGTATGTTTGTCCTCTTAAATCCATGCATCCTTCTTTCAACATGCTTTCGGTGAGCTATTTATCATGATGTGGTAATATTGACAAAAATTGCAATGGCCCCCACTCAAGCTAGACGGATAGAATGTTGTGCCCGTGAGTCCCGCGTCAGGACATACTCCCGTGATCAAGGTATACACAAAAATTCATCATAGCGGGTGAGTATATTGACTTCACTCGTTTTGAATTTCAACAAAAGACAAATGATCATCAGGTCAGTACTATCATACAATAGAAAGACCAATGTCTAACGTGGGCTGAGGCAAATACCAAAGATGGTACAATTTAAGCACTTGAATGATCCTTAATGAGAACTTCATCTGTGCAAGGTTTTGGCCACATTAGCTCTTTTGAAAAAGATATCATAATTGTGTCTAGGTCAGCATATATCTGGATGCAGCAGAAGAGCACTTATAATATCCCTGAATGATTAGTCAATATAAAGACCCGAAATCTCAGACTTTGGAAATCTATCAACACAAGATTTAAGACCATTAAGACATATGTCACAACATGTTACCCGCAAGTTGCACAACATTGTGGGTATCCAGACTATTTGTGTAAGCATTAACTTTTGTCGCCTACTCGCAGTTTACTCGATGGTATTGCTGAATCTACTGACACGTCGTTGCTTGGCACCTCGATCGATTTTCCTTGTTTAACATCTTTATTTTCCATTCTTTTTCTGAATCTACTGACTTTCTAAAGTTATCAAATTGCTCAGTGAAACTTTTGACAAGATCTTGTTTAGGTTTAGAATTTCTTGCTGTTGCAATGTTTCATAGTATGTCCTAAATGACCACAGCGAAAGCATTGATTGCAATTTGCTCTTTTCTTTTTGGTGGACGCCGTGTACGAAGATGATGTATGTGATGAGAGTTTTGAACTACTTGAAGCATTATCTGATGATGCAGTATAGCTTGAAATTCTGACTTTCTTCACTTTCTTGTTAAGACGATTTTCATTCTTAATGCAGTCTTCATTGCTCTCGCTATCTGATGATGAAGCTGATTCTTGATTTTTACTTAAGCCTTTAGATTCCTAATCTTCGCTTGACGTTTCTTCACCACTTTCTGAAGTTGTTGTGCTCAAGTCTTCACTGTTGTTGACTTGCTTTGATTCGTCATCAGACTCTGATGTACCTGTACATGATGGAATAAACTCGGGAATTTTCTTTGTGAGGAACTTCCCAAATCTGTTTTTCTTTAATTCTAGAACAATACAGGAGATTCAAGCACAACATTTTCATCATTGCGAGCATAAGTTAGGTCGTGACTTTTAACCACGGTGTTCATGTGATTGTGAGTCTTAAATGTAGGCACATGGCCATTAAAGTCATCCTGAATAGTAAATTTAGGCATACAGCCATTACAGTCATCCATCCTAGTTAAACTATTACTGTTATCTTGAATAGAAGTATTGTTTTTCTTGTTACAATTCCAGGCAAAACAGTTAACTGTGGAATAATTGTCGCCTGAGTATCCAATTCCTATTTTCGATCATCCACAGTCATCATCCTCATCGCACACATCCTCTTTACACTTAAACATATCTGCAATACTTTCAGAAATGTTAGTATTATTTTCATTTTTGTAAAACACATTTTGAGCAAACAGATCATGTCTATCAATTAAGTCATTTTTAGGATGAGGTGATGGCATAGGTACATAGTTTTTGCTATGCGGAGGAGGAAAGATATTTCTTTCGTTTTCGAGCTTATCCTTGTATCCAATCTCATCCTTCATGAATGTCGGTCGTTGGCAATTTTCAATATCAACCAGTGCCTTTTGACTAACTTTCCATTTATCAGTTGTGATTTAGAATTTGTTATTTTCATTTTGAGATTTTTCTAATCTTTCACTTAGATCATTTATGATGAAATATTTTCTAAAACGAATTCTTTTAATGTCTGCATCTCAGCCAAAGTTGAGTTCAACTTTCTCTGATATGCAGCTTCATTTTCTTTCAATTCTTGATTAAATTTCAAAACTTTTTCTTTTTCTTTAATTAGGTCACGGTTGAGTGATTTGTAATGTGCCACGACGTTCAAACATGGTTGGGAGCATAGTTTTGCTTTAAATTCATATGGTATACTGTTTACCAAATCCTTATCCTCTTTGTCTTTTGTTGACTCAGCTTTCATGGCGGCTGCAGAAGTTCCATCTTTCTCATTCTTGATGTCGCTTATTGCTCCTTGGACTGTCTTCTTCGATTCAGTCTTCTCAGCCTCCTTCTTTCCCTTTTCTGTAGTTGGTTTAGTAGGAGTGATTATGCTTTTCAAACCTTTCTCGCCCTTGGGAATTCTTGCATCTTGCTTTTCAACGCAGTTTGATGTGGACGAGATAGGTGCGGTAGAAATTTTAGCCATGAGTGCTTTATTGACTTCTTCTTTTGCTTTAGCTATTTCTTTTTTCCAGTCATAATCTCCCACCGCCAATGCTTTAACGGTTTCACTCCCCTCGATAGCTATTGGCCTTCTTGTAGGAACAACTTCAGCATTTTCATTTGTCAACAGTGTGCACTCTCTCTTGAAGTGACCCAGATTCTTGCAGTTGTAACATCTTAGCTTTGACTTGTCGAAACCAGCTTTTCCTAGTGCCACTCTCATTCCTGTTTTGTCTTGAAACTTCTTTAGTCACAGGGTAATCATTGCCATTTGCCACTTTAAGTCTATTTCCTCCATATCATCTGGATCTACCTGATACATGTCTTCAACAGTGAGAAAATCACTTTTTAGCTCACCTGACATGAGAGCTTCATAGCTACTTAGGAAGGTGTTAAACAATGCAACATGTTCAGTAGATATCTTGAGTGCTTTAGCATCACCAGCCACAGTAGTCTTCTCGTTAGATGATGGGGCCTTTGTAGAGCTTGCGGAAGCGTTAGGGTAAGATGCGTTAGCACTTTGAGAATTTGAACCACATGAGGTTATGGGGCAAGGAATGCCATATTTTTGGGAACAGAAGCAGTAGCAGCAGATTGAGTAAATTTCTGAGAGTATCCTGCTTGATTCGTTTCTCTCTTGAGTACATCCATTTTGAAGGCCTTCAGTGTATTGATCAGTTCTGAAAGGGTGATAGGAGTAGTGTTGGTCAAAAAGGTTCTTTTGATCATTATACATTGTAGGCTCCATTATTTTGGAAGAGAGTCCAAAAGTTTCTTGATGGAGGCATAGTTGGCAACAGGATTGCCAACTTTCTTCATTTTTGTTAGCTCGCTCAAAAATCGACTAATATGATCTGACAAGCTTTCACCATGAACACTCCCGAACATATCATATTCTTTCTGGACCATATCTCTTTTGTTGCCCATCAACTCTTCATTCCCTTCATAGTGATCAATAAGGGCCAACCATTGTTCTTGAGCTGAAGTGTATTCTTCAAACAAAATGTTATCATCCTTGGACAGAGCCATTTTTAGAGCAGTATGATCCCTACGATCGGTTTAATGAGAGTTTTGTCCTCCTCAGTGAATGTTGAAGGGTCTTCGTTGATTGTTCGAACATTATCGCGAATTACGTTAGGAACATGCGGTCCTATGGTGAAAGACATCCATTGAGTATAATATGTATACTCAAAGAACGCTTTGATTCGATTCTTCCAGCTACTGAAGCCTTTAGATCCTTTCAACTTAGGAGGTCTCGTAGCTGTTCCTGTCTCCAGTTCGGCTTGGGCTATTGGATTAAACTGATTGAGTGACATTTTGGTTGATTTCGAGTTCAAAATCTTGATCTTGGATTAAATACGCTGGAATCTGAGTGACCAGAGAGAAAATACACTAATGAGAGCAACTACGCTGAATAGAGCAAATACACTAATGATGCTTGGCTACTTGATCCGGCGACGTATTCTAAATCCGCTGGAACACACAAAACAAACGTGAGTTGGCTAAATGCGCCGATCACCGTGATAAAATCGCTGAGGATTTTTATCACTGTCTTCGAAGTCGCCTTCGATTAATTACGCTGACACTACTTCGTTGGAAATCAACAAATCCACTGGTGTAATGCCGGCGTATTTGTTAATTATGCGATCTTTAAGTTAAAAACGCTATATTCAAATTTATCTACACTGACTTCAAACTTAAATACGCCCAACAGGGTTTAAGCACGAACAAAAACCCTCTAATCGCTCAAAAACGACTCAAAATCCATGTTTCTTTGTACCAAAATGACCCAAATGTTTACCAAAAAAACTGACTAACAACAACCCATTGATTAAACACACCAGATCAAGCCATTTTAAGTCAAAAATTTGAAAAACCTTGAACTTTGAAAACTTTTGAAAAACCTTCAAAACTTGAAGAATCTTAACAAAAACTTAAACAATCAATAGCACAACGGTTCTAAACCAAATTGTGAGTCCTAAAATAGATTCAGATCATAGTGGTTTGATTGTTATCACCCAAACACCTATAGATTAGTTGTTTGAATGTGTAAAAGTATAAAAAAACAAAAGATATAAATTCTTGAATGGATCAAACAACAAGTGTTTTATATGGAATCCCAAAAGATATAATCATTGAATGCACCTGGATATTCGGATTAAGCACAAGAACAACAATCATAACACCAAGATATTATCAAAACTTGTCCAAGAACCTTGGACTAGGGTTTTCATTTATCAACATATATATACACACTGACTACCCAGTGTATTTATTTAAATACGATGGGTACATAAATACACCTCCACTAATACAAGTATCAAATATTGCACTTTCAACCCTTCTAGTTTTACTAACTATTACAAACAAGCTATAAACTATGAAACTTAAGTATAACGGTCTCAAAACGTTCTAACAAATCTCGAACAATGGGGATGTTTTGAACACTCTTACTTTTGCCTTTCTCCTTTATGATATGTGCCAAAAAGGCTACATATTTCTAGGCTTGGGTACAAGTCATGAGTATAAGATTACTAGATGGTTTCTCTCCACGAACTTCTAAGATTTCACTAGACGAAAGAGGCACATGAATGATCTTATCAAAACAGATCACTTCCGCATCGTGTTTGGTTAACCAGTCCATTCCTACTATGACGTCAAAACTCCTAAGTTTCATTGGCGTAGGTCAATGGGAAAAAGATGGTTATTGAGGTTTAATTGGCAACTACGAATGATAGATCGCGTACAAGAGGTTCGTCACTAGCTATTTCTACTGTTAATGGTTTTCCTAGTTTAGTTCGTGGTGTTGACAGAGAAGGCTCAAAATCTAAGGATACAAATCTCCTATCGGCACCGAAATAAAAAAGAATAGAAGCAAGCTGATTATTGACAGGAACGTACCATTAACCATGTCATTGTCAGCACGACCCTCTTTAGCATTTATGTTAAATGCTCGTCCACGGGCTGGATTGGCATTAACTAGCTTTGGACAATTGTTTCTGTAATGAGTAAGATCACCATAACTGTAGCAAGATCCAGGTGGGTAATGGGGTCGCGCAAGATTTGCTTGTGGTTGAATAGGATTGGAACTATTTGATTTAGGGTAAGAGTAGAACGACAGGTGTTGACCAAATGACCAAACCGTCCACAAAGGGTACAATGACAGCATGTTAAATGATGTTGGCGATGACAGGTGCATCTGTTGCACAAGGGTGTGATACCAGCATACAGTTTCTTTGCTAGAGGTTGTGCTGGTTACTTAGGAGTGACTTGGTTGGTTGGGATAACAACAACAAAATTCTTTGAAGCCTTACCTTGATTTCTTGGAGGGTTCGACTTTACTTTCTTTTGGTTTATCCTGAGCAGTCTTGACAGATTGTTTCTTGTCGCCTTTATGAAAGAGTTTCCCTTTCTTGACTTGAGAATCAGTTAGAGTTGCGGCTAGTTCAATAGCCTCTCTAATGCTAGTTGGTTTGCTACTAGTGACTATATCTTGAACTGGGTCAAGGAGGCCATCAATGTACTTCTCAATTGCCATATCCAAAGGCGTGACCACGGTGGAACATAGCAGTCTCAATTCCTTGTATCGATCTGTGTAGGCACGATGCTCTATGATGCGTGGTCGAAAACCGGTGTTTTATATGTTTAAACTTATGTTTTTACATAACTTTTAGTTTCGAATAGCCTACTTTTGATTTGATTTGTGTTTTACAGGTCTTATAGAGATTAAGGAGTTATTTAGGAGCTTTTCGGAGCATCGGGACGGAAACGGGTCAACCGGGATTACGAAATGGAAAAACAGAAAACAAGAATTGGCGAGGCCATTGGCGACGCCCTCCAGATATGTTCTTCGCGAAAAATGTGTCGTAGCAGTAGATTAGAACGTCGGAGGAAAACCGGCGACGCCCTATAGGGCCGTCGGCGACGCCCTTTAATGATGCCAGACATGAAATTTTCTTGTTTGTTGTTAGGGGACGGGTTATATCAATTTTTTGACCATTTTTTGAGGAGTTACGAGTTGTTTGAGTTTGAAACACCTTCTTAAAGCCAAGAACTCATCCATCTTCATCATTCTTTCACACGAATCATCCAATCCATCACCTTCGATCCTAACCCAAATTCCCTACCATCATCATCATCATCAATCCTACAATCCATTCACCCTCATCGTCAACCCTAAACCCTAACCATCATCCATCTCCAACACCAAGCTTCAAGATGTCAATGTTCTAGCTCTCATCAGGCGTTGATCAAGTTCCATACACCATGAGCGGCTAGTCTCTTCGGGTTTGACCCCGGTGTAGGTTTTGTAAGTTCCTAGGGTTTGACATTGTTTTGAGTTTTGATTTGTGACAAATTGTAGTTTGATTTTGAAACCTAAGATAATTGTCTTGCATTTGTATTGAATTCCTGAATTGTCGAGTGAAGATTAAATTTGACTTCGCGAAATGTTTATGTGCAATTATGCCTTGTCTAAGTTAGAGTTTACATGTTCTTGGTAACGAAGTGTATTGTAGTCCGTCGTTTATGACGTCGATAGATTTTGGTACCTAAGCCAAGCAACACTAAACACGTTGGTCATTTTTACAATTGAATTGAATCTAAAACGTGTAGGAACCCAAGGACTTCGATTACCGAACTGGGTGTGAACCTTGTTTCAAAATATTGTTTTTAATCGTTCAATCAAGATTTTGTGCATCGATTCAAGTTTTTCATAGTTTAGTAATTAAACTAAAAAATCGTCGGTACATTCCGACACCCTTTTCAAACAAACAAATTAATCAATTTCTTAGCAAGCTTCATAAAGTGACAACATTCGTTAAAATCAATCATGCCCATCGCAAACCACAAACTCTTGGTGGTTAAACCCCTTTATACCACAAACGCATTGTTAAGGGTAATTTGGGAATATAAATATCATCTTTGACCGGGGCACGACACTCCAATCAAATTTTGGCGCCATTGTCGGGGAGTTTGTTTGCTTTGCGTTTGGATACTAATTGATTTTGTGGTTATCTGTTTAAAGTGCTTGTTTCTTTATATCCTTTCTGCTTTGTGTTACGCTGGTGTCTTACCTGTGTAGGTTACAGGTAGTGCATGCATACACGGAACTTCGGGATGACCTCACCGTTAGTGTTTGAGCTGGAGATCAAGCGGGTCGTTAGAAGGAACCTAGCCAACCGATTAGATGCAAATCTTTTCTCTAATCCACCCAATACCAATTCACCACCTACACCATCATTTGGACCCATTCCAATGGATACCAAAATTCCAACCAACCCAACAACCAACACTAATACCATGATTACCAACCCCAAAACTAAAATGTTCAAAACAACCAATCTGGGGGTGGTAACAACTCGAGACCACCAACACCACCATTCCAAAACCGTGGCCAAAACCAAACTAATAACCAACGTACACCCACACCTCCACCTCAAAACCCAAACAGATAAAACCCTTTACCACCCAACCTCAACAACCGAAACGTTAATGCCAACCGTGGAGTTAATCAAAATAGTGGCAATCCCGCGAATGAAGATCAATTCTTCAATCTTGATGATTTGAGGAACAAGATTCCCGATGATGCACCATATAGCGTTCCCAGTTACCAATCACCGGAACATGTGAGTATTCACTCGGAATACTCGGACGATGGAGGGAACTATAATGATCGGGTTGAAGGTGATGCTTGGAGGAATGAGAATGAAGGGAAACTTTATCATCCTCGGGGTTTTGAGTATGAAGAGCGTGGCTATCACATGCCAATTTTGTGGGGAATGACGATGGATATGGGTACGATTATGGTCGAGGCGACGGTTACTAAAACAACCGTCAACCATGAAACAATCATAAGGATAGGGTAACGAGGATTATGATAACAACAACAACGTTAACCGTAAACGGATTCCGCAATTCATGGGCGGTGGTAATCAAGGTGGTGATAGAGGTGGTGATCGACGGGGCAATAATAGACCAGTGAATCAAGTGTCAATGGTCCACAACGTCAAGCGAATCAACAAGCTCTGCGAGGTGTATATGGTCGATTTAGACCGGTGGTCACCAAAAACGACTCACCCATTGTTCCTACGCCTCGAGGGAGAAGGGCTTTTGATTATAAACCTAATTACATCAACATCCTACCCCACTTCAATGGTAGGACTAGTGATGACCCATACACACATTTGGCGGAGTTTTCTGCCATATGTGGTACTATTGGGGGTCATGGTTTGCGCTAGAAGAAGTGAAGTTACTTTTGTTTAAATCTCCTTGAAAGATAAAGCTAAAAAGTGGTTCCTCACACTTCCGTCTAATAGTATTCACACTTGGGCGGAGATGCAACAAGTGTTTCTTGATGAATACTACTCGATCGCAAAGACCGACGATGCAAGAGATGAAATTCAGTCATTTAGAAAATTACCAGGGAGTTGCTACATGAAGCTTTGACACGGTTCAAGGAATCGGTTTGGAAATGTCCTCATCATCAGATTCCGAGGTGGGAATTATTGAAATGCTTTGTAAGGGGATTGGACGCCGATGATCACAAGTACTTGCATTTGGCAAGTAACGATACCTTGTTGAACAATCATGAGGAGGACAATTGGAATTTCTTGGAAAGGATGAGCAAGAATTCCAAATCGGTTGCTATTGTTGACCGAGCCAAAAGGCATCTCATTTCCCGATCTCTTCCCGATCTCAATTCAAGAGCTAAGGATCGAATTGCCACATTAGAATGAAAGTTGGCCCGTATGAAAAAAAAAGGATGTGAGTGCGGTTCAATTCGCGGCTTACGAGGATTGTGGAGACATTGGTCATCGAACCAAAGAGTTCCAAGCGAGCTTGGCACCCACCACCTAGGAAGTTAGTTAGGTGTACGGGGAGCGGAAACAATTTGATATGAACTTAACACTTATCACCCAGGTTTGCGGAACCATCCTAACTTTAGGTATGGTAATGCATCAAATCAAATGAACCCGAATTTCATCCGGGAAATCAAGGTGGTAACCAAGGTGGATCGACGTATCAAAACCGCCAAAGTGGTAACTAAGGGGATTACAAAAGGAATTATAACGAAGGAAGTGGCCAAGGGTATCAAAACCGTGAAGGTAATTACCAACGAGGCTACAACCATGGCGGTAATGGGAGTGGTAACTCAAACTCTCAAATGGGTGGTGATGACTCGTTAAACTCTAACTTGATGCAATCATGAATGCTATCACCACTTCAAATCAAGATATCAAGTTGGAGATGAAGAAAGAGTTTGAGGTACGAGAAAAATCGCATAAGGAGTTGGAAAAGCAAGTGGGTCAACTTGCGGAAGAGATGGCTCTAATGCGAGGAAATAGTAGAACATTGCCAAGTGACACCAATGTGAACCCTAAGCATCTGGGGCCCAACTCGAAACCTATACGTGAGGTACCCATAAATAAAATTTCTTTACGTAGTGGTCGAGTCGTCGATATGGGTGTCTAGTCACCATCACCCCAGTTTGTTGAAGGGGTGGTAGAAGATGTTAGTGATGATGAGGTTGTTAATGGTCAAACGGGTCAAAATGAAATTTTTTTTAGAAATGACAAAAACACACCCGTTGTGACCGTCCTCATCCCAAAGGCTAAGAAAAAGGGTGTGGAGGTTAATGCCGTCCCTTATCCTGAAGCTTTGTTGGGACCATCCAAAAAGGTGGTAAATAACCATGGTCCCATCAAGAAGAGATGTGGGAAATTTTTAAACAAGTAAAAATAAATTTACCACTTTTGGATGTTATCAAACAAGTGCATTCCTATGCTAAGTACTTGATGGACTTGTGCACTCAGAAACGAACTCATAAGTTTCCAAAGAAACTTGATTTGACTGAAAATGTGAGTTCGATTCTCTCAGGTACACTTCACCTAAGTTACAAGAACCGGGGGCGCCCATCATCTCCATTCAAGTTGGATAATTTAAAATGTTAAGGGCACTTTTGGCTCTTGGGGTGAGTGTGAGTATCTTACCGGGTAGTCTATATGACCACTACGAGTTTGGTCCACTTCAAGCGGCAAACACCACCGTGGAGCTAGCCGACTTGACTCCCAAATTAACCCGTGGGATAGTCACGGATATAATTGGTCAAAGTCGAGGACTTTTACTATCCGGTGGATTTTCTAGTACTCGATTACGTTTCTTTGGACCAACCAAGCAACCAACGGATATTCTCGGTCGACCATTTTTGGCAACATCGAATGCCCAAATCAATTGTAAAACAAGTACGATCGACATGAATTTTGGTAACCGTCGGTTGCGGTGAAATGTCTTTTTAGGATTTATGGATCCTCTAGTTAGAAACAAATGGCATATGGTGGACGTTGTTGACGAGTGTATACCTTTTTGCAACATGGGTGTCGAGGAGGAAAACACAATAGAGGAATGTTTGATGTTTGACAGGTTGCAAACACAGATGAATCGGAGCATATACGAAGAGGAAAGGAAGATGGGGGTGATGGCGGTGAAGGAAGGAAGACCACCTTGGACACACCAAGTGGAAAATCTTCCCTAGAAGATTGACACCAAGTTGAAGCCATCATTGGTAGAGCCTCTGATTGTTGAATTGAAGGTGTTTCCCAAGCATTTGAAATATGCTTATGTAGGTGAGGGCAACACGGTACCGGTCATTATTGTCAAACTTGACGGGGGAGCAAGGGGAGAAGTTGATGGAAGTTTTAGTTACCAATATAGCAGCTATTGGGTGGATGATTACAGATTTGAAGGGAATTAGTCCCTCCATGGTGATGCATAAAATCATCACCGAAGATGGTATTACTCCTTCTTGTGACGCACAATCGAGGTTGAATCCGAATATGCGAGATGTGGTCAAGAAGGAGGTGCTAAAGTGGCTAGATGCGGGTATCATATACCCCATTGGGTGAGCCCTACACAAACCTTTCCCAAAAAGGCGGGAATTTAAGTCGTCACAAATGATGCAGGTGAAGAGGTCGCCACTCAGTCGATTACCGGGTGGATTATTTATATTGAATATAGGAAGTTGAATTGCGCAACTTCTAAGGACCATTTCCCTTTACCTTTTATTGACCAAATTGTTGAGAAATTAGCAGGTCAAAAATTATATTGTTTCTTTGGATGGGTATTCGGGTTACAATCATCGCTATTCATCCGGAAGACCAGCCTAAGACTACATTTACTTGTCCGTATGGCACACTCGCATTTAGGCGAATGCCATTTGGGTTATGTAATGCCTCCACCACCTTTCAAATGTGCATGATGAGTATCTTCTCAGATATGGTGGGGGAGTCATTAGATATCTTCATGCATGACTTCTCAATTTTTGGGACATCATTTGATGCATGCCTTGACCAACTCGAAAAAGTTTTGAAAAGATGTGTTGATAAAAATTTAGTTTTTGAGTTAGGAGAAGAGCCATTTCATGGTTCAAGAGGGGATTGTGTTGGGACATGTAGTGTCGAGTCATGGGATAGAGGTTGACTGTGCAAAGGTGCAAGTCATTTCTACCTTGCCGTATCCCACGAGTATTAAGGGTGTTAGGTAATTCTTAGGTCACGCGGGTTTTTATAGAATGTTTATAAAAGGGTTTAGTGATATAACAAAACCTTTATGTAACTTGTTGTTAAAAGACCAACCGTTTGACTTTAACAAAGATTGTCAAAAAGCCTTTAATGTGTTGAAAAAAAAATTGGTTGAGGCACCAATCTTACAGTCACCGAATTGGTCTTTACCATTCGAAATCATGTGTGATGCAAGTGACTACGCGGTGGGGGCCATTTTGGGTCAAAGGGTAGAAAAGTAACCTGCTGCTATACATTACGCGGGTAAGACTCTATCAGATGCTCAATTAAACTATACAACTACCGAGAAAGAGCTACTCACGGTGGTATATGCATTGGATAAATTATGGGCTTACATTTCGGGTAACAAAGGATTATGTATTTTAACCATTCTGCTGTCAGGTACCTCATGAAAAAGAAGGATGCAAAGTCGTGATTAATCCGATGGGTTCTTTGGTTACAAGAATTTGACCTAGAGATACGGGATAAGATGGGTAGTGAGAATGTGGTTGCAGACCACTTGTCCCAGTTATTGGTGGATGAGGGTTCTTCCCGTGTAGAGATTAACGAAACTTCCCAGATGAGCATATTTTAAAGGTTTCGGTATTACCTTGGTTTGCTAATATTGTTAACTAGTTGGTGAAAGGTGATCTACCGACTCATTGGGATAGGAGGAGGAGATTGCACTTCCTCTCGCAAATCAAATATTACACGTTGGAAGAACCAGATCTGTTCAAGATATGTCCGGATCAAGTCGTGAGGAGAGGCATACCGGACAATGAGATTTCGAGTGTCTTGACGCACTTGCATTCATTTTCTTGTGGGGGCATTTTTAATGCTCACAAAATGGGGCACAAAGTGCTTAATAGCGGTCTTTATTGGCCGACTATTTTTAAGGATGCTTTCAATTTCGCTAAAAATTGTGTCGAGTGTCAAAGGTTAGGGGGCATTTCCAAGTGGGATGAGATGCCCATGCAACCGATTCTTAGTTTTGATATTTTCAATGTGTGGGGGATTGATTTCATGGGCCCATTCCCAAATTCGCATGGGAATTTGTATATTTTGGTGGCGGTAGACTATGTATTCAAATGGGTTGAAGCGATCGCCACCAAAACGAATGACCATACCATTGTTTGCAATTTTGTTCAAACCAATGTTATTTCTAGATTTGGGGTTCCCCGAGTGATCATTAGTGATGGGGGATCTCATTTCAAAACTTGAATTTTGGAAAATTATTGAAACGGTATGGTGTTGACATCGAATTGCTACCCTTACCATCAGCAAATGAGTGGTCAAGTGGAAGCGTTGAATAGGCAGATTAAAGAAATTTTGCAAAAGACCATTCGACCTAACCATAAGGATTGGTCAACAAAGTTGAACGATGCTCTATGAGCCTAGCGAACGGCACATAAAACACCTATTGGCACTAAACCTTACCGCTTAGTTTACCGTAAAAATTATCACTTGCCGGTTGAACTTGTACATTGGGCTTTTTGGGCTATCAAAGAGGTTAATGTTAAGTACGATGATGCAGGTAAGGAACGCAATGTAACGCCTCGCTTTTTAGTATTTTCCTTAATTATAAATTGTAATCATGTAATCCGAGACTTTGATCGTAATAAAATTCATACTTGATATATAGTTGTCTTACATGCAATCAATCGTATAATACATGTTTACATACAAACCGATATTTCTTATACGTGCAAATACTCATACATTCATACTTGGTACTCAAAATATACTTACATATATGTTATACACATAAAAACATGCCAAAATACCAAGTTTTAGTATGAAATGAAGGAAAAAACTAAGTTCAGGGACTAAAAGTGACAAAAATCAACTAAGTTTCTGGCCCAAAGCCTATTGCGCTCCGCGACCGTCCCATCTCTTGTCTCTCGCGACTCACAAGAGGGCACAATCTGCAGAATATTGTAACTAGCTCATGGATTGGGCAGAAATGTGTTTGTTTAAGTGTGTTTCTTGCATTTAATGCTCACCTAACTCACCCCCCTAACCTCAACTATAAATACCCACCTACTCCCATACTCACTTCACACCTCAAACATTCATCTCTCTCTCTAAATCTCTCTCTCAATTCAGAAAGTTCAAGACTTTCAAGTGAGTTCTAACTCACCTTTACCTCCCTTCTTTACTCTTTCTTCCTTCTTAACACTTGGAACACCTCTAGGAGTGTTTCAATAGGTTTTCCTTGGAAAACCAAAATGGAACCTCACCATATTTGAGGTCATAAGTGTAAGAACTTTCCGTTTTAATAAGGTTTTAACCCACAAGTGTTGTATCCTTCCAAGATTGTTCTTGAAACAAGACTTGAGTTGGTAGTGTGTGATTACTTGGAAGCCTGGGCTAGCCTACCTTCAATCCACCACCTCACTTGATGATTTTGAATATTTCATGTCTTTTACTTTTATTTTCATTTTAACTTATTCATGACCATCCTTGTTGTCCTTGTGACAACTTGTGCATTGGTGAACAATATGAAAGAGGTTAAAGGAAGGTTATCCTCCTACCTCCATGCATGACTTCTATGAACTTCCATGATAATTATGATCTACTTATTACGTATACTATATTATATATATATACATATATATATATATATATATATATATATATATATATATATATTAACCGAGCCCTTGATGATAATCTAATGATTGTTCATCATGGTACTAGGTTACATCACCTAAGTACTTTACTTCTCGTTACGGTTCTAATGGGTATCTTAACCCATGAAAACACATCAACCCGAACGGGTATCATAGTGTAAAAACAAATATTAAGTCTAGGTGGTTACTTTCTTGTATACATACTTTGGTGTATTTAAATTCCTAATCCTCTGTTATCATCTGAATACTTACCAACCTACGTTTTCCTCATGTAGGATAACTCGGTGTTCCTCCAACTCTCCAAACTCTTCACATAAATTACCAAGTGGAAGCATGCAAAACTGTGAGCACACTTGACCCATTTTCCATTTACACAATTTAGGTTGTAACATGTTAACTTACAAAATACACGAATACACACACTACATGCTTTATACACTCGATCCGTTATACATGTTTATTGTTATGCTTAGGTCCATGCTAGATTCATACATGCTTCTTGTCATTAACTTAGCTAGCCCCAACTTAACATATATAGCGCTCTAGGAGTAGTACACCGCCCATCGGGGTATTGTTAAGCTTAAGCTGATTCTTATTCTTATTCATACTTTAGTCTCGTTACATTGTGTGACGAGGGACACTTAATTCTTATGGACACTTGGATTTGACAATTAGTATTGCATGCTAGCTTACCTTGTATACAATTGCCATGTCGATTTGAGTAAACCCTTTTATACTTATGCTATATACTTAAACTTGTGTATACGCCGATGCTTTTGCATTGAACCATATTTTTAACATGTTACAGGTTGATGATAATGCTTATGACGAATCTAGTAGGGACGACATAGAAACGCACCTAAAAATGTTAGGCTTTTATGTTGTAATTTTCTTGAAGTTGTTGAATTTGATTTATGTTGTAATTGACAATTAGATATATGAAGTGAACGAGTTTTGAGTTTAATATTGTTGCAAATAATGTTATGATGTCTCGAGTAATCTATTTCGTCTCACTTTGATGTTTCTGCCATCGGTTGGGGTATCACACGCAAGTTGAAGTTGCTCAAGTGGGAAGAGCTTCGGGAGGAGGCATATGAGTGTGCTTCCAAATACAAGGATGGTATGAAACAAGCACATGATGCCAAGTTGAAGCCGAAGGAATTCGTGGTGAGTCAAAAGGTTTGACTCTACAATTCGGGCTCAAGTTCTTTCCTGAAAAGCTAAAGAGCAAGTGGATGGGCTCGTACGTGGTTACACGGGTCAGAAAGTTGGGTGATGTTACCACCAAGACCCAAAGGACGAATCAAAGCAAATGGTCAACGGTCATCGTCTTAAACCGTTTATTGATGGTAACGTGGAGAACAAGGATGTCAACATGGAGTTGGTAAGCTTTTTGGTAAGTGTGCCAACTTATGAGGCCAATTAAAGGACTAGTAACATTTGTGTAGAGTTTTTTGCCATTTTTATTGTTTGTTCGTATTGTTCTTTGATTTTATCGATTTCATTTCGTACTAATCTCTTTGATGTGTGAAATTTCGGACACCGCGAATGGGTCATGAAGACGTAAGGTATGTCTTATATTTTTTTTGGAGTAAACTGCCATTTTGGTCCCTGAGGTTTGGGCAGTTTTGCCACTTTAGTCCAAATCTCAAACTTTTTACATCTGGGTCCCTGTGGTTTTAGTTTTATTGCCATTTTGGTCCAAAAGTGATTTTTCTCTTCTAAAATCCTGTTATTTTGTCCTTTTCCTCAGGGGCAAAATGGTCATTTTAAGCAGAGTTTGACGTTTATTTATATATTAATGCTTAAAATGACCATTTTTCGCCTAACGAAAAGGACAAAATAGTAGGATTTTAGAAGACAAATGTCACTTTTGGACTAAAATGGCAATAAAACTGAAACCACAGGGACCCAGATGCAAAAAATTTGAGATTTGGACTAAAGTGGCAAAACTACCCAAACCTCAGGGACCAAAATGGCAGTTTACACTTTTTTGTGTATTGAAGACAATACACGACTAATCGTAAACGATTGTTTGTTAATAATTTTTAAAATCTGGAAAACCTTACAAAAAGAATTTTAATAATTTTTAGGAATTTTCTAGCTTAGGTTCCTTTTGTGAAAAGTCCATGTTTTCATTCATATTAAAAAAATCAGAAAATATCATGAAAAATAAGAGAAAAATCATTGAGAAAATCACAAAAAGATGTGTAGTTGTTGTTGAATAAAAGGCTAAATTCGTTGCCTCTTAGTTGTTTATTCGTAGTAGTTGTTTATACAATAGTTGTGTTTGTAATAAAAATCGAGTTTTCATCACCTTAGCGACTTTCAAAATATACTTCTCCACTCCCTTCACCTAGCCCTGTTACAACCCTTAAAGACCTTTTGACGTGTGCTTAGTATTTGTGTTCGGTGGTGGAGAATGATTGAGTTACAAGCCTATGCGGGTATGTGTTCTAATCGGTTTGAGTGCTTACTTCAAAGGTGCTAATACATCATCTACTAGCCAACTTTTAAACCGAGTGGAGAGAACATTGTGAGGGGTATGTATAAATTGTGATCTTTAAAGGAAATCTTGGATAACTATCTTTATGTGATTAGTCACTTTACAGCTAAATGTTTTGAAAATGGTAAGAATCATGAACCGAGTATGACACTAGACCTTAGCTTACGTCTCAAGAATGGGAAGTGTATCCCTCATTCAACCCACGTGAAAGTGAAAAACAGATTTACTTGAGGGCAAGAAAAAGGCAAGTGTGGGGATGTGATGTGTGGTTGAAAGCCGGTGTTCTTATATGATTAAACTTATGTTTTTACATAACTTTTAGTTTCTAATAGCCTACTTTTGGTTGGATTTGTGTTTTACAGGTCTTATGGAGTTTAAGGAGCTATTCGGGGCCTTCCGGAGCATCGGGGCAAAAAACGGGTTAACCGAGGTTGCGAAATGGAAGAACATAAAACAAGAACAGGAGAGGTCGTCGGTGACGCCCCAGGGTCATCGGTGACGCCCTCCAGATCTGTCCATCGGCGAAAAATTGTTGTAGACAGTAGATTAGAGTGTCGAAGGAAAACCCAAACAACCACGAGCCTTTGGCGACACCCTATAGGCCATTAGTGACGCCCTTTCCAGATGCCAGCCGTGAAATTTTCTTGTATATTGTTTGGGGATGGGTTATGTAAAATTTTTTGACCACTTTTTGATGAGTTACGAGTTTTTGAGTTTGAAACACCTTCTTGGAGCTAAGAACTCATCCATCTTCATCATTCATTTACACGAATCATCCAATCCATCACCTTCGATCCTAACCCTAATTCCCTACCATCATCATCATCATTATCATCAATCCTTTAATCCACTCACCATCGTCATAAACCCTAAACCCTAATCATCATCCATATCCATCACCAAGCTTCAAGATGTCAATGCTCGAGCTCTCAATTGAGCGTTGATCAAGTTCCATTCACCATGAACGGCTAGTCTCTTTGGGTTTGACCCCGGTGTACGTTCTTGTAAGTTTCTAGGGTTTGACAATGTTTTGAGTTTTGATTTGTGACAAATTGTAGTTTGGTTTTGAAATCTAAGATAATTGTCTAGCATTTGTATTGAATTCCTGAATTGTCGAGTGAAGATTAAATTTTACTTTGCGAAATGTTTATGGGCAATTATGCCTTGTCTTGGTTAGAGTTTACATGTTCTTGGTAACGAAGTGCATTGTAGTCCGTCATTTATGACATTGATGCTTTTGGCACATAAGCAAGCAACACTAAACTCGTTGGTCGTTTTTACAATTGAATTGAATCTAAAACGTGTAGGAACCCTAGGACTTCGATTACCGAACAGGGTGTGAACCTTGTTAAAAATATTGTGTTTAATCATTCAATCAAGATTTTGTGCTTCGATTCAAGTTTTTCGTAGTTCATTAATTAAATAAAAAATCGTCTGTATATTCCGACACCCTTTTCAAATAAACAAAATTAACAATTTCTTAGCAAGCTTCAAAAGTGACAACATTCGTTAAAATCAATTGTGTCCATCGCAAACCACAAACTCTTTGTGCTTCGACCCCTTACTACCACTAAAGCAATGTTAAGGGTAATTTGGTAATATAAATATTATCTTTTACTGGGGCGCAACGCTCTGATCACTCTCCACTATCTTGCTTAAGATCGTGGAATTCATTCTCGAGTGCCCTTAATTCGTTGCATGTTCAGAACTCTTTATCATAAGAGCTCGAAGTTCTTACCACGTTTGTGCCATGGTTACATCGCTCCTCGATCTCTCATGACTCCATTCCACCACGTGTGTGCTCCATTTGGAAAACACTTGAAGCAAACTCTACCTTGCGTTTGTTAGGACTCTGAACATGGTGGAAGGTGCTCTCGATGTTCTCAAACCATTGTAGGAGCCTAGTAGCTCCCTCATACTATAAAAACTTGAGTGGTTTAGCCGAGTTAAATTGTTGTAGTTACAAGGAGTAGGTGCATTGTTGTTGTCATTGTTATTGTTGGCTTGATTGAGTTGGGTCACAAGGTTTGGAAGTATCGCAGCCATTTGCTGTGTGATCAAAGCCTCCATTTCGGCATAGTGGGTAGCATTGCGACGAGAGGCATTCTAAAAGAGATGAAATTATTAGAGGAAACGAGTGAGATTGATATTGGATAGTTAAAAAGAAACTTTTTAAAAATATCGACGAAACATAAGGATTGTGATCGTTTATTCGTTACTTAAAATGAGCAAACGACAAGGTGACTGATCATAGTAAATGGGTCTTTATAATGTATCGCGAAGACATGCTTTAGCCTAGAAGTAGACACTCACCCCAAGAGTTCCCAGGTTAGAGTGAATGGTCCGATTAAATGGATTTGTACGAACACTCTCGCGTTAGACAGAAAACTCAGGGTACATGCATCCACCCTTCCGATTGCACGTGTTCACATTATTAAAACCCAATATTTGATGAGATTTTGAAAAAATCAAAGGCTTAAAGTCTAAAAAATTATCTAAGGATAGATGATGATTTCTTGTAAAAAGTCTTGGAAAAATTTTTACTTTTAAGATTGATTAATTGTTTTTGCATTGTTTTGTAATCACCTAAGGATAGGTGATGGTATTGTATTAAGAATCTATACATGAGTTACCTCACGTTTGGGTCCTATGAATGTTATAGTTTAGGTGAAAAGCATTAATAATTAACCTAATTCCTATAGCCATCACTATCTTTATGTGATTAATCACTTACCGCTAAATGTTTTTAAATGGTAAGAATCATGAACCGAGTATGATACTAGACCTTTGCTTACGTCTCAAGAATGGGAAGTGTATCCCTCATTCGACCTACGTGAAAGTGAAAAACAGTTTGCTTGAGGGCAAGCAAAAGACAAGTGTGTAGACGTGATGTGTGGTCTAAAACCGGTGTTCTATCTGATTAAGCTTATGTTTTTACATAACTTTTAGCTATTCGGGAGTCTTCTGGAGCATCGCGTCGGGAAAACGGGTCAACCGAGGTTACGAAATGAAAAAATAGTAAACAAGAACTGGAGAGGTCGTCGGTGACTTCCCCCAAGGCCGTCGGTAACGCCCTATAGATATTTCCATCGGCAAAAAAAATTGTTGTAGGCAGTAGGTTAGAGCCTCGAAGAAAACCCAAACATACACGGGCCCTCGGCGACGCCCTATAGGGCCATCGATGACGCCCTTTATGATGCCAGACGCCAAATTTTCTTATTTGTTGTTTGGGGACAGGTTATATCAAAACATTTTTGACCATTTTTGAGGAGTTACAATTTTTTTGAGTTTGAAACACCTTCTTCGAGCCAAGAACTCATCCATCTTCATCATTCTTTTACACGAATCATCCAACTCATCACCTTCGATCCTAACCCTAATTATCTACCATCATCATCATCATCATCATCAATCCTTCAATCCATTCACCATCATCATCACATCTCCATCACCAAGTTTCAAGATGTCAGTGTTCGAGCTCTCATAAGTGTAAATCAAGTTCCATTCACCATGAATGGCTAGTCTCTTCAGGTTTAACCCCGGTGTAGGTTCTTGTAAGTTTCTAGGGTTTGACAATGTTTTGAGTTTTGATTTGTGACAAATTATAGTTTGATTTTGAAACCTAAGATAATTGTCTTGCATTTGTATTGAATTCCTGAATTGTCGAGTGAAGATTAAATTTGACTTTGCAAAATGTTTATGTGCAATTATGCCTTGTCTAGGTTAGAGTTTACATGTTCTTGGTAACGAAGTGCATTGTAGTTCGTCATTTATGACATCGATAGCTTTTGGCACCTAAGCTAAGCAACACTAAGCTCGTTGGTCGTTTTTACAATTGAATTGAATCTAAAACGTGTAGGAACCCTAGGACTTCGATTACCGAACCGAGTGTGAACCTTGTTACAAAAATATTGTTTTTAATTATTCAATCAAGATGTCGTGCTTCGATTCAAGTTTTTCATAGTTTAGTAATTAAAATAAATAATCTTCGGTACATTTCGATACCTTTTCAAACAAACAAAATTAATCAATTTCTTAGCAAGCTTCATAAAGTGACAACATTCGTTAAAATCAATCGTGTCCATCGCAAACCACAAATCTTTGTGCTTGGACCCCTCACTACCACTAAAGTAATGTTTAGGGAAATTTGGTAATATAAATATTATCTTTCACCGGGGCGCAACACACCGTCACTCTCCACTATCTTGCATCAGGTCGTGGAATTCATTCTCGAGTGCCCCTAATTTGTTGCATGGTCAGAACTCTTTATCATAGGAGCTCAAAGTTCTTCCCACGTTTGTGCCATGGTTACATCGCTCCTCGATCTCTCATGACTCCATTCCACCACGTGAGTGCTCTCCTTTGGAAAACACTTGAAGCAAACTCTACATTGCGTTAGTTAGGACACTGAACATGGTGGAAGGTGCTCTCGATGCTCTCAAACCATTGTAGGAGCCTAGTATCTCCCTCATACCTATAAAACTTGAGTGGTTTAGCCGAGTTAAACTGTTTGTAGTTACAAGGAGTAGGTACATTGTTGTTGTTATTGTTGGCTTGATTGACTTAGGTCACAAGGTTTGGAAGTATCACAGCCATTTGCTGAGTGATCAAAGCCTCCACTTCGGCGTATTGGTAGCATTGCGATGAGGAGGCATTCTAAAAGAGATGAAACTAGAGAGGAAACGAGTGAGATTGATATTGGATAGTTAAAAAGAAACTTTTTAAAAATATCGACGAAACATAAGGATTGTGATCGTTTATTCGCTACTTAAAATGAGCAAACGACAAGGTGACTGATCAGAGTAAATGGGTCTTTATTATGTATCGCGAAGACATGCTTTAGCCTAGAAGTAGACACTCACCCCAAGAGTTCCCAGGTTAGAGTGAATGGTCCGATTAAGTGGATTTGTACGAAAACTCTCGCCTTAGACAGAAAACTCAGGGTACAGGCATCCACCCTTCCAGATTGAAAGTGTTCACATTATTAAAACCCAAAATTTTATGAGATTTTGAAAAAATCAAAGGCTTAAAGTCTAAAAAATCATCTAAAGATAGATGATGATTTCTTGTAAAGTCTTGGAAAAATTTTTACTTTTAAGATTCATTAATGGTTTTTGCATTTTTTTGTAATCACCTAAGGATAGGTGATGGTATTGTATTATGAATCTATGCGCGAGTTACCTAATGTTGGGGTCCTATGAAGGTTATAGTCTAGGTCAAAAGCATTAATAATTAACCTAATTCCTATAGCCATAATTATCTTTATGTGATTAATCACTTTACCGATAAATGTTTTGAAAATGTAAGAATCATGAACTGAGTATGACACTAGACCTTAGCTTACGTCTCAAGAAGTGGAAGTGTATCCCTCATTCGACCCACAAGGAGTAGGTGCATTGTTGTTGTTGTTATTGTTATTGTTTGCTTGATTGAGTTAGGTAACATTATTAAACCGAGGGTACATGCATCCATCTTTCCAGATTTCATGTGTTCACATTATTAAAACCCAAACTTTGATGAGATTTTGAAAAAAATCAAAGGCTTAAAAGCCAAAAAAAATCATCTAAGGATAGATGATGATTGTAAAAAGTCTTGGAAAAATTTTTACTTTTAAGATTGATTAATGGTTTTTGCATTGTTTTGTAATCACCTAAGGATAGGTGATAGTAATGTATTAAGAATCTATACGCGAGTTACCTCACGTTTGGGTCCTATGAAGGTTATAATCTAGGTCAAAAGCATTAATAATTAACCTAATTCCTGTAGCCATAACTATCTTTATGTGATTAATCACTTTACCGCTAAATGTTTTGAAAATGGTAAGAATCATGAACCGAGTATAACACTAGACCTTAGGTTACGTCTCAAGAATGGGAAGTGTATCCCTCATTCGACCCATGTGAAGGTGAAAAACATATTTGCTTCAGGGCAAGCAAAAGACAAGTGTGGGGATGTGATGTGTGGTCGAAAACCGGTGTTCTTATATGTTTAAGCTTATGTTTTTACATAACTTTTATTTTCGAATAGCCTACAGTTGATTGGATTTGTGTTTTACACGTCTTATGGAGTTTAGGAGCTATTCGGGTGCTTTTCGGAGCATCGGGGCGGAAAACGGGTCAACCGAGGTTGCGAAATGGAAAAACAGTAAACAAGAACTGGAGAGGTCGTCGGTGGCGCCCCCCAGGGCCGTCGGTGACGCCCACCAGATATGTCCATCGCAAAAAATGTTGTAGGCATGAATTAGAGCATCTAAGGAAAACACAAACATCCACGGGCCTTCGGCGACGCCCTATAGGGCCATCGGTGACACCCTTTCATGATGGGAGACGCGAAATTTTCTTGTTTGTTGTTTGGGGACGGGTTATTTCCATTTTTTGTTTTGACCATTTTTTGAGGAGTTACGAGTTTTTTGAGTTTGAAACACCTTCTTGGAGCAAAAAACTCATCCATCTTCATCATTCTTTTACATGAATCTTCCAATTCATCACCTTCGATCCTAACCCTAATTCTCTACCATCATCATCAATCCTTCAATCAGTTCACCATCATCTTCAACCCTAAACCCTAATCATCATCCATCTCCATCACTTAGCTTCAAGATGTCAGTGTTCGAGCTCTCATCAAGCGTTGATCAAATTCCATTCACCATGAACGGCTAGTCTCTTCAGGTTTGACCCTGGTGTAGGTTCTCGTAAGTTTCTATGGTTTGACAATGTTTTGAGTTTTGATTTGTGACAAATTGTAGTTTTATTTTGAAACCTAAGATAATTGTCTTGAATTTGTATTGAATTCCTGAATTGTCATGTGAAGATTAAATTTGACTTTGCGAAATGTTTATGTACAATTATGGCTTATCTAGGTTGGAGTTTACATGTTCTTGGTAACGAAGTGCATTGTAGTCGGTCATTTATGACATCGATAGCTTTTGGCACCTAAGCCAAGCAACACTAAACTCGTTCGTCGTTTTTACAATTTAATTGAATCTAAACGTGTAGGAACCCTAGGACTTTGATTATCGAACCGGGTGTGAACCTTGTTACAAAGTATTGTTTTTAATCATTCAATCAAGATTTCATGCTTCGACTCAAGTTTTTCATAGTTTAGTAATTAAAATAGAAAATCGTCGGTACATTCCGACACCCTTTTCAAACAAACAAAATTAATCAATTTCTTAGCAAGCTTCATAAAGTGACAACATTCGTTAAAATCAATCGTGTCTATCGTAAACCACAAACTCTTTGTGCTTCGACCCCTGACTACCACTAAAGCATTGTTAAGGGTAATTGGTAATATAAATATTATCTTTAACTGGGGCGCAACACTCTAATCACTCTCCACTATCTTGGTTAAGATTGTGGAATTAATTCTCGAGTGCCCTTAATTCGTTGCATGGTCAGAACTCTTTATCATAAGAGCTCGAAGTTCTTCCCACGTTTGTGCCATGGTTACATCGCTCTTCGATCTCTCATGACTCCATTCCACCACGTGGGTGCTCTCCTTTGGAAAACACTTGAAGCAAACTCTACCTTGCCTTCGTTAGGACACTGAACATAGTGGAAGGTGCTCTGGATGCTCTCAAACCATTGTAGGAGCCTAGTAGCTCCTCCATACCTATAAAAGTTGAGTGGTTTAGCCGAGTTAAACTGTTTGTAGTTACAAGAGTAGGTGCATTGTTGTTGTTATTGTTGGCTTTATTGAGTCGGGTCACAAGGTTTGGAAGTATCGCAGCCATTTGCTGAGTGATCAAAGCCTCCATTTCGGCGTTTTGGGTAGCATTGCGACGAGGAGGCATTCTAAAAGAGATGAAATTATGAGAGGAAATGAGTGAGATTGATATTGGATAATTAAAAAGAAACTTTTAAAAAATATCGACGAAACATAAGGATTGTGATCATTTATTCGTTACTTAAAATGAGCAAATGACAAGGTGACTGATCAAAGTAAATGGGTCTTTATAATGTATCGCGAAGACATGCTTTAGCCTATAAGTAGACACTCACCCCAAGAGTTCACAGGTTAGAGTGAATGTTCCGATTAAGTGGATTTGTACGAACACTCTCGCCTAAGACAAAAAACTAAGGGTACAGGCATCCACCCTTCCAGATTGCACGTGTTCACATTATTAAAACCCAAACTTTGATTAGATTTTGAAAAAAATCAAAGGCTTAAAGCCTAAAAAAATCATCTAAGGATAGATGATGATTTCTTGTAAAAAGTCTTGGAAAAATTTTTACTTTTAAGATTAATTAATGGTTTTTGCATTGTTTTGTAATCACCTAAGGATAGGTGATGGTATTGTATTAAGAATTTATACGTGAGTTACCTAATGTTTGGGTCCTATGAAGGTTATAGTCTAGGTCAAAAGCATTGATAATTAACCTAATTCCTATAGCCATAACTATCTTTATGTGATTAATCACTTTACCGCTAAATGTTTTGAAAATGGTAAGAATCATGAACCGAGTATGACACTAGACCTTAGCTTACGTCTCAAGAAGTGGAAGTGTATCCCTCATCCAACCCACGTGAAAGTGAAAAACAGATTTGCTTGAGGGTAAGCAAAATACAAGTGTGGGGATGTGATGTGTGGGCAACAACCGGTGTTCTTATATTTTTAAGCTTATGTTTTTACATAACTTTTAGTTTCGAATAGCCTACAATTGATTGGATTTGTGTTTTACACGTCTTATGGAGTTTAAGGAGCTATCCGGGTGCTTTCCGGAGCATCGGGGCGGAAAACGGGTCAACCGAGGTTGCGAAATGGAAAAAACAGTAAACAAGAACTGGAGAGGTCGTCGGTGGCGTCCCCCAGGGCTTTCGGTGACGCCCACCAGATATGTCCATCGGCAAAAAATTGTTGTAGGCAGTAAATTAGAGCATCGAAGGAAAACCCAAACATCCACGGGCCTTCGGCGACGCCCTATAGGGCCATCGGTGACACCCTTTCATGATGCCAGACGCGAAATTTTCTTGTTTGTTGTTTGGGGACGGGTTATTTCCATTTTTTGAGGAGTTACGAGTGTTTGAGTTTGAAACACCTTCTTGGAGCCAAAAACTCATCCATCTTCATCCTTCTTTTACATGAATCTTCCAATTCATCACCTTCGATCCTAACCCTAATTCTCTACCATCATCATCATCAATCCTTCAATCCATTCACCATCATCATCAACCCTAAACCCTAATCATCATCCATCTCTATCAGCAAGCTTCAAGATGTCAGTGTTCGAGCTCTCATCAAGCGTTGATCAAGTTCCATTCACCATGAACGGCACATCTCTTCGGGTTTGACCCCGGTGTAGGTTCGTGTAAGTTTCTAGGGTTTGACAATGTTTTGAGTATTGATTTGTGACAAACTGTAGTTTGATTTTGAAACCTAAGATATTGTTTTTAATCATTCAATCAAGATTTCGTGCTTCGACTCAAGTTTTTCATAGTTTAGTAATTAAATAGAAAATCATCGGTACATTCCGACACCCTTTTCAAACAAACAAAATTAATCAATTTCTTAGCAAGCTTCATAAAGTGACAACATTCGTTAAAATTAATCGTGTCCATCACAAACCATAAACTCTTTGTGCTTCGACCCCTTACTACCACTAAAGCAATGTTATGGGTTATTTGGTAATATAAATATTATCTTTCACCGGGGCGCAACACTCCAATCACTCTCCACTATCTTGCTTAAGATCGTGGAATTAATTCTCGAGTGCCCTTAATTCGTTGCATGGTCAGAACTCTTTATCATAAGAGCTCGAAGTTCTTCCCACGTTTGTGCCATGGTTACATCGCTCTTTGATTTCTCATGACTCCATTCCACCACGTGGGTGCTCTCCTTTGGAAAACACTTGAAGCAAACTCTACCTTGCGTTCGTTAGGACATTGAACATGGTGGAAGGTGCTCTCGATGCTCTCAAACCATTGTAGGAGCCTAGTAGCTCCCTCATACCTATAAAACTTGAGTGGTTTAGCCGAGTTCAACTGTTTGTAGCTACAAGGAGTAGGTGCATTGTTGTTGTTATTGTTATTGTTGGCTTGATTGAGTTGGGTCACAAGGTTTGGAAGTATCTCAACCATTTGCTGAGTGATCAAAGCCCCCATTTTGGCGTATTGGGTAGCACTGCAACGTGGAGGCATTCTAAAAGAGATGAAATCATGAGAGGAAACGAGTGAGATTGATATTGGATAGTTAAAAAGAAACTTTTTTAAAAATATCGATGAAACATAAGGATTGTGATCGTTTATTCATTACTTAAAACGAGCAAACGACATGGTGACTGATATTATTAAATGGGTCTTATAATGTATCTTGAAGACATGATTTACCCTATAAGTAGACACTCTCTTCTTAGACAGAAAAATCAGAGTACAGAAATCCAACCTTCCAGATTTCACGTGTTCACATTATTAAAACCCAAACTTTGATGAGATTTTGAAAAAATCAAAGGCTTAAAGCCTAAAAAAATCATCTAAGGATAGATGATGATTTCTTGTAAAAAGTCTTGGAAAAAGTTTTACTTTTAAGATTGTTTAATGGTTTTCGCATTGTTTTGTAATCACCAAAGGATAGGTGATGGTATGGTATTAAGAATCTATACGCGAGTTACCTAACGTTTGGGTCCTATGAAGGTTATAGTCTAGGTCAAAAGCATTAATAATTAACCTAATTCCTATAGCCATAACTATCTTTATGTGATTAATCACTTAACCGCTAAATGTTTTGAAAATGGTAAGAATCATGAACCGTGTATGACACTAGACCTTAGCTTACGTCTCAAGAATGGGAAGTGTATCCCTCATTCGACCCACGTGAAAGTGAAAAACAGATTTGTTTGAGGGCAGGCAAAAGACAAGTGTGGGATGTGATGTGTGGTCGAAAACCGGTGTTCTTATATGTTTAAGCTTATGTTTTTACATAACTTTTTGTTTCAAATAGCCTACAGTTGATTGGATTTGTTTTTACACGTCTTACGGAGTTTAAGGAGCTATTCAGGTGCTTTCCGGAGCATCGGGGTGGAAAACGGGTCAAATTAGGTTGCGAATTGGAAAAACAGTAAACAAGAACTGAAGAGGCCGTCGGTGACGCCCCCAGGGCCGTCGGCGACGCCCACCAGATATGTCCATCGGCAAAAAATTGTTGTAGGCAGTAACCCAAACATCCACGGGCCTTCGGGGATGCCCTATAGGGCCATCGGTGACGCCCTTTCATGATGCCAGACGCAAAATTTTCTTGTTTGTTGTTTGGGGACGGGATCAAAAACATTTTTGACCATTTTTGAGGAGTTATGAGTTTTTTGAGTTTGAAACACCTTCTTGGAGCCAAGAACTCATCCATCTTCATCATTCTTTTACACGAATCATCCAATTCATCACCTTCGATCCTAACCTTAATTCCCTACCATCATCATCATCAATCCTTCAATCCATTCACCATCATCATCAACCCTAAACCCTAATCATCATACATCTCCATCACCAAGCTTCGAGCTCTCATCAAGCGTTGATCAAGTTCCATTCACCATGAACGGCTAGTCTCTTCGGGTTTGTTGATACAGTTGTAGGTCCACCTGCGGATGGTGTTAAACCAGTTCCTTGTTCATATGACACACACAAAAATGCAGAATCCAAGTGTGCATGCAACCAAAGCAAAGTTAAGAACACGGGGTAACCAAAGATTCACTATCTTGATTAACGATTGAGAACAAGTACAAACATATACACACAATGCTTGTATGACTTAAACAAACTTGTTGTGTTCTTGTGTCTTCGTCTTCAGAGATAACAATCTCTCTGGTCAGTCTGGTGAGCTAGTCAATGTAATTCTCAAACGTGAGTCAACTAGTTCTCTGGCAACCCCAACAAAGAGCTACATGTCTGTTTATATAGTGTCCGTCTAGATTCGTACGAAACACGACTCCAGACATACTGAACACACTATTTCACACGAGTCACAACTCCAGGATTTTGTACAAGACACTGTTTCGTACGAAATACTTATTTCGTATGAAATACTCTTTGTTTTGTACGAAACCCTGTGTTTCATACGAAATGCTTGACTCCCACAAAATTCTCATTCTTGGAGAACTTGTGTAGACATGACGTTTCCAAGACTTATCAGTATGCACACATGCAACTGATTAACACAGACAAACTAAGATGTCATACTAGATCAAGATAGAAGGATATATCGATCTATTTGACACAACCAAACCTATAGAGACACTTGAGCAAAGACCGTACAATTACAACTGTAATTAAGAACAAGCGACAGACACAAAACTGTATCAACAAACTCCCCCTTGGATGTTGCTTGGTCTTCGGTCTTTGGTCTTCATATGTTTGTCTTCACAGGAATGGTTTTGAGTATCAACAAACTCCCCTGAAGATCTTCTATCCATTGATAGATCTACTATCTAATGATTAGAGTAGCAAGTCTAGAACTTCCATGATATCATACATACGTTTACATACTGCATACGACCTTCAAATAAGTGATAAAAATATCACATCCCTAAATAAGTGATAATATATCACAGCTTTATGCAGGAGCTAAGCTCGTCTCTTTGTCGGTACGATGGTACTAACCTGTTCACAGACTTACTCATGTGCCCTCATGCATATGAAAATCAAGTTCCTCATCAATAAGTGATTAAATCACAAAGGGCTTGTTTTAAATAAAAAATAAGTGAGTATCTCACGTTATTCATATACGTCAAAACAGATGATAAAGCAGCATACTCACCGGTAAGATTTTCTCTCATGCATATCTTGATATGGGAATGTGTCGTGATGTGGTTGAACACCGAGTAGTAAGTATAAATCCATATCTTAATCATATCTCCTAATCATGATTACATCTGATAAGTCTGAGCTTATGTGGACAACAATACCGATAATCGTAGTTGAATACTTATCTGTTTAATTTTGAAGTTTAAACCAAATACCATCTTTGACAAAGATTAAAATGCTGGTATGATTCCTTTACCTTGAAACTCGAAAAAGTTCGTTAAATAGATATATAGTTTATCTGTATATTTAGTCTTTAATTATAGTTAGTTGCTTATGTAGTTACTTTTTGAAAGTTAGCCAAAGTTGATACTCGAGAGTTTCTACCAAGATACGCCAGAAAACCATTGGTTTGATATTGCAACTTATAAAAGTAATATCTTGCAACAAGTAATCCATCAAAAGAAATCCAAAATCTGAAATTCGTTTGAGTGTGTGTATCTCATATGAATGAACCTAATCATTTGTTTTGACTTGGTCACTTGTTTTTTCTCAAATCTGATGCTGGAATTCATACGAGTGTGTGTATCTCGTTCAGGGAATACAATCATACGAAGATTTTATGATGAGTATTTCGTGTGTATCCCTGAGAAAGCTGTGTTCTAATTATATTTGTCTATTGAGTACAGATTGATACAAAAGAACATTAAACAAAGACCAGCAACGAAGAAATCTGACAAGTCAGAAGAGGAAACAAGAAAGATTTGAAGTTTCTTAGTAGTTCGAAGACCTGATACTCTAATCATTAGATAGCAAATCTATCAATGGATAGCAGATCTTCAGGGGGAGTGTGTTGATACTCCAAACCATTCCTGTGAAGACCAATATATGAAGACCAAAGACGAAGACCAAGTAACATCCAAGGGGGAGTTTGTTGATACAGTTTTGTGTATGTCGCTTGTTCTTAATTACAGTTGTAATTGTACGGTCTTTGCTCAAGTGTCTGTATAGGTTTGGTCGTGTCGAATAGATCAAGATATCCTTCTATCTTAATCTAGTATGACATCTTAGCTTGTATGTGTTAATCAGTTGCATGTGTGCATACTGATAAGTCTTGGAAACGTCATGTCTACACAAGTTCTCCAAGAATGAGAATTCTGTGCGAGTCAAGCATTTCGTACGAAACACAGGGTTTCGTACGAAACAAATAGTATTTCGTATGAAATAAGTATTTTGTATGAAACAGTGTCTCGGACAAAATCCTGAGTTGTGACTCGTGTGAAATAGTGTGTTCAGTATGTCTAGACTCGTATTTCGTACGAAACTAGACACACACTATATAAGCAGACATGTACCTCTTAGTTGGTGGTTGCCTGAGAACTAGTGACTCGCATGTGAGAGTTTGACTGACCAGAGATATTGTTATCTCTATAGACAAAGACACAAGAACACAGCAACTTTGCTTGAGTCATACGAGCATTGTGTGTATATGTTTGTACTTGTTCTCAATCATTAATCAAGATAGTGAATCTTTGGTTACCCCGTGTTCTTTACTTTGCTTTGGTTGCATCCACACTTGGATTCCGCACTTGTGTGTGTGTCATATGAACAAGGAACTAGTTTAACACCATCCGCAGGTGGACCTACAGGGTTTGACCCCGGTGTAGGTTCTTGTAAGTTTCTAGGGTTTGGCAATGTTTTGAGTTTTGATTTGTGACAAATTGTAGTTTGATTTTGAAACCTAAGATAATTGCCTGCCATTTGTATTGAATTCCGGAATTGTCGAGTGAAGATTAAATTTGACTTTGCGAAATGTTTATGTGCAATTATGCCTCGTCTAGGTTAGAGTTTACATGTTCTTGGTAACGAAGTGCATTGTAGTCCGTCATTTATGACATCGATAGCTTTTGACACCTATGCCAAGCCACACTAAACTCATTGGTCGTTTTTACAATTGAATTGAATCTAAAACGTGGAGGAACCCTAGGACTTCGATTACCGAACCGGGTGAGAACCTTGTTACAAAATATTGTTTTTAATCATTCAATCAAGATTTCGTGCTTCGATTCAAGTTTTTCATAGTTTAGTAATTAAAACAAAAAATCGTCGGTACATTCCGACACCCTTTTCAAACAAAATAAATTAATCAATTTCTTAGCAAGCTTCATAAAGTGACAACATTCGTTAAAATTAACCGTATCCATCGCAAACCACAAACTCTTCATGCTTCAACCCCTTACTACCACTACTAAAGCAATGCTAAGGGTAATTTGGTAATATAAATATTATCTTTGACCGGGGCGCAACATTCCAATCACTCTCCACTATCTTGCTTAAGATCATGGAATTAATTCTCGAGTGCCCTTAATTCGTTGCATGGTCAGAACTCTTTATCATAAGAGCTCGAAGTTCTTCCCATGGTTACATATAGGTCCACCTGAGGATCAAGTTAAACCTATTCCCTGTTCATACAACACACATACAAGTGCGGAATCCAAGTATGCATGCAAACCAAAGCAAGGTACGAACACGGGATAACCAAAGATTCACTATCTTGATTAACTGATGAGGATTAGTACAAACATATACACACAATGCTCATACAACTCTTACAAACTGTCTGTGCTCTTGTGTATTCATCGGCACCAGAAATGCCAACTGTTCAGCTAACGAACTAGTTCAACAACCAACAGAACCAACACTGACTAAGAGGTGCATGTCTGCTTATATAGTGTCCATGCTAGTCATTCATATGAAGTACGTTGCTAGACATACGGAACACACTATTACACATGAAGAAGTGCTCCTAAGAGGCTCGTACGAACTAGTTGGTTCGCACGTAGCATTCTCTTCTTCGTACAAAACAAGTAAGCTACTTGCTTACATGGTTTCCTTCGTACGAAGCTGGTGACTTGTACGAGCAACAACTTGCTTGTACGAAGCAATCCAATATGCATAGAATGCTTACTTCGGAGAGCGTGTCACAGACATCACGTACACAAGACTTAACAGTATGCACACATGCAACTGTTTAACACAGACACACTAAAACGTCGTACGAAACCAAGATAGAAGGATATCTTGATTTGGTCGACATGACCAAACTTATACAGACACTTGAGCAGAGACCGTACAATTACAAATGTAACTAAGAACAAGCGACACACACAAATGTGTATCAACAAACTCCCCCTCGGATGTTGCTTGGTCTTCGGTCTTTGGTCTTCATACTTGTCTCAAATGAAGGGCTTGGAGTATCAATAAGCTCCCCTAAAGATCTGCTATCCACTAATAGAGCATCAGGTCTTCAAATTTTCAGAAACATCAAACCTTTCCTGTTTCCTCTTGATATCTTCTTGAGGTAACTGGATTGGTCACTGTCTGCTTGAGCATTTCACTCTACCACTAGAGTTGATGCAGAAATTGTTTGTTGCGAGGATGAGGCTGAAGCATCAGGATTGTTATAGTCTTCATTAACTGGATCATGTTGATGTTGGACTTCCTTTGCTCTACATCTCTCATTCCACTGAATGTTCACTCGCTTTCTACTCATTTCAAACATGACTTTAAAAATATTAAAGCATTTAACCAGTGTAGCATTTCAAGAAAGATACCATTCTTTCAAGTCGTTATGCTTAGCAGTTAATGTTTCTTGTTGAGTTTACCATTGCAAAAGAATACTTTAAGAAGTAGTGATATCAAACAAATGGTTTTTATGACGTATCTTGGTAGATAGAACTTTGAGTCTCAACTTTGGCTAATTTACAAAAAGAACTTAATTTAACAACATAGTAAACTAAAGTAAATAATTACTAACACTAAATATATACCAGACAATCTTTTTCAGAGTTTCAAGGTAAAGGAATCATAACCAGCTTTGATTCTTGTCAAAAACGAGTTTTGTTTTAAGCATGTAATTAAATAAATAAATTAATCATCAGATGTAATCATGATTAAGAGATATGCTCAAGGTATGAATTATTCTTACTAGCCGGTGTTCAACCACTTCATGACACATTCCCGTATCAAGATATGCAGAGAGAAAATCTTACCGGTGAGTATATTGCTTTATCATCTGTTTTGATGTATATATATGATTTGAGATACTCACTTATTTTGATTGAAAACAAGCCCTATGTGATTAAATCACTTATGATGTGGAGTTTGACTTTCATATGCATGCAGGGCGTAGGAGTAAGTTCGTGAACAGGTTAGTACCATCGTACCGACAAAGAGACGAACTTAGCTCCCACATGAATCTGTGACATTTTATCACTTATTTTTGGGTGGATGTGATATTTTTATCACTTATTTGAGGTCATATGCAGTATGTACACGTGTGTATGGTATCATGGAAGTTCTAGACTTGCGCCATCGTTATTTTTTGCTAAAAGATTCAACCATGATACCCAGATGATAAGCAAGCATAAAGACCGTATATCTCAGAACCTCGGCACTCTATGAAACGAAATTTTCGGTACCAAGACCATATGCCTATGAATGGTTCCCACCTGACGTTCTGTCTGTTATGTTTATATCAAATTGTACATTTTAGTCTGATTGTGAGCCTACTGATACATCATAAGAAACGCTACTTATCAATCTTCTTTCTATGCTTTTAACCATTTCTGATAGATTTACCGGTGTATTTCATCATTTTCAACTTATCTATCCAAGAAACTCATTTTGATTTTTGATTTTTCTATTGTTTTTGTATTTTTCTAAATTTTCTCCCCCTTAAATATAGAAGGTAAATAAATAAAAGACATATTTTTTTATTTTCTTTAAAATTTCTCCCCCTAAAATGTAAAACGAAGAAAAATGTAAAATATTTTTTTAGTTTTAGATTTTTAGAAAAATATGTAGAAAAATGATTAGCCGTTGTTGAGTTAGGGTTTCACCTTCATGCCATTGGCCAAAAGTAAATAATCAAAACGAGAATTGTCAAAAGCTTTGGTAAAAAGGTCGGCACGTTGGTGATCGGTGTGGATTTTAACATCGATAAGTTTCTTTTCATAACAATCACGTATGAAATGATACTTAATCTCAATGTGTTTTGTTTTTGAGTGCTGTACAGGATTCCGAGTTATCTGTAAAGCAGCTTCGTTATCAACAAAAAATAGGAGTAGTTAGAAATTCAAAACCGTAGTCGCGCATCTGCTGTTGAATCCATAGAACTTTAGAGCAGCAACAGAAGCTGAAATATACTCAGCCTCACATGTTGATGTAGCTACACAAGTCTGCTTCTTGCATTGCCATGTGACTAGGCGATTTCCAAAGAATTGACGTCCTGTTGTTGATTTTGCATCTATTTTACAGCCGCCGTGATCAAGAATCACTGATGCTGTCAGATCAAAGTTATCATCCGTAGGGTACTAGAGACTAGTGTAACATCCGTAAAAAACCGGGTTAACCAAACCCGCTTCGTTTATTAACCGAACATTCAGTTAAAAATTTCGTTGCATATTTAATGCTCAAATTAATTTTAAGCGATACATAATTAATAAGTATATTAGAATATAAAATTTATATTTGAAAATTTATTAAAATTAATGAAATAAAAATTAAATGCTGTTGCCGGGATTCGAACCCGGGGTCAGCCGGGTAAGCTCAAAGACTTAACACACAAACATATAACCACTCCGCAACTTGATGTTTTTGTGAGTTCTAGGGAACAATTAAATCATATCTACAACCGAGAATCAACCTGTTGCGCCAACTGAAACCGATATCGGCTTTCAAACCGTCCAAGACGTTTGAGTGCTCGCGAAATCTTGATTGTAACCGATAAACCGACATTTTAAATCAATTCAGTCGTTAATGAACTTGAATTCATATGATGTTTGGTTTTTATAACCGAAAACATTCATTTCTGGAATTACTTCAACAAAATCTCCATCTCGCAACTCAATTACATTCCCAGAGCTTCTAATTTCACGATTACTCTATTTTCTGGTCGTCGGAATTACTTTTTGATCATCGCCGGAATTCTCTGCAA
This sequence comes from Scalesia atractyloides, assembly GCA_947069175.1. Taxonomy (NCBI): domain Eukaryota; kingdom Viridiplantae; phylum Streptophyta; class Magnoliopsida; order Asterales; family Asteraceae; genus Scalesia; species Scalesia atractyloides. Next base: position 8,925,151 of record CAMTDV010000028.1, on the reverse strand, counting down.
GTCGCCGGAAAACCGAGACTCACCTCAAAACGGTAAATACCTCGACTCTTTCTGTTCCATTCTATTGTTAGACCATTACTAACATCAATCCATCACCCAGAATCAATCCCAGACGACGTTGTCGGAAATTCTGCTTTCGCCGGAGAACTTCTGAAATTTCCAGAATCACGCCGTGAGCCGGTATGATCATTTAAACCTAGTGATAATCGTTGCTCAGTAGTTCAATTTCATATCTAATCAATCAAAACTGTGATCCTAACAGCCGAAGTTCACAAAACAGAGCCGACGAATCATTGGCGGAGTTCTGTGAAAGACACCTGTTCGGTACATCCTTTCCCCAAACCCTCTCCGTTCATTACCTTTCAATTTCTTATAATGTTCGTTAATCGAGTTAAACAAGAAACAGTTTGGTTAACCGTTGTCTGTGTTTTGAGCGAAGAAGACGAAGTCGTTTATGTTATAAGTCTAATTAAAATCAATATTATGAACGGGTTAGACACACAATCCAGCGGTGGACTGTGTGCAAAAAAACACACATACGTCCCGAGTTCGATCCTTGACACAAGCACATTCGCTGTAATAAAAATGTTCTTTTTTAAACTGAACCGGATCCACACGCAGTAAGATGTTAAGTATAATAAAAACCGTAATATTTACCAAGTTAGACACACAGTCCAACGGTGGACTGTGTGCCAAACTAAAGCACAGGTCCCGGGTTCGAGACCTGTGGAGATCACTGATTCGACACAATTAAATCCTTTTTAAAATAAATGATTTTCGGATTAACTTAAATAGTGTATAAATATAATTAAAAACAGAAATATTTCGGGTTAGACACGTAGCTCAGTTGGTAGAGCTGCGTGCACGTGTACGAGAGGTCACCGGTTCGAACCTCACTCCGTGCAACTATATAACTGACCTAACCGGTCAACGGTCACAGTCATGGTCAACGGTCAACGGTCAAAGTCAACATTTTTTATATATTTTTATTTTTTTATTTAATTTAAAAATCAATTAAAAATACTTAAAATCAATGTTTTTAAAGTTAGAAAATAGCCTTAACTCACAAAAATATATCCAAAAGTCCTATTAAAATTGTTAATAAAATCCATTTATTTACCTTACTTTTTTGTTATTAATTAGGTTAGTCGATCAATCCTCTAAACTCGTGCGCATTTAACATCATCCACCGAACGCACCAAATGTGAGTGAATCTCTACAAATTCCCCGTTTTAATCACGTTTTTGGGGTGTATCATGTGTCTGATTATTTATTATATTTAAGCTATTGTGCATCCATCATATCCATGAACAAATGTGTCTTCAACATGTATCAACTGTTTGTGTGGTTATTGTTTAGATTAAATTTATCATTTTCAGTACATACATTATCATAGGCCGCCGCTCCCCATTACATTATGAGCGTTGAGCTGTTCCCCATTACATTATGAGCGTGAACCAGGCGTTGCCAACATACGATCGGCTCCGTTTGATTGAGCCTTGATCGCACATACATTATCATAGGCCGCCGCTCCCCATTACATTATGAGCGTTGAGCTGTTCCCCATTACATTATGAGCGTGAACCAGGCGTTGCCAACATACGATCGGCTCCGTTTGATTGAGCCTTGATCGCACAGACATTTATCATAGGCCGTCCGTTCCCCATTACATTATGAGCGTGAACGTGACGTTGCCAACATATACAGTTTCATTCATGTGATATATTCATGCAAGTTGGTTTGTTATTGTATGTTATGGTTTGTTATTGTATTTATTGTTTGTTGTTGTTTGTTATTGTATGATTATTTACGTTTGCTCACATATGATTATTGCAAAATTTTTCCATATTAAATACAACAAGAAATAAATAATAAATGTTTTCTAACAAGGTTCACTCGCCAATTTTTGTTGATAAAAAAAAACCATTTTTACACATGACACAGGTGGACAGGATGAAGCAAGGAACACATAGGAAAGTGCCTTAGAAGAAAAATAATGAAGTTTACATAGATGTATAGAACATGTTGTATTTGTATGATTTGATTGTATGATCTCCTTTAAATTGTAATAATAAATATGAAACATTATAATAAATGTCATGAGCTTTGATGAAAACCCAATCATGCCCGATCACCTTTTCCGCTGCGGGTCGGGGTGTGACAACTAGTGTCAGGGCGACCCTTCAAATAACAAGAGATCCTTTTCATAGCCATTAAATGAGAAACTTCCGGACTAGACTGATAGCGTGCAAGAAGACATGTTGGTTACATTATGTCGGGTTTTGAAGCCGTTAGATACATGAGAGATCTGATTATAGCACGGTAAAGAGATGGTTCCACATGTTCACCCATTCCGTCTGGAGTAATCCCATGATTTTGAGCTAATGGAGTTCCCAAAGGCTTTGAGTCTTCCATCTGAAATCGCTTGAGAATATCTCCGACATACTTGGTTTGATGGATAAAAATCCCTTCCTCTGATTGCTGAATGTGCAAACCTAAAAAGAAATTTATTTCTCCCATGGCGCTCATCTCGAACTTCTCCTGCATAACCTGTTCGAATTCCTTGCACATTCGTTTGTTGGTAGACCCAAAATAATGTCATCAACATATCCTTGCACTAGCAGCAAATCCTCGTTCCTTTCCTTGATGAAGAGAGTACAGTCGATCAATCCTCGTCGTAAACCATTCTTCAACAGGTAGGTAGACAACGTTTCATACCAAGCCCTCAGAGCTTGATGAAGACCATATAACGCCTTGTTGTGAAACCAAACCTTGTCAGAATGGATTAGATCTTCATACCGTGGCGGTTGCTCAACATATACTTCCTCTTCCACCACACCATGAAGAAATGTACTTTTCACATCCATCTGATAAACGGTGAACTTCTTGTAGGACGCATAAGCCAAAAAGATTCTAATGGCCTCAAGTTGTGCAACCGGTGCATAAACTTCATTGTAATCGATACCTTCGACCTGATGAAAACCTTGAACAACCAATCGCGCTTTGTTTCTACAATGACACCTCGGTCATCCTTCTTGCACTTGCACACCCATCGGTACCAATCTTTTTATAGATGTCATGCGGTCAACCAATTTCCAGACGCCTAACGTCTGAAATTGCTGAAGTTCTTCCTGCATGGCTTCAACCCAAGAGTCTCTTTCATTGCCTCCTTCCAAGATTTTGGTTCTACTTGGCACACATACCAGGCAAAAGACTAATCATTCTGACCATCAGATTCTCTGATTTCAGAATATAATCGAGCATTCTGGTTGTTTCGAAGCTGATTACGAGTCTGCACACCACTCTAGACATCTCCAATAATATTCCTGCTGAGGATGGGTATTTTGAATTCGAGTCTCTTGAACATCAGGAACTCGAGAGTGTATACCCAAATTGTTGATATTCAGTTCAACAGTCAAATCGAGAGCTGGATTTGATGAGGAGGTAGATGCATGACCTTCAGTCATCCCTTGAGGTTGAATATTTGACGTAACATCCGAAATTCCAGGAACCACACCAGAGGTAGCTTCATTAGCATCATGAAACTCATCTTCTTCTGATGAAACATTATAATCCGCAGCATCTTCGAATTCCTCATTGTGAACAAGATTGTTAACCGAAGTCGACACTTGAGGATTAAAAATAATTGGTCGGACTAGTGATGAGTCAACTGTTGTATCACTTTCTAGTAACATCTGAGCAGCACCTGATGCATCATCAAAAGTTGGCAGATTAAAGGAGTCGAACAGCCCATCGTAATCGAACATCCAAGGAGCACCTGGAGCTCTAACTGATTCTGTATATCTCTGAACCTTGACTTCAACCCATTCTTCAATTTTTTTTGAAGATAAATTCCACACCCTGAAATTTGGAGTAGCATATCCAAGAAAGAAACGTTCGATAGCCTTTGGTCCAAACTTTCCATGTGGATCAATCATAATTCATGGAGCTCAAAAGGTTCTAAGAAAGAAACATCTGGTTTCCTTTTATGTAGCAACTCAAAGCATGTCTTCCCATGTCTCTTCACCGTTAGAACTCTATTCATCGTGTAACATGCAGTAGCAACAACTTCTCCCCAAAATTGAACGGAAAGTTCTGAATCTACTAACATCGTTCTTGTTGTTTCAATCAAAGTTCTATTCTTCCTCTCAGCGACACCATTCTGTTGTGGAGTGTAGCGAGAATTGTACTCATGCAAAATGCCCTTTGAAGAAATTACTCATCCATAACTTGATTCTTGAATTCTGTGCCATTGTCGCTTCTGATTCTCCTTACCTTCAGATTGTACAAATTTTCTAACAGCGTCAGGAGATTCTTGACGATATTAGGAACTTCATTCTTGTGTACCAACATGTTTACCCATGAGAATCTGGAATAGTCATAAGTAACTACCAGACAATAAGAATCACCAAAGGTTGTCTTGTGTTTCATAGGTCCAAAGAGGTCCTTATGAAGACGTTCTAGTGGCATATTCACAGTGTTGATCTTCTTCACGGGATGGGATTTTCTCGCTTTCTTGCCCTTCTAGCATGATACACAGACGTCTTGAATATGAAAATTATTGACTGGTACACCATTCACAACATTATTCTTCACCAAATAGTTCATTTTCCTCAGGTGAATGTGTCCCATTCGTCTGTGCCAAGAGATTGATTCCTTCTCGGTGGCTTTAGAGACAAAACATGTGACTTGTGCAGACGATCTAATAGCTTGGCTCATATCAAGAATATACAATTCGTTAATTCTTGGAGCTGACAGGAGAATCCATTCCTTAGGGATCTTGAATCCAGGTTTCAGCACATAACAACCGGTATCATCAAAATGTACCGTGAACTTCTTGTCGCAGATTTGAGAAACGCTAAGAAGATTTGATCAATTTGCCGCACATAATTGATCTTGTCAAAACTCACAACACCATTGGAGACCATTCCTTCTCAGTGATGTAACCACCTTTATCACTAGCAATAGCAAATAACCACCCCTAATGCTTTTCACATCATACAGGAGCCGCAATTTGCCTGTCATGTGCCTTGATTCTCCACTGTCAACAATCCAATGACTATTCATAGTTCCTCCTGGAAACCCTGCACATTTCATAAACAAGATTAGTTTGAGATGGGGACCCAAGCCTTAGGGGTCTTGGGTCGTCCCTTATCATCAAGAAATGTGATTTCTATTTCTTGATGATTGTCAAACTGATCCTCCTCTTGAACCACTACAAGTCATCTGTTTCCAAGATCGTTGATTATTACTAGATTAACTATTATTTACAGTTTTAACAGTTTCTGTTTTATTATCTTTAAAGATCTTTGATTCCTTTCTGAAGAATCCGGCTTTAAAGCTTTTTCAATTGCTTTTACTTGTTTACATTTTTGTTTCTCTTTTTGATCTTTAATAATTCGTTTATCTTGTGTTGGAGAAACAAATTTACGTTGGCAAGTTGGTTCATGAGGGGTTCTTTCCACAAATCATGGTTTGGCTGGATTTTTACAATATTTTATAATGTGGCCAAATTCTCCACATCTGAAACATGTTCTCCTTTCAACATAACTAGGAGATTGTGTTTCTCGGCTTGATGTTGAACTTGTTGGTCTTGAGGTAGTCGGTTCGTTTTCATTACATCCATTCGTGTGTTGGGTGTAATTATTTTGACTATTTCTTTTCAAAATCTTAACTTTCTTTACAAAATCTATATTAGACTTGCCTTAAAAAGTCTCAACTTTATCAGTACCTTTGGAGCTCACAAATTTAACATTCTTAAGCTTTTTCTTGTAGCGAGAGCCTTTTGTTTAAACCTTTGGTTGAGATTCTGTAGGCTTTTCAACTCGCTTCTCTTGCTTTTCTGTTGAAACTGATAATGGTTGTGATTTGATTTGCTTTTCCTTCTCTAAAAAATTAGTTGTTGACTTTTCAAACACTTGATCAATAGATATAGGATTTACATTTTTAATTGGAAAATCTTTGTTAGAGTAGATTTTCTTATCTCCAACCAGTGTATACAACACATTATCTATTTCTTGTGTACACGCATTTGTCTTTACGATTTCTTAGGAACAGTCTCTTGAATTTCAACAGATTCAGTACTAGGAGTAGCAGAAAGTTCTACTCTTTTCCTTTCATCAGGAGACTGATCCTGATCACTTTTTCTTGATTCATCATCTGATGTATCATTTTCCTCTTCATTCGATGGATTTTGATTAATATCAGACGATGAATTTTCTGGCTTGCTTGGTTCTTGAGAGGAATTGTCTAATTTAAACCCTAATCCTGCAGCAAATTCTTCAGGATTCCGAGGAACTGATGGTTCAAAACGAGGCATTTCCTCTTCATCAGGCATTTTGGTATAGTTGTGTTTTATTGGGGGTGGATACGACTTATACCCAATGGATTGAACATCTCCCTTTAGCTTTTGAACATCAATGATGTGATCAAGCACATAGCGGGAGTTAGAATAACTTTCCAATGTGAGCTTGATCGAATCATATTCGCATTTGGCGATGGCTAACTCTTTCTTAGTTTCTTCTAGGAGATAATATAGTTATTAATTCCTGTTTGTTTATTCAAAACTATTTTTGCAATTCAGAAACACTTTTCTTAAGGGTATCTATAACATATTTGAATTCCTTTTCATTCCGAGTTAGAGCTAAATTCGCCTCTTTGCACTTCGATAGTTCAACAACTAAATTTTGATTATGACTGTTGACTGTTTCATATTTTGTTTTCAAGTCAACACAGTAATTGCAGACTGTTAGGAGGGTCAGAATTTATCTTACTTGTAGAACCTGCAACATTTGCCATAAAGGCAGTGTGATGAGGGAAGGCTGCACCATCTGTAGAGAGTGTCTCTGTCTCCTTCACTACAGCTTCTACTTTCCTCGTCATACCCACCTTTTCACAACATCATCTCGGCTTCACTCAGCAACTTGCTAACCTCAGCATCACACCGTTTCTGATGTCAGAATCAGATCCATAACCACTTGAACTTGAGCACTCTTCATCAGAACTACCAGCATACCCAGAAGTATCATCATTATCTGGAGTATTAATGCTATGAATATGCTTGGTTTGATCGATGATCTTTGCATAACATGAAGTTCTTCCATTGTTCTCAGTTCCCAACTGTACTGACCAATCAATCCTTTATCAGATTGAACTACCAAAGCTATGTGTGTGTTTAAGGTCCTATTTGATTGGTATTTTTGAGTTGCCAACAAGCTACAATTCTTCTCTCATTGTTGAACTGAGCTGTGTTAGGTGGTTGAGATTGATTTCGAAAGGGTTGTGATTTCCTTCTTTGCTAGGCCTCGTGCATTCCTGTTTGAAGTGACCTCTTTCTCCCAGTTGAAGCAAGTAACGGCAGTTTTATCAAAGCCGTATTTTGTATCTTCTTGCTTTCCAACTGTTCATCCTGTTCTCCGCTGTAATCCTTCGCTCTTCTCACAGCACTTGCAAATGCCCACTTGATATCCATTAGCTCCATCTCATCTCAGTCAATTTGTGGATAGTCTTCGTTTGTCAAATTAATGTTTCCAATTTGTCCTGCAACTAAACACAATAAGCACTTACCATTGTGTTGAGAAGTTCCATATATTTTGTGCAATTTCTACGTTGACTTTAGAGAGATGGGACGTGTCAAGTTTGACAGTGTTGGAAATGCAGATTGACAATTGTTTGCATAGAAAGCTTGTTGAGAAGCTTGCTGTGGAGGTTGATGTGCTAAATCTCTTGGCTGTGGAAGGAAGGCTTTCTGATCAAATGCTTGTCCATAGGCTTCAGTACACGAGCCGCGGACTGACTTGATTGAATAGGTTGTGGTAGGAAGGGGTTCACGTTTGACACAAACGCGGTTTGCAGCTTTGGTTGCTGGCTTGAGCTTGTACCTGCATTAATACCTCTGAAGTACATCTCAGGGTTTTGTGGAACAGTGACTCGTTGTGCCTTCCGAGTTCTTCTTCATTCTTGTTCTCCAGTTTCTGCACAATTCATAAATACTAATTGAGTCCAAAACACCTGTATGTTTTAATAATTCAATAATTGACCCACTTCGGTGGTAAAGCATCAGCAAATCGCATCGCAATTTCTTGTGGTGCTGCTAACACTTTGTAAGAGTACATCTCACTGAGCAAACGATAAAAACATGTGGTCATATCATTCAACGTTTCATTTTCCATAAACATGAAACCTTCAAACTCCTTCTTGAGCAAATCATGCCTAATCTTTCTGGTAGCAGCATTACCTTCACCTCTTGCTTCCAATGTGTCCCACAAATTTTTCATGGTTGTACAATACACAAACTGATGAAAATATCTTTATGAAGAGCTTGTGTTAGGATAGCGAAGGCCTTTTTCTCCTAGATCATATGCTTTCTTGTCACTTTCATCTAGATTAGCCAAGGAGGTTGGATTTGATCCAGCTTCTTCGAGTGATTCCTTATAGGGTGTAGTGAAACACGTCCACAGTTCCATGTTCTGACCGAGAACATACGTATGAAAACGATTTTTCCACGAAGGATAATCGTTAATGTGATTTAGCTTCGGCGGACGGTTATTACTCCTTGTTTTACTCTCGCTCATTAAAGAGTTTGGATGCTCTGATTCTAGTTTGCAACACACGCCCATTAATTTTTAGAAATCATGGCTGTATGTTGAGGCATCAAAACTAACCCATGATGTTGCGGAGCTTTGCGAGGACTCCTGATTTGAGCTTGAACTACTCCAATCCCACGGGTTAGAAACTCATGATATTTTCTTGATTTATGAAAAATTTAAAGGTTTAAAGTTTGAATAGAACAGTTTCCTTTAAAAAATTCACAATTTTGAAAAATCTGAAAAGCACAAAGCTTGAAAAACTGAAACACGAAAAACAAAACAATAACGAAGGTTATTCGTACGAACCAATGTTCGTGCGGATAAACCTCCTTTGTACGAGCAACAAATTGTTTCGTACAGATGTGTTACTTCGTGCGAACCAGGTTGTTCGTGCGGATGAATTGTCCTTCGCACGAGCAACTTGGTCCTTCGTACGAATCAAATATTCGCACAGACTGTTTTTCTCAGTGTTTCCCAGAGGAATCTTTGCAGAGTTGGTTTGGTGAAAGCTTTCCTTTCTTGTATAGACTGGTTTTCGAAAGTAACCTGCTGCCTTACCAATTTTACTTAAAAAAGACAAACAATCTTTCAGTTTTAACAGTCAAAACATTCCAAGTCCAAGTGTAAGAAAAATTTGTCAACCCTACAACATTATTCTGTTTAATTTTCTGGAGAATTTCTTCTGCAGTGTGTTCAAAATAAAATTTTATCAGAAAATTTTCTGGATACAATAGATTTTAACTAAGTTTTAAGTTAGTTAACTATTCAAAACTGAAGTTTTCTGCAAGAAGTTCTAGAACACTTCAAGACATCTTCAAACTAGCTCAGACACAACTAAGCTTGGTTTTGAACAAGAAAGAGAGCTAAAGCTCTAATACCACTTGTAGGTCCACCTGAGGATCAAGTTAAACCTATTCCTTGTTCATGCAACACACATACAAGTGCAGAATCCAAGTATGCATTCAAACCAAAGCAAGGTAAGAACACGGGATAATCAAAGATTCACTATCTTGATTAACTGATGAGGATTAGTACAAACATATACAAACAATGCTCATACAACTCCTACAAACTGCCTGTGCTCTTGTGTATTCGTCTGCACCAGAAATCCCAACTGTTCAGCTCACCAACTAGTTGAACAACCAACAGAACCAACACTGACTAAGAGGTGCATGTCTGCTTACATAGTGTCCATGCTAGTCATTCGTACGAAGTACGTTGCTAGACATACGGAACACATTATCACACACGAAGCAGTGCTCCTAAGAGGCTCATACAAACTAGTTGGTTCGCACGAAGCATTCTCTTCTTCGTACGAAACAAGTAAGCTACTTGCTTACATGGTTTCCTTCGTACGAGCAACAACTTGCTCGTATGAAGCATTCCAATATGCACAGAATGCTTACTTCGGAGAGCGTGTCATAGACATGACGTACACAAGACTTAACAGCATGCACACATGCAACTGTTTAACACATACACACTAAAACGTCATACGAAACCAAGATAGAAGGATGTCTTGATTTGGTCAACACGACCAAACTTATACAGACACTTGAGCAAAGACCGTACAATTACAAATGTAACTAAGAACAAGTGACATACACAATAGTGTATCAACATTACATCGCTCCTCGATCTCTCATGACTTCATTCCACCACGTGAGTGCTCTCCTTTAGAAAACACTTGAAGCAAACTCTACCTTGCGTTCGTTAGGACACTGAACATGGTGGAAGGTGCTCTCGATCCTCTCAAACCATTGTAGGAGCCTAGTAGCTCCTCATACCTATAAAACTTGAGTGGTTTAGCCGAGTTAAACTGTTTGTAGTTACAAGGATTAGGTGCATTGTTGTTGTTGTTATTGTTATTGTTTGCTTGATTGAGTTGGGTCACATTATTAAAACCCAGGGTACAGGCATCCACCTTTCCAGATTGCACGTATTCACATTATTAAAACCCAAACTTTGATGAGATTTTGAAAAAAATCAAAGGCTTAAAGCTTAAAAAAATCATCTAAGGATAGATGATGATTCTTGTAAAAAGTCTTGGAAAAATTTTTTACTTTTAAGATTGATTAATGGTTTTTGCATTGTTTTGTAATCACCTAAGGATAGGTGATGGTATTGTATTAAGAGTTTATACACGAGTTACCTCACGTTTGGTTCCTATGAAGGTTATAGTCTAGGTCAAAAGCATTAATAATTAACCTAATTCCTGTAGCCATAACTATCTTTATGTGATTAATCACTATACCGCTAAATGTTTTGAAAATGGTAAGAATCATGAACCGAGTATGACACTAGACCTTAGGTTACGTCTTAAGAATGGGAAGTGTATCCCTCATTCGACCCATGTGAAGGTGAAAAACATATTTGCTTCAGGGCAAGCAAATGACAAGTGTGGGGATGTGATGTTTGGTCGAAAACTGGTGTCCTTATATGTTTAAGCTTATGTTTTTACATAACTTTTAGTTTCGAATAGCCTACTGTTGATTGGATTTGTGTAGTACACGTCTTACGGAATTTAAGGAGCTATTCGGGAGCTTTCTGAAGCATCAGGGCAGAAAACGGTCAACCGAGGTTGCAAAATGGAAAACAGTAAACAAGAACTGGAGAGGTCGTTGGTGACGCCCCCAGGGCCGTCGGTGACGCCCTCCAGAAATGTCCATGGGCAAAAAATTGTTGTGGCAATAGATTAGAGCGTCAAAGGAAAACCCAAACATCCACGGCCTTTGGTGACGCCCTATAGGGCCATGGGTGACGCCCTTTCATGATGCCAGATGCGAAATTTTCTTGTTTGTTGTTTGGGGACGGGTTATATCAATTTTTTGACCATTTTTTGAGGAGTTACGAGTTTTTTGAGTTTGAAAGATCTTCTTGGAGTCAAGAACTCATCCATCTTCATCATTCTTTTACAAGAATCATCCAATTCATCACCTTCAATCCTAACCCTATCCCCTACATCATCATCGTCATCATCATCAATCCTTCAATCCATTCACCATCATCATCAACCCTAAACCCTAATCATCATCATCTCCATCCCAAGCTTTAAGATGTCAGTGTTCGAGCTCTCATCAAGCGTTGATCAAGTTCCATTCACCATGAATGACTAGCTCTCTTCGGGTTTGACCCCGATGTAGGTTCTTGTAAGTTTCTAGGGTTTGACAATGTTTTGAGTTTTGATTTGTTACAATTGTAGTTTGATTTTGAACTAAGATAATTGTCTTGCTTTTGTATTGAATTCCTAAATTGTCGAGTAAAGATTAAACTAGACTTTGCGAAATGTTTATGTGTAATTATGCCTTGTCTAGGTTAGAGTTTACATGTTCTTGGTAACGAAGTGCATTGTAGTCCGTCATTTATGACATCGATAGCTTTTGGCACCTAAGCCAAGCAACACTAAACTCGTTGGTCGTTTTTACAATTGAATTGAATCTAATATGTGTAGGAACCCTAGGACTTCGATTACCGAACCGGGTGTGAACCTTGTTTCAAAATATTGTTTTTAATCATTCAATCAAGATTTCGTGCTTCGATTCAAGTTTTTCATAGTTTAGGAATTAAAATAAAAAATCGTCGATACATTCCGACACCCTTTTCAAACAAACAAAATTAATCAATTTCTTAGAAAGCTTCATAAAGTGACAACATTCGTTAAAATCAATCGTGTCCATCGCAAACTACAAACTCTTCATGCTTCGACCCCTTACTACCACTAAAGCAATGTTAAGGTAATTTGGTAATATAAATATTATCTTTGACTGCGGTGCAACACTCCGATCAATTTCCACTATATTGCTTAGGAATTCATTCTCGAGTGCCCTTAATTTGTTGCATGGTCAAAACTCTTTATCATAAGAGCTCTAAGTTCTTCCCACGTTTGTGCCATGGTTACATCACTCCTCGATATCTCATGACTCCATTTCCACCACATGAGTGCTCTCCTTTGGAAAACAATTGAAGCAAACTCTACCTTGAATTCGTTAGGGCACTGAACATGGTGGAAGGTGCTCTCGATGCTCTCAAACGTTGTAGAAGCCTTGTAGCTCCCTCATACCTATAAAAATTGAGTGGTTTAGCCGAGTTAAACTGTTTGTAGTTACAAGGAGTAGGTGCATTGTTTTTGTTATTGTTATTGTTGGCTTGATTGAGTTGGGTCACAAGGTTTGGAAATATCACAGCCATTTGCTGAGTGATCAAAGCCTCTATTGCGGCGTATTGGGTAGCGTTGCGACAAGGAGGCATTCTAAAAGAGATGACATTATGAGAGGAAACGAGTGAGATTGATATTGGATAGTTAAAAAGAAACTTTTTAAAAATATCGACCAAACAAAAGGATTGTGATCGTTTATACGTTACTTAAAACGAGCAAATGACATGGTGACTAATCAAAGTACATGGGTCTTTATAATGTATCGCGAAGACATGCTTTAGCCTATAGGTAGACACGCACCCCAAGAGTTCCCAGGTAAGAGTGATTCGTCCGATTAAGTGGATTTGTACGAACACTCTAGCCTTAGATAGAAAGCTCAGGGTACAGGCATCCACCTTTCCAGATTGCAGGTATTCACATTATTAAAACCCAAACTTTGATGAGATTTTGAAAAAATCAAAGGCTTAAAGCTTAAAAAAATCATCTAAGGATAGATGATGATTTCTTGTAAAAAGTCTTGGAAAAATTTTTACTTTTAAGATTGATTAATGGTTTTTGCATTGTTTTGTAATCACCTAAGGATAGGTGATGGTATTGTATTAAGAGTTTATACACGAGTTACCTCACGTTTGGTTCCTATGAAGGTTATAGTCTAGGTCAAAAGCATTAATAATTAATCTAATTCCTATAGCCATGAATCTGATACCAATCTCTGTAACACCCCGAATGCGTAAAACAACAAACCACGACGGAAATGCTGGGGAGTCACGTCACAAGTATTGTTTCGAACTCATGGTTTGTTTTATTCAATTAATGATTTACATTTTCTTTGAATAACACAAACAAAATACAAACAATTGTCTTTAATTTTTAAAGTAAACTTAGGCCCGAGTCCATCCTACGTGTAGCATGCTTTGGCAATCATACATTAGTACCTAAAACATATGCGAAATTAATGTCAACATTGAATGTTGGTAATAAAATAGGTTTTGTGGTCAAAACTCATGGCTTTGATTGTTAAAAGTAAAATGTTTAAGCAGGTAGCCATGAATCTTTGACAAAAAGTGTTTCTTTTGTACAACCGTATGAGAAAACATTTGATTTTAAAGGAAATAGCAAATGGTTAACTTAATATCCAATTATGTCTTTGTAACAACCAATCCAAAATGTCTTGTCTTGTATAGACCATCAAAAGGACTTGTTTTGTATAACCAAACATATGACCTGTCTTGTATAAACCAAATGTCTTTGGTATACAAAATGTCTTGTTTAAACCAAAGAGTTTTGTCTTGTATAAAACAATTTCCTTATTGTATAAAACAAGTATAGATTGTTGGTGAATACATTCAAGCCTTGTTTACTGTTGGACAAACCTTTATATAAATAAAGGTTTATCAATAATGTCACTCAGTTTCTATCATTCCCAAGGTAACTTCCAAACAACCTAGGAAACGGGAATGGGGTTGTCAATCCTATAGTACCATAACATACTTCCGGTTGGTGTGATTAATGTTAATGAATGTATCATTATCATATTCAATGCACCATCAAGTTTAGTACAATGCAAGCATGTTGTGTATATAAACCATGTACTTTGTATACTAGGCACATATGAATCACCCCAAAACATTTGAAAAACGTGAAAGAGGGGAACCATGTACTTACCTGGATTGCGTATATGTCTTGTTCAAATGATTAAGCAAAGCTTAATGTTTCAAGTGTTTCTTAATATGTCAGATAATTTAGGTTAGTGTATAATGTGACTTAATCGTACGAACAGATAGAATAAGGTTCATAAACCAAATGTAGGATCGTTTTGTCCAAGAGTAATTGTCCTAATTTGATTATCTAGTCCATATGCGTGGAATTCTTATTAACTAGTGACGGTTAACAAGATTATTTATCAATTTACTGATTTCATTCATGGTTTAACAGTTACAGATCACCATGAAATCCGGCAGGGCTTCGTCGTACCAGTCACCAAAAGTTACAGACTCAAACCTCAACACTACTAATTATAGACTTGGAAGTTATCTTCAAGCGAGGATAAAGTTTATCTTCATAAGAAGGTAATTTACCTTCGTACGAAGGTAAGCTACCTTCGTGCGAAGTTAAATACAAACACGACAAAAACATTACTAACAACTCAGCTTTATTATAGACTCAAACACAACCCTAAGACGTAGGCAATTGACATAGTGCACCAACAAACTCCCCTTGGATGTTGCCTAGTCTTGGTCTGTCTACAAAAACTTCAAACATTTAACTTTATCGTCCAAAGTAATTCTTTCGTGGCTTCCGACGTTCGTCTGATGGAATCGGTGTTTGATCAGTCGATGGAACTTTCATCATATACCGATATCTTCAGAGACGTGCTTCTTTAAAAGTTTCTTCAATCTTTTCCACACGCTTTCTTCTTTCAAGAACTCTTTCTTTTCTAGCTATCTCTACGATGAACTCCACATTTTTCCTAAATTAAAACCTCGTGCATAACATACGTTTATTACACCCTTGTATTGCATCACTTACGTCTTGTCTTTGATATCATAATAAATCTTTTTATAGAATAAACACTTCACATCATTCTCTGAGCAATTCACTAGCCACATCGTGTCTAGTATTCTCATACTTCTCCATAATCCGCATATCCTTTATCATTCAATCATCGTTGGAGTTAGCTCTTCGGTGACTTTCCAGGTATCATCAACTTTCAACACTATTACTGCTTCACCTGTTTCTGAATCTAGTTGCCCCCAATTGAAGAACTCATAGAAATCTTACACTATTTTCAGCAACAACATATTTTGCATCACACGTGGCCTCTTCATCACCAAAGTAACATCTTTTTCTTTTGTTACAGGATCTATCTTGATTCTCTTCTTTGGAATGAATGGCTTCCATTGATTAAAACCATGTGCTACTTCATATTTGATCAGCTTCCATAACCGTTGATCGTGGAACTTCATCTGAAAATTTATCATCTTGGTTTGAACAAGTTCTTCCACATCCTAGTATGGTAACGTCTTCAGATCACACAAATACATGAAATATTGCACCCAAACTCCCCCGGCATATACTACTCAATCCAACCCCAACTTAGGATATCACCTAGTGACTTTTCTAGATCACGCGTAAAGAAGGCCAATGGTCGTCTAAATTTGCGTTCTTTAGGAAACTCTTTGAACCTTGACTTCTTCGCTTCAGCAATTTCTTCTCTTGTTAAAAGTTTAGGCACACTTGCCTCTTTCATAGTCTCTTCAACTTTACATTTCAGTAAATCATCTGTACTTTCATTAAACAACTCTTCAAATGTAGGAAAATCAGCAGTGCCTTCCCCAGAATACTTAACAACGTCATCATCATCATCTGATGCGTCTTCGATAACCACTCTATCATACTTGCCAACATCTGGCACATATTTGACATGTAATCGTTAGGCTAAGAAGCACTAATGATATTGAGTTAATCTTCAAAATCAAACTCGAAGGATTCTTTGCCAATCCCTAACATGATAGCTATCTCTTCTTTATTGTAGTTGTGTACAAACTCACCTTCCTCAACACCATGTTCTAACAAGAAAACTCGGGGCGTTTGACAATCAGGAATAGCTATTATTGGAGTAGCTATGAAGATTCCTGATTGTACTTTATCGTGAGCTTGATCTTTCTGCTTCCCCTGTTTCTTAGCTTCATTCTCCTTATTAACATTGTCTTGGAGAAAAGCATCGTAATCAAACGATTTTTTTATCTTTGTAGTTTCAACTACCATCACTCTAGTACCTCCTTGAGTGTTATCGTCATCATCACCCTTATAATCGTCATACTTTTTACTATTATCTTTATCATCTTTATCTTTGTCATCATCCTCCATGTCATCGTCAAACCCATTGATCTCAGCATCAATATCTGCATACATTCTCTTTCGTTCTGAAATCTTTTCCCTCAGAGATGTATCAGAAACATCTACCGGCCCTCCAATAAGCACAAAATTCACTGGCTCAGAATCAGCTTCAGTTTTGACTTATGTTACATTGTCAAGTGTTTCAGCAATAATCTATGGCGTAGATTCAACTTATGGCTCAACTTGTACAATCACAGGTCAACTTTTTCCTTCCCTTTGCCCAATGCTGCAGCTTCAGCTTCTGCTTTCTTTTCTCATTCAGCAACTCTTCTCTGGCTTCTTCTCTTTCAATCAAATCACATTCAGCCTCGAAATCAATGCCAAACTTTCTAAGAATCTTTTGGAATAAATCCATCTTTCTATTGTTGCGCAAATGCTCAGCATCATACTCCGCAATAAACCTTCTCCATCTTTCATTCTCTGACAAAAAAACTTGATAACACAGCTTCAAGATTCTTTCGATCATCTTCTAAAAACTTGATCTTGGTTTCCAATTCTGCAATCTTCGTATCATTAAACATTTTGGCATCAAATCACTCAGTAACGGAATATCATCAAAGTCATCAGAAATTTATCAGTCAAAGAATGTCTTGGACCAGATCGTGGTGTAGACCGTTGTTGAACAGGAGATGTTTGTTGTTTTTATGGTGACGGGTTGTGGAGGTGTGATATGTTGTGGTGATGGTGGTACATGTTGTGGTGATGGTTGTGGTGAAACATGAATGGGTGATATAGGTGATTGTTCAACATTCTCAACTTCGGGTGTCTTCCTCCTTCTGTACTTTCTTTTAGCTTTCTTGATAGCAGGAGACCCGGATCTCTTTTTCTTAATATCAGGCTTGCTCTTAACTCTTCGAGCCTTTTTAGTAGGCTCAGCATCATCTTCAGTATCTGGATAAGGCAGAACATAAACATCATCGTCTTCACCTACCACCCTTCTTTTTCCTTAAGCCATTGCTTCCCTTTCTTGTTGTTCTGCAGTTCTTATCGCAATATCAAAACTATCATCCGAAGCTTCTTCACTATTATCACTAGCTGTTTCTTTCTCTTTCACTCTCATGATCTCAGATAGCAGAAAACACTTCATCCTCAACATTCACCTTT
The DNA here is from genome assembly GCA_947069175.1 of Scalesia atractyloides. Taxonomy (NCBI): domain Eukaryota; kingdom Viridiplantae; phylum Streptophyta; class Magnoliopsida; order Asterales; family Asteraceae; genus Scalesia; species Scalesia atractyloides. Next base: position 8,907,403 of record CAMTDV010000028.1, on the reverse strand, counting down.
TCAACATTATGTTCTGTATTCTGCTCAGTTTCCACCTTTTTATAAGTAGCTTCATCCCTGAGTATTGCTTCAATCTTTTGCTTCTGAGCTTTCACTTTTCGAGTTCCCTTTTTCTTTGAATCTAGTTTTTCATACCATACATCACTCTTAAGTTCATAACCTTCCATTTGCGTAGCTTCATTATTAGAATCACTACCATCATTTCTCCATTTGACTTTCAGAGGTGCTTTGTATTTTTTATCCTTGAATCTACCAAAGAATTTCCTTGCAACTGGTTTTGTTTTCTGTTTCAAGTACTGATTCAATTTAACCATATACAAGCCTATCATATGATCAAGCCTCAACACGTCTTTTTTATCCTTTGCCAAATTTGGGAAATAGTCATCCAACATCATCTGCACAAATCTAGGGTACTGCAGAAACTTCTCTTTATTGATATTTAACTTCATCTGCTCAAAAATCATCTTTCTGAAGTTATACGACTTGTTAGCGAAAGAGCAGCGAGCATACACATCTGATAATCAATGATCGCATTGCCTTCCCTTTTCCTATGACTCAGTACAGAAATAACAGAGTGCACGGAAAATTTATACCGTCTCTCAAGATAGGCTTTGTTGAACTGTGTGTTCATGTGACCCTTGTACCCTATCTTGTAAAAACATCCTTTACACATACGCTCGATGTACATCATCGGATCACTATCTTTGTCCTTGAAGTCTAAAACACAACAAATTAGATCTTCAGTCATTAACACTTATTTGTCTTCGTTTTTTACTCGTATAAACGATCTAATGGCTTTAAGTTCCGGTACATACTTCGCATGCTCCCAAAATCTGTCAACATGACAGCGATATGCTTTGTGAGGATCAGTGAGTTCTTTAGCGATCGGAAGTTCGCTCATAAACTTCAAAATCGACTTGAACAGAGCGATCTCTAGTATTTTATCATTAAGAACACAACAGATGTTGTATTTCTTGTCGAAGTTAAGACTTTTTATCCTAGAGAAACACGAACACTTAGAAAAATTTCATAAATTTTACCTTTTAACTATGTGCGAAGTGAACTTGGTACGAAGTGACCACTTAACTTCGTGCGAAAGTAAATGACCAATAATTTTACACTTTATCTTCATGCGAAGGTAATTTACCTTCGTGCGAAGGTAACCTCAAGAACACTTAGAAATTTTTCTTTGTTTTTCATGAAATTGATGGTTCTAAACAACCTAAATGCACCAATTTACACAATGGTTTGTTCAATTTTAATTTTGGCCCGTTAATTTGTCCTAAATCTAAGTTTTTATGCTCGATTTACGGAAACCTACAATTTAAGGTTCAATTTGAGTTCAAATTAGTCTAATCTAGCTTAGGCATTGTTAGTGGTGTGCTAATCAACCACTACAAGTCAATAATTTGGACAACACTTCGTTGTTACATTAACAAATTTTATCTTCACTCAGAGAGAATGCATAGTAACATATGATTTCTCTTCGTGCGTAGTGTCTTATATAGGCATCTATCTTCGTGCGAAGGTAATTATCTTCACGCGAAGGTAATTATCTTCATGCGAAGATAATTTACCTTCGTGGGAGGTAAAATCACTTTCTATAAATTTTCACATTTCGTTCAATTATATCGGTTTTAACGACCCACTCAGTTAACCAAGTCCAAGTTAATGACCCTTGTTAACTGATTTGTCTACCAAGTCCAAGTTAATGACCTTGGTTGAACACTTTGTGGACAAACTAATGTTTTCCGGCAAAGTTTAGTTTCAAATTAATGAACTTTTAATCTTTTAACATTTTCTCAATTCAGATAAGCTCCCAACCCGTCATCCTTCGCAGCGTTCAGTATCTCTGTATTTTGAAGATCCGCTCTCCATCATCGGTAGTCAAAACCAAGATAGAAATAAAATCTTTTTGATTTTTTCCAAATTTATGCTAAAACTCACTAAAAATCTTTTCGGGTTTTCTGAAATGAAATGTAATGAACTATGTACAAACTTATTTACAACATATTTTTTTGAGTTTGTGTTAGAGGATCATATCAGTTTTTGAGACATATAACAAATACCATTGACCTTTATATGACTTTAAGTTCTAAATAGATTCATTTAGATTGTCAGTATACTTGTCCACTTAAACCTCTACATATTTTTCAATTGTACCGAGATACATTAGGTAATTTTAGGAACTAGTGTTAATCTTGTTTTCCACCTCATAATATACTCCCGTATCAAGATTCCCTGGATTTCATCTTACAGGTGAACATATCTAAGTAATATCAGTGTTTGGGTAATGCGAGACCTTAAGAGTAACGTTAGTTCCACCGTACCAACAAAGAGATGAAGGCGCATCTTAAAAGTAGTGTTCCAATTTGGAACCTTTTACTGTAATTGTTGGATGTTTCGATACTTACAATTGCTGCAGTTTTGGGTTTTTTAAAGAAAAAGTATTCTAAAAATTTTTGGCCATTGCTGACGCAAAATCAGAAGAACTTGTATAATACCCCAGATATCAGTTTTGGGTTTTGGAATCTTTTACTGCAATTGTTGGATCTTTCGATACTTACAGTTGATGCGGTTTTGGGTTTCATGTTTTTTGTACATTTTTGCATTTGTTAATGTTTTTGTATTTTCTACAACATTTCTCCCCCTAAAATCAAAACATATTTTTGGGTTTTTGTTTTTTAAAGAAAGCCATTCTAAAAATTATAAAATGTGACAAGCCGATGAGGATCACGAAAACTACTCATCTGATCCGTATTCACCCTCAATTTCCCCATCTGATGTCAAATTCTTCAAACCATCAAGTCTTATAAGATATTTAAATCTGGTTCGATCAAATGGATTGGTATAAAAAGATGCCTTTTGTTCATTAGTGTGGATCTTATCTATTCGAATCAACTTTTTCTCATGGCAATCACGGATAAACTAATGTCGACTTTCAATATGTTTAGTTTTATTGTGTTAAACTGGAATTTTAGTTATATCGATGGCAGCCTTGTTATCTACATATATAGGTGTATCAATAAACTACAATCCAAAGTCTCTCATCTATTGTCGTATCCACAAGATTTGAGAACAACAACTGGAAGCTGAAATGTATTCAGTCTCACAAGTAGAGGGAGCGACTGTGGTTTGCTTCTTCCATTGCCACATTACTAAGCGTGTTCCGAAGAAGTAGCAACTGACCGTTGTAGATTTTACATTAAGTTTGCAGCATTCAAAATATAAGTCAGAATATCCAGTAAGTTTGAAGTTGTCGTTTGGTTGATACCACAACCTGGTGCTTGGTCAATCCTTCAGATATCTGAAAATCCGCTTGACTATCATCAGGTGTGACACTCGAGGACTCGATTGATATCTGCACAAAGGAATGTTGCATACGTGATGTCCGGTCTAGATGCTGTAACATACATCAATGATCTAATCATCGATCTGTATAAGGTTTCATCTATCTTGACTCCGTGTTCATCTGGGCAGATGCCATGATTGATTGCCAATGGAATGGTGACGTTCTTGACATTTCGAATTTATCCAAGATATCATGGACGTACTCGTCGATGGATGAAGATAGCATCAGGCAACTGATCAACCTAAAGTCCTAAGAAAAACTTCATTTCTCCCATTGAACTCATTTCAAATTTCGTTTCCATGACCTTTCTTTGAAATCTTTACATAAAGCGTCATTCGTTAACCCAAAGATGATGTCATCCACATAAATTTGTACGATCAACAAGTGTCCATTTACTTCCTTCATGAAGAGTTTTCTATCGATAGTGCCTCTCATAAAGCCATTGTTTAATAGGTGCTGAGGGAGTGTCTCATACAAGGCTCACAGGGCCTGATGCAAACCATATAGCGCTTTATCAAGTAAGTAACCTTTCTTTATGCACTGGATCGACAAACCTCGGTGGTTAACCGAGATACACTAGCTCTTTCACTTTTTCCTAAAGGAAAGCAGATTTGACATCAAGTTGGTACACCTTAAAACTTTCCATGATGCAAACGCTAGGAATATGCGGATTGCTTCTAGTCATGTGACTGGAGCATAAACCTCTGTATAATCAATAACTTCTTGCTGATGAAAACCTTTGACAACCAGTCGAGCTTTGTTGCGCACAATACCCTGAGATTGTCTCTTTTGCACTTGGAGATTTTTTTGTAGCGATAGCTTTGTGATTAGCCGGTAGGTCAACAAGCTTTAAGACACCATGCTTTTCAAATTGTTGCAGCTCCTCCTACATTGTGTTTACCCAGCTTTCTTCGGCAAACACTTCTTTGTTTGATTTGTGTTCAATATGCAAAATAAAAAAACGATGTAAGCACATATCTTGAATTGGTTCAATTTTGGTGTAAAAACAACTTAGATCCTTGTTGATCTGATTGCGCATTTTTACTCCAGCATGTAGCTCTCCAACACTCTCGGATGGGTGGTAGGACAAATTCCTTGGCATTACTTCATTAGGAACATTCACTTCACTTCCAAATTTGTAATGTTCTGTTCAACAACCTGATAACTTGTTGAAGCTTCATTCTGATTGCAAGGACCTGCAGATTGATTTAGTTAACTTGTTATCCGCTTAGAACCTTCATCGAAACTTGATCCACCATCATTATCATACGTCAGCCAGCTTCAGAATCAGAATCATCAGACTGGTCAAAAGTGGGCTCTGTGTTATTCATTTCTGGTGTGATGACAGGTTCTGTTTGAGTAGTGCTCAGACCTGCTCTAGAATCGTTTGTGCCAATAGGTGGTTTAGTAACCACTATCAGTCTTGGAACTTGCTCTTGATTAGACGTTTGCTGTTGTTGATATAACAAAACAAGTGCTTCTTCATTTGGTTCTTCTGGCAGATTGAATGAATTCCATAAACTCTCGTAGTTAAACATCCATGATTCACCAGGATTTTGAGTAGGCATTGTGTATTTCTGACAGTCAACATGTTGAGCAAGAATTACTCAGTTTTAGCTTGCCATATATACTCTTCTCAAAGGACTAACATAACCTACGAAAAATCCCTCCAAAGATCTGGCACCAAATTTACCATCCGGGTCGATGACTATACACGGAGATCCAAATGGCTCCAAAAACTCTAAATTCGGCTTTCGTTGGTTAAGCAACTTAAAACATGTCTTCTTATGAGCCTTGATGGTTAAAACCCTGTTTAAAGTGTAGCAAGTAGAGGCAACGACTTCGTTCCAGAAAACTAACTGGTAACTATGAATCAGCGAGCATCGTACGTGTTGTTTCGATGAGAGTCCAATTCTTACCTTCAGCTACTCCATTTTGCTGTGGAGTATAAGGGGCGCTGAATTCGTGAAGAATACCTTTATCATTATAGAATTCGAGCATTTGATTATTTTTTAACTCAGTACGATTGTCACTATGTATCCTTCTGATTGGAAGTTGGTACAACTTCTCTAACTTTCTGAAGAGAATCATAAGATTTTCAAATGTCTCATCTTTACTCTCCTGAAATATAACCCACGAGAATCTCGAGTAGTCATCTGTCACAACAAGACAATATAGATCACCATATATACTTTTGACATTTACTGGCCCAAAAAGATCCATATGGAGCCTTTCTAGTGGTAATTTGATAGAATTCAGAAGTTTTATCGAGTGTGATTTCTTATGTTGCTTCCCCTTTTTGCAGCTAAGACAATCATCATTTAGATGAAAACTTTTGAGATTAACACCCTCCACCAGATTGTTGTGGACCAGATAGTTCATTTTTCTCAAATGAATATGCCCCATCTTTCGATGCCATAGGATTGATTCTTTTTCAGTCGCCTTCGTTACGAAATATTGTGCTGATTTCGAGGTACTGGATGCGACTCTCATGTCATGGACATAAAGATCATTTTCTCGTGGAGCGCCCATGAGAATCACTTCTTAGGAATTTTGAATCCTAGCTTCAGAATTAGGCATTCTATATCATTAAAGTGAATGATAAACTTCTTATCCAAAATCTATGAAATGCTGAGTAAATTGTTCTCTAATTCAGCAATATAGTTGACTTTGTCGAACGAGACCACACCATTTGAAAGTGTTCCTTCTCCAACAATCCTCCCTCCTTGATTTCCCGCAAACCATACATAGCCTCCATGAATAGATTTTACATCATAGAGTAAGGCCAGCATTCGTGTCATGTGATGAGAAGCTCCACTGTCCATTATCCACTTTGAAATGATTGATCTTGGGAGCCCCTGCACATGTAAATAAGTAATTACTTAAATAGTGAAACCCAAGCCTTGTCAATCTTGGGTGGGTTCGGAATATTAAACTTTGGAATTTTGATTTTAACATATTGTCGAATCTCAAATTTAGAAGGAACAGATGTTTTGATTTCTACAGAAGATGATTTTTTTAACCACCCAAGTTTGTGTTTTCAGAATTATCTTTTTGGAATAAAATTTTAAATCCTTTTGTTTATTTTTGGTTGATGTTTCACCCATTTCAAATTTTGAACCCTTTGGAATTGTTGGTTTCACAATTTTGTTAGATTCGTTATTTCTTTTTAAGATCTTTGTTGGTACAAACTCAGGGATCTTTTGTTTAACATCTTTTGTAGACTTCTTCATGTTGGTAAACAGATTTTGGGTTGTTTTGAATACATTGTCATGCAATATGCCCGACTTTGTTACATTTCCAACATGTCCTACTGTCGCTTCCAACAAAGGAACCCAAATTCTGCTCACAACGTTTCTTTTCTGCACGGAACTCATCGTTTGATTGTTCCTTTCCCAACCTTTCATTTTTACTTACCAAGCTTGATCCAAAAACAAAGTTTACCTTCTTTTGAAAATTTGGTTTTTGAAACTTATCATTTTTCTTCTTTATATACCCTAACCCTTTTCTTTTGTTCTCGGGATAATTTTTACCTTTGCGATCATTTTTATAAGAACTTTTGGGTTTAGAGTAGTAAGATTCGTTCAAATTTTCAAGCTCTGAAAAGTTTTATTTATGTCAGTTGAAACACTTGTTCAACTCTTTCACATTCTGAATAAGAAATTCTTGATCAGAATATAGTTTGTCTGATCCTTTCATTGTATAAGCAACCAATGTAGAATCATCATCCGAACTATAATCTGATTTATCAAGAGAATTCTTATGAAATCTATCCTCATTTTCAGAAGGTGAACTTGAACTAGTTTTCTCCAAATTCAACTCAGCACTATCATATTATGTGCTATCACTTTCACTTCCTAAAAAAATTTCAACAATAGTTTTGACCACATCAGATTCACAATCATTGTCTGATTTAGTGTATGTTACATCAATGTTCTTGGGCAGCTTATTATTCTTTTTAGTTTTTAATTTTAAATTGAGCGCCTTATCCACCACTGATGGTTTCTTTCTTGCATAACTTTCCCACATGGGTGGTGGAACACGGTTGTAACCGACACTTTTGTTCTTACCTTTCTTGTCATCTTCTTCCTTTTCAATTTTCGGAAGAATATTGTCACACCCCAGATTTCCTATCCAAATCCATACGCCGGTTGGCCCAGGTGGGGAGTATTGTGACTCAGTTGATAACATCATTGTCAATTAAACATGGCACAGCGGAAGTCTTGGAGTAAAATTACTATTACAAACCAAATGTTCCAAATAAATAATATAGAGGATCATAATAGAAGATCCACAGGCGGATCATTAAAATATACAAGAAAGAATATAAAACAGACTTTAGGGCAGATCTAAGGATTTGCAAGATCCTCTTATTCACTACCGAGTAGCTTCCGGCCTATTTCGTATTGTACCTGCAATTTAGCCTTTGGACGATACGTCAGCTTACGCTGGTAAATACACCCAACTGACTCATTTTGAAAACTTTAAAATGGTTTTTAAATGCAAAACGACACAAAATATTTTATTAACTTGGGAAAGTTGACCTTGCAACCTTGTATCAGATTCACATGTTTGTCAATACATACAAGGCCCGGGATAGAAACCGAGACATGATTAAATACACACCACTCAGGACTCACAAAGGAGTCATCCCGAACGTCTTGGGTATATTGCATATGAGCATCAAAGGGTGTATGCCTACACCCCTTGCTAAGTTCGTGGCCAATAACTATTGTATTGAGCTGAGGATATCCAGGACACGGTTTACTAGCCACAAGCGGGCGTTCGATTGACCCCATTTTGGACCAAGCGGTAATAATTTACCGTATCCCAAGCCCGTATAGGAAAAATAAGTCGAGAGTATTTACCTGAGCTAGTCTTCTTCTTTTTATTTTTAAATAACACAGCCGTATACAAAAGTACCAAGTGCAGATAGCATTTACCAGCAAGGCTCTAGTCTGGATTATGGCATAAGCTAGCCAATTAAATACTAATGGTCTTATAAACCGAATAGTGTACATGATCATTACGTAAAACGCTTGATTAAACGATGATCGGATAGAATGTAGTTTAATCCCGACAAGTACTTGACTTGTATCATATGGGTAAACTATATACATTCTAGATTTTGAAATTTAAATAACAAGGTTAAACCCATTTCGATTGATTTCCGTAAAATGGTTACATATACGTAACCGTGCGCTTTTTAGCGAATATCGGGTAACCGGATAAGTTATGGACAAGTTCTATATGTCATTATACTTTAAATAAGTTAAGATATCAGTAGGATATCAACTTGTATGCCCGTTAAGATTTTAAAACGAAATTATGCCTCATAAGGGCGTTTCGGTAATTTTATACCATATAAAAAGGAACTTGAATATAATTTAAGTTTATGATCATAAGTATTCTGGAAAAATAATTTATTTATGATATAATATCAGTAGGATATCAATTATAAGTGTATTTTACCTTTTATGACCAAACTATGCACCGAAGGGGCATTTTGGCGATTTTACACATAGTTTATAAATTATTTGGGATTATGAGTTTATAATATGTACCTACTGTAAATATGTTTAGAATAAGTTTTAAAATCAGTAGGTACCCAGTCTTGGTCAATAATATGGTTTAAAAACCAAATTATCCGCCAAAATGGCGCTTATGTCGTAAAATGGCGTCCTTATGTGATTTTCACTAAAACTGATGTTAAGTTCAGATTAAATGTCTTAGATATGTTATTTAATATAACATATCAGTAGGTAAAAGAATTACCTTGAAAAGATTGATTAAAACTATTTTATAAGCCACAAGGGCTAAAATCATCATTTATCAACATAGTTTAAGTACTTGCTTAAAAACTCAGTTTATAACTTGGTTTAACATCCCAAATAATCCTACTTATAATATTACATCAATAGAGAGCTCATTTTCAAGTTCATTACCATTTAAAACCTTGTTTTATGCAAAAAGGACATTTTGGTCAAAGATGGCATAATTATGGAACTTGTGCATAAACTTGGATTCTGATTATGATCATTAGTATAACCTCAGAGACTTATGCTACATAATATTATGATCATAATGCAACTTTAGATCAGTAGGTAACTAATCTAAATCGGGTCAGAATCGAAAGTCAAAGCAGAAGTCAAACTTTGCGACTTTCAATTCCGAACCGACCCTAGAACAGAAATTGACGAGCCGAACATGTACTTAAATATTCTAATAATTATTACCAACTTGTTTAAGTTTCAAAACAGGTTTCATAACATATATAAGATCATTTTATGATTTTTCGAAAAATGGCTTGTTTGACTTTTTTAATATCATAACTTTGACCCGTCAATTGGTCTAGCAAATGTGATTCTCAGGAGGTGCCCTTTATAGGGATTAACACCTACCTTATTATGATCACTTAGCCATGTTCATTTCGAACAATAGCTGGACCATAATGGTCTTAACCGAAAGTCAAAGCGTTTTTCGTATAACGCATAACTTTTGGCTATAAAAGCCTATAAACGAAAATGCAAGAGCAAGGAACACTTATAAGAGGTTCCTACAATGCAAGAGAACTAAGTTGGATACTCCTTTCAGCTAGGAACTTCTAGAGGCATGAGAAGAGTTATGATTTAGAAAGGTGCAAGTTCAAATGGTGAACTTGATCACCTATTTATAGTTGGAGAACTCAAAGGAGGTGAAGCGAGGTGTTTAGGGGTGTAAGAAGAAGCTTACAAGTGTCCTGAAACGTGGCATAATAGTTTAGAGAAGCCATGGTTTCGAATTAATGGTTTTGGAATTTTGCTTGGAGACCAAACAAAACTTTCTGCAGCAGAGGCTCTCTCGCGCCTCGCGAGGGACACAAACCAAGTCTGTCGCGGCCCGCGACCGCCCCTGGCCACTTTCAAAATTTGACACTTTAGCCCCTTAACTTTAAAAAGCTCCTAAAAACCTTTTTAAACACCTTTTTGGCACTTTTAGCCCTCCGTAGCCAATACTTGCATACCCGGGATTATGCCTGATATTGTCGAGCTCTCGTTTCGTTAAAAGGTCACTAAGAGGAATAAATTAACATGTTGAGGCTTTTAATCGCTCCATCATCCAACTTTCACATAATTACAAAATTGAACTCTCTCATCCAACAAATGGCATGAATGAGAGTTAGGTCTTTACAAAAGATCAATCAGAGGCTTATTATAAGCATGTTGATTCCGATGTCACTCAGAGGCCGTTATTTATTCATGTTGACATCGGACCTCACTCAGAGGCTCAGTTTGAGCATGTTGACGCCTCACTAATATTTTAAAATACAACACGTGTCACTACACTATTGGACACGATTTTATAGGGTCCTCACCCCTTAAAAGAAATCTCGACCTCGAGATTTTATTCAAAAAGTTGGGGGTACTTTTGTCGCATAGTGGACTCAACCTCCCATGTATACTCAGGACCTCTAAAAGTGTCCCATTTAAACTTTACTATAGGTATCATTTTTCTTCGGAGCTTCTTAACCAATCGATCCTTGATCGAAATTGGTTTCTCAATGAACCTCAGGTTTTCATCAATTTGCACATCCTCGTGCGCTATTGCTAACGACTCATCGGCTAGACATTTCTTAAGGTTAGATATGTGAAATACATCATGGATTCTACTAAGCTCCTCAGGCAATCTAAGCTTATAAGCTACAGAGCCGACACGTTCGATTATCTCGAAGGGTCCTATACATCTTGGGCTCAACTTGCCCTTCTTTCCAAACGCACACCACTTTCTAGGGTGATACTTTCAGCATGACTTTGTCCCCTATTTGGAACTGAATAGGTTTATGCCTCTTGTCAGCATAGCTCTTCTGCCTATCCCTTGCAGCTTTGAGACGATCACGGATTTGCACAATCTTTTCTGTGGTCTCCACGACAATCTCCGGTCTTGATAGTTGGGCTTCCCCAACTTCTGCCCAACACACGGGCGTTCTACATTTTCTCCCATACAAGGCCTCAAAAGGAGCAGCCTTGATGCTAGTATGATAATTTTTATTGTAGGAGAATTCTATTAGGGGTAAGTGGTCATCCCAACTTCCACCTAAATCAATTACACATGCCCTAAGCATGTCTTCCAGTGTCTGGATAGTACGCTCACTTTGATATCAGTCTGTGGATGATAAGTTGTACTGAAATTTAATTGTGTGCCTAACGACTGTTGGAAACTTTTTCCGAAAATGAGATGTGTATCTTGTATCTCTATCGGATACTATAGATACTGGCACACCGTTTAGGGACATAATCTTGTCCACATATAACTTAGCCAATTTGTCTGAATTATATGTTTTCTTTATTGGCAAGAAATGAGCTGACTTAGTCAGTCTATCCATAATGACCCAGATAGTGTCATTACCACATTTGGTCTTAGGTAACTTGGTAATCAAATCCATAGTTACCATTTCCCATTTCCAGGTGGGAATTTCAAGTTGTTGTAGAAGTCCTGACGGTTTTTGATGTTCAGCCTTAACTTGTGAACATGTCAAACACTTAGCTACATAAGTGGCTATGGATTTCCTCAAACCCATCCACCAATAATTCTTCTTCAGATCTTGATACATTTTGTCACCACCTGGGTGAACTGAGTATCTTGTGTTGTGTGCTTCTTGGAGGATTAGATCTCTAAGTCCTCCAAAGATTGGAACCCAAATTCTATCATTAAATATAAGGATTCCATCTTTTCAGGTGCTAACTAATCAACAGTTCCGCCTAATCCCTCATTAGGGATATTAGCCTCTAATAGAGCATGCTTTTACGAATCTAGTAGTTTCTCACTTAAACTATTTCTAAGCTCAATGCTCTTAGCGTTAATTCTTATAGGTTTAACTTTTTCTTTGCGACTTAAAGCGTCGGGCAACTACATTTTCCTTGCCGGGATGGTAGCGAATCTCGCAATCATAATCATTAAGTGTTTCCATCCATCGGCGTTGTCACATGTTCAATTCTTTCTGATTGAACAGATGTTGGAGACTTTTATGATCACTGTATATAATACACTTCGTGCCATACAAGTAATGTCTCCAAAGTTTTAGTGCAAATACAACGGCACCCAGTTCCAAATCATGGGTGGTGAATTCTTTTCGTGCACCTTTAATTGTCGTGATGCATAGGCAATTACCTTGCCATTTTGCATTAGCACACAGCCCATGCCGGTGTGCGAAGCATCATAATAGACAACAAAGTTCTCAATACCCTCAGGTAGAGATAACACCGGAGCGTTGCTCAACTTGTGTTTAAGAACCTCAAAAGATTCTTGTTGCTTTAGACCCCAATTATACTTAACATTCTTACGGGTCAAGGTAGTTAGAGGAGTGGCTATTCTTGAAAAGTTCTCGATGAACCTTCTATAATAACCTAGCCATCCTAAGAAACTACGAATTTCAGATGGAGTCTTGGGAACTTCCCAATTCATTATGGCTTCTATCTTGGCGGGATCCACTTGGATACCACGTTCACTTACCATGTGTCCAAGAAATTGGACCTCTCTAAGCCAAAATTCGCATTTAGAGAACTTTGCATAAAGTTTCTCTTGTCTTAACAGTTCTAAGATGCACCTAAGATGTTTCTCGTGATCAGCTTGATGACGAGAATAGATAAGGATGTCGTCTATAAAGACAATGACAAACTTATCCAAATACGGTTCGCAGACTCTGTTCATGAGGTCCATGAATGCTGCTAGTGCATTTGAGAGCCCAAAAGGCATCACTGAAAATTCAAAGTGACCATAGCGGGTCCTGAAGGTTGTCTTAGGAACATCTTCGTTCCTAACCTTCAATTGATGATATCCGGATCTCAAATCGAATCTTGGAGAAGTAGCTAGCCCCTTGAAGTTGGTCAAATAAATCATCGATCCTGGGCAGAGGATATCTATTCTTGATTGTTAACTTGTTTAGTTCTCGGTAGTCGATGCACATTTGCATCGAACCGTCTTTCTTCTTTAGAAACAAAATAGGAGCTCCCCAAGGCGAGGAACTAGGTTGAATGAATCCTTTCTCCAAGAGGTCATCCAATTGAACTCTTAACTCATTCATTTTGGTTGGAGCTAGTCTATATGGAGCTCTAGCTACGGGTGTTGATCCTGGTATGACGTCAATTCTGAACTCCACTTGCCTATCCAGAGGTAGGCCTGGTAATTCTTCAGGGAAAACATCGGATACTCCGAGATAATTGGTTGATCTTCAAGGTTCAGCTTTGGTTCATTTATGGTGACTTGTGCCATGTAGATGACACAACCTTTTCTCAAACACTTGGATGCCTTAAATAATGACACCTTGTCTGGTAGTCCATAGTGGGAGTCTCCGAGGATGGTGATCATTTCACCAGATGGGGTTTTAATTTCGATGAGCTTTTTATCGCAGGTAATACGGGCTTGGTTATAAGATAACCAATCCATACCTAAGACAACATCGAACCCCGCCAATTTCATTGGCAAAAAAGAGATAGGGATGGAATGATTTTTAATGGATATAGAGCATCCATCAAGAATGGAAGAAGCAGTTTCTAAGGTTCCATCGGCGAGTTCTATCTCATAAATTTTATCTAGAGTTCTTATGGGTAAATTTAATAGTTTACTAAACTTATGATCAACAAATGATTTATCCGCACCCGAATTGAAATGAACTCTAGCATAAATATCATTAAGGGGAAAGTACCTGTTATGACGTTATTGTCATTAACAGCTTCCTTAGCAGTCAGCCGAAAGGCGCGTGCATTCCCCTTTTTGGCCTCTCCAGGCTTCGGATTATTATTCTTTGAACTCTTAGGGCAGTTAGTTGCAATGTGCCCTTTTTGGTTGCAGATATAGCATACAACATCCTTAAGATCTTTACAATATAGGGTCTTATGCCCTCTCCTTTTACAAATACCACAAGGCCTAGCTTGTGAATCAGGACTACACTGTCCCCAGTGTTTGTGGTTGCAAGTCTTACAAAATGGCATTACAGCTGACTTGCCTTGGTTCCCTTTGAACCCAAATCTCCCTTTATTTTTTTATTAAATTTATGGGAGTTGTCATCTTCTCTCTTTTTTTCCAGTCAGTTTAGACTTAATTGACTCTTTCCTCACTAAATCAAGGGTGAGGGAGAGAGACAGGTTGATAGTAGACCTATAGGTATTAGGCTGAGCAGTTTTTACCATTCCCTTTATCTCGGGCGCTAACCCATTAATAAAACGCGCAATGCGTTTGGGCTCGGGGTAATTAGATAGGAAACTAACCTAGATAGGGAATAAAATCGGAAACATATTTTCGACAATCTTGGTTCTTCATAGAAAGAGACAAGAAGTCGGCCTCTAATTTCTCCATTTCATGGGATGGGAAGTAGGTTTCCTTAATAAGGTCCACAAACTTGGACCATCCCAGATTATACATGTATACTTTACCTGTAGACTGAATCATGGCTTTCCACCAGATTAGGGCATCGCCCTTAAAGGACTGTGATACATACTTGACCACATCCTTATCAACACAGTTGCTGATGTCCATTATTGTTTCCATTTCATCAAGCCATTTTAAGGCTTCTATATCTCCTTTCTCCCCATTAAAGACTCGGGGTTTACAGGAGACAAAGTACTTGTAGGTACATCCGTCTTTACAGAACGGGACCTTTCGGCAAAATCTATTCTCCTTGGTTCACTCTTCGCATTTGAAGAGTGAACGGAGCTCTCTCTATGAGCTGGAGATGGTGGAATAGATAATGTCTTAGAGCATGTAGCACTCGACTCTCTTAGCTTTTCTATGGCCTTACCCATGGCCTTTTCCACAGCCGCATCAAGGCGAGCTTAAAAATTATCGTCATCTATATTTTTGTTTTCGGCTTTATTAGATTCAACATTCATGTGGCTACTTTGTGCTTTATTTGAGTTAGCCATCCTTAAGTCTTGGGTTCTATATACTAATAAAACTTTGTTTAGCCATGGTATATCAACCATATCGGCTTTCAAACATTGGATATAAAAAAATCCATTGCCTATACTAGTGTGAATAACATCACAACTCATAGGCTTAATATAACTATATTTAGCCTAGGTCTTAATAGGACCATCATAGGCAAATTACAATCTGGACATAGTCCATTTATTACTAGACAGGGAATGTCACAACTGCCATTGTCATATTTGACAATTTTATAGCACATAGGCTTGTCACAAAGGACACTACATATGGCACATAAGCCTATCACAAATGGACATAAAATATGGCACGAGGACCTATCATTAATGGACAAAAAATATGGCACATAGGCCTGTCACTAATGGACATATAATAGGGCACATAGGCACTACATCACTAATGGATGTTTAGTCACCGCACTAGTGGTATTAGCCGAGATCAGAATAGATCACAAGGGCTATTTAGCCGTTCAAACAGATCACAAGGTCTATTAAAAATACATCTCTAATGGATGTTTTATCCATCACCGCACTGGTGATATTTATCCGGAATCAAACAGATTACAAGGGCTATTTAGCCAGGATCAAACAGATCACAAGGGCTATTTTGCTAGGATGAAACAGATCACAAGGGCTATTTAGCCGGGATCAAACAGATCACAAGGGCCATTCAGCCAGGATCAAACAGATCACAAGGGCTATTTAGCCGGGATCAAACAGATCACAAGGGCTATTGAAAATACATCTCTAATGGATGTTATCCATCACCGCACTGGTGATATTTAGCCGGAATCAAACAGATTACAAGGGTTATTTAGCCGGGATCAAATAGATCACAAGGGCTATTTTAGCCGGGATCAAACAGATCACAAGGGTTATTTATCCGGGATCAAACAGATCACAAGGGCTATTGAAAATACATCTCTAATGGATGTTTTATCCATCACCGCACTGGTGATATTTAGCCGGAATCAAACAGATTACAAGGGCTATTTAGCCGGGATCAAATAGATCATAAGGGCTATTTTAGCCGGGATCAAACAGATCACAAGGGCTATTTAGCCGGGATCAAACAGATCACAAGGGCTATTGAAAATACATCTCTAATGGATGTTTTATCCATCACCGCACTGGTGATATTTAGCCGGAATCAAACAGATTACAAGGGCTATTTAGCCGGGATCAAATAGATCACAAGGCTATTTTAGCCGGGATCAAACAGATCACAAGGGCTATTTATAAGGTTAGGACATAGTCCATTACCTTGAAGGTTAGCGTGATTCCTCAAGTCACACTACCAAGAGTATGAACATTACTTGAATGTTAACATAAGAGGACCATAATGGTTGATTAATAGTCCCGGTCGCATTGACCTTAATGACTTGCAGGCTTGAACTTAGTCCACCACCTCTAGATAGAAGGATAACTTCCCTTAACTATCATGATAGAAGACCCTTCCGTTCTTAACTATCATTATATATATTTGGCCAAATATGTGGTATGTGCCACTCAGCAAATCAAAAGCATTAGGATCAATTTGGAATTATATCGCAGAGCATAAATTCGAGTAAAATCGAGACACTCGTTTTCAAGAGGATGATTTACATATATATATAATTCCAAAAGTACTTCATTAAATTTCAAATTAGAAATTACAATACTGAAAAATGAAATAAACTTGTCCATGCAAGGACTTTAAAGAAATAGAAATGTCCACACAGGGACTAAAGGAATAACAATGTCCTTGCTGGGACTACATATAATTAGAAGAGACTTCACTCGTCCTTCTTTCCCTTGACCAGCTTGGAGAGTTTCTTGAAAAATTTGTTCATTTTCTTCTATGTTTTTTCCGCATGTTGCTGCATTTCTTTCATTCTTTCTAAAGC
Source organism: Scalesia atractyloides (assembly GCA_947069175.1). Classification (NCBI taxonomy): domain Eukaryota; kingdom Viridiplantae; phylum Streptophyta; class Magnoliopsida; order Asterales; family Asteraceae; genus Scalesia; species Scalesia atractyloides. The sequence continues at coordinate 8,890,247 of CAMTDV010000028.1, read as the reverse complement.
CTCATTAATGGCCTCAAGTGGCGGCGGAGGTTGTGGTTGTTGTTGTGGCATAACCGGATACTAGTACCCATAAGTTGGATATCCAGTCAGTGGATAAGTAGGTGGGAAAGAAGACGGGTAAAGTGCATTGTGCATAACTACCTGCATGTAGGGGTCTTGCGACTATGCTTGATAGTCTACCGGTGTAGACGGGTTAAAAGAATCATAACCAGACGTGTCTGGATATGTAGGGATTGGGTTAGTATAACCCAATGGTGGTGGTTGAACTGTAGGTGTGGGTGTTGGTGTTGGTTTAACCACAGGGGAGGTGTTAGAGGGCCCACCATTTGTGGGTCCTCTTGAATCATGGGGTAGGAGTTGGGCAAAGGTGGCAGCGATCCCGACCTTTGTCCTGCACGTACCAACATACGTGCTCCACGCTTCCTTCTTGGTGGTTCAGGTGGTTGTTGAGATTGGTCCACTGGTTCCATGTGGACATCTTCTTGAACAGGGGGTGGTTGAGAGTGGTGAGAAGGAGTGTGGGTGAAAGTAAATTGATTCCAGTATTGGTTCCACTCATTGGGACCTTGGTAGGGAAATCCGGCATATGAGTTTGAATCGCTTGAAATTTCAATGGGATGCACATTTGATCCTGACGGTGGCAACTCCGGGTCGGAGTCCTCGTCCATAGGGTGTAGTTGGTCCAACTGATTTTGATCGGCTGGAGGCGTGTTAAGATAATGGTTGGGGTTAAATTCCTCATGGTAGGAGTGATGAGAATGGGAATGGTGAGAATGATGTGAATAATAGGAGTGGTAAGAATTTTGGGAATGTGAGGGCGAGTGTCTATTAGAGACAGAATGTCTCGCTGGTTGCCAAGGAGACGAATCTCCTAATTCTTTGTAGGCATCTGGTTATGAGGTTAAGGGAAATACGCCCTGATGGTCCTCCTCTCATTGGACCTTTTCCTCTTCCACTTTGTCCTCTCACACGTGGCGGCATTTTCCTGTTAAAAATCAATTCAAAAAACATACTAATAACTTAACAATGAAATGAGTAAATCTTAAGTCAATGCCTATACTTGAAAGTCTAAGGAATATGCTCGTGTAAGTTTGAGATTAAACACAAGAAGGATAGTGTTTAATTCTCTCAAACGTTGGCTCTGATACCAACCTGTCCCCGGATTTCCTATCCAAATCCATACACCGGTGGGACCGGGTGGGGAGTATTGTGACATCATTGTCAGTTGATAACATCACTGTCAATTAAACATGGCACAGCGGAAGTCTTGGAGTAAAATTACTATTACAAACCAAATGTTCGAAATAAAATAATATACAGGCTCGTAATAGAAGATCCACAGGCGGATCATTAAAATATACAAGAAAGAATATAAAACAGACTTTAGGGCAAATCTAAGGATTTGGAAGATCCTCTTATTCACTGCCGAGCAGCTTCCGGCCTATTTTGTATTGTACCTGTAGTTTAGCCTTTGGACGATACGTCAGCTTACGCTGGTAAATACACCCAACTGACTCATTTTGAAAACTTTAAAAACAATTTAAGTGCAAAACGGCAAAAAAAATTTTATTAACTTGGGAAAGTTGACCTTGCAACCTTGTATCAGATTCACATGTTTGTCAATACATACAGGGCCCTGGACAGAAACCGAGACATGATTAAAAACACACCACTCAGGACTCACGAACGAGTCTTCCCCAACGTCTTGGGCATATTGCATATGAGCATCAAAGGGTGTATGCGTACACCCTGTGCTAAGGTCGTGGCCAATAACTATTGTATTGAGCTGAGGATATCTAGGACACGGTAATTTAACCCCCGATGTTTAAGTTATCAAACAAAACTGATTTAAATGAAATATGCGGGTTTACTAGCCACAAGCGGGCATTCGATTGACCCCATTTTGGACCAAGCGGTAATAATTTACCGTATCCCAAGCCCATATAGGGAAAATAAGTCGAGAGTATTTACCTGAGCTAGTCTTCTTCTTTTTGTTTTTAAATAACTCAGCCGTATACAAAAGTACCAAGTGCAGATAGCATTTATCGGCAAGGCTCTAGTCTAGATTTTGGAATATGCTAGCCAATTAAATACTAACGGTCTTATAAACCGAATAGTGTACATGATCATTACGTATAACGATTGATTAAATGATGATCGGATAGAATGTAGTTTAATCCCGACAAGTACTTGACTTGTATAATATGGGTAAACTATATACATTCTGGATTTTGAAATTTAAATGACAAGGTTAAACCCGTTCCGATTGATTTCCGTAAAATGGTTACATATACGTAACCGTGCGCTTTTTAGCGATATCAGGTAACCAGATAAGTTATGGACAAGTTCTATATGCCATTATACTTTAAATAAGTTAAGATATCTGTAAGATATCAACTTGTATGCCCGTTAAGGTTTTAAAACGAAATTATGCCCCATAAGGGTGTTTCGGTAATTTTATACCATATAAAGGAACTTGAATATAATTTAAGTTTATGCTCATGAGTATTCTGGAAAATTAATTTATTATGATATAATATCAGTAGGATATCAATTATATGTGTATTTTACCTTTTATGACCAAACTATGCACCGAAGGGGCATTTTGGTGATTTTACACATAGTTTATAAATTATTTGGGATTATGAGTTTATAATATGTACCTACTGTAAATATGTTTAGAATAAGTTTTAAAATCAGTAGGTACCCAGTCTTGGTCAATAATATGGTTTAAAAACCAAATTATGCGCCTAAATGGCGCTTATGTCGTAAAATGGCGTCCTTATGTGATTTTCACTAAAACTGATGTTAAGTTCAGATTAAATGTCTTAGATATGTTATTTAATATAACATATCAGTAGGTAAAAGAATTACCTTGAAAAGATTGATTAAAACTATTTTATAAGCCACAAGGGCTAAAATCGCCATTTATCGACATAGTTTAAGGACTTGCTTAAAAAACTCAGTTTATAACTTGGTTTAACATCCCAAATAATCCTACTTATAATATTACATCAATAGAGAGATCATTTTCAAGTTCATTACCATTTAAAACCTTGTTTTATGCAAAAAGGGCATTTTGGTCAAAGATGGCATAATTATGGAACATGCGCATAAACTTGGATTCTGATTATGATCATTAATATAACCTCAGAGGGTTATGCTACATAATATTATGATCATAATGCAACTTTAGATCAGTAGGTAACTAATCTAAATCGGGTCAGAATCGAAAGTCAAAGTAGAAGTCAAACTTTGCGACTTTCGGTTGCGAACCGACCCTAGAACTGAAATTGACGAGCCGAACATGTACTTACATGTTCTAATAATTATTACCAACCTGTTTAAGTGTCAAAACAGGTTTCATAACATATATAAGATCATTTTATGATTTTTCCAAAAAATGTCCTGTTTGACTTTTTTAATATCAAAACTTTGACCCGTCAATTGGTCTAGCAAATGTGATTCTCAGGAGGTGCCCTTTATAGGGATCAACACCTACCTTATTACGTTCACTTAGCCATGTTCATTACAAACAATGGCTGGTCCATAATGGTCTTAACCGAAAGTCAAAGCGTTTTCCGTATAACGCTTAACTTTTGGCTATAAAAGCCTATAAACGAAAATGCAAGAGCAAGGAACACTTACAAGAGGTTCCTACAAAGAGAACTAAGTTGGATGCTCCTTTCAGCTAGGAACTTCCAGAGGAGGGAGAAGAGTTATGATTTAGAAAGGTGCAAGTTTAAATGGTGAACTTGATCACCTATTTATAGTTGGAGAACTCAAAGGAGGTGATGCCAGGTGTTTAGGGGTGTAAGAAGAAGCTTACAAGTGTCGTAAAACGTGGCATAACAGTTTAGAGAAGCCATGGTTTCGAATTAATGATTTTGGAGTTTTGCTTGAAGACCAAACAAAACTTTCTGCAGCAGAGGCTCTCTCGCGCCCCGCGAGGGACACAGACCAAGTCTCTCGCTACCCGCGACCGCCCCTTGGACACTTTCAAAATTTGACACTTTAGCCCCTTTTTAAAAAGCTCATAAAACCTTTTTAAACACCTTTTTGGCACTTTTAGCTATCCGTAGCCAATACTTGGCATACCCGGGATTATGCACGGACATTGTCGAGCTCTCGTTTTGTTAAAAGGTCACTCAGAGGTATAAATTAACATGTTGACGCTTTTAATACCTCCATCATCCAACTTTCACATAATTACAAAATTGAACTCTCTCGTCCAACAAATGGCACGAAATAGAGTTAGGACTTTACAAAAGATCACTCCAAGGCTTATTATAAGCATGTTGATTCCGATGTCATTTAAAGGCTATTATTTATGCATGTTGACATCGGACGTCACTTAGAGGCTCAGTTTGAGCATGTTGACGCCTTTAGTCCTTATTGGTCTTTAATAGACTATATTTTAAAATACAACACGTGTCACTATACTTTGTTAGCTTCCATCATTCTAGAGAGAGAGACCAAGAGGTGTTAACAACTTGTATCAGATGGTTTTGCTATTCATAGTCCAGAATCGTATGCAAGTTTGATAGTGATTCACGTGTTATTCTCGTTCATCTCGTTTCTCTTATTTTCGGTTTTCTTGAATATCATCAAGTTTGGATTCCGCACATCCTTGGTGATTGTTTGATATCATTGTTGGATTCGAATTATTCGAGACTTACAATAGGTATTAGAGCCTGTTTGAACCTGTTTCCAGGCTCAGATTTGATATCACACTGTTTCAGATTGCACCTGCTACTGTTTCGGAGTTTCAGTTGTTTTTCTATTGCATTTTGGATCATCTTGGATGAACTCGAATCATCTTCTTTAATATCTCCGATCATCTACTGAAGACTTGAATCATCTCGGATTCCATCTCAAATCATTACTTGCATCTCGGATTCCATCTCGAAACAATATCAACTTGCATTTCGGACCTTCTCGGATTGACTTCTTGCATCTCGAACTCATCTCGAATCTATCTCGGATCAACATCATAGTATCTCGAATAATCTTCAAAAACATCTCAGATCATAGCTATTGAAGATTACTTCTATCTTAGATCATCATCAAGGCATCTCGGATTGTATCTCAAATCGAGTTACTGTTCCGAGTTTGAGATACTATTCAAATTTGAGTTACTGTTCCGAATTGCTGAGGTGTAATTTTAACCAGCTGACATACTCAATAGTAAACGTTTTCCGACATAGAAAATTATCCGAAGTATCTTTGAAAACAGGCTGCAAGAAAAAAAGGCACGAAAATTTTGAAAAAGGTCTTTGACATTATATATCATTGGATTCGGAACTTCGAGACAAGTCTAATGGTCTATTTTGGTAAAAACAATTTTTGGAGATTTTTAACGTTTTTACCGGTACAATTTCGATTATCTGAAGATGTTTATAACCCAAGCTCAGTACTCGAACATTAATTTTTAGAAGTATGTAATACAAAACCGAATGCAAATCCGAACATTCTCTTTAGCCCACTGATCAAAGCATCCGTTAACAGCACTGCACCCTAGGCACAAAATCAAAACCCAAACTTACGGGATCAAGTGAAGGAAAAGCTAAATGAGTTTATTGGAAACTATAATGTTGATCTTGTCGTGGAATATGTGATTCGCTTGCTTGAACGTGGGAGGCAAAAAGAGGAAGTAACGAATGAGATGAATTCCTTTTTGGGTGATGACAAAGACTCCTTTGTATCTTGGTTGTGGGAACATTTACACTCGAACCAAGAGCTATACGCACGATCAAAGGAATCTCATCCTGAAGAAGTGTTCGAACAGAAACCTCAAGCCCAGCAAGCAACAATCAGCAGCCAGCACCCCAAACTCTACCTCAAGCCCAAACTCAAGCTGAAAAACCAAGATCGCTCATTGACACAATGAAATACCTTTTATGCACTGAACTTTGCTGGAATAATATTGCTCAACTCAGGGCACTTAATTCCAAAATGGCTAATGATTACAACAATGCAATGGCTTAGTGCATTAGCCTCGACAAAGTAACAAGTTACTCACAGAAAAGGTTGAAGTACAAAAGAAAGACATAGCTCAGCTCCATCTAGACGTAAATCAACAGAAATGTTGGGTCGATGATTACAAAACTAGATTACATTAAAGAACCATGGAATAAGACTTGGTAAGAGTTGAGATGGGTCTTGCTGGAAAAATATTAACAAAACGAAGTTAATATAAAGAAGTTTGATACATCTAGCAAGCTCGTTCAAGATGTGTGCAATGTGTAGATGGCATATAAGGAGAACAAGGGAAAGGGTTTGTGATTCAATCAGGGTGCCCCACCGTATAATCACAACTACACGACAATGCTTGAAACCGATAAAGAAATTGAGAGAGCACGATATATGGTGTACCGCAAACCCAGTGATTATACGTAAGACACACGAGAACCATCTGGTGCTGTTGACTCTTCTAATGATTCAGCCGGAGAGTCTAGTCTTTCATCTGATAAACCAGGACTCTCCGGTTCTATCAAAGCTGATTAAGAGAGAGCTGATGTGAACAAGACTCCAAGTGCGCAAATTGAACAATCTGAACCTTCTGCTTGTGATGAAAAGGTTCAGATCATGCAACAAGAGCCAAAATGAGCAGATCAGAGACAGGGAAAGAAAAGGTCTAAACGTCGAAGAGAATCTCGCTCTCTTGGATAATCAACTAGTAGCAATTGTCCTAAAAAGGCTCCAGATGTAAAAAAATGCATTTGTTAAGCCAGTCAGTAATGGAAAATGTGAGAAATATACATTTGACTATGCTAACAAAGCTTTTGGAAAGTCTTGTGAGATTTCTGAACAAAACTTGCAGTCTAAGCCAAACAAGAAGAATCAAAAGAAATCTCCACCACAGAAGGCCCTTGCGAACGACAATTACAAACATCCAAATTCATCTTCGTCTGCAAGAAACATGCAAGGAAGTCAAGCACAAAAGGGATCAGTTCATACTTCATGGCCTGCAAGAGCTACACATGCTGATCAGAATGCCTTATACATGAAGAGACAAACATGCTTCGATTGCGGCATTCCTGGTCACATTGCTTGGAACTGCACACATAGTCCCATGTTTTCGATCATGCTCAAAATCAGAGGGTTACACCAAAGAATAACAATCATTCCAAGCCGATGAAGGTATCACATTCTTCATTGCCTTAGTGTAACAGCCAAAGTTGCTAATCGAAGGCAACAAACACGTTTGTTAAAATGAAACAGATTTGGAAACCCAATCCAAAGTAGCAACAACATCACTAATCCACAAAATAAAAGAGGACTTGTGTCCAAAATAAGTGTGTTATTTTGATGCTTCAGGGAAACCCAGGACCACGATGGCCTAGGTCCCATTGTCTTACTAATCTCCTTATTTTTCAAGAATAACCAAGGAGGAGCTGTTTACAATCTCTGTAATGTTGATAGTGGCTGTTCCAGGGACATATCGATAACATCTCACTGTTGAAAAATGTTCAAAAAGATTTTTACAAGGGCAATGTTACCTTTGGAGGAGATGAGGTAAGAAAAGATCAGCAAAAAGGAACAAATTTAAATTTCATGCTTTAATTTTGAAATTGATTAGTCTTTAATCTGATGACGGAACAGTTAAGCAAAAACAACAACAATATTTTCCTTTTCTTTCGTTTAAAACTTTGTACATATGTTCTCTTTATTAGGTAAATTTGTGCATAAAGTGTTATGCACAAATTTAGGGGCGAAGAGGGAGATATATGTATATATGCATTGTTTGAGGGGGAGAAAATGAGAAAAATACAAAAACATTTGAAAACAGAAAAATCTAAAAAGACTTTTGGCATCAAATGGGAAATGAAACGAATATTCGTTATAAAGAGCGTGACTGACACATGTAAGGTGTCGTAGCTGAAAAGACTAGGATCTAATATGATATGTCGGTAGGCTTAACGCTCAAAGTGATTAAAAGATACTAACGACGTATGATTTTATGGTCTTAAATCCTGCGTAGATAGATAGCCAACGTCTGAAGTTTCGGGACTTTATGTTGATGAGTCATCCGGGATATCAAGGCTGCCCTTCTGTTGCATCTGGATTTATGCAGACCTAGGCACAGTCAGGATATCCTTAAAAGAGCCAAAATAGAAGGGCCAAAACCTTAAAAGATAGGAAATCTCATCATGAGAAAATTCCATGTGCTTGAAAAGTGAAACATACCATATAAGGTATTTGCCTAACCCTCGTCGGATATTATTGGTCACTCTGCTATACGAATGTACTGACCTGTTCACCAATAGTCTGACGTTGTATAAGATAAAGGATGATCTCACTATACTCACCTGCTATGATGAATCGTTCTGCTTACCTTGATCACGGGGGTATGCCATGGTATGGATGCACGGGTATTATAGTATAATACTACCTTAAGCATATCACGAAGTTGAAAAATGAAAGTTGAGCGTTAAGTTTAAGTGGACAAACATATTGGCAATCACTTAGACCATTCTGAATAAGTTCGCACTGAAAAGTTTTCCTTGGTCCGCCTGAAACGATCTTGATCCCATTACAATTGTATAGTTGCAACTACTGAGTTAGTTTCTTCGTTATTTGTGTTTTTTGTTATATTGTTATATTTAAAAATTAAAAAAATAGAAATTCAAAAATTCAAAAAAAGTAATAATAATAAATAGAGTGTTTTCTTTACTTTATTAAAAATTATTAACCGTTCTTGAAGATTTGCCTAATCATCAAAAGATGAAAGAAATTTGAATTTTGATCCGAGTACAAGTACTTGAATGTACCAATGTTCATGCGGTACTCTCCCTGTTGCATAAGAATGTTTGCTTATAAATTTTTGAGAATTGTGCAGATCTTGATTTAGATCAAGAAACAGGGGTTGCTGAAAATTTAGATGTGTTAGTTGCCAACAAAGCATGAAGCATCACAACAGCAAAGTGTGCCTTAGTCAGAAGAACCAGATACCAGTCATCGTCTGATAGTGATAGTACATTTGAAGAAGTACCTGTGAACCTGCTTGCTTGAAAGAGAAGATTGAAGAAGGAAAGAGCTGTTGAGGTTCCTCCTCTCGCATGCTTTTTGGCAAAGATGTTTCAAGCAAAGCTGATCAAGATCCTGATATGAAGCTAACCACAAGAGCAGAAGAAGACCCAGTGCTGAGAGTTCATTGAACTGTGAGGTCCTAGAAGAGTGAGACTGACTTCCACAACACTTACAGCATAGCGACAACCATAGACTCCATGAAGACGTTTCTGAATTTATGCTATGAAGACAATTTGATGCATCAGTTTAGGGGGAGATTGTTAGGTCCTATAAGTGTGAGACTGACGCATCAAATATACGCAACGGTCTATGGTAGCTAACTGTGTTAATTGGGTTAGTTTGTATTAGGTTTGGACCTTTTTAGGTCACTTAGGCATGCCACAGTCCATGTGGCTAGGCAAGCCGAAGGGAAGCCCATGAGGGGCATAAGCAAACCCTAGGTATATAAGAACATTATGTCATAGTAAGGGTTAAGCTTTTAGAGAGAACTTTGGTAGCCTCCACCATTCTAGAGAGAGAGACCGAGAGGTGTGAAGAACTTGAACCAAAGGGTCTTGCTATTCATAGTAATAGAATCGTATGCAAGTTTAAAAGTGATTCGTGTGTTATTATCGTTCATCTCGTTTCTCTTATTTTCGGTTTTCTTGAATATCATCAAGTTTGGATTCCGCCCATCCTTAGTGAGTTTTTGATATCGTTGTTGGATCTTGATTATTCGGGACTTACAGACACATTCAGTCACCGACTCTTCCTTGACTTTGTAAGAAACTACCTCTTTAAGAGTTGCCATCATGGCTTTGTTTGGGATCCCCGTTAATTTCTCAGCATTCATTTCTTTATCCAAATCTATCAATTCCACATTCAGACTTTGATTCCTCTTCTGATTGAACTTGATAGCTTGAGTCGAAATATCCTACAAACAGGTGGAATCAAATTTCTAAAAGCACTATGCAATAAATTTTCTTCCTCAGCACGTTGTTCATGATAATAGCCTTCAAGTACAACTTCTTCAATTGGTTCATCAAATACTACTTCACAAGAATATTCTGCTTCAGGTTCTTCAATTATTTCTTCAAGTAGTGCAAGACTTCCATTTTTTGAAATGTACTTGCTCCAATTAAAACCTTCATTCTCTTGAGTGACTACCAAAGCTTTGTCTTTTACCCTCGAGGGACCATCTTCGATCTAGATCATTCTTGTTGTAGATTACAGTGGCGAAGGTCGATGATATATTGCCTTTTTGTAGTAGTCATCGGTAAATGGATTCTGATTTCCACTTGCCTACGATTCGGACATTTTCATTTGAAATGTCCTTTCTCTCGACATTTAAAGTACGTGAGTTTTGCTTTATCAAAACCAAGCTTCCCATCTAAACCTCCCAAGCAATTTCTACCCATAATCTCCATGACTTTCGGAGCTCTGCGAACTATAGAAGCCATGCACAGCTCTAATTCTTCTGAATCTATCTAAACATAATCTTCTTTGGTCATATATGGGTTTCCTATCTTCCCGACAACTAGGCTTTCATAAGATTTAAGAACAGGAACAAGCAACACCATATGCTGCTTAGCAGTGTGTTCATCGAAAGCTTGTGTATTTTGTAGATTCACAATAATGATGCACTGTAGAATCCTCTGGTTTGAATTAGATTGACCAGATTGGTGACTTTGGAAATTGTTTGAGCTCTGTGAAGACTAAGGTGTTTTGGGTATGTTTGGTTCAAAGTTGGAAAATGACTAAAAACCAGATTGATTAGAAGATGGACTTGCAGAACTATTAGCACTAAAAGCGAACTATAAGTACCAACAGAACTGCCTTTAAAGTACAAGTTCGAGTCTTGTTGTACAAACACCTTTTGACTTAGCCATCTTCTGCATTTACAGTTCATGAGCTTAGAGTTTTTCTATGAACATTGATAAGGTGTAACCACTATAATCTGCACCGTTCTTCAAAATCGTCAAATACGTAGACCACTCTCCCTCTTGGAAATCATCTGCCAGCTTGTCAACAAATCCTCGTTGGTTTTCATAATTCCCAATCTCTTCATTTGAACAACAAGGTGACAATAATGCTCGATCAACTGCTTCATACTTTCGCCTTTCAACAGATTGAAAATATCGAACTCTTTTCTAATCAGTGACTTTTTACTTTTCCTCATTTTCGAGCTTCCTTGGAACTTCAATCTTGATGAATTCCATAATGAATGTGCATTGTCTTCATGTTGTAGTAATGCTAGGATATCTTCTTTGATTGATTGTTGCAATAGATTCATCATATTCTTCTCATTAACAATTTTTTCTCTTTCAGCTATTGTGAACTACGAGAATGTCTTCTCCAATTCCTTTTCCTCGATTGGTTTGGCATGATTTTCTTCTGTCGCAAACCAACAGTTAAAATGATTTGCTAGATCCCAATTGACAAACCGTTCACTCCAACCATCATACTCCTCTAAATTCATCAACTTTGGGGGTTTCACCATTGTCCCCATTTCGTTTTCTAAATTCAGATTTTGTGAAGTTGCGGTTGATGCATTAACAGTTAACATAGCAAAAGCTTGTAGAATTCGTTCTCCATCTTGTCGGCCTGGAACAAAGTTAAACACTAAAATGATTAAGATTTAAGTTCAAGTGAAGTGAAAATTTCCAAAACTTGATTTATCTTCGTGCGAAGATAGTGTTATCTTCATGCGAAGGTAAATATTTGTACAAACCTAACCACTTTTATCTTCGTGCGAAGATAAATTATCTTCGTGCGAAGGTAGAGTTATGTTCATGCGAAGCTAGGTTCAAAATTTAACATTTGTTTCAGTTTTCGACATGAATTCAGTTGTTTTTTGCTCTGGTTTTCTCAAGGGTTTATCTAAACATGTTTTTACTTGTTATACTTGAAAATTAGTTCAATTTGTCTGTGGATTCATTTTAAAAAGTGAAAAATAAGAAGACTAAGTAGAATAAGAAGTCTAGGCGGAATCTTGAACAATTGTCTTCAAGTCAGGCGTTATGAGCTCTGATACCACTTGTAGGATCGTTTTGTCGTCCATATGCGTCGAATTCATATTAACTAGTGACAATTAACAAGATTACTTATCAATTAGGGATTTCATTATTTTTTAACAGTTACAGATCACCGTGAAATCCGACAGGGCTTTGCCGTATCATTCACCAAAAGTTACAGACTCAAACCTCAACACTACTATTTATAGACTTAGAAGTTACCTTCGTGCGAGGGTTAAGTCTATCTTCGTACGAAGGTAAGCTACCTTCGTGCGAAGTTAAATATAAACACCACAAAAACATTACTAACAGCTCAGTGCTATTACAGACCTAGACACAACCCTAAGACGTAGTCAATAGACATAATGCACCAACAACAAATGAGCGAAGGATCTCATGTAATATGCTTCACAATACCTTACATTCTGATTTAGAAGTATCTAGGAGTGTGTTGACTTGTTACGACTTGTTAAAGTGGTTTACGCCACTTTAACCGGTCATATGCGTAACTACGGTTTCATGTGGTTAAATAAGTTCCATGACAAGTTTAACATGTCAAAACTAGTTTGATTATGTTGTATGATCAGTTTATAAGTTAAAAATAAGGACCATACATGTTTAAAACTATTTTTGTGTCTAAAAGGGCATTTCCGACATTTTAAAAGTATAGATAGTTGACTCGTCATTTGACTAACCAAATGACATGACCATAAAGTATAACCTTATAGGGTAATCCCTATATTATTATGGTCATATAAATGGGCTTAGTCGGATCCTAAAGTTGACCAAACGGGTCAGATTCAAAAAGTCAAAGCGGAAGTCAAACCGCTCGACTTTCGACTATGGAAAAAGCGCTACACTTGAAAAGATGAGTTAGACATGTTAGAACATGGCTAAAAATGTTATAAAACTAATCTGGTGTCAAAACTTTAAGTTTTAATACTCGAAAACACGTTCGTCGTAAAATGCATTTTTATGCATTTTTTACTTTTATTTCGTAAAAGTTTGACTCGTCATTTTGTCTACTAAAAGTGATGATCAGAAGGTGTAATCGCGAGAGATTACTACCTTCAAGATTACGATCACGTTGCAAAGTTCAATTTGAACTTTGACTTGACCATAATGGTCAGAACCGAAAGTCAAACAAAAAGTCAATTTGTTTAACTTTTGGCTCATAATTAGCCAAAATAATGAAAAAGACTAAGGAAGAACACTTGTGTTCTAGAAATGATTAGAACTCAATAGGAAGCCTCTAAAGAGAAGCAAACTCCAGAAATGAGTGATTAGAGAGAAGAGAGTTGAATTGAGCAAGTTGGAAGGATGAACATATGAGGCTATTTATTGTTGAACACGTTCAACTAGATCATGCCAAGTGTTATGGGACTTCTTTTGAAGTTAACAAGTGTCCCATGAGGTGTTATAACCAGGAAGAGGGTAGCAATTACGTGCTAGGTGTCAAGTAAAGAGCATAGTTTGCAGAACTAGGAAGCCAAGCAATTTCTGCAACTGGGCATGCCTTACGGACCGTATGGCTTTAGGTCTTACGGTCCATAAGACCTTCTGATAAATAAGTTTCTATTTTCGGCAGTTTTGGCCCATGGACTTGTATTTTCACTTGTTTGTCATTTTTAACCATTCTAACTTGTAAATTAAGCTATATAAAGGGTAGTAAGGCATATGAAACTTGGAACTTGTTCTGAATATGTCGTGAATATCGTTTCACTTGATCATACGATTACGTATTTCGTAAATAAAATATAACATTTTATTGAATACGAAAATGATCGAAATTGTATAATGTTAAAAAATTGTAAATCTCATAATTATTGCGACTTGAACGGTTTTATGGGTGACCCTCATTATGTTATATTCGTTATCACACCCGTTTATAAGTAATATATCGATTTGCGCTTCGTAATATTATTACATAAACATAGACATAGACTTATATATTTTATCATTTTTAAAGCATTGATACATGAAAAAACTCTATAAGTTAACCTATGTATTATTTTCCTGCTCAACACATAAGTTATATATTTAACGTGACATTTAACGACATTACCGTTTTAACCGTACAAGTGTACATGCATAGTCTTAAATCCTACTATCATGACAACACTTAACATAACACATTCTCATATTCGCAAATCATATTATATCACACAAAGTTCAATCTTAAACAACCGATTTTCGAGTACGTTGAAATATGCGTATTTTAGCGTTTCGGTAACGTTTTCGGGCGTTGGAAGTCACGTATGACTAGCCAAACATCAAAGATACTTAATATAAGTTAAAATACTTTTATTTATCATAAAAATATTAGTTTATAACCTGATCTAAAACAGTGTTACAAAAATCACTTCAAAAGCCGGATTTTACCGTTTTTAACGCATAGTCTTGTACTGAACTTTACTATAATCATCCCAAATCATAATGACTTGATATTTTAACATAACACATGTTATTAATGAATAAAATGGTACTTATACTCATGTTATTGAAGGTTTCATGTAAGTCACATAAATCATGCGATTTCACTATGCAAAGCTATCACACTTGTGACATAATTTTGTGTCATCATAAGACATCACATAACATCAATTAAACCTGTGTATATTATTATTTTCAAACATCTTTATCATATCACAATAATTTTAACAACTTATGGTCATTTAAACATCATCCATGCTTATGTACAAGTACCTAATGCATGGTTATCATGTCATCATCATCCAAGACATAAGTGCATCCTACATACATTTAATTTATTTTCATATTATCCAATCATTCATACATCATTGCATGTATCATGTTCTTACACATTTAAGAACTAACAAACAAAACTCATATGCATGCATACATATACACATACATACGACACACGCATATATACATATGTACTTCCAAAAATTCACTTTTATACATTTATCATCCATCAAGTGAACGTTATTCAAAAACAATTTTGGATCATGCATGCATCAATCTTCCAAGAATCGCATCAATTAAGAATCATTCACAAGTCAAATCTCAAACTCTAACACATATATACACACACCTACAACTATGTATACACACACATATACTTCCATTTGTATTTTGATTAAAACCCATTTGTTATTAGATTTTAAGTTTGTGAAGAACTCCAAGTTTTATAGAAACCTTCCATCATCATCATCATCATCATCATCAAGAACAAGAACAAGAACATGAAAATAAGTTTATACCTTTAAAGAATTTAGTGGGTTTTGATGAGATTTTGATGATGTTAAGCTTGGACCTTCTTGGAATCTCCTTTGGATCTTCAAATGAACTTAAAATCTTCACAGAATGAACCTGATCTTCAAGAACAAGACTCAAATTTCTGAAAATGGAAGGGATGGTGGTGTTTACAGTTTGAGAGATGGAAAGAGTGGAAGAATTTATGTAATGGATCTTGAAAAATGGTGAGATATGGAGTGTTGGAAGACACATAATCATTGCGTCTTCTTTCAAGGCTCTATACTTGTCAAAATCGTAGGAAACAAGAAAATGTGGGCACCCTTTTGGGCCGCCACCTACACATGCACACACACACTCCGTATACACACACACACACACATATATATTAGTTAAAAACAAGTATTTTATCTCGCTTTTAATCCTATTTTAAGGCGTGTAAATTATTTTTATCATTCTATAAAAATAAACTCACCATAGTATTGTAGAATTATATTTTATTTTCATAAACTGGCTGCATTGTTTGTAATTTACAGTATACGCGTGCTATTGCGAAGTACGCGCTTAAGCTCGCAAAATAGAGTTTTTGAGCGTTTTAATTAATTTTTCCTCACAGATATGATTAAAAATAACATTTTAATCATAAGAGATTATTTTTAGGATTTTAACATTAATCGGGCGGTCACCGACGTTCATTTCGCATTTTATTCGCCACGCGATAAGCATTTATCTTATTGTTGCCAACATAATATTTAACAAAGTTTGAATTTATCAACACATCAAATACCATCAATTAACATCAAATTTAACAAAATATTGCCTTTATTTATTCATTACACGTGTCACACTAGTACGGTACAGACTCAAAATAGACGGGTGTCACAGTCTCCCCCTGTTTAGGAGATTTCGTCCCCGAAATTTTTACACTATAGGTCTCCGTTTCTTTGCATCTGGTCCTGTGTTCCCATATGAACTCGGGTCCATGTTTAGAATTCCAGTAAACCTTGGCCAACTTAATCCGACTCCTCCTAAGTTTCTAAATCTTCCAATCCAGAACTTCTACAGGTTCTTTGATAAATCTAAGTTTATCGTCTACTTGAACCTCATCAGGGGATATGATCAGTGTCTCATCCGACAAACACGTTTTCAGGTTGGACATATGAAACACGTCATGTACTCCACTCAATTCATGTGGTAGCTTAAGCCTATACGCATACTGATCCAACTCGAGAAAGGATTTCAAAAGGACCTATATAACGCGGGCTTAGCTTTCCCCTTTCTAAACCTAACAACACCTTTCCAAGGTAGCACCTTCAACAGAACACAATCACCGACTTGAAACTGTAACAGTTTCCATGGGTTGTCTGGATAACTCTCTTGTCGATTGGCGGCAGCTTTCAACCTTCCCTTGATCTGGGCAACCTTATCCGTGGTTTCTTAGATAAGCTCAGGTCCGGTCAGTTGCCTTCGCCAACTTCTGCCCAACAAAGGGGTGATCAACACTTTATTCCATACAAAGCTCTAAACGGACCGGCCTTGATACTCGTGTGATAACTATTGTTTCTAGGAAAACTTAGTTAATGGCTGATGAGTATCCAAACTTCCATCAAAATCTATCACACACGCTCTCAACATATCCTCTAGAGTTTGAATGGTTCTCTCGTTTTTACCATCAGTTTGAGGATGATACGCATTACTCATGTCCAACCGAGAATCCAACGACTCCTAAAGAGATCGCCAAAATCTGGAGTCAAATCGTCCATCTCTATCAGAGATAATCGAAACAGGTACTCCGTGACGGGCTACAATCTCATTGAGGTACAACTGTGATATCTTCTCCATTTTGTCTTTTTCCTTAATGGGTAGGAAATGAGTAGACTTCGTCAATCGATCCACAATTACTCAAATAGTGTCATGTCCACGTGACGTACGAGGTAATTTGGTGACAAAATCCATTGTAAGATGCTCCTATTTCCATTTAGGAATCTTTGGTTGTTGTAGAAGCCATCTGAAGCCCAAACGGCTTATGATGTTTAGCCTTAACATTCGAGCACGTCAGACATTTACTCACATACCCTGCAATATCTTTCTTCAAATTCGGCCACCAATACAACTCCTTGATGTCCTTATACATTTTGGTAGAACCTGGGTGAATAGAAATTCTGGATTTATGAGCTTCGTTCAAAACCAGTTCACATAAGTTATCCCTAAGCGGAACCCAAATCCAGTTCGTGAAGTACATCACTCCGTCCGCATTTGGTATCAGTTCACACTCCAAACCTCTTATGTAACGCTTCGCATTGTAACTTTCCGTTTTAGCAAGTCTGCTTCGTGTTTCTATTTTTGGAAAGTCCAAACCTTGTAATCGTATTTCATTTCTGAATCATTGTAAATATAAGGCTTTGATTGTAATCAAATTGATCGATTATACACAATTTGCAATCTTTATACGTATTTATTCTATGATCATACACGCATTCGTTACACAATTTATAGCTTCGAATCAACTTGCATATTCTTATCATTTATTCATGAAAGTTAAACGTTTCAAACTAAGAAAGCAATCAACAAGTTAAACGTAAAATGCATAGACTTTTGGCACCATGATTCTTGTCACACTTATGTTAATTATTTGCAAGACGTGTTTAGGGTTATGTAACACCTTTAATCATGTTTTAATCTTCCAAAACACTTCACACTTGATTTACATATAAAATACATTATTTAAATAACAATTAAAACAATTTATATAAATTAATTAACAAAAAAAACAAAAAAAGAGGGCAGCCATATGTTGATGATTTGGGCTTGTTTCAAGTTTAAACACCCACTAATCTTGTCCAAAGCCCAACCCATTGAAACCTTAATCCCTTCCCTATATAAACCACCTTTCCCCCATCCATTTCCCACTTTTACAAGCCTCCAACCACTTCAAAAACACTCTCAAAGTCCCTAACATATTCAAAAAACGCAGCAGCCATATTTGAGTTTTTTGTGAGTTCTAACTCACTTCTTCAACTAATTCTTCCTTATTTCTTCTTCTGAAACACTTGGATAACCTCTAGGAAGGTTTTCACAAGTTTTCTTGGGCAATCTAAGGTGAAACCTCACCATTTTTTAGGTCCAAAGTCCCATAAATGTTCTACCCATTTTTATCTTTTTAAACATTAAGATTTTCGAAGTTTTCTTTTTGTTTTCTTCCTCAACATTGTTTGCTAAGCCCTATGGGATGTTACCATAGGTATTCCATGGAAAACCAAGGTGGAACAATACCATTTTTGGGGCCAAACTTTCTGTTTTGAAAGTTAAACTTATAAACTTTTTTTGAACTTGTTTTTTTAAAACATAACAACTCTATGCTACTTATGCCTCTAACCAAGTTTATGGTTAGTGAGCTAGCTAGACTTGTTCATACAAAATCAGGTATAACATGCCTCTAACCTTGTGGTTTTTACTAGGGTTTCAAACCCACAAGTGTTGAGTCATCCAAGCTTACAAGCTTGTGTTGGTGTAGGTGTGATTACATGGAGGCCTTCGCTATCCAACTTTTCAATCCACCCTCACTTGATGATTTCTATAATTCTTGACCATCCGGATTGTCCTTGTGACAATGTTGTGTATTGGTGAATCTTATGAAAGAGGTTTAGGACGGTTATCCTTCTACCTCCATGCACGCCTTATATGACTTACATGATATCTATGAAATACATGAACTCTATGATAAATTAGTAATATTATAACGGTATATGTAAATACATAATATAACAAAACCATTGACAATGACCATATGGTTACTTGTCCTAGAAATAGGTTATTTTATCTTAGACCTAACCATCATTACGATTCTATTGGGCATGACCCATAAAAACACAAACACCCTTCGGGGCTTATAGTGTCAAAATGAGCGTTAACTTCTAGATAAATACTTTTGTTTATACATACTTTTTGCATACTTTAATTCCTAAACTCATCAAACTCCATCGTACTCACACCTACGTTTCCTTGTGTAGGATAACTTGGTGTTCATTCCCCTAAAATAACCTAACGCTTTCACGGAAATTACTTTGCAAAACCGTGAGTACACTCGACACCCTTTTTATGCTTTACACTATTTGGGTGCAATATGTTAAATTACCAAACTACACTAAATCACACTTTTATTCTATGATTACACACAAACAATCCATCAAACATGCTTTAGTCTTATGCTACTTGAATTGTTACTTAGTATATTCTTATGTGACCTAAATGTCATTAACTTCGGTCAAGCCTCCCTTAACATGTATAGCGCTACAGGAGTAACGCGCCGGCCCATATTCTTGTGGTCAATGTTAAGTTTTAAATCTATTTTGCGGTACACTAGAGGATTGACTTGTAGATTCACATGCCTTGTTTACATTTATCTTGTATGCTAGCTATTCATGTGGATTTGTTTAAACGGTTTTAATAATTATGCTATGATATTAAAGTTGTGTACTCGCCAATACTTTTTATTGAACTATACTTTTTAATATGTTGCAGGTTGATGAAGTTGTTATGATGGAACTTAGTAGTAATGGCATAGAAACACGCATAGAATACTGAGTTAATCATTATGTTATTGTTGAGTTGTTGTTGTTACTTGTATTCGGATATTTAATGTAACTTGACAATTTTGATGCTATGAAATGAAATGGGTTGATTAAATTAAATATTATCGCAAATAGTGTTATGATGTCTCGAGCAATCTAGTTCGTCCCACTCCGATGTTTCCGCCATGGGTTGGGGTCTGACATCTTAAATCTTCTCTTCTCATATTCTCATCTCTTAAAGCTTCTCGCTGTGCATTGCGAATCTGAACAGGTCAGACTCTCTTTATGGTTAAACCCAAAGCACGAACACGAAGAGGCTTTTCCCAGATTTTCCTACGAAGCGCATTAGCAACAACTTTTGCTTTACCTGGGTGATAGCAAATATCACACTCGCAATCATTGGGTAACTCTACCCAACGCAGTTGTCTCATGTTGCGTTTCTTCTGATCAAAGATATGTTGGTGGCTCTTATGGTTAGTGTAAATCATACACTTCATGCCATACGGATAATGTCTCCAAATTTTCAAGGTAAACAAACACAGCTCCTAACTCCAAATCATGAGTTGTGTAGTTTTTCTCGTGCACTTTCAGTTTTCTTGACTGAAATGAACTTAAAATCTTCACGGAATGAACCTTTAAAGAATTTAGTGGGTTTTGATGAGATTTTGATGATGTTAAGCTTGGACCTTCTTGGAATCTCCTTTGGATCTTCAAATGAACTTAAAATCTTCACGGAATGAACCTTTAAAGAATTTAGTGGGTTTTGATGAGATTTTGATGATGTTAAGCTTGGACCATCTTGGAATCTCCTTTGGATCTTCAAATGAACTTAAAATCTTCACGGAATGAACTTGATCTTCAAGAACAAGATTCAAATTTTTCAAAATGGAAGGGATGGTGGTGTTTACGGTTTGAGAGATTGAAAGAGTGGAAGAATTTATGTAATGGATCTTGAAAAATGGTGAGATATGGAGTGTTGGAAGACATATAATCATTGTGTCTTCTTTCAAGGCTCTACACTTGTCAAATGGAAGGAAATAGGAAAAGGTGGGCACCCTTTTGCATCGCCACCTACACATGTACACACACACTCCATATATACATACACACACACACATATATATATATTAGTTGAAAACAGGTATTTACCGACTACCAAGCATTTTATCTCGCATTTTAATTCTGTTTTAAGGCGTTTAAAATTACTTTTATCATTCTATAAAAATAAACTCACCATAATATTGCTGAACAATATTTTATTTGCCTAGACTGCCTGCGTTGTCTGTATTCTATAGTAAACGTGTGGTATTGCCTAATACGCACTTAAACTCGCAAAATAGAGTTGTTAAATGTTTTAATTAATTTTTCCTCACCGATATGATTATATATATAACATTTTAATCATAACCGAGTCTTTTTTCGGATTTTGACATTAATCGTGCGGTCACCGACGTTCGTTTCGCATTTTGTTGCAACGCGATAAGCGTTTATCTTATTGTTGCCAACATAAATTTTTACAAAGTTTGAATTTACCAACACATCAAATACCATCCATTAACATCAAATATAACAAATATTGTCTTTATTTATTCATAACATGTGTCACACTAGTACGGTACAAACTCAAAATAGTCGAGTGTCACACGGTCCACTCGGCGGGGACAATAAAAGCAATACATGCGGCCACACAAGGACCCATGATTGGGGCTCGCCTACACCCGATTGATCTAACACTCTTGTTCCGCGATCTTATAAAAGATTAATGGCACTTAAGAGAGACCCTATTCGCACATGATCTAATATATCGTTACATAGCTAAACCACACCATCGAAACATGTATTTCCCCCTAAGAGTTGTAAAACCGAAAACGGTTAAAAGAAAAGGGGGCCTAAGACCACAGAGTCTTTGTGCCTCGCACAAGTGAGAATGGGCCTAGTCCATTTGAGTCTATGTGTAGGATCAACCAGTCCCCTTATTTGTATGCAGGACAACCCAGTCTCGTTGTAACTAGGACAATCCCGTCCCTAGTCATGAAACTCTTGCACATTTCAAAAATACACATGTGTTTTGTAAATCGGTATGTTGAGCATAAACCTTTCGTAAACCATTTGAGTTTATTAAAATCTATTTGCAACATGGTTTAGAAATATGAATTTTCGTTCATCGAAATATTATGTACTTTTGCAAAACTTGCATGTCTTTCCACCCCGAAAACATTTATAAAAACGTAAAACCATAAAAAGTGGGGTTATGAACTCACCTCAATAACTAGTGCAAAGCTAGCATAATATGATTCCACAATGTCGTTTCCCGAACATAAACTCACAAGCATACAATCTTTGACATTCCTATCAAGGAATAAACTTATAAGTTTCTATTGAAATGTAGCTAAACTAGGTGTCACCGAGCTCTACTGAATTCTTAACCAATGATTCGATGCGAATATGTTAACTTATGGAAACGAATAAGATATACTTGTAAAGTTCCATTCGTAGTCGGTGATAAACACTAAGATTCCAAGTGATTTAGATTATATAATATATATATATATATATATATATATATATATATATATATATATATATATAGGGAGGGTAATTTTGAGAACGCTAAATATTGCGAGAAACGTGAGAACGAATAAGAAAACCAATCAAAAACATTTTTTAATACAATCATCATTTTAATTTAAATACAACATCATGAAAAGAAATTACACCATCAAATAATTCATTTCTCCTCTCAAAATCACTCTTATTAGCTTTTTTATACATGTGTAAATATAACAAATTTACACATGTGTAGATGGAAAAGTTACACATGTGTCAATTTTCTTTATTTCTGAATTCACGTAAATTTAAATTTGTAAATTAAATGTCTAGAATCGTATTCAAATAATAATGACAAGTGTAAAAAGAAATTTTGAATTTCACTTGTTTTTAACCAACTTCTAGGGTTTTTTTCATTCGTTCTCACGGTTCTCGTGATATTTAGCGTTCTCATTTAAACCCTCCCCTATATATATATATATATATATATAGTTTCGTGTTAGTCGTCCCGAATGGTTGTGCGCGTACATAAACAAGTGTTTGTATAAAAATAATACGCGTCGTAAACTTATAATAAGTATTTGTACGGATTCCAAGTTGTCGTCATGTACGTAGGTAAACGTATGTAAATGTAACTATATATGTATACATATACATATTTGCATATATACATAAACGTTGCATATTCGCGATACTACTCTCGCGTCCAGTAGATAATTATTGAAATAATTTATATAGTTGTTCGTTTGTTATAATAGACTCTTGTTTGTTCGTTAACAAAATAACACGGATAATGTTACTTACTACGATCATACGGTATCGCGTCACATTTCTTTTTGATGTTAGAAATATATATAAATATAAATAATTATATTTATTTTATAAAGTTGTCGAGTTGTTAACATCGGAAATAAGTGTAAATAATTGTATTTGTCTTACATAAACGCCGAAAACTAGACGTTGAAATAAATATAAATAGTTATATTAATTTTATATATAAGTTTTCCAAGTTTTGTTATCTTGTAAACTGTGTTTGTCCAAATCGTTGTAAACTCGTTTTTGTGAAATGTATAAATCATCCAAAATAAATATAATTTTATATTTATTTGTATAAAATTCCATTTGAGTCCTGAAACGTTTCGTTGGTGTTAAGACTACAAAATTTATATATTTTAACAAAATTGGGCAGCGTTTCCTCTATTTTGGTAACAAAACTCAACAATAAAAGTTGTTGATAAATGTTCAAAACGCACAATTTTCAAAAACAACCGTATGATTTTTGTCAATTGTGCAAACGTCAATTTTTGTTGCGTGGCTTGTTTTGAAATATACAAACTCTATGGTACGTGAACGTGTAATCTTATGACGTTTTTACTATTCGGTTCGGTTTAGAGCTTTGGTACGCACTAAAATAAAACCAGGTTAGTGTATATATAAATGTTTAACGCATCGTTAAAACTTTACCAATTCTAGCGTCGAATGAGTTGACTAGGTTTAACCCGAGTTGGCTGACTTGACCGGGTTTGACCCGCGTTGACTGAGTTGTCCGAAACTCGAACCGAAATAAATCTGATGTTTTCTAACATTGACCGAGCCTGAACCGAAAACCCAAGGTCGGAACCGAGCTTAAACTGAATCGTGTTTACCCGACCTCGAAACAGAACCGAACCTGAACCAAACCAAATCTTGAAACGAGTGAACCGAGTCCAACCAAAACTGAACATTGTTGACCCAACCCTATCCCGAACCTAATCGAAACATAACCACCACCATTGTCGTTGTCGGCCGACCTAGAGCTGCCGGCTATGACGTCGCGGCTGTTACCGGTCCCACCACCACCAGTGCTGCCATGGTCAATACCACCACCACAGCCTCAGTTCTAAAGTAACCACCACCGTCCTTCTACTACCGGAACCACCACACCACCAACTAAGATCTATGGACTTACAAGAGATTCACGGCTGTTGGGGTGTGAAACTATCGCCATCGTTGCTCATACGTAAAAACTAACCCCAGAAACGTGTTCGAAAGGTGTGATTTAGGGGGTATACCTTTAGTCCGCCGTGAAATCTCGCCGGAAAAGCCACCGCAACCGCCGCATGCAGTGACGGCGCAGTGCCGCCATCGTCGGGTTCTTGCCGACTCCGCCGTGCTCCGCCGATGACGGCTGGGGCTGCTAGATAGAAAACGGGGCTTGCGGCTAGGGTTAGGAGAGAAGAATGAAAGGTTGAAGAGTTTAAGATGCTTTTATACCTAGGGTTTAGTTGGGTTGGGCCCAAGGCTCATTTGCCGTAAAATGTTGCATCACATTATTTTAGGGTCTAATTTACATAAAATTATGTCGGTGGTCGATATTAATCGAGTGCGTTCGTCGGTTCTGTTAAAATCGTGTAAAATGCTTCGCTTGTCGTTTCTAATCCATGTTTCGATCCGATTTCGACTGTGGTTATTATATTCAATTACGAAACTAAATATATCATAATATTTTAGTTTGGAGGTAATACACGAGTCCGATGCTTCCATTTCATTTTCAGTTCGTTCCTGCAATCACGTCTTTTGTTCATGTATGCGTTTTGTGTCGTTCGAAAGCATGATAATTTCGCAAAATCAAATTCATGTGTGTAAAATGTACGTATAAAACTCATATTTTTCGGCGTTTTCAGTATTTCAATCGGTGTCATTTAGTTTAACGTTTGGTAGTTTTCCCGCAAATAACCATTCGCTTATTGTAAAGTCGGGTATACGTTCCTAGGCACTCCAAAGGCCTAATTAAGTTAGTTTGCATCTTAAAACACTACTTATAATTGTCTTAATGTCTGTTTTCGCGTAATTAAAAATAAAAAACTACCAGTTGTCACAAAAATATCTTTGAAATGTTCCATTTTAGGGATCGTATCGTCCAACACACAACATATGTTGTGTTTGGGTTCAGAATTCAATTTCTTTTCCTGCGAAAACAAAAAAGACAAACAATTAGACGTAAATATACCAGAAACCTTTGTGTGAAGGTGTGTATACGAAGTTGACAATTCAACTTCATACGAAAAGAACAACTAACAATTTACCATAATAATTTTAATCTTTCATTTCGTGCGAAGTTGATTTGAACGAAGACACATGTTACCTTCGTGCGAAGTCGTTTTTCATTTCGTGCGAAGTGGATTCTCACTTCGTGCGAAGTAGACTGTTAAGAATCAAACATGATTTTTTTTTATATTCATGAAATTGTTGGTTCTATCATATACTACAAGTGCCGATAAGCCTAGATCAATACTCAATTTTAATTTTGGTCCATTAAATCCTTCTAGATCTAAGTTTTTATGTTCAAGAGGCTGAAAACGTTCAAATTAGGTTTAATTGTTCCAAATTTCTACCTTCACCATTGTTAGTGGTGTGCCAATCAACCACTACAATGTAAATTTTGGCAGCACTTCATCGTTTGCTTCGCAAAAACTTTAGTTTGCATGGAGAATGTGTAACAGTAATTTTAAATTTACTTCGTACGAATTGAGGTATATATAGGCATCACATTTCTCTTTGTACGAAGTAACTTTAACTTTGTACGGAGTGAAATTGCTCACTTCTTGTGGAGTAAATTCTCTTCGTGCGAAGTTAATTGCTATCTTTTAAACTTTCAACTTCTAGAAGATTTTACCAGCTTTAACACACTACTCAATTGACCAAGTCCAAATTAATGACCATGGTTAACTGATTTGTCTACCAAGTCCAAGTTAATGACCTTTTAATCATTTCAAAGCTTTTTGTCATTTCAGATTCACTCCCAACCTATTGTCCTCTAGATTTCGCTCAGCGTTTAGCATCTTTGGATTTTGAAGATCTGTTTTCCATCATCGGCAGTCGAAACTAAGATAGAAATAAAATCTTTTTGATTTTTCCAAAGTTTATGCTAAAACACTCTGAAAACATTTTTGGGTTTTTCTGAAATGAAATGCAATAACTCTGTACAATTATATTTATATACATTCTTTATGAGTTTGTGTTAGAGGATCATATCAGTTTTTGAGACAAATCACTAGTACCGTTGATTTTGTAAACTTTATGTTCTAAACAAATTCATTTAGATTGTCAGTATACTTATCCACTTAAACGTCTACACATTTCTCAATTGCTTTGAGGTACGTTAATTAGATGTCTTAGAACTTGATTTAATAGTGTTTCCCACCTCAGAATATACTCCCATATCAAGATTTCCTGGATCAACTTAAAAGTGGTGTTCCAAAGTTGGAATCTTTTGACTGCAATTGTTTAATCTTTCCATACTTTCAATTTTGTGCAGCTTTTAGGTTTAAAGGCAAAAGTATTCTACAAGTTCTAGGCTATTGCTGACGCAAAATCGGAAGAACTTGTATAATATCCCAGATATCAATTATCTATAAAGACCAAATATCTCATAATTCGGCAATCTCTCAAACAAAATTTCGGTGTACTAAGACCATACATCCGAGAGATGTTAACCCACTAATTAAGAAGTTTTTCTTTATGTTTATATCTCAGAAATAGTTTACTGAATGTGCGAAGCCTACTGGCACATCATTAATGAAACATGTTTTGTGACAAACGGCAAATAACCGGTAATTCCGTACCAACTAATCACCTATTTTATTTTATAATCTCATGCATTTAATCGTAATTAAATTACGTAACTGAGTCGTACGACATATTACAAGTATTGGGACAAGTAAAAAAATGTTATAACATATATTGGATTTCCGTTACATCGTGAAACAACCAAAACTATGTCCTAAAAGTGTTGGTAGAGAGTGCTGAGCGCACTATTCATGGTTGCACTATTCATGCCAGCAACCACTGAAACAGAATAGAACAATGGATTATAACAAACGAATGACATAACTGAGTCCATATATATATGAAAAAACTAATGTGGGAACAAGCTTTACAATATTACATAACTTTCCGGTATGATACTTTAATCACAAAATTGTCTGGTTCGGATAAAAAAATATAACAATTTTAATTCGTTCGTAGGACTTGTATATATGGTTATGCATCCTAACTAAGCTTAGGGATATAAATGGGATACCCAAAACGTAAACTCTCGGTACTACACTGCGTTGTTCGCAACTAGTACAGATTCGAACCGATAGGCCAACAAATTATATTTTTACCAAACAATTGGCTAAACTAAAACACTAGCGAAGTAGTTAGCCATATTTTGGCGTCGTAAACTAGTTAAATAAACGCCATAATATCAATGGTAAAATAAAACAATAACTCCCGGTATTATATAGCACTTTTCATATATCACCCGGTATGGAACCGACGACCAAACTAGTGGCATTTTTACAATCTAAAATCAATACCCACTAAACTAATAAACTAGTTGGACGATATTTAAAACGCTAAACTATCATTAACACATAATCAAACCTACTTCGTTTAATTTCTTAAATATCTAATTGTAACTTATTAATATAAAGGTATATAACTTTAGGAAAAAGAGAATTATAATAACCTTGTGCCCATACCCACAAAATTCGGTCAAGAGTGGGCCACACAAGCCACTCTACTAAATCTTGTTGATGCAAGTAATCTTGTGAAGCATGGTGTGTAGGATTTCATTTTGACCACCAAACTTGCAAGACCGTAACTATGACATAAACATCACCTCATTTCCTATCACTTTCAAACACCAAAATACCCCTCTTGTTCTTTCATGGTTGCGGCTAACTTCACAACACCCACAGTATCCATTTCTAAATCCTAAACAACCCTTTCTGGCATCCATAACCCACTTCCATGAAGAAATAAGGACTTAGCAAGCATGAAGGAACATTAGGAGGTGCTTGGAAGCTTTATTTTCTTTTAAATCTTCATCCTACAAACCATAAATCCTTTGCAAAGTTGTAAGATCATCCTTTATTTTTTTAACCTTGTTATATTATGTAGATTATTAAAGTACAATTTAATCATCTTGAATTAAAGAAACAAAGCCTAAACGTTAATCACCACATAAAAAGTTTATAACAACCGTATATTATGTGTTGATTTTGTTACTTTGTGCTAGTTGATGAACGTGCTTATGATGGTTATGTTAATGTAGGATGCTTAAAATTATGATCTTGTATCATCTAGTCTAGAAATTATGATCTAGACATTTGGATGTTAGTTCTAAACAAGATCATTATGCTTATGTTCCATGGATTTTTATATGAACTTGAAGATGGGTTATGATGAACACAATTTTTTTTTAAAACTATACACTATGTTTGCACTAAGATAATCTTAAAAAGTAATTTAAACAAGTGTGTTTAGAGAAAATTTAGACTACAAAGTATGATATAATTATGGTTTAAAAAGATCTAGTTAAAGTATTAAAAAGTGCCATTATTTTTAAGAATAATAGTACACAAGTCCATGGAAAATAATGATAATTATGTAGGAATACATGCATGCAAAGTGAGGTGTGGAAACTTGGTTGAGGTTAATGATGATTAGTGGATTAAATACGTTTTTGGCAAACGTGGGAAACGCCTTAGTATAGGGGAAACTATGGTGAAATTTTGTAAAAATCTAATTGTGATTAAAGTATGATTAACAGGGCTAAACGCGATTAGCAAACTAAATCGTGAATAAGGAAATTTAATGACAAGGGTTAAGTCAAACCTCCCAAGTATTTACTAAATACTTATATGTATTTTTATAAGTTAAAATGGACACTTGTAAATATATATATATTTTCAGGGAAATATATATATACTTAGAAAATTCAACAATGTGTATATGTTTATGTGCTAAGTGTATGTATTCAGATGATAGTAGGATAATCTAAATACTACACATATACGTGCCCTGAAAATACTTGTAAGAAAACAAGTATAACCTACCACATAAATACATGTACACTAATATCCTCAAAGATACCATGTAAATACAAAGACATTGGGTAAATACTAAGAATTATATTGTACCCTTAAAGGAATAATCGAACGAGCAGATAATTCAGGCAACGGACGAATTTATAAAAATATATTCTTACGAAACAATGTATATTTCAAACCGACAAGTAAGACACATAATTTATTTCGGAAATAAAAGAATATATATCGTCACCGACGACAAAGGGGCATCGCGGAAAGCTACTATGACACTTGGGTGTTTCATTGACACAAGAAATATATATTAAAGGATCACAACGACGTGTCGAAAAATATATATTTTTGACACCGAACTAATATATATTATTAATAACAAAAATCCGGAAATTTAAAAAGTGAGAATATATCAAAATTACTAAGTGATTTTATTTAAGTATATGAACATACTTACAACTCTATACTTTGTAAATATTACCATGTGTAAGATTATAAATGTTATGCCCCTAAATGCAACAAATGCCCTTTCCACCATTATGGGGAATGTCGAGGCTACAAATGTGGCAAATGTGGAAGATGGGGGCATGCCACTAATGCATGCTAGGCAAACCAAGGAAATCCGGGGAATCAAGGAAACCAAGGGAACCAGGGATGCTAACAAAGGACACTCCAAGAGGGATTGCCCAAAAGGAAACCAAGCTCAGGGAAGAGCTTTTGTGATTGGAGCTAAGGATGCTCGTCAGGACCCGAATGTGGTCACCGGTACGTTCCCTATAAACAATCACTTTGCATCCATACTTTTTGATACCGGGGCAGATTTTAGTTTTATTTCTAAATAGTTTAGAAATATACTTTGGGTATAATCGAGTAAGTTAGATGTTCCATACTCAATTGAACTAGCCAACGGGAAACTGATAGAGTCGGGGGAAATAATAAAGAAATGTACCTTAGAACTGGGTGAACGAAAGTTCGACATAGACCTCTTGCCGGTTCAATTAGGTACTTTCGATGTTGTCATTGGTATGGATTGGCTATCCGATAATCGAGCCGAAGTCATATGTCACGAAAAGATTATTCGTATCCCCTTACCTGATGGAGAACACTTGATGGTGCACGGAGAGAAACATGACACGCCACTCCGAATTATTAATTGCATGGAGGCCCAAAAATGTTTGAGGAAAGGATGCATCGCCTTTCTTGCTCACGTGGTTGACAAGAAGGCCAAGAAGCGCAAGGTCGAAGACATACCGGTAGTAAAGGAGTACCCCAAAGGTCTTTCTGGAAGACCTACCGGGACTGCCTCAACAACGACAAGTCGAGTTCTGTATTAACTTGGTGCCAGGAGCCACACCAGTGGCAAAGGCTCCATACCGACTAGCGCACTCGGAGATGCAAGAATTATCTACTCAGCTCCAGGAACAACTTGACAAGGGGTTTATAAGACCGAGTTTCTCGCCTTGGGGGGCTCCGGTACTCTTTGTGAAAAAGAAAGATGGAACCTTCCGAATGTGTATCGACTACTGGGAACTAAACAAGTTAACCATCAAGAATCGGTACCCACTCCGAGAATTGACGATTTATTCTATCAATTACAAGGCTCGAGTTTTTATTCCAAGATTGATTTAAGATCCGGGTATCATCAATTGAGAATTCAAGAGGAAAGTATTCCTAAGACAGAATTTAGGACTCGCTACGGTCACTACGAGTTCCTTGTTATGCCCTTTGGCTTAACAAACGCTCATGCCGTGTTTATGGATTTGATGAACCAAGTATGTAAGCCAAATCTTGACAAGTTCGTGATCGTATTCATTGATGACATATTAATATATTCACGAACCGAGAAGGAACATGAACAACACTTGAGAACTATTCTGGAACTACTTAAGAAAGAACAATTGTATGCCAAGTTCTCGAAATGCGAATTTTGGATTCGTGAGGTACAGTTTCTCAGTCACGTTGTGAAAGAGAACGGGATACATGTTGATCCAGCAAAGATTGAGGTGATAAAGAACTGGAATGCTACAAAAACCCCCCACGGAAGTAAGACAATTTCTAGGCTTAGTGGGATATTACAGGAGATTCATTGAGAATTTTTAAAAAATTGCTCAGCCGCTAACCTCTCTTACGCAAAAGGATAAAAAGTTCGATTGGAGTGAAAAACAAGAATCGGCTTTCCAAATGTTAAGGGACAAACTATGCCAAGCGCCGATATTATCCCTACCGGACGGTACTGATGACTTTGTGGTGTATTGTGATGCATCGCATCAAGGCTTGTGTTGCGTGTTAATGCAACGCGAAAAGGTCATCGCATACGCGTCGCGACAGTTAAGGGTTCATGAGAAGAACTATACCACTCACGACCTAGAGCTCGGTGCAGTGGTATTTGCTTTAAAAATCTGGCGTCACTATTTATATGGCACTAAGTGTACCATATTCACAGATCATAAAAGCCTTCAGCATATATTCAATCAAAAGGAACTAAATATGCGCCAGAGACGATGTTTAGAGTTGTTGAACGATTATGACTGTGAGATCAATTATCACTCGGGCAAGGCAAATGTAGTGGCAGATGCCTTGAGTCGGAAGGAACAAGTCAAGACTCTACGAGTACGAGCTTTGGAAATGACAATTCAGACAAACTTCACTACTCGTGTGCGTGAGGCACAACAAAAATGTAACATCCGTCAAAAAACCGGATTTACCAAACCCGCTCCGTTTATTAACCGAACAATCAGTTACAAATTTCTTTGCGTATTTAATGCCCAAAATAATTTTAAACGATACATAATTAATAAATATATTGGAATATATAATTTATATTTGAAAAAGTATTAAAAATCGTGATTTAAAAATAAAAAGTTGCTGCCGGGTTTCGAACCCGGGTCAGCCAGCGTTTCAAACAAAGCCTTAACACTTAACCATCCAACCACTGCGCCACTTATGTTCCTTGTTAATTATTGGAGACAATTAATACATAAAATAAATCTCGAATTCAAATAACGACGTGCCCAATTGCAGTGGTCGGAAATCCCGGCGATCTCATGAGATTGGACTGTTTCTTCAGTTTTAACGTAAACATTAACCTCAACATCGGTTACAACCGACGTCTGAACCCGCGACGCAAGTCATAACCGCCGGAAAACGTAATGACTTTGAATCAAGTCTGAAATCCGACTCTATACATCTCGGTTCCTCCCTATAAATTCACCCACAATCCACTGGTAGCCTTTTCGCTCAAAACCGCACCCTTTCTCGACGTAATTCCATTCGCCGGAAATCTTCTACAACTCGCCGGAAAACCGAACCTTTCACTTTTGTGCCTTACTCTAAACACTGAACACTCAGAACTCATACCGAAGCCACCCACATTCATCTCAAGCTCGTTGAAGACCCACTGCCGCAAGACACACGTCGTCGGAATCATTTGCTGTCACCGGAGTTCTGCCGGAGAAACAGAGGAGTCCAGTTTTGGTATACCTTATGCTTAATATTTCATTCTTTTTACTTATCTCACCTGTAATTAATCGTAACACACTAAAGAACATGATTAAAATCGTTGAACCAGTCAGTCACCGTTCCTGGTTAAGATTAACGAAGAAGACGAAGATTCAGTAGTATATAAGTTTAATTTAAATCAAGATATAACTCGGGTTAGACACAAAGTCCAGCGGTGGACTGTGTGCACATTAAACACGCTTACGTCTCGAGTTCGAATCTTGTCCCACGCACCTTCGCCCTAATAAAAATGTTTCTTTTTTTAACCGAACCGGAGTCACTACGTAAGATGTTAAGTTTAATAAAAACCGGAATAATAACCAAGATAGACACACAGTCCAGTGGTGGACTGTGTGCGCGTTTAAAACACAGGTCACGAGTTCGAGTCCGGACTACCGCACCGGTCCGGACAATTATCCAACTTTTTATATAAGGCAGAAATGAAACTATTTAGTTTGTATATAAGTATAATAAAAATCAGATTATTTAACAAGTTAGACACATAGTCCAGCGGTGGACTGTGTGTTAACTCAACCCACAGGTCCCGGGTTCGAGACCTGTGGAGCGCACCGAGTCGTTAGATTAAAATCGTTTTTTAAAAATAAATGATTTTCAGTTTAATTCAATTAGTTTATAAATATAATTAAAAACAGAAATATTTCGGGTTAGACACGTAGCTCAGTTGGTAGAGCTGCGTGCACGCGAACGGGAGGTCTCGGGTTCGAGCCTCACCCGGCGCAAACAATTTCACAGCCTGACCGGTCAACAAGTCAACGGTCAACGGTCAACTGTCGCAAAAAGTCAATTTTTTTATTATTTTCATTTATTTATTTTATTTAAAAATCAATTAAAAATACTTAAAAATAACATTTTTAAGGTTAGAAAATAGCCTTAAACTCACAAAAATATATCCAATCATCCTACTAAAATTGATTAATAAAATCCTATTATTTACCAAACCATTATGTTATTATCTAGGTTAGTTTCACTCGTGGTTAAATCCAACTTCGTGCGTATTCATCATCATCAACCGAACGCACCCAATGTGAGTGAATCTTACAACTCCCCTTTTTAATTACACGTTCTGGGGTGTGTCATGTGTCATAAAATTAACTCGTTTATTTAAACTTGTGCCATACCATATTGTGATCTAAACTTAGATTGTATACATTGCTTGTAGTTATGTATTTCATTTTGTCAATTTATATGCAATTCATTCATTAGGCCCATCAGTTCCTCGTGTGAGACGAGTTGAGCAACGCGTGCCTCAAAACAAATCCATTATTGTTCGTGTGTGTATTATTTAGTTTATATTGTTTGTAGATACGTATTTCATATTGTCAAGTTTATGCAATTCATTCATTAGGCCCATCAGTTTCTCGTGAGAGACGAGTTGAGCAACGTGTGCCTCAAAACGATTCATTATTGTTCATGTGTGTATTATTTAATATTAAATTGATTGGTGAATAAGTTTACATCTATTTTTACTCATGTGTGGTTGTGCATTTTATTTTATAATCAATTAAATAAACTTGTTCAAATATTTTCCATAGGATTCACTCGCCAACTTTTTGTTGATCCAAAAACCCTTTTTACACATGATACAGGTGAACAGGATGAAGCAAGGAAAACATAGGAAATGCCTTAGAAGAAAACAATGAAGCCTAGATTGATGTTAGGACATGATGTAATAATGATTGTATAATTCCCTTTAAAATTGTATTAATGAATATGAAACGTTATAATGAATGTCATGAGCTTTGATGATAACCCAATCATGCCCCGATCACCTTTTCCGCTGCGGGTCTGGGTGTGACAAAAAAGCTCTAAAACCAGAAAACATTCCAGCCGAATCATTAAAGGGAATGGAGAAACAAATGGAAACAAACAAGGATGGAACTTTATACTTCATGGGAAGAATTTGGATTCCCTATTTTGGGGAATTACGAGACTTAGTACTAGAGGAAGCATACAAGTCTAAATACTCAATCCATCCCGGGTCTAATAAAATGTATCAAGATTTGAAAGAGTCCTATTGGTGGCCTAATCTCAAGGAAGATATTGCAACCTATTTTGAGAAATGCCTAACCTGTGCGAAGGTTAAGGCCGAATATCAGAAACCATCCGGATTGCTGCAACAACCAGAGATTCCTGTTTGGAAATGGGAACAGATATCAATGGATTCTATTACAAAACTCCCACGGACCTCTCGAGGTCATGACATGATTTGGTCATAGTTGATCGATTGACTAAGTCAGCTCACTTCTTATCGATTCGCGAGAAAGACAGTACTGAAAAGCTAGCTGAGCTGTACCTTAAGGAGATTGTGGCACGACATGGAGTGCCAGTATTGATAATCTCGGACAGAGATGGTCGCTTTGTGTCGCGAATATGGCAGTCATTCCAAACCTCGTTTGGATCTTGTTTAGATCTAAGCACGGTGTTTCATCCGCAGACGATGGCCAAAGCGAGCGAACCATCCAAACTTTAGAAGATATGCTTCGCGCCTGTGTGATAGATTTAGGCGGAAACTGGGATACTCATTTACCGTTGCTAGAGTTTTCCTACAATAATAGTTATCACACCATTAATAAGGCCGCACCATTCGAAGCACTATATGGGCCAAAGTGCCGATCTCCGCTATGTTGGGCGAAAGTCGGTGACAAACAACTCATTGGTCCCGAACTGGTCCAAGAGACCACAGATATTCAAAATCCGTGAGCGAATTAAGGCAGCTCGGGATAGACAAAAGAGCTACGTGGATTGGAGACGCAAGCCATTATCCTTCGAGGTTGGAGACAAAGTGTTGCTTAAGGTCTCACCTTGGAAAGGTGTAGCTAGGTTTAGGAAGCGTGGAAAACTTAACCCAAGGTATATTGGACAATTTGAAATTCTGGCTAAGGTTGGAACAGTTGATTATAAGCTAAAGTTGCCGGAGGAACTAAACAATGTCCACGACACATTTCATGTGTCTAACCTCAAGAGGAGTCCAACCAAGGAAACAGTTATCATTCCAGCGGACGAAATTCATATTGATGACAAACTTCAGTTTACCGAAGAACCCGTTGAGGTTATGGACTGGAAAACTCAGAAGACTCGGAGGAGTCGGATCAAACTAGTCAAAGTCTGGTGGAATTCACGTCACGGGCCAGAATACACTTAGGAGCGTGAAGACCAAATGAAGACAAAGTACCCCCACCTGTTCGAGAAGGATCCTTCAGAGGATCCCTCCAAGTGAATTTCGGGATGAAATTCTTTCTAACAGGGGTGTATGTGACAAACGGCAAATAACCGATAATTTCGTACCAACAAATCACCTATTTTATTTTATAATCTCATGCATTTAGTGGTAATTAAATTACGTAACTGAGTCATACGACATATTACAAGTATTAGGACAAGTATAAAAAATGTTAAAACATATATTGGTTTCCGTTACATCGCGAAACAACCAAAACTATGTCCTAAAAGTGTTGGTAGAGAGTGCTGGGTGCACTATTCACGGTTGCACTATTCATGCCAGCAACCGCTGAAACAGAATAGAACAACGGATTAAGACAAACGGATGATATAACTATGTCCATATATATATGAAAACACTAATGTGGGAACAAGCTTTACAATATTACATAACTTTCCGGTATGACACTTTAATCACAAAATTGTCCGGTTCGGATAAAAAAAATATAACAATTTTAATTCGTCCGTAGGACTTGTATATATGGTTATGCATCCTAACGAAGCTTAGGGATATAAATGGGATACCCGAAACGTAAACTCTCGGTACTACGCTGCATTGTTCGCAACTAGTACAGATTCGAACCCATAGGCGAACAAATTATATTTTTACCAAACATTTGGCTAAACTAAAACACTAGCGAACTAGTTAGCCATATTTTGGCGTCGTAAACTAGTTAAAAAATGCCATAATATCGATTGTAAAATAAAACCATAGCTCCCAGTATTATATAGCACTTTTCATATATCACCCGGTATCGAACCGACGACCAAACCAGTGGCATTTTTACAATCTAATATCAATACCACTAAACTAATAAACTAGTTGGACCATATTTAAAACGCTAAACTATCATTAACTCATAATCAAACCTACTTCGTTTAATTTCTTAAATATCTAAATGTAACTTATTAATATAAAGGTATATAACTTTCGGAAAAAGAGAATTATAATAACCTTGTGGCCATACCCACAAAATTCGGTCAAGAGTGGGCCACACAAGCCACTGTAATAAATCTTGTTGATGCAAGTAATCTTGTGAAGCATGGTGTGTAGGATTACATTTTGACCACCAAACTTGCAAGACCTTAACTATGACATAAACATCACCTCATTTCCTATCACTTTCAAACACCAAAACACCCCTCTTATTCTTTCATGGTTTCGGCTAACATCCCAACACCCACAGCATCCATTTCTAAATCCTAAACAACCCTTTCTAGCATCCATAACCCACTTCCATGAAGAATTAAGGACTTAGCAAGCACGAAGGAACATTAGGAGGTCCTTGGAAGCTTTATTTTCTTTTAAATCTTCATCCTACAAACCATAAATCCTTTGCAAAGTTGTAAGATCATCCTCTATTTTTTTAACCTTGTTATATTATGTAGATTATTAAAGTACAAGTTAATTATCTTGAAATTAAAGAAACAAAGCCTAAAACTTTAATCACCACATAAAAAGTTTATAACAACCGTATATTATGTGTTGATTTTGTTGCTTTATGCTAGTTGATGAACGTGCTTATGCTGGTTATGTTAATGTAGGATGCTTAAAATTATGACCTTGTATCATCTAGTCTAGAAATTATGATCTAGACATTTGGATGTTTACTTCTAAACAAGATCATTATCCTTATGTTCCATGGATTTTTATATGAACTTGAAGATGGGTTATGATGAACCCAATTTTTTTAAAAAACTATACACTATGATTTGCACTAAGATAATCTTAAAATGTAATGTAAACAAGTGTGTTTGACTACAAAGTATGATATAATTATGGTTTAAAAAGATCTAGTTAAAGTATAAAAAAGTGCCATTATTTTTAAGAATAATAGTACACAAGTCGATGGAAAATAATGATAATTATGTAGAAATACATGCATGCAAAGTGAGGTGTGGAAACTTGGTTGAGATTAATGATGATTAGTGGATTAAATACGTTTTTGGCAAACGTGGGAAACGTCTTAGTATAGGGGAAACTATGGCGAAATTTTGGAAAAATCTAATTGTGATTAAAGTATGATTAACAGGGCTAAACGCGATTAGCAAACTAAATCGTCATTAAGGAAATTTAATGACAAGTGTTAAGTCATAACCTCCCAAGTATACTAAATACTTGTATGTATTTTTATAAGTTAAAATGGACACTTGTAAATATATATGTATTTTTAGGGAAATATACATATATATATACTTAGAAAATTCACCAATGTGTATATGTTTATGTGCTAAGCGTATGTATTTAGATGATAGTAGGATAATCTAAATACTACACATATACGTGCCATAAAAATACTTGTAAGAAAACAAGTATAAACTACCACATAAATACATGAACACTAATATCCTCAAAGATACCAAGTAAATACTAAGACATTGGGTAAATACTAATAATTATATTATACCCTTAAATGAATAATCGAACGAGCGGATGATTCGGGCAACGGATGAATTTATAAAAATATATTCTTATGAAACAATGATATTTCAAACCGACAAGTAAGATACATAATTTATTTCCGTAAATAAAAGAATATATATCGTCACCGACGACAAAGGGGCATTGCGGAAAGCTACTATGACACTTGGGCATTTCATTGACACAAGAAATATATATTAAACGATCACAACGACGTGTCTAAAAATATATATTTTTGACACCGAACTAATATATATTATCAATAACAAAAATCCGGAAATTTAAAAGGTGAGAATATATCAAAATTACTAAGTGATTTTATTTAAGTACATGAACATACTTACAACTCTATACTTAGTAAACATAACAAGTGTAAGATTATAAATGTTATGGACTCATTAAAATTAATTTGGGCTAGGCCCATTATATAAAAGACATGGGCAAGGCCCAAATGCACTAAACACATGGGCTAGGCCCAATCACAATAAAACATTTGGGCTAGTCCCCATGACAAGATAACATTGGCTAGCCCCAAGACAAAAACATTGGGCTAGGCCCATTGAAAAGATTACATGGGCTAGGCCCAAAGACATAAATGACATGGGCTAGGCCCAAAGACATAAAGACACAAAGACATGGCTAGACCCAATGACATGGGCAAGACCCAATGACATGCGTGCCAGGCACGAGGACAAGTGAAGGGCAAGGCCCGTTCACACA
Source organism: Scalesia atractyloides (assembly GCA_947069175.1). NCBI lineage: Eukaryota > Viridiplantae > Streptophyta > Magnoliopsida > Asterales > Asteraceae > Scalesia > Scalesia atractyloides. The sequence continues at coordinate 8,851,153 of CAMTDV010000028.1, read as the reverse complement.
CGATAACATACAAGATAACAAATATATATTTGTAAAAATATATATGCAAAGTTTAATTGAAAACACAAACCTACCAACACTATAACAGCAATGAAGTTATTCAAAGGAAACAAACGAATACATAACAATAATTCAAGATGAACAACTTGTACGAGGTCCAATTAGACCTAGGAGTCTAATGAATTAAATTCACATGTAGGTTATACACGTGTACGGACACTCGTGATACAGTAGTACGACCATACGTAACGCAAAGTTGTGAGTTCATGTCCCTTTTTCTTTTAAACGTTTTCGGTTTTACAACACTCGGGGGGGAAATACATGTTTATAACAAAATGTATGTTAGCTTCGGGTTTAGATGATGACGATGATCGATGTGCGTAAGTAGGATTATGACATTGGTAACCATTAATTACTTAGTGACAAAGGTGCAAAAGGTGTAGATCTATTGAGTTTGAGACATGCTCCACTCCTAGCTGTTAACCATGGAGTGCTTTTGTGAGCCCTATTGATGACAAAGTTGTCTCGGTTTGGTTAGTTACTTACTTATGGCACATAATGTCAGGGGGCTAGCTACCCACTCATAGATCCTTAAACCCATGATAAATGACAATAACATACTTGGTTTTCAATACTGATGACATTTATACGAAAACAATACTACATGAACTCGCTCAACTTTTGTTGACTTTTTTTTTCAAAATTACATGCATTTCAGGAAAAAAGACTTGAAAGGTGATAGACTCCGGGCATTTGGGAAGGAAGTAACAAGGGTTACCACTTTTGGAAAGTTTGCCTCTTATATCCCATCCTCGTGTGGGTATATAGGAGTCAAAACTTTGGTTTATTGTATAATGATAACAAGTTTATGTTTATGATATAATGACACTTAAACTATATTTTGGATGTTAACTAAGTAACTTATGTTAAACTTGTATTGTGGTTTGAAACTTAATCTATGATATGGCAACGTTGTTACTATTTATATGTTCACACGATTGGATGCAATGATTACCTTATCAGTCACACGTTTGCGCTTCCGCTACGATCAGGGTTTTTGACACTAAATTTCTTTAGCATACTGTGATAGTCCACTGATGTACTATCATTTCCTCTTTTTACACCAAAACTCTTTTTGTCTTTTTCATGTTCTTGTACATTTTCATGTTTTTATATGTTTTTGTATTTTTCACAACATATTTCTCCCCCTAAAATCAAAAACATATTTTTGGATTTTTGTTTTTAAAGAAGGAAATTTGAAAACTAAAAACTTAACAAACAGATGAGGATCACGTCAACTCGTCATCCGTCTCGAATTCAACCTCTTAATCCCCCCCTCCCCCCAATGTCATATTTTTCATCCTGTTTAGTTTCAAAAAATATTTGAATTTAGCTCGATCAAACGGTTTATGTTAAAAACTTCCTTTTGTTCATCAGTGTGGATCTTTTCTATTCAAACCAACTTTTTTTCTCGTAGCAATCACAGATAAAGTGGTGTCGAATTTCAATATGTTTAGTTTTGATTGTTGAACCAGATTTTTTGTGATGTTTATGGCAGCCTCGTTTTCTACATATAGAGGCGTATCAAGAAACTGCAATCCATAGTCTCTCATATGTTGTTGTATCCACAAGATGTGGAAACAACAACTGGAAGCTGAAACGTATTCTGCTTCGCAAGTAGAGAGCAACCGTGGTCTGCTTCTTGCATTGCCACGTTACTAATCGTGTGCCAAAGATCTGGCAAACATCAGTTGTAAATTTAGCATTTAAACGGCAACACCCAAAATTAGAATCTGAAGTCGGGACCTAAAAGATCGAATGGAACCGTACATAGACAAGTAAACTCCTTATGAATTCCAAGGTACCTCTCTTTAATTAAGAATTACGGGATTCATCATTCGAGAGGAAGTAGACTACTCAAGAATTTTACATTTCATTTATGTCATAATTGAATAAAGAATTCATAAAATCTAAATAAAAAAGAATAAGGAAGACAGAATCAATGAAGTTTTGCTTGATTTTCATGGAAAACTTGAGTAAGGAGTAGATCTTTTTGGAGTTTTCTAGAATCTGAAAGCGAATATCCAGCGAGGTTGAAGTCATCATTCCGTGAATACAAGAAGCCCGTGCTTGGGAAACCCTTCAGATATTGGAGAATCCGTTTGACGATCAGCATGTGTGACAATCGTGGACTTCACTGATATCGGGTGCAGAGGCATGTCAGATACATGATATCCAGCATTGATGCTGTGACGTACATCAAAGATCCAATCATTGATCGATATAAGGTCTCATCAATCTTCACTCCCTTTTCATCTGTTCCGATGCTGTGATTGAGAGCCAATGGAGCAGACAATGGTAATGATTCTGACATGTTGAATTTCTCCAAAACATCGTGCACATATTTCGTCTGATGGATGAAAATACCATTAGGAAACTGATCGACCTGAAGTCCCAAGAATAACTTCATCTCTCCCATTAAACTCATTTTGAATTTCTTTTGCATGAGTTTCTCGAAATCTATACACAGCTCATCGTTGGTCAATCCAAAGATTATGTCATCCACATAAATTTGCATAACAATCAGATGTCCATCCACTTCCCGTTTAGAGAGGGTACTATCTACTTTTCCTCTAGTGAAACCGTTCTCTAGAAGATTTTGAGAAAGCGTCTCGTTCCAGGCTCTTGGAGCATGGTGTAAATCGTATAACGCCTTATCCAGTAGGTAAACCTTGTCTTTGTGTGTTGGATCAACAAACCCGGTGATTAGCCGACATACACCTCCTCTTTCACCTTTCCATATAGGAACGCGAACTTCACATCCAATTTGTACACCTTAAATCCTTTCCATGACGCGAATGCCCGGAAAATGCGGATAACTTCTAATCTGGCGACACGAGCGTAGACCTCAGTATAATCAATTCCCTCTTGCTGATGAAATCCTTGAACAACAAGTCGAGCTTTGTTTCGAACAATTACTCCTCTATCGTCACGTTTATACTTGAAGACCCACTTCCAAACTCCGAGTTTCTCAAACTGTAGTAGCTCTTCTTGCATAGTGTTAACCCAACTTTCTTATGTGAGAAGTTCTTTGTACGTTTTTGGCTCAACTTACGAAATAAAGCAACTATATGAGATAGTTGCTTGTACAAGTGAAACTTTAGTATAAAAACCACTAGGATCCTTATTGATCTGATTTAGCGTTTTGACTCTATCTACAACTCTCCAATGATGTTTTCCGATGGGTGGTAAGACAACATCCTCGGCATAACTTCATTTGAGACACTCGCTTCATGTTCCAGATTGGTAATATTTGATCAACGGTTTGATTACTCGTGGATGCTTCATTCTGAGCACCTGAACCCGCAGCCTAATTTTTAGTAAACTTTGAATCTATTTTGCACCTTCAGCAGAAGTAGATCCGTCGTTGTCATATGTCGGTTCAGCATCAAAATCATAATCATCACTTTGATCGAACGTGGGAGGATGTTCATTCATCTCTTGATTCGTAGTGGGATGACTTGTTCCGGCAGTCTAAGTATCTGGATGTTGAGTATTATAGTTGCTTCAGCATCATGAGTACCAATAGGTGTTTGAGCAATCACAATAGGTCTAGGAACGTGTTCTTGTGATGACTCTTGTTGTTACTAATAAAGAATCGAAAGTTCCTCGTCTGTTGGTTCGGCTGGAAGCTTGAAGGATTCCTAGAGACTATCATAGTTGAATAGCCAGCATCTCCTAGTTTCTGTGTTGGAGACGTGTATCATTGACAATCTACATTCTGAGCTTCAATGACATGGTTTATGCTAGGAAGATATACTCTACGTAGTGGACTAGCATATCCCACGAATAACCACTCCAATGATTTAGCTCCAAATTTGCCATCAACATCGATTACCGTGCAAGATAACCCAAATGGTTCTAAATCCATTATATTTGGTTTTCGCTAATTAAGCAGCTCGAAACATGTTTTCTTGTTTGGCTTGACCAACAAAACTCTGTTCAAAGTATAACATGCAAAAGCAACTGATTCGCTCCAAAAACTAACTGGAAGTTTAGAATCAGCGAGCATGGTTCTAGTTGTCTTTATCAGGGTTCTGTTTTTGCGTTCAGCTACACTGTTTTGTTGTGGTGTATATGGTGCACTGAACTCATGCAACACGCATGGTTCTAGCAACACTCATGTCTAAGACATACAGGTCATTTTCACGTGGAGCTCGCATTAGGATCCATTCCTCAGGTATGTTGAATCTCGGCTTCAGAATGAGACATTCTCGATCTATGAAATGTGTAATGAACTTTTTGTCACAAATCTAAGAGATACTTAGCAAGTTGTTCTCTAACTCCGTTATGTAGTTGACTTTATCAAACGACACCACACCATTTGTTAGAATCCCTTCATCGACTATCCTTCCTCCTTGGTTACCTAAAAACCCAACGTAACATCCACGAATTGATTTAACATCGTATAACAAGGCTAACATTCCCGTCATGTGTCGAGAAGCTCCACTATCCGTTATCCACTTGGAAATTATTTATCTCAGGAGCCCCTGCACATGTACATCAAATGATTACTCGAATAGCGAGACCCAAGCCTTGTCGGTCTTGGGTGGGTTTGAGATATCATATTTTTGTTCACAAACACTCTTACTTACTTTCTTTCTTGATTTCAACAACTTGTTCAACCTTTTACTTAGTTTGAACAGTTGTTTTGACTTCTTCAGAAGATGGTTTTGTTTTAATCACCCAAGTTTGTTGTTTTGAAAATGCTTGATTAGAATAAATTTTGAATATTTTTGTTCATTCTTTCTTGATGATTCACCAACATTTTTGTTTGAAATATTAATATTTGTTGGTTTCACGTTGTTTGTTTTCAAAATATGTGTTGGAACAAACTTTGGGGATTTCAGATTCACAGCTTCAGAAGTTTTCTTGATGTTGTAAATAGGTTTAGAGTTGGTCTAGGGACATCGTCTTGCGATATGCCCGACTTGACTTCATTTGAAGCATTTCCTACTGTCGTTTCCAATAGAGCATGAAAGTCCCCTAATTCATATAGATCTTCACAGAATCGTCTATCTAATATAGAGTGCGGAATCCTTTAGATCAGATTATCGCATAAATATGAGTAGAAACGAAAATCACTATAAACCCAATCTTTATTGATTATCTATCACAACGTTTACAATCAATCTAGATCACACGAATTTATCCAAGCCAATCTCTTTATGAATTCTCTCTTAACTTCTCTAATGTGACTAACTAAGCAACCTCAACCCTAATGCAAAACTCTATTTACATAGAGACATGTTTGCAGTTGGGCTAGGGTTTAACCACATGGGCTATGAATTGGGTTAGGCCCAATTCGCCTACCACTCCTATATTGTGGGTGTGGTTTGACCCAGTCACTCCTAATCAACTACTAAAATACTAAACCCGCTAACCATTTATTGTTCTACCAATTACAAGATATCCAAAGACCAAATCTAAATGTTGTTGTCACAAATATGCACCAAAAACTCCCCCTTTACAATAGCTTCAGAAAACAACTTAGTCTTCAGTTATATTGCAATCTTTAATGTCTTTGGTCTTTGGATAGCTTCAGCTTTAATAGCTTCTGTCAACAACAAACTCCCCCTAAGCTGATGCATCCAATCACCACATCTTTTAAATCGTTAGCGTTTCAGTAAACTCTAGTTTAATACTTGCATAGCAATCTTCAGACTCTTTAACTTTGTCTGAAATGTAGAAAGGAGGTTCTACCATGCATCCAAGCAAACTCCTCTTCACTAAACTTCTCAGCAACACAATGCTACAATCTGTATACTATAAAACAAACATCTCGAGAAACCAATAATTTTTCAACATAGTTAAACAATTATTAATAATCAAGAGACGGTAAGACTGTATCACAGATTAAGCAGGTTTTCAACTCAAACCACACACTCAAATTTTTTAAGCACAAGAACCTACAAGGTTTTAAAATTTTTGAACTCGTCTTCTAACACCGTCTCCTCCTATCGGTAACAACTCTTGTTGGGCCAAAATAGAGAATGGTGTTATCAATTACAATGTCTTTAGTTTAGCGACATTATTGTTTGCATGTTTTAGCGTGTTTAGTAGGTTTTCCAAGCAAGGGGCGGCTTGCTTGGAGGACAAGGCTCAAGGATCTATAAATAGTGGACTACCCTCACTTGTTGGGTGTGCATTTTGTGAGCCACCACCCCGGGGGAGCTCACCCGGGGTGGATGATTATTTTTGTATTTCCTTATCCGAATCAATGAACTATCTTTGCTCAATCCTTATTGTTCATATATCTTCATGTTTATTATTATTTCTTTATGGCTCGATTACACCTGTCTCCATATTTTACCAAACCGAAACTGAAACAGAATAGTACGAACCTATATTATGGTAGCAGAGCCTCGGTGGCTCATTTTAGTTTCGGTTTGGCCAGGTCTTAACTGGAAAACCGCCGGAGACGTAAAACAAATCTAGATCTGTGTTTCTGAATTGTTTTTGAAATCAAACGAATTTGTTATTATGTTTTATCATCCAGTGACTTTGTTATTCAAATAAAGAGCATCCAAAGACTTTCTTCTATCATATGCAGATCTAGAGGTCTAAGATTCATTACATTGTTGTTGTAAAGGAGGGGTTTGGCATATCAACATTCATGAGTAATATGAGAAAGCGTGGTATCAAAGATAGGATAAAGGTCAGTAAGAGATGGAGCCGGACGTCCTCTGCGGAGGCAACAACAATATTATGTGATGGTTATCAACGGTGGCAAATGTGTTATCGGTGTACAGATGGTGTCGGCTACGGGTGCTAGATGATGTTTTGGACCATGAAATTGTTTATATGTTTATTTTGTTCATGTCTGTGACCATGCTCTTCATCAATTCTTCAAGGTACAAACACACGGTGAGTGTGTTTTCATAGAAATAGAAGCAAATTAAAGGAAAAAAGTGACGCTATGGTTTTAAAGGATATGTTGACGACAATCGTATTGTCGAGGATTTATGCTGAGGACAGCGATGTGAAGTATTAGATGACGAAGAGGTAAGTAGCAGAGGTGATGTCGGCTGTTACTCTTGGTGGTGGCCAGACTTGCCTAATCGGCGGGTAATGTAAATGGCGGCTCTAGTTGGAGATGACCGGAGATAACAAAATTTGTGTCTCTGATCAGAATTGATGGTGGGTTTACATTCTGGTGAGAACTTGATGACTTGCTTTCATGTTGTCGGCTAGGGTTTGGATGATCATTTGCATGGGCTAGGTTTATGAGCCCAATGATTGCACAATTTGATTTTTCTTGGTCCACAGAAGATGACGAATGCTTCTTACAACTGGATTTCTTGTTGGGCTAGTGATTGGATCAAGAGAATGTTAATTTCATATAGTCATTGGAAATTAACTTGGGGCCCACTTGTTTACCTTAGATTATCTTTGTGGCAGATTATAAGGTTTATTCGGTGAATGATTGCAATTTTCACGGGATTGGGTTCAAGTTGGGCCCGCATGATTTATCTCTTAGCCACGCATGAGCATTTATTTATTTGGGTTGGGTGTTAAAATAATGTTTATTTGGGTCGGGAGCTTATTATACAAGCTGAAAAGTTGAAGAACCTCATAGTGAAGCTAATTATATAAATTTTATCATTGGAGTTCGAACCCTATCATATGTGTATTACAATTGTATCTTCAAAAATAAGATAAGGAGCTTTGATGGACAAGATATAGGACGGTCTACATTTGCGGGGGAAAACGACAATGAAGATTTTGGGTATTTAGCTGATTCATGAAGATTCGAAGAGACTACAGATTTATTTTGAAGATCATTTGAAGAATTGATAGCAACATTCTCGGGGGAATATTGTTGGGTCAAAATAGAGAATGATGTTATAAATTACGTCTTTAGTTTATTGACATTATTGTTTGTATGTTTTAGCGTGTTTAGTAGGTTTTCCAAGCAAGGGGCGACTTGCTTGGAAGACATGGCTCAAGGATCTATAAAAATGGACTACACCTCACTTGTTGGGTGTGCATTTTGTGATCCACCACCCTGGGGAGCTCACCCGGGGTGGATGATTATTTTGTATTTCCTTATCTGAATCAATGAAACTATCTTTGCTCATTCCTTATTGTTCATATATCCTCTTGTCTATTATTATTTCTTTATTGCTCCATTACACCAGTCTCCATATTTTTACCGAACCGAAACTGAAACGAAATTGTACGGACCTACACTCCTCCATGAACAACCATTTTCCGTATGTTAAGAAAGTTTAAGAAAAAGAAAATCTTTTTGGGTTTTTATATTTTCTGAAAGCAAATAAATAACAAAATAATAAACACTCTAAGAATCACCGGTAAGAAGATCATATCAGCAACATCAACTGTTTTCACAGTTGTCACACACCGAATTTCCAAAAAAATCTTGGTGGGCCCGAGTGGGGAATATTGTGACGTAAGTTGATATCATCATAGTCAATTAACACAGCACAACGGAAATCTTGGAGTTTAAAATACTATTACAAACATAAATGTCCCAAGTGTAACACCCCGACCCGCAGCGGAAATAAGAGTCGGGGCATAATTGGTTTATCACCAAAGCACATGACATTTACTATTATGTTTCATAATTAATAAAGTCAAAGTTACATTTTCAAACATCCAAACATGTTCATTCAATACAAAGGAAATAAACAAACATAACAATCCCAATACTAAATCGTTTTATTCTTCTAAACCAGGTCCTATGTGTTCCTAGCTGCTGCTGGTTCACCTGTATCATGTGTAAAATGGGAGTTTTTGGGTCAACATAAGTTGGCGAGTGAACCTTATTAGATAAACATTTGATAATGATTTTATGGTTAGTTTATCAATGAAATATTGTACATAATCATAAAAGAGCAAATGTAAGTAATCAAGCATTGGCAAATAGCAGTTACAATTATAACATACAATAACACTTGATAGCATACATGAACATACCAATATCATACGATAACTAACATAAATGAATTGTGCGATCAAGGCTCAATCAAACGGAGCCGATCGTATTGCATGAATTGGAAATGTAAAATGAACTATGCGATCAAGGCTCAATCAAACGGAGCCGATCGTATTGCATGTACTGAAAATGTAAAATGAACTGTGCGATCAAGGCTCAATCAAACGGAGCCGATCGTATGCGGGCACGCCAGGTTCAACCGCATAATAAAATGGGGAACTAGCTCAAACCTCATAAATGGGGAGCGGCGGCCTCGGCAATTGCATGTACTGAAAAAAAATTTGCATCCAATAATAACTACTTAACAGCAACAAACTAAATACACATGTCATGATATGATGTATGCACAATAGTTTAGTTATAATATGTATTTAAACAAAGACACATGATACACCCCAGAAACGTGATTAAAACGGGGAATTTGAAAGGTTCACTCACATTGGGTGCGTTGAATTGGAGATGGTGAGATGCGCACGATTTAGATGAGCGGATCGACGAGGAATACTAACCTAAATAATAATGGAAAAATATATTAGATGGATGGATTTTATTAAGGATTTTAATGAAATTTTTAGATATATTTTTGTGAGTTTATGGCTATTTTCTATCTTTAAAAATGTTATTTTTAAGTATTTTTAATTGATTTTTAAATTAAATTAAATAAATAAAAATATAAAAAAATATTATTTTTTTAAGTGTTGACCGTTGACCGGTTCGGTCAGCGGATAATTCTGCGCCGGGTGGGATTCGAACCGGCGACCTTCCGTTCGCGTGCACGCAGCTCTACCAACTGAGCTACGTGTCTAACCCGTTATAAACTCGTTTTTAATTATATTTATACACTTATTTGAATTAACCGAAAATTCCTTTATTTGCAAAAACGTTTTAATTCAAATGGACCGGTGCTCGTGACGAGATTCGAACGCGCGACGTGTTGTTCATGATGCATACAGTGCACCTCTGGACTGTGTGTCTAACCCGGTTATATTCTTGGTTTTTATTATACTTAACAATTATCTGTTTTAACCCGGTTTAGTTCTTGATCAAAAAGGCATGTTATTACACATGGTGTGCGTGTAGCAAGGATCGAACTCGGGACGTGTGTGTGAAATTTGCACACAGTCCACCGCTGGACTGTGTGTCTAACCCGTTTAAAATACCGTTTTTAATTAATCTTATGTTCTGTTATGACTTCATCTTCTTCGCCGATTTACACAGACAGCATAATTCGACTGGTTATGATTGATTTGTGATTTATACAATTCTCAGACATTAACAGTAATTCAAAAGTAGAGAATGGAGAGAGTTTAAGGAACAGAATATACCGATTGATGTTATTCACAGAAATCCGGCGGAGGTTCGTCGGTACTGGAAATGAACTCCGGCTGTTGAAACCAATTAACAGCGTTGATCGATTATTCATAAAGTTGAGTCACTTAAACAAGGTTTAAAAGAAGTTTAGGATATCATACCAGTTCACAGTGTGATTCCGGCAGTCTTAGAGATTTTCCGGCGAAGATAAGATTTTTGATAAACGTTGACTAGGATCGATTCGGATGATGGAGTTGTGTTAGAGACTAATTAATCACATGTTTTAAACAGAAAGAGTCGGAGGAATTACCGTGAGAATGTGAGTCCCGGTTTTCCGGTGACTTGCAGAAATTTTCCGGCGAACTGATTAAGATGATCTTATGGTTCAAAAATGCGACGAAAATGAAATTGAGTATTGATATGATAGTTCTGAATTGCGAGAATGATCTGAAGCTTGAGTTAAATCAGAACTTTGATGAATTTTCGGTTTCAAAAGCCAAAAATGATAAGACTTAAAGTTTCAATCAATTTTAACTTGATTAGAAACCGTAATACATCGGTTATAAGCTGAACAAGTGAATTAACAACGATTTGACGATTGGTTTGCCGATTACCGTTATTCAGATGGCGCCATCGGTTCAACTGAGTTTGTGTATAAGTTTCTTTTATGTTCCTAGAGTTAACAGAAAACACATTGTGGCGGAGTGGTTTAGGGAATGATTGTTAAGTCGTTGTAGCGACTCAGCTGATCCGGGTTCGAGTCCCGGCAGCTTCATATATTTTTTATTTATTTTATTTTAACTTTTTATCAAATATAATTTTTATAGTTTAGTTTATTTATTAATTATGTATCGTTTTAACTCAAAATAACCATAAATAATTAATGCACTTTTATAACTTGGTACTTGATTACAAAACGGAGCGGGTTTTGAAGACCCGATTTTTACAAATGTTACAGTATCCCCTACTTTTAGGAATTTCGTCCCGAAATTTAAATAGTTGAAGTAGTAGGAAAAAGATGCGGGTATTTTTCACGCATTGAGTCTTCACGTTCCCAAGTAAACTCAGGACCCCGTTTCGACTCCCAACGTACCCTAACAATTGGAATGCGACTTCATCGAAGACGCTTTTCTCCGTAGTCCATGATCTCCACTGGTCTTTCAATAAAATGCATGGATTCATCAATCTGAATATCTTCCAGCGGAATATGGAGGTTCTCATCAGCGAGGCACTTCTTCAAGTTCGACACGTGGAATGTGGGATGAATCCTGTCGAGTTCTTCCGGTAGGTCAAGGTTGTATGCTACAGGACCTACTCTTTCGAGTATCTTGAAAGGTCCTACGTAACGTGTTGCTAGCTTTCCCTTTTGACCAAAACGAACTACTCCCTTCCACGGTGATACTTTTAAAAGCACATGATCTCCAATGTTAAACTCCAAGGGCTTCCGTCGTTTATCTGCATAACTCTTTTGACGACTTTGAGCTGCTAGAAGATTGTTTCGGATTTGATGAATCTTGTCTGTGGTTTCTTGGATCAATTATGGACCAGTAATTTGTGCTTCCCCAATTTCGTGCCAACAAACAGGAGATCGGCACTTTCGACCATATAAGGCTTCAAAAGGTGCCATGCCGATGCTCGAATGATAGCTGTTGTTGTACGAAAATTCAACTAACGATAGGTGGGCGTCCCAATTTCCCTTGAAGTCTATGACACATTCTCTAAGCATATCCTCAAGAGTTTGAATGGTGCGCTCAGACTGTCCATCAGTTTGAGGATGATAGGCGGTACTGAGATCTAATCGAGTGCCCATAGCGGATTGTACTGCTTGCCATGTTCGTGAGGTGAAACGTCCATCACGATCAGAAATAATACTTAATGGTACCCCATGCCGGCTTACGATTTCGTTGATATAAATACGAGCAAGCTTTTCATTCTTGAAATCTTCTCGAATAGGAATAAAGTGAGCTGATTTTGTAAGTCGGTCTATAATCACCCATATAGTGTCATACCCACCAGAAGTGCGAGGTAACCCGGTAATGAAATCCATGGTTATATTTTCCCACTTCCATACAGGTATTTCCGGTTGGACTAGAAGTCCTGAGGGTCTTTGGTGTTCAGCCTTCACCTTAGAACATGTGAGACACTTGGAAACAAAAACGGCAATATCTTTCTTCATTCCAGGCCACCAATAGGTGTATCGTAGGTCTTGATACATCTTATCGGCTCCTGGGTGTATAGAATATCGCGTTTTGTGAGCTTCATTCATAAGAGTTTCACGAAGATTGTTGTGGTTAGGAATCCAGATACGATCTAGGTAATACAGAATACCGTCCGATTTAGTTTCAAGTTTTAGCTCGGCTCCACAGGACATCTCTTTTCGTACATCTTCTTCTGTTATCGAAACGTGTTGAGCTTCTCGATTTTGATCTTTAATATTGGTTATAATTTGCGAACATAGAAGATGAATGGAGTTCGCATAACCCTTTCGACTAAGTGCATCAGCCACCACATTTGCTTTACCAGGGTGGTATCTAATTTCACAGTCGTAATCATTTAGGAGTTCGACCCATCTTCGTTGCCTCATATTTAACTCTTTTTGATTGAAGATATGTTGAAGACTCTTGTGGTCAGTGTATATTTCACACTTAGTACCATAGAGATAATGTCTCCATATCTTAAGAGCGAATACAACGGCTCCAAGTTCTAGGTCATGAGTGGTGTAGTTCTTTTCACGTGTCTTGAGTTGCCTCGAGGCATAAGCTATGACTTTTCCTCTTTGCATGAGAACGCAGCCTAGTCCTTGCCCTGACGCGTCGCAATAGACTACAAAATCATCACAACCTTCAGGAAGAGTGAGGATTGGTGCATCACAAAGTTTTTGTTTAAGAGTTTGAAAAGCTTCTTCTTGCTTGGGTCCCCATACGAATGGTTTTCCCTTATGGGTTAAAGCCGTGAGTGGCACAGCAATGCGAGAGAAGTTTGAAATGAACCGACGATAATAGCCAGCTAGTCCAAGAAAGGACCTTACTTCAGTTGGTGTACGTGGGGCTTGCCATTCCTGAACTGCTTTGATCTTTGAAGGGTCAACATGTATTCCTTTATCATTGACTACATGCCCGAGAAATTGCACCTCTTTTAACCAGAATTCACATTTAGAGAACTTGGCATAAAGCTTTTTCTTTTCTAGAAGTGCAAGAACGAGTCGAAGATGACGCTCATGATCAGCTTTAGATTTTGAATAAATAAGAATATCGTCGATGAAAACTATAACAAATCGATCAAGGTAAGGTTTGCAGACTTTGTTCATTAGGTCCATGAAGACAGCTGGTGCGTTGGTTAATCCAAACGGCATAACCATGAATTCATAGTGGCCATAACGAGTTCGAAAAGCAGTCTTAGGGACGTCTTCTTCATGCACTCTAAGCTGATGATAGCCAGATCGAAGATCGATTTTTGAAAAGCAACTGGCACCTTGTAGTTGGTCAAGAAGATCATCTATGCGAGGTAAAGGATAGCGATTTTTGATGGTTAACTTGTTGAGCTCTCTATAGTCGATGCACATACGAAAAGATCCATATTTCTTCTTTACAAAAAGGACAGGTGCACCCAAGGCGATGAGCTGGGACGTATGAATCCCTTATCAGTCAACTCTTGCAATTGACTGGCTAGCTCTTGCATTTCAGAGGGGGCTAACCTATATGGAGATTTTGCAACTGGTGTAGCACCAGGTATAAGATCAATACGAAATTCGACATCTCTGATTGGAGGCAGTCCTGAAATGTCGTCAGGAAAAACTTGTGGAAAATCTTTTACTACAGGAATATCTTCAAGTTTCTTCTCTGCGGTCCCCTTCTTGATGATATGGGCTAAAAACGCTACATAATTCTTGCGAAGATATTTTTGAGCTTGAAGACAAGACATTAAGTTGAGCCCTTTCGACGAGGTTTCTCCAATGATTCGAAGAGTCTGACCGTTTGAAAGAGGAATACAAATAAATTTTTCACGACATACAACTTCCGCATGATATTGACTGAGCCAATCCATACCGATTATGATGTCGAAACTTCCCAGCTTCATAGGAATAAGGTCGACTAAGAAATCGTGGTCGTTTAAGGTGAGTGTACAGTTGCGTAAAATAGAGTCTAATGAAACTGGTTTTCCGTCCGCAACTTCCACCGTTATAGATTCCGCGAGCTTATCCCGATTTTTGCTTAAGATAGGTTCAAATTCTAATGACACGAAACTTCTATCCGCACCAGTATCAAATAACATAGAGGCATATCTACCATTTATAAGAAACGTACCGTTGACCACATTGCCGTCAGCTCTGGCCTGGTTCGCGTTAATGTTGAAAGATCTTCCTCTAGCAGGTGGAGGAGCTTGGTTCGCTTGATTCACAGGGTTGGCTTGGGCCTGAGCATGAATAATATTAACCAGCCTTGGACATGTGTTTCTGAAATGACTTGGGTCGCCGCAATTGAAACAAGCCCGCATAGGTTGGCCCATAGGGTAATTGGGTTGATAGTATGTTTGGGCTAAATGTTGGGTGGGTGAAACGGTAGTTGTTGTTGTGCTTGACCCATTAACTGTTGGTGGGTTTGGGTTAAAGGTTGGTGGCGGTTTGTTCGTTGAGGCATGCGGCAGTTTTGAACAGTATGTCCTGCGCGACCGCAGCCGGTGCAGTATTGGCAAGGATGATCAGGGGAGTGGTGATACTGACAACGGTTACATTTTGGTAATGGGCCTGTGTAGGGTCTTCTGTATGGCGCGGGTGAAGGAGTGACTTGAGTGACGGGTGCAGCAGGAATAGGGGTGTTGGTTTGGGTGACTGCAAAATTCTTGGTGTTACGCTTCCTCTTGTTAGCAAACTTAGAGGAAGGAATGGGGTGGGTTGAGGTTTGTCCCTCAACAGGGGCTTTCATCTTTTCTTCTTTGAACTTCCTATTGTGAATTCGGTTTTCTGTCAGTTCAGTTTCCAACTCCATGGCAGCTTCGAGTGTTACCGGTGAAACGCTGAGAACCAAATCTTGAATTTTCGAGGGAAGTCCTCGAATATAATGTTCGATCAGATGATAGGTTGGAGTGATTAAGTTTAGAACCATTTGGTTCAACTCCAAGAACCTCTTGTTGTAAGTAGAGTGATCACCCTCCTTTTGCTTTAGAGCATGAAATTCATCCTCCAACTTCTTAATTTCACTTCTAGGACAGAAACGCCTAGTCATGATTTCCCTTAACTCCTCCCAAGTTAAGGCCATCGCATCTTCAGTTCCCCTCTTTCCTTTCTCAGTATTCCACCAAGTGAGAGCTACACCAAGTAGTCTCCCGGTGGCGTAACGAACCTTGCGATCCTCAGGACAATCGCAGTTTAAGAAAACGTTTTCCATCTCCTCGAACCAATGTAGGAGAGCAGTGACTCCCTCAGTCCCTTCGAATTTTGCAGGATCACAGGACTTAAAATGTTTGTAAGAGCACTTGATGGTAGGAGGGTTGTCGATGTTCTGGTCCTGTTGTTGAGGAGGGTTAGTAGGATTTGTAGCAAGGGCTTGTTGTACTTTACCACGATGTCAGGCAATATCGTGGCCATTTGTTTTGCGATATGTGTGGCCAAACGTTCCTGAGTCTTTCCCGATCTTTTACCCCTTCGATGCTGTCTAGACGACATCTACAGGATCATAAAATGAGAAGATTGTGAGTTTATGGTGTCTTTTTTAGGTGTCATGTGTCTTTAAGAAAATGAAAATAACATAAATATCAATAATGCAACTACATCCATAGGATGTCTTGGGTTCGCTCATGTTGGGCCTCAAATGTCCCCCATACCTTCACCTACATAGTCATGTGGGCCCCCATGGCTATTGGCTTGGTAGGATTCACATTAGTATTGGCAATTTAACACTCGCATCCCCCGAATGCAAACCACAAAATATGTTCATGAGATGTTTGGTCGGAACGTGTCCAGGTGTAGACACAATGACAACTCAAAGTGGGATTAGTTCACATGACGTTTGGTATAGCATGCTTTGGCCTAATAAGTACTTCGTACTCTCATCGTTAGTCCCCAGGTAGGCAAACTGGTCCTTTATTTTGGATTTATACGAATGCCAGCCTAGACAGGACGTTCCGACTACCGGTACTAGTACCCTTCCAGTTACTACATGCCCGTCATGAGAACTCACTTTGATGAGATTTGAAAACACGAAAATCATTGTAAAATCAATCATGATGTGGTGTGTGCTTTCATGGATGTGATATGTTATGAGCATACGATTTCATGATAAGCATTATTTGATAATACATACTTATGAACATGCTTGCACAATATCAAATGTAACATTTAACATAAAACACATAAACATCATGAAATTTGGCATATAACACACAAAATTCTTATAAGTTTCTAATCGACTATAGTATAGGCTCTAAGGGTCTAATAACCTATCCTATATCCCTATAGTCATGGCTCTGATACCAATCTGTAACACCCCGACCCGCAGCGGAAATAAGAATCGGGGCATAATTGGGTTATCACCAAAGCACATGACATTTACTATTATGTTTCATAATTAATAAAGTCAAAGTTACATTTTCAAACATCCAAACATGTTCATTCAATACAAAGGAAATAAACAAACATAACAATCCCAATACTAAATCGTTTTATTCTTCTAATCCAGGTCCTATGTGTTCCTAGCTGCTGCTGGTTCACCTGTATCATGTGTAAAATGGGAGTTTTTGGGTCAACATAAGTTGGCGAGTGAACTTATTAGATAAACATTTGATAATGATTTTATGGTTAGTTTATCAATGAAATATTGTGCATAATCATAAAAGAGCAAATGTAAGTAATCAAGCATTGGCAAATAGCAGTTACAATTATAACATACAATAACACTTGATAGCATACATGAACATACCAATATCATACGATAACTAACATAAATGAATTGTGCGATCAAGGCTCAATCAAACGGAGCCGATCGTATTGCATGAACTGGAAATGTAAAATGAACTGTGCGATCAAGGCTCAATCAAACGGAGCCGATCGTATTGCATGTACTGAAAATGTAAAATGAACTGTGCGATCAAGGCTCAAACAAACAGAGCCGATCGTATGCGGGCACGCCAGGTTCAACCGCATAATAAAATGGGGAACTAGCTCAAACCTCATAAATGGGGAGCGGCGGCCTCGGCAATTGCATGTACTGAAATAATAATTTGCATCCAATAATAACTACTTAACAGCAACAAACTAAATACACATGTCATGATATGATGTATGCACAATAGTTTAGTTATAATATGTATTTAAACAAAGACACATGATACACCCCAAAAACGTGATTAAAACGGGGAATTTGAAAGGTTCACTCACATTGGGTGCGTTGAATTGGAGATGGTGAGATGCGCACGATTTAGATGAGCGGATCGATGATGAATACTAACCTAAATAATAATGGAAAAATATATTAGATGGATGGATTTTATTAAGGATTTTAATGAAATTTTTAGATATATTTTTGTGAGTTTATGGCTATTTTCTATCTTTAAAAATGTTATTTTTAAGTATTTTTAATTGATTTTTAAATTAAATTAAATAAATAAAAATATAAAAAAATATTATTTTTTTAAGTGTTGACCGTTGACCGTTGACCGGTTCGGTCAGCGGATAATTCTGCGCCGGGTGGGATTCGAACCGGCGAACTTCCGTTCGCGTGCACGCAGCTCTACCAACTGAGCTACGTGTCTAACCCGTTATAAACTCGTTTTTAATTATATTTATACACTTATTTGAATTAACCGAAAATTCCTTTATTTGCAAAAACGTTTTAATTCAATTGGACCGGTGCTCGTGACGATATTCGAACGCGCGACGTGTAGTTCATGATGCACACAGTCCACCGCTGAACTGTGTGTCTAACCCGGTTATATTCTTGGTTTTTATTATACTTAACAATTATCTGTTTTAATCCGGTTTAGTTCTTGATCAAAAAGGCATGTTATTACACAAGGCGTGCGTGTAGCAAGGATCGAACTCGGGACGTGTGTGTGAAATTTGCACACAGTCCACCGCTGGACTGTGTGTCTAACCCGTTTAAAATACCGTTTTTAATTAATCTTATGTTCTGTTATGACTTCATCTTCTTCGCCGATTTACACAGACAGCATAATTCGACTGGTTATGATTGATTTGTGATTTATACAATTCTCAGACATTAACAGTAATTCAAAAGTAGAGAATGGAGAGAGTTTAAGGAACAGAATATACCGATTGATGTTATTCACAGAAATCCGGCGGAGGTTCGTCGGTACTGGAAATGAACTCCGGCTGTTGAAACCAATTAACAGCGTTGATCGATTATTCATAAAGTTGAGTCACTTAAACAAGGTTTAAAAGAAGTTTAGGATATCATACCAGTTCACAGTGTGATTCCGGCAGTCTTAGAGATTTTCCGGCGAAGATAAGATTTTTGATAAACGTTGACTAGGATCGATTCGGATGATGGAGTTGTGTTAGAGACTAATTAATCACATGTTTTAAACAGAAAGAGTCGGAGGAATTACCGTGAGAATGTGAGTCCCGGTTTTCCGGTGACTTGCAGAAATTTTCCGGCGAACTGATTAAGATGATCTTATGGTTCAAAAATGCGACGAAAATGAAATTGAGTATTGATATGATAGTTCTGAATTGCGAGAATGATCTGAAGCTTGAGTTAAATCAGAACTTTGATGAATTTTCGGTTTCAAAAGCCGAAAATGATAAGACTTAAAGTTTCAATCAATTTTAACTTGATTAGAAACCGTAATACATCGGTTATAAGCTGAACAAGTGAATTAACAACGATTTGACGATTGGTTTGCCGATTACCGTTATTCAGATGGCGCCATCGGTTCAACTGAGTTTGTGTATAAGTTTCTTTTATGTTCCTAGAGTTAACAGAAAACACATTGTGGCGGAGTGGTTTAGGGAATGATTGTTAAGTCGTTGTAGCGACTCAGCTGACCCGGGTTCGAGTCCCGGCAGCTTCATATATTTTTTATTTATTTTATTATAACTTTTTATCAAATATAATTTTTATAGTTTAGTTTATTTATTAATTATGTATCGTTTTAACTTAAAATAACCATAAATAATTAATGCACTTTTATAACTTGGTACTTGATTACAAAACGGAGCGGGTTTTGAAGACCCGATTTTTACAAATGTTACAGTATCCCCTACTTTTAGGAATTTCGTCCCGAAATTTAAATAGTTGAAGTAGTAGGAAAAAGATGCGGGTATTTTTCACGCATTGAGTCTTCACGTTCCCAAGTAAACTCAGGACCCCGTTTCGACTCCCAGCGTACCCTAACAATTGGAATGCGACTTCGTCGAAGACGCTTTTCTCCGTAGTCCATGATCTCCACTGGTCTTTCAATAAAATGCATGGATTCATCAATCTGAATATCTTCCAGCGGAATATGGAGGTTCTCATCAGCGAGGCACTTCTTCAAGTTCGACACGTGGAATGTGGGATGAATCCTGTCGAGTTCTTCCGGTAGGTCAAGCTTGTATGCTACAGGACCTACTCTTTCGAGTATCTTGAAAGGTCCTACGTAACGTGGTGCTAGCTTTCCCTTTTGACCAAAACGAACTACTCCCTTCCACGGTGATACTTTTAAAAGCACATGATCACCAATGTTAAACTCCAAGGGCTTCCGTCGTTTATCTGCATAACTCTTTTGACGACTTTGAGCTGCTAGAAGATTGTTTCGGATTTGATGAATCTTGTCTGTGGTTTCTTGGATCAATTCTGGACCAGTAATTTGTGCTTCCCCAATTTCGTGCCAACAAACAGGAGATCGGCACTTTCGACCATATAAGGCTTCAAAAGGTGCCATGCCGATGCTCGAATGATAGCTGTTGTTGTACGAAAATTCAACTAACAGTAGGTGGGCGTCCCAATTTCCCTTGAAGTCTATGACACATGCTCTAAGCATATCCTCAAGAGTTTGAATGGTGCGCTCAGACTGTCCATCAGTTTGAGGATGATAGGCGGTACTGAGATCTAATCGAGTGCCCATAGCGGATTGTACTGCTTGCCATGTTCGTGAGGTGAAACGTCCATCACGATCAGAAATAATACTTAATGGTACCCCATGCCGGCTTACGATTTCGTTGATATAAATACGAGCAAGCTTTTCATTCTTGAAATCTTCTCGAATAGGAATAAAGTGAGCTGATTTTGTAAGTCGGTCTATAATCACCCATATAGTGCCATACCCACCAGAAGTGCGAGGTAACCCGGTAATGAAATCCATGGTTATATTTTCCCACTTCCATACAGGTATTTCCGGTTGGACTAGAAGTCCTGAGGGTCTTTGGTGTTCAGCCTTCACCTTAGAACATGTGAGACACTTGGAAACAAAAACGGCAATATCTTTCTTCATTCCAGGCCACCAATAGGTGTATCGTAGGTCTTGATACATCTTATCGGCTCCTGGGTGTATAGAATATCGCGTTTTGTGAGCTTCATTCATAAGAGTTTCACGAAGATTGTTGTGGTTAGGAATCCAGATACGATCTAGGTAATACAGAATACCGTCCGATTTAGTTTCAAGTTTTAGCTCGGCTCCACAGGACATCTCTTTTCGTACATCTTCTTCTGTTATCGAAACGTGTTGAGCTTCTCGAATTTGATCTTTAATATCGGTTATAATTTGCGAACATAGAAAATGAATGGAGTTCGCATAACCCTTTCGACTAAGTGCATCAGCCACCACATTTGCTTTACCAGGGTGGTATCTAATTTCACAGTCGTAATCATTTAGGAGTTCGACCCATCTTCGTTGCCTCATATTTAACTCTTTTTGATTGAAGATATGTTGAAGACTCTTGTGGTCAGTGTATATTTCACACTTAGTACCATAGAGATAATGTCTCCATATCTTAAGAGCGAATACAACGGCTCCAAGTTCTAGGCCATGAGTGGTGTAGTTCTTTTCATGTGTCTTGAGTTGCCTCGAGGCATAAGCTATGACTTTTCCTCTTTGCATGAGAACGCAGCCTAATCCTTGCCCTGACGCGTCGCAATAGACTACAAAATCATCACAACCTTCAGGAAGAGTGAGGATTGGTGCATCACAAAGTTTTTGTTTAAGAGTTTGAAAAGCTTCTTCTTGCTTGGGTCCCCATACGAATGGTTTTCCCTTATGGGTTAAAGCCGTGAGTGGCACAGCAATGCGAGAGAAGTTTGAAATGAACCGACGATAATAGCCAGCTAGTCCAAGAAAGGACCTTACTTCAGTTGGTGTACGTGGGAGAGTTAAGCTTTTAACCTTGTATACAGATTCACATGTTTGTCAATACATCAGGGGCCCAGTATAGAAACCGAGACATGATTAACTGACACGCCACTTATAAACTCACCAAGGAGTTATCCCCAACTTGTGGGTAAAAATGTATTTTAGCATTCGCATCTGTCACATGTATGCCTACACCCAGTGCTTTGGTTGTGGCCATTAGTAACTTAAATGAGCCGAGGATATCCAGGAGACGGTCGTTAACCCCTAATGTTTAAGGTATCAAACAAACTGATCAAAATGCAATATGCGGAATTACTAGCCACAATCCGGCATTTGATTGATCCCATTCCGGACCAAGCGGTAATAATTTACTGCATCCCAAGCTCGTATAGGGAAAATAAGTTAAGAGTATTTATCTGAGCTAGCGCTTGACTTTAAAGTAAAGTTTATATTAACTCAGCCGTTTAATCAATTAGATAAGTGTAGATAACATTTACTGGAAGGCTTCAAGTCTGGAATGACGGCATAAGCTAACCAATTAGAATGCTAACGGTCTTATTTAAGTCATAGACTTAGACCGATTAGCTTAAAGGATCAAAACGGTATGACACGCTAGATTAAGTGATGACCGAATAGAATGTAGTTTAAACCCAACAAGTACTAAGACTTGTATGACATGGGTAAACAATTAACATTATGGAATTTGAGATTAAAATGATAAGGTTAAACCCATTTCGGTTAATTTTCGTAAACTAGTTACATATACTCAACCGTACGCATATAAGCGATATCAGGTAACTGGAGGAGAAATAAACAAGTTCTATATGTCATTATACTTTAAATAAGTTGTAATATTAGTAGATATCAACTTATATACCCATTGATGTTTTAAAATGAAACTACGCCTTATAAGGCATTTTAACCATTTATATGACGTATAAAAGGAACTTGCATATATTCTGATGTTACTATCATAAAAACTTTGGAAAGATACTTAATTTGTGATATATTATCAGTAAGATATCACACATAAGTGTGGTTTATGGTTTAGGACCAAATTATGCACCGAAAGGGCATTTTGGTCTTTTAAAAGTATAAATTATGCACTCAAGGCGTCAGCAACAACATTTGCCTTGCCAGGATGATAGCGAATTTCGCAATCATAATCATTAAGCGTTTCCATCTAGCGGTGCTGTCGCTTGTTCAACTCCTTTTGATTGAACAGATGTTGGAGACTCTTATGGTCAGTGTATATAATACACTTTGTGCCATATAAGTAATGTCTCCACAACTTAAGTGCAAATACAATAGCACCCAATTCTAAGGGTGGTGTAATTCCTTTCGTACACCTTTAATTGTCGTGATGCATAAGCAATCACTTTGCCTCTTTGCATTAGCACACACCCCATGTCAGTGTGTGAGGCATCACAACAAACGACAAAATCTTCAATACCCTCAGGTAGAGATAACACAGGAGCATTGCTCAACTTTTGTTTTAGAATTTCAGAAGATTCTTGTCACTTTGGACCCTAACAAACTTGACAATTT
Source organism: Scalesia atractyloides (assembly GCA_947069175.1). NCBI lineage: Eukaryota > Viridiplantae > Streptophyta > Magnoliopsida > Asterales > Asteraceae > Scalesia > Scalesia atractyloides. The sequence goes on along the minus strand of CAMTDV010000028.1, from coordinate 8,827,992 downwards.
TACGGTCAAGGTAGTTAAAGGAGTGGCCATCCTCGAAAAGTTAGCAATGAACCTCCTATAATAACTGGCCAATCCTAAGAAACTACGAATCTCCGTTAGAGTTTTGGGTATTCCCCAATTCATTATAGCTTCAATCTTGGTGGGATCCACTTGGATACCACGCTCACTTACAACATGTCCAAGAAACTGGACTTCTCTAAGCCAAAACTTGCATTTAGAGAACTTAGCATAAAGTTTCTCTTCTCTTAGCAATTCTATGATGCACCGAAGATGTTTCTCGTGATTAATTTGATTACGAGAGTAGATAAGTATGTCGTCTATGAAGACAATGACAAACTCATCGAGATATGGTTTGGAGACTCCATTCATGAGATCCATGAATGTTGCAGGTGCATTTGTAAGCCCAAAAGGCATCACAAGAAATTCATAATGACCATAACGAGTTCTGAAGGTAGTCTTGGGAACATCCTCACTTCTAACCTTCAGTTGATGATATCCTGATCTCAAATCGGTCTTAGAGAAGTAACTAGCCCCTTGGAGTTGATCGAACAAATCATCGATGCTGGATAGAGGATAACGATTTTGTTTAGTTCGCGGTAATCAATGCACGTCCGCTTTGAACCGTCCCTCTTCTTAACAAAAAGGATAGGAGCTCCCCAAGGTGAGGAACTAGGCTGAATGAAGCCTTTCTCCATCTAATTGTATTCTCAATTCCTTCATTTATGTCAGTGCTAGCCGATATAGAGCTCTTGCAACAGGTGCTGCTCCTGGTAGGATGTCAATCCTAAACTCCACTTGTCTCTCTAAAGGTAAACTCAGTAATTCTTCAGGAAAGACATCGGGATATTCCGAAATGATTGAAAGGTCTTTAATCATTGGCTTTGGCTCGTTAATAGTTACTTGTGCCATGTAAATGACAAAACCTATCCTCAGACACTTGGGTGCCTTAAGTAATGACACTTTGTCTGGCAATCCATAGTGTGAATCTCCACGAATGGTGAGTATTTCACAGATGGGGTTTTAACTTCGATGAGTTTCTTATCATAGGCAATGCAGGCTTGGTTATGAGATAACCAATCCATGCCTAAGACTACATCGAACCTCGCCAATTTCATTGGTAAAAGAGAGATAGGAATAGAATAATTCTTAATGAATATAAAACATTCAACACGAATGGAAGATGTTGTTTCTATGGTTCTGTCAGCAAGTTCTACCTCATAAATTATGTCTAGAGTTCTTATGGGTAATTTTAATAATTTGCTAAACTTATGGTCTACAAATGACTTATCTGCACCCGAATAAAAAATAACTCTAGCATATACGTCTTGATGAGGAATGTACCTGTTATGACGATGTTGTCATTAACAACCTCCCTAGCATTCATCTGAAAAACTCGTGCATTTCCTTTGTTAGCCTCTCCAGGCTTTACATTGTTAATCTTGGGATTCTTAGGACAGTTAGTCTTAATATGTCCTTTTTCATTGCAGCTGTAGCAGACGACATCCTTAAGATCCTTGCATTCTAGGGTCTTATGTCCCTTTTTCTTGAAGATACCATAGGGTTTAATCTGTTGGTCAGAATTGCACTGTCCCCAGTGCCTGCGGTTGCAAGTTCTGCATGTCGGTTTCTCACCCGACCTATCTTGGTCCTTTCTGAACCCAAATCCTCCCTTATTCTTCTTGTTAAATATTTGGGAGTTACCATCCTCTCTCTTCTTCTTCCCGTCAGTCTCAGTCTTGACTGACTTTTGTCTCACCAAATCTAAGGTGAGAGAGAGATAGGTCAACAGCAGACTTATAAGTAGTAGGCTGAGCAACCTTCACCATGCCTTTGATCTCAGGCACTCACCCATTTATAAAACGCACAATGCGTTTGGGTTCAGGAGAAATTAAATAAGATACTAATCTGGATAAGGAATTAAAGTAGGTAACATACTTCCAACAATCCAGATTCTTCATTGTGAGAGTCAGAAAATCTGACTCTATCTTTTCCACCTCATGAAATGGAGTGTAAGTTTCTTTAATGAGGTCTGCAAACTGGGACCATCCCAAGTTATATAGGTGTACTTTCCCTGTTGACTGGACCATAGCCTTCCACCATATTAGGGCATCGCCCTTAAAGAATTGGGATACAAACTTAACCACATCCTTATCAGCACAACCATTGATATCTACAATAGTTTCCATTTCATCAAGCCATCTCAATGCTTCTATAGCCACCTTTTCTCCATTAAAGTCTCGAGGCTTGTAGAGACAAAGTATTTCTAGGTACATCTGTCTTTGGAAGAACGGGACCTATCATGAAACTCTAGTTTCTTTAGTTTACTCTTCGCATTTGATGAGTGAATAGAGCTCTCCTTTCGAGTTGAAGATGGTGGAATAGATAAAGGTTTAGAGCGAGTAGCGATAGATTCCTTAAGTTTTACCATGGCCTTTCCAACAGCTGCATAAATGCGAGCTTGGAAATTATCAGCATTGGTGGCTATGTTTTCAGCATTGTCTGTATTATTATCACGGCCACTACTTTGTGTCTCATCTGAGTTAGCCATCTCTGAAATTTTGGTACTAAATACCAAATTAAACTTATATAGCCATGGTATTAATAACCATATAGGCTATAAAGTTTGGATATATAAATCCATTCCCTATTTGAACCAGTGTGCATAGAGTCACAACTGCTTGGCTTAATATTTTAAATGAATATTCTTTTTAAGATATTTAGGTATAATTAGCCTAGGTCTCAGAGGGACCATCAAAGGCTTTCTAAGTTTGGACGCAGTCCATATATTATTTGACAGTGGATCATAAAGTCACAACTGTCATTGTCATATTTGTCAATATAATATGGCTTATAGGCAAATCAATTAACATTATCTAAGATGTTAAGATAGATAATCATCGCACTGATGATATTGGTCATGATCTTTATTGATCATGTATACCATGAGGCTTGAGCATAGTTCACCACCTTGGGCAGGGAACCATAAGGTTACAACTATCATTGCCTTAATGACAATATAATATTGTTCATAGGCAAATCATCACTAATGGATATCAAATCATAGCCCGTAGGCACTTCATTACTAATGGATGTTTAATTATAGCCCGTAGGCACTTCATCACTAGTGGATGTTTAATTATAGCCCGTAGGTACTTCATCACTAATGGATGTTTAATTATCATCATCGCATTGATGATAGTAGCTGGGATCAAATTTGTGACATCCCTGGTTTTCGGATAACTTAAACGCAATACTTGTCGAATAAATTACGTGCTACGTTATTATGTGATATCCAAGTTCGTGCTTTATGTTAGTTATAATGTATAGACGTAATAAATAAACAAATTAATCGAGCCGAACCGCGACACGAGCCGGCCTCTTTTTCTTGCGACTAAAGGAACTAAACTTGGGGATCAAGTTTAGAACCCAAACCTTAAACCCAAACCATGTCGTGAGCAAGCAACCCAAACCGACCCACCCAAGCCCTCGGCCGCGAGATCAAACCCAAACCGCAACCCATTCCCTTCACCTCTTGCGCTTATATATACTAACACATGCATGCTCCTTCACAACACAAGAAACCCTAGTGAGAAAGAAGCCGACGGCAGCCCTTGTTCATCTCTTCGACCCGCGAGTAGCCTCTTCCTTCTTCATATCGATCGAGAGCAGCCCACTTGTTCACTTCCTCGATCACAAACAGCCTACTCCTTCTTCCCGGTCGCGAACAACACTTCCTTCTCGGTTACGGATCTTCTCGGTCGCAATTATCTTTGATCATCGGTTCCTCATCTCACTCACGGTTCGTTTACCTTATCATTAAAGATTAGAATTTATCATTTGTTACAAGATCATATTCGGATATATGTGTTTGAAGGAAGTGATTGTGTTGTTTTCGGATTATATGTTTTAATGCAAGGTTATGTTAGCCGATTTGTTAATAATGGTTGCAAGAGATGTTGTTCGAAATCTGAAAATCATAGGCTGTGTTTGTTTATAAAAACTAGAGATGTTGATTAGGGTTTGCATGGATATGATATAGGTATTGATCCATGATGGGAAAAATCAGTTCTTGATCGCCTAGGTTTATTGTATTGACGGTTGTTGCGAATTAATTGTGATAAAATGCTGAAACAGTTTGCTGAATGATAGTTACAGCCGATTTCAACTGGCTGTAACTCGGTCGTTAGTTGTCGAAAAACGGATTTTCTGAAGTCTAAAACGTAGAGATTTGAATAACGAATCTAATGGCGCTGGATTCATATTTTTCTGAAGTCGTTTGATATTTTTAAGTGGCCAAATAAGTTCAGTAACTAAAGCTGTGAAAATCCTGAAATTTTGTTAGTTGTTTATCGAGTTGGATTTTATAATCAGTAGGGATTCGAATCATGAAATTTGTACAGAAACTAGGTATGGAAATTTCCGGGCAACTCCCACTGGAATTTTGTTAATTGGACGATCAGTGATTTTTAAATAAATTCTTCCGTGGACTGCAGTCAGAAAGCGACAAATCTGACTGCAGCCTAGTATATTAATAATTATGGATAATTGGTAAAGTATTAGGACTTGAAAAATTTATATAAATTTCTACAATATAGTTGGCACTTGCTGTAAAATAATTGGAATTTTTAGAACGTTGGAACTATTTTATAAAAATCCTAGAAAACAGCTGAATTATGAGTATGTAAGCTGAAATTTGATAACTTGTGATTGTATGCACCAAAGTGTTGCATGGATTGGATTATGTTCACATGAGGATACTTGCATGCATGTTTGAGTGTTAGGTATTTTGTTGTGTGTATCACTTTGTGCGTAAATTACGTGTAGAATTTGTATTGGTGTGTTCACACACTGACTTGAAATCAATTGGTTTGTTAGGACGCAATTAGCGGTCCCATCCCTAACAACTTCTTTGCTACACTAACCGAGCAACTAAAAGTGAGTTCACGGCCCCTAATTTTATCCGGTTTTAAACAACTTGGGGAGAAACATGTATACACTCTTCAACTCAATCTCTTTACGTTATATGAAATTAACGTCACATATCTATTCGGTAACTAAGTTAATGTTAATGTAACGTTATGGTCACTAAGCAGCTATATCACTTAAGTCCTCGTCAATCTCTCGGATCGTTAGTATTGGGTTTTAATAGCGGGGGAATTATAAGTAGTACTACTGGGCCCGACAAGCCCCATCCGAGCTAGTCGCGCTAGCCGACCGGGTATGGTCAACGGGTGAATAATTTGGCCTAACTTCGCTATGGTCAGTGATAGGCCTGGCAACACGGAGGCACAACAGTCAGCTTCGATCGCGAACACTTACGTGACATGACTTTAGGCTAGCTACCTATATATGTTAACATTGAACTTAATTACGAATCAACTATATTATCCCGGGTTGGGGATAATGGAAACAACAACTTTATTATTCCGGGTTTGGAATAATGGAACCAACATTATTATTATTCCGGTTGGGAATAATGGAACAAAATCGTTATCCCGGGTTAGGGATAACGGGGGAAACAAACTCATAACCGAACAAACGAATTTATGAAAACTGTGAACTCCTCATCTTTAATGTTGACACTTGTTTCTTTACATGTTTCTCAGGACGCTAGGAGCTCTAGGTGAACTCACTTGCATTGATCAAGACACCTTTTATCGAGTCTCATTTACAAACATTGTTTTGGGTTTTTCATTTGTTTTGGCGTTTGTGTTGGCGCCCGTTTCTCTACTTATTTTTATGCTTCCGCTCAACCATAAAAACTAATGCTTCCGCTAAACATTGAAAACTAACTAAGATAATATAAAATCTACAATGAATGATTAAACCAATGATTTTGGAAAACGTATTATCAAATCATATAGAGTCGTTCGACGTACTAGTGTCTCAGATTCTGGTTTGTTCACACGCCTCGCGGTAAAACTCCGCAAGTGGAAATTGAGGGTGTGACAGATTGGTATCAGAGCCACTAGCTATATAGAACCAGGTTTGCATTAAAAAGTAGACCTAAACTATAGCTGATTACACGACACTAGACGTAGTTTGGCACCGAACTGTTATATCTTGTTATGTGATGTACCACAACTGTGTTATGTAGAATATGAATGCATAGTGAGAAACGAATGCAACTCGTAACTAACCACACAACCCATCAGGCAATGTCATCATCATCATTCGACAAATCTCGACAACCAAGGGCGCCGGGGAAGGCACCCATAGTCGAACCCTCACCACCTCATGGCGTGGAGACACGCTCAGCTGCTAGGAAAAGACTCGCTCTAGGGGAGGAGTCGTCCTCACGCCCGACCATCGCTGTGATGGTCGAACTGGTTAACTCGTTAGAAGTAGGGAACGACCTACTTAGAGATATGATAAGAACGCAACAAGAACAACTAGAAAGAATACATGAAACCATCCTAGCACAGGGATGGATGATACGACAATTGACAGGTAAAACTGGATCGCTCGAGGAAGAGCAACATACGAGTAAGATAGCTCGTAACATTTTAGCAAGAGATATTCATGCTGAGCAGCTAAGGGCTGACTGGCTAGAAGACAGAGTTCTTGAGTCTAGCTGGAGAATTCAAGAACTGGAACAAAACCAGGCACCTGCACCAGTACCTGCACCAGCTCCGGCCCCTCCAGTACCGGAAGAGGATCCAGAGGAGGATCCAGAGGAGGATCCAGAAGGGGATCCAGAAGAGGATCCGGAAGAGGATCCAGAAGAGGATCCAGAGGAGGATCCAGAGGAGGAAGACCCAGCTGTAGAAGCTGGAAACGCCACGGAGGATGACGGCAACGATAGCGATTTGGGGGATGGAGACGTAGAAGACTGACACGTCTCGCTTATTTTATTTACTTTCCTTCAGTCTATTTATTTTCTACTTAGATCTAAAATGGCAACTGGACGTCGCGGAAATCTCAACATGACGCCTTAAGAATTAGCCGCAATGATCCAAGAACACGTGAATGCTGCTCTGGCAGGTGTTCAAAACCCACCAGCAACAGGAGGGGTCTTAACCCCTACAAGATGTTCCTCGACGCGAAGCCAAGCAAATTCACGGGGGCAGAAGGACCCATAGGACTGGTCCGCTGGATCGAAAAATCCGAATCAGTGTTTGAAATGTGCAACTGTCTGGAGGCCAACAAGGTCAAGTATGCAGCCTCAACATTGGAAGATGGGGCACTAGCTTGGTGGAATGCACAAGTCCAAACGCGTGGACTTATTGCTGCAAATGCAATGGCTTGGGCCGAGTTTAAGGCCCTAATCAAAGAAGTGTACTGTCCGCGAGACAGAGTTCAACAGTTGGAACAAACATTATGGAACCACAAGATGGTAGGATCTGAAATTGAAGCGTACACGGCGAAACATCACGATCTGGTGTTCCTATGTCCCGATCTGGCCAACACTGTGGAGAAACGGCTCGAGTTTTACCTTGGGGTTCTGGTCCCTGAGATTCAGGGTATGGTAATGGCTAGTAACCCTGCAACTGAACATCAAGCAATCAGGTTGGTGCACAAACTCACCGATAAAGCGGTGGAACAAAAGAAGTTGCCAACTCGAGGTACAACTGAAGTCGCCCCTGATAATAAAAGAAAGTTTGAAGACTCAACTGTTCGACAGTCTTCGTCATCCCAGCCGCAACAGGGGAACCAGAAACGGTTCAATCATTACAACAGCCACCGGGGTCACCAAAATCAGCCCGCCAACAACAACAACCAGAACGCAAGCGGCTATGTAGGTCGAAAGCCGCAGTGCAATCGTTGTAATCTTCATCATCACGGCCCTTGTGCCGGGAATCGCTGCCAACGATGTGGCAAGGTAGGACATGCGGCAAAGGATTGTCGTGGGGAAATCATGTCTCGACAAAACCAAAATCAACCCCAGGGCCAACAGCAGGGTGTTAACCGGGGATGCTATCAGTGTGGTAGCACTGCTCATTTCAAAAGAGACTGCCCACAGCTACGTAACAACAACAACAATGGTGGGAACAACCACAACCACAATAACCACAATAACAATAATAACAAGAATAATGGAAATGGTGGCACAGGAGGTGCCAAAGGTCGCGCATTTACATTGGGCCGCGGAGAGGCCAGAAACGACTCGAACGTGGTCACCGGTAAGTTTCCCCTTAATGAACATTTTGCTACTGTGCTTTTTGATACGGGTGCGGATAGGAGCTTTATATCTGAGTCTTTTAGGAAGAACCTAAATCTCACGCCTAAACCATTAGAGACCCCTTATGTTATAGAATTAGCCGATGGTAATTCTGTAGATGTGACCCATATAGTATCCGGCTGTCAACTCAAACTCGCGGGTCACACTTTTACCATTGATCTGATGACAACTACCCTGGGTAGTTTTGACGTGGTAGTCGGAATGGACTGGCTATCCGACGTCCGAGCTGAAGTCCTCTGCTTCGAAAAATCTATCCGTATTCCGCTCTCTAACGACGAAATCTTGACGGTACAAGGCGATAAGGCAAGCGCCGTCACCAACATCATCTCTTACATGCAAGCGCAGAAGTATCTTCGGAGGAAGAACTCCTTCGCTTTGCTCGCACTGATTACCGAACAGCCTAAGAACGAGAAACGTATAGAAGACATCCCCGTCGTCCGTGATTTTTCTGATGCATTCCCAGAGGAGTTACCTGGTCTCCCACCCCATCGACAATTGGAGTTTGAAATTGAATTGGCGAACCATGCAACTCCTATCGCCAAGGCCCCATACCGCCTAGCTCCAGCCGAGTTGCAGGAGCTGTCCACCCAACTTCAGGAGCTGTTAGAAAAAGGATTTATCCGACCAAGCGCTTCGCCATGGGGAGCTCCAGTCCTTTTGTCAAGAAGAAGGACGGGACCTTCCGCATGTGCATCGACTACAGGGAACTCAACAAGGTTACTGTCAAGAACCGATACCCGTTACCTCGCATCGACGATCTCTTCGACCAACTCCAAGGGTCAAGCTACTACTCCAAGATTGATCTACGGTCCGGTTACCACCAGCTACGCGCCAGGGAGGAGGATATCGCTAAGACGGCATTTCGTACTCGATATGGCCATTATGAGTTCTTGGTCATGCCCTTCGGTCTCACCAACGCACCCGCGGTGTTCATGGACCTCATGAACCGTGTGTGTAAACCATACCTCGACAAATTTGTCATTGTGTTCATCGATGACATACTCATCTACTCTAAAAGTGAAGAAGAACATGCTGAACATCTACGATTACTGTTATGATTACTTCAATAGGAGAAGCTATATGCCAAGCTTTCAAAGTGTGATTTCTGGATTCGAGAAGTTCAGTTTCTTGGGCATATCATAAATGAAAAGGGTATCCACGTAGACCCTTCCAAGATTGAAGCCATCAAAGACTGGGAAGCACCCAGGACACCGACGGAGATCCGCCAATTTTTGGATTTGGCTGGTTACTACAGACGTTTCATCGAGGGATTTTCAAAGATTGCACAACCGCTTACTACCCTCACCCAGAATGGCATCAAGTATGCTTGGGGTGACAAGTAGGAAGCAGCATTTCAATTGCTAAAGCAGAAACTTTGCAGTGCACCCATTCTGTCCTTGCCGGAAGGGATAGATGACTTTGTAGTATATTGTGATGCTTCCATTCAGGGGTTGGGATGCGTACTCATGCAACGCGATAAGGTCATCGCGTATGCGTCGCGACAACTGAAGGTTCACGAGAAAAACTACACGACGCATGACTTGGAATTGGGAGCAGTAGTGTTTGCACTTAAGATTTGGAGACACTACCTCTATGGAATGAAGTGCACAATCTTTACAGACCACAAGAGCCTCCAACACATCTTTGATCAGAAGGAGTTGAACATGCGACAGCGTCGCTGGGTCGAACTCTTGAACGATTATGAGTGTGCCATTCGGTATCACCCGGGTAAAGCTAACGTGGTAGCTGATGCCCTTAGTAGGAAGGAACACTTGAAACCTCGCCGTGTACGAGCATTACAACTCACTATTCATTCGGGGCTACCCGAACAAATACGCGACGCCCAGTTAGAAGCATTTAAGGAGGAAAACATCAAGGCCGAATCGGTGGGAAAAATGGAACGCGATTGGGAAGTAAAACCCAATGGAGCCCGGTATTTCATGAATCGCATATGGGTACCTCTCTACGGAAACCTCAGAGAGCTAGTCATGGACGAAGCTCACAAATCCCGATACTCTGTCCATCCTGGTTCGGATAAGATGTATCAAGACGTTAAAGCTGCGTATTGGTGGCCCAACATGAAAGCTGATATAGCCACCTACGTGAGTAAGTGTTTGACTTGTGCAAAAGTCAAGGTAGAGTATCAAAAGCCATCGGGACTACTTCAACAACCTGAGATCCCAGTGTGGAAATGGGATCAGATCTCGATGGACTTCATCACTAAACTTCCGCGAACTTTGGGTGGTTGCGATACCATCTGGGTGATTGTGGATCGTTTAACTAAGTCCGCACACTTCCTAGCAATTAAAGAAACAGATAAGATGGAGAAGTTGACTCGCATCTACATTAAGGAAGTAGTTTCTCGGCACGGAGTGCCAACATCCATCATCTCAGACAGAGATGCTCGCTTCACGTCCAACTTCTGGCAATCACTTCAGAAAGCGTTGGGAACACGCTAAGATATGAGCATAGCCTATCACCCTCAGACTGATGGTCAAAGCGAACGGACCATACAGACCTTGGAAGACATGCTTAGGGCATGCATAGTAGACTTTGGAAATAGTTGGGAAATCCACCTGCCTTTAGTGGAATTCTCATATAACAACAATTATCACACGAGTATTTCGGCAGCACCGTTTGAGGCATTATACGGTCGTAAATGTAGACCACCGGTCTGTTGGGCAGAAGTCGCTGACAGTCAACTCACAGGCCCTGAGTTAATACTGGAGGCTACTGAAAAGATTGTACAAATCAGAAACCGCATGGCGGCGGCACGGGATCGACAGAAAAGCTACGCTGATCAACGACGCAAACCGCTCGAATTTCAAGTAGGCGACCGCGTCCTACTAAAGGTGTCACCCTGGAGGGGTGTAATCTGCTTTGGAAAACGGGGCAAACTACACCCACGGTACGTAGGCCCGTTTGTAATCATGAAACCTATTGGACCCGTAGCTTATCAATTAGACCTTCCTGCCGAACTCAGTGGAGTTCACAACGTATTTCACGTGTCAAATCTGAAGAAGTGTCTATCAGATGAAACTCTAGTTATTCCATTGGATGAGATTCAAGTGGATGAACAACTGCACTTTGTGGAACAGCCTATCGAGATCATGGATCGTGAGATCAAGACTCGAAGGCACAGCAAGATTCCGATCGCTAAAGTTCGTTGGGACTCTAAGCGTGGACCGGAGTTCACGTGGGAAAGAGAGGACCAAATGAAAAGCAAATACCCACACCTCTTCGCAACTGAGCAGCAAACTAACGATACCAATAACTAAATTTTCGGGATGAAAATTCTTTCAACATGGGGATGATGTGACAACCTGGAAATTTCTCATACTTTCGCGTACCATTGTTAACTAAATTCTTGTGCATGGCACTTGGGAATCTTTGTGCATGGCACTTGGAACTTCTTGTAACTTCGCGTACCATTGTTAACGAACTAACTCTTTATGCGTGGCACTCTAAACATGTACGCTGCATTCTAAACCGCGTTTACTCAATTTTCGGGACGAAAATTCTTTCAACATGGGGATAATGTGACATCCCGGGTTTTCGGATAACTTAAACGCAATACTTGTCGAATAAATTACGTGCTACGTTATTATGTGATATCCAAGTTCGTGCTTTATGTTAGTTATAATGTATAGACGTAATAAATAAACAAATTAATCGAGCCGAACCGCGACACGAGCCGGCCTCTTTTTCTTGCGACTTAAGGAACTAAACTTGGGGATCAAGTTTAGAACCCAAACCTTAAACCCAAACCATGTCGCGAGCAAGCAACCCAAACCGACCCACCCAAGCCCTCGGCCGCGAGATCAAACCCAAACCACAACCCATTCCCTTCACCTCTTGCGCTTATATATACTAACACATGCATGCTCCTTCACAACACAAGAAACCCTAGTGAGAAAGAAGCCGACGGCAGCCCTTGTTCATCTCTTCGACCGCAAACAAGCCTTCCGCTTGATCCATTGATCGCGAGCAGCCTCTTCCTTCTTCATATCGATCGAGAGCAGCCCACTTGTTCACTTCCTCGATCACAAACAGCCTACTCCTTCTTCCCGGTCGCGAACAACACTTCCTTCTCGGTTACGGATCTTCTCGGTCGCAATTATCTTTGATCATCGGTTCCTCATCTCACTCACGGTTCGTTTACCTTATCATTAAAGATTAGAATTTATCATTTGTTACAAGATCATATTCGGATATATGTGTTTGAAGGAAGTGATTGTGTTGTTTTCGGATTATATGTTTTAATGCAAGGTTATGTTAGCCGATTTGTTAATAATGGTTGCAAGAGATGTTGTTCGAAATATGAAAATCATAGGCTGTGTTTGTTTATAAAAACTAGAGATGTTGATTAGGGTTTGCATGGATATGATATAGGTATTGATCCATGATGGGAAAAATCAGTTCTTGATCGCCTAGGTTTATTGTATTGACGGTTGTTGCGAATTAATTGTGATAAAATGCTGAAACAGTTTGCTGAATGATAGTTACAGCCGATTTCAACTGGCTGTAACTCGGTCGTTAGTTGTCGAAAAACGGATTTTCTGAAGTCTAAAACGTAGAGATTTGAATAACGAATCTAATGGCGCTAGATTCATATTTTTCTGAAGTCGTTTGATATTTTTAAGTGGCGAAATAAGTTCAGTAACTAAAGCTGTGAAAATCCTGAAATTTTGTTAGTTGTTTATCGAGTTGGATTTTTTAATCAGTAGGGAGTCGAATCATGAAATTTGTACAGCAACTAGGTATGGAAATTTCCGGGCAACTCCCACTGGAATTTTGTTAATTGGACGATTAGTGATTTTTAAATAAATTCTTCTGTGGACTGCAGTCAGAAAGCGACAAATCTGACTGCAGCCTAGTATATTAATATTTATGGATAATTGGTAAAGTATTAGGACTTGAAAAATTTATATACATTTCTACAATATAGTTGGCACCTGCTGTAAAATAATTGGAATTTTTGGAACGTTGGAACTATTTTATAAAAATCCTAGAAAACAGCTGAATTATGAGTATGTAAGCTGAAATTTGATAACTTGTGATTTGTGCACCAAAGTGTTGCATGGATTGGATTATGTTCACATGAGGATACTTGCATGCATGTTTGAGTGTTAGGTATTTTGTTGTGTGTATCACTTTGTGCGTAAATTACGTGTAGAATTTGTATTGGTGTGTTCACACACTGACTTGAAATCAATTGGTTTGTTAGGACGCAATTAGCGGTCCCATCCCTTACAACTTCTTTGCTACACTAACCGAGCAACTAAAGGTGAGTTCACGGCCCCTAATTTTATCCGGTTTGAAACAACAGGGGGAGAAACATGTATACACTCTTCAACTCAATCTCTTTACGTTATATGAAATTAACGTCACATAACTATTCGGTAACTAAGTTAATGTTAATGTAACGTTATGGTCACTAAGCAGCTATATCACTTAAGTCCTCGTCAATCTCTCGGATCGTTAGTATTGGGATTTAATAGCGGGGGAATTATAAGTAGTACTACTTGGCCCGACAAGCCCCATCCAAGCTAGTCGCGCTAGCCGACCGGGTATGGTCAACGGGTGAATAATTTGGCCTAACTTCGCCATGGTCAGTGATAGGCCTGGCAACACGGAGGCACAACAGTCAGCTTCGATCGCGAACACTTACGTGACATGACTTTAGGCTAGCTACCTATATATGTTAACATTGAACTTAATTACGAATCAACTATATTATCCCGGATTGGGGATAATGGAAACAACAACTTTATTATTCCGGGTTTGGAATAATGGAACCAACGTTATTATTATTCCGGGTTGGGAATAATGGAACTAAATCATTATCCCGGGTTAGGGATAACGGGGGAAACAAACTCATAACCGAACAAACGAATTTATGAAAACCTGTGAACTCACTCATCTTTAATGTTGACACTTGTTTCTTTACATGTTTCTCAGGACGCTAGGAGCTCTAGGTGCACTCACTTGCATTGATCAAGACACCTTTTATCGAGTCTCATTTACAAACATTGTTTTGGGTTTTTCATTTGTTTTGGCGTTTGTGTTGGCGCCCGTTTCTCTACTTATTTTTATGCTTCCGCTCAACCATAAAAACTAATGCTTCCGCTAAACATTGAAAACTAACTAAGATAATATAAAATCTACAATGAATGATTAAACCAATGATTTTGGAAAACGTATTATCAAATCATATAGAGTCATTCGACGTACTAGTGTCTCAGATTCTGGTTTGTTCACACGCCTCGCGGTAAAACTCCGCAAGTGGAAATTGAGGGTGTGACAAAATTTGATCACATAGGCTATAAGGTCAGGACGTAGTCCATTACCTAGACGGCTAGTGTGGTTCCTCAAGTCACCCTGCCCGGAGTATTAATATTTCTTGAATGTTAACACAAAATTATCTTAATGGTTGATTAATAATAGTCATGGTCGCATTTGACCTTAACGACTTGGAGGCTTGAACATAGTGCACCACCTCTGGATAGAAGGGATAATCTTCCTTAACTATCATGATAGAAGGCTGTTCATCCTTAACTATCTTTTATAAATTGGCCAATTAATATGGACTTTGCCATTTTGGCTAATCAAAACCATTAAGAAGATCTTTTGGAATTATATAGTTGATCATAAAGTTCGAGTTAAAATCGAGACGATCGCTTGAAGAGGATGTAACAATTACATATATATATATATAGAGAGAGAGAGAGAGAAAGAGAGAGAGAATTCCAAATACTTCATTAAATAACAATAGAAAACTACAATATTTGAACTAAATTTAACTGATTGTCCTCGTAGGGACTAAAAGAAACAACATGTCCACGTAGGGACTAAAGAAATAACATGTCCATGTATGGACTAAAGAAATAACAAAACATAAAATAGAAGCAACTTTACTTGTCCTTCTTTCCTTTGACCAACTTGGAAAGTTTCTTGAAAAACTTATTTGTCTTCTTCTCTGTCTTCTCAGCCTGTTGTTGCATTTCTTTCATCCGTTCCAAGGCCTCATGAATGGCTTCAAGAGGTGGCGGAGGTTGTCGCTGTGGTTTAGGCACAATAGGATACTGGTATCCATAAGTTGGGTATCTAGTAGGTGGATAAGCAGGTGAGAAAGGAGATGGGTGAAGTGCATTATGCATGACCGCTTGCATATATGGTTCATTCGATAGCGCCTGATAGTCTAGGTTCGTTGGCGTAGTCGGGTTAAAAGGATTATACTCAAACGTATCTGGGTATGTAGGGATAGGATTATTAAAACCCAACGGTGGTGGTTGAACCACAGGTAGTGGTGTTGGTTCCACCACTGGTGAAGTATTTGAGGGTCCACCCATTTGTGGGTCCTCAGGAATAGTAGGGTAGGTTTTGGGCAATGATAGTAGTGAACCCGATCGTTGTCCCTCACGCATCGACATACACGTTTCCTTCTCGGTGGCTCAGGTGGTGGCTGAGGTTGCTCCACCGGTTCCATTTGGACGTCTTCCTACGTAGGAGGCGGTGTAGGAGAGTGATATGAAGGAGTGTTAACAAAAGTAAATTGACTCCAATACTGGTCCCATTCATTAGGACCTTGATAAGGTAATCTTGTAAAAGAGTTAGAACCGCTAGAAATTTCAATGGGGTGTCGATGTGATCCTGATTGTGGCATCTCCGGGTCGGAGTCCTCGTCCATAGCATTTGGTTGATCCAACTGATTCTAACCAGCTCGAGGTGGGTTAAAATAAAGATCTGGGTTAAACACTTCATGATATGAATGTGAATAGGAATGATGGGAATGGTGAGAGTGGTGTGAATGATGAGAGTGGTGAGAATGGTGTGAACGGTAAGAATTTTGGGAATGTGGGGGTGAGTATTTGTGAGAGATAAAGTGTCTCGCTGGTTACCAAGGAGATGAATCTCCCAAATCTTGAGAAGAATTTGAGTTATGGGGTTGTGAAAGGATGTGCCCCGTGGTCCTTCCCTCATTGGACCTTTTCCTCTTCCACTTTGTCCTCTGAATCTTGGCAGCATTTTCCAGTTAAAATATGTGAAAACGATAATAATAATAATAACTTAATAATGAAATGAGTAATCCTATGTCAAAGCCTAGACTCGGAAGTGTAAGGAGTGTGCTATTGTGTAAGTTTGAGATTAAATACAGAAGGCTAGTGTTTATTTCTCTCAAATGTTGGCTCTGATACCAACCTATCACACCCCGAATTTCCAACCAAATCTCGATGGGCCCGAGTTGTCACACCCTTGTCGTAGCGGAAGCGTAAGTGTGTGACGATTAGGTAATCATTGCATCCAATCTAGTAAACAATATAATTTAACAACAATGCCATGCCATTAATAAGTTTCGTTCCATAATTACAACCATCCAAAAGTGATATCATATTGTTATCTGTTTCAACTTGTCATCATAAAACATGATTCAAAATACATCATTTCAAAATAAGACATTATTTTCATTATAATTGCATAATGAGGTTTTGACTCCTATATACCCAGACGAAGTTGGGATATAAAAGGCAAACCCTCCAAAAGATGGTACATTGTTGTCTTGACTTTTTCCCATACCCGAATCATATCACCGGCTCATGCCTTGCGTTGGAAATACATGTAATTTTAAAAAGTCAACATAAATTTTGTGAGTTCATGTAGTTAATGTTTTCGTATAAAAATGTCATTCTTGAAATCCAGTAATGAAATCCGAGTATGTTATTAGCATCAATGGCGTTTTAAGGATCTATTAGTGTGTCGCGATCACCCTGACCTATATGTGCTATAAGTAAGTAACCAAACCGAGATAATTTGACATCATTGGGATCACAAAAGAACTCCGAAGGGTACACCAACCAGGAGTAGAGTGGGTCTCAAACTCAATAGATCTACTTCTTTTACACCTTGGTCACTATGTGATTAATGGTTAATATTGTCATCCTCCTACTTACGCAAAATGATCGTGTTATCAACTAAACCAATAGCTAACATACTGTTTGTTATGACGTGTATCTCCGCTCAATAGTTTTAAAAACAAAACTTTGAATAACTGAAAGGAGGGACATGAACTCACAATTTTGATTTTCGTAAGTCGTACTAGTAACGGTCAGTGTCCGTACACGCGTGTAACCTACATGCGTATTAGGTTTATTAGAGACCTAGGTCTCAGTGGACCTTGTACTCGTTGTTCATCTTGAATTCTTGTTATGTGTTTCCTTGTTATGATAGGACAACTTTTAGTGTTATTGTAGTGCTGGTAGTGTGCTTGTTCGATTAATTGTTATATATATTTCTCATAAATATATATATATATATATATATATATTGTTATCATTCTTTGATCATGTGTATCCTATCATTGGGCCATTATGTTAAGTATGGTGATTAGAGGTTTGTTCTTGCACTCTTAGTATATATTAGGGTGTCCGTAGACTCGTGTAACCTACATGCGTATTAAGTTTATTAGAGACCTTAGGTCTCAGTGGACCTTGTACTCGTTGTTCATCTTGAATTCTTGTTATGTATTTCCTTGTTATCATAGGACAACTTTTAGTGTTATTGTAGTGCTGGTAGTGTGCTTGTTCGATTAATATTGTTATATATATTTCTCATAAATATATATATATATATTGTTATCATTCTTTGATCATGTGTATCCTATCATTGGGCCATTATGTTAAGTATGGTGATTAGAGGTTTGTTCTTGCACTCTTAGTATATATTAGGGTTTAGGTTGCTATGACATGTTAATTAATCCACTTGATCCTCTAATATAAGTTTCAGATGACGGAAATGCCGTTAGATCGTTCATCGACGCAAAAATCGCTAATAAACGAACTTATTTATTTAGTACCGGAAGCTTTCATTTTCGACCACCACAATTGTCATGGTGTCTACTTAGTGCATTTTCGACCTAAAATATGCATAACTAGTTCGCTAGACGAATATTCGATGAGTTAGGATGGCCGAAATGACTTTCGTTCGATCGTTCGCTCGATATCGGCACTTTTATATTCCGCCATTGAACTTTTCCGAAAGTTGTGTTTCCATGGCCTCATGTTAGATGACAAGATTCCGAGTTCCAAATGAGGCTTAACTAGTTCGCTAGGTGCATGAATGAGGCTATCAGCCACTAAAATGTTCGTCGTTTCGACAAACGGTCGCTTTCCGATCGCATTGTGCATTGTTTTTCGAATGACCGGAAATGATGTCTTTTGTGCATTCTTTCTATGTTCACATTGTTTTAGGATGATTAACATTGTTTTATAAATATTCTTACATCCGCAATCCACCGAATTCATGTTGCGGACAAACTGACATTTGTCGCCTTTTTGGTCGAAACGGACAATTTTGCAATTTAGGCGTTGTACCGGAAAGTTATGCATTATTGTAATGGTTGATCTCAACTAAGTGTTTTCATTTATATATGGACTCAAGTATGGCATCAACATGTCGGTATTCCTTGTTCTGATTCGTTTAAGCGGATTTACCAACACAGTTAGTGTCACCGCAATCAGTGTGCCCAACACTTTCTACCAACACTTTTAGGGCGTTGTTTTGGTTTGTTTCGTGTCGTAAAGGAAACTAGTATATGTTATGATCAGATTTACTTGCCCTAATTCTTAGTATACGACGTACGACTCAGTTACGAAATTAAACTACGATAATATGCATGAGATTAGGGAATAAAATTAGTGATTAAATTGGGGCGAATTACCGGTTATTTCCATTTGTCACATTCTCCCCTGTTAAAAAGAAATTCGTCCCGAAATTTAGTTTTAGGCATCCTCTGAAGGATTCTTCTTGAACAGGTGGGGGTATTTTGACTTGATCTGATCTTCACGCTCCCACGTGACTCGGGACCATGACGCGAATTCCAGCAAACCTTCACCAGTTTGATTTGGCTTCTTCTCGTCTTTTGGACTTTCCAGTCCATGACTTTAACTCGATGAATTGTAATTTGTCATCAACATGAATCTCATCTGCTGGAATGATAACTGTGTCATTAGTTGGACTTTTCTTCAGATTAGACACATGAAATGTGTCATGTACATCATTGAGTTCCTCTGACAATTTTAACTTGTAAGCCACTGTATCAATCTTTGCTAGAATTTCGAAAGGTCTAATATATCTTGGGTTGAGCTTTTCGTGCTTCCCGAATCTAGCTATGCCTTTCCAAGGTGAGACCTTTAACTACACTTTGTCTCTGACCTCAAAGGATAAGGGTTTCAGTCTCCGATCTGCGTAGCTCTTTTGTCTATCTCGGGCTACTTTGATACGCTCACGGATCTTAAAGTATCTTCTATGTGGTCTCTTTACTAATTAGGGACCAATGAGTTGTCTGTCACCGACTTCCACCCAACATAACGGCGATTGGCACTTTTGTCCATATAGTGCTTTGAATGGCGCAGCCTTGATACTGGTGTGATAACTGTTATTGTAGGAAAACTCTACCAACGGTAAAAGAGTATCACAGTTTCTGCCTAAATCCATCACACTGGTCCTAAGCATGTCTTCCAACGTTTGGATGGTTCGTGCGCTTTGACCATCGATCTGCGGGTGAAAAGTTGTGCATAAATCTAAGCGAGAACCAAACGAATTCTGAAATGATTGCCAAATCCGTGACACAAAGCGACCATCTCTATCAGAGATTATCGAGATTGGCACTCCATGTCGTGTCACGATTTCCTTAAAATACAGTTCAGCTAACTTCTCTGTGCCGTCTTTCTCACGGATGGGTAAGAAGTGAGCTGATTTGGTTAACTGATCAATGATAACCCAGATAATGTTATGACCTCGAGAGGTCCGTGGTAATTTTTAATGAAATCCATTGATATTTGTCCCACTTCCATACCGGGATCTCTGGTTGTTGTAATAAACTAGATGGTTTTTGGTATTCGGCCTTGACCGTTGAACAAGTTAGGCATTTCCCAACATAGGTCGCAATATCTCCCTTGAGATTCTGCCACCAATAATATTCTTTCAGATCCTGGTACATTTTATCCGATCCTGGGTGTATCGACTACTTGGACTTGTGTGCTTCATCCAGCACCAAGTCTTGCAATTCGCCATAATAGGGAATCCAGATCCTTCCCATGAAATATAAAGTTCCATCCTTGTTCGGTTCCAATGCTTTTTCCATTCCACGTAATGATTCCGCTGGAATATTTTCTGGTTTCAATGCTTCTTGTTGTGCTTCGCACACCCGAGTTGTGAATTTCGTCTGGGTCGTCATTTCTAAAGCTTGTACCCGTAATGTTTTGACTTGTTCTTTCCTGCTCAAAGCATCTGCCACAACATTTGCCTTGCCCGGGTGATACTTGATCTCACAGTCATAATAATTCAATAGTTCCACCCAACGACGTTGACGCATATTCAGTTACTTTTGATTGAATATATGTTGAAGACTTTTATGATCTGTGAATATGGTACACTGAGTGCCATATAGATAATGATGCCAGATCTTCAAGGCAATACCACTGCGCCTAATTCCAGGTCATGCGTGGTATAATTCCTTTCATGAACTTTCAACTGACGTGACGCATACGCAATGACTTTCTCGCGTTGCATTAATACGCAACCCAAACTTTGATGCGATGCATCACAGTACACCACAAAGTCATCGGTACCGTCTTGGAGTGATAATATCGGTGCTTTACATAATTTATCCTTTAATACTTGAAACGCCGATTCTTGCTTTTCTCCCCACTCAAACTTCCTATCCTTCTGTGTAAGTGAGGTTAGCGGCTGAGCAACTTTTGAGAAGTTCTCAATGAATCTTCTGTAATATCCTGCTAAGCCTAGGAATTGCCATATTTTTGTGGGGGTTCTTAGCGTGGTCCAGTTCTTTATAGCCTCGATCTTCGAAGGGTTAACATGTATTCCGTTCTCGTTCACCACGTGACCGACAAATTGCACTTTGCGAATCCAAAATTTGCATTTCGAGAACTTAGCATATAATTGCTCCTTCTTCGGCAATTCAAGTATAGTTCTCAAGTGTTGCTCGTGTTCTTCCTCAGTTCGTGAGTATATCAATATGTCATCTATGAAAATGATCACGAACTTGTCAAGATATGGCTTACATACCCGGTTCATCAAATCCATAAACACTGCAGGGGCATTCATTAGGCCAAATGGCATAACAAGGAACTCGTAATGACCGTAACGAGTCCTAAACGCTGTCTTAGGAATGCTTTCCTCTTGGATTCTCAACTGATGATATCCGGATCTTAAATTGATTTTTTGAGTAGAAACTCGACCCTTGCAACTGATCGAATAGATCATCGATCCTTGGTAATGGGTACTGGTTCTTTATAGTTAACTTGTTTAGTTCCCGGTAGTCGATGCACATGCGAAAGGTTCCGTCCTTTTTCACAAACAGCACCGGAGCTCCCCAAGGCAAGAAACTCGGTCTTATGAAACCTTTGTCAAGCAGCTCTTGCAACTGCGTAGTTAATTCCTGCATTTCTGAGGGCACTAGTCGATAAGGGGCTTTTACCACTAGTGCATCTCCTGGCACTAAATAAATACGGAATTCGACCTGTCTTTGTGGAGGTAGTCCTAGCAAGTCTTCCGGAAAAACTTCGGGATATTCCCTAACTACCGGTATGTCCTCAACCTTTCGCTCCTCGGCCTTTTTATCCACTACATGGGCAAGAAAGGCGATGCATCCTTCCCTCAAAAAATTTTGAGCTTTCATGTAGTTTATGATTCGTAGTGGCATGTCATGCTTCTCACCATGGATCATGAAATGTTCTATGTCGGATAGGGGGATGCGAAGATTTTCTCATGACATATAACTTCGCTCGATTATCGAATAAACAATCCATCCCAATGACGACATCAAAACTACCCAGTTGAACCGGTAATAAATCTATATTAATTTTTGTTCACCCAATTCTAACGTGCATTTCTTTATTATTCCACCCGACTCTACCAATATCTCGTTAGCTAGTTCAATCGAGTACGGAACATCTAATTTACTCGACTCTACCCCAAGTATATCTCTAAGCTCCTTAGAAATAAAACTGAAATATGCCCCGGTATAAAAAAGAATAGATGCAAAGTGATCATTGATAGGGAATGTACTGGTGACCACGTTCGGGTCCTAGCAAGCATCCTTAGCTCCAATCACGAATGCTCTTCCACATGCTTGGTTTTCTTTAGGGCAATCTTTCTTGAAGTGCCCTTTGTCTACGCATCAAAAACAACCTTGATCTCTAGTATTTGTTCCCCGACACGCATCAGTGCATTGTCCAAACCTACCACATTTTCCACACCTGGGGCCTCGGCATTCCCGTAATGGTGGAAGGCATTTGGGGCATTTCGGTGCTGTCCCATTATAAGAATTTTTAGCAGCAGTGTTTGTGGTAGTGGTAACATATGCCTTGGTTACTTTAATTCCTCTCGTGGCTTGCTTCTTGTTACTGTTATTAATACCTCTAAAACCTTTCATGAAATGGGAGAATTTTCTTTTGTTGGAGTCCGTAGTCTCCTTAGTAGTTTCCTTCTTGTTCACACTACATTTAGGTAACCGTCCCTGACGTACAGCCTCCTCAGTAAGGCTGACAGCTAGATCAATTGTTGCTCCAATCTCAGTGGGTTTCGAAGAGGTAACCAGACTCAGAATTTTAGGGGCAAGTCCCCAGATGTACCTCTCAATTCGCTTAAATTCAGGCTCCACTAAGTATGGCACCACTCGAGATAAGTCATGAAATCGCTGCATGTACCCAGCAATATCTGAACCAACCATCTTTAAATTCCAGAATTTCGTCTCCAACTTTTGAATTTCCGATCTTGAGCAATACTTCTTTCTCATTATTTCTTTAAGTTCCTCCCAGGTCAGGGCGTAAGGCAGCATCGTCGCCCTTAGTTTGGACCTGGAGATTCCACCAAGATAAAGCTCCATCCACGAAGAGTCAAGTAACATAAGTGACTCTTTGCTCAGCAGGGCACTTGCTCATACGGATGACTGAATCAGTCTTCTCAGTCCAACGTACGAAGGCTACAGCACCTCAGGTACTTTCGAAATTCAGAGGTTTGCAGTCTAGAAGCTGCTTGTAAGTGCAACTAGTTGGAGGATTTCCTCCGGTTGAACCTCTTGTACCTCCGCTGTGTTCGGAGCGGTTAGCTTCGTACTGAGCAATTACTTGTTAAATGCGTTCATCTAACTCTGCTTGTGTTGTCGGCAGTGTATTTTTTTGCAGCATCGTCTTCTGTTATAATATGTCGCTCACAATTAGCCGAATTACTCAATAATAAATTCGTATTTATTATTATATTTATTCATTTATTCTTTATTATTATTCTTATGTTTTTTATCGACCATATATTTATAAGCGCATCGGTACATAATGAATAAAAAATATCCATACGCCATACGCACACCCATCGTCATCATAAACACATATCTCATCGCATAGATAGTCATCACATCACAAGATATTAGTCATAGCATCACCACGACAAAATACATCAACCATAATATCACCACATCATGACACTATCAACCATAAATAAAAGAAATACAATGTGAAATAAAGAAAATACACTTTTATACAATGACAACTTGTTACATTTTGTTTGTGGAGATCCAAAAAGGACTTAGGGATACATAACCCTAGTCAATACAAGTTTTTACATTACAAAAAGTAAGATTTTCTTCTACATTGCTTCTTCACATCATCAAGTTGTCTTCCAGAAGCTGGGATCTTCAAAGCTATGTCTTCATGAGCTAAGTCATCAAAAGTACATCTGATCCCCAAAAGATAATCACAAACATGCTACTGAGATGGAGGGGGTGGTGGAAATGGTGTTCGGTGGAGCATACTCGATAGTAAGCCACCTCCTCCTCTAGGTCCGAAATGCGCCTAGTAGCATCAGTCTGAAACTGTTCTAACTCCTGCACTCGCGCCTCAGATGGGTATGACACGTGGTGAAATGGGCAGTAAAAAGGTGGGGTCGGTGGTGGTGATAATAGTAGTGGTGGTGGGTATTATGGTGGGGGTGGTAGTGGCAATGATGGTGGTGGGGGTGTGGCTCTAGTAGCGGCATGAGCACTGTGTTGGATCTCTAATTCCTAAATCTTGCGAAAGATCAAGGAAAGTTGAAGATCATGCGAAGTCACTCTCTCCTCCATAGGAATCGGAGGGAAGTGTGAGGGGTGGTAGGGGTCAGAAGGGCTCATACTCGGTGGGGGTATTGGGGTAGACATACCCGTAGTAGGTGGTATGGGGCGTGGGGAATATATGAGAGGTGATCCAATAGAGAAAGAATGTCCTGCCATGTGGGAAGGTCGGCTGCAGATGGGTTGAAAACAGGGTGGTAAGTGGACTTCCTAGAGAAAAATGGGGGTGGCTGCTCTAGGGCACGTGGAGTACCGCTCAGTGAATAATAACGGGCGGGTCCAGAGTGGTGAGAGGGTCCAGCGTATGGAATGGGTCCATGGGTTGGGGTACTAGCTGGAAACGAGCTGACACGAGCCGGTGAGGCTGCAGGGGTGAATACATCGATACATGCGTATCTGGGGCGGTAAAAGAGGCATCGTCTGCCATATGCTCTCTTTGGGTAGCATCTGAGGATGACGAGATGTCAAGGACTGGTATGACAGGGGGTGGGATCTCGAGTATAGCTATGTCATCAAAGACCTCTCTGTTTCCAAGGTCATCCTCCGTATGTTCGACATGGAACACAGGTATGTCATCATCATCGTCGTCCAGAGCAATAACTAGAGGAACCATGGCAAGAGGCCATAAACAATAACATCGTGCGGGGGCTGCGGAACAGCTAGCACGTCGTCTTCCATGGTGCATCATCCTCCATAGCATAAATAAGAGCAAACGGTTGAAGATCATCAAAGTCTCCATGGTCGGCATCATCCCCAAGGGGTAGGGCTCAGCATCGGGGTCGTATCCATCATCAGATACATACTCCATAGGGTCCTCTTCGTAACTTGATGAGGAAGACATAGTCCTGGCAAATAATCTATACAATGTATATATATACATGATAGTAATTTATTATTACTTATGATATATTTTATATTAATCACCAATTCTCATGCACGACTTGTTCTCTCTTGTTTTCACATGTAATCTGACTGTTTTGTGTCTATCCACTATAGACTAGTCATGTATTGATCCTGCTCATTACTTATAGTTGAGCTCGTGTGATATATCCTCATGTTATCGTGACATAATGAAAACCCTTTTGTTATCCTGCTATAATTCCAAAACATTTCTATTATGCTTTAAACTTTGTTTTCATGTGTGAGCCCCTGGTGATTGTAGACCAAACTTTAATAAAAAGTTTTTCCCTGGTTCACTACAATCGGAGCTCTGATACCAACCTGTCACACCCTGGTCGTAGCGGAAGCGCAAGTGTACGACTATTAGGTAATCATTGTATGCAATCTAGTAAACAATATAATTTAACAACGATGCCATGCCATTAATAAGTTTCGTTCCATAATTACAACCATCCAACTAAACCCATAGCTAACATACTGTTTATATGACATGTATCTCCCCTCAATAGTTTTAAAAACAAAACTTTGAATAACTGAAAGGAGGGTATGAACTCACAGTTTTGCTTTTCGTAAGTCGTACTAGTAACGGTCGGTGTCCGTACACGCGTGTAACCTACATGCGTATTAAGTTTATTAGACACCTAGGTCTCAGTGGACCTTGTACTCGTTGTTCATCTTGAATTCTTGTTATGATAGGACAACTTTTAGTGTTATTGTAGTGCTGGTAGTGTGCGTGTTCGATTAATATGTTATATATATTCATTTTATAATAAATATTATATATATATATATATATATATATATATATATATATATATATATTGTTATCATTCTTTGATCATGTTTATCTTATCATTGGGCCATTATATTAAGTATGGTGATTAGAGGTTTGTTCTTGCACTCTTAGTATATAATTGGTGTTTAGGTTTCTATTACATGGTAATTAATCCACTTGATCCTCTAATATAAGTTTCGGATGACGGAAATGTCGTTAGAACTTTCATCGACGCAATAATCGCTAATAAACGAACTTAATTATTTAGTACCTGAAGCTTTCGTTTTCGACCACCACAGCTGTCATGGTGTCTACTTAGTGCATTTCCGACCTAAAAATATGCGTAACTCATTCGCTAGACGAATATTCGATGAGTTAGGATGGCCGAAATGCCTTTCATTCCATCGTTCGCTCGATATCGACACTTTTATATTCCGCCGTCGAACTCTTCCGAAAGTTATGTTTCTGTGGCCTCATGTTAGTTGAATGGGTTCCAAGTTCCAAATGAGGCTTAACTAGTTTACTAGGTGCATGAATGAGGCTATCGGCCACTAAAATGTTCGTGGTTTCGACAAACGGTCGCTCTCCGGTCGCATTGTGCACTGTTTGCCGAATGACCGGAACCGATGTCTTTTGTGCCTTCTTGCTATTCCCATAATTTTTTGGATGATTAACAGTGTTTTATAAATATTCTTACATTTGGAATCCATCGAATTAGTGCTGCGGACAAACTGAAATTTGTCGCCTTTTTTGTCGAAACGGACAAATTTGCAATTTACGCGTTGTACCAGAAAGTTATGTATTATTGTAATGGTTGATCTCAACTAAGTGTTTTCATTTATATATGGACTCAAGTATGGCATTAACATGCCATTATTCCTTGTTCCGATTAGTTTTAGCGGATTTACCGACATAGTTAGTGTCACCACAATTAGTGCGCCCAACAGTTTCTACCAACACTTTTAGGGCATTGTTTTGGTTTGTTCCATGTCGTAACGGAAACCAGTATATGTTATGATCAGATTTACTTGCCCTAATTATTAGTATATGACGTACGACTTAGTTATGAAATTAAACTACGATAATATGCATGAGATTAGGGAATAAAATTAGATGATTAAATGGTGCGGAATTACCGGTTATTTTCCATATTGTCACACGAGTGGGGAATATCCCCAACTTGTGGGAAAAAATATATTTTAGCATTCGCATCTGTCAGGTGTATGCCTACACCCCGTGCTTTGGTCGTGGCCATTAGTAACTTAAATGAGCTGAGGATATCTAGGGCACGGTCGTTAACCCCCAATGTTTAAGTTATCAAACAAAACTAATCGAAACAGAATATGCGGATTTACTAGCCACAATCCGGCATTCGATTGATCCTATTCCCGACCAACGGTCATAATTTACTGTATCCCAAGCCCGTATAGGGAAAATAAGTTAAGAGTATTTACCTGAGCTAGCACTTGACTTTAAAGTAAAGTTTATATTAACTCAGCCGTTTAATCAATTAGATAAGTGCAGATTGCATTTATTGGAAGGTTTCTAGTCTGGAATGATGGCATAAGCTAACCAATTAGAATGTTAACGGTCTTATTTAAGTCATAGACTTAGACCAATTAGCTTAAAGGATCAACACGGTACGACACGCTAGATTATGCGATGACCGAATAGAATGTAGTTGCATATACTAACACTTGTATGACATGGGTAAATAATTAACATTCTGGAATTTGAGATTAAAATGATATGGTTAAACGCCTTTTCGGTTAATTTTCGTAAACTAGTTACATATACTGAACCGTACGCATATAACGATATCGTGTAACCGGATGAGTTATAAACAAGTTCTATATGTCATTATACTTTAAATAAGTTGTAATATCAGTAGGATATCAACTTATATGCCCATTGATGTTTTAAAATGAAACTACACCTTATAAGGTGTTTCAACCATTTATATGACGTATAAAAGGAACTTACATATATTCTGATGTTACGATCATAAAAAATTTAGAAAGATACTTCATTTGTGATATATTATCAGTAAGATATCATACATAAGTGTGGTTTATGGTTTAGGACCAAATTATGCACCGAAAGGGCATTTTGGTCTTTTAAAAGTATAAATTACGATACCGTAATAAAACTTAGTTTATGATCAGAATAATAACATCATAATATGTTGATTATATTAACATATCAGTAGGTATTCCATTTGCAAGTTCGTTGATGATGAAAACCTTGTTTTATGTAAAAGGGCATTTTAGTCAAAGTTTGACATACTAGTGGAACTTGCACATAAACTCAGATTATAATTATGATCATGTAATATAACCTCAGTGGGTTATACTACTTGTATTACAATCATAATGCAACCATAAGTCAGTAGTAAACTAATCTAAGTTCGGTCAGAATCGAAAGTCAAAGTAGAAGTCAAATTTCGTGACTTTCGGTTGTGAACCGACCCTAGGACTGAAATTGACGGATCAAACGTGTTCCTACATGTTCTAATAATTATTACCAACTTGTTTAAGTTTCAAAAACATATTTATAACATGTATAAACTCATATTATAATATTTATAAAATCTGACTTGTTTGTCTTTTTAACACATAAACTTTGACCCGTCAATTGACCTAGTAAACGTGATTCTTAGGAGGTGCCCTTTTAAGGGATTAATATCTACCTAATTACGATCACTTAGCCATATTCATCTTGAACAATAGCTAGACCATATTGGTCTTAACCGAAAATGCTTGACTTTTGGCTATTGAAAGCCTATAAATGAAAAGAGCAAATGTGGAACACTTATGAGTGATCCAAGAGGAAATTTAGAACTCAAAGGGATGCTCCTAGATGACCAAGAACTTCCAAGAGTGTATTAGAGATGAGAAAAGTGAATGAGCAAGGAATAAGGTGAGTTTGATTGTCTATTTATAGTACAAAAAGGTGTAAGAAGATGAAGCCAGGTGTTAGAGCCGTTGTAAGATCAATACAAGTGTCTAGAAAGGTGTCAAGAGCTGCAAGAGTGTGGCAATTTGCAGGCTAGGTGGCATCTTGACATAAATTTTGGAGTTTTGACACATTTAGTCCCTCAAAATAGTTTTATAAATTGTCATGAATTGTCTCTTGACTTATATTCAATGACATAATGACACAACTAGTTCTTTCCGTTCAACACGTGATGTGTTAAGGAAGAGTACGAATAACTGGACGTTAATGTATTTTAGTGTCATATAAGTGTTTACCAGCTTAGAAAGTGATAGCTACGAGTCCTTATGATTTTAAAGGCTAATTACCTAAATTAATAAAGTCAAAGGTTTGGCAATAGTGTGGAATACTCAAGGATGGTGAATCAAAAGATATCACCTTAACCGGGAGTCGTTCGGGTTGAACGATGACTTGATTAAACAAGAAATACCAAAATAATGATGTCTAGGGGCCTCCGGGTCATTTGTTGAAAGTTAAAATGAATAAAAATAAAGGTTTCAGGCCTCGTCGTAGGCTACGCACCAGACCATAGCTTACGGATAGTTTATAATCAATCCAGCATGTTTAGACCGTAACCTACGGTCTCAACCGTTGGTTACGGTTAGGTTTAGAATTTGGTCAGAGCTACCGAACCGTAGCTTACGGTCTAGGACCGTAGCTTACGGTGCAGTATATGTATAATTTTTATGAATTGGACACATTTTAGCGAGTTGAGTGTTTAAGTTATTATGGTATCATCCGAGGGTTCGTACACGTGTCGGTATATTATCAGACATGATTTTACGAGGTGTTACAACAGTATTAGATAATACTATATGTAATTTTCATGAAAAGCAGTTCAAGATGATTACCAGTATTGTATATCCACTTAAACAAAATACATGAACATTTCAAGTACCATTACCTAGTGATATGTTAAGGTAATTTTATACTGATGTACTAGTGTGTCCCACTTCAGGATATGTCCCCACGATCAAGGTATGCACAAAGATTCCTCGTAGTAGGTGAGTATATGGAATTCATCCTTTTGATTTACAACGTTAGATACTTGGTGATCATGTCAATACTTTCGTACAGCAAAGAGACCAATATCCAACGAGTGTTAGGGCAAATACCAAATGTTGGTACGATTTATGCATTTTGCACAATTGAATGACTCTCTAGGGGAGCTTCTTCAATTTATGGGTTATTTGGCATTTTAGCTCTTTTAAGATATCCTAGTTGTGCCTAGGTCATCATATATCTGGATGTAGCAAAAGGACAACCCTGGTACCCCATATGAAATAATGATATAAAGACCCGGAACCTCAGATTTTGGCAATCTATCAATGTAAGATTTTGCCAGTCTAACTTACTGATGCACAATCATTTCTTCTTTTCCACACAATGAAAACTCATTTTTGGTTTTCTATTTTTTTATTTTTGTGATTTTCTATTATTTTTTTTATGTTTTTATTTTTGAAAAACAATAAACTATTTACAAAATTCTTATGAAAAACTGGTTATTAAGGATTCCTCGTCTCATTGACTTCGACTAGATGTTCAAAACGAGCCCTGTCAAATGCTTTTGTGTAAAGATATGCCAAGTTATCTAGTGTGTCGACTCTATGCAATTCAATCAATTTCTTTTCAGCACAATCCCATATAAAATGATGACAACTGTCAATATGTTTTGTACCACTTTGTTTTACGGGATTGTTTGTAATTGAAATAGTGGCATTATTGTCTATCATAATGGGAGAACGAGTGAAATTCAAACCGTAATCGCACATCTGTTGTTGTATCCAGAGAACCTGAGAGCAACAGCTACCCGCAACAATATATTCAGCTTCACATGTAGAGTTAGACACGCAAGACTGCTTCTTGCATTGCCATGACACGATCCTCCCTCCTAAGAACTGACACCCACCTGTGGTAGACTTTCTTGTTGATTTGCATCCTCGAAAGTCCGAATCAGTGAAAGCAACAAACTTCAAATCATTAGCAGCTAGATACCATAACCCAAGTTTAGGTTTCCCCTTCAAGTACCGAAAAATTCGCTTCACCGCTTTCATATGTGACTCTTTTGTATTCGCTTGATATCTGGCACAAAGACACACTGTGAACATGATGTCAGGTCTTGAAGCAGTCAAGTATATTAGAGAACCAATCATTGCCATGTACTGAGTTGGATCAACTCCATCCACACTCTCATGATCTGGACTAAGATTGTGATTCTCGCAGATAGGTGTGTTGAAAGTAGTGCAATCCTCCATTTTGAATCGAGACAAAATGTCATACACATAACTCGCTTGATGTATAAACATCGCATCTTTCTTTTGTTCAACTTACAAACCCATAAAGTAGGAAAACCCACCCATCCTCATTTCAAACTTGCTCTTCATCACCTTCTCAATTCATGACACATGCTCTCATCAGATTACCCAAAAGTGTGTTGAAAGTAGTGCAATCTTCCTTCTTTCGCTTAATCAATACTGTATTGTCAATCTGACCTCTTTCAAAACCATTCTTCAACAAATGTGCTGATAGTGTCTCATACCACGCCCTAGGTGCCTGATTCAATCCATACAATGCCTTATCAAGTCGATAGACTCGGTCTGGATAATCTGGATCAGTAAACCAATCTGGTTATGAGACATACACCACTTCTTAGACTTTTCCGTAAAGAAACGCACTCTTCAAGTCTAGTTGGTAAGCTTTGAAGCCCCTTAATGATACGAAGGCTAGGAACAACCGGATTGCTTCCAACCTTGCTACTGGTGCAAACACTTCATTGTAGTCAATCCCTTCTTTTTGATTGAACCCTTTCACCACTAACTAAGCCTTATTTCTCATCACAATCCCTCGGTCGTCTTTCTTGCACTTAAACACCCACTTGGTGCCTATTTCCTTCTCTCCTTTAGGCAAGTCAACTAGCTCCCAAACCTTCAACCTCTTGAACTAAGCTAGTTCCTCTTGCATCGCCCCAACCCATGAATTATCTTTTAGAGCCATGTGAACATTCTTCGGCTCCTCTTGGGCAATAAAGCAGCGATACAAACACTCATTGATAATTCATGTCTTATGAATTGTAGCAAACAAACAGGAGCCTTCGATCACACCTCTTCTTGTCTGAACACCTACAGCAGCATCACCTATGATGTTCTCAACTGGATGATCTATGTTTGCTCGTGTAGTAGCAATGGTGTCAACAACTAAATTATCTCCCAGATTAGATCCAATCTCCTCTTAATATTCTCATTTGCAAACGGATTAGTAAAGTCCTCCCGTGGAATAGGTTCAGACTCACTATCGCTTGAATCTTGTGCAACAACATTGGAGGAAGTTTCTAGAGCATCTGCCATCGATATACTCGATCTTGGCATGAAGTCACCCTCTTCATCACTAATCACAGTTTGAATCACTTGAGACTCAATAGCATTGGAAAACTCAGGAATATTAAATGATTTAAAAACATGTAATAATCATATAATATAGCAGGACCACTCGTTGATTGTTGAGGTGAATAACTAGTGATTTCAATGTTAAACAGAACCTCAATTTTACCAGTTTTCAGATTAAAAACCTTTTATTCGATGTTCCAGACACATAACATAGAAAGCAGCCCTCGTCAGCTACCTACCGAATTTATGTTTATCTTTATTTCACACTATTGTGCAGGGTAATCCAAAAAGATCAAAACCTTTCAAGTTTGGTTTCCTGTTAAACATTAGTTCATGACATGTTTTATTAAACCGTTTAACAGTAAAACTTTGTTTAGGATGTAGCAAGCAATGTTCACAGCTTTTCCCCATAAAAGAACTGGAAGCAATATTCATAGTCCTAGTGGCTTCAATCAACGTCCTGTTTTTCCTATGACTCCATTCCGTTGAGGTGTATAAGGAGAAGAATATTGATGTTCTACTCCCTTCGGAAGACAATAGAGATCCATAATTTGATTCTTGAACTCCGTGCCATTATCACTCCTTATCCTCTTGATCCGTGCATCATGGACATTTTCTAATTTTGTAAAAGGATCTATCAGCATCTCCACTGTCTCATCTTTTGTTCCTAAAAAGAAAACCCATGAATATCTTGAGTAATCATCTGTGACAACCAAAAAGTAGTAATTTCCACCTATGCTCCTTACATTCACTGGACCGAATACATCCATATGAATTAATTCATAAGGGACATCTATGAATTTACTGTTTTGGACTTTTGAGGGTTCTTATGTTGTTTTCCCTTTTGACATGGAAGACATTTATCTTTCACGTGAAACCTCTGCACTAGCACCCCTTCCACCAAACCATTTTTAATTATGTAATTCATTCTTCAGTAGTGGATGTAGGGCATGCGTTTGTGCCACAACATTGACTTAGCCTCAGATGCTTTTGATAATAAACACGCCACCACTTGAGAAGCATCCTTAGCAACCATGTCCATGACATAGGTGTCATTCCTCCTTGGAGCTCTCATCACTATCCAATCATCTAGTATTACCAAACCTGGTTTCAACAACAAAACTTCAGACTTAGTAAAGTGGACCGACTGACCCTTGTCGCAGACTTGAGACATGCTCATCAGATTGTGCTTCAGTCGCTCGACATAGTTCACTTTGTCAATGTGATCTTCCCGTTTGTCACTTTTCCTCGACCTGTAATGTGACCTTCTTTTGCACCTGCAAAATTCACGTAACCTCCATCTATGTTTTCAAACTCAGTCAACAATCTCGCATGCCCCGTCATGTGCCTGGAACAGCCACTATCAACATACCATAGGTTGATAATCCTCCTTAGCAGCTCCTACACAACCCAACAAAAAATTAGATAGATTGGGGAACCAAGCCTTAATGGTCTTGGGCCTTCCAGATTCATCAACCACCAGAACATCCATCCAATATCCTTCACTCTTAACTGAAGTCTTGGATACTCAGACCTGTTGATGGAAATGGTTTTTGATTTCCACTCAGTCTCTAGTCCTGAGCTTTCCTATTCATGTTTGGACTCTGTGACCATTGGAAATTTTGGTATTGACTCCATGAATTTCGATTGTGATAATTTCTAAAGCCATTATTATAAAAATTTCGGCTACCAACATTTTGGTATCGAGTTTGATATTGACCTTTACTTCTTAAATTACTTAATTGACCATTACAACTATTCATTCTTGGTGAACTACTTCTATGTCTTTCATATCTGCCTGATGTAGATTCAGGCTGAAACCTTTGTTGATTTCTTTGAAAACAAGGAACTTGTTGACTTCCTTTTTCAACCTTATCTACACCAACAACAATACGATGTTTCTTGGGAGCAGATGTCTTTGGTGAGTTAGTAACTTTTTACCACCATCACTAATCTTTTCTGGTAACTTTTCTCTCTTTCTCTCAGTCACTTATGCTTCATTTTTTTTGTTAGGACAACAGCTAACTACATATCCCTTGGTGTGACATTTGAAGCACGATCTTCCAGCCGAAGACTTCTTAATTGAAGTCTTTGGTTTAGATCCATTAGGTGATGATGATGATGATGATGCCCTTGAAGGATCCCGTTTGGTTTGCTCAATTTCTTATTTTTATGTGTTTATATTTTTAGCAAACTGTACATTTGACTCACTTTCAATAACAGTGGTTTCTTCTTTCACGTCACTCCCTTTAACAAAATTAACCTTTTAACAGAAATTTGCCTTTTATTCTTAGGGTGTGCATTATTTGTTTTCAAAAACGGTTCCCTGTTATTATCCTTCTTGACATGTTCAAACAAATCAACATTCCCTGATGTGGAACTACTAGGTGTAGTTGAAACAAAGTCTGTTAGCTCTTCTTCTTCTGATAAGAAAGAATAGTCATGACCAAGAGGTGGTGGAACTTCATTGAAACCTTTGAAGCCCACACTAGTCTTGTCATTACTTTTCTTCAAGTCATTCATCATATATTTCATTACAAAAGATGAATCTCTGAATTGATTCAATTTCTTTTCAAGTTCACAAATTTTTAGTTGTGCTTCTGACAACTCTTTGCGTTTTTCAGAAATCTCTTTTGTTTTCTCACTCATCATATCATGGGCTAAGTCAATAATTTGAAGTTTTTCATTTCGTTTACAGGTTAAATGTTGATTTCTTCTTCACAACCCTTAATTTTCTTCAAATATAATGACTCGTTTCTTTTTACGAAAAGTTTGATTCTTTTACACCCGATAGCTCATTTGCCAGACTTTCGTTTTGTTTTGTTAACCTGTCTACTTCACTTTGCAGTTCACGACATTTTAAGCAAACAGAACTACCAGGGTTAGAATGTACCTCTCCTGTTGATTTGCTTAGATCAGCCATGAAAACAGTAAAATTTGCAGCCATCTTCTTATCTGCAGCATCCTGTTCTACATCTGACTTTACGTTTTCTTCCTGAACTTCAGTCGTCTGATCATCATCAACTTTTTCAGCTGTAGTCTCTTGCTCTACCTCAGCATTAGCCTTTACTTCTGCATCATCAACTAGGGCTATCTCAGCCATGAAAGCCTATGTGGCATTGTTATCACCTTCCAGATGAACACTCCAATCATAAGAACCTTCTCTAGCAGTAGAGATCAAGGCCTTTGATCCAGTGTTAGTTGATGCATTCCTATTGCTTGAACCATGACAGGAGAATCTTGAAAAGATGAGTTAGAACGAGATTCAGTCTAAGGTCTTTGACATTCTCTAGCAAAGTGTCTGTAATTTTGACAGTTGTAACACCTCACTTTAGACTTGTCAAATCTACATTCTTTCCAACGAACTTTCTTCCATCCTATTCATGAACCTCTTCACTCTTCTAGAGATCATGGCCATCTGCCATTGTAAATCCATCTCCTCTAGGTTATCAGGGTCAATCTGATCATAATCTTCATCAAAAGTAGCAGGATCAGATATTTTTCCCTGAATGTAGTTCTCATATGAAGCAACGAATGAAGCAAGCAAGGCCAGACGTTCTTCTGTGGCCTTCACACTCAGAGGCATAGACCTATTATTGTTGTTATTATTGCTGGATTGTTGTCTCTTTGCCCCTGACGATCCTCCTGAAGCAGCTACAAAGCATACATCACCTTCAACATTTGTCACAACCTGCTCACTTTCACATGAGAGAAATGCAGTTGCTAAATCACTTGAAGCATTGTTGGAAAATGAAGATTGAATCCCTTTATAAATTCCCAGATCTTGAACCTAATCATATCTAGTTTCCTTCTTCTTCATGTTGAGCTCATAAGCTCTCAGTTTCCCAACAACCTCTTCTAAGTCTTTATCTTCATAATCAGCTTCACCCTTTATCATAAGAGTTTAAATATCCCATTTGGTAGGTAAAGTATCTAGCAACTTATCGTTTATCTCCATGTCAGTGTATCCCTCTATGTCATAATTGTCCATTTCTGACATTAGGTGAAAGTATCTCGTGATGATATCTTCGAGGGACTCATATGTCATGCCTTTAAAGACAACAAATTGCTTCTTCTGCAAGTCAACTTTGTTTTTCTTCACATCAGGATTGCCTTCATACCTCTTCTCTGGAGCATCCAACATCTTCTTCGAAGTAGTATATCGCTTGAATGTATGTTTGATGCTATCAGGTAAAGACATCTTTATTGCAGCTAAGGCCTTCTTCTCAGACTCATACATTCTCTTATCTGCCTCTGACATGTTTACATAGGCAATGACCCGTTGTTTGCCTTCAAAGTCATGAGTTGGGTTTACGTACCCATCTTGAATACAGATCCACATCCGTGTGTCCTGATATTCAATGAACGAGTGAAACCTATCCTTCTATGTAAAGTAATTCTCTACCTTCAACATCTTTGGTGGTTTGTTAGTCATGCCTGCCTCATGCTCCATTTCAACAGTTCGTTCAAGTTTGACATATTCGACATTTTTACCGAACCGGATCGCTGAAAACGTTTTAAAATTGTACCATTAGACTCGTCGCGACAATAAGAATCCAATGATATAATGTCCGAGACCTTTTTAGGAATTTTCATGCTTTTTTTCTAAAAATCACGCGAGTCTAACGTGCAGACGGATTGTTAAGATGGTTTACGGATAGTTCTCTATTCACGAAAATGTTAATTTCCGAATACGTCAGCTGGTTAACTTAGAATAACAATCCGAAATGAAAATTCGGAAAAGTGATTCGAGATACCAGTCCGAGATGGTAATTCGGAAGTGATACGAGATGGTAATTCAGAACACTGATCCGAGATGGTATTCGAGATGGTCTGAGATGGGTCCGAAATGGTCCGAATTCGATACAGTATCAGAGATATTATCCGAGATTGTCACACCCCAGCCGATGGCGGAAACATCGGAGTGAGACGATAATGAGATTGCTCATTGCTCACAACGCTAATAATGACACTATTTAATTAAAGTCGGATTTCATTTCATAATAATTGTCAAGTACAACACTGAAGCAAATACAATAAACATAATACAACATAATTGATACAACAACATTAACCTAAACGTCTATATGTGTGTATCTAAATCCTTGCTACTTGATTTCATAGCATCCTCTTTGTCAACCTGTAACATGTTTTAAAATACAATTCAATGCAAAAGCAAAGGCGAGTACACAAGTTTAAGCATGGCATACGTATACGATTAAAGTTTAAACAAATCCTCATGGCAACTATGATTTTACGAGAGCATATACAAGGCATGCAATACTACTAGCCAAACCCTTAACGCAAACACGTTGTTTTAACATGTCCTCAAGTATATGCAATGGAGGGGGATGCGTGAATTCCTATAACGCTATACATGTCAAACGAAGGCTTTAAACAAGTTAATGACTAAAGTATCACATAAAGAATGTCCAAGATATAAGCATCACGAAGCGTATCAAGTGTTCATGTATATAGGATTGTTTGTGCATTTCATAAAGTTTAAGGGTTGTGGTTTTGATATAAGTAAACATGTTATACCCAAAAGTGTTTTAAACAAAAAGTGGGTCAAGTGTACTCACGGTTTTGCTAAGTCTTCAAACTTGGCGAGTTCGCTAAAGTGGTTGGTGGATGGTTTGAGCATCGAGTTATCCTACAAGAGGAGACGTAGGTTGGTAAGAATTCGAACGATAACAAAAGATTTAAGGAATTTAAATGCAATAAAGTAGTATATACGAGAAAGTAATCACTTAGACTTAATACTCATTTTTGACACTATAAGACCCATTTGGGTTGATGTGATTTCATGGGTTAAGATACCTATTAGAATCGTAACGAGAGATTAAGTACTTAGGTGATGTAACCTAGTACCATGACGAGTAATCATTTGATCATCAACAAGAGTTCGGTTAGTACATACATACATATATATGTTACATAGTATAAGTAATTCAAAAACATCATGTAGATTCATAGAAGTCATGCATGGAGGTAGGAGGATAGCCTTCCTTTAAAACCTCTCGTATAGTTTACCAATGAGCAAGTCGTCACAAGGACGACAAGGATCGTCATGAGTAAGTTTGAACATAAAAGTACGAGACAAAAGTAAACGAAATCATCAAGTGAGGTGGTGGATCGAAGTTAGGATAGCCAAGACTTCCAAGTGATCACACTCTACCAACTCAAGTCTTGTTTTGAGAACAAGCTTGGAATGATACAACACTTGTGGGTAAAACCCTAATAAAACCAAGAAAGTCTTACTCTTGGGACCTAAGATATGGTTATGTTCCAAGTTAGTCTTCCATGGAAGACTTATGGAAACATTCCAAAAGGTATTTCCAAGTAGTAAGAAAAAGGAAAGATCAAAGAGAGAGGTGAGTTAGAACTCACTTTTTAGGAGCTTTGATCTTTGAGAGAAAAAGAGAGCTCTTTAGAGCTTGAAGAGAAGGGAAGAGAAGATTTAGGTGTGAGTTGAGAGTGAAAGCGAGGCTTCTATTTATAATGGGGAAATTAGGGTTAGGTAATTAATGAAGTTGGTGGTGGTTGGTGGTTGGAAGCCAAAATTCGCCCATTTTGAAAGATTCTGCCAGACCTGGTCATTTTGCACGGTCGTGCCAATCATAAGCATGGTCATGCGAGCCATGAGCATGACCGTGCGAGACATGAGCATGGTCATGCGGGTCATTAATCTTCACTGAGTGGTTATGAGCACTATCGTGCGAGTCATGAGCATGGTCGTGCGGGTCATGAGCATGACCGTGCGGATCGTGAGCATGGTCGTGCGGGTCATGAGCATGTCGTGCTTCCCGACAGAATTTTCCCAAATTTGTAGTTTGACCCCATAGTTTGATAATTCCAATATTTTATACTAGAAACTCATTATTTAGCATGTTTTTAAGTATATAACGTATGTGCAAGTATATTTTGAGTATCGAGTATGTATGTAAACACGTATTAAAAGATTGAATGCATGTAAGACAAGGATGTATCAAGTATAAGTTTCATTATGATTCAAGTCTTGGATTACGAATACAAGTTTCCAAAAATAGAAATACGACAATACTTTCTAAATAAGGAATGTATGAAAAAGCGAGAGCGTTACAGTCTCCCCTCCTTTAGGGAATTTCGTGCAAAAATTATTCAGAGGAAGGTGTAACGAATAGGTGCCGATACTTAGTCTTCGTATCACTTTCGAGTTCCCAAGTAAATTCGGCGCCACGTTTACCTTCCCATCGAACGTTGACTATGGGAATTCGACTACGCCTCAATTGCTTGATTCCTCGATCCATGATTTCGACAGGTTTTTCCATGAAGTGCAATATCTCGTGATTTGAAGATCTTGAGTGGGACTTGACGTCCTTCTTCGGCTAGACATTTCTTTAGGTTTGAAACATGAAAGACAGGATGAACATTGTTGAGCGTTTGAGGTAGATCCAGTCTATACGCTACCTTGCCAATCCTTTCGAGAATCTTGAAAGGACCTACATAGCGAGGAGCGAGTTTGCCTTTCTTACCAAAACGAATAACACCCTTCCAAGGGGATACCTTGAGAAGCACAAGATCACCCATGCTGAATTCCAAAGGTTTGCATCTTCTATCAGCATAACTCTTTTGTCAGCTTCGAGCTTTAAGGAGATTATCACGTATTTGTAGGATCTTGTCCGTCATCTCTTGTATCAATTCGGGACTGGTGAGTTGTACGTCTCCAATCTCGTGCTAACAAATAGGCGAACGGCACTTATAACCATACAATGCCTCAAATGGAGCCATTTGAATACTTGTGTGATAGCTGTTATTGTATGAGAATTCTACCAAAGGTAAGTGTGAATCCCAGTTGCCGCCAAAATCAATTACGCATGATCGAAGCATATGCTCTAGAGTTTGGATAGTACGCTCGGTTTGACCGTCAGATTAAGGATGAAAAGCGATACTAAGGTTCAAACGAGTGCCAATGGTCGGATTGAAAAGTTTGCGAAAGGCGGAAGTGAAACGAGCGTCACGATCGGAAATGATGTCAATGGGTGTACCATGATGACTGATGATCTCACTCATGTAGATACGAGCCAATTTCTCGACTTTGTAATCTTCACGAATGGCAAGGAAATGAGCGGATTTGGTCAGACGATTGATGATAACCCAAATGTTGTCATGACCTGAAGGAGTACGAGGCAATTTCGTAATGAAATCCATGGCAATACACTCCCATTTCCAGACAGGAATTTCGGGTTGTTCGAGTAGGCCAGAGGGACGCTGATGCTCTGCCTTGACCTTAGAACAGGTCAGACTTTTTGACACATAGAGAGCGATATCACGTTTCATTCCAGTCCACCAATAGGACGTACGAAGATCATGGTACATCTTGTCAGCGCTAGGGTGTATGGAATATCGGGATTTATGAGCTTCATCCATCAGCGTGGTTCGAAGAGTACCACGATCAGGAATCCACATACGGCCACGATAGTATAGGATACCATTGTTCTTCTGCTCAAGTGGTGTTTCGTCACCAGTATTCAGCTCAGTTTCGAGGTTTCCCTCGTTAATGGCCGAATATTGCGCATCTTAAATCAGATGGTGGAAATTCTCCATGGTTTTGTGACAACGAATACTCTTCACATGAATTTTGCGACTAAGTGCATCGGCCACAACATTCGCCTTGCCAGGATGGTAACGAATGTCACAGTCGTAGCCGTTTTAAACAGTTCCACCCAACGACGTTGTCGCATGTTGAGGTCTTTTTGGTCAAAGATATGTTGCAGGCTTTTATGATCGGTGAAGTTTGTACACTTTGTACCATAAAGGTAGTGTAGCCAAATCTTTAATGCAAAAACAACCGCACCAAGTTCGAGGTCGTGCATGTATAGTTTTTCTCATGTATCTTGAGTTGTCTCGACGCGTAAGCGATAACCTTGTCCTGTTGCATGAGAACGCAACCAAGACCTTGGTTTGAAGCATCATAATACATGATGAAGTTGTCATTTCCATCAGGAAGGGTAAGGATAGGAGCATTACAAAGCATGCCTTTGAGTGTTTGGAAAGACTCCTCTTGCTAGGGACCCCACACAAAAGGTTTATCTTTTTGCTTTAAGGAGGTCAAAGGAACGGCAAGCTTAAAGAAGTTCGAAATGAAACGGTGATAATGACCGGCTAAACCAAGAAACGAACGAATCTCAGAAGGTGATTTAGGTGCAACCCTATTCTTAACAGCTTCTATCTTTGCGGGGTCAACATGAATACCGAGTTCATTGACGGTGTGACCCAAGAATTGAACCTCTTTTAGCCAAAATTCACACTTGGAGAATTTGTCATAAAGACGTTCGGTGTGCAAAAGCATAAGAATGAGGCGCAAATGTCGCTCATGCTCTTCTTTTGTCTTGGAGTAGATGAGAATAAATAAAAACGAAGCGATCAAGAAACGGCTTACACACACGGTTCATCAAATCCATGAACACAGCAGGTGCGTTAGTCAAACAAAAGCATGACCACGAATTCATAGTGTCCATAGCGTGTGCGGCATGCAGTTTTGGGTACATCTTCTTCGAGAACTCGAAGTTGATGATAACCAGAGCGGAGATCAATCTTTGAAAAGCACGTTGCGTCTTGTAGTTGATAGAAGAGATCGTCAATGCGAGGAAGTGGATAGCGGTTCTAGACTGTGAGCTTGTTGAGCTCGCGATAGTCAATACACATACGGAATGATCCATCCTTCTTCTTGACGAAGAGCACGGGAGCGCCCCAAGGTGAAGTACTAGGGCGTATAAAGCCTTTATCAAGAAGCTCTTGAAGCTGGCTTGATAGCTCTTGCATCTCCGAAGGTGCCAAATGATACGGAGACTTCGCAACAGGAGTTGCGCCAGGGATGAGGTCAATACGAAAATCGACAGAACGAGGAGGAGGAAGATCATCCCGAAAGACACCAGGGAACTCACAAACGACAGGAACATCACTTAGGCTTGGACCTTTATCTTCCTTTTCCACAACGTGGGCCAGGAAGGCAAAGTACTCCTTGCATAAGTATTTGTTCGCCTGAATACACGACATCAATTTGAGACCTTTGGAAGGTTTCTCCCCATACACGTGTAAGGAATCACCGCTATGAAGAGGAAGGCGAAGGAATTTCTCCGAACAAACAACTTCAGCACGAACTGGCCAAAGCCAGTCCATGCCTACTATGACGTCAAAGCTACCCATTTTTATTGGTATGAGATCAATTGAGAACGCATAACTATTAAGATCCAAAGAACAACGAGTGAGGACAGAGTTAACAGGAACGGTCTTACCCTTAGCGGCTTCAACAACAAAAGGATCGGGCAACTTAGATCGCTCACACTTAAGCAAAGGTTCAAATTCGACAGATACAAAACTTCTATCTGCGCTAGTATCAAATAAGCAAGAAGCATAGACATGGTTTACAAGGAACGTACCAGTCATAACATCGTTGGAACTTTGGGCTTGAGCGGAGGTAAGCACAAAAGCTCTACTTTTAGCAGGTTCAAGTTGGTGCTGCTGGCGTTGCTGCTGGTTGACGGCGCGCTTGGGACAAACGTTGGCGAAATGGTTATGGTCGCCACAGTGGTAACATGCCCTAGCGGGAGTGGATTGGAGTTGAGTGCAAGGGTTAGGTGCAATGGCTAAGGGTTACTGGTTTTGGGGTGGAGGAAAACTTCAGCAACGGTTGGATAAGTGCCCTAATCTTTGACATTGGGAACACTTGCGGCATGAGTACCGACGGGATGATGATAGTGGCAGGTAGTGCACTGCGGGTGAGATCCAGTGTAACCACGATTTGGCTGATCGGTCCTTTAGGTAGTGGCGATGGCGTTTAGTGGTGCAAGGGTAGGCGCAGTAACAACCGCATTGTTTTGGATAGAAGCCTCCCACTTCTTGTTCCGGTTTTGTTTTTCTTGGCTTGGGAGGGAAGAGTTTCGGGAGCGGTGGTATCGGTGATGGCTTGTTGCGCATGCTTCGTAAAGACCTTTGCATAGGCCCCCTGAAGGACGCAGTTGTGGTTAAGCTGAAGGGCTATGCTAAAGGCTTCATCGAGGGTTTTGGGGTTGGCGGCGGCTACATGGTTCATGATTACCGGCAAAAGAGAACGGATCAGCTTGGAAATCGCCTTGGGAACAGTATCCACCTGTCAAGGACAGATGATACTCAATTGTTTGAAGCGCGTGATCAAGCCTTCGACGTCACTCCCTTGTTGAGTAAGATTCCAAAATTCGCTTTCGAGCTTTTGGGTCTCGTGGGGAGGACATAATTGATCCTTCATGAGCTCCTTAAGCACTTCCCAAGGTAATGCGTTGGCTGCTTCGTTGCCACGTTTGTTGCGCTCGGTAGTCCACCATTTGAGGGCTCTCTGGCGAAAGACCTCGGTAGCATTGAGGGTGTGAAGGTTATCAGGACATCCGCCCTGAAGAAAGGTAAGCTCCATCACTTCAAACCAGTTAATCATGGCAGTTACACCGTCCATGCCGGTGAATTCAACATATTTGCAAGCCATGAAGTGCTTGAACTAGTAAGACGATTTAGAAGCGTCGGTTTTCGAATCGCGGGGGACCTAGGGGTGCCTTCGGTTTGGATGGTTTGGAGTTGGCTAACAATATCGAGGATAACACGGGCCATTTGGTCAGCCATTTGCTCAGCCACTAGACCAACGAGGTCTTCTTTCGACATAGAGTCTTCGTTGTTGCTGATCCTCTGTTGGACCTCTTTGACTTCCTGGAAGAGACAGGGAAAGACATCTAGAGGTTCGAAAATAGAGTATGGGATGAGACTTAATCATAATGTAAAATAACAAGTTTGCATGTACGAGTATGTATAAAGGTTCACATAAGTTGTATGAATTTAACAAATATAACATGTATAATCACGTATGAATGCGTATGATGCGTATAAAAAGAGTATAAATTTAGTTTGTTCACGAGGATTATCATTGTTTTGGATTGCGATAAACGTGCGAATAGTGGTTCGAAACGAACGAGGTAACAAGTATTAAAACACATAGAAATTGAATCACATAAAAGAATAG
Organism: Scalesia atractyloides; assembly: GCA_947069175.1. NCBI lineage: Eukaryota > Viridiplantae > Streptophyta > Magnoliopsida > Asterales > Asteraceae > Scalesia > Scalesia atractyloides. Next base: position 8,783,607 of record CAMTDV010000028.1, on the reverse strand, counting down.
GCTCATAAAACGGGGAATGTTTCAGGTAGAGAAACTTCGACAATTCCAAAGTAAATCAAAGATCCTTTCAAATTAGAGGGACGTGCTTTGGCGAGTAGGTGAAATGCTCTCGTCGAGAAGCAATTATGGCATTTCACCTTTCCAGTTACTACACGTATCTAATCGATCGAAAAATCGAAACCTTGGCGAGATTGAAAATCAAGGAATGGGACTTAATTGACAAGGTGCGGGTTTCACCCCTAACTTGACGATTTCGTACCCTAGGTGTGGTTGGTACTTACCAAACGAAGAGCAAGTTCTGATTCGTTGGTAAGGGTCCACTAGAGTTTGAATTGGAAATTCGCCATCAAGATGTGGATTTCACTCCTAACTTGATGGTGAAATTTTGTGCAAAAAGAATAAGAATAGTGGAATGAGAGTCGTTCATCAAATTGTGGGTTTCACGCCTATTTTAGTGAACTCGTCTCATTTGTGTTACGAGTGTATTCAAGTCTTCAAAGTGTATATTGTGTAAAAATGTCTTAGGAAAGACATCATGTATATGTATTAAGACCAAAGAAAAGAGGAGAAGCAAAGTAGGAAGCATAAAGTTTTAAGCATAAACAAGAATGGTCTAATGGGAACTTAGAACTACAGACTAGGTCGAACATGGAATTTCTACCTAATTCCCTATAGTTATGGCTCTGTTACCAATCTGTCACACCCCAACCGATGGCGGAAACATTGGAGTGAGATGATAACGAGATTGCTCATTGCTCACAAAGCTAATAATGACAATATTTAATTAAAGTCGGATTTCATTTCATAATAATTGTCAAGTACAACATTGAAGCAAATAAAATAAACATAATACAACAAAATTGATACAACAACATTAACCTAAATGTCTATATGTATGTATCTAAATCCTTGCTACTTGATTTCATAGCATCCTCTTTATCAACCTGTAACATGTTTTAAAATACAATTCAATGCAAAAGCAAAGGTGAGTACACAAGTTTAAGCATGGCATACGTATACGATTAAAGTTTAAACGAATCCTCATGGCAACTATGATTTTACGAGAGCATATACAAGGCATGCTATACTACTAGTCAAACCCTTAACGCAAACACGCTGTTTTAACATGGCCTCAAGTATATGGGATGGAAAGGGATGTGTGAATTCCTATAGTGCTATACATGTCAAACGAAGGCTTTAAACAAGTTAATGACTAAAGTATCACATAAAGAATGTCGAAGATATAAGCATCACGTAAGCGTATCAAGTGTTCATATGTATAGATTGTTTATGCATTTCATAAAGTTTAAGTGTTGGTTTTTTATATAAGTAAGCATGTTACACCCAAAAGTGTTTTAAACGAAAAGTGGGTCGAGTGTACTCACGGTTTGGCTAAGTCTTCAAACTTGGCGAGTTCGCGAAGGTGGTTGGTGGATGGGTTGAGCGTCGAGTTATCCTACAAGAGGAGACGTAGGTTGGTAAGTATTCGAACGATAACGGAAGATTTAAGGAATTTAAATGCAATAAAGTAGTTTATACGAGAAAGTAATCACTTAGACTTAATACTCGTTTTTGACACTATAAGACCCATTTGGGTTGATGTGATTTCATGGGTTAAGATACCCATTAGAATCGTAACGAGAGATTAAGTACTTAGGTGATGTAACCTAGTACCTTGACGAGTAATCATTTGATCATCACCAAGAGTTCGGTTACTACATACATACATATATATGTTACATAGTATAAGTAATTCAAAAACATCATGTAGATTCATAGAAGTCATGCATGGAGGTAGGAGGATAGCCCTCCTTTTAAAACCTCTCGAATAGTTTACAAATGTGCAAGTCGTCACAAGGACGAAAGTATGGTCATGAGTAAGTTTGAACATAAAAGTACGAGACAAAAGTAAACGAAATCATCAAGTGAGGTGGTGGATCGAAGTTAGGATAGCCAAGGCTTCCAAGTGATCACACTCTACCAACTCAAGTCTTGTTTCGAGACCAAGCTTGGACGGATACAACACTTGTGAGTAATATCCTAATAAAACCAAGAAAGTCTTTACTCTTGGGACCTTAGATATGGTTATGTTCCAAGTTAGTCTTCAATGGAAGACTTATGGAAACATTCCAAAAGGTATTTCCAAGTAGTAAGAAAAAGGAAAGATCAAAGAGAGATGTGAGTTAGAACTCACTTTTTAGGAGCTTTGATCTTTGAGAGAAGAAGAGAGCTCTTTAGAGCTTGAAGAGAATAGAAGAGAAGATTTAGGTGTGAGTTTGAGAGTGAAAGGGAGGCTTCTATTTATATGGGGAAATTAGGGTTATGTAATTAATGAAGTTGGTGGTGGTTGGTGGTTGGAAGAAGGGAAATGGAGCCAAATTCGCGCATTTTGAAAGATTCTGCCAGACCTTGTCATTTGGCACGGTCGTGCCAATCATAAGCATGGTCGTGCGAGCCATGAGCATGACTGTGCGAGACATGAGCATGGTCATGCGGGTCATGAATCTTCACTGAGTGGTCATGAGCACTATCGTGCGAGTTATGAGCATGACCGTGCGGATCATGAGCATGACTGTGCAGATCGTGAGCATGATCGTGCGGGTCATGAATTTTCATTGAGTGGTCATGAACATTATCGTGCGAGTCATAGCATGGTCGTGCGGGTCATGAGCATGGTCGTGCTTCCTGACAGAATTTTCCCAAATTTGTAGTTTGACCCCTAGAGTTTGATAATTCCAATATTTTATACTAGAAACTCATAATTTAGCATGTTATTAATTATATAACGTATGTGTAAGTGTATTTTAACTATCGAGTATGTATGTAAACACGTATTAAACGATTGAATGCATTTAAGACAAGTATGTATCAAGTATAAGTTTCATTATGATTCAAGTCTCGGATTACGAATACAAGTTTCCAAAAATAGAAATACGACAATACTTTCTAAATAATTAAAGTATGAAAAAGTGAGGCGTTATAGAGACGGTTATCTGAGATGATCCGAGATGATTCGAAATCAACACCTCTGATTCGAGATGCACTATTTTGATCCAAGATGCACTTTCTGATCCGAAATACAGCATTTTTGGATCTGAAATGCAATGTTATGATCCGAGATGCAGCACTTATGATCCGAAATGCAAGACACCATATCCAAAATGCAAGATTTCTATCCAAGATGCCTTTCTAATGATCCGAAATACAAGCTTTTTACTCCGAACAGCAACGAAACCCTAGAACAGCCTTCAAACTTCGAACCAGCCATCAAAAACGTCCAAAACTTCAACTTTTTTGCTGTAACGATTCTGAACCGAGCAAAACAAGAGCCTAATACTCTGATACCAATTGAAGGTCCCCTAATCCGTATAGATCTTCATAGAATCATCTATCCAATTTAGAGTGCGGAATCCTCTAGATCAGATTATCATAGAAATATGAGTAGAAACAAAAATCACTATGAACCCGATCCTTATTGATTATCTATCACAATGATTACAATCAGTCTAAATCACACGAATTCGTCTAAGCCAATCTCTTCACGAATTCTCTTTTAACTCTCTCTGTTGTGACTAACTCTGTTTATTTAGAGACAGGTTTGCAACTGGGCTAGGGTTTAACCACATGGGCTGTGAATTGGGCTAGACCCAATTCGCCTACCACTCCATATAATGTGGGTCTAGTTTGGCCCAATCACTCCTAATCAACTACTACAATAATAAACTCGTTAACCGTTTATTGTTCTACCAATTACAAGATATCCAAAGACCAAAACTAAAAGCTGTTGTCATAAATATGCACCAACAAAGTATCTCTAAACCTACTCATGATGTTTCTTTTCAGCATAAAACTCATTGTTTGACTGCTCTTTGGCCAAACTTTCCTTCTCACTTTCGGAGCTTGTTCCAAAAACTAAGTTTACTTTGAAAAAATTGGTTTTCGAAATCTGTAATTATCTTTCTTAATATATTCCAACCCCTTTCTTTTGTTCTCACGGTAATTCTCTCCGTTTTAAATGTTATTATAATAACATTTGGGTTAGAATAGTAAGATTCGTTAAGATTTTCAAGCTCAGACATACTCACTTCAACCAATTTAAACAATTGTTCGACCTTTTTTAGATCCACATTCTGAATTAGAAACTCTTCATCAGAATATAGTTTGTCAGATCCTTTCATTTTGTATGCAACCATGTTAGGATCATCATTCGAACTAGATTCTGATTTTTAAATATAATTCTTATGAAAACTTTCTTCATTTTTATAAGGTGAACTTGAACTCGTTTTCTCCAAGTTAGACTGAGCACTTTCAAATTCAGTGCTTTCACTCTCACTTCCCAAAACATTTTTAACCACATCAGATTGACAATCACTATCAATCTTAGTGTAAGTTACATCGATGTTTTCAGGCAGCTCATTGTTCTTTTCAGTTTTAAGTTTTAAATTGAGCGCCTTTTCCACCCCAGATGGTTCTTTTCCTGGAATAACTTTCCCACATGGGAGGTGGAACTCGATTGTAACCTATACTTTTGTTCTTACCACTCTTATCATTTTCTTCTTTTCAATTTTGATGGTTGTTTAGGAAGAATATGATCAATGACATATGAAGTGGTTGAGTAACTGATTAACAACTTATTAACGCATTCTGTTTCAATTCTCATTTTTTTCTAATTCACTTTCTAGCTCAACAATCTTGTTAATGTGAATATTTATGGCCATTTCCTTGTCACTAACAGTTGCTTTAAGCGTAAAAAGTGTGACATTATCTTCCCTACTTACTTGTTAGAATTGGTTTTACTCAATTTGTCATATGCTTCTTTGGTTTCTTTATAGTCACTTGACAAATTATCAGTGAGTTTTTTCAATTGTTTATATTTTTTTATCTTTTTCAGCACATTCCTTGCAAGACTCCATGCATTTCTTGCAAGGTTTTTCAACCTCTAGATTATCTAAACCTTAACCTCTTCTTTTACTGACTTGTCTACTGACTCATTCACCGACACAACGTTGACCTTCTAGACTTCTTCAGAAACTACCTCTTTCAAATTTGCCATCATCGCTTTATTTGCTATTTTAGTGAGTGTGAGAGGGGATCGGCTCTCCTCTTATGAGCACCGGACCGATTCGACTCAGTAACAGAGGTGGAATTCATTGTTAGCGAGTTGGACAAACAAACAAGAAAGTATGCTGCTTAAACGCCTTTGATTTGTATTAATAAACGTGAAGGTTACAGACGAGTAAACAACTGGACAGGGCTTCGCCGTAGTCACACACCAACAGCTAAGACACAACACTCAAGCTCCACTATTTATAGGCCAACATGGCTCGCACAAAGAGTGAGTGTTGTTGGCTCGTGCGAGTGATTGCTCATACGAGTGACAAGATGTCACTCGTACGAGCCACATATAGGTTCACTCGTACGAGCCATATACATAACATATATAAAAATGACATTCTAAGCCCTATTTACATAACCGACATATCCTAGACGTAGGCGATAGACATTATGCACCAACAAACTCCCCCTTGCATGTTGCCACAGTCTTGGATAGTCTTAAAAAAATTGACATTTAATGTCCAGAGAAACATTTCGGTGGCCTCGGTGCTTCTCGGAAGATATCGGCGTTTGGTCTGTAGGAGGAGGCTGATTGTACGTGTTGCCAAACTGAAAGCTTCTCAGCGATGCAATCCGCTTTCTCTCCGCAATCATTTCAGCATTTTTTTCTTTCTTTCGCTGCTTCATCTCTTGTAGCTTCCTCAATGAAATGTTCCATGTTGTTCCTGAATTTATATCGTTAGCGAAACAAACATTAAAAATCTTCTAGAATTGGAGGGCCAGCTCTTTATCTTTTTCCACAAAACTGATTTTGTTGTAGAATAGACATTTAAGGACATGCTCGTACAAATCACCACTCATATGAAGCACCACTCGTACGAAGTTCCACGCGTATGAAGTGTGGCATGCCGAAAAAAGAGAGGCATTTTTGATCGTATTGACGAGACGAGTGCCCAGAAAAAATTCGGTGATTACAAACTTTTTTGAGATTTTAACGTCTAATTCGGGCTGTTCGGGAACACCGTCTAGTATTCAAAGTATAGATTTGATGATACAGTCACAAGATGCTCAAGATGTTAGAATTTGCAAAAATGAGGGGGAATAAAAATTTTCACATATATGTTAATATTCCTACATTTTTGAAATTCGTAACCATGCAACAGTATTTGGGTGATTTCGACTGCAGATTATCTGGGAAACACAGAGCATCAAAGATTCATTAGCGATGAGATAAAGTTGATATCTATTTTTCGTAAAAGTGGGGTTGCATAACATAGTCTTGGAGGAGTTGTTTGTAGGGCAAATGAACTGTTTTCCGGACTAACTGCCATAAAATAAGGATGCTTTGTGGTTTCAGTTGTCACCGGGACTAACGAGGAAGGCTATATACATGCAATTCACGACGAAGATGATATAAAAATCTTTCAGACAAAAATTGTGTACCAGTTACTCACGAACTAGACTATACATTTGGAGTTTGGTGATCAAAGGATGTTCAGAATTTTCAGGTCATGATACAGATTGATGCTTAAGGGTTAAATACCTGATCTTCGATGTAGAAGTGGATGCACATACGACTGCTTATCTTTAACTCTGCAAAGCAAATGAACTGTTTTCAGGACTAACCGCCAGGAAATGAGGATGTTTTGTAGTTTCAGTTGCGCTATTCCAGCGGAGATAACTATATATCTGTTATTGTGACTAAAAAGAAGAATGTGATTCTGATTGCCGAAGAATGTTTCTCATATTCGATGTGTTACCAGATAATATGATTCCAATGATGATTTGCTAATTGAGAAGATTACCGATTTGCTGATTAATCATGATTACGGAAATCGGGATTTTAGATTTACGCGGATATTTATTGATTTGAAGTTTATCGTTGTGGTAATTCAAAGTTTCTATCAATTGCCGGTTGGGTTTTGAAGATCCGAGGATCCAGCATTGGACGAGTGTGCTAAACCAAACGCGGATATGGTTAAAGTTGAAACGGAGAAGCTGCATTGATAAATTTCAACTTTGTGATTTTTCGAGAAAATTTGTAGATCAAGAAAATCAGAGGATGTCTTGAACCGTGCAAACAAAGACCTGAAGATTAATTTCTGGAGAAAATTATTACAGGGGGAATGTTGCTTAAAGTAAATAATGCAAACTCGGATAATCAATCAAGGGGGAATTTGTTGACGTATTCTATGACATCGACAAATACCTGATTGAAGTTGTAGAATATTCAAACATGGCTCTCAGATTTCAAGATCAAGATCAAGCTTCGACAATGACGTCCAAGGGGGAATTTTTTGATGCACTTTATGTCCGCCACTGTGCGAATACGCTAGAAAGGGTGTGTATTGAATATTATATAGATTAGATATGAACACATGATCCAAGTGCGAATGAGAACTGGCTCGTAGGAGTGACAATGTCACTCGTACAAGTGACATTGTGACTCGTGCGAGTGACATTGTGACTCGTGCGAGTGATAAACGGCTCACTCGTATGAAGGACCCTTTGTACGAAGCCAACCTGCTAGCTTTGCACGAGCTGCTATGTCTATATATATGTGTTGTGAGTTCATTGTTTGTAAGTTTTGGAAGTTCCCTGAGGGGAAACGCTGGCGGATTCTCTCCAGGAATTCCCCCAGCCAGACAAGATGTATACTCTTTCGGTATGAATGAATGAATGCTTCCGTTGATTCTGTTTCTACTCCCTTTCATATAAACGTTCTACCGAATCGTCTGAACCTTCACCCAACTTCGTCTGACGGACTAACAATATTTTCGTCATCAGTAGACTAAAATCTAAGATAAATTGCTAAAAATAAGCTGAAAATCTTTTTGTGTTTTCCTGAAAAAAAGAATGAGTAAATAAAGATGTATTTACATACATATTTTTGTGAGTTTTGTGTTAGAGGATTACATCAGATATTTAGACAAATCACAAGTAACGTTGATCTTGGTAGTAACTTTAAGATTTTAAAAAGATTTATTTAGATTGCCAATATACGTATCCACTTAAACCTCTACACGTTTCTCAATTGTTTCAAGATATGTTAGGTAAGATTAAGGAACATGAAATAACTGTGTTTCCCATCTCAGAGTATACTCCCGCATCGAGATTCCCAGAATTTCATCTCATAGGTGAATATATCTAACTGATATCTGTAGATGGGGTGAATTGCGAGACTTTGAGAGCTCAGGTTAGTATTTCCATACGAAGAAAAAGATGAAGGCTCGACTTTAGGTGGTGTTCCAGTTAGGAATCTTTTGAATTACAGATGTCGTATCTTTTACTCATTTTTTGTGCAGCTTTTGAAGGTGAATAATGCATAAAGTATTATATAAGTTCTAGGTCATTGCCGACGCAAAATCAAAAGAACTCATATAATACCCTAGATATCAACTAAACATAAAGACCTAGTATCACAGAATCTGGTATTCTCTCAAACGAAATTTCGAAGTACTAAGTCCATATATCCAAGAGATGTCGACCCGCAAATTACTCAGTTTTTCTTTTAGATTTATATCTTGAAGAACAATTTACTGAACATGTGAAGCCTATTAGCACATCATCAGTAAGACTTGTTTAATTATCAGTTTAAACATTCCATATCTTTAGCATACTGTGATAGTCCACTGATGAAAAAATGATTTCCTCTTTTTCACATAAACTCTTTTTGTCCTTTGTAATGTTTTTTGTATTTTTCACAACTTTTCTCCCCCTAAAATCAAAATTTTATTTTTATTTTTTAGTTTTTAAGGAAGAAAGAAAAAATGTTTACAAAAGAACATATGTAATACCGATGAGAATCACGTCAAGTCCTCGTCATTCTCAAACTCAACCTCATTTCCAACCCCTGATGTCTGATTTTTTAAACCATTTAATTTCAAAAGTTTTTTTAAATCTTGATCTGTCAAAAGCTTTGATGTTAAAATCTGCTTTTTGGTCATCATTGTGGATTTTTTTTCAATTCTAACCAATTTTTTTCTTGGCTAGCTGTTACATCGTATAAAAACGCAAGCATCCCTGTCATGTGTCGGGAAGCTCCACTGTCCATAATCCATTTTGACATGATTGACCTCGGGAGCCCCTGCACACATGTGGAAGAAACTATTTAAACAAAGAAAACCCAAGCCTGCTTGGTCTTGGGTGGGTTTGGATATCAAACTTTGAAACTTTGATCTTGACATTTTGTTTGATTTCTGTTTTAGGTGTAACAGGTGTTTTCATTCATACTGAAGATAGTTTGACTTTTGCTACCCAAATTTGTGTTTTCAGAATTGCCTTTTTTAGAATTGCCATTTTATTTTACGAGTCCTGATAGATGTTTCTCCAACCTCAAATTTTGAATGATGTTGAATCGTTGATGTTACATTTTTATTGGATTCTTTGTTTCTTTTAAGAATCTGTTTTGGTCCAAATTTGGGTGCTTTTTGCTTGACATCTTTTGTAGATCTGCTTGAGTTGGAAACAGGTTTTGGATTTCTTTGAGAACATTGTCGTGCAATATGCCCAACATTGTTACATTTGTAGCACGTCCTGCTATCATTTCTAACAGAGGAATCCAAATCCTATTTTCTACTCTCTTTTTCCTTCTTAAATTCATCATTGGATTGTTTACCAATAATCTCTTTTTCTTTTTCAGTATTTGTCCCATAGACAAAATCAATTTTCTTTGCAAAGTTCAACTTTTGAAACTTGTTGTTCTTTCTTTGCTTTTGAAAACCCAAACCTGCTCTCCTGTTTTCAGAATAATCCATGTCCCTCTGATGGGGTTTTTTGTGGACACATTTTGATATAGAATAGAATGATGCATCTCGTTTTTCTAAATCAGAATGACCGACTTCAAGTACCTAGAACAGCTTATCAACCCGATCAAGATTAACATTCTGAATTGGAAAATCGTCATCGGAATATAGTTAATCAGATCCTTTTATTTTGTACACGACTACATGTGGATCATTGTTTAAACTATTTTCTGATAAAACAACATTCAGTTCAGATTTGTCAAATTCATTCTCCAAAACATTTTCGACCACAGTTTTTACCACTTCAGATTGACAGTCACTTTCTGTTTTGGTGTATGTTACATCAATGTTCACAGGCAGCTCATCTTTCTTCTCAGTTTTCAATTTTAAATTAAGCGTATTTTCCACCATTGATGGTTTCTTACTTGTATAGCTATTCCACAAGGGTGGTGGAACATGATCGTAACTTACACCTTTGTGTTAATCAATTTGATTATCTTCCTTGCTTTCAATTTTTGGAAGAATATGATCAATGACGTACCAACTTGTAGAATAATTGATTAACAACTTGTTAACCCGTCCTGTTTTGATTTTCATTTTTTCAAATTCATTTTTTAGCTTGGCAATTGTATTTAAATGAATATTGATGGCCATTTATTTGTCCATTACAGTCGCCTTGAGCATCGAAAGTGTCCTGTCATTTTCTCTGATCACTTATTCAAATTGTTTAATTGTTTTGCTTAATTTGTCATAAGCTTCTTTTTTTGAATTATAGTCACATGACAAATTATTTGTATGTCATTTCAGCTCTTTGTATCTCGTTTCTTTTTCAAGACACTCAATGCATGGCTCTTTGCACTTCGTGCAAGGTGTTTCTTTTACTTACTTAGAACTGACACATTTACCGATTTAACTCTAGCTTCCTGAGCTTCCTCAATAACTACCTCATTCAGTTAGCCATTAGAGCTTTGTCAGCTTTATTAGTTAGATTCTCCAAAGTCAACTCTTTGGTCACATCGATCATCTCCTCTACTTCAGGCTTTTTCTCTTCTGCACATGGTGATTGATAGCTTGAGTCAAAATAACCTGCAAAAGTTTTAAGAATGTCAGAAGGCAAAAGATGTTTAAATGCACTATCTAAGAGATTTTCTTCTTCTGGCGACGTGCTGTAATATTCCTCTGGTGCTTCGTCAAAAGTTGCCTCATCAGCATATTCGTCAGCATTCTCAGGTTCTTCGAAAATTTCATCATATTCTTCCATTTTTATCTACAATATTTCAGAAACACAAACTTTCGACGCCACTGATTAGATTTAAAATAAAAAAATCATGAAAGTTAAGAAGAATTCACAAACTGTCCTTCGTGCGAGTGACTGGATACTCGTGCGAGTCAGGTGACTCGTGCGAGTGAGAGTTACTTCGTACGAATGACTCTTTGTGCAAAACACTTGTTAGTACGAATGACCTTTATGTAACTTGAAAATTTTAAGAAAACTTGTTTTCTTGTTCGTACGAGTGTCTAATTCGTACAGATGGTCGTTCGTACGAGTTGTCCCTCTACTCATACGGGTCAGCTCAGGTCACCAAACGGATGATTTTTGCAATTTTTGTCATGAATTTGGTTAATTTTAGATCTGTAAGGTTCAGGGATTTGTTAGAGTTGATTTTAACGTGATATTCTAAAACCTAGTCCAATTCTTCCATGAATTCGTCTAGATCTGAAATCTGTATCAAGAAAGAGTAGATATAAAAAATCTTCAATGGTTGAATCTGGATTTACAACTGCAGAAACTTGTTGGTTGTCTGCCAAAACTTAAAGTTTGTCCTCAAATCAGGCCTCAAGGCTCTGATACCACCTGTGAGAGGGGATCGGCTCTCCTCTTATGAGCACCGACCGATTTGACTCAGCTAACAGAGGCGGAATTCATTGTTAGCGAGTTGGACAAACAAGCAAGAAAGTATGCTTCTTCAACGCCTTTGATTTGTATTAATAAACGTGAAGGTTACAGACGAGTAAACAACTGGACATGGCTTCGCCATAGTCAGACTCCAACAGCTTAAGACACAACACTCAAGCTCCACTATTTATAGGCCAACATGGCTCACACAAAGAGTGAGTGTTGCTGGCTTGTGCGAGTGATTGCTCGTACGAGTGACAAGATGTCACTCGTACAAGCCACACATAGGTTCACTCGTACGAGCCATATACATAACATATATAAAAATGACATTCTAAGCCCTATTTACATAACTAACATATCCTAGACGTAGGCGATAGACATTATGCACCAACTGTGAGACTCTCAATGTTCATTTCCTTGCTAACATTGATCAATTCCCCTACCTAAGCCTTAGGCTCTTCATCGCAATGCACTTTGTAGCTTCGTTCAAAATAACCAGCAAAAGATTTATACATTTCAGGTGGTATTAAATGTTTAAATGCGCTGTGAAAAAGATCTTCTTCCTTAGCAGAAGGATCATAATAGCATTCTTCATTTGGAGCTTCAACGAAAGATGCCTCAGCATATTCTTCTTCAACTGATTTTGGTTCTTCTATAATCTCTGCCAAAAGCGTGAGACTTTCAGATTTTGAAATATACTTATCCAGTTGAACCCTCGTCCTCTTGAGAAATAACTAAAGTTTTATCTTTTGAACCGGATGACACGTCTTCAATTTGAACCATTCTAGATGTGGTCTGAGGTTGTGAAGGTCGATGATAGATCGGCTTTTTGTAGTAGTCGTCTCCAAAAGGATTCTGGTTGCCATTAACTTCACAATTTAGACATTCCCTCTTAAATTATCCCTTCTCTCCACATTTAAAACAAGTGACTGTCGACTTGTCAAATCCAAGCTTTCCATCTGGTCCACCCAAACTGTTTTTACCCGTGATCTCCATAAATCGTTGTGCTCTGTGAACAATCGAAGCCATGCACCATTTGAGATCTATAAGTTCCAACTCTTCTGGATTAATTTGTTCATAGTCTTCCTTCATCATGTTCGGATTGACAATCCCTCCAGCCACTAGACTCTCGTATGATGCTAGCACAGATGCAAGTAAAGCCATGTGCTGTTTAGAAGTGTTCTCATTGAAATATTGAGCATTCTCAAAATTCACGGCGATATTTCACTATAAGATTCACTCGTTAGAGTTGGTTTGGTTGCTTTGGCTGCTTTGGTAATTGTTCGAATTTTGTGAAGATTGCGGTGTTTGAGGTGAATTGGGATCATAAGTTGGAAATGAATGAAAACCACCCCTAGTGTTTGAACCAATACTTGAAGAACTATCTACACTGAAAGCAATGCGTATTTTAGGACTTTGAGTATTGGCAACTAAACTTCTTTTGTAGTATAGATTCACATCTTGCTGAATGTATGATCCGCTGGTCTTAGCCATCTTTTGCATTTCAAGCTCGTGACCTTCTAGTTTCTCTATGAATCTTGACAAAGTAAAAGTAGCATACTCTAAGCTGTTTTTAAAAATTGTCCGATAGGTAGACCATTCTCCTTCAGGCAGTGACTCGGCCAGTTTGTCCACTAACTCTTAGTTCTCCTTTTGGATTCCCAATCTTTTCATCTCGGTCATAGGTCACAAAACCTTTCGATCAACTGCTTCATTGTTTCACCTTTGAGCAGATTAAAGATATCGAACTCTTTTTTCAACAATGATTTCTTACTCTTTATCATCTGAGTGCTTCCTTGAAATTTCACCTTCAAAGTGTTCTAGCCTGATTGAGCATCACCATCTTGTTGTAAGAGAGTGAATATGTCTTCTTTGATGGCTTGCTGTAGAAGATTCTGTGACAAATGGCAAATAACCAGTAATTTCGTACAATCTAATCACTATTTGTATTACATAATCTCATGCATTTTATCGTAATTTGATTTCGTAACAGATTTGTATGTCGTATCATAAGTATTAGGACAAGTAAATCAGGTCATATCATATACTGGTTTCTGTTACGACGCGAAACAAACCAAACAATGCCCTAAAAGTGTTGCTAGAAAGTGTTGGGCGCACTATTCGCGGTTGCACTATTCGTGTCAGCAAAACCGCTAAAACGAAACAGAACATCGAATAACATCATGCTAATGCCATAATTGAGTCCATATATATATGAAAACACTTATATGGGAACACCCATTGCAAAAATACATAACTTTCTGGTACAACGCCTAATTTGCAAAATTGTCCGTTTCGTCCAAAAAGACGACAATTTCAGTTTGTCCGCAATACTAATTCGGTATTTTCCGGATTCCAAATTATAATAAAACAATGTTGAACATCCTAAAACAATATGAGAATAGCAGAAATACATAAAAGACATCGTTTCCGGTTATATGGCAAACAGTGCACAACTTGACCGGAAAGCGACCGTTTTGTCGAACCGACGAAACATTTAGTGGCCAATGGCCTCATGCATCCATCTAGAGAACTAGTTAAGCCTCATTTGGGACTCGGAGTCCTTTCCACTATCTTGAGGTCACGGAGACACAACTACCGGAAATGTTCGACGGTAAAATATATAAGTGCCGATATTGAGCGAACGATTGAACGGAAGGCTTTCGGCCATCCTAACTCAACATATATTCGGCTAGCAAACTAGTTAAGCATATTTCTAGATCATAAGTGCCCTAAATAAACACCATAACACTTGTAGTGGTCAAAAACCAAAGCTTCCGGTACGAAATAATAAGTTCGTATATTAGCCAATATTGTGCCGATGAGCGAACTAGTGACGTTTTCGTTATCCAAAACTTATGCCAATTAGTCAAGAGGACTAATTAACATGGATTAATACCCTAACCCCTAATTACTTGCTAATGATACAAGATCAACCCCTAATCACCATACTTAAATTAATTACCTAAATCTAATAAATAAACACATGTTACAAAAATGTTACACTTTACCCCCCTTCCAATTAACGGATTCAAGTGGGTCCCACACCCATTTGAATTGTGTTGAAATTGCAAGATTAGAAGTATGGAGAAAGATGTGGATGTAATCTTTGAAAGATGGTAATTATAAACAAGATATCACTCCATGTCTTCCATCATTTTTCACAAAAAAAAATTAAACAACCTCCTATCTATCTCTCTTACCCACGGCCCCAAACACCACCATATTTCCACCATTAAACACCTCATTTCACACACTTTAAAGCCATTTCAAGATCATCCAAGGTACTTGCAAGGATGGAGGATCATTAGGGCTTTCTTGGAGCTTCATATTCTTCCTAAATCTTCACTAATCTTGTGCAAACATTGTAAGATAAATTCCTCCATATTTTAGCTTCTTACAATGACTAGTTTAAGGAACTACAAGTTGATCGTCTTGAGAGTAAAGAAAATTTAATTTAAAAACCCTAGACCTCACCTTAATAATAACACTAAATATAGTATATTATATGTTGATTATGTGCTTATATGTTAACTAGATAGCATGATGATGTTGATTATGATAAAGTAAGGTGTTTAAAGTAGATGATCTTGTATGAATAAATATATAAATGATAATTTAAACATGGTGATGTTTAAATCTAAACAAGATCATAAACCTCATAATCCATGAAGATTACTACAACTTAAAAGTGATTTACTACATATGAATAATTTTTATAAAGAATAAACACCATGATTTAAGATGTGATCATCTTAAAAAGTGTAGTAAACAAAGGGGGTTTAGAATGGAAGACTAGATTTAAAAATATAACAAAAGTGGTGGCTTGGAAATGCTAATAAATATGTTGAAATCTGATTATTTTTAAGAAATGTAGTAGGAATATAATTACAAAAATCATAGAACATGAGGTGCATATGTTGTAAACAAGATAGTATGTGATCTTAAATTGATAGTTGATTTTGATTATGGGTTTCAACATGGTTTAAATACGATTTTAAAACGTGGAAAACGTCATAGTTTAGGGGAAACAATGGCGAAATTTTCTAAAAATATAATCGCGATTAAAGTATGATTAACGGGGTGATTAACAGACTAAACTCGATTAGTGACCTAAACTGTCATTAGGGAAGTTCTAATTACAAGGGTTAAACCCTAACCACCCAAGTGTTTAACAACTGTATATATATATATATATATTTACAAGTTAAAATAATTAATTCTTACATATATAAATATAAATACTTGTGAAAATAAAAAACATATGTATATGCATATTTTGTCACCAAAAATTATGTGTAAATACATGTGTATGTATCTAGAAGTTTAGGGTATATACCACAAAATACCCAACTATATACAAATACTACAAACACTTGAAAGTATTACCAAGTGTAGATGACACAAACACATACATTTTTACAATACGTCGAAAAAATGCTCGGACAAACGGAGCAATACGGACGACGGGCGAACGTACACATATACACACTCGCGTCGTCGACCAACGAACAAATCGTCAACATGAAGAGTTACTACGACGGTGCGTGATTTTTGACGCGAGAAAATATATATTAAACGATAACGACGTCATGTCTAAAATAATATATATTTAGACACTTAACATATATATATATATATATGTTAACATATCAAAATCCAAAAGTTAAAATGCATTAAAATTTACTAAGTTGTTTATAAAGGTAAATAAATATATGACAATCTATACTTAGTAAAATTTGTAAGTAAAATACTTATAAATATTGGACTCTTGAAAATGAATTGGGCTAGGCCCATTATATAAAATACATGGGCAAGGCCCAATTACATAAAATAGGTAGTAACATGGGCTAAGCCCAAAGACATAAAATATATAGGCTAAGCCCAAAGGCATAAAATGTATGGGCTAAGCCCAAAGGTATAAAAACATGGGTGGGCCCAATGACATAAATTAAAAGGGCTAGGCCCAATCAGATAAAGACATGGGCTAGGCCCAATGACATAAATTACATGGGCTAGGCCTAATCCATAAAGACGTGGGCTAGGCCTAATGACATAAATTACATAGGCTAGGCCCAATCACATGAAAACATGGGCTATGCCCAATGACATTAATTACATGGGCTAGGCCTAATTACATAAAGACATGGGCTAGGCCCAATCACATAAAGACATGGGCTAGGCCCAATCACATAAAGACATGGGCTATGCCCAATGACATAAATGATATGGGCTAGGCCTAATGACACGCGTGCAAGGCATGAGGACGTGTGAAGGGCGAGGCACGTTCACACACAATCTAAGAATAACAATATATATATATGAGAAATATATGTATAAATATTAATCGAACAAACGAACTACCAACACTATGATAACATTAAAAGTTGTTCTAATGTGATAAATAAATACACAACAAGAATTCAAGATGAACAACTGGTACAAGTCCAACGAGACCTAGGTGTCTAATGAAATTAGTACACATGTAGGTTATACACGTGTACAGACACCAAACTTTGATAAGTACGACATACGGAACGCAAAGCTGTGAGTTCATGTCCCTCCTTTCAATTATTTCAAAGTTTTGTTTTAAAACTATCGAGGGGAAATACATGTCATTACAAACAGTATGTTTGCTATGGGTTTAGATGATAACACGATCAAATGTGTATAAGTAGGATGATGACAATAGTAACCATTAATCACGTAGTAACAAAGGTGCAAAAGATACAGATCTATTAAGTTTGAGACGCGCTCCGCTCCTGGTTGGTATACCCTTCGGAGTGCTTTTGTGATTCCAATGATGTCAAAGTTGTCTCAGTTTGGTTGCTTACTTATGGTACATATGTCTGGGAGCTCGCGACAAACTGAATGATCCTTAAAACTCCATGATTTCTAATAACATACTCAGATTTCATTATTGGATTACAAGGATAACATTTTATACGAAAACATTAACTACTTGAACTCGCCAACTTTGGTTAATTTTTAAAATTACATGGATTTCAGGACACAAGGCTTGAGCTGGTGATACAATTTGGGTTATGGGAAAATATCAAGACAACGAGTGCCAGCTTTTGGAGGATTTGCCTCTTATATCCCAACCTAGTATGTGCATATAGGGGTCAAAACCTCATTATGCATTTATGATGAAAACAATATCTTATTTTGAAGTAATGTACTTTAAATTATGTTTACGATGACAAGGTGAAAACAGTTAAAACTATGAAATTACTTTTGGTTTGTTGTAAATATAACAATAATGTTTTTGGAATTATCACAAAAATGACAAAAGGTTTTCATTGTGTCACGATAACATGAGGATCTATCACACGAGCTCAACTATAAATAATGAGCAAGGAACAATAAATGATTATTCTATAATGGATAGACACGAAACATTAGGATTACACGTGAAAACAAAGAACAAGCTTTGCATGAGAAACGGTGATTAATATCAAAATATATCATAAGTAATAATAAATTACCAACATGTATATGTATATATATATGCATTGTACAGATTATTTTCCAGGACTATGTCTTCTTCGTCAAGCTACGAGGAGGATCCTATGGAGTACATGTCCGATGATGGATACGGTTCCGACGCTGAGGCCATATTCCATGAGGATGGAGCCGACCATGAGGAACTTGACGATTTTAGCCATTTGCTCTTCTTGGCCCTATGGAGGATGATGCCCCACAGGGAGATGACATGTTAGCCTTTCCGCAGCCTCCAAACGATGTTATTGTTTATGGTCATTCGAAGGGCGAGCACGCACTAGTACACTTGTCCATACCTCTAGCCATGGTTCCTCCAGTCATCAACCTAGATGATGATAATGACATCCCGATGTTTCACGTCGACCAAATGGAGGATGAGCTCGGAGACGGCGAGGTCTTCGATGACATAACTATACTTGAGATACCATCCTCTGTCATATCAGTTGTCGATATCTCATCATCCTCAGCTGTCACCCAGAGTGAGCATGTGGCGGATGATGCCTCTTCCATGGCCCCAAATTCACCCGTACCGATGCACTCAACCCCTGCAGCCTCACATGTCCGTGTTAGCTCTTTTCCTGCTAGTACCCCTACTCATGGACCCGCTCCATATACTGGACCCACTCCTTATTCTGGACCCACACGACACTACTCAGTGAGCGGTACCCCACGTGCCCCTGAGCAGCTACCCCCATTTTTCTCTAGGAGGTCTACTTATCATCATGTAGACGATCCATTTGCAGTTGGACCCTCTCACATGGATGGACCTTCTTTCTCAACTGTACCACCTCCCATGTATGCCACACACCCCATACCACCTACTACAGGTATGTCTACCCCCATACTCCCACCGGGCATGAGCCCTCCTGACCCCTACCATCCCTCACACTTCCCTCCGATTCCTGTGGAGGAAAGGATGACATCCCATGACCTTCAGTTCTCCTTGATCTTTTGAAGGATCTGGGAACTAAAGACCCAGCGTACTGCTCATGCCGCTGCCAGAGCCACACCCCCATTACTATCATCACCACTACAAACCCCACCATCATACCAACCCCACCATCATACCAACCCCCCCATCATAACACTACCCACCACCGACCCCACCCTTCTACTATCTATTTCACCACGTGTCATGCCCATCTAGGCGCGAGTGTGTGAGTTAGAGCAGTTTTAGACTGATGCCACTAGGCGCATTTCTGGCCTAGAGGAGGAGGTGGCTTACCATCACGGTTTGCTCCACCGATCACCATCCCCACCACCCCTCCACCGCAGTAGTATGTATATGATTATCTTTTGGGGATCAGAACTTACTTTTGATGATTTGGCTCATTAAGACTCAGCTTCGAAGATCCTAACTTTTGGAAGACAACTTGAAGACATGAAGAAGCAATGTGGAAGGAAATCTTACTTTTGTAATGTAAAACTAGTACTGACTAGGGTTATGTATCCCTAAGTCCTTTTGATATTCACGAACAAAATGTAACAAGTTGTCATTGTATAAAAGTGTATTTTCTTTATTTCACATTATATCTCTTTTATGTTATGGTTGTTAGTATCATGATAAGGTGATATTACGGTTGATGTATTATGTTGTGGTGATACTGTGATGGATGTCTTGTGATGTGGCGACTATTTATGCGATGAGTTATGTGTTTATGGTGATGATTGGTGTACGTATGTCATATGCATATTTTTTTACTTATATGTACCCGATGTGCTTATACATATATGTTTGACAAAAAAATAATAAATAAATAAATATAATAATAAATATGTTTTATTATTAAATAATTCAGCTAATTGTGAGCGACATTTTATACTAGAAGACGATGCCGCCCCACTTAAGGAGTTCCAACAATAACGCACTACCGACAACACAAGAGGAGTTAGATGAACGCATTTCTCAGGCGATCGCGCAGTAAGAAGCTAACCGCTCCGAACATAGCAGTGGCACCGGAGGTTCAACCGGAGGCAACCCTCCAACTGGTAGTACACGATTATTCATAATACCGCACGATACTGTCATTTATTCTACTCGTGCTTTTGGTTACTCATACTTAAGTGGTGTATCCAATGATTTCAGGTTGCACTAACAAGCAGTTTCTAGACTGCAAACCTCTGAATTATGACGGTACCAGAGGTGCTGTAGCCTTCGTATGTTGGACTTAGAAGACCGACTCGGTAATTCGGATGAGCAAGTGCCCTGCTGACCAAAGAGTCACTTATGTTACTGGACTCTTCGTAGACGGAAAATTATCTTGGTGGAACCTCCGGGTCCAAACTAAGGGCCCTGCTTAACAAAGAGTCACTTATGTTACTGGACTCTTCGTAGACGGAGCATTATCTTGGTGGAACCTCAAGGTCCAAACTAAGGGCGATGATGCTGCATACGCCCTGACCTGGGAGGAACTTAAAGAAATGATGAGAAAGAAGTATTGCTCGAGGTCAAAAATTCAGAAGTTGGAAACGGAGTTCTGGAATTTAAAGATGGTTGGTTCAGATATTGTTGGGTACACGCAACGATTTCATGATTTGTATTGACTGGTGCCATACTTGGTGGAACCCGAATTTAAGAGGATTGAGAGGTACATCTAGGGACTTGCCCCCGAAATTTAAGTTTGGTTACCTCTTCAAAACCCACTGAAATTGGAGACACAATTGATTTAGCTGTCAGCCTTACACACGAGGTTGTACGTCAAGGGAAGTTACCTAAGAGTGGTGTAAACAAAAACCAAACTACTGAGGAGACTACGGACTCCAATAAAAGAAAATCCTCCCACTTCAAGAAAGGGTCGCGAGGAAATAAAAACAGTAACAAAAAGCAAGCCACGAAAGAAGTCAAAGAAACGAAGGCATATGTTACCACTACTACAAACTCTGCTGTTAAGAAATCTTATACTAGAGCGAACCGAAATGCCCCAAATGCCTTTTCCACCACTACGGGGACTGTCGAGGCCCCAAGTGTGGCAAATGTGGTAGGTTTGGACATCCCACCGATATGTGTCGGGGAACAAATGCCAAAGATCAAGGTTGTTTTGGATGTAGAGACAAAGGGCATTTCAAGAAAGATTGCCCTAAAGAGAACCAAGCTCGGGGAAGAGCGTTCGTGATTGGAGCTAAGGATGCTCGCCAGGACCCGAATGTGGTCACCGGTACGTTCCCTATCAATGATCACTTTGCATCTATTCTTTTTGATACTGGGGTAGATTTTAGTTTTATTTCTAAAGAATTTAGAGGAATACTTGGGTTCAGTCAGTAAATTAGATGTTCCATACTCGATTGAGCTATCTAATGGGATATTGGTAGAGTCGGGAGAAATTATAAAGAAATGTACCTTAGAATTGGGTGAACGGAAGTTCGATATAGATTTATTGCCAGTTCAACTAGGTAGTTTTGATGTTGTTATTGGTATGGATTGGCTATCCGATAATCGAGCCGAAGTCATATGTCACGAGAAAATTATTCGCATCCCGCTACCCGACGGAGAACATTTGATGATTCATGGTGAGAGGCATGACACATCACTATGAATCATAAACTGCATGAAAACTCAAAAATGTTTGAGGAAAGGATGCATCGCCTTTCTTGCCCATGTGGTGGATAAAAAGGCCGAGGAGCGCAAGGTTGAGGACATACCGGTAGTTAGGGAATATCCCAAGGTCTTTCTGGAAGACTTACCAGGACTACCTCCACAACGATTTAGTGCTAGGAGCTGCACTTGTGGTGAAGACCCCATATCGACTAGCGCCCTCGGAGATGCATGAATTATCTACTCAGTTGCAAGATTTGCTTGACAAAGGTTTCGTAAGACCGAGTTTCTTGCCTTGGGGAGTTCCGGTGTTGTTTGTGAAAAAGAACAGAACTTTCCGAATGTGCGTCGACTACCGAGAACTGAACAAGTTAACCATCAAGAATCGGTACCCATTACCAAGGATCGACGATCTATTCGATCAGTTGCAAGGGTTGAGTTTTTACTCAAGGATTCATTTAACATCCGGGTATCATTAGTTGAGAATCCAAGAGGAAAGAATTCCTAAGACGGCGTTTAGGACTCGCTACGGTCATTACGAGTTCCTTGTTATCCCTTTTGTCCTAACAAACGCCCCTACAGTATTTATGGATTTGATGAACCGGGTATGTAAGTCATACCTCGACAAGTTCGTGATCGTTTTTATAGATGACATATTGATATACTTGCGAACCCAGGAAGAGCATGAGCAACACTTGAGGACTATACTGGAGTTGCTAAAGAAGGAGCAATTATATGACAAGTTCTCGAAATGTGAATTTCGGATTCGTGAGGCACAATTTCTCGATCACGTGGTGAACCAGAAGGAATACATGTTGACCCCTTGAAGATCCATGCTATAAAAAATTTGACCACGCCAAGAACCCCCACGGAAATACGACAATTCCTAGGTTTAGCGGGATATTACAGGAGATTTATTGAGAAATTCTCAAAGGTTGCTCAGCCGCTAACCTCGCCTACACAAAAGGACAAAAAGTTTGATTGGGGAGAAAAACAAGAATCGGAATTTCAAGTATTAAAAGAATAATTATATAAGGCGTTGATATTATCACTCCCAGATGGTACCGATGATTTGTGGTGTACTGTTGTGCATCGTATCAAGGTTTGGGTTGCGTGTTAATGCAACGTGAAAAAGTCATAGCGTACGCATCACGTCAGCTGAAAGTTCACAAAAGGAATTATACCACACATGACCTAGAATTAGGTGTAGTGGTATTTGCTTTAAAAATTTGGCATCATTATTTATATGGCACTAAGTGTACCATATTCACGGATCATAAAAGTCTTCAACATATATTCAACCAAAAGGAACTTAATATGCGCCAACGACGTTGGGTGGAATTGTTGAATGATTATGACTGTGAGATCAAGTATCACTCGGGCAAGGCAAATGTTGTAGCAGATGCTTTGAGCAGGAAGGAACTAGTCAAAACTTTACGGGTATGAGCTTGAGAAATGACGATCCAGACGAACTTTGCGGCTCGAGTGCTCGATGCACAACAAGAAGCTTTAAAACTAGAAAACATTCCAGCAGAATCATTACGGGGAATGGAGACACAAATGGAACCGAACAAGGATGGAACTCTATATTTCATTGGAAGGATGTGGATTCCCTATTTTGGCGATTTGCGAGACTTGGTGCTGGATGAAGCACACAAGTCCAAATACTCGATACACCCAGGATCTGATAAAATGTATCAGGATTTAAAAGAGTATTATTGGTGGCCTAATCTCAAGGGAGATATTGCGACCTATGTTGGGAAATGCCTAACTTGTGCAAAGGTCAAGACCGAATACCAAAAACCATCTGGTCTATTACAACAACCCGAAATCCCTGTTTGGAAGTGGGAACAAATCTCAATGGATTTTATTACAAAATTACCCCGGACCTCTGGAGGTCATGACATGATCTGGGTTATCATTAATCGGTTAACCAAATCAGCTCACTTCTTACCCATCCATGAGAAAGACAGTACAGAGAAGTTAGCTGAACTGTATCTTAAGGAAATTGTGGCCATGGAGCGCCAATCTCGATAATCTCTGATAGAGATGGTCGCTTTGTGTCGCGGATTTGGCAATCATTTCAAACTTGGTTTAGTTCTCGCTTAGATTTAAGCACAGCTTTCGCCCGCAGTCGATGGTCAAACCGAGCGAACCATCCAAATGTTAGAAGACATGCTTCGGGACTATGTGATGGATTTAGGTGGAATCTGGGATACTCATTTACCATTGGTAGAGTTTTCCTACAATAACAGCTATCACACCAGTATCAAGGCCGCATCATTCGAAGTATTATATGGACAAAAATGCCGATCTCCGCTATGTTGGGCGAAAGTTGGTGACAGACAACTCATTGGTCCCGAACTAGTACAAGAGACCACTGACAAAATATTCAAGATTCGTGAGCGTATCAAAGCGGCCTCAGATAGACAAAAGAGCTACACAGATCGGAGACGCAAACATTTATCCTTCGAGGTCGGAGACAAAGTGTTACTAAAGGTCTCACCTTGGAAAGGCGTAGCTAGATTCGGGAAGCGCGGAAAACTAAACCCAAGATACATTGGGCCTTTCGAAATTCCGGCAAAGATCGCTACAGTGGCTTACAAGTTGAAACTGCCAGAGGAACTCAACAATGTACACGACACATTTCATGTGTCTAATCTAAAGGAAAGCCCAACTAATGACACAATTATTATTCTAGCGGATGGGATTCATATTGATGACAAACTTCAATTTACTGAAGAACCCGTTGAAGTCATAGACTGGAAAGTTCAAAAGATGAGAAGAAGTCAAACCGAACTGGTAAAAGTTCGCTGGAACTCACGTCACGGTCCCGAGTACACGTGGGAATGTGAAGATCAGATCAAGGCAAAATACCCCCACCTGTTCAAGAAGACTCCTTTAGAGGATGCCTCAAAATGAATTTCGGGATGAAATTCTTTTTAACAGGGGAAGTATGTGACAAATGGCAAATAACCGGTAATTTCGTACAATCTAATCACTATTTATATTACATAATCTCATGCAATTTATCGTAATTTGATTTCGTAACAGAGTCGTACATCGTATCATAAGTATTAGGACAAGTAAATCAGATCATATCATATGGTTTCCGTTATGACGCGAAACAAACCAAACAATGCCCTAAAAGTGTTGGTAGAAAGTGTTGGGCGCACTATTCGCGGTTGCACTATTTGTATCAGCAAAACCACTAAAACGAAACAGAACATCGAATAACGGCATGCTAATGCCATAATTGAGACCATATATATATATATATGAAAATGTACTGATATGGGAACACCCATTGCAAAAATACATAACTTTCCGGTACAACACCTTATTGGCAAAATTATCCGTTTCGACCAAAAAGGCGACAATTTCAGTTTGTCCGCAATATTAATTCGGTATTTTCCGGATTCAGAATTATAACAAAACAATATTGAACATCCTAAAACAATATGAGAATAGAAGAAATACATAAAAGACAACGTGTCCGGTCATACGGCAAACAGTGCACAATTCGACCGGAAAGCGACCATTAGCCGATATTGTGCCGATGAGCGAACTAGTGACGTTTTCGCTATCCGAAACTTATACCAATTAGTCAAGAGGACTAATTAACATGAATTAACACCCTAAACCCTAATTACTTGCTAACGATACAAGATCAGCCCCTAATCACCATGTTACAAAAATTAATTACCTAACTATGTAATAAATAAACACGTGTTACAAAAATGTTACACTTTAGCCCCCCCTCCAATTGGCGGATTCAAGTGGGTCCCACACCCATTTGAATTGTGTTGAAATTGCAAGATTAGAAGTATGGAGAAAGATGTGGATGTAATCTTTGAAAGATGGTAATTATAAACAAGATATCACTCCATGTCTTCCATCATTTTTCATAAAAAAAAATTAAACAACTTCCTATATCTCTCTCTCTTACCCACGGCCCCAAACACCACCACATTTCCACCATTAAACACCTCATTTCACACACTTTAAAGCCATTTCAAGATCATCTAAGGTGCTTACAAGGATGGAGGATCATTAGGGCTTTCTTGGAGCTTCATCTTCTTCCTAAATCTTCACTAATCTTGTGCAAACATTGTAAGATAAATTCCTCCATATTTTAGCTTCTTACAGTGATTAGTTTAAGGAACTACAAGTTGATCATCTTGAGAGTAAAGAAAATATAACTTAAAAACCCTAGACCTCACCTTAATAATAACACTAAATATAGTTTATTATATGTTGATTATGTGCTTATATGTTAACTAGTTAGCATGATGATGTTGATTATGATAAAGTAAGGTGTTTAAAGTAGATGATCTTGTATGAATAAATATATAAATGATGATTTAAAAATGGTGATGTTTAAATCTAAACAAGATCATCAACCTCATAATCCATGAAGATTACTAAAACTTAAAAGTGATTTACTACATATGAATAATTTTTATAAAGAATAATTACCATGATTTAAGATGTGATCATCTTAAAAAGTGTAGTAAACAAAGGGGGTTTAGAACGGAAGACTTGATTTAAAAATATAACAAAAGTGGTGGCTTGGAAATGCTAAAAAAATATGTTGAAATCTGATTATTTTTAAGAAAAGTAGTAGGAATATAATTACAAAAATCATGGAAGATGAGTTGCATGAGTTGTAAACAAGATAGTATGTGATCCTAAATTGATAGTTGATCTTGATATGGGTTTAAACATGGTTTAATATGTTTTTAAAACGTGGAAAACGTTATAGTTTAGGGGAAACAATGGCAAAATTTTCTAAAAATCTAATCGCAATTAAAGTACGATTAACGGGGTGATTAACGGGACTAAACACGATTAGTGACCTAAACTGTCATTAAGAAAGTTCTAATGACAAGGGTTAAACCCTAACCACCCAAGTGTTTAACAAGTGTGTATATATATATATATATATATATATATATATATATATTTTACAAGTTAAAAATAAGTAATTATTACATATATATATAAATACTTGTGAAAATAAAAACATATGTATATGCATATTTTGTCACCAAAAATTATGTGTAAATACATGTGTATGTATGTGCATGTATCTAGAAGTTTAGGGTATATACCACAAAATACCCAACTATATACAAATACTACAAACACTTGAAAGTATTACCAAGTGTAGATGACACAAAACACATACATTTTTACAATACGTCGAAAACAATGCTCGGACAAACGGAGCAATGCGGATGATGGCGGAACGTATACAAATACACCGTCGCGTTGTTGAACAACGAACAAATCATCAACATGAAGAGTTACTACGACGATGGGCGATTATCGACGTGAGAAAATATATATTAAACGACAACGACGTCATGTCTAAAATAATATATTTTTAGAATCTTAACATATATATACGTTAACGATATAGAAATCCGGAAAGTTAAATGTATACAAATTTACGAAGTGGTAAAAATATACAAATATATACGTGAAAACATATGTATATGCATATTTTGTCACCAAAAATTATGTGTAAATACATATGTATGTATCTAGAAGTTTAGGGTATATACCACAAAATACCCAACTATATACAAATACTACAAACACTTGAAAGTATTACCATGTGTAGATGACACAAAACAAATACATTTTTACAATACGTTGAAAACAATGCTCGGACAAATGGAGCAATACGGACGATGGGCGAACGTACACAAATACACCGTCGCGTCGTCGACCAACGAACAAATCGTCAACATGAAGAGTTACTACGACGATTGCCGATTTTCGACGTGAGAAAATATATATTAAACGATAACGACGTCATGTCTAAAGTAATATATTTTTAGACACTTAACATATATATATGTTAACGATATCAAAATCCGGAAAGTTAAAATGTATTAAAATTTACTAAGTGGTTTATAAAAGTATATAAATATATGAAAATCTATACTTAGTAAAATTTGTAAGTATAAGACTTATAAATATTGGACTCTTGAAAATGAATTGGGCTAGGCCCATTATATAAAAGACATGGGCAAGGCCCAATTATATAAAATATGTGGTAACATGGGCTAAGCCCAAATACATAAAATATATGGGCTAAGCCCAAATGCATAAAATATATGGTCTAAGCCCAAAGGTATAAAAACATGGGCTAGACCCAATGACATAAATTACATGGGCTAGGCCCAATCAGATAAAGACATGGGCAATGCCCAATGACATAAATTACATGGGCTAGGCCCAATCACATAAAGACATGGCTAGGCCTAATGACATAAATTACATAGGCTAGGCCCAATCACATGAAAACATGGGCTAGGCCCAATGACATAAATTACATGGGCTAGGCCCAATCACATAAAGACATGGGCTATGCCCAATGACATAAATGACATGGGCTAGGCCCAATGACACGCGTGCAAGGCACGAGAACATGTGAAGGGCGAGGCTTGTTCACAGGCCCAATCACATAAAGACATGGGCTATGCCCAATGACATAAATGACATGGGCTAGGCCCAATGACACGCGTGCAAGGCACGAGAACATGTGAAGGGCGAGGCTTGTTCACACACAATCTAAGAATAACAATATATATATATATGAGAAATATATGTATAAATATATTAATCGAACAAACGAACTACCAACAGTATGATAACATTAAAAGTTGTTCTAATGTGATAAATAAATAAATACACAACAAGAATTCAAGATGAACAACTGGTACAAGGTCCAACGAGACCTAGGTGTCTAATGAAATTAATACACATGTAGGTTATACACGTGTACAGACACCGAACTTTGATAAGTACGACGTACGGAACGCAAAGCTGTGAGTTCATGTCCCTCCTTTCAATTATTTCAAAGTTTTGGTTGCTTACTTATGGCACATATGTTAGGGTGCTCGCGACAAACTGAATGATCCTTAAAACTCCATAATTGCTAATAACATACTCAGATTTCATTACTGGATTACAAGGATAACATTTTATACGAAAACATTAACTACATGAACTCGCCAACTTTGGTTGACTTTTAAAATTACATGTATTTCAGGACGCAAGGCTTGAGCTGGTGATACAATTCGGGTTATGGGAAAATATCAAGACAACGAGTGCCAGACTTTGGAGGATTTGCCTCTTATATCCCAACCTAGTATGGGCATATAGGGGTCAAAACCTCGTTATGCATTTATGATGAAAACAATATCTTATTTTGAAGTAATGTACCTTAAATTATGTTTACGATGACAAGGTGAAAACAGTTAAAACTATGAAATTACTTTTGGTTGGTTGTAAATATTGGAATGCAAATTTATATCGACATGGCATGGTTGTTGTATTATACTTGTTTACTTACTTGGATGCAAGAATTACCTAATAGTCACACACTTGCGCTTCCACTACGACCAGGGTGTGACATATTCATCATTTTCTTTTCTCTGATGAATTTATCTTTCTCTCCTTGAGTAAACTGTGTCAATGTCTTTTTCAGCCCGTTTTCACCAACCAGCGCCATATATTTCTCCTCAATGGCTACCAGCAATCGAAATGATTTTCTTGTACCTAGTTGACGAACCTCTCATTCCAACCGTAATAATCTTCTAAACACACATCTTCAGGGGTTTAGTCATAGTCCCCATTTCGTTGTCAAGATTTAGACTTTGAGCTGTTGTGTTCGAAATTGCAGATGTTGCGAATACGTTGAAGAATTCGGTATCCATTTCATCGAGATTTTTGTTAAAAGCTTGCTTTGAGCGAAGTGAAATTGGTGCGAAGTTAACTTGGGACGAAGATATACACAAAACGATTAAATCTCCAGTTCGTGCGAAGTAAAATACCAATGTTCATATCTATCTTCATGCGAAGATAAAATCCAAAATTTTCAAGAGTTTCACTTTCTACGAAGTGAGTTTTAACTTCGTGCGAAGGTAACTTTTCAAGATTTAACAACATAATTTTCACTTCGTGCGAGGATAAAATTATCTTCGTGTGAAGTTGATTTTAAGATCGTGCAAAGGTAAAGTTTAAAATTTCATGTTTTTCGACATTTTTATCATGATTCTAGTTGATTTTAGGTCTGATTCTTCAAGGGTTTGTTATTAGTCAATTTTAATTAGTTCTAGAAAAAATTAGTCTATTTTGTCTGTTCAATCTCTGAGAAATGATAAAAAAAATGAAAAAAATGAGTAGAAGAGAAGTAGAATCTTGATCAAATATCTTCAAATCAGGCCTCCATGCTCCGATACCACTTGTGAGGATCTACTCATCTAATAAGCTCAGGTCCTAGTCTGTTTACCTAGTTCGTTATGCGTGGAATTCATGTTAAACTAGTGGCAATATCAAGATATGTTGTTTAATCTCTATGTTTCATTAATTCAGATCAACGTTTACAATCCTAAGAGAAATCTGATAGGGCTTCACCGTATCAGTCAACAAAACAGCTACAGACTTAAGACCCTAGCACACCTATATATAGACTTCCCACTTCGTGCAAGGATAGAGTCTTCACTTTGTACGAAGATAGTTTATCTTCGTATGAAGGTGCGAGTATATAGTCTTCACTTTGTACGAATATAGTTTATCTTCATACAAATTTAAACCGGTTACCTTCATACGAAGTGAACTTTCATGCGAAGTTAAACATACAAATCATAAATCTAACAGTTAAGCCTATTACATACACGACATGACCCAAAGACGTAGGCGATAGACATTCAGTATCAACAATCTTCCATCCTCCTCTGATCCTCTTCACGCCTCCTATGCTCATTCTCCATAGACTAATCCAACCCATCGAACCGTTGAGTCATATAACCATGCATCTCACTAAACCCAGTTTCCATCCTGTCATCTAGTGATCCCAAAATCAATGGGTCTGGGCGAGGCTACTGGATTAGGTATGGTCTGGATGGTAACTCGGCCCGAGTACGCGGCCTCTGATAGCGGGTAGGAACACTAGATTACGTAGATGCTGCAGCTGCAGACACTGGCAGAGGTTGAACCTGTGGACCTACCCTATTTGGCTCCCAGCTAAACGGCTCAGTCATAGAAATAATACATGATGCCTGTAATTCTTTGATAACCATCAAACACGTAGTCGGTCCATGTCGCAGATAACTTTCCACATACTAATTAAACACACCTAAACTCTCTGTGATCCTAGTCACGTAGGGACCAATGTAAATAGCAGCATCCGGACCACCCTTCCAAGGCCTAGTCATAGACAAGGCTAACACATGAGCTTACTTGCTTTAGTATTAGAATCATATGAGAGTCTGGTTGCAGGAAAAATCGGAAATCCATAAATGACAAAAGAGGATTATAATCAAATTGATCTAGAGGAGCTAGAGCTAATGGATATTCGTAGAGCTCAAAGATTTTTCAGATTTCACAGGTCCTAACACAAAACTGGGATTTGATAAATCCAAAGTGACTTACTTCAAGTGTAGTGAAAAGGGTCATTTCAAAAGAGAACGTCCAAATAGAGAAGTTCATAGAAATCATCGAAATCCTTTTAATGATTATAATACTCAAGCAATATATCACAGAACTTCTTAACTTCAGAATCCATCAAGAATTTTCTTACAAGAAAAAGGTTCGGCTAGAACAAAAAGATGAAGGTTTTAACTGGGATAAATATCTTTCAAAAACTGAAGGTCACGCATTATTGGCAGAAATCATTGAAGAACAAGAACCCAAAATTGTTTACAATGAAGTTCTAGAAGAATCTGATCATTGTTATTTTTCTGAAAGAGAATTTTTATAAAGCACTTGTCAAGCATTTTTGTCTCGTGGTGCTTATAATACTATCTTGAGTGATCAAGGAAATTGCCAGAGTACACAATCTAAAGAAGAAATGATTGTTGAGAAAATCATGGTTGATCGATTAAATGAGGAAGAAGAAACTTTTAAAGTTAATCAGAAATTCAAAGTTGAGAGAGTCAAGGAAGAGAAGAAAACTGAGAAAGTTGAGAATGAAAGACAGTGCACAAAATGTTTAGAACCGTGCAAGCAAATCATGTTTGGGAAAAGACAAGAAGTATAGAGAGCTAAAACGTCATACAGAGAATTTGTCAAGTGATTTCAAAGAGACGAAAGAGGCTTATGATAAGCTAAGCAGAACAATCAACTTATATCGTGATGAAAATAGAGAAAACAGTGCTACTATATCAATGCTCAAGGCAACGGTCATGGACAAACATATCGCTATAAATATTCACCTTGACATGATTTCCAAACTGAAACAAGAGCTTGAAACTATGAGAATAGAGACGGAACAGGTTAACAAGTTACTTATCAGTTATTCCACATCTTCATATGTGATTGATCATATTCTTCCTAAATAACCAGAAAAAAATTTAAAAGGAAGAAAATGAGTCTGGTAATCAAAACAGGGATCTGGGTTATCATCGTGTTCCACCCCTGATGTGGAATAGTTATTCCAAAAAGAACCATGACGGGGTGGAAAAGGCGCTCGATTTGAAACTCAAAACTGAACATAAAGACGAACTGCCTGATAACATTGATGCAACCTATGATTGTGGATCCGAATTGATTAAAAACATGATCGAAAATGTTTTAGGAAGTGACAGTGATAGCACTAATTTGAAGAAAACAGAGTTAAGTTCTCGTTCTGAAAATGAAGAAAGCTTTCATAAGTCTTACATTCAAAAATCATAACATAGTTTGAATCTGACAAACTGTATTCTGATGACGAATTTCTGATTCAGAACATGAATCTTGATAAAATTGATTAAAGTTAGTCTATCTGAGCTTGAAACTCTTAATGCATCTTCTTATGCTAAACCTAAACGTTTTCGTTATAATACTCAAAAAGGACATAATTATCCTGAAAATAAAAGAAAAGGTTTGAGATATGTTAAGAAAAATAACAAGTTTCAAAAACCAAATTTATCAAAAAATATAAACTTTGTTTTCAGATCAAGCTCAGTAAAAGAAAAGGAAAATTTGACCAAAGAGCAATCAAAGGGAAAAATTTATGCTGAAAAACAATAACGTAAACAGATAAGGAATCCTCTGTTGGAAATGACACTAGGACGTGCTTTCGATTTAATGAGGTTGGACACACTGCAAGAAAATGTCCACAAAATAATCCTAAACCTATTCATGATGTTAAGAAAAATTCTAAAAATTTGAAACAAAAATCATCATTGATATTTGTACCAACTCAAGTTTGAAATAATGTACAGAATCTACAAACAAAGTGAAACCTGTTAATACTAAAGTTTCAAATCATGAAACTGATGAATCTTCAAAAAGTAATAAACAAAAAAATTCTACATTGTATTAAAGAAAGTTTTGAAGAAAAACCAAACTTGGGTGATGAAAGAAAAGAAAGTTTTTGAAAATGCTAAACAATCGGTGAAAATGGAAGTTTAGAGTATTTTCCTAAACTTAAAAAGTTGTAAATAAATCTATTTGGGTAGAGAAAATTAAAGTTGAAGAAAGTACACCAGACGGGAAAACTGTGGTATCTTTATCACTGATTGTTTGTATTTGTGTGAAGTAACTTCCGAAAATCAAAGTAAACCATGAAGAGTGAAGTTCTTTGGCACATGACGAAGAGTTTTGATGAATAATGACAAATTTTTTAAGGCTATTCGAATAAATTTTCACAGAACCCTCACTGTTGAACAAACAAAACTGGTTGAAAAGACAAATTTGTAAATATTTTTAACAACATAAGTGTCAAAGTTTTGTCATCTTAAGGGGTAGAGAGCTTAAAAATAAAAATTGTGAATCAGTAAAGGTTGACGAATTCAAGTGATTCTCATTGGTGTAAAAAACAAAAATTCAAAAATATGTTTTTAATTTTTAGTGAGAGAAATATGTTGTGAAAATACTAAAACATATAAAAATTGAAAATGTACAAAAACATGAAAAAGACAAAAAAAGAGTTTTAATGTAAAAATATGAAATGATAGTATATCAGTGGACTGTCAAACTATGCTAAAGAAATATAGTACCAAAATGTTTAAACGGGTCTTACTGATAATGTGCCAGTACGCTTCACACATTCAATAGATTGTTTCTAAGATATAAACATAAAGAAAAACTTCTTAATTAATGAGTTAACATCTCTTGGATATATGGTCTTAGTACCGAAATTTCTTTTGAGATATTACGAGATTCTGAGATACTAGCTCTTTATAGATAATTAATATCTTGGGTATTATACAAGTTCTTCATATTTTGCGCCAGCAATGGCCTAAAACTTGTAGAATACTTTTGTTTTAAAAACCCAAAGCTACATTAAA
The DNA here is from genome assembly GCA_947069175.1 of Scalesia atractyloides. NCBI lineage: Eukaryota > Viridiplantae > Streptophyta > Magnoliopsida > Asterales > Asteraceae > Scalesia > Scalesia atractyloides. The sequence continues at coordinate 8,749,581 of CAMTDV010000028.1, read as the reverse complement.
TTGAAAGTATCGAAAGATATGACAATTGAAGTACAAAAGACTCCAAATTTGGAACACCACTTTTAAGTCGAGCCTTTCATCTCTTTGTCTGTACGGTCGTACTAACCTGAACTCTCAAGGTCTCGCATAACCCAAATATAGATATCAGTTAGATATATTCACATGTAAGATGAAATCCATGGAATCTTGATATAGGAGTATATTCTGAGGTGGGAAACGCTATTAAGTCAAGTTCTAAGACATCTAATTAACGTATCTTGGAGCAATTGAGAAATGTGTAGAGGTTTAAAGTGGACAAGTATATTCACAATCTAAGTGAATTTGTTTAAAACATAAAGTTTTCTAGATCAACGGTACTGGTGATTTGTCTCAAAAACTGATATCATCCTCTAATACAAACTCACAAAAATATGTCTGTAAATATGTTTGTACATAGTTATTTCAGAAAAATTCAAAAAGATTTTATATTTATATTAGTTTCGACCACTGATGATGAAAAACTTATATTAAAAGTGTAAAGCTACTGAACAAAATTTGGAGTTTGAAATGAAAAATTGTTCTAAAATGATAGAAAGTTCATTAAGTTGAAACTTAAAATTGTCTGAAAATGTAAGTGTGTTTACAAAAGTGATCATCCAAGGACATTCATTTGAACTTGGTATATAAATCAGATAATCAAGGTCATTAACTTGGACTTATTAACTAAGAGAGTTAATAAACTGATAAAGTGGTTAAAATTTGAAATGTTTGTGATAAAAATTTCAAAGTTTGAATCTGAAATGTTATTTGAATGTTTAGTGGATTAAACACGAAGCTAATGGAAAGAGGGAGCAAAACAAAATGTTGAACAAAGAAAAAGAAAGCTCAAAGAAAGGGGGAGCATGTTGATATTCATTGTTTATTATTCAAGATCAAAGTGAAGAAGAGTTTGTTGTTGATATATGATATTCAAGAACGTTAAAGTTATTCAAGAGTTGAAGAAATTTGAAGATGGTCAAAGACTCTAAAGCTTAGAGACAATTCGAAGACTGCGGAAACATCCAAAGGGGAGACTGTTGATGCATATGTATGTTACCTACGTCATCGAATAACATCGAGTCTATAATAGGAACGAAATGATAGATTAAATATGTTTGTATGTCCACTTCCGACAAAGTGAAGGTTCACTTTGTACGAAGGTAGCATGTTACCTTCATACGAAGATAACTTAGCTTGGTTCGAAGTGAGGAGTCTAGCTTCGCACGAAGGTAAACATCAAGTAGTATAAATAGGTGTGCAATGTTAGAGAAATGGATCGATTGTGTAAACCAGACGGCAAAGCTCAGTCCAACTGTTTCTAGGATCTTGTGCATGTTGAACTATTAATGAAACTGTGATTAAAAGTGAATCTTGTTAATAATGTTGCCTAAATCTAAAACAGATTCCACACATTTAAGACTAGGCTAATCAAGTTAGGACCTGAGCTTTCAGATCCGAGGATGGACCTACACCGTTCTCTTCTTCCCTGCTCTACTTGATGAATCTTTTCCTTACATCTACAAAAGAATATTTAAACGAAGCAAAACAAGCAGAAAATTAGTACTCGCAAGCTATTTTTTGTATTTTTTCAATTTTTTTCAATTTTTTTCGAAATGGAAAATGATTATATAGCATTTTATTCCCCGGTCATTACCGAAAAGCCAAAATTTACAAGAATTACAAACTTTGATGAACTGTTACAAAAATATAAATTTAGACCAAAACTCACCCGAATGGAGATTAAGTACGAGCAAGTGGTTTCTGACCTTGTCAAAGAATTCAATTACCCAAAGCCTACCCAAGACTCAAATAAGACACAAAAGACACACTAAATAAACCCGACACATTAACTAGACGCATCTAAACCGACTCAAAAACTACTAGACTCGTACACTACATTCTCCCGGCACTTTAATTGTGCACAATTAAACCCAAATGCTTAAAACAATTCGACATTGAGGCTCATATCAATTAAAGTTAAAAACTTTCATGCATAAACATGTTTCAGTTTGCGTCGAAAAATTCCTCCTTAGAAAAGGAGTTGTATCCGAGTTAAAAGCTATTCAAAAAACATTTTATATCATTAGTAACCAAACCAAACCCCAAGCTCAATGTACGAATGTTCCCAAACCAAGTCACCCGCAAAACATAACCATTGCATCCCCAAACCAATCCACCCGCAACATATAAACATAATTACAAACCAACCCAAGCTCAACGGCAACCTCAACCTAAACTAACAAGATCCTAACACAAAGACTCGACAGGAACCGACACCAAACATGCAACCGGATAACACTACTTAGACTCAAAGTACAAGAAAAATGTAGAAAAACATACTTGGTGTCGAGTTAGAAAAATGAAAGTCTAAGTTTGAAGACCTGAAACCCCGTGAAGAATTTGTGTTCGGTGGTGCAAGATTGAAGCTTTATGATGGTTTTGGTCGTAGGGTGATTTGGTAGGTGTAGGCCGGTTAAAAATGGTGGTTGGAGGTGAATAGATGGTGGAAGAACGGTGGATTTACGGTGGTGGCCGTAAAGGAGAGATTGGGTTAGGTAGGAGAAAAGTGAAATCGATTTAGAGAAGAAAGGGTTTAGTGTCGGAATAGGGCTTCTCACGGCCCGCGGAAACCTACAGGCTTCCTCCTCACGGCCCGCGTGGAAGTGTTTTGGACTGCTTCAGTTTAAACGTACTTCTTGCAGCCCATAGAAACTAAAGTGATATCTCCTCGCGGCCCCTGAGGGGACTATTTGGAACGTCGAAGTATTAAAGGTTCTCGCCGCTCGCGAGAGAACAAGTGTTTCCTCCTCGCGGGATACGAGGGGGTGTTTTCATAGAAAGTTTCGAGGTTTGATGAGTTTTATGCCTTCGAATTTTTTTTAACTTTACCAAACCTCCCAAAACTCCATTCCAAATAAATTCTAACACTGGGACTTACCTAGAACTCCGTTCTCTCATCAATTTCTGCTCACCATGGTATTTTCCTACAAAAGACTCAAACACACGAAAAACAAAAACTATGAAAAACTACAATTAGTGACCTGGAAAATATGAAAAATAAATCCAAACAAATTGTACAAACTCTACACTTGAGTTCTCATTTAAGACACTAGTCGGTGGTTCCAAAAGGGATTCAAGAGGAGTTTCCTCCATCTCGGTTGGATCTATTAGTCCCCCTAGGTAATGTTTTAGACGGTGGCCATTAACTTTCAATGTATTTCCATTGGCTTCATCCAACAACTCAACTGTTCCATATGGAAAAACTTCTTTGGCTACATATGGCCCCGGCCACTTGGATTTCAACTTCCCACCAAACAACTTCAAACGAGAGTTGTAGACAAGCACCTTATCTCCCTTGTTAAACTCCTTCAAACCTTTTATCTTTCTATCATGCAAAGCCTTTGTTTTCCACCTTGATATTCCATGACCACGCATACAATGCATCCTTAAGCTCTTCTAACTCGTGGAATTGGAAAAATCATTTTCTAGCTGCTTCAGTTAGGTATAAGTTTACGATTTTGAGAGCCCAAAGCGCACGATGTTCTAATTCTACAGGAAGGTGACACGCTTTACCATATACGATCATGAACGTGGTGGTTCCTAACAGTGTTTTATACGCGGTGCAGAACGCCCATAATGCATCGTCTAGCTTTTGGACCAGTCCTTTCTACTCTTCCCTACTCTTTTCTCTAAGATCCGCTTCACCCCATGATTAGCATTATCAACTTGACGCTTGTTTGGGGGTGTTATGTGGTAGACAAACGATGAGCGACCCCATAGCACGCTAACGCCTTCTCCATCACGGCGTTGCAAAAATGAGTGCCACAATCACTTATAATGCCACAGTCACTTGAGGAATCTCACCACCACTCGGGCATCATTTGTGGGAAGATTTTGAGCCTCCACCCATTTTGAAAAGTAATCGACTACCATGAGGATGTACATATCCTCACTAGAGATGTGGAATGGTTCCATGAAGTCGATGCCCCAAACGTCAAATATCTTGAGAATTTGAATGGGATTTTGGGGCATCTCGTCCTTGGATGAGATATTGTTGGTGCGTTGGCATGCATCACATCTCCTAACAAACTCTTGAGCATCCTTAGCAACTGAAGGCCAATAGAACCCACAATTAAAGACCTTTTGGGCGGTGGTGTGGGGACCATGACGACCTCCCGTTAAACCCTCATGTACATGCCTAAGAGTCTCATGACCCTCCTCTTTGGTCACACATCTCCTAAGGATTCTATCGCCTCATATCCTAAAGAGAAACAGGTCATCCCAAATGTACTTCCTAGCATTTCTAAAGAACTTCTGTTTTTGTTGCATCGTCATACCCTTCAACATTACCATATTTGCAAGATAATTCACCAAGTAAGAGAAACATGGCATACCCTCTTGTTTGGCTTCAATCGATTCGTGAGGGAATTTATCCTCTATCGCCTCCTCACGAATCTCTTCCCTATTCGGACCCTCTAGACGTGAAAGATAATCGGCCGCGACATTCCACACTCCTTTTTTATCCCTAATGTCTATATCAAACTCAGAGAGTAGGAGAATCCACCGTATAAGACGGGGTTTAGCATCTTTCTTTTGGAAAAGAAAATGCAAAGCAGAGTGGTCGGTGAACATGATCATTTTTGAAAGCACGAGGTAAGAGCGGAACTTATCAAATGCGAAGACAACGGCTAAGAGCTCCTTATCAGTGGTGGTATAGTTCTCTTGAGAATCATTTAGCGTTTTGCTCGCGTAATAGAATGGGTGGAAATGCTTATCATGTGTTCAGCCAAACACCGCACCGACGGTGTAATCGCTCACATCACACATGAGCTCGAAAGGCAAGCTCCAGGGCGAGACAAGAATGGGGGCACTGATCAACTTCTCTTTCATAAAATGTCCTTTTCGAGGAGTCGGGTCATGGGACGAGTGTCTTAGAAAAATCTTTGATGAAACTCCTATAGAAGCCCGCTTGACCAAGGAAGCTACGGATCGACTTAACGCTCCTGGGTGGTGGTAACCTACTAATGGTGACTATTTTGGCTCTATCCACATCCATACCCTCTCATGATATCTTGTGTCCTAATACTATCCCTTCTATCACCATGAAGTGACACTTCTCCCAATTCAACATTAGCTTCGTCTCCATGCACCTCTTCAACATCTTCTCTAGATTCATCAAACATTAATTAAAAGAGCCGCCATAAACCAAGAAGTCACCCATGTAAACTTATATAGAAGTCTCAATCATGTCTTGGAATATAGCAACTATGCAATGCTGGAAGGTCGTCGGAGCGTTACACAACCCAAATGGCATGTGTCGGTACGCATACGTGCCATAAGGGCATGTAAATGTTGTTTTATCCTGATGGGACTCCGGAAATAACCCAAAAATGCATCGAGAAAACAGTAGAACTATTGATCCGCTAGACACTCCAGCATCTGATTGATGAATGATTGAAGGAAGAGGTCTTTCCGGGGGCGTCGTTTAATTTTCTATAATCAATACAAACACGCCAATCGGTCACTATACGCGAAGGAATAAGCTCGTTCTTTCATTCATGACAATTGTCATCACACCTTTCTTTAGGACGACTTGGGTCGGACTAACCCACGGTAAATTGGAGATGGGCTAATTCACCCCGGCGTCTAACAACTTCAAAACTTCCTACTTCACCACTTCTTCCATGTTCGGATTGAGGTGCCTTTGTGGTTGCACCACTGGTCTATATTCATCTTCCATAAGAATTTAGTGGGTGCAATAGCCGAGGCTTATAACCTTTATACCCGAAAGCCTCCATGCAATCGCTTCCTATGAGAGGGGATCGACTCTCCTCCGTGAGCACCGGACCGACTTGACTCAACTAACATAGGCGGAATTCATTTCTAGAGAGTTTGACAAATAAACAATCAAGTATGCTGCTTAAACGTTGTGACTTCTTATATTAATAAACATGTAAAGTTATAGACGAGTAAACAAATGGACAGGGCTTTGCTTCAGTCACACATCAACAGATGTTGACACAACACCCAAGTTCCACTATATAGGCCAACATGGCTCGCAAAGGAGTGGGGCTCTTGACTCGTATGAGTGGTGCCTTGTACGAGTGACAAGGTGTCACTCGTACGTGCCACTAAAGCTCACTCGTACGAGCCATCTAATATATATAACATTTGACAAATATAAGCCATAAATACATGACCGACATATCCTAGATGTAAGCAATAGACATTGTGCACCAACAAACTCCCCTTGGATGTTGTCGCAGTCTTGGATAGTCTTCAAAATTCTTCAAAAACGTTTGACATTTAGCGTCCAAAAAATGTTTTGGTGGCTTACAACGCTCCTCAGGTGGTATTGGTGTTTGATTAGTAGGAGGAGGTCGATTGTAAGTGTTGCCAAAACAAAAACTTCGTAGGGATACGATCCTTGATCTCTCAGCAATCCTTGCAATATTCTTCTCCTTTTTTCGTTTCTCGTTTTCTACAAGATTTCTCCAAGAAGTGTTCCATGTTTTACCTGAATGTATATCATTAGCATAACAAACATTAACAATCTTCTAGAATTGCAACGCCTGCTCTTTGTCTTTTTCTTTATAACTAATCTTAATAAAGAATAGACATTCAATATCCTTCTGAGAGCAGTTTACTAGCCATATCGGGTCTAGTACTCGAATACCACGCCATAAACCATAAATTCGCTTGTGCGCAATGACGGATTTGGTTAATTCTTCTGTATTTTCCAAGAGTCTTCATCTGGTTGGACACAAATAACTGCTTTGCCTGTACTTGAGTCATAGTACGACCACTTGAAGATCTGGTGAAAATCTTGCTCCATTTTGATCAAAGGCATATTCTTAATCACTCGTAGCCTTTTTGATATCCTTTTCCTAAGTTACTGAATTGATCTTTATAATTCATTTAGGGATATGCGGCTTCCAGCGATTAAATCCATGTCTAGCTTCGAACTTTATCAATTTCCACAGTCGTTGGTCTTGATATTTCATCTTCAGATTGATCATCTTTGTCTGCACAAGCTCTTCGATAACCCAGAACGGCAGGGTCTTTAAATCGCTTAAGTATCTAAAGTACTGGAGCCCATATTCCCTTTTTATAGCATATACGTCCAATTCTTCGATCCAGCCCCAACTGATAATGTCCCCAGAGAAATATCAGCATCGCGTGTAAAGAATGCTAGGGGACACTTGAATTTTCGCTCTTCGGGTAACTCTTTAAACAATAATTTTCGCATCTTAATAATGTCTTAGTTTGATAAACGTTTAGGCATGATGCTCTAAAATTAGTCAATTAAAAACAATTAAAATTACTCTAATTCTGACTCAAATTATACTCAAGACTCCTAAATTTTGACTAAACTACTAACCGGCAAGTGGACCGATCAATTGTAGAATAGCTTAAGTAAGTCCGGATATCGAACCCACGAGACTCTCTAATTATGTTGATGCCTTGATCTAGACTAAATTGACACACTCGTTTATATTTGGGGGGTTTACTAATAAATCTAAATTTATAATTAAACTAAATTAACTTAACTAAGCGAATTAAATTGGACTTTTAAATGGGAGGTTTGTTTCAAGGATGGTGGAATGGTTACCTAGGTTAGATTTTCTATTATTATTGACTAGATCTCTTAGTTGACTAATAGTGTGAATGGGAACCCGGGATCTTGAAATACTAGACTCTAAGGCATACCGAACAGGACTCCCAACCCTTCACGGGAAGACACCTATGATATCCTACAAGTAGTTGAGTTTACCAGTTTTTAAGATTTCCTTTCGATTATCAAATATTTAAAAAAGTGACTAAATTAGCTAACTATCTCTGGATAGGAAGCCTAGAGAACTATGACTCTTGATTTGGTTTAACCGACTCGAATATGGCAAGTAAACGAGAACCGGGATTTTCTCAAAACCTAACTCTAGCAATTTACCTATTTAATTCAGTTAATACATTATTATTTCTCAATAATTAATTTTAGTATAATGTTAAGAATTAATTATATATTTTACTTAATTGTTTTTCAAGTTTATTGGCCAATTTTACCGAACGATTACCCGAACCCGTTAAGACTCGACAATCAACACAAACATATTCTATAGAAGACATCCAACAAGATTAATGTAAAACAACTAATTAATCAACAAATAACTCAAATCATGCAAATACACCAAATCAAGTAATCAAAGTTCTTTACTTTACTGAAAATCCCACTAAAACATTATTGAATCAAATCAATTTCCAATCTTTCATAATAAAACAATCAAAACCTAGGTAGCATACTAATTTAGCCAAGTAACATAGTCTTAAAAACAAGGTTAAAAATAGGATTCATCAAGATTAAGAACACAGGAACTAAAAGTTAAGAAATTTTGCAATATAACTCGTGTTTGCTTTGATCTCCAAGCCTCTTGCTCCAACTTGATGATTCCTAGCCTCTTGAACTTCAATCACCAGCTCTAAAGCTCTAGAAGTATTGCTCTCTAACTTCAAGATTTGTCCAATTATGTTGTAATTGTAGTTAAACTCTAATTATATAAACCCATCCTTCACCAAACTGATAGGTTTTCGAAACCTTCTGATAATATTACCCTCTCGCCACCCGCGAGAGGGATCTCTATGTCAGTCAGGCCCCGCGACCAAGTGATGCCTCTCCGGATAGATATCAGCCTCTCGTTGGCCGCGATAGGCATTATATGGGGTGGTCGCGGGCCACCAGAAGGTGTTTTCATCCAATTTTTTACTTGTTTCTTCTCTCGTTTTCAAATTACGACCCGGCTCGGTTTCATTCATCAGTTCAGCTCATTTTTCCCGTCTTTTCAGCTACTTTCACGAACCAAGACCTGCAAAACATATTTGTATTAAAAGTAGATATATTCTGGACAAACCGAAATGAATATCAACTAAAATAATACAAATTGTACACGATAAATGGATTGTATTATTCAATATGTCAATATCCCCACACTTGCTCTTTTTTCGTCCTGGAAAAAAATTATACATATGGAATCATAACAAAGTAATTATTCGATTTCAAAAACTAGGATTATATTATTAAGGTTGAAATTTATATTAACCGCGATTGTAAGTATTCGTGTCCACTTAAACTCAAACTTCGGTTCAAAATTCTTATCATGTGAATTTAGTTTAAGTTCGGTCAATCTACCTAAGGTCTCACGCTAGCAAAAACTGTAAACCTAATCCCACCTCAAGGTTATGGAACAAAAGGAACGAATCATTCGATCCATTTCCTAACCGTTTTATACCAAAATCAAAGGAATTTAAAACGAAGTAATTTTTTTTCTTTTTCTCTCTCTTTTTTTTCAATCTTTTTTTCTTTTGAGCACTTGGTTTCTTTTTGCATATCTAACCTAGAGGCTGTCTCAACCAGAGTCACCATCCCTGAGAGCGACAACATGGGCTTCGATATTCAAAATTTTCCAACTTATCCTAGAGGGATTCTCGATCAGAATCACCATCCCCAAGGGAGATTCCATAGGCAACGTCTACTTTTTTCAATCAAGCTCATTTTTTCTATTTTTTTATTTTATTTACATTATCAAAAATTCTAAAGATTTTAGCTTAACACGGCATTCCTTATGCTATTTTTGGCAGTTTTGATTTCCCATTTTTCCTAAATGAGTACCCACTAGTAGACCGACAGTTAAGTTATATTAATCTCAAAGAAACTAAGAACCGAATCGAGCCTACTCACATATCCCAAATTAGACATAAACTCAACCTTTTGTTACTCATATTATCATTATTTGAAACCAAATAAAAACTCAATTTTTCTATCATTTTCCTTTTTATTTATGCAAACTTCTTCTTCGAAAGACATTTTCTGATTTTTTTATTTTTTTCAAATAAAACTACTCTACGACTCAACTATCCCATCCCCACACTTGAATTTTGCATTGTCCCTAATGCAAGGATGAGAAGACTCACTATTAAACAATAATAAGACGGAAAAACAAATAAATAAAATACAAACTATACAATTGAAACGACTTAGCTGATATGCAAGACTATCAATGTGCCAGTCAGCAAACAACTCTCAAGTCTCACACACGAACGGAAGCGACATACAAACATCAACCTATCAACCAACATAACAACTTCCAAACATAATATAACAAATAAATAAATTGTTCTAAGAAGTTAACAACCATCATACCCGAACCAACCCCAAATATCCCACATGTCAAGTGTTTAGAGTACAGACCAATAAAAGATGAAAACAGCATAAAAGAAAAATAAACATCAATAAAGACCCACTGTTGCTTAGTCATCCTCCTTTGACTCTTCTGATTGCTCGAACACTTGGTATGGTTGCACATCCTCCATACCACTAAATTGACCTGGACCCGGCTGACCTCTCTGCTGGAAGTAAGATGGAACCCCCATGTGCAGGTTTTCCATCATATATCGCATCCCGTCTTCCAGCCTTCCCTGGCCTTCCTCATGCATCTTCCGGCTCTCCATCATAACCTGGCAAACCCCACCAAACTGCTGATCCACGTACCCTCTCAAATCTCCAAAACTGGTCTCCATCCTGTCATATAATGAGTCTAATGTGAGTGGATCAGGACAGGGCTGACGAAGAGGATACTACCTACCTGGCAGCTCTTGGCGGGTCACCGGCCTCTGGTATCTTATAGGAACGCCGGACTGCATAGATGAAGTAGCCTCAAAACCCGGAGGAGGCTGAACCTGAGGACCATGTCTGATAGCCTCCTAGCTAGTAGGCTCATGCAAAGTCAGAATCCCAGTAGCCTGAAGATCACGTATACTCATGAAACACGGGGATGGGCCCTTTGCCATCGTATCTCGGGGGTATCTGTCAAACACCCGAGACTTTCTTACAACCATGTAATCAGGGCCCACAATATACCCTAGCCCATGGGCCTCCCCTCCACAGCCGCTTCATAGACCATGCAAAAATAGTAGCCAAGTTTATCGGTCTCCCTTCAACCATGCACATCAAACAAAACAAACTGACCTGATTCACCTTGTTGTCTCTCTGCCCCCTTCCAACTAGTGTGGCTACCAGAATTTTATGAATAAACCAGTAAACCGAATCAATGATATCACTAGCAACCATATTATTGGAGTACAGTGCAGCTGAAATTGTACCCCAAAACCGGGCCAACTCATCTGTCTGAACACTGTGCGGGTGCCTTCTTTTGAACACCCCCTACAAGCTGGTGAAGAACTCCGGCGGCGACTGGACTTCATCTACCGTATAAAACTGGGTGGCTACAACAAACTGCAGAATGGTCATCTCCTATACATGCCTTCCCAAGGCAAAAGATACAACATCACTTTCAACAAACTTCCCCTGCTGATACTCAAAGGTAGAATAAAATTCAAGAGTAATCTCTCTATATTGTCTCTCTTCACAGTCCAACATTCTTCTGAATTTATCCCTAAAAGTTGTTCGATCCTCCCTTGCTAACCCAGATGGTCAAGCATATCCCAATCAATTCTACTATATGGCAACAGATCACATGTGATCAGGTTGGACAATCTCTCACTCTCATGAGAATCCAAATCAAACTGTAGCAGAGGGTTGTCCCTTAATCGTGTACTCTGCCCATGGGGAACACCGTGTCCCGTGTATCGAATACTCCTCCTTTGCCTAAAGTTTAGGGGTAGCGGTTGGGTCTCAGCTGGGTCGCCTCTCGGTCAAGGTGCAGGCCCTCTCTTCTTCTTCCCCGAGCTTCCTTCCCTTGACATCTGCATAAAACAGTTCAATTCACAAGCAAGACAAGTAGACCATTAGAAGAAATAAACCGTGTGTGAGCAATGACCGTATAGCATTACATTCGTGGTTATAATTAGAAAAACACTTTACCAAGTATTATTAGATATATTTTATTGGGTGAAAGCAAAAAATATCAATTAATTAGACCAAATCCCGCCCGAATGGAGATTGAGTATGGGAGAGAGATCTTATATGCATGAATGTCCAAATTGCCAACCCATATCCCAAAACATATCTAAAAACACGACTACCCCCTTTCGTCACTTTAATTGTCCATAATTAATACCCAGGTGCCGAAAAGTAAACCAACATTGAGTTCAAAATAAAAGATAAAAACTTAATAGACAATGCAGAAAACGGGTTTAAATTTCTATTAAAAATGTGATTTTTATGCCAAGTGTTACTAACCCGAATCCCCACACTCAATGTTGAACCCGACCAACCAACCTACCCGCAAAATATACCCACTTTGCACCCAAATTTTCTAAGCAGAACTGGTTCAGCCACAACATTCAAAACTCAACCCAAACCAAGTGCACCCCAAACCCTCAAAGTAACTATCTGCAACCTAAAAGGACCCGACATTAAAACACAAGAAGCAACTAAGTGATATACGAAAATTAAAGCATAAGAATTGCAAGAACACATACCATAGTACCGGTCTACAAGAAAAGCTAAGCAAATAGTGTGTAAGTTGCAGAAACCCTTGAACAGCTTGTTTGAGGATGAAAGGTACAAACTTGAACTTGAAAATGGGTTATAGTTGATGTGGGAAAGTAGTAGGAGAAGATTTGGGTGAACGGGGTGAAAATAGGCGGATTTTGGTGGTGAAAGTGGTAGGAGCCGTGTGTGGAAAGTTGAGAAAATGAGGTTGAAAGTGAAGAAATTGGGTTTTAGGGTTTCATATCTTGTGATAAGGCCGCTTGCGGGCCGCGAGAGAGGATGTAAATCCTCTCGCAGGCCGCGACCGAGCAAAATTACCCCAAAATTATTAGTCTCTCGCAGGGCGCGACTGGGGTGAGGCATGCCTCTCGCGGCCCGCGAGAAGGGTGTGTTCACATAAAGTTTCGAAATTTTATCCAGTTTCATGCATTAGATATTTTTTTTTTTCAATTGCAACTTAGTGAAAACCCCTTGACACTCGATTACGTATGAGAACTTACCTGCAAATGCCAATTCTTCATCGGTGGTGGCTCCATGTTGATGATATAACCTGCAAACAACTAAACGACACAAAAACAAACAAAACACAAACTACGGAAGACAAGAATTAGCACTATAAATACATAAATGCAACGATTACCAAATATTATAAACTCTATACTTGAGTTTACACTCAAGATCCTATGCGGTGCGAGGTGGAACTTCGAGAGGAGTTTCCTCCATCTCGGTGGAATCGATCGGCCCTCCTAAATAATGTTTCAATCTATTGCCGTTGATTTTCCAAGTGCCTCCATCGGCTTCATCTTTCAAGTCCACTGTCCCGTATGGAAATACTTCATTCACCACATATGGACCTGTCCACTTGGACTTCAGCTTCCCGGAGAATAATTTTAATCGTGAATTGTATAGAAGCACTTTATCGGCGATCTTAAACTCCTTCACTCCTTTCAATCACCTATCATGAAAAGCCTTTGTTTTCTCTTTGATACTCCATGAACGCTCATAGGTTGTATCTCGAAGCGCTTCTAACTCATGAATTTGGAAGTATCGTTTCCTAGCAGCTTCGGTGAGGTCTAAATTCACAGTTTTCAGGGCCCATAATGCTCGATGCTCGAGTTCAACTAGAAGATGGCAAGCTTTCCCATAGACAATCATGAAGGGTGTGGTACCTAAAGGTGTCTTAGGGGCGGTTCTAAACGCCCATAATGCATCATCTAGTTTATCAGACCAATCCTTCCTACTCTTGCCTGTCGTCTTCTCTCAGATCCTCTTCATCCCTCGGTTTGCGTCCTCCACTTGACCGCTTGTTTGAGGATGATAAGCGGTAGAGAAACGATGAGTGACACCGTAGCGTGCTAATGCCTTCTCCATTTCGGCATTATAAAAATGAGTGTCAAGGTCACTAATGATGGCTCGAGGTGTACCGAAGCGAGTGAATAGCTTTTTCAGAAATCTCATCACCACTCGGGTGTCATTTGTGGGTAAAGCTTGAGCTTCCACCCACTAAGAGACGTAATCAATCGCCACGAGGATGTACCAGTTCCCGCTAGAGATGGGAAACGGTCCCATGAAGTCGATCCCCCAAACATCTAAGACTTCAAGAATTTGGATTGGGTTTTGGGCATCTCGTCCTTGGATGAGATATTGCTGGTGCACTGGCACCAATCACATTTCCTAACAAACTCTAAGGCATCCTTAACTACCAAAGGCCAGTAAAAACCGCAATCAAAGACCTTTTGTGCGGTGACGTGCGGACCATGATGACCTCCTGTTAACCCCTCATGCACATGCCTAAGGATCTCTACCCCCTCCTTTCGACTCACACATCGCCTAAGAATGTCATCACCTCCTACCCTAAATAAAAGCGGGTCATCCCAAATGTACCTCCTAACATCACAGAAGAATTTCTTCTTCTGCTGAGTGGTCATACCCTTCAGAACCACTCCATTTGCGAGGTAGTTCGCAAAATCCGAAAAACACGGCATACCCTCCTTCTCCTCCGCCATAAACTCTACCGACTCATGAGGGAATCTATCACCGATTTCCTCCTCTCTAATTTCTTCTCTACTTAGATCTCTAATCGGGATAGATGATCGGCGACTACATTCTCCGTTCCCTTCTTATCTTTAATCTCTATATCAAACTCAGAAAGTAGTAGATTGGAAGAGGTAACGCAAAGTCGCGTGATCATTAAAGACTATGGTCTTGGAAAGGACGAGATAGGAGCAGAACTTATCAAATGCAAAAGCCACAGCTAGGAGTTCCTTCTCAGTAGTGGTATAATTCCCTTGGGCGTCATTTAGGGTTTTGCTAGCATAATAGATAGGGTGGAAATGCTTATCTCGTCTTTGGCCCAAAACTGCGCCGACTGCATAGTCGCTCGCATCACACATCAGCTCGAAAGGCAAACTCCAGTCGGGTGAGACGAGAATGGGGGCACTCACGAGTTTCTCTTTCAGGATAGCAAAGGCCTTCAAGCATTCTTCATCGAAGATGAAGGGGACATCGTTCTCTAGGAGTCGGGTCATGGGTCGTGTAATCTTAGAGAAGTCCCAATGAATCGTCTATAGAAACTCGCATGACCGAGGAAGCTACGGATAGATTTCACGCTCGTCGATGGAGGAAGTCTACTAATAGTATCTATCTTAGCTCTATCAACCTCTATACCAGCGTGAGATATCTTGTGACCTAGCACTATCCCCTCTATCAACATGAAGTGACACTTCTCCCAATTCAACATCAACCTAGTCTCTACGCACCGCTTTTGCATCAAGGTTAAGAAGGCACTGATCGAAAGTCTTTCCATAGACAGTGAAGTCATCCATGAAAACCTCCATTAAGTCTCGATCATATCTTGAAAAATAGCGACCATGCATCGCTAAAATGTAGCTAGAGCATTACAGAATCCAAAGGGCATGCGGCGGTAGGCGTACGTGCCGTAAGGACATGTAAAGGTCATCTTCTCTTGATCCTCTGGAGCGATGGGGATATGGAAGTAACCTGAAAACCCGTCGAGAAAACAATAGAATTGTTGCCCCGCGAGCCGCTCTAGCATCTGATCGATCAACAGGAGTGGAAAGTGGTCTTTTCAGGTGGCGTCATTTATTTTACGGTAATCAATGCACACCCGCCAACCAGTGACCGTACACGATGGGATGAGTTCTTTTTCTCATTCATGACCACTGTTATTCCCCCCTTCTTGGTAACAACCTGAGTAGGACTCACCCATGCAGAATCAGATATTGGGTAGATGAGGCTGGCTTCCATCAACTAGAGCACCTCTTTCTTAACAACCTCTTGCATATTCGGATTGAGGCATCGCTGAGGCTGTACCACGGGCTTAAAGATATCCTCCATGAGGATCCGGTGAGTACAAAAGGTAGGGCTAATCCCCTCGATATTGGACAATTTCTAAAAGATGGCCTCCCTATTTTCTTTCAGAATATCTATCAATTTCACCTTCTCCTCCGTTGACAATTTCGAAGAAATTATAACGGGTAAGCTCTAATTGTCACCTAAGAAAGCATACTCTAAGTGGGAGGGAATGACCTTAAGCACTAAGGGGGCCGGAGTATATATAGGAGTACCCTCACTCGCTGCACTCACCTCACGAAAATCTAAAGTCTCGGGGACCCATAGTGGGTCATCCTCAATGACCTATCCCTCGCTCTCCTCAGCTACTACTCTCTGATTCACTAAATTGGCTCCACTAATATACTCGATACACTGATCTATGGATGACATAAATGAATTGAGAAAATAGACGGAATGACATGGGCCACTATCGCTATCTCCACCGCTAGGGTGTTGCATCGACCTAGCGATTTCAAAAGTACGTTCTCATCCCCGACGCGAAGTGTGATTTTACCATCATGAACATCGATAATCGCTTTCGCGGTACGGAGGAATGGACGACCTAAGATGATGGGCACCTTCTCATTGGCCTCCACATCTATGACGACAAAATCCATGGGAAATACAAATTTATCAACCTTAACTAAAAGTTCTCTTTAATTCCTCGCGGATACTTAACGGACCGATCGGCTAGAGACAGTGACATACGAGTAGGAGTGAGATCCCCTAGGCCAAATTTCTCATAGAGCGAGAAGGGCATCATATTGATGCTAGCCCCTAGATCGGCTAACGCATGAGCTGAAGCGATGGAACCACCGAATAGGCATGGAATAGTAAAGACACCCGGATCAGTGAGTTTTTCTGGTAACTTATTTAGAACAATAGTGGAACACCCTCCAGTTAACGGAACATTTGAAAGCTCCCCTAGCCTATCTTTTCGTTTAAGAAGATTTTCAAAAACTTAGCATATTTGGCATATGCTGGAGGGCCTCAATGAAAGGAAGATTGATTTTGAACTGGGTAAACATATCAAGAAAATTCCCGTATTCCTTAACATATTTTTGCTGTTTAAGATGGGCTGGGTAGGGTAGGCGTGAAGGATCTACGTATGGTGATGGCCTAACCTCTATCGGTTTCTTTTCTCCTCTACTCTCGACTAAAGGTCCACTGTTTGGTGCAATACTTGCTGGGTCTAGCCTAATTTGCACCCTAGGTGGAGCCTCCATCTCTATCTCCTCGTCTACCTCCTCATCCTGATCCTCTAATTCTACCCCCTCTCTACCCACGTCTCTCAGACTGTTACCACTACGTGTGATTATCGCTTTCACATGTTGGTTCGCTGGGTTAGGTTGAGTGTTACCCGAGAACTGTCCGTGTGGCTACTCTTGCAGTTGCTTAGCGACACTACCTACTAACCTCTAATGATCTAAGAGTGCGGATTGCTGATTTTTCAAGAGAAGATCATGTTCCGTTAAAGTTTTCTGATAACTTAATCCTTAACCACTAACTGAGATAAGAGCTCGTCAATCCTATCTAAGATATCCCCCGAACCTCCACTCCTATACTGACCCTCTTGGTTTGAACACCCACCAGTAAACTGACATGTATGACCTGAACCTCCACTAGAGTAATGACCTTGCCCCCTGTTTTGATATGGACCTGATTGGAAACCAGGGGGTTACCGGAAGAGCGGAAGTTATTATTATTATTACGCCAGTTAGGGTTATAATTAGAGTTATTATTATTATAAGGCTTCGTTTGGCTTCTACTCTGACCTGTAACAACTCTACTTACTCAGCAGTGAGCATAGGACACTCTATCGTATCATGATCCCCTCGACACACCATACATCTATCTACTTTCTTTTTAAACTCTTGAATTTCCTTAGTGACCTCACACTTAAAGCTATCTAGTACAGCCACTACCGTAGTTTCCAAGCTAACTTGGTGTAACCCTCGGTTGACTGGGGTAGTATGAGAAACAGGGATTGAATTCCTGCCGGCAGTGTTGTAGTCTATGTGCGAAGCTCTCGAAGAGGTCGTTAAACTCAACAACCGTCTTCTTTCCCATTAGGTGTCCACCAGGATGTGTCAAATCGGGCTCAGGTTTCAGGGGTGAGAACATTGTAGAATTTCTCTACAAGTGCCCAATCAGACAGACCGTTTTGAGAACAACGGGACACCAAGGTTTGGAAACACTCCCGTGCCAAATGGTAAGGCTCTTTAGGTTCCATCCGGAACGAATGGATCTGATGACGAAGGCGAGATGCTTTTGTGGGTGGAAAATATTTCTTAAGGAAAGCATCTCGTAGAGCGGCCTAAGTAATAAAGGTACCGAGTGGTTCAGAGTCAATCCAGACGACGGCTCGACCTCCAAGGGAAAAGGGAAAGACTTGAAGGAAACGGGCATCGTTGCCCGCACCTTCCATCTTGAAAGTGTGACAGAGGCGGGTAAGGCGGTTAATATGGGCAGGTGCATCCTCGTCATCATGACCGTGGAATTGGCACGAGTTGGTTATAGCGTCATGATGTAAGATGGGATTTGCCAAGCTTTGTCATTATTCATAGGGGGAAGAGTGATGGGCGAGTTCGCACTGGTGAAACCGGTGGTTGCTTGTTGGTAAACGGTTTGGTTATTGGCCATGTGGAAATCAGGTGGTGGACTTGCGTTTCGATGAACTATACAGGGTGATGGGGAATTGGGCGGTGAGGGCTTTGGTGTAAAGTCAAAGTTGGGTGGTATAAATGGGCGGGTTGACTCGAAAAAACCGGAAGATGAGGATGAAGAAGTACTAACCTTTTGTGCAGGAGAAAAAGACGTGTCCGTTGGCGGCTTCGGCGGAGGTCCTTGCGAACGCGAATGGTGCATCCACTAAAACCGGAAACGAGACAAGTAAGAAAATTCAGAAATGACACTTAACAAAAATATATTAAACTAAAAAGATTAAACTAATTAAATGAATTAGACGCTTACGACGCAAACAAAAAACAGAAAACACGTATGAAACAATTAAGCCAAAACAAAGTAATCAACGCAATTGCCAAAGAGAGTCCCCGGCAACGGCGCCAAAAACTTGATGTTCTAAAAGTAGTCAACTAAAAATAATTAAAATTACCCTAATTCTAGACTCAAATTATACTCTAGACTCCTAAATTTTTACTAAACTACTAACCAGCAAGTGGACCGATCAATTGTAGAATAGCTTAAGTAAGTCCGGATATCGAATCCACGAGACTCTTTAATCATGTTGACGACTTGATCTAGACTAAATTGACACACTTGTTTATATTTTGGGGGGGGGGTTTACTAATAAATCTAAATTTATAATTAAACTAAAATTAACTTAACTAAGCGAATTAAATTGGACTTTTAAATTGGAGGTTTATTTCAAGGATGGTGGAATGGCTACCTAGGTTAGATTTTCTATTACTATTGATTGAATCTCTTAATTGACTAATAGTGTGAATGGGAACCCAGGATCTTGAAATACTAGACTCTAAGGAATACTGAACAGGACTCCCAACCCTTCTTGGGAAGACACCTATGATATCATACAAGTAGTTGAGTTTACCGGTTTTTAAGATTTCCTTTCGGTTATCTAATATTTAATAAGTGACTAAATTAGCTAACTATCTCTCAATAGGAATCCTAGACAACTATGACTCTTGATTTGGTTTAACTGACTCGAATCTGGCAAGTAAACTAGAACCAGGATTTTCTCAAAACCTAGCTCTAGCAATTTACCTATTTAATTCAGTTAATACATTATCATTTATCAATAATTAATTTTAGTATAATGCTAAGAATAAATTATATATTTTACTTAATAGTTTTTCAAGTTTATTAGGGCCCAATTTTACCGAACGATTACCCAAACCCGTTAAGACCCGACAATCAACACAAACCTATTCTATGGAAGACATCTAACAAGATTCATGTAAAACAATTAATTAATCAACAACTAACTCAAATCATGCAAATACACCAAATCAAGTATTCAAAGTTCTTTACTTTACTAAAAATCCCACTAAACATTATTAAATCAAATCAAGTTCCAATCTTTCGTAATAAAACAATCAAAACCTAGGTAGCATACTAAATTTAGCCAAGTAACATAGTCTTAAAAACAATAAAAACAAGGTTAAAAACTAAATTCATCAAGATTAAGAACACGGGAACTAAAATTAAAGAAATTTTGCAATATCACCCGTGTTTGCTTTGATCTCCAAGCCTCTTGCTCCAACTTGATGATTCCTAGCCTCTTGAACTTCAATCACCAGCTCTAAAGCTCTAGAAATATTGCTCTCTAACTTCAAGATTCATCCAAGTATGTTGTAATTGTAGTTAAACTCTAATTAATAAACCTATCCTTCACCAAACAAATAGGTTTTTGAAACCTTCTGATAATATTACCCTCTCTCCACCCGCGAGAGGGATCTCTGTGTCGGTCGCGCCCCGCGACCGAGTGATGTTTCTCCGGATAGATATCAGCCTCTCGCTGGCCGCGAGAGGCATTAGATGGCCGCTAGAAGGTATTTTCATCCAATTTTCGACTCGTTTCTTCTCTCGGTTTCCCATTACGACCCGGCTCGGTTTCGTTCATCATTTCAGCTCATTTTTCCCGTCTTTTCAGCTACTTTCACGAACCAAGACCTGCAAAACGTATTTAGATTAAAAGTAGATATATTCTTGACAAACCGAAACGAATATCAACTAAAATACTACAAACTATACACGATAAATGGATGTATTATTCAATACATTCAGGCACACTGCCTTGCTTCACAGCCTCTTCCACCTTTTGTTTCAACAAATCATTGTTTGCGGCGGAGAAAATTTCATTAAAGGTTGGGAAGTCATCCGTACCCTCACCAGCATAATTTGCAATATCATCGAATCATCCTCCACGACAACTTTATCATAATCATTTGCTTCAGAGATATGTTCGAAGAGATAATCTTCAGGCTGAATAGATCCGATGTCGTTAAGTTCATCTTCGAAGTCAAAATCTAACGATTCTTCATCCACTCCTAACATCTTGGCAACCTCTTCCTTCATATAATTGTGGATGTATCCAAGTAAAAAATCCTTGGTTTTTGCACAGCAGGTACAGTCGACATAGAAGTCACTATGAGAATTTAATGCTTGCTAAGTATCCTTCAAAACATCATAAGTCTCCCCTGAACTTGGTCAGAATCAAGTTGGTTTGCCGAGTCATCCAAGTACATAAAAATATCAATATTATCATTAATTCCAGAATCTGTTACAAGAATACCCAATCCACCCTGATCATTATCATCATCCTTTCTACCACTATCAGGTTTCTTCTTAGATGCATCACAGGCTTCGTCTATATCTTCATCATCTTCCTCAAAATCTTCAATCTCCTCATCAATTTCCTTTAACATCTTCCTTCTCTGCAAGAACTCCTGATGCTTCTCAGAAATATTTGACATATCGATTTCCACATCTTTCGGTTGCCCTATCAAAATGAAATTCATTGTCGGCACATACACACCCAAATCAGAAGATACTGGCGCAGACTCAGCTTCTGGCGCAAATTTTTCTTTCAAAGGATCCTCTTAACCTTTTCCTTTCCTTTACCTTGAGCATCAGATAACGCTTTGGCAATTCTTTCACGTTCAGCCACCCTTTTTCTCGCCTCCTCCTTCTCAATCTCATCTATCTCTGCTGCAAGATTAATGCCAAGCTTTTTTATAAGAATCTTCTGAAATAAGCTCATCTGTCTCTGATCTCTAAGGCGCTCTTCATCATATTCCATCATAAGCTTCAAAGCCTTTCATTTTCTGACACAAAACTTGCAAATATAGCCTCCAAATTCTTTTGATCTTCTTCCAGATTCTTTATACGATCTTGCAGCTCGGTAATCTTTACATTGCTCAACATGACTTGATTTTCTAATTCTATCAGCCTTGAGTCATTGTAAACTCTTCCCCCCTTGGAATATCTCCGAAGTCAAAATCAAATTGATCTTCCAACCTTGAACCCTTTGAAAATCGGGGTGGGGTTTGAGTTGGATGAGGTTGAGGAGTTGGTTGTGGTGAAGGTTGTGGAGGTGGTTGTGGTGATCGTTGTGGAGGTGGAGGTGGTTTGGTGATGGTTGTGGTGATGGTTGTGGAGGTGGTGATGGAGGTGTTTGTGGAGTTGGCTCAAAACTTGATGATTTATCAGCCTTCTTCTTCATTTTGCGCTTTGAACGAGTTGTTGGAGAATCTGTTTTCCTTGTTGCTGGTCTTTTTAAGCGCTTGGCAACTGGCCTCTTAATAGGCTTAACAACAGGAGCATCATTCCAAGAATCAGATGGAATGTAAGTTGTATCATCCTCTTCTGTCTCTTTTCTCTTTCTTTCTTCAGCTTTTCGACGTTCCTCTTCCAAATGCTCCAATTCCTTCTCTTTTTCTCTTTGCCTTTTCCCAGCAATCCTATCCTCAGAATCAGTGCTCGAGGAGGACGACTCGTCATCTCTACCAACTTCTCCACCAAATGCTTGTTGCTCAGTGTCTGCAGCAACCATTTCAACATTTTCATCAGCCTGAATTGGTTCTTCAACCTGTATATCTTCACTTTCTGGTTCATCAATCAGATTTGTCTTTATAGAAGCACGCTTTCGTTGTTGAGGAGCAGAGGATGAGGATGTGGCAGCTTGTTTTCTCTTTGTACCTTTTCTCCCATTTTTGTCTTCTTTAGTAACCAAGCACTTCTCTTTGACACAAAACCATCCAACACTTCAAGTTCGTCATTTTCATCTCCACTTGAATCTTTTCTCCATTTCCCATCTGAAGGCGCCACATAGTCATTATCAGTGATAGCTCCAAAAACCAGCTTTGCATTCGGAAAAACTTTTAAGTGTAGATTAATCATCTTTGATGTAGATAAATCCATGTGTTCGAGCTTCAGAATATCTTCTTTCTTTTTCTTTAAGTTCTGGTGTAGGTGATCCAGCAGCATTTGAACGAACCTCGGATACTGAAGAAATTTCTCTCTTTGTATCTTCTGTACCATCTGCATAAAGATAAGCTTAGAGAAGTTGTATGGCAGATTGAGGATTAGAGCTGCTATCATGCACATTTGATAGTCAACCATGTGATCAAAACCTCCCTTTCGGTGACTTAGAGTGTGTATGACGCAGTGTGCAATATATCGGAAGGGTGCGCTCATATTTCCCTTCTTGAATGGTGCTGCGTTAACATACCCTAAATATCCTATCTTATAAAAGCACCCCTTGATCATATATTCAAGATAACCAGTTGGGTGTTCTGCATGGTCTTTGAACTCTAACACTTTCCGAATCAAATCTTCAGTAATTTTAACTTTAACATCTTCATTGTTGATCCTACCGTAGAAAAGATAGCATTTTCTTCCTCATTGTATTCAGCGGCATCCCAGAAGTATTCGACATGCGATCTATAGGCAGTGTGTTTATTGGTTAAGGCCTTCGTAATCGGTAGACAACCCAAAAAAACAAGAACTTCTCTGTAAGCGGTGATCTCCGGAATATTCTCGTCTAATAAGCAGCAAATATTATGGAACAGAGAAAACGAAGACTTCTTGACCTGCCCACACACAAAAATTTCCAACACTTAAAAAATTTTTTCGAACTTTTTCCAAACATTTGACACTCGTACGAGTCATCATTCGTACGAGTCAGATTGACATTAAGGCAATAGATTCAAGTTTGAACAAACCCGCTCGTACGAGTCAATGAATTGAGTAACATCAAGGTCTTACTCGTACGAGCGATTTGCTCGTACGAGTGATGAGAATAACCTGACTTAAAAACTTACTCGTACGAGCGACTATTCATACGAGTCATGAGTCGCACAAAATAACACCATTTCAATCTGAACTTAAAACGTGTAAATTTTAACAAATTGAGTGAAGATTTAGAAGCTAAAAGAGCCGATTTGTACAATTATGTGTTCAATTTTACATTTTACTGGTTCAATTAGCCTAAATCTACGTTTTGTGTCCTTATGGTCCGATTTTGGCATTATAACGGCCCAAATCTTGAATTAGTACTTTTCCCATCGAAAGAGGTCTGCAAATTACCTCCCCGAAGTTTCAAAGATACGAAAGTTGGTCAAATGTGTGATGAAAGAACTGGATCACACAGAGAGTTTATTCAGTCGCACAGAGTCACATATGTGACTCGTGCGAGTAAGTGTCCCTTTATATGCACCAAGTCACTCGTACGAGTCATCATTCATACAAGTAAGGCTTTTTAGTCAGATAGTCACTCGTACGAGCCAGTTCTTTTTAGTTGATTTCTTTTCAATCTTTTGTAAATTTATCTGTTTTAACGACCCACTCAGCTGACTGAGTCCAAGCTAATAACCCCGGTTAACCAATTTGCTTACCAAGTCCAAGTTAATGACCTTGGTTGACCGCTGTTTGACCAAAACAGATGTTTTACGAAATGTTTAAAGTTTCAAGTTAACGAACTTCGCAATATTTCAGAATTCTTTCTTTCCACATTAGCTCTCAGCCCGTAATCTTTCAACTATCCTTCAGCAACTGTCGCTTTGACTTGGACAAACGATATTTACATCATCGATAGACGAAAAACTAAGATAGAAATCAAATCTTTTTGTGTTTTTCAAAGTTTTGCTAAAAATAAACTGAAAATCCTTTTGGGTTTTTCTGAAAAGAGAAACAAAGTAAATAAAGACGTATTTACAGACATATTTTATGAGTTCGTGTTAGAGGATCTCATCGGTTTTCTAGACAAATCACTAGTACCATTGATCTTGGTAAAAACTTTAAGGTCCTAAATAGATTTACTTAGATTACTAATATATTGATCCATTTAAACTTCTACACATTTCTCAATTGTTTCAAGACATGTTAGGTAATTTTAAGGAACGTGAAGTAATTGTGTTTCCCATCTCAGAATATACTCCCGCATCAAGATTCCCAGAATTTCATCTCACAGGTGAATATATCTAACGGATATCTATAAATGGGGTGAATTGTGTGGCCTTGAGAGCTCAGGTTAGTACTTCCGTACAGAGAAAGAGATGAATGCTCGACTTTAGGTGGTGTTCCGTTTAGGAATCTTTTTGTACTGCAAATGTCGTATCTTTTTATGCCGTATACTCATTTTTATGCAGCTTTTGGGGGTGAATAATGCGCAAAGTATTATACAAGTTCTAGGTCATTGTAGACGCAAAATCAAAAGAACTCGGATAATACCCCAGATATCAACTAAATATAAAGACCTAGTATCACAGAATCTGACATTCTCTCAAACGAAATTTGGGAGTACTAATTCCATATATCCAAGAGATGTCAACCCATAAATTACTCAGTTTTTCTTTTAAGTTTATATCTTGAGAAACAATTTATTGAACGTGTGAAGCCTATTGGCACATCATTAGTATGACCTTTTTAATTACTTGTTTAAAACATTCCATTTCCTTAGCATACAGTGATAGTCCACTGATGTAATATGATTACCTCTTTTTCAAAGAACTCCTTTTGTATTTTTTAATGTTTTTGTATTTTTCACAACTTTTCTCCCCCTAAAATCAAGAAAAATATTTTTTGATTTTTGTTTTTAAGAAAGCAAGAAAAGTATTTACATAAAAACATGTGTCATACCGATGAGAGTCACATTAAGTCCTCGTCATCCTCGAATTCAACCTCACTTTCATCCCCTGATGTCAGATTTATCAAACCATTTAATTTCAAAAGATTTTTAAATCTTGATCTATGAAAAGTTTTGGTGTAAAAATTTGCTTTTTGGTCATCAGTGTGGATTTTCTCAATTCGAACCAACTTTTTCTCGTAACAATCACGGATAAAGTGGTGTCGAATTTCAATGTGTTTAGTGCATGAGTGTTGAACCGAGTTTTTAGTTATATCAATGGCCGCCTTGTTATCTACATAAATGGGCGTGTCAAGAAATTGCAATCCAAAGTCTCTCATCTGTTGTTGTATCCACAGTATCTGGGAACAACAGCTGGATGCTGAAACGTATTCAGCTTCACACGTAGAGAGAGCAACCGCAGACTGTTTCTTGCACTGCCACGTTACCAAACGGGTTCCGAAGAAATGGCAACCAGCCGTTGTAGATTTGGCATTGACCTTGCAGCAACCAAAATCAGAATCTGAATATCCCGAGAGATTGAAGTCTTCATGTCGTGGATACCACAAACCGGTGCTTGGGCATCCTTTCAAGTAGCGCATGATCCTTTTGACGGCTACAAGTGTGAATCTCTTGGATTTGACTGATAATAGGCACACAAGCATGTAGGATACATGATATCAGTTCTTGAAGCTGTATGATACATCAAGGATGCGATCGTGGAGTGATATAATGTTTCATCGACTTTGACACCATAAGCGTATGACAAATGTCTGGTGGATAATAGAGTTGATGCTGGCTTAGTTGCTGTCATGTCAAATTTCTCTAACACATCATGAACATACTTCGTTTGGTGAATGAAGATGCCATCAGGCAATTATTCGACAAGAAGTCCTAAGAAAAACTTCATCTCCCCCATAGCACTCATTTCGGACTTTCTTTTCATGACTTCTTCAAAGTCCTTACACAGCTTCTCATTGGTCGATCCAAAGATGATATCGTTGACATATATTTTTACGATGATCAGATGTCCGTCTACTTCCTTGGTAAAGAGGGTACCGTCTACTATTCCTCTAGAGAAACCGTTTCCCAGAAGATGTTTGGAGAGCGTCTCGTACCAGACTCTCGGGGACTGGTGTAGTCCGTATAATGCATTGTTTAACAGATAGACCTTATCCTTGTCTATCGAATCGACAAACCCTGGTGGTTGGCCAAAGTACACCTCCTCGTTTACCTTTCCGTAAAGGAATGCAGACTTCACATCCAACTGGTACACCTTGAAACCTTTCCACGATGCAAAGGCCAAGAAAATGCGGATAACTTCAAGACGTAAGCCAGGGGCGTAGACCTCGTTGTAGTCTACCCGTTCTTGCTGATGGAAGCCTTGGACTGCGAGACGAGCTTTGTTGCAAACCACGACACCTCTATCGTCTGTCTTGCACTTGAAGACCCAACGAGTATTAATCTTCTTGTGATTGTTAGGTAGGTCAACAAGTTTCCAAACTCCAAGTTTCTTGAATTGCAACAATTCTTCTTGCATTGCATCTACCCAGTTTCTTCCTTAATAGCATCTTTCTAGGATCCTGGTTCCACCTGAGAAACAAAACAACTGTAAGAAAATCTGGTTTGTAGTGGAGCAACTTTTGTATAAAAGCAACTAAGATCCTTATTGATCTGATTTCGAGTTTTTACTCCAGTTTGTAAGTCGCCAATAATGTTTTTTGACGGATGGTAAGAGAGTGTCTTTGGCATCACTTCGCTTGGAACATCTACTTGACTTTGCAGATTTGTGACAACTTCATCAGCAACCTATTCGTAGGATGTAGCTTCATATCTGTCATTGGATTCTTCATCTTAATTGTTTAGAAAGCTTTGAATCTGTTCTAATCCTTCATCAGAACTGGTTCCTCCATCGTCAAAAGTAGGTTCTCAATTAGAGTCAGCATCAACTGCCTGTTGGGAAGATGGTTCAGCAGCACTCAAGTTCGGTTCACTTACTGATTCTTGATGAGTGTTGCTCGGACCTGCTTCAAAAGAGTTTGAGATAGGTAGTGATGGGGAAATCACCGATGGTCTTGAAACTTGTTCCTGATTGGAGATTTGATGTTGTTCATATAGCATGACAAGTTCTTCTTCTGAAGATACTTCTGGTAGGTCGAATCAGTTCCACAACCCGTCGTAATTGAACAGCCACGGATCACCAGGTTTGTACATAGGCGTTGTATATCTCTAGCAATCAACATGTTATGCTACAATAACCTGGTTTAAGCTCGGTAAGACGACTCTCTTTTGCGGACTAGCATAACCTACAAAAAATCCTTCCTAGGATTTGGCCCCAAATTTACCGTCCGGGTCTAGAACAGTACACTGCGATCCAAATGGTTCCAAAAACGCTAGATTTG
This sequence comes from Scalesia atractyloides, assembly GCA_947069175.1. Lineage (NCBI taxonomy): Eukaryota > Viridiplantae > Streptophyta > Magnoliopsida > Asterales > Asteraceae > Scalesia > Scalesia atractyloides. The sequence continues at coordinate 8,721,755 of CAMTDV010000028.1, read as the reverse complement.
GCTTTCAATGGTTCAGTAGTTCAAAATATGTCTTGTTGTGAGGCTTGACTGTCAAAACATGGTTAAGGGTGTAACATGCAGACGCGACTGGCTTCGCTCCATAAACTAATAGGAAGTTTTGAATCAGCGAGCATTGTTCTTGCAGTCTCAATCAGTGTGTGATTCTTACGTTCAGCTACTCCATTTTGTTGAGGAGTCTAGGGGGCGCGGAATTCGTGAAGAATACCTTTATCATTGCAGAATTCGAGCATTTTCCTGTTTTTAAACTCAGTACCATTATCGCTTCGAATTCTCTTGATTGGTAAGTGATATAGGTTTTCCAGCTTTCTAAAGAGAATCATAAGATTTTCAAACTTTTCATCCTTACTCTCCAGAAAGAAAACCCATGAGAATCTTAAGTAGTCATCTGTCACGATTAGGAAATATAGATCTCCAGAGATGCTTTTCACGTTTACTAGTCCAAAGAGATCCATATGAAGCCTTTCTAGTGGAAGCTTGATAGAGTTAAGCATCTTTCTCGGGTGTGATTTCTTGTGCTGCTTCCCCTTTTTGCAGCTAAGACAATCATCTGATAAGTGAAAATTCTTGAGATTAACACCCTCCACAAAGTGGTTATTCACCAAATAGTTCATCTTTCTCAGGTGAATGTGCCCCATCTTACGATGCCATAGAATTGACACTTTCTCGGTAGCTTTAGATACAAAGCATTGAACCTTCTTTGAAGTAGTGGATGCAACACCCATGTCTAAGACATAAAGATCATTTTCTCATGGAGAGCGCATGAGGATCCACTCCTCGGGAATTTTGAATCCCGGTTTGAGAATTAAGAATTCCTTGTCGTTGAAGTGGGTAGTGAATTTCTTGTCACAGATTTGCGAGATTCTAAGTAAGTTGTTCTCAAGCTTAGCGATATAGTTCACTTTTTCAAATGAGACCACTCCGTTAGTAGAATACCTTCACCCACGATCCTACCTCCTTGTGTTCCGGCAAACCCAACATATCCTCCCCGGATAGATTTTACGCCGTATAATAACGCAAGCATCCCTGTCATGTGTTGAGAAGCTCCAATCTCCATAATCCACTTTGAAATAATTGACCTCGGGAGCCCTTGCACACATGTCAAAAAGAAATTACTTAAACAGAGAAACCCAAGCCATTTTGGTCTTGGGCGGGTTTGGGATATCTCATTTTGGTTCGACATTTTTCTTAACCTCTTTCTCTACCTCCACCCATTGTTCAACCTTTGATCCCTTTTCTGTTTTAGGTTTAGTTGAAACAACGATGGTGTTTACAGCAACAAAAGATGATTTGTTCTTAACAACCCAGGTTTGTGCTTTGAGAAAGCTTTCTTTGAGTAGAACGTAGGATTTTTTTGTTCATTTTTCTTTGATGATTCACCAATTTCAAAGTTTGAAAATTTTTCAATGATTGGTTTCACATTTAAGTTGGACTCAGCATTTCGTTTCAAAATTTGTTTTGGCTCAAACTCTGGACCTTTCTGTTTAACATCTTCTGTGCATTTTCTAACTTTATGCGCAGGTTTTGTTTTGTTTAGTTTACATTGAAGTTCAATGTGCCCAACTTAGTTACACTTGTAACATGTCCTACTGTCGTTTCCAACAGAGGCTTTAGGAACTTGTTCACGGAGCTTTCTTTCTTGCTCAAATTCTTTGTTTGATTGTTTACCAATGATTTCCTTTTCATTAACAGTGTTAGTTCCATAAACAAAATCAATTTTCTTGGTAACACTTTGTTTTTGAAATTTGTTGTTTTTCTTCTTTTCAAACCCTAACCCAGCCCTTTTGTACTCAGGATAGTTTCTACCACTCAGATGTTTCTCTCTTTGAGACCCTTTTGGTTTTGAGTAAAGAGCGGCATCTTGCTTATCAAGATCAGAGGTGTTGAGTTCAGCCAGCTTAGAAAGCTTGTCAACTCGGTCTAAGTTTACATTTTGGAATGGAAATTCCTCATCAGAGTATAGTTTATCTAATCCTTTCAATTTGTAGACGACTATATTAGGATCATTATTTAAACCATTCTCTGATGCTGAAATGAAGTTCTCATGAAAACTTTTCTCACTTTCAGAATGTGAACTTGATTCAAACTTCTCATTGCTTGACTCTGCACTTTCACAAACTGTGCTGTCAAACTCATTTTTGAAAACATTTTCGACCACTTTGGTTACCACATCAGATTTGCAATCTTTCTTCCTTTTTAGTATAAGTTACATCGATGTTCTTAGGCAGCTCATTACCCTTTTTAGTAAACAAATTTAAGTTTAGCGCCTTCTCCACCCCATCTGGCTTTTTCTTTGCATAGCTATTCCACATGGGTGGTGAACACGATCATAACCTTTACCTTGGTTATTAACAACTTTCTTTTCTTGTTTAACCTTGATTTTCAGAAGAATGTGATCAATGACATATGAACTCGTAGAATAACTTATTAACAATTTGTTAACCCGTTCAGTTTCAATTTTCATTTTCTCTAGTTCACCTTTTAGCTCAGCAATCATATTTTGTTCATGTTTATGGCTATTTGTTTGTCCATAACGGTTGCTTTGAGTATTGAAAGTGTATTGTCATCTTCTATGATTGTTTTCTCATATTGTCGAATGGTTTTGCTTAATTTGTCATATGCTTCTTTTGTTGTGACATAATCATATGACAAATGATCAGCATGTGTTTTGAGTTCATTATATTTTTCGTCCTTTTCAACATTCTCCTAGCATGGCAATTTGCATTTTATGCATGGAGTTTCCAATTCGACAGTATGAGTATCCTCATTCTTTTTCACAGTTTCACTTACCTACTTATTTACCAATTTAATAGTTTCTACCTGGGCATGCGCAGTAACTACCTCTTTCAAATTTTCCATTAAAGCCTTGTCAGCAATATCAGTCAGAGCTTCGACGGTCATCTCCTTGGTTACATCAATAAATTCTACAACTTCTGACTTTTGTTCTTCCTCACATGTTGGTTGATGGCTTGTATTGAAATATCCTGCAAAAGTTTTAAGAATAGCAGTAGGCAAAGGATGTTTAAAAGCACTATTTCGAAGTTCTTCTTCCTCAGATGAAGTTCCATAAAATTCTTTGGGTGCCTCATCAAAGGATGCCTCTGTATATTCTTCAGCATTCTCAGGTTCTTCAATAATTTCAGCTACTAATGCCAGACTTTCACTCGTTGTGATGTACTTGTTCCAGTTAAAACCTCCGTCTTCTTGAGTGACAATGAGTGCTTTGTCTTTTGAGTTTGACGGACCGTCTTCAATTTGAACCATTCTAGTTTGAGGTTGAGGTCGATGATATATGGCCTTTTTGTAGTAATCATCAGCAAACGGGTTCTGATTGCCCTTGACCTCTCGATTTGGACATTCTCTTTTAAAAAGCCCTTCTATCGGCATTTGAATCATGTAACCTTGGACTTATCAAAGCCTAGTTTGCCGTCAAGTCCTCCCAAATTATCTCTTCCAGTAATTTCCATAAAGCGTTGAGCTCTTCAGAAAATAGAAGCCATACACCACTAGATATCGAGCAATTCCATTTCAACCGGATCAATCTGATCGTAATCTTCTTTTGTCATCTCTAGATTCCCAATTCTTCTAGCCACCAAAATTTCGTATGATTCCAATACTGGGGCAAGTAGGCTCATGTATTGCTTTGTGGCATTTTCGTCAAAATCTTGAGCATTCTAGAGGTTTACTGTGATTTTGCATTGTAGGATTCATTGATTGGGATTAGATTGATTGTGATGGCTGTTCTGTGGATTGCTTGAATTTTGGGATGATTGTGGTCCTTGAGGCATATTTGGATTGAAGAAAGCAAAAGATTGAAATCCACTGGTTTGGCTAGACTGTGGACTTGGTGTGTTGACGGCACTGAAGGCAGTTTGAATTTTGGGACTCTGTATGTTTGCGGCAGGACTACCCTTGTAGTATAGATTAACAGCTTGTTTTATCTGGGCACCTTTGCTCTTTGCCATCTTCTGCATCTCCAGCTCATGCCCTTCTAATCTTTGGATGAATCTAGGTAATGAGAAATTACCATACTCAGTGCCGTTATTTAGAATAGTCAAGTAAGTGGACCATTCTCCTTCAGGTAGAGAATCTGCAAGCTTATCGACCAATTTTTCGTTTGTTTTTACAATTCCCATACGCTTCATCTATACCACTAGGTGACAGTACCTTTCAATCAACTGTTTCACTGTCTCTCCCTTGATGAGAGTAAAAATATCTAATTCTTTACTCAGTAGCGCTCTCTTTCCCTTTCGCAGTTGCGAACTTCCTTGGAATTTTAAACGTAAAGCATTCCATAAAGACTGAGCATCGTCATCGTGCTGTAATAGCGCCAAGATATCTTCTTTTATGGCTTGCTGCAAAATATTCATCATCTTCTTCTCATTAATGAAATTTTCTCTTTCGAGCTCTGAGAGTTGAGCGTTTTCTCAAGACCAGTTTCTCCAATCGGAGCCTGATATTTAGACTCAATAGCAAACTAGCAAGTGAAGTGGTTAGCTTGAACCTAGTTCATGAACCTTTCGCTCCAGCTATCATAGTCTTCTAGATTCATAAGCTTTGGAGGCTTCGTCATTGTTCTCATTTCATCTCGAGATTCATATTTTGCACTGCTATAATGGTAACATCTGAAGCAGCAAACGCATTAAAAAACTTTTCTTCCATTATATCTGCAATTCTTTTAGAAACAAAAACTTTCGACAACGCTGATTAGATATAATTTGACAAGAACACGAAAGTTAAGAAAACTCCTTAAAATATCCTTCGTGCGAGTGAACCAATACTCGTGCGAGTCAGGTGCCTCATGTGAGCAAGGCCTTGTGCGAGTGAAGGTTACTCGTGCGATTGAAAGTTACTCATGCGAGTGACTCTTCATGTGAATGATTGTTTTAGAAGTTAAAATTTTTACGAAAAATAGTTTTTTCTTACGAGTGACCGGTCGTACGAGTGGCTATTCGTAAGGATGGCTATTCGTACAAGTAGCTCAGGTCAACAGACGGATGTTCTCTTCAATTTTTGTCATGATTTTGTTTGATTTTAGATCTGTAAGCTTCAGGGATTTGTTGATGTTGATTTTACCGTGTTATACTAAAATCCTAGTCCAATTCATCCATGAAATTCTCCAGATATGAAGTATGTATGAAGAAAGAGTATATATAGAAAATCTTCAATAGTTGAATCTTGATTTTCAGTTGCTGAAACTTGTTGTTTGTCCTCAAATGAGGCCTCAAGGCTCTGATACCACTTATGAGAGGGGATCGGCTCTCCGCCGTGAGCACCAGACCAACTTGACTCAACTAACAGAGGCGGAATTCATTGCTAGAGAGTTTGACAAACGAACAATCAAGTATGCTGCTTAAACGTCGTTACTTCTTATATTAATAAACGTGGAAAGTTACTGACGAGTAAACAAATGGACAGGGCTTCGCCTCACTCACACATCAACAGCTGTTGACACAACACACAAGCTCCACTATATATAGGCCAACATGGCTCGCACAAGGAGTGGGGCTGTTGACTTGTACGAGCCACCAAAGCTCACTCATACGAGCCATCTAATATATATATGATTTGACAAATATAAGCCCTATATGCACGACCGACATATCCTAGAAGTAGGCAATAGACATTGTGCACCAACACTTCCTTGTTCGACTTCAACACCTCTAACAACCTAAACTTCTCCTCCTCCACCAATTTAAAAGAAATAATGATGGGAAAACTCAACCCCTCTCTTAGATAAGCATACTCTAAGTGTGACGGGAGGACCTTAAGCTATAACAGGGTGAGTGTCTTTACGGGAACTCTCTCACTCTCGTCCCTCACCTTACTAAGTTCTAACACTTAGGGAACCCATGTGACTCCCTCTTCATTCTCGCTCTCTTTTACACTCTCTTCGGGTTCCTCAACTACACCTTCTCCTACTAAATCAGCTCCACTTATGAAATCTAGACATTGGTCAACACATGATATGAATGAGTTTAAGAAATAAATCGAATGACATGGACAGCTAAAATCGTTGGAACCGCTCGGGTGTTGCATTGACAGAGCAACCTCAAAAGTAATCTTTTCCTCACCAACGCGAAGTGTGATGTTACCATCAAATACATTAATGATTGCCTTTTTGATGCATAAGAATAGCCGTTGGAACCGCTCGGATGTTGCATTAACCGAGCAACCTCAAAAGTAATCTTTTCCTCACCAACACGGAGTGTGATGTTACCGTCAAAGACACTAATGATTGCCTTTGCGATGCATAAGAATGGCCATCCTAGAATGATAGGAAATCTCTCATCAGCTTCCATATCAAGAATGACAAAGTCTATGGGAGAGACAAACTTATCGACCTTAACGAGTAGATTTTCAACAATGTCACGAGGATACTTAACAGCACGATCGGCTAAGGAGAAAGTCATTCGAGTTGGTGAAAGTTCTCCTAGGTCTAGCTTTTTGTAAAGAAAGTAAGGCATCAAGTTGATGCTAGCACCTAGATCGGCTAAAGCTCTACACTGGGTGTCACTACCGAAGACACAAGGAATGGTGAAAAGACCCGGATCCGTCAATTTTTGGTACTTTTTTCAAAACTACCGCTGAACAACCCCCATTCAAAGGAATGTTCGAAATTTCCCCAGTCTATCTATACGTTTAAGCATCTCCTTCAAAAACTTAGCGTATTTTGGCATGGATTGGAGGGCCTCTATGAACGGGAGGTTTATTTTAAGATGTTTGAACATGTTAAGAAATTGCATGTATTCCTTAGCATACTTTTGTTGCTTAAGGCGGGTTGGGTATGTGAAGCGGTAATTGTTGGGTCTAACCTCTATAGGTTTCTTTTCGGTGCTCCTCTTAACTTGGGGCACCCCGGTTTATACGGTAATTGTTGGGTCTAGCATAGTTTGCACTTTACCCGGAGCCTTCTTTTTTATCTCCTCATCGACTAACTCCTCCTCTTCTTCCTCTACTCTCTCCCTAACTACCTCTTCTCCTAAGGTCCTACCACTACGGGTTGAGATGGCTTTCAATTGGGCTGTCAGGTTTTGTTGGGTGTAGCCCGAGAATTGACCAGGTGGTCTTCCTTGCAACTGACCGGCAATGTCCTCGACAGTCCTTTGAAGATCTAGGAAACGGGACTGATGACTCTTTAAAAGAATGGCATGTTCCTCTAAGGTTTTCTGTATGGTCTGGTCCTTAACAATTAATTGAGATAACATGGTCTCAATCATCTCTAACCCACTACCCAAGTCTTGGTTATTTGAACCTTGACTGTTTGAACCCCCACAAGCAAACTACCTATTTAACCCCCCACTTGTGAACTGACCCTGCAACCCCCTACTAGGAAACTGGTTGTTTGAACCCCTACCAGCAAACTAACCCTGGTTCTCTGAACCCCCACTATAGAATTGACCTTGCCCCCTATTTTGAGTTTGACTTGATTGGAAACAAGGGGGATTACCGGAGGAACACCATTATTATTATTATTATTATTATTATTATTATTATTATTATTATTATTATTATTATTATTATACTATGCAAGTTCGAATTATAATAAGAATTATTATTAAATGAACTAGTGGGACCACGATTTGACTAGTTATGAATTCAACTTGCTCCTGAGTGAGTATCGGACACTCGATGTACCATGACCCCCCGACATACCTCACATTTATTGACTTTGGCTTTTAACTCCTAAATTTCCTTACTCACCTCTCTTTGAAATTTCTCTAGAGCAGCAACCACCGTAGTTTTCAAGCTAACTTGGTGTATCCCTCGTGTGGTCAAGGAAGTACTAGGTGAAGGAATGGAATTCCTATTGGTAGACCATTGTTCATGGTCAGATTGAGCGAAGCTCTCGAAAAAAGTCATTGCATTCTGCCGCTATTTTCTTACCCATGAGGTGGCTTCCTAATGAAGTATCAAAACGGGCCTTCATTTCATAAGTGAGCCCATTGTAGAATTTATCTACAAAGGCCCAATTAGAGAGACCGTGCATGGAGCAACGAGTGACTAGATTTTGGAATCGCTCCCAAGCAAGGTAGTAAGGCTCGTCCGGTTCCATATTGAAAGAGTGAATTTGGTCTTTAAGTTGGGAAGCCTTAGCAGGCGGGAAGTACTTATTGAGAAACCCATCCTGAAGGGCGGCCCACGTGGTGAAGGTGCTTGCCGGCAATGAATCGAGCCAAGTTGCGGCCTGACCGACGAGTGAAAATTGGAAAAGTTGTAGGAAAACCGCGTCATTATTATCACCCTCTAGCTGGAAAGTGCTGCAAATGCAGGTTAGACGGTTAATGTGGGCGGGGACATCCTCATCATCACAATCGTGGAATTAGCAAGAGTTGGTGATTGCAGTCATGATGTAAGACGGGATTTGCCAAGATTTGTCATTGTTGATATTGGGGAGGGTGATGGGTGAGTTGACTCTAGTAAAACCGATAGTGGATTGTTGGTGAATAGTTTGACGGTTGGCCATATTTGGCGCAACGGATGATGGACGCGATAGTAGGGTGGATGGTGGGGAATTGTGGGGTGATGACTTTGGTGTAAAGTCAAAGGCTGGTGGTTTAGATTGGAGAGTAGAGTCAGAACGGGATGAAGATGAAGGTGGAAATTTACTGACCTTTGGTGTGGAAGGGGAAGGCAAGATTGTCCACTGGTGGTTTCAGCGGCCATCCTTGCGAACGCGTATGGAGAATCCACTTAAAAACCAACCCAAAAACAAGTAAGAAGACTCTAAAACAAATGACTCAATAAATAAGAAAATAAAAAGACACTAGAACTATTTAGACTCCTACGACTCAAAACAAACAATTAGCAAGTATGAGATTAAGCAAGTCTAAACAAAGTAGTTAATGCAATTGCCAAAGAGTACCCGGCAACGGCGTCAAAAACTTGATGTGCTAAAAGTAGTTTAACTAAAACTAACAAAATTAACCTAATCTAGACACTAAGTAATACCCTAGACTCTCTAAAACTCAACTAAACTACTAACTGGCAAGTGAACCGATCGACTCTAGTAAGTTAAGTAACTCCGGAAATTGAACCCACAGGACTCTATTTAATTAAGTTAACTAGACTCTCTGGACTTAAGACTGACACGACTCTAACTATTTTTATATTTGGGGGGGTCTATATATCCCAAAATTGCGATTAGTTAAAAACTAATTAGCTAAGTTAGCTAAGACTTGAAAAGACCTGGAATTACTTTAGATAATGACGGAGGACTACCTAGACTGGAATCCCGGAAAAATACTAGTTATGTTTTAATCGGATGTAAGTTATTATGGAACCGAGATCATAAATTGCTAAACATATCGAGACATCGAACAGGGCCCCCAACCCTTCTCGGGAATACACCTATGGAACTCTAAAGGTTGTAGAGGACACCGATTTAGTCTAGACTCCCTCTTGGTTGTTAAGTGATTTATGTAAAATACCCTAATTTGACCTATTCTATCTCGGGCTGAAAGCCTAGGGTGACTTAGGTTCTTGATTTGACTCGCTAGACAAGGGTTGACACGAAAACTAAGACGGACTCCTCTCGAAGACCTACACAACAATTTACCAACTTAGACCTACAAATAATCTCGCACCACTCAGTTATTAAGATTAGTAGAACATCTACTGAAGTATCGAATATTGCTTCTAAGGTATATTGGCCAATTAACCAAACAAATCACAAAGACAAGTTAATAATCTAGCATGACCCTATTACGCGAAAGACATTCACCAAAGATCATACGAAGCAATAAATGATGATTAAATACCTCTAGGCATGCATATACAACAAACCAATAATCAAGTTTGCTACTTTAACATAAAAATATATAGTTAACTTTATCATTCTGTTCATCACAATCTAGGTAGTTTAAGGTTATCAGCCACAAATCATGTTCATAAAAATCAAAACACAAAGTATCAATGAAGAATTCACGGGAAAACTATAAAAAAACAAAAAGTGAAACAAACGGAAGACAAAACCCAATGATTCTTCAATCTTAAGTCTTCTACTTCTCGCTGATGATTCCTAGCCCGAGAACCATGCGAAACCTTGATCTCCAAGCTCCAAAATTCATCTAAGTTCTTCTAATTTCGTGATTAAGGTTGGACATCTTTAATGAGATGTATTTAAAGGTTTCTCATCAAACACCCAGCTCTAAACAAACAACTTTCTGCCGAAAAACCTTCCTTGCCACCTGCGAGAAGATTAAAAAGTCAAACGGGTCAAAAACCCTTCTCATAGCGTGCGGAAACACACACTTATCTCCCCGTGGCCAACAAGAAGGCTCTTTTCCTCGATTTCAGCTCACGCTCTTCTGATTTCGTTCTGGTGCTCCATTTCTTCGTATTTAAGCTCGTTTTCCATCTTTTTCAGCAACTATCATCACCCGAGACCTGGTAAACACAAATGAATCAGCAATATCACATTCCAACTAAAAACCCGAATAAAAACTAACTTAAAATATACAAACTATACCGATAAATAGATGTATTTTGCAATACATCAGCAGTTTTAACCAAAACTCCTAAACAAATATCATAAACCGTATCAAGGACTTGTAACAACACTATCTAACCGGTTAGGGTTCTTATGTGCAAGAAATACTCTTGCTTAACATTTGATTTAACTTTTATTAAACCAATACCCATTTCTAGTTTTATGGTGTAAACATACTAAAAAGTTAATAACTTACTAATAAATGCTTAATTAAGAGGTTTTTTAACATATCTTAACTAAACATTCATTAATCATCCAAGATAACCAAATATAATCAAGAATCCAACATCAATAAAACATGTTTGCCATATCATCATCAAAAATTTAAACATGTAACAATCACAAAAAACAGATCATAGGAAAAACCTGACTTGATTATAAGCTTGATTTTTTTAAATAATAATTAAAGATTGAATTATTATTGATTTTATATTTTTTATTTTATTTAATATTGTTAAAGGATAATATAAATTCTAAACAAACTTAGTTAGTTAGGTTAAATAATGAAAAGAATATACCTAACTAAGTTAACCTAGCCAATTAGGTTGAGTTAGAAAGTTAAGGGTGCAAAGTGTAGGTTATGAAACATGATATTAAAGGAAACAAAAAAGGGGTGTAGCCAGACTCGAACCTTGGTCTCCACCCGGTTCGGAACTACGTACATACCTAAAAACCACTCCACCATTACCTTGATTTGGTACCATCAAAGCATTCTAATTGCCTCTATCATGTTCACATGCATGTTAAGCCAAGGCTTCGCGATGCATCTATTGCACAAGTTCTAGTGTATTACCACACATTGCCACACTTAAACAAAGAATGGATTCTAACCAATGTAAATGTATGGCTCAATCTCTCACCATGTAGGAATAAAGGGTTGTCGGTATGTTGTGTAGGTACAATGTTAAACATACAACTCGGATAGGCACCCTCAAACTTTTCTTTTCTTTCAACACAGTTGCTAGAAAAACATATCAAAAAGTTTTTTTTTAATTTTGAAAATTTTCTGAAAAATTTCCCCCATCCCCACACTTGGATACATTGTCCCTAATGTATGCTTTTGGAAGATGTGAAAACTACAAAACAGTTTTTTTTCAACCAAAAAAAAGCGCACAAACTAATTACCACATTTCAAAGCCAAGAAACATAAAAAGATAAGGAATGAGTACATGGACCTGGTGAAGTCTAGTACAACAGATGTTGTGGATGTTCCAACTTCCTACTACTGCCTTCACACAAATATCCGCACATCTTCCCCGTACTTAAGTGTTGCCGTGGCCCTAAAACACAAAAAAAAAAACAAATGAACAGGAAAGATTAGTGTAAAATCCCGTGTTGCCTCCCGAGCAGCGCTAAGTTTTTAGGTCTTTAGCCAGACCGTGCCACCCCCATTTATGGTGGCTCAAAAGAAACGGTTCCTGCCATCTCCATCACTACTTGAAGCCTCATACTTTTCTTCACAATCTGGCGGGTTATTTGTTTTCATGCTTTCACACACAAGTTTCATATGATCACTAGACTCACTACCCTTCTCCTCAACAGACTCATAACTAATCACCCTAGTATGAACATAAATGAACAACTTACATTTCTTTTCGGTCATAGTAATGATCCCGTCTTTACAATTGATTTGAGCATTTGATGTGTAAAGAAGTGACCGACCTAAGATTACCCTTTGTTGTGCTGCCACTATGGTAGAAGCATAGTCTAAGACCAGAAAATCCACCGGATATTCAAATTCTCCTAATTGAATGATAACATTCCTTACCACTCCTAGTGGACGCCTCCAACTTTCATCCACCAATCTATCTATGGCGTTTATATCTTGCAACGGACCAAAGTCATACATGTCATATAAGCCACCTGGTAGCACACTCATGGCGGCCCCGTAGTCCAACAATGCTTGAGGAATTTTTAATTTTCCCACTCGAATAGGCACAATCTACCTTGGCACATTTTCATATAACTGCACTCATTTGACACAAAGAGGTTAGAAATGTTTCATTAATTTCACTATTAGGAATGGTGCCTACCACATTAATGTTCACACTTTTGATGTTTTTGGGATTTGTCATCGTGTCACTTGGTAGTTGATCTTTGTTCTTTTTCAAAAGTGCCATCTCACTTGCAAGTTGACCCATTTGAGTGGTCAAAGATTGAATCGTCTTGTCATGGATTTCATCTTTTTGAAGACGAGCATCATCCATTTGATTTCTTCTTCGCATCTCTAAATGCATTGTCTTGAGCAAATCCATGACTTCATTCCCACTTGAATCTGACGATACCACCCGGTTTGCTCATTGTTTGGTGGTTGATATTGCCTTTGATAGACTTGATTTGCAAATTGATGGTGAGGAACATAATTTGTTTAAGGAACCCTTTGAAAGTTTGGAATAACTTGATTTGCTGAATTTCCATAGCAGAAGTTAGGGTGGTTTCTCAACCCCGGGTGGTATGTGTTAGAATTCATGTTGTAATTTCTACCACCCCCTCATTGACCTTGAATTACATTCACTTTTTCAAATTGTTCTTGAACTCCCGAACAGCTATCAGCCGATTGCCCCAATTCATTTCAATTATTACAAACATCATACACGAGGTTATTAGGTTGAACTCCCCCAACATTCACAGCATGTACTTGTGGTCTTGTAATAACATGCCTTGTTCTTCTTGAAGATTGTGACTTCCTCTTTGATGTCACCGACATTTGTTCCAAGAATGACCCATGATCTTGATCATAATTAGTACCAAATATACCATTAGTAATGGACATCAAGTCACGAGCATCTTCCGATGTCAACCCCTAATGATCCCAAAGGTCAATACCATGATGAGGACAACTTTTAATCATCATATTGAACCTGTCAAATGCTTCATGAAACATCTCCCCCGATTGTTGTTGAAAGCTTCTTATATTGCGTCTTGCATCATTAGTCTTTTGAGCGGTAAAGAACTCTTCCAAGAATCGTTGTTGCATTTCAGCCCAAGTGTAGATAGAAGCGGAAGGCAAGGTATAAACCCACATTTTTGCTTTATCTTCCAAAGAAAACTGGAAAAGCACAAACTTGACATCATCGAAAGAGAAGCCTTGGCCTCCAATCATGTTACAAATAGAGACATAAGCTTCTAAATAGAAGTACGGTTCTTCCATGGCCAACCCCCTGTACTTCGGCAAACTTTGAAGTGAATTTGTCCTTACCTCAAATGTTCTTCCCTCATGATTTTGAGGAATCACTACTGGAAAAGGGTTTTAGTAATGATTGGTCTGAAATGAGCTTCAACTCCCCTCTCTACCTCACGACTATGTCTCCTTGGAACGCCCAATGGTTTTCGGTGGTAAACCTGCTTGCCTTGGCATTTGCCTTTGATGTAGATATGGTTGAGGTGGTTGTTGAGGTATCTGCCTTTGAAATGGTTGTCTTTGTTGAGGCATCTGTTGTTGAGGAATGTGTTGCTGTAGTCTAGCAAACTCTTGTTGAACATGATCCGGTAGTTGTCTTTGTGCATATGCAAACCCACCTTGTGTTCTCATTTGATCTCCATAACCTCCAATTGCATATCCTTCGTCATCAAACCCCTCATATTCATCTTCATAACCATCGTCACACCCATCACATTGTACCCCCATAGACTACATGAATAGATGTTGTTGGTATTGTACCCTCGATTGTGGTTGTTGTTGAGGGTCTGAAGTGGTATGGGTTATGGGTGGGTCTTGTTGAAACATAGGTAGTTGGCTTTGTTGGGATGATGATTAACCAGGAGCAGGGAAAAAGTGGCTAAGGATGGAAAACTCGATGAAGATTGGAAACTAAATGTATTTGGTGTGGGTGTGCTCATGGGAATCGTAGTGTTAGTAGGTTTAACCTCACTCGACGATGTAGGAACTGTTGTAGACACTAGAGGAGGAGTGATCGGCAATGATTGACTAGAAGTTGGAGTTGGTGGATCCACTGCTCTTCTTGGTGTACAATGAGATCCAACAATGTTATTTTCTCGATGAAGTACTCAGTTTCGTTTAAGTGTTCATTCAATTTCAGGATCAAAGGCTAATGGTGATGACTTGTGAGAGCCTCTAGTATGCATACTATAGGTACCTGCACACTAAGACAACTAGCGTAAATCTGACAAATAACAAACACAACTACCAAAGAAAACACACGTTCCTCACCATTCCTCGGCAACGACACCAAAATTTGATGTGGGGTCAAAGTCCCACTCAAATATAATCCCAATTATACTAAATAGCTAGCGGTAAATGGGTATCAAACACAGGGAGTTGTGAAAATGTGTTACCAAAGTAATTGTAAGTTAACTAGGCAAGAAAGTAAAGTGCGTAAAAGTAACTTTTTGAATTGGGTTTGTTGATTTTTAGAACTAGAAATTAAATTGCAAGTAAGTAAGAAGTTTGTAAACGATTAAGAGAAAGAGTGTTCCTCTCGGCTTTCAGGTTTTATGCGACAACAAATGTTAATGTTCATCTGGAAAGAACCACATAGACATGGCTTGTGTGTGTGCAATTGTTTGTGATGAAAGGGGACCAAGTACTCGGATTCATAAAACGCGAGGCCGTCACCCGATGATCAATTAACATAGCCAACCCAAATCCCTCTCACTCTATCTCGATTGACAATGGCACCAAGAACGCATGGTTCAAAATAAAGATCAAACAATATTAAAAAGTTACAAACAGTCACACTAACACCATAATAATACTAAATATAACTGTTATAAGAAAACCTTACATCCGGCAAGAACACAAAGAAAATTAGCACTCATTGTTTGGGTGATCAAACGAACATCAAATCCGTAATCCATCAATATTTAGGCTTCAATCCTCCCTTAGAAATCACAAATAATATTGTTCTTAAACCCTGGATTCGTCTACAACCAGTTCTGGATCGAAAACAATGTTAAAGATACCGAAAAGTCACCCCAAAAGTGAGTTTTAATGCTCAAACAAAAGTCTGCGTTTGGGCTCTACGGTAGCCGGCTGTGGTATACGGTATACCATATGGTGTCTGCAGCTAAGAAATTTTGTTTTCTTCATAACTTTCTCGTTTCAACTCTGTTTCTTCGGTGTTTTCACCCACGTTCTTGTAATTCTTTATCATGTTATCTTCTTAATTCTTCAATTCCAATAAATTATTTTTTCATTTATGCTCCGTATTCCTTCCATTTTAAGCTCCCGTTTGTTCTATGCTTCTTCCTGCACCTCATTTGCTTCTTTAACCTGCAATCATAAAGTTCGCCGTAGTTTCTAGATTCACCAATTTAAACATCAAACATATCAATTTCTTTCTTATTTAATCAACTTAAAGATCTTCCTACGGTTCACCCGTCATTTATGGGTTTGTAGAGCTCTGCTTACAAGATTTTTTTAAGTTAGTGTTGTATTTTTAATAATGAACACCTTACATATGTAATGTGCACTTCAAGCATTGTTCATTAAGAATCAGGTTCCAAAATCAAAATGCATCGGATTTCCACATGCTTGATAACACAAAGATAATAAGCACGATCTAACACTCATTTTATGGGTTCAATATTGTTGCCTTTATAAGGTGTTTTGTCAGAATACATGCGCTTTATCATTATGTTTTAAAAGTTGTCTTTTTTTTTCAATATATTTTAGTGGGTAATTCTTAAATTGTCTTATAAAATTCTCATCTTTATGAAATGTAGCAACCACGTTGTTCAAGCAAAGGCCATAGGACAAGGAACAAAAACAGAAAGTCTTAAAAGTGAGTTGAAGCAGAGGTTGATGGAGAAATAGTGTAAGCAAAGAAGTCTATTGTTGTGAAATATGGTTTAAATCATGTCACTTATCTCATCTAGCAAATGAGCTGTCACTTCTATTTTTTTGAAGCATTTTGTTGTTTTGTCACAAAATTGATAAGCGTTTTTAGTCTTATTTCAAAACAAGGCACCATTGGTTATCATTAGTCATGAAGGAGAAAGAGTATTAGATCAACCGAAAAGCATGGTCAACATTCTTTGAAGGCTACACTCTATGAGCGTTTCTTTTATTTTAAAATTTGTATCAACACTATTAAATAATATAATTTACTTTAAGTAACCTGTTTAACAAACGAGTTTTTAAATTAGTATCATCTTATATCATAATTATAGGTAGGTTGTTAATATTTAATTTAACTAAATAAATAGTGAAGATTAATGAACCAAAATCGTAATGTAAACATATCATATTTAATAATATTTAATTTAACCAAATAAATAGTGAGGAAAAACAAGGACCGTAGGTTATTTAATCCAACGGTTGTTGAAGTGTTGACGTGGTTTTATAGTTATATTGATTTTAGAAATATAAATCCACACAAGTTTCTCCCTTTCTACCCCTAAATACTCGTAAACAAGCCCTAGCCATCTCTCTCTCTCTGGTAAAAAAAGGAATATAAAATAAAAAAAGGTTAAAATTGAATACCAATTCGGCAGATGATCTTGAATTAGGGTTTCGAATCAGAGGTCTGGTTTTTGGGCGTATCGAATTCTCTGGTTGAATCATCCAAATTGAAGCTGCATATCATCTGATCTTCACCGTTTCGATCTCATCCATGACAGGTACCTACTTCTTTTGTGATACTTTTGTTTCGTGTTAGTTACGGTTGTTTTTCTGAGAAAATGTTTACGGCTGTCGGTTGATTTTGTTGTGGCCTGCAGATCTGAAAGTGGGTTTAAGCTGTGTGAGATGGGATAGATAGATATATGAATTGGTGATTTGGGTGTGGGGCGTTAAAATTGAGGGGTTGTTGATGGAGATTAGTGTAGGAGCGGATCTCGAAATTGTTTACAAACCGGAGGTTGGTAACAAGGAAAGGAGTAGCTGGTTAGGAAATGGTGAGGGGGATGAGACAAAGTTGAAGAGGAAAGAGCTGGGTGTTAGTGGCTTTGATGATCTCACAAAGAGTAAGAAGGTTAGGCATAGCACAGATGATGATGACACTCAAGTTGACTCCCGATCATCCTCTGGGTTTGGCCAGAAGACAAATGGTGGTATTGGTGCTGATGGCCATGCTGTACTTATTCCAAAACGACCACGTGGAGCAGGCGGTCGGAGTAAGTTTGCTAAGGGCCATCTTTTGAACCCGTCTGCTTCTCTTGAAAAACCTCACGACCAGAAAGAACTTTCTGGCAGCGGTCACAGTTCTGTACCAGCGCCTGTTAAGTTAAATGGGGTTAAGTCTAGAAAAAAGGACAAGGGAGTTGTTGGTTCTAAAGGGAATAAAAAACAGGGGTCAACTGCAGTTGCTTCAGGTCGTCATGCAAAGAGTGGTGGAGATTTGGTTGAGTCATTGTTTTCGAAAGATGAAGTTGCCCAGTTAAAAGGCGAGATCAAGTTTCCTGGTGCAGCAGATGATGCGCCCTTAAGCAGTAGCTCATTGGGTTCTAAAGACGATGTTGCCAAGTTAAAAAAACAGGAGAATCCACAGAACAAGGATGATCAGATGGATAAGTTAAAAGGAAAATCTAAGATTATGGAAATAGATGGAAAACAAAGGCAAACGGAAGATCCTGCAGTAGTTGGTTCATTTCTTCTTGCAAAGGGGGAAGGTACTGATGTGGCTATGACTTCTAAAAGAAATGGTGGCAACCGTATGAAAAGAAAGAGGCTGGGATCAAACGGTGAGACTGTTTCAAAGAAGGTTGCTGCATCATCATCTGTTGACCTTGATCCTGATGATGATCTTGAACAAAATGCAGCAAGGATGCTCTCGTCTCGTTTTGACCCTAGCTGTACTGGATTTGCTTCAGAAAGCGCAACATTGGGTCTGTTGTCTGTGAATGAGGGTGAGCAGGAAAAACATACTGGTAGCCAAGGGCCAATGACTGCTTCTGCAGAGGCTCAAGACAGAGTATTACGCCCCAGGAGACATAAGAAAGGCAAGGGCACCTCTAGAAAGAGACGCCATTTTTACGAAATACATTCTGATGACATGGATGCTCACTGGTTCCTCAACAGGAAGATAAAGATCTTTTGGCCTCTGGATGAAAGTTGGTACTATGGTCTGGTAAATGATTACGATCCCGAAAAAAATCTTCATCATATAAAATATGAGGATCGGGATGAAGAATGGATTAGCCTTGAAAGTGAGAGATTTAAACTATTGCTTCTTCCTAGTGAGCTTCCAAGTAAGGCAAACAGTTTAAACTATACCACCCCATCAGAGGAAAGCTCACTCGTTCACATGAAGGATGATGGCTTTTTGGAATCAGAGCCAATTATCTCATGGTTGGCGCATCATCGAGTCAAATCATCTACTGCTTCTTGTTTGAGAAAGCAAAATTTTTCCCGAGATGTGTGTAGCATGATGGAAAGAGAAACTGATAAGTTGAACTGCACTTCTGTTTTATTTAATACATCATTAGAAGATGATAATGGCAGTGAAGAAGGACATGTTCCTATTGTTTATGTGCGACGGCGACGATACCACAGGTTTAGTGATGCTGAAGCAGCAGCATCACCCTGGCCCCTGAACAATGCAACAGCTGTGTTGAAGTTAGATACAACCCAACCGATAATACAACGTGACAAGTTTGAGATATGCATACCACTTTGGCCGATGCTTACATACTCCATCCTTGGGGCGGATATATTATGGTTGCTTCGCAGTGTTTTCTTGCTTCAGTTTGGCACCCTGGTTACCATGTGGCCTACCATTTTCTTGGAGGTTCTGTTTGTTGATAATATTGTTGGATTGAGGCTTTTTCTGTTTGAAGGTTGCTTAAAGCAAGCTGTGGCCTTCATCTTCCTAGTCATGAATGTGTTCTGTGAACCTGAGAAAGACGAGCCTATCAACCATCAAGTTCCAGTCACGTCAATAAGATTTAAACTTTCTTTCTTTCACAACTTCAAAAACCACAAGGTTTTTGCATATTTTAGTTTCTCAAAAGTGAGGGATTTTGACTGGCAGTACCTTGATTTTGTGTTCAAGCCACATTGTTTACTTTCAAAACACCTGTCTCTTTCTGAGTGCACATATGACAACATTAAACTACTGCAAGGTGTACCACAAACAAAGCATATACCCTATGCTGTTCAAACTGAGGTATTTGTCTCTTTTCTAAGTCTACACTCATAATACTTGTGATGATTCAGTTCTATTCATAGCGTTCATGTTGATAGTTGAAAAATAGAAACTTGTAGACGCTAGAGAAGTATAATCTGAATGAAACAGTTACAATCAGCAGTTAGGGGGACAAAAGATGTTGACTTTACATATTAAGTGACCATAAGATAGTTGATTAGCTGCATTTTGAAATATGAATTTATATGAAGAAAAAATAATGATGAGAATATTTCTATCCTGCAGGCTTTCCATAAGAAGTCAAATGGGGGTGGTGGTTCCTTGCTCAGTAGTTCTAGATCATCGAAGCGTGTACCTGGGATTCGGACAATTTACGGTTTGAGGCATGGAAATGTTCCTCCATTTGCTCTTTCTTTTACTGCTTCCCCGAATTTGTTCATTAGCTTACATCTCAAGCTTTTGTTGGAACGTGGTATTAGCCTTGCAGCAGCTGATGATGGTGATGATGATGAAGATTTTAGTCAGTTTGAAATATCTTCAGAAAGCTCTTCTTCTAAGGGCAGTAGTCATGATGCTGCCATTGATGGAAGGGGGATAGTGTCATCCACATTTGTTTCTGATTCCAATTTTAATGAAGCTGCTGGAAATTCACAAGAAAATAATCGACCGTCAAGTCAGTTTAATGATCCTCACACATCTAACTTGAAAGGTATTATTAGTGTTGAAATCCTGGCATCGAATGAAGTTTACAGGCCCCAACAGCATCAGATGTCTGACCTCACATGGAATTTAAGTGATGGCATCATCTGTAGCCCCAACCAGCATTCTACAGGCCCTAAAACAAGTTTGTGGCATCATCGCAAACCGTGGGGTGATGGAAAGACAGAGATATTTGGGAATGGGCCTAAGAAGCCAAGGACTCAGGTCCAGTACACATTGCCTTATTCTAATAAGAATAAAGGCCATAATAATCTTCCTTACCAAAGAATTAGAAAAACAAATGATAAGAAAATATCAGACACTAAAGGTGGTGGTCCAAAGAGAAACCTTGAGTTGGTGACTTGTGATGCAAATATATTGATCAACGGTGGGGACAAAGGGTGGAGAGAATGTGGCGCACAGGTTTTCTTGGAAGCTGATCAGCAGAAAGAGTGGAAACTTGCAGTGAAGTGTAGTGGGGAGTTAAGGTACGCGTATAAGGTACATCAGGATTTACAACCTGGGTCAACAAACCGCTATACCCATGCTATGATGTGGAAAGGAGGGAAGGACTGGGCCCTTGAGTTTCCAGAGAGGAGTCAGTGGTTTGTTTTCAAGGAGCTGCATGAGGAGTGTCACAATAGGAACATACGAGCAGCATCTATTAAAAACATTCCTATACCTGGTGTTCGCCTGATTCAGGTTGTGGACCATCCTCACCAAAAAGAAGAATGTTTCACCCGCACCCCCTGGTACTTGCGCCAGGTTAGAGATGATGTCGAAATGGCTATGGATGCATCACGTGTTATGTATGACATGGACAGCGACGATGAAGAATGGGTTTGTAGGAGCAGGAGTAAAGAGGGCAGTAACGGTCATGATATCATCTCTGATGAGCTTTTCGAGAAGGTGATGGATATGTTGGAGAAAGTTTCCTATGCTCAGAAGCGTGATCTCTTTTCTTCGGGGGAAATTGATGAGCTTATTGCTAGAGTAACTCCCATGCAAGCTGCAAAATCCATCTATGACCATTGGCGTGAGAAAAGGCAAAGAAAGGGCATGCCATTAGTCAGACAACTCCAGGTTTGTCATGCCCTACAAAAATAGCTTCATATACATGTATATGTGTGTGTGTGCTCACCTTGGTGCTTTATTCTTTTATCAGTTTTTCTTTTTTAAAATCTGCAAACTATGACCAAGCTGTATAGGGCCTGATGTAGCTCATGCCGTAAAGATATTATAACGATGTTATTTGTGCTTGTATTAAATTATAATTTGCTTTTTTTACTTGTTTAAGTTCATCCAAGTGATAAGATAAGTAGAGATGTTTGTATACTTATATCTTGTCACCTCTTTTTAGAATCTGGGCATTGATTCAGAAATATATGATATGTTCTCGAACGTTGTGAATTCTGCTGCTATGTTGCTTGTATGAGAATCCCCCTTCCCCTAAAAATGAATGTGCTGACAGTATGCTCTTTTGGTTGAGCTGCAACTCCTTTTATGCTCATTGCTATACTGCCATCTTATAATTATGGATGTAATTATGGATGCATCATATCTGATATGAAAGATATGAAAGCGATGTCATAACTCAGTGGAATGTTTCAAGATTCGTGAAGATGAGTGTAGTTTTAACATACTAGTTTCTCTCAAAGAGTCTTTAATTCTGGCTAAATGCTGGCTGTTGAGATTTGGATGTAGGCACATTTGATTCTTTAAAGAAAAAAAAGGTTGGCTTAATGAACAAGTGTTTGGCACTTTTTTTGCAATCACTGTTTTTCATGATCTTTCTCCTTCATGTCTTTTGACCTCCTCCTTAGTTTTCTATTTATTATCTGCTCTATAAACACTATTTATGTTTGCTGTGAGTTAGGAATTAAATATGATAGGATTGGATTGGGGTGTAGCTAGGATTGGGGTTTTCGATGCTCATCGGCTATATGGTCAACAGGGGCACCGCTATTAGTTCTATGTTTTAGATCTGTTTCTGTGCCAAGTGGCCCAAGTAGGGAGTAATTTATTTCTTTTCACTATATTAAAGTTTATCATGGTTGTCTTGATACCATAATGATTTATGGTGGTAGGCAACCATTTTGACAGCAGAGTTAATGCCAGGCTTTATTTCTTTGTATAAAATGTATTACATTATGAATCTATATAATATTATCCTTTAAATATCAAATATTAATTTTTCTCATTAACAAATATCAAACATTATTCATTAACAAATATCAAACATTACTAATCAATAATGTGCACGTTACGTCTAAAGTAGTAACTACAGTAAAAAGCTAATAATGGATGGTAGTAAAGTAATAAGCTAATATATCAATATCAGTTGTTAAGAATCCGTCGTAGTTATTCATAATTGATAGTATGGAGTAACAAGTAAATATTTAAAGGAATAAGCATCAGGAAATTGCACCATAATAAATAAAGTAAAAACAAACTGAGTATGTATGAAGTTGATACAGTTTTCTCCTTAGTAAGCTAAATGAAACATCAGATAAACTTTTTGTTTAGGAAAATGTGTGATTGCCAGGAATAATCGAAATGAGAATGAATAGCAGGCCAATAGTTCTGAGTATAGTTATAAGCTAACGTAGTAATGGCAATGGTCGAGGAACCCGTCTTAATTATTCATTATTGACGTATAGTACGAAATAACAAGTAAATATTTAAAGTAATAGTATCAACAATTGCACCAACTTTTTTGTTCAGGGTAGTGTGTGATTGCTTGGAATTACTGAAGTGAGAATAGATAAGTGTATAAAGCAGGCCAATAGTTAATAATTTTAAGGAATCCGTCGTAATTATTCATTAGACGTGTAGTACAAGTAACAAGCAAATATTACCATAATTATCAGCAAATGCACCCTAATAAATAAAGTAAAAAATGAACTGCATGTATGAACCAGATATAGTTTTCTCCTTAGTAAGCTAAATGAATATCACCATATAAACTTTTTGTTCAGGAAAATGTGCGATTGCTAGGAATAATCTAAGCGAGAATAAATAGAGTATAATGCCGGCCAATAGTTCTGAATAAAGTAATAAGCTAATATATGAACAGCTGTGGGTAAGGAATCCCGCGTAATTATTCACCATTGATGTATAGTACGAAGTAAATCAAATATTTCAAGTAATAAGTATCAGCAAGTTGCACCCTAACAAATAAAGTAAAAAACGAACTGAGTATGTGAACTAGATATAGTTTTCTTCTTAGTGAGCTAAATGGATAGCTGTGGTTGCTAGGAATAATCGAAGTGATTGCTAGGAATAATCGAGTTGAGCAAAAAACAAGTCACTAGTTGTAAAATATGAAATTCATAGAGTAGACCCCAGGATGCTATAATAGAAATAAGTTACATGTCTTTCCTGTATATCCAAGCAATAAGGGATGATGATATCCTTCCATTTTGGCCCTACTATATCCTATTCTCTACATATCTGATGGTATCTCGTTTATTTATACATGCATCTTAGAGTTGTCTTTATTACAAGGGAATGCTCTCTATGCGAGTTCTCCGTCATGAGAAACTTGCACAGTCTTGAGGCTACCTTTTCTACTGGATTATGGTGTCTTTCGTAGTTTTACTTAAAATGATGTTTCAATTTCTGTTTGAAACAGCTGTTGTCTAATCAGATTTTGGTTTTTTATAATCATCAGTCTCCGCTGTGGGAAAGGTACCAGCAAATATGCAGAGAATGGGAGAAACTAAAGCCCAAATCGACAACAGGCCTGGGTGGTGGGTCCCAGGAGAAGGCATCTGCAGCAGCAGGAGATAAACTGCCTATGTTTGCTTTTTGTTTGAAGCCCCGTGGGCTGGAAGTGCTCAACAAGGGTTCTAAACACAGGCCGCATAAGAAAATTTCGCTTTCTGGCCACAGCCTAGGTGATCCGGATGCTCATCATTCTGGTAAGCTAATGTTTACAAAAAAATGTTTGCTGGTTTTTGATCTGTACTAACATTTGATTAATAGGTAGAAGAGTACATACATATGGTTTTGGAGATGAGAGGACGGATTCGTCAGATGTCTCTCCACTGCTCGTTACTAAGATGTACTCACCAAGAGACACGAGCCACTTTTGGTTAGACGGTGGTGATGCATCCGACCATCAACTGAGAATCCAGAGCTCCAAGAGCAGCATTAGAACACTGGTATCACCAAAACTGGGTCCATCCGCCGCCTTAAGTAAGTCGTCATCAGTGAAGAGAAACAACAGTAAAAAGTTTAGTGATTGGCATCATAACAGGGTTCAACAACAGCAACTAGTGTTGGGTGGTTCTGATCTTGATGAGTTCAGACTGCGAGATGCCTCCAGCGCTGCAAAGCATGCTCGTAATATGGCTAAGCTAAAGAGGGAGAGAGCTCAGAAACTTATGTTGAGTGCTGACCTGGCTATTCACAAGGCTGTCTCTGCTCTAATGACAGCTGAAGCAATCAAAGCTTCTTGTACAGGAGATAACGAGTCAACCAGTCCCCCGTCTTCGGTAAGTTGATGATAAAGAAAGATATATTATTATATTCAGGTGCAGTTTTGGTACATTAGACAGACAGGCGATTTTGATGAGTTGGATATGGGTGTGTGGCAATTCCCTTCTCTTCTGTCTCTTTAGACATTTGATTTGTACAGAAATCATGTTTTGCTTAATTGCCACCCCGCCCCACCGACCCTACAAAAAGAAAAAAAAAAGATCTTTGGTCAAGTTTTAGAAATGTAGTTGGAATAATAGCAGACTCATATGATTGACATGAGAATACAAAGGGAAGTAACTGGCGGCAGTAATCTTTAGTTATTGCCTATATTTTTTTATTTTTATTTTTTTGGCATATCGTTCATTGCATGTGTTTTGGGCTTAGAGAGATCAACTGGTCAAGTTGCATTGCTTTATCATCGATATTTTTGAAGTAAATTGTGCTTGGATTAAACTCTAATGGAAGAAAGTTAACAATTGAAGGAAAAGAAAGAAAAATCCTTGGCATTTGTCATATTCTTGCAAAATCAAGTAAAACTCTGGCAATCAATAAAACTAAATCTTTCATCCTCAACACTTGTGATCCTTAGAGATCACTGCATGCCCTTTTGTTGTGGTAGGTTTAACAAAACAAATGAACTCAAAAGACGAATTCTTGTTCGATAAGGGATTGTAGTCTAGTTCTCTCCACCGTGAAATTGAGGGTTCAAAGTGGACAAAAGGTACTTAAAGAACTAGGATATTTTATGGAATACCTTTTGTGTGTAATTGGTTGGTCACAATAATTTTTGTTTCAGATCACATACAAAAATAAATGTGTACAAAAGTGATGAGTATCAGGCACAAGGGAGTAATTATCGAAATAAATCTTCATTTGGTCCCTTTAAATAAGAGGAAAGCAGAACTAGTAAGCAAAATTGAACATATTATATATGGAGTAAGTTGTCATTTTCATCCTTATAGTTTTGGCAAATATGCTATTTTCATCCAACAGCTTAATTTTTTGTATCCGGATCTTTGTGGTTACGCTCCCAGAAATATAGCCATACACCATCCAAAATTCTAGTAAAATAAAGGGTATAAGTGTCCTTATACATAATTGTTTATGTATTCATTTTTTAAACCTCTTTAAATTATTGTTAGTTTAATTTTCTTTCCCAGCTTTTGAAGTCTTATCATATCAAACTATCGTTTACCCTTGCTTAATAAATGTGTTACTTTGTTTTGTGATTCTTGTTGCAACGGAAAATTTTCTTAACTTCATTTGTTGAATTCGACTTTTAAAGTTCACATATTTTGGATCTGGTATTTTGTGATGTTTGGGGTCCCTTCGTAACTTTCTATTATCAATCGAATGCCTTCCCGCACAAACTCGATCATATCACCCTTTGAGCAAGTTTTTCGAAATCCATCAGACCACTCATTTCATCCCTATAGTTTGGGCAAAGATCCCATTTTCATCCAATAGCTTAATTTTTTTGCATTTGGATCTTTGAGGTTTTTAAAAGGTTGCCATTTTCATCCAGTTACAAAACACCATCCAAAATTCTAGTTAAATAAAGGGTATAGTTGTCCTTGTACATAATTGTTTTATGTATTCATTTTTTAAACCTCATTTAAGTATCGTCAGTATAATTCTCTTTTAGAGTCCTAATCGCATATCTTCCTTGTTCCTTTCCTTACTATTCTTCAACATCTTCAAGAGAAAAACATTGATGCTCTGCTCCTATGCCAATAACAAACCATAAATTGCACTTCATGGACGTCTTTGAACCCTGTTCGTCGGTTTTATTGATGCAATAAAAAGAAAATGGTGGGTATGAGTTTTATATTCGCAAAATTCAGATTGCCTGTAGAGATTCATTACTCGCAAATCAGTTCTTTTCTTTTTTTTTTTTTTCTAAACTTAGAACACTATCATATCAATATTTGTAGAGTAAATTACAATCAGTGATCTTTACATTTGCATCAATTACAACTAGTGTCTTTTAACTAAAGAAATTACATGCTCTGTCCTTTATGTTATCGGTTTTTAACACGTTATGTTATTTAAATCTAACTTTAAAAAGTTCTTTTTAAGTCTTACCATGTGCCACTCGCATGATGCAAGATGATCTTTTCATCTCAATTTTATATTAAAAAACGAACTAAATAAATCTTTTTTGTCCCCTCCATTTTTTCAGTCGATCACTCGTTTTTTTTTTCAGTTAATCCAAACGAAATAAATAAATTTCTTTTATCCCCTCCATTTTTTGAGATGAATATGAACAATCAGATGTATGTTATGAAATGCAAGGGGAAATTTTAAATTGAGATTAAAAGACCATGTTGCCCTCTCATGTGAGAGGCACATGGTAAAACTTAACCAAAAAACTTAACTAGGTTAGGACTAAAGGACATAATGTGCTAAAAATTGGTAACATAAAGGACAAAGCTTGTAATTTATTTAGTTAAAGGACACCGGTTGTAATTTGATACAAACGTAAATAACATCAGTTGTAATTTACTCAATTTTGTATAAAAGTTGAGTTTGATTGCAATTATGGAAGGCCAAAAGATTTTTCCTTTGCATATGGATCTGATTCATGTTGATAGTCTGTAAGTCCTCTCCATGATTCTCCAAGCAATTTTATCCTATGACGTGCAATGAAATCACCTCTAGTGGTACCAAACTACTTCTCCAGGCCGGTTAAAGTAGCATAATTGGTGTAGTTTTCTTCAATTATTATATTGTTTATTTACCTTGGAAGCACCAACTTACTCATAATATTTATTATCTTTATAACGAAATCTCAATTTTTACCTCATCCAAGTTTTGTCCTATCTAAAAAGCATTGGAATTCGACATAGCTTTGACGAGCAGAGTAGTAAACTTTATGGTTTCATCTTTGCGAGGTTCCTCAACCTCATTTATATATAGATGCGAAGCCATATCAAATGTTGTTGAAGATTAATGTATAAATTCGCAAGATCAGATTGGTCGTTCGTGTTATTAATAGATTCACAAAACCATATTGCTTCAAAATTGCATTCGATGGTAATTGATTTTAGTTGCTTCTAGCATCGATCTTTTTCTCTTGAGGATCTTGAAGAAATGAAGAATGTCGTATGGGAAATGAACCTGAAAGATATGCAATTAGGGTTTTAAAAGGTAATTATACCAAGGATATTTACATGAGGTTTAAAAATAAATAAATAAAACAATTATGTATAAGGACAGTTATTCCCTGAGAATTTTGGATGGTGATATGTAACCGAATGAAAATGGTAACATTTTAAGACCATAAGGACCCGGATACACCAAACTAAATTATTGGATGAAAATGATAATTTCGCCCAAACCTTGAGAATGGAAAGAGAGTTTACTCCTATACAAGAAGTTTAGTTAGTAAGCCCGACCCTGAAAATTCAAATGTCATGTTTAAGCTTGAAAAAATATGCCCTGTTGATTAGATAATCATTATCTAATAATTATTATTTTGTATTATGTATAAATGATGTAAAAAACAATTACATATAATATAAAAAAAGAGAAGATTAATAGTGTTCTACTACATCTAATACATGCTTTACAACTTTATTAATCTTTTTGTTTTTTATTTATTTTCTCATTTAGTGTAAACTTTTTCATTTATAACCAATGTAGTTTAACAATTGTATTTTTTTTCCTTTACTTTAACCAAATTACTTTTCCAGCCTTAAATAGTTTTTTAATAAACACGTTAATACCGTTTTAGACATATTTTTAAATTTTTCTTTTTTCTTTGCTATAACGATTGTGGCAAAGGTTTTTTTAGTTTAATATTTTTTAACGAACACGCCGATACTCTTTTGAACATATTTTTTAAACTTTTTTTTCATTTGCTATAACGAGCGCGCCGAAACCGACCAAGTTTCTATGGTTTTCTTTTTCATTTACCTTATTTTTACCTTTGTTATTTACTATATCCTTTTATCTTTTGTTATTATTTTGATGTTTAGAGCCGTGTTATGATGCAAATAGCACAACCCATTAATATATCATTTTAATTAATTTTAACAAATTTATTTATTAGTTGTCATGGTGCTATACATTCTGAATTCCAACCACGTCCATGCGCTACGCACGGGTAACAAAGACCCTAGTTAACTATAACCCATTAATATATCACTTTAATTTTATGAATTTATTTATCAGTTGTCATGGTGTGCTATACGTTCTGAATTCCAACCGCGTCCATACGCAACCACGGGTAACTACAACCCTAGTTAATTTAAAACTACAAAAAAATGCGAAAAATTAAGTGGAAAAATCCAATAATCTAAGAAACTACTAACAAAAAAGTTAAATAGAATAATAAAGTCGAAATCTTAAAAATACAAAATTCAAAGAATAAATTGATACAATGAACTAGTTAAATCAGTAAACACAAACGTTTTTAAACTAACAAAAAGGTTAAATAGAATAATAAAGTCGAAATCTTAAAAATACAAAAGACAATTAACTGACAAAAAAATAAGTAATAAAAAATTAAAAATTCAAAGAATAAATCGATATAATGAACTAATTAACTCAATAAACACATTTGATTTTTTAGAATATAAATAACTGACAAAACTAAAATAAGTAGTAAAATTAAATTTACGCATGTACTAGGGGCTTGTTTGGCTAAGCTTATTTAACTGACTTATTGACTTATAACTTTTTAAAAATGAGTTTTTTTTTAAAATGTTTGGATTATCTTATGGGGTGGAAAAAGCCAATAAGTTGAAAAGTTTTAAGAAGTTCCAAAAAGTCCAACAAAACCAAATCTATTTCAAAATCCGGCCCAAATCCTATTTACAACCCTCGCCCTTCTTCTTAATAAAACTTCAAACGCCTCAGTTTCCTCGCTTTTTTAATAAAAAAAACCCATGCAAATGCAGTTGCAAAAACTTGCTTCAGATAAAAAAACTTGCTTCACCGGACCCCCTTTAAAAAATGTGCTCTCGCAAAATACGAGCCTAACTGGTGGTTCTCCCCACCCACCCTTAGGGCCGCCCCTGTTAGTTAGCTCAATGACAAGGGTATCAAAACACATTCAGATTTTTATTTAATAGTTAAATTAATCAAAACCCAAGATTCAAATACGAATGCTTGGCCCTTCCTCAACAGCAACATGGAATCACGAATTTGAATGATATTCATGGAGGACAACTTCAAACACTTAGGGTGCGTTTGGTTCGCGGAATATTTTGGAATTGGAATTTGTGTAGAAATTAGAATTTGAAAGAATTGGATTTGGAATTTAAAAATTCTAGTTGGAATTTGAAATTGTTGGAATTGGAATCTCAATTCCATTTTTGATATGTTTGGTTGTCAAATGAATTGTACTCATCACCCTCGCACCCACCACCCACGGTTGGGATGGGAATGGTACTGATCGAAATGATTCGGGCCGGAGTGGTTCGTTCAAAACGATACGGATCGAAACAGTTCACGTTGAAACAGTTCACGTAGAAACAATTCACGTCAAAGCAGTTCGGTTCCAACCTGTTCGTGTTAAAACGGTCCGAGTCGAAACAGTACGGGTTAACGGTTTGGGTGGAAATGGTACGAGTCAAAATTTGGTTCCAAACAGTTCACGTCAAAACGGTTCGGGTTGAAAAGGCTCGCGTCAAAGCCGTTGATTCCAAACGATTCGAGTCCAAGCGGTTCGTGTCAAAAGGGTTCGGGTTGAAACGGTTTGTGTTGAAGGCATTCAGGTCGAAACAATTTGTGTCGTAACTGTTCGTTCGGGTCGAAAGAGTCCGCATCAAAATAGTACGAGCCAAAACGGTTCGGTATCAAACGGTTCGCGCCAAAATGGTTCAAGTCCAAACGTTTGAGCCAAAACGGTTCGAGTCCAAACGTTCACGTCAAAATGGTTCGAGTCCAAACAATTCGCGTCAAAACAATTCGGGTGGAAACGGTTTGGGTCCAAACGGTTCGCGTCAAAACGGTTCAAGTCGAAACGGTACGGGTTGGAATGGTGCGGGTCAAAACAGTTGAAGATTCCAATGAATTTACTATAATTCCTTCACATATAGAAAGAATTTTGAATTCCTTTAGCTAAAGGAACTTTAAGGAATTCATGCCAAAATTTCAATTCCAATTCCTTTGTCAACCAAATACATGAAGATTAGAATTCAGATTCCAATTCCAACAAATTACGAGAACCAACTATTTTAAGAGATTGAATCTTGATTCCAGTTCCCTATAAATTCCAATAAATTCATGCAACATTGGAGAAAGCAACATTGGAAGTACCTAGAGGGGCACAAATCAGGTTTTTTACGTATCCAATTTTAAGTATGGAACTGGGTTCGAGTATAATCGGCTACTGAGAGAAACCAGGTAAGGTTCTGGGTAAGGTTCCTAGTAGGGTATGATTGGGTTCAGGTATAGCAGGGTATTGGAACCAGATACACGAATTAAAATAATACTGTTATTTTACACAACAATTAAAATAATGCACATAAAAGTTAATTTTTCTTTTGTGTCTTGTAAAATTAATTAAAATAAATTCCAATAACATAAACTCATTCACGTACAAATTATTTATTTTTTATTATGCATCTAAAAAAAATTAAGTATTAAAGTTGTTAAGTTTACATATAAATATACTATAAAATATGCGTATTCTATCATGTATTAAAAAAACTAATATCAGGTATATGTTATAACCGGTTCAGGTATTCTATCGGGCATGAAAAAACTGATTTTGCTTCTAGGTATTGAGCTTAAAATATGTACCCTGTCTATACCCTATGGGTAGGGGTCAGATTCGCTTTGGAGTATAAAATATCCACATATGAACAAACCCGGTTCCAATATTATTATTTGGTATGGTTCCATACCCGGTTTTCCCTACCTCTAGAAGTAGCCGATTACATAAAAATCACCATATACATTTTTATAAAGAAAATAAACATGGACTTTTAACCAAGACGTAGTTAAGTATTTTAACACATGATCTTGTTTAGGATGCTTCACAACGTGATTGTTAGGCTATGTGGTGTGGTCATGATCCAAATGACCACCACCACCCTCCACATTAGCGTCATGTTACCTCATCCTCATCTATCAACCTAATTCACATGGTGTAAGTGTAGTATCCGGTGATTGAATATTATTGGTGCCACACAGAACTAATAGCAACAGTTAAGGGGAAGTCTATAAGTGTAGTTCCTACCAGGTAACTGTGCCTTTATCAGTTGTGGTCAACGAAGTCAATGCCAAGTCAAAAAATCGGAAGCTATTCCAGATTACTTATATTATGTAAGTTCCGAGTTTATGATGTTAAACTCGGAACATATTGATCATTATAGTTTTTTCGAGTTTGTTTATATGGTGGGCATTTCGAGTTTGTGAGGATTGTAACATTCTGAGTTTGTCTTGGAATGTTCTAAGTCTATCTTAGTTAAACTCGGAATGATATGTTTATTAGATAGAGTTCTGACAAAACAGTTCCGCGTACTTTAAGGGATATTCCGGACTAAACAATTCCGAGCTTGCTTATCCGAACTTAAGACACTCCTGATTATCTTCCGAGTTCAATAGTGTATAGATTTGTTAAATTGGTTCTACTCTTAGTGTGTGTATTTGCAAACTATTCCGAGTTTGTGAAAGTACACATATGTCCGAGTTTATACTAAGTGTGTCCGGATTTGTGATCCTTTCGTAATTAGTCTATGGTCTTAAACATATCAACTGTCGTGCAATCCCTTGTTGACTTAGTTAATTGTGTTTTTTAGATTGCTTAAAAGAGGACACTTTTGAAAAATTTCCCCATCCCCACATTTGAGGTCAATATTGTCCTCAATGTGTATTATTTAAATGAAGGGTTAAAATCTTAACTTTTTCTCCCCATCCCCATACTTGAGGTCAACATTGTTTCAATGTGTAGTATTTTGGATGGGGGCTTTTCAAAACGTAAGGGATGTGACACGACTCTTTTTCCCAAAATTTCACCCCAAACAAAATATACAAAATACACTCCACTTATTCGCTAACTAACTAATCAAAGTTAAAAGGAAACATATGCACCTTGTTTTACTCATTCTTCTTATGCTCTTCGATCTTTTCATGCAAATGGCCGTCCCAAAACGAGCGTAGGTGTACCTACAAATCTTAATACTCGTGTAGAAGCAAACTTCTCACAAAAATCAAAACGCATTATATACTCTATTTTTATGAAAAACTTTTACCAAGCTATTCGTTATTTAACCTTGATTTTGTGAAAAATAATTTACAACAATAACAATCCTAACTCACTTTCGTAGGAATCACGACGACATTTAGCATATGCACGCAAGCCCTTTTAAACCTCCTGATAGCTCGGAAGGACGAGTAGGTATCGTGAGGGTTCTATAGGGAAAACACCCACAACGTTCATTTATCTAAGGAATTAAAATGCAAAAGAAATTAAAAAAATACAAAACGAAAACTAAAAATAAAAAAGGAAAATATACAACATAACACATACCTCACCATATTGCTGATAACACTCATTAGGATCTACCGGTGGGTATGGTTTGTACGGGTATCCGGTAAGGGCCGACATCATCTCATTAAAGTTGTCAAGCAGGCCCCCTTCGGCTGGTGCTGACATCGAAATCGTAATAAAACTAGAGACCACACCTTAAGGCCAATGCACATCCCTTTGAACTGATTGGGGCTGCTGCCGAATGGTTTCATAGTTCGTCAATGGGGTGAATGGTTGATAATCACGCCCCACCTCAAGGTCACGCTGGTGCCTCTCTTGGTCATGTAAGAGGTGTGCCCACTATCATCCAACACCTATTATCCAAGGCGTTTCGCTTAACCCGAAGACGATCTTGTTCGTCCTCCCATGACCTCCTACGAGCCAACTCTTCTAGCCTATGAGCCTCCTTCTCATTCCAAAAACTCTGATGAGACGCCTAATACGCCTCCTACTAGGATCTCCATTCTTCTTCAGCTTTGAGTATTTGCTCCTCCCGCTCTCTCGCCTCGGCCTTTGCCGTGGACACATCATCGTACACATCTTGCTGCCCATGGTTATACCCACCAAAGGTTGGGCGACGCCGACCAATCACAAACTATGTGACACTATCCGACACTTCATGATGCTAACAGGAAAACCTTTGCCTCGAGCCTCTTTGACCCTCCGTCTCGGACTCATCCTCTTCATCACCTTCCTCCAACTCAGCATCTTCACCCTCTACCTCTTCAATAAACGAGAAGGTGTACCCAATATCCCTTTCGAAAACCTTGTGATAAGGACTAGTTGAATCGAGAATGAAGATTTCATTCTGTACATGCCAGATCATGAATGAGTAACTGCATCCAATTTCTAAAAAAATCCCAATTGTTTCCATTTTTGGAATGGGATGTTGAACATGTATATGTGACCCCTTCCTCATCTTTGCGAACTCGAAATCATCTAAGGGTTTGACCACCCAAAGTGAGTATTCTAGAAGGAGGTTTTGCTGCACGATCATGGCACTAATCAATCGCACATATGGGATCATTTTTCTATCAAACGACTCCATAGTGTCTCATATGTTCATCATAACGATTTGTCTCCATGACAGCTTGGCTCCCGATAAAGCAAAGAGTGGAGGACATGAAGATCCCTTGTATGGACCTTCCCCCGGTCTGAACCGAACCATTACATACTCCAGTGAGATATCTGAAGGATTTTACAATCAAGGGACAAGTGATTTCTATCATAACTATCCCCGTGTAGTTAGGGAGAGTCAAAGAGATGAGGTTATCCGTGTCCGCTCCAACATTATTCTTTTGACAAAACAATTTCCTTTCGTAATAGTAGTAATTGTTTACGCCTAAGGAATCGAAATTGGTAATCTGATTAATGGTCTCCTACCAATCACCACATGCTAGCAGGATCATCTGGGTTCTCAGAACGTAACGACGCCAACACTCCGTTACCACCTTCAAGTAAACACCTTGGGTTGCAGTGGCACATCAATCTAAAACTGGCTCCCAACCGAGCCTCTCAAACTTTTGATTGATTCAGATTTGTCGGAACTCCTCCACATTCACTAGTCTCTCACACACATATACTTCCGCTACCCCGATCTCTACAACTGACATTTGCACCTCCATAAATTCACCTCCAATGGTTTATTTCTAAACTGAGATAGCCTCTTCTTCTTGTCTTCTTCCAACAAATCCCCATTTCGACCATTCTTATGCTTCACCCATTGCTAGTCTTGCCTGAACAACCGGTCGTCTGCGTCCGATATAGATCAAATCTTTTGCCATTTTACTACTTTTAAACCGAATGAGGAAGAAGCTTGTTCACCCGGAGACTTGGTTCTTTTACGGCTTGCCATTACTGCAAAACCATAAATAGAACAATCAAAATGACAATAAACATTCATAACAAGTCATAACCTAGGCATATACTATGATGTTGAACTTTAGTTAATATTTAGATTTAAAACAACTGTTTTAAACTCTTTCAAGTAGTAAATTTATCATCCAAAAACCAAGTTTATGTTCATAAAAATTCAATAAGTTTCAACAACATCTTTATGCCTATTCATTCAACAAGTGGGTGTAATCACATCCCCACACTTGTTTAATGCCCAATCCCTACCAAAACAAGTTACAACTAGCATTCAAGCTCCTAAATATAAGGTTCATCATAATCAACCTACTCTCAAATAGTTAAACTCAAAATTTTATAAGAAATTAAGAAACCATGTAAGTAATGCTTAAAACTAGTGAAGTTCATACCTTTTGTGTTGTAGAGCTAAAATAACTAACAAAAGATGTAAAGCAAACAACTTTGATGAATACCCTATAAAACCTGAAATTTGCAGTCCAAAAATCTCACAAACAAGATTGATTAAAACAAAGTTGAGGTTTTGTAGCTCTCGATAATCTGAACATAATAGGCTAAAGAATCACTTGATTTTGGTTGAGATTTGAGAAAGTTATGAGTGATTGAAGAGATAGGGTTCTTGAGAGAATTTGGGGAAGAAGAAGTGAGAGGTGAAGATAAAGAGTGATCATGAGCGTGATTTTGCATTTTAATTAGTAATGGATCAGGTTGGGTGATTCCCGGGTCAATCTATGGTTAAAATAATACGAGTTATGTTTTAAAGGGGTCTGGGAGGTGTTTGGATCGAGTGGGTAATGTTGGGAACAACCTAGCGTCGGCTGGCCTGAGAAAACACATCGGCGGGGGAAATTATTGCGTCGGCGACGCGTGTTCTTTTTCCGATTTGTCAGCTACGCTTAGTCCTACTATATACACCATTTCCTACCAACGGGTTGCGTCGGCGACAAAAATGCAACCCCTCGGCGACGCAAATTCAAAGTTTTTTTTAAATATAAACAAAAAATATACTTTTTTTTTTAAAAATTGGGCCTAGTATACAAGAAATCCTATAAATTATTAAAAATGTATTAGTAAATTTTTATGGGTTTTAATGAAAAAAGAAACTTCGTTTAAACGAATCCTACAACCCCCCGAATAATCGTGTATTGTCCCCAATACACAACAAGTCAAAAAACATACCTTATATCTTCATGGCCCATTCATGATTTCCTGAACTTCACATAATAAAGGGTTAATACTATACGTAATAACGAGAAAAATAATGGATGAAGAATAAAAGGAACTGACGAAAATATACAATATGTATAACGTTACCTGTCCTTTTAGTCGACCTCTTAGCTCGGGATGCTTGCCAAGAAGCTCACCGATTCCATGTTCTCGTCCGTCTTCTTGTTATCATCAAAGAACAGTTTTAGCCAATGACCATTCACTGTTTTCCTTAACCTGTCTTTCGGATCCTCGATGATAACATCACCCAATTGCCCCGCCCGCATAATGACATATGGGCCCATCCACTTGCTTCTAAGCTTCCCTGGGAAGAATTTTAACCTGGAGTTGCAGAGCCACACATTTTGACCCACTACAAACTCTTTCTTCTTCAACTTGGCATCATGTATTTCTTCATTTCGTCCTAGTACTTGGAAGTGCACTTATATGTGTGACAACCAGTAATTTTCAGTTATAAATTACGCGCATAACAACCATTAAAACGATTATAAGTATTGTTTTAAGACACAAATTCACACAATAGGCCTTTGGAATGCCTAGGAATGTCTTTGAATGGCGATTTGCGGGAAAATTTCTAAACGTTAAACGGTAAGGAACTGACACCAGAAAAAATACTGACAACGCCGACAAATACAAGTATCATACATATATTTTATACACATGAATTTGGTTCTGCTAAATTGTCCTACTTCCAAACGCAACAAAACACATACGTGAACGAAAAGCGCGACCCCAGGAACACACCAGCAACGAAACGGAAGCATCGGACTCGTGTATTACCTTCAAAACTGAAATATTATGATATATTTTTAAGTCCCGAAAACCAGATCTAGTGATATCACATGAAGCTTAATTGGGGGTGGAATCACACAACCAAGCTTTATTCAAGCTTGATTGGTGGCCTTTAGCTCGAAGATCCACCAACTGCACTTCCTCCAAATAACGAACCAACATTCACAAATAGTTTGCTTCCGATCACGTTTGCCACCGCACTTGTCCACGATTTGGCATAACCTTCATACTTATCGTTCGTTCGAATCTGATGCTGCCCTAAGATCTTGATGTCTTCTTCATGAAAGCTGTAAGATCTAAAGTGTCTGCTAACCAGAAGGAGATTTCCTTTGTCACGATAATTGCTTTAGCCATCCTTGGATCGTAAGCCCAAAATTGGAAGTTCTTAATCACACCTCTCGGAAACTTTGGTATAGCAGGAGTGACCTTTTCTTTGTCGGTCGGTGGTCACATTACATTCTTGATTGTTTGTTTGGTGTGAGGGTCACAGACTCCAGGACTCTTCTTTAAATATGATTCAGCAGTTTTCATTGTCGAAAAGTATTCTTCACTTCCCTTTCGAGTTTCTCACGGAATGCCCAACCTCTCCCTCACTGGTTCGGATTAGAATCATGATATGGAGCACGTAGCAAGTTTTACAAGTCGATCTTCGTCCAGGACTCAAATGGTGACTACTTCGAGTAATACTCTCTGTGTCCACTTTCACGAGTAATCAGCCACATATCTTTGTCGTGATCAAATCTCTAGCTTGCGACCTTTGATTTGTTTCCGATTTTATCATAAATGCTTGATCCCAGCTCCATAACATACCGGTAAGACATCTTCGTTGGATCCTTCGGTTGGAAGTTTTCATCAAGAGGGTTCACATCCTGATTTTTCATGATTAGCATTTGCTTGTTGCTTTGTTTCTTTTGAGGTAGCTTTCTTTTCTTCTTCTAACCAGATTGTAAATATGCAGCTAATCCTGCTTCGCGTTCTACATCAGCTGCAACTTTCTCCTCAGCAGTTTGTTCATGATGTGCAACATTCATAGGATCGTCGTCTTTGTCAGCAAATTCACTGCCAAACTTATTTTCTAGCTTCGCCTTTAAATCAAACACCACCACCATCAACAAAGTCACATCACCTTGCAGCTATTCAATTGTTTAATCTTTGTTGGATACTTGAACTTGTAGTGAGTCAATCTGAGCATCCTTTAACATAGCGTCTTGCTCTAACAGCACAACTCTTCTTTCCAGCTTTTTGACATTTACTTCTTCATCTTCATCACTATCGGATTGTTCAACAAACTTCATCTTGTCTGTAGTGATTAGCTTGCCACTTCATCATGCTCAGTAAACCCACCACTGGAACTGCCAGGCTTCGAATCGAACACCGCTAGAACTCTCTTGTTGTGATCTAGTGGTTGCCTCGATGATTGAAATGTCTGGAACACTTGTCTCTTGGACTACGGAAGTAGTTTCATGTTCAGCTTGCATAATGGGCTCGGACTCAATGCTTGGGCTTGTTTGTTCAGGGGTTGATTCAGGTTCGGTTCTTGGTTTCTTTCTCGATCCTTGATCAGCACTAGTAACGTCTTCAGTTTCTTGAGTAGGAACAATCTCAGGAGGAGGGTTCCCAACATTGTCCTGTAGTAATGCTAGCAATGCTTGAAGACTTTCAGCGGTTATCAGCTTCAAGTCTCTAACAGTTTCCTCAACCTTCCTAGTGTCCATCTGATCTAACTCATTCTCATCATCTTCATCGTCTGTCATAAATCTTCAACTTCAGCAGTTGGTTTCTTTCTGTAACAACCCTCAAATATATTCCCGATGATACCGTAATCAAACCCCTAGTGTATGCAATGAATTCTTAACAAGAAAACATAGTAACTAAGAATACTTAATGGTTAAGTAAAGTTAGTGGTTAAGTAAAATTTGCAGTTAAGATTACTTAGCGGTTAAGAAAACTTAATAGGTAAGAAAACTTAACACCTAAGTAAGCTAAGTAGTTAATTAATCAGTTAAGTAAGTTTAATAATTTAACATCTAAATAGATATACATGAGGTAGATAACATCTAAATATGTATATATGGGGTAGGTAATATATAAGGAAGTAATATCTAAGGAAGATTTATCCGGGGAAGTTTTATCTGAGGAAGAGATATCTAGGGAAGGTTTATCTGAGGAAGGTTCTATATGGGGTAAGAAGTATTCCTTACCTATAAATAGGAAGCTTAAAATTCATTTTTCTTTGCTCATTCCTTCTATTCTTCTCTCTATACGTTGGTGTTCTAACCAATAATCACCAATACGATATTCTGTCCGATCGATCCGGGAACCAACAAACGAATGCCAAAATACTGTCTGAGTAAGACTATACTTTGTTGACTTACGTTCTGGTTCCGATCTCGTGACCATCAATAGGTTTGATATGGTTTTACACTAATACGGATCACATTATGTGAAATCAAGAGGTTTAGAATTAGGAGGCCTGTTAAATTGAAACCCTAATTCTGCAATGACATGGTTGATCAACTTTACACAAGTAATCTATCTGCCAAGCAAAACAAAGGTGAGTTCACACATTTTACTAAAAGCATGTATTCCCGATGGTTGGGAACGAACTACACTTTTCCTGGTTTGGGATTGCCTAGTATTCCGGGGGGGGGGGGGGGGAATACTACTAAATACTTTTTATGATTCATGTCATAGCATACTAAATGCAACTCTATCACGAAGTCCCCACTTACTATACCGATTAATCATCTGGCCTGGCGAACATGATATTAGTCGATAACGCTATTAGGTTTCATTGACCTCACACCGTACCGGGGAGGACGGGCGTGAACTAGTATGCCTTGGCAACCGTCAATGATGACAGGCATTGACAAACGAGGCAACAATGATTCAACAGCCGCAAGTGTTCGGTATTACGCAGTTTAGTAGCTTACAGATGGGGTAGCTCCCCATAACCTGATTATAAATGAGTAATTTAACAACAAACATTTATGAAAATAAAACCGGAAAACCGTGAACTCACCAACTTTATGTTGACACACTACTGCATGCTTTGCAGGTCCTTAGGTGCAGCTTGGGAGCTTGCAGCAGAGGAGTGTAGTGGTTGCGTTGAACCTTTTTGGGTTCTTAATAAAATCCATGAACTTTTAAACTATTGTTGGAGTATTAAACCTTGTGCTTCGGTTGTAAATTTTATCATTTCTTTTA
The DNA here is from genome assembly GCA_947069175.1 of Scalesia atractyloides. Taxonomy (NCBI): domain Eukaryota; kingdom Viridiplantae; phylum Streptophyta; class Magnoliopsida; order Asterales; family Asteraceae; genus Scalesia; species Scalesia atractyloides. Next base: position 8,681,434 of record CAMTDV010000028.1, on the reverse strand, counting down.
CTTTAGTGAATAATCGTGTAGTGGTGATGGATTTACTATGTTTTAAATGATTGTTCAATATGATTGGTGGCATGATCCTAGTTAGTCACACGCCTCGCGGTAATACTCTACACATGGAAATTGAAGGGTGTGACAGATTGGTATCAGAGCCATTGGTTATAGTGAACTCAGTTTTAATAGGAAAATTTTTATTTTTGAGAAAAACTAGACCATAACCTGATTTGTATTAAACGACCGCAACGATACTACACTCCAAGTGCAAGGCTCAACAAACTAGAATCGATAACTTGTGCATATGTTTACTTGTTACTTACTTGGTACATATTTGATGACACATATGTATGGCATGATTTAAATAATGATCTAGTGATAGAAAACATGCTTGACAGTTGATGAAAATATATGAAAGATGATTAGAATAATGCAACTATGTATTAAGACAATGATACACTAAACTCTTTTATGTTTTGGTGTATCCTTGTAATTCAGTAATGTCAACACACTGATTTTTCCTCATGTCATGGTTCGATAGTTGGCACAGTATCTTCGTGCTTCAATTTCATTTGAGCTTGTTGATCCTAAGTCTTCCTTAATTGACAACAAAAGTAAGTTTTCCTTTGATAGTGAATTCTATTGTTTCCAAAAGTCATTCACAAATCGTAAACCTTCGATTTAGACATCTATTGGTCATAAAACTCTCTTTTGGTTTGACCATGTAAACTTAGTATTCTGATGATTATATCATTATGCTTCGTTCATTTGATATCGATTTATGGAAATAATTCAATTAAACCATTGAATTAGTTCTATTTATTGTAAAATTTATATTCACAAAATTTGAATATGTCCTTATTCATTTATAATGTCATCCTATTAGTATTGAGCAACGCGTGACATAAATAAAAATGGCATCATTACCTAAATCTCCAGGACGAGATTTAAAACAAGGAGGGGAGAATGTAACAACCCTAAAAAATATTCCGGACGATACCTTAATCAAAACCCCTAGTGTGCGTGATGAATTCTTAACCAAAAAACTTAGTAACTAAGAATACTTAGAGGTTAAGTAAAATTAGTGGTTAAGTAAAGTTAGTGGTTAAGTAAAGTTAGTGGTTACGTAAAATTATCAGTTAAGATAACTTAGCGGTTAAGAAAACTTAATAGATAAGAAAACTTAACAGCTAAGTAAGCTAAGTAAGTTAATTGGTTAAGTAAGTTTAATAACTTAACATCCAAATAGATATACATGAGGCAGATAACATCTAAATATGTATATGTGGGGTAGGTAATATATAAGGAAGTAATATCTAAGGAAGATTTATCTGGGGAAGGTTTATCCGAGAAATATTTATCTGGGGAAGATTTATCTAAGGAAGGTTCTATATGGGGTAAGAAGTATTCCTTACCTATAAATAGGAAGCTTAGAAATTCATTTTTCTTTGCTCATTCCTTCTATTCTTCTCTCAATACGCTGGTGTTCTAACCAATAATCACCAATATGATATTCTGTCCGATCGATCCGGGAACCAACTAACAAATGCCGAAGTACTGTCTGAATAAGACTATACTTTGTTGACTTACGTTATGGTTCCGATATCGTGACCATCATTAGGTTTGATATGGTTTTACATTAATACGGATCACATTATGAGAAGTTGTAATCCCAGTTGACCAAAGCAACAGTGTAGACGCTTGAGTTTGATTAAGCTGATCTAAGCCGCCTTTGTTCTTGGAGTTGCATTGTAAGAATATGTGCACTAAAAATCTCCAATATGGTGAAACAACTTTTTCAACACTGTAGGATAATCTCCTTCGTAGCTCATGCGACGCAGTGCCCTAACAACATTATCTCTATCATACGTCGTTGGGTGGTGAGGTTGATCAACAAACTTCAACACCTCACACACACTGCTTCTGAAGTAGTAATTTCTTTCCCTTGGATCTTGGATTCGATCATTCCTTTGCCGCCGGCTCCACTTCTTTTAACTTTGGCGTTCAACCAGAAATCCTGAACCATGTCTTCACAAATTACCATATTTATCTTTAGGGCATGTGTGATGAGGCAGGAATTCAAACCTACAATCATGGAGTGGAACATATTATAATAACCTGTTGGAGGTTCCGATAAATAGCATGCTTGGTTGTGAAAGGCTTCCACATCAAATTTACGTTTTTCCATAATCTTTTGAGCCATTTTCTTCATATAAGACAACCATGTTAAGTTTTGTTGTTAAAAATTAACTTGGTTTAATGAGTCAACTGGTCAACATTAGTCAATAGGTCAACAAGTCAAACAAGTCAAAACGGGTCAGATTTGAAAAGGTCAAGGTGTCGGACACAAGTCAAAAGGGTCAAAAGGTTCAAAAGCAATTTGAACTGGTTAGACTTGATTCAGATGGTCAAGGGGTCAATAATGTGTTTCGGATGACCAAAAGGTTCAAAGGACAATTCAGATGAACCCTTGTAGTTATCCAAGATAATCTGAAATTCAGATGGAAACATGTTAGATTTCGGATAATCATCAAATTGAAGATCCGAAATCCATCCAAAATGCCTGGCGGTCATCTAAAACCCATCTGAAATGCTTGAATATCTAGGAAGTCCATCCGAAATGCTTGAATATCTAGGAACCATCCGATATGCAAGGGAACCTACAAACCTTGAATTCGAGTTAGTAGTCCGAGAGAATCCGAAATGCTCAGTAGGTATACTGTTTCGAATTGGGTCTGTTTGAAATAATGGGCGTAGCCCAATTCGGAACAGTACTTTATCCAAAATGATTGGGTTTATCCGAAATATGTGGGCCAAAATCGAAACCATCCGAGATAGGTGGGCCCATCCGAATCAGTGGGCCCATTTGAAATAGTATTTCATTCGAAATGCTATGAGCCCGCCCGTTGCTTTGTTCTGAAAAGAAACCCCTTTTCCAAAGTAACAACCCCACCAATCGAGCAACCTTATTGAAACACAAGAAATAAAATAATAAGATATAATAGTAATAATATAATAATAATAATAAAATAATAAAATAAAAAATAATAATAAATAAGATGAGAGGAATTGCTACGGGATCAAACCGTTCTTGAACTACTTAAGGAATATTTTTCAACACTTGCCTAATCAGACTGGTTCACGTGATTGCCAATATACTTGTTCACTTAAACTTATCACTACCATCTTTAATTTTCAATCTCGTGACTTGATTTGTTCAAGTATACTTTAACATCAGTGCGTCTCTCATCATGACATACCCACGTGATCAAGGTAAGCACAACGATTCATTGTAGCAGGTGAGTACAATGAGTTCATCCTTGGTTTCTACAACGTCAGACTTATTTGTTTACAGGTCAGTATATCGTACAGAAAAGTGACTAATAAGATGTCTGACGAGGGTTAGGCACATACCTTGTACGGTACGTATTTAACTTTGAAGACACACATAATTTTCTCGTGATGAGATTTCTTTCCCTTTAAGGTTTTTGCCCTTCTTTAGATCTTTTAAAGAGGATATCCTAACTGTGCCTAGGTCTGCATATAATCTAGATGCATCAGAATGGCAATCCTAATATCCCGGATGACTCGAAAGTATACAGACCTGAAACCTCAGACGTTTCTATCAACGTAGGATTTAAGACCATGAAATCATATGTCGATGATATGTTACCCACTTGATGTATAGCTTGTTATATGTTTGTCACTTGGTATCCTTTTGCCTTTTGAGCGATAAGCCTATCAACATATCGTAGTGGATCCTCGCCTTTTCAGCTTCGATACCTTACATGTGTTAATCAAATTCTTTAGCACGGAAATTTATTTCACTTCCAGGAAAATATTTCTCCCCCTAAATTTGTGCAAAAGTAGAATACTTTATGTGCAAATTTATTTATTAATTTATTTGTTTATAAAAACCCGTTTTTTTTTGGTGTTGCCAAGTCGGTGAAACACTTCAGTTTTAGAAGATCCACAAGCACCTTGAATCTCGAGTTGTTGACAGGTTTTGTAAAAAGATCCGCTGTATTTGCATCAATATGGATCTATTTGAGTTTAATCAGTCCTCTCATAGAAATCTCGGATAAAATGAACTTTAATATCAATGTGCTTGGTTTTGGTGTGAAAACAGGGTTTTTGATGATTTAGATAACGGCATCATTATTACAATAGATAGTAGTGTTTAGATAAGTCAAACCGTAATCCTCGAGCTGGTGTTGCATCCAAATAACTTGGGAGCAGCAAGCAGATGCCGTGATGTATTCAGCTTCAGCAGTTCATAGTGACACGATTTGTTGCTTCTTGCATTGCCACGAAATGAGTCTGTCTCCCAAATATTGGCATCCAGCCGATGTGGACCTCATATTCCTATTTGTCCCTCCAAGATTACTATCAGAAAAAGCAAACAAATCAAATTTGAATCTCTAGGATACTAGAGTCCATCTTTTGGAGCTCCTTTCAGGTATCTAAAGATTCTCTTAATGGGAGTGAGATGATAAAGTTTAGGATTGGCCTAAAAGCGTGCACATTAACAGACGACAAATATAATGTCAGGTCGGCTTGCAGTTAAGTACATCAATGAATCAATCATAGATCGGTACCTTCTCTGATTAACTGAGCTTGCTTCAGCATCCTCATTTAGCAACGACCGTTCTACAATGGGGGAGTCCATAGGCTTAGAATTTGTCATGTCGAATTTTGCAAGAACGTCCTGAACATATTTTCCTTGATGAATCAAGATGCCTTTACTACTCTGACGAACTTGCAAGCCTAGGAAAGTTGTCATTTCGCCTAATGAGTTCATTTCGAATTTCTTCTTCATCACTTCTTCGATTCTTTACAAAGATCTTCGTTGGTTAACCCGAAGATTATGTTGTCCATGTAGATCTGATCAAGAATAATATCCTTGTCAACGCGCTTGATGAATAACGTTTGATCAATCATCCCCCGAGTGTTTCCATGTGCAGGTAGATGCTCTTTTAAGGTTGCATACGATGCACGAGGTGCTTGTTGCAACCCATACAAAGCTTTATCTAACTTGTAGGCATAGCCTTGTTTACTGGAATCAACAAACCCAGGGGGTTGAGCGACATAAATTTCTTCCTTGACCTTCCCGTACAAAAATGTAGTCTTGAATCCATCTGATAAACAGTAAATCTCATGTAGGATGCATATGCCAAGAAGATACGAATGGCCTCAAGACGAACAACTGGTATATACACCTCATCATAATCTAAGCCTTCAATCTGCTTAAAACCTTAGACCAGTAATGGGCTTTATTTCTCAAAATCACGTAAGTGTCATCTTGTTTGTTTCTAAATATCCAGTGTGTTCCAACAACATGTTTTCCTTTAGGTAGTTCACTAACTTCCAAACCCCTAACTTTGCAAATTGATGAAGCTCTCCATGCATCGCAATGACCCATCCAGGTTCCTACGAAGCAATGTCAATGCTCTTAGGCTCAATATGTGGAATGGAACATGAATATAAACATGTGTTAATTGTTCCTGATCTGCTTTGGGTTTAAACACAAGCAGTTACAGGACCAATAACGTTCTTAATTGGGTGGCTTCTCTGAACAGATGTGGTATTAATACTGCAGGAGCCTGCAAGTTTGTTTTAGATTTGAGAAACTTCCTAATATAATTCCAGTTTGTTCCCCCTTATTTGATACAGTAGTAGTGTTGATCACGGTGGATCTATAGTGTAGTCAGACGGAATCGGCTCCGAAATAGTGAAGTTCTTTGTATATTTGAATTTGAGGGAACCGTAGTAGTTTGCTTTTGGAGGCTTCAGCGTTGTGAACTGCATCATCATGAATAGTTGTTGTAGTAGATTCAGGAACCAGCTCCTTAGTTGGTGAAGTATGATACGGTTAAGTAGCATCTTCGTGAAATCCCGGTGGATCCACAGTAAGTTTTTTGAAAACATCTTGTAGAGGCATGACATCATCTTTAGCTACAATGGCAATAGGTCTCACTGTACTTGAGACATTTGCAGTAACAATTACATCAAATAGAATATTAAAGGACTTAAACAAAGAGGAATAATCATATAACCAATCTGGTTCAATTCGTGCATCTTGGGGATTCTCTTGTAGCCAATCCACGTAGTACGTCTCCACGATCTTCTTCTTGATCTTGTTGTACACTCGATATGAGGTGTTTTTAGCATATCCGATGAAATAGCATGGATATCCTCTTGCTTCAAACTTACCTTTGGCACTCATGTTAAGGAGAACACAGAAACAACCAAAAGTGTGGAAATGTTGTACCGAGGGTTTTTGTCCTTCAACTATGTCATAGGGTGTCTTCATGTGACGTTTGTTGATTAGTGCATGATCTTGAACATAGAAGGCGGTGTTCACTGCTTCTGCCCAAAATATCAGTGGAAGGCCAAAATCTATCAGCATCGTGTCAGCAACTTCAATGAGGGTTCGATTACGTCTTTTAGTAACTCCATTTAGTTGAGGAGTCCGAGCTGCACTATATCGGCGATCAATTCCTGCTCAACATTCTTAACCTCTATCCCAATGTAACATCGAATAATTTCACTCGCTCATTTGCCTGATTTTCTAAGAGAGTGACAAATTTCTTGATCAAACCTACTGTCTCACTCTTTTGTTCCAAGAAAAACACTCAAGTGAAGCGAGAGAAGTCATCAGTGATGACCAAGCAATAGGACTTTCCTCCAACACTTAGCACATTAACCGGACCAAAGATATCCATGTGAAGCTATTGGTGCATAATGTCTATTGCATACGTCTAGGTAATGTTGTTTTTGTATATAGGGCTTAGAACGTCAGATTGTAAAAGTTATTGTATAGAATATACGTTTTGTAGTTGGATCGTATGAGTGAGTCACTTGACTCATACGAGTGACACTCTTCACTCGTACGAGGCAGCCACTCGCACGAGTCACAGTCTCTACAACACACTCTCCTGTGCGAGTCATGTCGACCTATAAATAGAAGAGTGTTGTGTCAGAGCTAAAGTGTTAGTCCAGTTGGTACGGTGAAGCCCTGCTGAATTGTTTACTTGCGTTGTACTTTTCACATCAATCAATATATATTCAAAGCAGTTAAACAGTAGATCTCACTTGTTCGTTTGTCAACCTCACTAACATTGAATTATGCCTCTGTTTAGATCAGTCCGGTTGCTCATCGGAGGAGCCGATCCCCAATTCACAAGTGGTATCAGAACCTTGAGGCCTGATCTTCTGACAAACATCAAGTTTCTGCAGGCTACCAACTATTCAGATTCATATTCACTGTTGCAGCTTTCTACTTCTACACTTTCCCAAATTGATCTCGGAATTGGACGAATTTACGGATAAAATGGACTAGGATTCTAGGATATCACGTTAAAATCATTCCTAATCAATCCTTAACAATTTCAGATCTTAAATCAAACTTAATCATGTAAAATTTGGTAAAATTCATCCGTTTTGAGACTTAAGTTGTTTCGTACAGGTAGAGAGACCACTCGCACGAACAACTGTCTGTACAATTTAAAGTCATCCATACGAACGAGTAAATAGAAGTTCTTAAAATTTACAAGTTAGCAAGTTTAAACTGTGATTCGCACGAGGAAGTCATTCGTATAAGCCACTCACTCGTACGAGCAAACTTTTCATTCGTACGAACAACGTGTTCGCACAAATATCTTCTCCGCACGAATCTAGTTCGCACGAAACTCTGTGTCATACGAATTCATCTTGGTCGCACGAACTTGTCTGTATCCGCAACGAAGAAATTTTTATCATACTAATCAATTTTTCGAAAGTGTGTTTCTAAAAATCTTTGCAGAAAAATGGCCGAAGAGTTCTATAACGCATTTGCTACATCAGCGGTCACGACTACTGCAGCACAAAACATGAACCTTGAGCACGAAATGGGTATGATGACGAAACCGCCAAAGTTGCTGAACCTCGATGACTTCGATAGTTGGAGTGAATGTTTCATGAATTGGGTTCAGGCAAATCATTTTACTTGTTGGTTTGCTATTGAAGAAAAGTATCAATCTCCTATTGGAGAAAATGGTCTCAAAAAGACGTTGGCTCAACTTTCGGATTTTGAAAGAGAAAAGTTTATAAATGAGAAGAAAATGATGAACATTCTGCAACAATCCATCAAAGAGGACATATTGGCGCTGTTACGACATGATGACGACACACAATCATTATGGAATGCACTTCTATTAAATTTCCGAGGTAGTGCACAACTGCGAAAAAGCAAAAGGGCGTTGTTGAGTAAAGAATTTGACATCATTACTTTGATCAAAGGAGAGACGGTAAAACAACTGATTGAAAGATACTGTCATCTTGTTGTGCAAATAAAGCGAATGGGAATCATAAAGACGAACGAAGAACTTCGCAGATTCCTTGCCACATGGCGAATGGACTACCTATTTGACCATTTTGAAGAATGGAACTGAATATGGTAATTTCTCATTACCACGATTCATTGAAAGATTGGAGGGACACGAACTAGAAATGCAGAAGATGGCGAAGAACAAAGGCGTCCAAATACAACAAGACGTCGATCTTTATTTCAAAAATAGTTCTGCTGCTCAAATACAATCTCCAAAGATCCAGACTGCCTATAGCACTTACAGCACACCGAGTCCCCCGTCAAATCAAAATTGTAGTTTTCAATCATTTGCTACAGTCAATCCGAACACGTCTCAAAGCCCACAGTCATCACATGGATCAAGCAATCTCTAGATCAACCAGACCAATCAATCAAATCCTACTCATAGGGTACTATAGTGCAATATCGCTGTTGATTTCCAGAATCCACAAAACTTTGATGAGAAGACCGCTAAGCAACATATGTCACTATTAGCATCGGTTCTCGAATCTTATGACAGTCTTGTAGCAGGAAAGATTGGAAATTCTGAAATGACCAGAGAGGACTATGATCAGATTGATATGGTAGAGATGGAGTTGATAGACATCAAATGGTGTATGGAATCTATTGTTAGATGTGCACAACGCTTCATGGAAATCATCGGGAAAGAGAACTTGGGAGGATTGGATGGAAAACTTGGATTTGATAAATCCAAAGCTACTTGTTTTAAGTGTCGGGAGAAGGGACATTTTAAATGTGAATGCCCAAACAGAGAAGCTCAGGGTAATCAGGACCCATTTGCCGACGACTACTACAAGAAGGCTATCTACCACTTTCCTCAACCAAGAACTCTCATGGTGCAGATTGAAGATAGACAGCCAGAGACCAAAGACAAAGCGCTTGTAGTGATTCAAGAAGACGGGGGCTTTAACTAGAACAAATACATTTCCAAGAATGAGAGTTTGGCGTTCGTTGCTGAAATAATCGAAGAACCTGAAGAAGAATCAGATGCATCTTTTGATGAGCTCCAAAAGATGATTATTACTATCACACATCATCAGAAGAGGAGGAACTTTTAAAAAGTGCATATAAACATCTCCTACCTAATGATACTTGAAAACTTTTTGCAGGTTACTTTGGACCAAGCCATCGATCATCTTGCGAAGAACAGAAGACGCTTGATGTTGAACAGACAGTTGATGAAAAGATGGAGAAGCTGTCTGATGAGTCCAGAAAAGTGTGTATGGCAAACACAAATGAGGTAAATGAGTCTAAATGTAAGTCTGTGGTAGAAAAACCATATTTGAAATGTGCTGAGCCATGAAGTGAATGTGTTGTAAAAGACACATGACATAATGAGCTCAAAAGTTCAACTGATAATTTGTCATGTGACTATAAAGCCACAAAAGAAGCTTATGAAAAATTGAGCAAAACTGTTAAACAGTATGAAAAAGCTCTTAGAGAAAATGACGGAACACTTTCTATGCTCAAAGCGACAGTAATGGACAAGCAAATGGCCATTAATATTCACTTAAATACTATCGCTGAGCTAAAAAGTGAGCTTGAAAAGGCAAGAATCGAAACTGAACGGGTTAACAAATTGTTAATCAGTTATTCCTTGACCATATTTTACCCAAAATCGAAAACAAAGAAGAATCTAAAAAAGAGGAAAACAAGAGTTCGAGTTACGATCGTGTTCCACCACCCATGTGGAATAGCTATGCTTGTATAAAGCCATCAGGGGTGGAAAAGGCGCTCAATTTAAAATTGAAAACCAAACAGTCAAACGAGCTGCCTACGAACATCGACGTAACTTACAAAAAAGCTGAAAGTGAATGTGACTCTGAGATGGTTAAAACAATGGTCGAAAATGTTTTAAAAGGTGAATCTGACAAGTCTGAATCTGATGTTGAAACATCGGAAGATAGCTTAAACAATGATCCAAATGTCATAGTTTATAAAATGCATGCATCTAATAAACTATATTCTGATGAGGATTTTTCCATCCAGAATGTGAATCTGGATCGTGTTGATAAATTGTTCTAGCTTGTGGAGGTAAGCCATTCTGATTTAGACAAACATGATGTATCATTTTATTCTAAATCAAAATGTGTTAACAGACCCTACCATCATAAAAACAGAGATTATTCGGAGAATAGGAGGGCTGGTTTAGGTTTTCAAAAGCGAAGAATGAACAACAAGTCCCAAAAGCTAAACTTTACAAAGAAAATCAATTTTGTTTTTGGGACAACGACAGAAAAAGAAAAGGAAATCATTGGAACAAAATCCAATGATCAGTTTAAAAAGGAAAAAGAGAGTAGAAAACAAGTTTTGGATTCCTCTATCCGAAAAGACAGCAGGGCGTGTTATAAATGTAAAAAAGTTGGGCATATTGCACGATATTGCTCACAAACACATTCAAAATCTGTTTCTGACTCTAACAAGTTTACCAAGGATGAGAAAACAAAAGGCACCTATGGTTGCACCTACGCAATTTTTGAAAAGAAACAACGAATCCTATAAGAATGTTAAACCAACGATTAAACGTAATTCTAAATTTGAAATTGGTGAAACATATCGTCAAATGGATTCAAAATTTTATGCTAAAAGGGCTAATTTGAAACGTAAACATGGGTTGCAAAAGTCAAACCATGCAAGGTAGAACTGGTATCTTCTGTTCCACACAAAACCGAGCCTAAAAAGAATGTAAAAAACAAAGTAGGTTCGAAATTTGATATTCCAAACCCACCCAAGACCAAGCAGGCTTGGGTTTCTTTGTTTAAATAGTTTCTTCCTCATGTGTACAGGGGCTTCCGCGATCGATCATGTCTAAATGGATTATGGATAGTGGAGCTTCCAGACACATGATAGGGATGCTTGCGTTGTTACACCATGTCAAAGTGATCCGAGGAGGTTACGTTGGTTTCGCTGGAACACAAGGTGGGAGAATCGTTGGAGAGGGAATTCTCATGAATGGAGTTGTTTCGTTTGATAAAGTGAACTACATCGTGGAACTAGAGAACAATCTGCTAAATATTTCGCAAATTTGTGATAAAAAATTCACAACTCACTTCAACGACAAAGAATGCTTAATCTTAAAGTCGGGATTCAAGATTCCTGAGGAATGGATTCTTATGCGTGCTCCGAGAGAAAATGATCTATATGTTCTTGATATGAGTATCGCATCTACAACATTAAAGAAGGTTCAATGCTTTGTTTCTAAAGCTACCGAGAAAGAGTCTATTCTATGGCATAGGAAGATGTGGCACATTCATCTAAGAAGATGAATTATCTTGTGCACGACGACCTAGTGGAGGGTGTTAATCTGAAAAGTTTTCATTTATCTGATGATTGTCTGAGCTGTAAAAAGGGGAAACAACACAATAAATCACACCTACGAAAGCTTCTAAATTCTATCAAGCTACCACTAGAGAGGCTTCATATGGATCTTTTTGGGCCAGTAAACATCAAAAGCATTTCTGGTGATCTATATTGCGTAGTCATTACAGATGATTTATCAAGATTCTATGGGTTTTCTTTCCAGAGAGCAAAGATGAAACATTTGAAACTCTAATGATTCTCTTCAGGAAGCTTGAAAACCTTTATCACTTGCCAATCAAGAGAATCCACAGTGGCAACGGTACAGAGTTCAAGAACAAACGGATGCTCGAGTTCTGCAACGAAAAGGGGATTCTTCATGAATTCAGTGCTCCTTGTACTCCACAACAAAATGGAGTAGCTGAACGAAAGAATTGCACATTGGTCGAGACTTCCAGAACCATGCTCACCGATTCGAAATTACCAATTAGTTTCTGGAGTGAAGAAGTCGCATCAGCGTGTTACACCCTCAATCGTGTGTTAACAGTCAAACCTCACAACAAGACTTGTTTCGAGTTACTAAATCAGCGGAAGCCTAACCTCGCGTTTCTGGAGCCTTTTGGATCACCGTGTACTGTATTGGACCCGGATGGTAAATTTGGAGCCAAATCCTTGGAAGGATTTTTCGTCGGTTATGCTACTCCACAGAAATGTGTCTTCTTGCCAAGTATCAACCAGGTTATTCTTGCGCAGCATCTTGATTGTCAACATTATACTACACCTACGCAGAAACCTGGGGATCCATGGTTGTTCAACTACGAAGGTTTGTGGAATTCTTTCGATCTACCAGACGTGCCATCTGAAGAAGAGTTTACTATGCTCTTTCAACAACATCAAATCTCTAATCAAGAGCAAGTTACCAGACCGTTAGTGATTTCCCCGTTACTTCCTACGTCTAACACTTCTAATGTAGGTCCGAGCTCTACTCTTCAAGACTCTGTCTCTGTACCATTCTTGAACACTGCCAAATCATCTGCCCAGCAACAGCCAAATGCCGACTCTGATCGTGAACCAACTTTCGATGATGGAGGATCTAGTTCCAATGAAGGATCTGAGCAGATTTAAAGCTTTCCGAATAATCAAGCTGATCAATCAAATGTCAAGAATGAAGCTTCATCATCCACACCGGTTATTGATAAATTGATCACGAACTTGCAGACTCAAGTGGATGTTCCTAGTGAAGTGATGCCGAGAACACTTTCATATCATCCATCGGAGAATATCATAGGCAGCTTACAAACAGGATTGCAAACTCGCAATCAGATCAATAAGGATCTAAGATGTTTTTATACTCGTATTGCTCCACTATAAACCAGACTTTCTAATAGTTGTTTTGTTTCTCAGGTAGAACCCGGGAACTGGAAAGACTCACTAAAGAAGAGAGCTGGGTAGATGCAATGCAGGAGGAATTACTTCAATCCCAGAAGTTAGCAGTCTGGAAGCTTGTTGACCTGCCAGATCATCACAAAAAGATAAACACTAGATGGGTCTTAAAGTGCAAACGTGATGATAGAGGGATTGTAGTGCGCAACAAAGCTTAAATCATGGTACAAGGCTTTCATCAGTAGGAAGGGATAGACTACACCGAAGTCTATGCCCCAGTCGCTCGTCTTGAAGCAATCCGTATATTCTTGGCCTTTGCCTCTTGGAAAGGGTTCAAGGTGTACCAGTTAGATGTCAAATCTACTTTCCTATACGTAAAAAATAAAAGAGGAGGTGTATGTTGGCCAACTACCAGGGTTTGTCGATCCTATACACAAAGACAAAGTCTACCTTCTGAACAAAGCCTCATATGGTCTTCATCAAGCCCCGAGAGCTTGGTATAAAACGCTGTCACAACATCTTCTAGACAACGGTTTTCTCAGAAGAACTATAGATTCTACCCTCTTTACTAAGGAAGTGGATGGGCATTTGATTATCGTGCAAATATATGTGGATGATATCATCTTCGGATCGACAAATGACAAACTGTGTAAAGACTTCGAAGAAGTCATGAAGCGCAAATTTGAAATGAGTGCGCTGGGGGAGATGAAGTTCTTTTTAGGACTTCAGGTTGACCAATTTCCTGATGGTATCTTCATCCATCAGACGAAGTATGTTCATGACATATTGGAGAAATTTGATATGACAGGAACTAAACCAGCATCTACCCCAATAGCTCCTAATCACGGCATTTGTCCAGATCTTAATGGAGTCAAAGTTGACGGAACATTATACCGCTCCATGATCAGATCCTTGATGTATCTAACTGCTTCTCGATCTGATATTATGTATCCTACATGCCTGTGCGCCCGTTTTCAGTCAAGTCCAAGGGATTTGCACTTGCTAGCCGTCAAGCGTATTATGAGATATTTGAAAGGATTTCCAAGCACCGGCTTGTGGTATCATCGACACGACGACTTCAATCTTGCAGGTTACTCGGATTCTGATTTCGGTTGCTATAAACTCAATGCCAAATCTAGACGGCTGATTGCCAGTTCTTCGGAACCCGTTTGGTAACGTGGCAATGCAAGAAACAGACCGTGGTCGCTCTCTTTACCTGTGAAGCTGAATATGTTTCAGCATCCAGCTGTTGTTCCCAGATTCTCTGGATACAACAGAAGATGAGAGACTTCGGACTGCAATTTCTTGACACGCCTATATATGTAGATAATCAGCTGCGATTGATATCACTAAAAACTCATGCCAACACTCATGTACTAAACATATTGAGATTCGACTATCCGTGACTGCTACGAGAAAAAGTTGGTTAGAATCGAAAAAATCTGCATTGATGACCAAAAAGCAAATTTTTATACCACAGCATTTGATCGTACAAGATTTAAAAATCTTTTAAAATTAAATGGTTTAAGAAATCTGACATCAGGGGATATTCATGAGGTTGAGTTTGAGGATGACGAGGACTTGACGTGATTCTCATCGTTATGACGTACTTTTCTATACATACTTTCTTAAATTTCTAAAACTCCAAAAATATGTTTTAGATTTTAAGGGGAGAAAGTTTGGGAAAATACAAAAACACATAAAAGTCAAAAGAGCTTTTATGAAAAAAGGAGATCATATTACATCAATATGACAGTCACAGTATGCTAAAGATATGGAATGTTTAAACAAGTAATTAAACAGGTCTTACTGAGGATGTGCCAATAGGCTTCACTAGTTCAGTAAATTGTTTTTCAAGACATAAACCTAAAAGAAAAAAACTGAATAACTTGTGGGTTAACATCTCTCGGATATATGGACTTAGTACTCCGAAATTTCGTTTGAGAGAATATGAGATTCTATGATACTAGGTCTTTATATCTAGTCGATATCTGGGGTATTATCCGAGTTCTTCTGATTTTGCATAAAAATGACCTAGAACTTGTATTACACTTTACGCATTATTCGCCTACAAAAGCTGCATAAAAAATTATTATGTCATAAACTTTGTGACATTTGCAGTTCAAAAGATTCCTTTAAGGAATGCCACCTAAAGACGAGCCTTCATCTCTTCGTCTGTACGGAAGTACTAACCTGAGCTCTCAAGGTCTCGTAATTCACCCTATTTACAGATATCAATTGGATATATTCACCTGTGAAATGAAATTCTGGGAATCTCGATACGTGAGTATATTCTGAGATGGGAAACATAGTTATTTCATGTTCCTAATATTACCTAACATATCTTGAAACAGTTGAGAAACGAGAAGAAGTTTAAGTGGATAGGTATATTGGCAATCTAGGTAAATCTGGTTAAAAACTTAATGATTCTACCAAGATCAACGGTACTAGTGATTTGTTAAATACTTGATATGATTCTCTTAACATAAAACTCACAAAAATATGTATGTATATACATCTTTACTTCTTAGCATGTATCTTAGTTTTTAAGTCTACCGATGATGAAAACACCGATAGTTCAAGTCATGGCGACACTTGCTGAAGGAAAGCTGAAGACCACGGGTTGGGAGCTAATCATGAGAAGAAATTACCTGAACGTTAATAAAGTTCATTAATTTGAAACTTTACATTTTTAAATAAATCTGTTTTGGTTTAACAAAGGTCAACCAAGGTCATTAACTTGGACTTGGTAGGCAAATCAGATAACTAGGGTCATTAACTTTGACTTGGTTAACTAAGTGGGTTTTAAACAGATAAAAATTTATAAAAAATCAAAAATTTTACAAGTATCAGAACTGACTCGTACGAGTGACATTTGGTTTTCATTCGCACGAGCCATTGGTTCTTACGACCGATACTAAATTAGTATAAAAAGGCACATTCAGTCGCACGAGTCAGCTTAATGTACTATGCGATTAAGAGAGAACTTTGTGCGAACCAGTTCTATACTTCATTTTCTTGACAAAATTCTTCGTACCAATACATTGGAGAGGTCGATTCGCACACCTCTTACAATGGGAAAGGTACTAACGCTTGTTCTTGGCCGTTATAATGCCGGATTTAAACCAAACGAACATAAAACGTAGGTTTAGGAAAATTGGACCGGTAAAACATAAAATTGCACTTAAAAATGTTAATATCGTCCCCAATAGCCTATAAATCAACTTTCAATTTATTAAAATCAACACGTTTTAAGTTCGGTTTGAACTTGGTGTTATTTGGTACGATTTACAACTCGTACGAATGTTCACTCATACTAGCGAAGGTTTTCAGAATGTTATATCTTTTCACTCGTACGGGTAGAATCCTTAAAAGTTAAATGTTAAAATTTGTTAAGTGTTGTTGACTCGTACGAAGCGTTGTTCGTACGAAGCAGTTTAATCAAATATCTTGAAAAGTTTCTAAGTCTTTAGTCACTCGTATGAAGTAGTGACTCGTATGAGTGATTATTTGATAAAAACTTGAAAAATTGTCTAAGTGTTGACTCGTACGAATGAATGGATCATACGAGTATGTTGTCAAATGGTTTGAAATGTCTATGTGTGCAGGTCAAGAATGGTTTGAAATGTCTATGTGTGCAGGTCAATAAATCTTCTTTTTCTCGTTTCCACAAAGTATGTTGTCTTCTTGATGAATCTATTCCAGAGATTGCTACCTACCAGGAAGTGTTAGAGTTTTTGGGCAGAATTCGTATTACGAAGGCTCTGACAGATCGCCAGGTTGCTTATAGATCACATATAGAGTACTTCTGGAATGCAGCAGAGTTTGATTCCGAGGAGAATGCGATTGTTTCAGTTGTGAGAATTGGCGATGAAGATATTCAGGTGAAAATCATAGAAGAGTTGATTAGAACGATGTTAGATTTTAAAGACCATGTAGATGATCCGGCGGGTTTCTCGGAGCAGATGGTGAAGGGCTGTTTCTATCGCATGGGTTACGCTGGATTCGTGAATGCTGCTCCATTCAAAAAGGGTAACCTAAGTGCGCCATTTTGATATATCGTACAATGTGTTATACATGCGCTAAGTCACAGAATAGGAGGTTTTGATGATTTAGTTGACTACTAGGATGTGCATGATCACCACGCTTGTTCTTAATCTTTCATACAACTTTTCGAAGGTGATCTATACTCAGATGGTCCAGAATATTCAGAGGGAGAAATTTCTTCAGTACCCACGTTTCATTCAGATGCTGCTAGATCATCTGCATCCTAATCTAAAAAAGAAGAAAGATGATGTGCTGAAACTAGAACACATGGATGTCTCTACTCTAAAGAAGATGAACTTACACCTCAAGGTATTCCCGAACGCGAAGCCTGTGTTTGGAGCAATCAGTGACAAAGATTTTATTGCTCCAGCACCAGGAAAGTGGAGGAAGGAAGATAGTGGTGATGAGAATGAAGAGTTGACAGCACTTGATGGTTTTGTTGCAAAACATAGCTTATGGTTCGTCAAAGATGGGGGTAAGAGAAAGGCAACGCTACATCTTCCGCATCTACTCATCAGAAGAAAAAGAAAACAGTCGAGAGCTCTAGACTAATAGATGAACCAGAGATTGAGGAGAATACTGAATAGAGAGGTAAGCTTTTGGTCGTGAAAAAGTGGCTGAAGAAGTGTCGTCTTCTAGCACTGACTCAGAGGATAGAAGAGCTGGTGAAAGAGAGATCTAAAAAGATAGAAGCTGAAACGACTCGCAGAGAAAAAGCATAAGGCTGAAAAAAGAAAGCGAAAAGCGACTAGAGAGGACGATTCGACTTATATACCTTCGGGTTCAGATTTGATACTCCTGTGCGCAAGCCTGTCAAGAAGAAATCTCAACGTCTGACACGATCGGCTGAGAGAAGCACTGATTCTCCTAATGTCAAATCAAAAGAAAAAGTGCAAACACAGACTGAAGAAGAGGTACATGTTGAGCCAACTCCACCAACACCACCATCACCAACTCGTCAGCAAACACCTCAGCCAACACCATCTCTATAGGTCCACTTGGAGGATCAAGATAAGCCTGCTTCCTTGTTCATACAACACATATACGAGTGCGGAATCCTCATAAGAATGCAAACCAAAGCAAAGTAAGAACACATGATAACCAAAGATTCAATATCTTGATTAACTGAGAGAAACTGATACAAACATATACAAACAATGTTCATACCTCTCATGTAACACACTCTGTGCTCTTGTGTCTCTCTCTATAGTAGCTCTAGTCTCTCTAGTCTCAACAACTCTTGAAGGTCTCTGTCACACCCCGACCCGCAGCGGAATAAGAGTCGGGGCATAATTGGGTTATCACCAAAGCTCATGATGTTTACTAATATGTTTCATATTTATTAAATTCAAAATTACAACTTCAATATTCCAAACAAGTTCATACAAATACAAGGAAAAATTAAATAAGTCAACAATCCAAAATCTAAACTGATTTATTCTTCTAGGCCGTCCTATATGTTTCTTGCTGCAACTGGATCACCTGTATCATCTGTAAAAATGGGGGTTTTTGGGTCAACAAAAGTTGGCGAGTGAACCTTGTTAGAAAACATTTATTATTGATTTCTTGTTGTATTTAATATGGAAAAATTGTGCAATAATCATATGTGAGCAGACGTAAATAAACATACAATAACAAACAATAACAAACCACCTTGCATGAGTATATGACATGAATGATAATGTATATGTTGGCAACGTCACGTTCCGCTCATAGGTAATGGGGAACGGACGGCCTATGATGATGTATGTGCGATCAAGGCTCAATCAAACGGAGCCGATCGTATGTTGGCAACGCCACGTTCCGCTCATAGGTAAGGGGAACGGTTCCGCTCATAGGTAATGGGGAAAGACGGCCTATGATGATGTATGTACTGAAAATGATAAATTTAATCTAAACATTAACCACACAAACAGTTGATACATATTGAATACACATTTGATCATGGATATGATAGATGCACAAGTGTTTAAATGTAATAAATAATAAGACACATGATATACCCCAAAAAGTGATTAAAACGGGGAATTTGTAGAGATTCACTCACATTGGGTGCGTTCGTTTGATGATGTTGAATGCGCACGAGTTTAGAGAGTTGATCGACGAGGAATAACTAACCTAAATAATAACGAACAGGTACGGTAAATAAGTGGATTATATTATCAATTTTAATAGGATTTTTAGATTTATTTTTGTGAGTTTAAGGTCATTTTCTAACTTTAAAAATATTATTTTTAAGTATTTTTAATTGATTTTTAAATTAAATAAATAAATAAAAAATATAAAAAAATGTTTGAATTTTTGGGTTGACCGTTGACTTTGACCGGTTCGGACTTGTGTTTGTTTGCGCTGAGTGAGGTTCGAACTTGTGACCTCCCGTACGCGTGCACGCAGCTCTACCAACTGAGCTACGTGTCTAACCCGAAATATTCTAAGTTTTAATTATATATATATACTAATTAAATGTTTTAATTTATTCGATTTATACTAAGAATTTAATGATTGAACGGTTGCGGGAAACCGAATCGAACTCGGGTCCCTTGGTTTGTAAGCGCACAGCCCAACCAGTTGGGCTGTGTGACTTATCTGTTAAACTTACAATTTAAATTAATCTAAAGAACATCCTGGGCCCTACTCTAATTCTGTAACAAAAAAAATTGGTTTTAATTCGGAAAGCCGGTGCGTTTGTAAGATTCGAACTCGTGACGTGCGCTATGTGTTTGCACACAGTCCACCGCTGGACTGTGTGTCTAACCCGGTTAAATATCTTGTTTTAATTAAACTTATACATTAGGTTCGACTTCATCTTCTTCGAGGGCTGAACTTGCGATTGGATGAAAACCCCAGGAACTGAAACAGTACTTTACTCTAAAAGTAACTACCTTTGGGGAATTAACGCCTCACCAAAGGAACCATTGTCACAAGTAATTTAAACCCCTTAAACTAACGATATTCGGCAGTTCTTGATTAAACGAACATATAAATGATTAAAATGTAATGGACAAAGAAGGTTTTGGAAATGAATGTACCGGAAAGATGATTTTTTTCAGAACTCCGGCAAAGTCGTCGGCTCTGTTTTATGAATTCCGTCGATTCACAGCGCGATTTCGGAATTTTCAGAGATTTTCCGGCGGGTGCGGATTATCCGACAACGTCGTCTGGGACCGATTCGATTCGATGAATGTCACGGTTTTCCGGCGAAAGTCCAGCGATATCAGAAAACGTTTCCGACGAACAGAAATTAGAGCGAAAGTGAAATTGAAGGTTCTGTGAGTGTTTCTGAGTTGCGAGACAATGATATTACCGGTGTAAATTGGAGGTAAATGATTTCGGTTATTAAACTCGAAAATTATATGAATCGAGTTCAATAAAGACTAAATTGATTAAGAACGTGGGTTGTAATGGTTTTATCGGTTATAATCAGTAACCCACGATCACTCAAACGTCTTTGGATAGTTGAAAGCCGATGATCGGTTTCAGTTTTGGCGCAAACAGATAGATTCACGGGTGAACTTAAAGTTTTATTTGTTTCCTTGATTACACAAAAACACCAAGTGGCGGAGTGGTTAAGTATTTGATGATTGTGTCTTCCGGCTGACCCGGGACGAAACCCGGCAGCCCATTTTCATTTTTATTTACTTATTTTTTTACTTTTTAACAATTTTAGTTTCCATATTCTAAAATGTTTATTAGTTATGGATTGTTTAAAACTAAAATGAGCATTAAATAAGAAACGAAAAATTTGAAACTGACTATTCGATTAATAAACGAAGCGGGTTTTTAAAACCCGTTTTTCGACGGATGTTACAGTATCCCCTACTTTTAGAAATTTCGTCCCGAAATTTAAGTAGTAGTGGTAACAGGAAAAAGATGCGGGTATTTTTCGCGCATTGAGTCTTCATGTTCCCAAGTAAACTCAGGTCCTCGTTTCGACTCCCAGCGTACCCTAACAATTGGAATACGACTCCGTCTTAAACATTTTTCTCCGAAGTCCATGATCTCTACTGGACTTTCAATGAAGTACATAGATTCATCGGTCTGAATATCTTCTAGGGGAATATGGAGGTTTTCATCGGCGAGGCACTTCTTCAAGTTTGATACGTGGAATGTGGGGTGAATTCTGTTGAGTTCTTCTGGTAGGTCAAGCTTGTATGCTACAGGTCCTACTCTTTCGAGTATCTTGAAAGGTCCTACATAGCGTGGTGCTAGCTTGCCCTTCTGGCCAAAACGAACTACTCCCTTCCACGGTGATACTTTTAAAGTACATGATCACCAATGTTAAACTCCAAAGGCTTTCGTCGTTTGTCTGCATAAATCTTTTGACGACTTTGTGCTGCTAGAAGATTGTTTCGAATTTGATGGATCTTGTCTGTGGTTTCTTGAATCAATTCTGGACCGGTGATTTGAGCTTCTCCAATTTCGTGCCAACATACTAGAGATCGGCACTTACGACCATATAAAGCTTCGAAAGGTGCCATGCCGATACTTGAATGATAGCTGTTGTTGTACGAAAATTCAACTAATAGTAGATGAGCGTCCCAATTTCCCTTGAAGTCTATGACACATGCTCGAAGCATGTCTTCAAGTGTTTGGATGGTGCGTTCAGATTGTCCATCAGTTTGAGGATGATAAGTGGTACTGAGGTCTAATCGTGTACCCAATGCGGCTTGTACGGCTTTCCATGTTCATGAAGTGAAACGACCATCACGATCTGAAATAATGCTTAACGGTACACCATGACGGCTTACGATCTCGCTGATGTAGATACGAGCTAACTTCTCGTTCTTGAAGTCCTCGCGGATCGGAATGAAGTGAGCTAATTTTGAAAGACGATTAATGATTACCCATATAGTGTCATATCCACTAGAGGTGCGAGGTAACCCGGTAATGAAGTCCATGGTTATGTTTTCCCACTTCCATACAGGTATTTCAGGTTGGACTAGAAGTCCTGAGGGTCTTTGATGTTCAGCTTTTACTTTGGAACATGTAAGGCACTTGGAAACAAAAACAGCGATATCTTTCTTCATGCCAGGCCACCAGTAGGTGTATCGAAGGTCTTGATACATCTTGTCGGCTCCTGGGTGTACAGAGTATCGTGTTTTGTGCGCCTCATTCATAAGGAAATCACGAAGGTTATTGTGATCAGGGATCCATATGCGATCTAGATAGTACAGAATACCGACGGATTTAGTTTCGATTTTAAGTTCTGCTCCACAAGACAGCTCATTGCGTACGTCGTTTTCTGTTATAGAAACATGTTGGCTTCTCGGATTTGATCTTTGATGTCGGTTATGATTTGCGAACATAGAAGACGAATGGAGTTCGCATAACCCTTTCGACTGAGCGCATCGGCCACCACGTTTGCCTTGCCAGGATGATACCGAATTTCACAGTCGTAGTCATTAAGAAGTTCGACCCATCTTCGTTGCCTCATATTCAACTCCTTTTGGTTAAAGATATGTTGGAGGCTCTTGTGATCAGTGTATATTTCACACTTAGTACCGTAGAGGTAATGTCTCCATATCTTAAGAGCGAACACAACGGCTCCAAGTTCTAGGTCGTGGGTGGTGTAGTTCTTCTCATGAATTTTGAGTTGCCTAGAAGCATAAGCTATCACTTTTCCTCTTTGCATCAGTACACAGCCTAGTCCTTGCCCTGACGCGTCGCAATAAACCACGAAGTCATCACAACCTTCAGGAAGTGTGAGGATAGGTGCGTCACAGAGTTTTTGTTTAAGGGTTTGGAAGGCTTCTTCTTGTTTGGGTCCCCATATGAAGGGTTTTCCTTTATGTGTTAAAGCTGTGAGTGGTACAGAAATACGGAGAAATTTGAAATGAAGCGGCGATAGTAACCAGCCAAACCAAGAAATGATCTTTCTTCGGTAGGGGTACGTGGCGCTTGCAATTCTTGTACTGCTTTGATCTTTGAGGGGTCGACATGTATTCCCTTGTCATTGATGACATGTCCAAGGAATTGTACCTCTTTTAACCAGAATTCGCATTTGGAGAATTTGGCGTAGAGCTTTTCATTCCTTAAGAGCGTAAGGATGAGTCGAAGGTGTCGTTCATGATCAGACTTAGACTTTGAGTAAATGAGGATGTCGTCGATGAAGACTATAACAAAGCGATCGAGATAGGGTTTGCAGACTCTGTTCATTAAATTCATAAATACTGCTGGAGCGTTGGTTAAACCAAATGGCATGACCATGAATTCGTAATGACCATAACGAGTTTGGAAGGCGGTCTTTGGGACGTCTTCTTCATGTACTCTGAGTTGATGATAACCAGAACGAAGGTCGATTTTTGAAAAACAGGTGGCGCCTTGAAGTTGGTCAAGAAGATCATCGATGCGAGGTAATGGGTAGCGGTTCTTGACCGTTAACTTGTTGAGTTCTCTGTAGTCGATACACATGCAAAACGTTCCATGCTTTCTTCTTCACAAAAAGGACAGGTGCACCCCAAGGCGATGAGCTAGGACGTATGAATCCTTTGTCAGTCAGCTCTTGCAGTTGACTGGCTAGCTCTTGCATTTCGGATGGGGCTAACCTATAAGGAGATTTTGCAACAGGTGTAGCTCCAGGTATAAGATCAATGCGGAATTCGACTTCTCTCACGGGAGGAAGTCCTGAAATGTCGTTAGGAAAAACTTGCGGAAAATCTTTTACTACTGGGATGTCTTCGAGTTTCTTCTCCTTGGTTCCCTTTTTGACGACATGAGTTAGGAATGCGACATAATTCTTGCGGAGATATTTTCGGGCTTGAAGACAGGACATTAATTTGAGTCCTTTCGAAGGGGTTTCTCCAAAGATTCGTAGAGTCTGACCGTTTTCAAGAGGAATGCGAATGAACTTTTCGCGGCATACAACTTCAGCATGATGTTGGCTGAGCCAGTCCATACCAATTATAATGTCGAAACTTCCCAACTTCATAGGTATGAGGTCAACTGGAAAATCGTGATCGTTTAGGGTGAGAGTACAATTGCGTATAACAGAGTTTAATGAGACCGGTTTTCCATCAGCAACATCTACCGTTATGGATTCCATGAGTTTATCACTAGTTTGGTTGAGGATGGGTTCAAATTCTAAGGACACAAAACTCTTATCCGCGCCAGTATCAAATAACATGGATGCATAACTACCATTGATGAGAAACGTACCGTTAACCACATTGTTGTCAGCCCTAGCTTGATTGGCGTTGATGTTGAAAGCTCTTCCTCTTGCAGGTGGAGGAGCTTGGTTAGCCTGGTTTACTGGGTTAGCTTGAGCTTGGGCATGGATGATGTTCACCAGGCGTGGACAGGTGTTCCTGAAATGGTTCGGGTCTCCACAGTTGTAACAAGCCCGCATAGGTTGCATCATGGGATAGTTGGGTTGGTAGTAGGATTGGGCTACATGTTGGGTAGGTGGTAGGAGTAACGGTTGTTGGGCTTGACCCACTATCTGATGGTGGGTTTGGGTTGAGGGTTGATTGCGGTTCGTTCGCTGAAGCGCGCGACAGGTTTGAATGGTGTGACCTGCGCGGCCACAGCCGGTGCAATGTTGGCAGGGATGATCAGGAAAGTGATGGTATTGGCAACGGTTGCATTTTGGTATGGGCCAGAGTATGGCTTTTTATATGGTGCAGGTGAGGGGGCAACTTGAGTGATGGGTGCAGCAGGGATAGGGAAATTTGTTTGTGTGACAGCAAAGTTTCTGGTGTTTCGTTTCCTTTTACTAGCAAACTTTGAGGAGGAGGTGGAATGGTTTGAAGTTTGGCCCTCAATGGGGGCCTTCTTTTTCTCGTCCTTAAATTTGCCGTTACGAATACGATTCTCGGTAAGCTCGGTAGCTAGTTCCATAGCAGCTTCAAGTGTTGCAGGCGAAGTGCTTAGAACTGAGTCTTGAATTTTCGAGGGGAGGCCTCGAATATAGTGTTCGACTAAGCGGTATACTGGAGTGAACAAGTTAGGGATCATTTGGTTCAACTCTAAAAACCTTTTGTTGTAGGAAGTATGATCTCCCTCCTTTTGCTTCAACGAGTGAAATCATCCTCTAACTTTTTGATCTCGCTTCTTGGACAGAAGCGTCTCGTCATGATTTCCCTTAACTCCTCCCATGTTAAGGCCATTGCATCTTCGATTCCTCTCTTACCTTTTTCTGTATTCCGCCAGGTAAGAGCTACTCCAAATAGTCTCCCGGTTGCGTAACGTACCTTGCGATCCTGGGACAATCGCAATTGAGGAAGGTGTTTTCCATTTCCTCAAACCAGTGGAGGAAAACAGTGACACCTTCGGTCCCTTCAAATTTCGGGGGATCGCAAGACTTGAAGTGTTTGTAAGAGCACTTTTTGGAGGGAGGGTTGTCGACGTTCTGGTCTTCTTGATGGGGAGGATTGATGGGATTTGTGGCGAGAGCTTGTTGGACTTGAATTACGATGTCAGGAAGCACCGTGGACATTTGTTTTGCGATTTTGGTGGCCAAGCGTTCGTTTGACCTTCCTGACCTTCTACCCCCACGTTGTTGCCTAGCCGACATCTACAGGAACATACATAAGAAGATTGTGAGTTTAAGGAGTCTTTTTAGGTGTCATGTGTCGTTTTAAAAAAAAATAACATAAACCTCAATAATGCAACTACATCCATAGGATGTCTTGGGTTTGCTCATGTTTGGGCCTCCAATGTCCCCCATAC
The DNA here is from genome assembly GCA_947069175.1 of Scalesia atractyloides. Taxonomy (NCBI): domain Eukaryota; kingdom Viridiplantae; phylum Streptophyta; class Magnoliopsida; order Asterales; family Asteraceae; genus Scalesia; species Scalesia atractyloides. The sequence goes on along the minus strand of CAMTDV010000028.1, from coordinate 8,655,681 downwards.
CTTAACCTGTATAGTCATGTGGGCCCCCATGACTATTGGCTTAGTAGGATTCACATTGGTGTTGGCGGTTTAACACTTGCATCACCCGAATGAAAACCATGAAATATGTTTGCGAGATGTATGGTCGGAGGGTGTCCAGGTGTAGACACAATGACAACTCAAAGTGGGGTTAGCTCACACGACGTTTGGTATTGCATGCTTTGGCCTAATAGGTCCTTCGTACTCTCATCGTTAGTCCCCAGGTAGGCAAACTGGTCCTTTATTTTGGATTTATACGAATGCCAAGCCTTAGACAGGACGTTCCGACTACCGGTAGTTGTACCCTTCCAGTTACTACATGCCCGTCATGAGAACTCACTTTGATGTGACTTGAAAAAAAATACAAAAATTGTTGCAAAAATCATGGAAATTGTGTGGTGTGTGCTCTCATGGATATGATATGTTATGAGGATATGATTCATGATGAGCATTGTATAGTAATATGTACTTATGAACATGCTTGCATAACATTGAATGTAACAATAAACATAAAGCATATAAACATCATGAATTTTGTATGTAACACATAAACAATTTAAATAATTCTAATCAACTATAGTATAGGCTCTAAGGGTCTAATAACCTATCTTATATCCCTATAGTCATGGCTCTGATACCAATCTGTCACACCCCGACCCGCAGCGGAATAAGAGTCGGGGCATAATTGGGTTATCACCAAAGCTCATGATGTTTACTAATATGTTTCATATTTATTAAATTCAAAATTACAACTTCAATATTCCAAACAAGTTCATACAAATACAAGGAAAAAGTAAATAAGTCAACAATCCAAAATCTAAACTGATTTATTCTTCTAGGCCGTCCTATATGTTTCTTGCTGCAACTGGATCACCTGTATCATGTGTAAAAATGGGGGTTTTTGGGTCAACAAAAGTTGGCGAGTGAACCTTGTTAGAAAACATTTATTATTGATTTCTTGTTGTATTTAATATGGAAAAATTGTGCAATAATCATATGTGAGAAAACGTAAATAAACATACAATAACAAACAATAACAAACCACCTTGCATGAGTATATGACATGAATGATAATGTATATGTTGGCAACGTCACGTTCCGCTCATAGGTAATGGGGAACGGACGACCTATGATGATGTATGTGTGATCAAGGCTCAATCAAACGGAGCCGATCGTATGTTGGCAACGCCACGTTCCGCTCATAGGTAACGGGGAACGGTTCCGCTCATAGGTAATGGGGAACAGACGGCCTATGATGATGTATGTACTGAAAATGATAAATTTAATCTAAACATTAACCACACAAACAGTTGATACATATTGAATACACATTTGATCATGGATATGATGGATGCACAAGTGTTTAAATGTAATAAATAATAAGACACATGATACACCCCAAAAAGTGATTAAAACGGGGAATTTGTAGAGATTCACTCACATTGGGTGCGTTCGTTTGATGATGTTGAATGCGCACGAGTTTAGAGAGTTGATCGACGAGGAATAACTAACCTAAATAATAACGAACATGTACGGTAAATAAGTGGATTTTATTAACAATTTTAATAGGATTTTTAGATTTATTTTTGTGAGTTTAAGGTCATTTTCTAACTTTAAAAATATTATTTTAAGTATTTTTAATTGATTTTTAAATTAAATAAATAAATAAAAAATATAAAAAATGTTGACTTTTGGGTTGACCATTGACTTTGACTGTTGACCGGTTCGGACTTGTGTTTGTTTGCGCTGAGTGAGGTTCGAACTTGTGACCTCCCGTACGCGTGCACGCAGCTCTACCAACTGAGCTACGTGTCTAACCTGAAATATTCTAAGTTTTAATTATATATATACTAATTAAATGTTTTAATTTATTGGATTTATACTAAAAGAATTTAATGATTGAACCGGTTGCAGGGAAACCAAATCGAACTCGGGTCCCTTGGTTTGTAAGCGCACAGCCCAACCAGTTGGGCTGTGTGACTTATCTGTTAAACTTACAATTTAAATTAATCTTAAGAACATCCTGGGCCCTACTTTAATTCAGTAATAAAAAAATTGGTTTTAATTCGGAAAGCCGGTGCGTTTGTAAGATTCGAACTCGTGACGTGCGCTATGTGTTTGCACACAGTCCACCGCTGGACTGTGTGTCTAACCCGGTTTAATATCTTGTTTTAATTAAACTTATACATTAGGTTCCACTTCATCTTCTTCGTTCAAAGAAGCAGACAACGATATTCGACAGTTCTTGATTAATTCGATTAACGAACATATAAATGATTAAAATGTAATGGACAAAGAAGGTTTTGGAAATGAATGTACCGGAAAGATGATTTTTCTCAGAACTCCGGCAAAGTCGTCGGCTCTGTTTTATGAATTCCGTCGATTCACAACGCGATTTCGGAATTTTCAGAGATTTTCCGGCGGGTGCGGATTATCCGACAACGTCATCTGGGACCAATTCGATTCAATGAATGTCACGGTTTTCCGGTGAAAGTCCGGCGATATCAGAAAACGTTTCCGACGAACAGAAATTAGAGCAAAAGTGAAATTGAAGGTTCTGTGAGTGTTTCTGAGTTACGAGACAATGATATTACCGGTGTAAATTGGAGGTAAATGATTTCGGTTATTAAACTCGAAAATTATATGAATCGAGTTCAATAAAGACTGAATTGATTAAGAACGTGGGTTGTAATGGTTTTATCGGTTATAATCAGTAACCCACGATCACTCAAACGTCTTTGGATAGTTGAAAGCCGATGATCGGTTTCAGTTTTGGCGCAAACAGATAGATTCACGGGTGAACTTAAGGTTTTATTTGTTTCCTTGATTACACAAAAACACCAAGTGGCGGAGTGGTTAAGTATTTGATGATTGTGTCTTCCGGCTGACCCGGGTTCGAAACCCGGCAGCCCATTTTCATTTTTATTTACTTATTTTTTTACTTTTTAACAATTTTAGTTTCCATATTCTAAAATGTTTATTAGTTATGTATTGTTTAAAATTAAAATGAGCATTAAATAAGAAACGAAAAAATTGAAACTGACTATTCTATTAATAAACGAAGCGGGTTTTGAAAACCCGTTTTTCGACCGATGTTACAGTCTCTATACTGAGAAGTGCATGTCTGCTTATATAGTGTCCATACCTAGCAACAATACAAAGTATGTTGCTGGTCACATGAAACACCAAAAGACACGAAGAACATACTCCAAAGATACTCGTACAAACAAGCTGGTTCGTACGAGCATCAACGAGCTCGTACGAAACATGTATGATACTTGTTTGGATAGAGATCATTCGTACGAATGGTAGGTGACTCGTACAAGCAATGTCTTGCTCGTATGAAGTATTCCTACTCACACAAAATTCTTTTTTAGAGAATATGTCACAGACATGACGTACACAAGACTTAACAGTATGCACACATGCAACTGTTTTACACAGACAAACTAATCGTCGTACTAAACCAAGATAGGAGGATATCTTGATTTGGTCGACATGTCCAAACTATGCAAACATAGTAAACAAAGACCGCACAGTTAAAGACGTAACTAAGAACAAGCGACAGACACAACAGTGTATCAACAAACTCCCCTTGGCTGTTGCTTGGTCTTTGGTCTTTGGTCTTCATACTGAATGTCCTGGAGTATCAACAAACTCCCCTGAAGATCTGCTATCCAACATTGATAGAATATCAGGTCTTCAAAACCTTCCAGAAAAATCAAACCTATCCTGTTTCCTCTTGAGTATCACTGAAGGTAACTGGATCGGTCACGATCTGCTGCGCATTAGACTCTACCGCTGGAGTTGAGGCAGAAATCTTTGATTGCGAGGATGAGGCTGAAGCATTAGGATTGCTAGTGTCTTCACTAACCTGATCATGTTTTTTCTTGATCTCCTACGCTTTGCATCTTTCATCCCATAGAATGTTCACTCGCTTTCTGCTCATTTCAAACACGTTTTTAATACCATTAAAGCCTCAACCAGTGTAGCATTACGAGAATGATACCATTCTTTCAAGTCGTTATGCTTAGCAGTTACTGTTTCTGTAGATTGTTGTACAGCCGCACTACGTTCTTTCAGCCTATTTATCTCAATCCCCAAGAGTTATCAGTTGCTCTCATCTGTTGTAGCTGAGTTTCTCTTTCAACATCTGCTGCCTTCAGTCGCTCATTTTCTTTTCTTAACTGTGCAATTTCAGATCCTGTTTTCTAACAGTCTATTTCAAAGAATTTATCTCCAACTATTGTTTGACAACTGTGTTCTGATTTGAAGATATAAACTCTGAATGCTTGTTAATCTAGATTGCCGCAGCTTGCAACTAAGAGAACTGAAAATCCACTTTCTCATCCTTTACCATTTCAGAGAACAAACAATTGCTTTCTTTTGCATTTTATTGATGAGATGTAGACTGGGATTGTTGAGCTGAAGAAGTAGTAGGTTGCGACAACAACTGGAGTTTCTTCAGCCGAAGGTGTTTCAGCTACTGTGGTATTTGTAGGTTGTGGTTCAGAAGTTGTAGTAGGTTCCGTCATTGCAGGTTCAGACTCCTCTGCTGTAATAGTAGGCTGGACATTTGCAACTGGTTCTCTTGCACCATCATTACCAACATTATCACCGTCATCATCATTACCCTTTTCCTTTTTATGACCAAACTTATCTTCAATCATCTTTTTCAAAGTTGGTTCCTCATTATCTAAATCACTGTCATCATGGCACCACTTGTCGTTTTCTGGTGCAATATATTGATCTTTTGCTAGAAATCGATCAACTTACGAGGAGGTGAGCTTTCCTTGTAACGTTTTGCTGCCACACCCCTGAAGATCTTCAACGAGTGTTCCATCATAATTTCAACTTTTAGAACATCATTGTCGTTCTCGGAAGATTCGGATGTTGCACATTCATGATCATTTGGAGAAAACGAAGATGCATCAAAAACTTGTTTCCACCATATCCGGTTCTTCTCAGGTTTTCCTTCATGTTTGCAAAAATATACTTTGCAACACTGAACGGTTTGTTTAATGTCAAAGCTATCATCATTCCAACCAAGTCGTTATTTGCCATGTCATAACCACTTCGTCTGTTGCTCAAACACTGAATTAAAACATGTAGAAAGAACTTGTATCCAATCGATGCGTGGTTAGTGACAGTTACAGGAATAGAGTTTTTCATTTTACTGAGAAAGCTTTCTTTATGTTCCACTTCTTGCTCGAAAATGGCAACCATGCTTTGTTTAGTTGTCCCATGAGAAAATCTCCAACACATTTCATTCTTAGCAAACATCCATGTTGTCACTTCAACGGTACTGAGAATGGAGCTTCAGGATCATCACCAAGCTGTAATACTGAGTTAATGGTTTCAACAGTGATATCTACGTTCAAGTCATTTACTTTCCCGTGGATAAGTTTCTGTCCATTTACATCAACAACTTTAGTTGTATCCCAAAATTCCTTGATCAAAGTCTTGTATATTGTAGTGTTGTGCATGATAGCATAATGTATCCTTGAGTCGCTCAAAAACTTCATTATACCATTGTACTCAACAAATTTGTCTTCCGGATCTAAGTAGGCCACCATGTTATGTCTAGGTTCTGACATAATTTCCACATCTGACTTGTCAGTTCTCTTTGTTGCGGGTTTTCTTTTATGTTCCTTTTGTTCCATTCTGTACACATATAACAACTAGGATAAGAACACAAACTTATTAGGGCATATACACAAAAAGTTTTATTCCAAACCTTTTGTATGTATATATCCCCTGAACAAAGAACTATTGACCCATACGAATACAATTTATTCGTATGAAGAACAACTCATTTTACGAACTTTTGATTAAAACAAGAAACTGAGTCATTCGTACGGATAGCTGACTTGTACAAACGATGAGTTATCCATGCGATACAAACAACTTCAAAGGATGTTACTTGTTTTTCGGTTAAAAATGATTCTTCGCTTAAATTTGCTGTTCAAGTCAGTGAAAGTCACATGGTCAGATAATGTTTAAGTTATTTAACTTCAAAGTTTGCCATCATAGTCAAGTATACCTTAAAGAAATCAAAAACAACTTAAGGAGAGGTGTAAAGATGACATGAGCAAGGTGAAAGTGAGGTTCTACCAAAGAACTTCATCACATATATATCACATCGAGACACTCGTGCGAAACAACCTTAGTTCGTACAAAGAGCTTCAAACATACAAGACCCAGTGGTCATTCTTATGAAGCACACATGCTCGTACGAATGATATGATTCGTATGAGACCATGATTTTCAAAACTGGACTTTCAGTTCTTCGACGTCTTTAGGTTTTTCGCTGATCTGTTTAGAACTTTGCACAGATCCACACTAATCACAAGTTAAGTTAGGAAAAGTGCTTGTTAAATAGATTTTGCTCTTGTGAGATGAGTCTACCCGTTGTAAGAAAGTACTTTTATGAAGTTATGATATCAAAGCAAATGGTTTTTAGGGCGTATCTTGGTAGAAAACTGCGGAGCTTCAATTTTGGCTAATTCAAAAAGAACTTTATTAAACAACAAAGTAAACTAAACTAAAATAACTAGTAACAATTAAGAGTAAACTATATATTTACTAGATAATCTTTTTCAGAGTTTCAAGGTAAGAGAATCATACCAGCTTTTAATCTGTCAGAAATGGATGTTGTTTAAAACATCAAATTAAATAAATAAATAAGCTAACTAATATGATTATTGGTATTGTTGTCCATGTAAGCTCAGCTTATCAGATGTAATCATGATTAGTAGATATGATTAAGGTATGAATTATACTTACTAGCCGGTGTTCAACCACTTCACGACACATTCCCGCATCAAGATATGCACGAGAGAAAATCTTACAGGTGAGTATACTGCTTATCATCTGTTTTGACGTATATGATGTGAGATACTCACTTATTTCGATTGAAAACAAGCCCTATGTGATTAAATCACTTATTGATGAGGAACATGAATTTCAGATGCATGCAGGGAACATGAGTAAGTCCGTGAACATGTTACTACCATCATACCGACAATGAGACGAACTTAGCTCCCGCATAAAGCTGTGATATTTTATCACTTATTTTTGGGTGGATGTGATATGTTTATCACTTATTGAAAGTCGTATGCAGTGTTTACACGTATGTATGGTATCATGGAAGTTCTAGACTTGCGTCACCATTATTTTTCGGTAAAAGATTCAACCATGATACCCAGATGCTAAGTCAGCATAAAGACCGCATATCTCAGATTCTCGGCATACTATCAAACGAAATTTTGGTACCAAGACCGTATGCCAATGAATGGTTCCCACATGGCTTGCAGTCCGTTAAGTTTATATCAACCTACACATTTTAATCTGATTGTGAGCCTACCGATACATCATTAGTAAAGCTACTTATCAATTTTCATTTTGTGTTTTTGACTGTTTATGATAGATCACTGGTGTATTTCATCATCTTCACTTATCTATCCAAGAAACACATTTTGGATTTTTGGTTTTTCTATTGTTTTTGTATTTTTCTAAATTTTTCTCCCCCTAAATAAAGAAGGTAATAAAAACTTAAACTAAATAAAAGACATATTTTTGTATTTTTGTATTTTCTCATGTTTTTGTATTTTCATGAAATATTCTCCCCCTAAAATATAAAACTAAGAGAAAATAGAAAATCTTTTTGTACTTTTTAGATTTTAAGAAAATATTTACGAAAAATGATTAGCCAAGGATGAATTACTCGTGTTTCATCTTGATGCCATTGACCAAAAGTAGATAATCAAAATGAGATTTATCAAAAGCTTTTGTAAACAGGTCGACACGTTGGTGATTGGTGTGGATTTTAACAACATTGATATGTTTCTTTTCATAACAATCTCATATGAAATGATAGTTAATCTCAATGTATTTTATTTTTGAGTGTTGTATAGGATTACGAGTGATCTGTAAAGCAGCTTTGTTATCAACAAAAATAGGAGTAGTTAGGAATTCAAAACCGTAGTCACGCATTTGCTGTTGAATCCGTAGAACCTGAGAGCAGCAACTAGAAGACGATATATACTCAGCCTCACAGGTTGACGTAGCTACACAAGTCTGCTTTTTGCACTGCCATGTGACTAGGCGATTTCCCAAGAACTGACATCCTACTGATGTTGATTTTGCATCTATCTTGCAGCCGCCATGATCAGAATCACTGAATGTTGTTAAATCAAAGTTATCATCCTTAGGGTACCATAGACCAGTGTCTGGGCGACCCTTCAAATAACGAAAGATTCTTTTTACAGCCATCAAATGAGAAACCTTCGGACTGGACTGGTAGCGAGCTAGAAGACATGTTGGGTACATTATATTGGGTCTTGAAGTAGTAAGATACATGAGACATCTGATCATAGCACGATAAAGAGATGGTTCCACATGTTCACCCATTCTGTCAGGAGTAATCCCATGATTCTGAGCTAATGGAGTTCCCATGGGCTTTGAGTCTTCCATTTGAAATCGTTTGAGAATATCCCTGACGTACTTGATTTGATGGATGAAAATCCCTACCTTAGATTGATGAACCTGCAAACCTAAAAAGAAATTTATTTCTCCCATAGCGCACATCTCGAACTTCTCCTGCATGACCTGCTGAAATTCTTTGCACATTTTGTCGTTGGTCGACCAAAAATAATATCATCAACATACACCTGCACCAGCAATAAGTCCTCATTCTGTTCCTTGATGAAGAGAGTACAGTCGATCAATCCACGTCAAAAACCATTCTTTTAGAAGATAGGAAGACAACGTTTCATACCAAGCCTGTGGAGCTTGATTAAGACAATATAGCGCCTTATTAAGAAGCCAAACCTTGTCAGGGGAATTGGATCTTCAAAACCAGGCGGTTGCTCAACATATACCTCTTCTTCAACCACACCATGAAGAAATGCACTTTTCACATCCATTTGATAAATGGTAAACTTCTTGTAGGACGCATAAGCCAAGAAAATTCTAATGGCCTCAAGACGAGCTACCGGTGCATAAACTTCATTGTAATCAATGCCTTCTACCTGATTAAAGCCCTGGACGACCAATCTTGCTTTTTTTCTCACAACAACACCTCGGTCATCCTTCTTGCATTTGTAAACCCATCGTGTACCAATCTTCTTATAGTTGTCAGGCATGTCAACCAACTTCCACACGCCTAACTTCTGAAACTGCTAAAGTTTTTTCTGCATAGTTTCAACCCATGAGTCTTCTTTCATAGCCTCCTTCCAAGATTTTGGTTCTACTTGGCAAACATAGTAGGAAAAAGACCAATCATTTTGTTCCCCAGATTCCCTAATGACCGAATACAAAACAACATTCTGATTATTCCTGAGCTGATTACGTGTCTACACACCACTATGGACATCTTCAATAATATTCTGCTGAGGATGGGTATTATGAATTCGAGTTTCAGGAACATCAGGAACTCGAGAGTTTATACCCAAATTGTTGATATTCAGATAAACAACCAATTCGTTTGCTGGATTTGATGATGAAATAGACGCATGACCTTTAGTTGTCCCTAGATTCTAAATATTTGACGTGACATCTGAAATTCTAGGAATCGGAGCAGAAGTAGCTTCATTTGCATCATGGAACGCATCATCTTCTAATGAAATATTATAATCAGTAGCATCTTCGAATTCCTCATTTTGAACAAGATTGTTAACTGAAGTAGACACTTGAGGGTTAACAATAATTGGTCGAACTAATGATGAGTCAATTACAGTATCACTTTCTAGTAGCATTTGAGCTGCTGTAGAAGCATCATCAAAAGATGGAAGATTAAAGGAGTTAAACAGTCCATCATGGTCAAACATCCAAGGATCACCTGGAGCTCTTACTGATTCAGTGTATCTTTGAACCTTAACTTCACCCCATTCTTCAATCTTCTTTGTTGACAAATTCCACACTCTGAAATTAGGAGTAGCATATCCAAGAAAGAAACCTTCGATAGCTTTCGGACCAAATTTACCATGTGGATCAATCATAGTACATGGAGATCCAAAAGGTTCTAAGAAAGAAACATCCGGTTTCCTTTTATGCAACAATTCGAAACATGTTTTCCCATGCCTCTTCACCGTAAGAACTCTATTCATCATATAACATGCAGTAGCAACAATTTCTCCCCAAAATTGAACAGGAAGTTCTGATTCTGCTAGCATAGTTCTTGCTGTTTCAATTAAAGCTCTTTTTTTCCTCTCAGCGACACCATTTTGTTGTGGAGTGTATCGAGAACTGTACTCATGCAGAATGCCTTTAGAAGAACAGAACTCGTCCATAACTTGATTCTTGATTTCGGTGCCATTGTCGCTTCTGATTCTCCTTATCTTTAAATTGTATAAATTTTCAAGAAGGTTTAGGAGATTCTTGAGGATTTCAGGAACTTCACTCTTGTGAGTCAACATATTCACCCATAAAAATCTTGAGTAGTCATTAGTAACTACTAAACAATAAGAATCACCAAAGGTAGTCTTGTGTTTCATAGGTACAAAAAGGTCGATATGAAGACGTTCCAAAGGCATATTCACAGTGTTAATCTTCTTACAGGATGAGATTTTCTCGCTTGCTTTCCATTTTGGCATGATACACATACGTCTTGAAGATGAAATTTTTTCACTGGTACACCATTCACAAGATTGTTTTTCACCAAATAGTTCATTTTCCTCAAGTGAATGTGTCCCATTCTTCTGTGCCAAGAGATTGATTCCTTTTCGGTGGCTTTTTAGAAAAAACATGTGACTTATGCAGACGTGGTAATAGCTTGGCTCATGTCAAGAATATACAAGTCGTTGATTCTTGGAGCCGACTGGAGGATCCATTCCTTGGGAATCTTGAAACTAGGTTTCAGCACATAACATCTGGCATCATCAAAATGAACCGTGAACTTCTTGTCGCAGATTTGAGAAACGCTAAGAAGATTGTGATCAATTTGTCGAACATAACTGATCTTATCAAAACTCACAACACCATTGGAGACCATTCCTTCTCCATTGATGTATCTGCCTTTATCACCAACAAAAGCAACATAACCACCCCTAATGCTTTTCGCATCATAAAGGAGCCGTAAGTCGCCTGTCATGTGCCTTGATGCTCCACTGTCAACAATCCAATGACTATTCATAGTTTCTCCTGGAACACCCTGCACATTACAAAAACCATATCAGTTTGAGATGGGGACCCAAGCCTTAGTGGTATTGGGTCGACCTTTATCATCAAGAAATGTGATTTCTATTTCTTGATGATTTGCAAATTGTGTGCCTCCTCTTGAACCATCACCGGTCTTAGGTTTCCAAGATTTTTGAAATATACTAAAATGACTATTATTTATAGTTTAACAATTTCTGGTTTTATTAAATTTGAAGATCTTGGATTCCATTCTGAAGAATCCGGTTTTAAAGCTTTTTCAATTACTTTTACTTGTTTACGTCTTTGTTTTTCTTCTTGTTCTTTAACAATCCGTTTGTCTTGTTTTGGAGAAACAGATCGACGTTGGCAAGTTGGTCCAGGAGAGACTTTCTCAACAAATCTAGATTTTGCTGGGTTTGAACAATTCTTGATAATGTGGCCAAACTCTCCACATTTGAAACATGTTCTCCTTTCAACAAATTTAGGAGATCGTGTTCTATGACTTGATGTTGAACCTGCGGATCTTGAGGTACTGGGTTCATTTTCATCACACCCATTTGTATGTTGGGTGTAGTTGTTGTCACTGTTACGCTTTAAAATCTTGACTTTGTTTACTGCACTAGCAAATGCCCACTTGATATCCATTAGCTCCATCTCATCTCTGTCTATTTGCTGGTAGTCTTCATTTGTCAAATTGATGTTTCCAATTTGACTAGCTACTAATCTGTAATAGGCACTGACCATGGTGTTTAGAAGTTCCATATACTCTTGAGCAACTTCTACGCTGACATTGGAAAGATGTGATGTGTCAAGTCTGACTGTGTTGGGTTTGCGGCTTGAAGGTTGTTTCCATAGAAATCTTGTTGAGGAGCTTGCTGTGGAACTTGAGGTGTAAGATCTTGTGGTTGTGGTAAAAAGGCTTTCAAATCAAAAACTTGTCCTTAGGCTTGAGTACTTGAGCTTGCAGACTGGTTTGATTGAACAGGTTGTGGTAGAAAGGGATTCACGTTTGACACAAACGCGGTTTGAAGTTTTGGTTGCTGACTTGCACTAATACTTGTATTAATACCTCCGAAGTACATCTCAGGGTTTTGTGGAACAGTAACTCTTTGTGCCTTTCGAAGTTCCTCTTCATTCTTGTTCTCCAATTTCTTCACAAATTCATAAATACTAATTGAGTCCAAAACACCTGTATGTTTTAATAAGTCAATAAATTGACCCCATTTTGGCGGTAATGCGTCAGCAAAGCGCATCACGATTTCTTGCGGAGATGCTAACACTTTGTACGAGTACATTTCGCTGAGAAATGGTAGCAACGTGTTGTCATATGATTCAATGTTTCATTTTCCATGAACATGAAACCTTCAATCTCCTTCTTTAGCAGATCATGCCGAACTTTTCTGGTTGCAGCATTACCCTCTCCTTTTGCTTCCAGGGTATCCCACAGATTTTTCGTGGTCGTACTGTACACAAACTAATGGTAAATATCTTTATGGAGTTCCTGTGTTAGGATAGCAAACACCTTCTTCTCTAGATCGTAAGCCTTTTTATCACCTTCATCAAGATTGGCTAAGGAGGTTGGGTTTGATCCTGCCTCTTCGAGTGATTCTTTATAGGGTGTAGTAAAACATGTCCATAATTCTGTGTTCTGTTCGAGAACATATGTGTGGAAACGACTTTTCTAGGACGGATAATCGTTCATATGATTCAGTCAGGTGGATGGTTATTACTCCCGGTTTCACTCACTCATCAGAAGAGTCTGAATGCTCTGGTTCTGGCTTGTGACACACGCCCATTGATTTTCCGTAATCTTGGTTGTATGTTGAGGCATCAATGATTTTACCCATAAGGTTGCAGAGCTTTGCGAAGAGTCCTGATTTGTGCTTGAACTACTACTCCAATCACACAGATTAGTACTCATTTTCTTGATTATGAAAATTAAAAGGTTTAAAGTTTGATTTTCGAAAATAAAAGTGTTCCTTTTAAAAATTCACAATTTTAGAAATTACAAAGTTTGAGAAATCACCAGGTTTGCAAAACTGAAACACGAAAAGCAGACTGAGTTGTTCTTTGTACGAACAACTGTTCTGTATGAATGATATATTCTTCGTACGAACTACTTGTTTCGTATGGAGGATACTACTTTGTGCGAACAACTAAGTCTTTCGTGTGAACCAGGTTCTTCATGCGGATGACAGGTCTTTCGCATGAACAGTCTGGTTCTTCGGGGGGAAGGGCTTATTCGCACATGTGTTTTTCGCAGAGGAATCTTTTTGTAGGGCTGGTTGGTAAAAAATTTCCTTTTTGGACAAACAGGTTTTTGAAAGGGTTCTGTTGTCTACACAATTTTAGTTAAAAAAGACAAACATTCCATCAGCTTTTCAGTTTTAACAGTCAAGTCCAGAATGTCAGAGATTTGGTCAACCCTACAAGAATATTCCGGTGAGTTTCTCTGGTGAGTTTCTCCTGCAAGTGTCTTCAACTTAGATGAAAATCTTAAGAAAAACTAGATTTTAACATGTCTCCATGTGTTCTAACTAGGGTTTTATAAAAATTTTCTGGATACAACAGATTTTAACCAAGTTTTAAGTTTGTTATCTTTCAAAAACTTAAGTTTCTGCTGAAAGTTCAAGAACACTTCAAGAAACCCTCTCAACTAGCTCAGACACAATCACTAAGCTTGGTTTTGAACAAGGAAGAGAGCCAAAGCTTTGATACCACTTGTAGGTCTACTTGCAGGATCAAGATAAACCTGCTTCCTTGTTCATACAACACAGATACGAATGCGGAATCCTCGTAAGAATGCAAACCAAAACAAAGTAAGAATACAAGATAACTAAAGATTCAATATCTTGATAAACTTAAGAGAACTGATACAAAATATATAAATAATGTTCATACACTCTCATGCAACACACTCTATGCTCTTGTGTCTCTCTCTCTAGAATAGCTCTAGTCTCTCTAGTCTCAACAATTCTTGAAGGTCTCTATACTGAGAAGTGCATGTCTGCTTATATAGTGTCCATACCTAGAACAGTACGAAGTATGTTGCTGGTCATACGAAACACCAAAAGACACAAAGAACATACTCCAAAGATACTCGTACGAACAAGCTGGTTTGTACGAGCATCAACTAGCTCGTATGAAACAAGTATGATACTTGTTTGGATAGAGATCATTCGTACGAATGGTAGGTGACTCGTACGAGCAATGTGTTGCTCGTACGAAGTATTCCTACTCGCACAGAGTTCTTCTTTGGAGAATGTGTCACAGACATGACGTACACAAGACTTAACAGTATGCACACATGCAATTGTTTTACACAGACAAACTAATCGTCGTACTAAACCAAGATAGGAGGATATATTGATTTGGTCGACATGACCAAACTATACAGACATAGTAAACAAAGACCGCACAACTACTGACGTAAGTAAGAACAAGCGACAGACACAAAAGTGTATCAACAATCTCCTCCATGTCAATCTCCACCACAGCAGCAAGCAACACAACTGACGCCGCAACCTCTGCTGCAACCCTCACAGTCACAGCCTCACTTTGATTTTGATTTTGATTTTGGTGACATTCCAGGGGGTGAAGACTTTACTGCAGACATGTTTAATGACCCACGCGTTAAAGAATTACAGAAGCAGGTCATGTTAAACACCGTCAAGATTGTAGAGTTACAGGAACAGCTCAGTGCTTTAAACGAAGACAAACAGTAGCTAGAAGTGATGTTAGCCAGCATTGTATCAGAAAATGAGCATTTACAAATTCGCATGGCTGAATATGAGGAAGAACGACTCTGAATTTTGAGAAGATATTGACGAAGAAGATGGGTGTTAATATTGCTGCTGAGATAGATGAGATCGAAGGAGCTGAAGCAAGAGAGCGGGTCGCTGAACATGAACGTCTTGTAAAGGAGTTATCAGATGCGCAAGGCAAGGGCAAAGCTAAAGTGGTAGAGGATCCTGTGAACGTCACAACTGAGCCAGAAGCTGAATATGCGCCAATTATTACAGATATAATGGTGTATTCAGTCTCAAATAAGTTTGTTCTGGTAGGAAAGCCAAAGGACGTGGATGTTGACATGACAGATCTTTTCGCGAGACATCGAGAATGGCTATAGAAGAGGAAGTTAGAGAGAGAGAGAGATTGAAGCAGAACTGATGAGTTTGATGAAGACGCTGAGAATGTAAGACCCTATCTTACCTAGCTGAATTTCCATTAGAAATTTCGCATTTAAATATATAATTTCGAATTTGCGTAACTTAAATTTTCAAGTTTATTAAAAATTTTTCAACATATTAAAACATTTTAACATGTTATCATTGATTTGTTTCGAAACAATAAAACCAATTGCAGAAGCTTCGTCTTTGATCGTGTTCGGTTCTTCGTAATGCTTGGTCCTCCTCCGGTGCTAATCTTCATCACCTATATTTCATAATTTATGAAATATGTTAGTTATAGATAAATTATAATACAATCGATTAAACCCAAGGGCTTAAAACAATAAAAACAAGATCTTCATTTCTGACCTCACAGTAAGCTACGGCTGGCCACCGTAGCTTACGGTCCAGCCTTAGGGCCCAGACCTTCTGTCTTACGGTCCCAACCTTCTGAACCATTACAGCAGCTGCCTACCGTAAGCTACGGTAGACCACCGTAGCTTACGGTGGCTTACTGCAGATTCTCTCTTGTTTGCCATTTAGTTACGGAAACTTCCGTAACTCATTCAATATTAATCCGTTTTACTTGAAACCTGTTTCTAATTGCCCGTAAATTGTCTTCTTACATATTTAACCCGAAATCCTTGACCTGAATACTTATTCCCTATGACTTAAGCATTTATTTCCGGTTTATATTCTTATTTCCCATTTTTGCCCAATTTCCCCTTTAACCACTTTTTAAAGAAACTATACATTTACGCATCCTTTTCGGTATGCAATAACACTTTATTTTTACCCGTATAGTTTCCTTTATCAACTAAACCTCTATTTATATATTATTTGACCCGTTTGATTGTTTTAGCGTAATCCAACGCTTATTTCAACCAAACCCTATCTATCTTATTGTTTTCACACTAAGATATCTATCTACTTCCAATTGTCCAAAATCTGTTTATCTACGTGTTTAGTCTGAAATCCTTATCTTGGATTCTTAATTCTTATGGACTACGCATTCATTCATGGTTTATGCGTATATTCATTTTGACCCGTTAAGAGATTTAAGCGTATAGACTTAAATCTCATTTCTTCTTACTTGTTTCTTGTTTTCATACAAAATATTTATTTACATTCCACCACAACTATAAATTGTGGTGGATTGGGTATATAATGCTATATTTTCAATTCTATCCTTCGATTTGACATTTTTACGAAAATATCTAATATTAAACATTAAGCCGAAACGGCTTATGCTTTTCACTTTTAAATTACCAAAGGGGTCTATTGTATTATAAAACTCATTTTCAAACTAATATTAGAGTCATTTACTTAATTCATCATCTGAGGGCATTTTGGTCAACTTAGTCTCTTCTTTTACGATGAAGGACTTACGATAACATGTTTTGACCAAAATGAACATCTAACCATAATCTATGTACAATCATTATGTCCGTAAGAACATAATGTTTGCAGATTAGATTATTGGATTTACCTTACCTTAGGTATTCCATTATTGATATGTGACTCATTTAACTCTCATCGGACCTTTAAGTCCTAGTTGAGAGTTTTAACCCGTTACACGTACCTGGTTCAGCTCATACATTGATCCATTCAAATATCATGCTCTATTCTTTCTAAGAACACAAAAATTTCAACAAGCGATATTAGTCATCATCGTCAAATGGTGATACTATCACCATTTGACCTGTTTGGTCTAAATAACCAATTGTCATTATGAGTTAGCACTTAATTGCCATTTCATCTATTTAACCCATTTTGTTTTACACTATATGATCTTATTACTTAAGAATTATCTCTTAATTGCTTGACCCATTATGGCTTATGCCTAATGGTATCCTTTTCAAAACTTCTTATTTAGACATCATCACAAAACTAATTTACCGTTTTACCCTTTTTACCATAACTCATGGTTTAATACCATTTTCATTTATTCCAACCATATATGTCCGTATTGGAACTTTTATATTTCGGAATCTTGTTCTAAATACCCAAAACGCTTATTCCAACTACCTAAGTAAATATACTATTTTTTAAAGTTGTAAGCTTTACTTACCTTGAATTCCTATTTATGCCTTCTTCCGCGTACTTGTTCCGTTTGACCCGCTTCTTCCCAAGCCTCCACCTAGCTTGTTAAGCGTCAAACTATCATTTATCATTCGCAAGATGGTTAGGTTAGTCATCATCTAACACGACTATTCCACCTTACGGATTTTATATCAAATTTATCAATATTATACAAGAACTTGGGGTTGTTTCATCACTATGAAACAACCCATTGCATCATATATATGGGATTTACCCAAACACTAAACTTAGCCAAATACTTTAAACATTCACATTCACATGATGATTTTAAGCATCTATTAACATGTGTTTAACATAAATCTCATCTTATCATCAAAACCCATTTCAAGTCATGTATGAACATCTAT
This sequence comes from Scalesia atractyloides, assembly GCA_947069175.1. NCBI lineage: Eukaryota > Viridiplantae > Streptophyta > Magnoliopsida > Asterales > Asteraceae > Scalesia > Scalesia atractyloides. The sequence continues at coordinate 8,637,905 of CAMTDV010000028.1, read as the reverse complement.
TCGAACCTCTGATTTGTTCGAATATCTTATACATACATACAAGTGTGATGATCCTAAACACTTATATATCATCAATTTCATCATATAATGAAAACCTACTTTATAATCTACTTGTTAATCACTAACAAGTAATCTTACATCAACTAGTGCATAATTTCTTTATGTTTAACGAAATCAAGCATACACATACACTCAATTTCATCTTTGGATCATCATCCAACAATTTATTTGCAAGTATTCCACTTGTCTAAATTTATAACTTTCATCAATCCAAGTTTTTAGACATACCTCATGATCCCCAAAGCAAGGTGATCGATAATACGCGTTCATGCATCGATTTGGTGTCCAATTCCCCTTTCAATTTGGTGATTCTTTGAAGAAACTAGGGTTTCCCCTTGTTTCTTCTCCTGCACATCGACACACACACACTAAGTGTGTGTATTATGTGTTAATTTTTGTTTTAATAAAACAAGTTTCCTTTCTTGGCAGCTATGGTCCCCCAAGTTTAGTTTTAATTATAAATGAGACTACAACTCATTGTCTTGTTATTTATATACATGTTATTAACTAGGTTAATTTGTTCCTAGTTATTTTGTTTACGGGTTCACTTTTACCTCTACGGTCTTTTACCCGCTCTTTAATATTAACGTGGTTTGATTACCAAACCCGTTTTTGGGGTGTTACAGAGAAAGAGGCTGAAGATTTAGATGATTTATTATCTGATGAGTCTGATTCTGATAGTGACGATGGTGATGATGATGTAGGTGGTACATGTGTTCGTGTAACAGAATCTGTTTTAAATGAAGATATTGATTATTCTACTTACTTGGATGACTCTACGAATCAGGTAAGTGAAGATAGAGATCAGGGAAGATCAGAAGGATCTAAAGGTGCTAGCAGGTAGGAATCATCATGGTAACCGACACATCTACTGTTCCTGTCGTGCAAAAACCAAAGATTTTATATCTTGAGCATGATGTTGAAGAGGGAGAATGTGTCCATAGCTATACTAATGAAGAAATTGCTAAGATGTTAGGCGTGGACGAAGAAAATTTCGAGTTTGACTTTGAAGACGAGCTAAATGACATTAGCGCTTTCAAGCCAAGTGATTATGTCTTCGAGCACGTAGAAGATGCAAATGATTATGATAGAGTTGTCGTGGAGGATGATTCTAATGACGATGTTACTAATCTTGCTGATCAAGGTACACATGACTCCCTGACTTTTACTGAGTTGTTTGCAGCAGAAAATGCCGATGTTCTGAAACATAAAGTTGAAGAAGCTTCTAAACAGGGTACCATTCCTCAATAGTTGAATATAGCTAAAATTGCACAAATGAGGAAGAAGTGGTTCAAAGTTTCACCAGCGGAGTGGAAATTCAAATGTCCTCTAGCGTTCTTTACGTGTGATACAGATATTTCTCTAGGTGACATTATCAGCTGGGGTTGGATCGAGGAACTTAATGTTTACTCTATTAAGAGGGAGCTTGGGTTCAGTACTTCAGATACTTGAGCGACATCAAATCCTTGCCGTATTGGGATATTAAAGAGCTCGTGCAAACGAAGATGATAAATCTGAAGATGAAATTTCACGACCAACGGCTATGGAAGTTGATCAAGCTTGAAGCTGCACATGGATTTATACACCGGAAACCTCATTTTCTGAAACGTAACAAAGATTGATCCGATTACTAAAGGAAAAGATGTTACGCTCATCGTGAATAGGCCAAAGGTAATGAACAATATTCCTCTGATTCAGATGGAGCAAGATTTCCACAAAAACTTCAAGTGGTGGCCCTATGATTCTAACATGGGAGAAGCTGTGATTTGTGTGCACCCTGGCTATGATTCATGGAAGATAACTGAGGAGCTTACCGAAGCCGTCATAGCTCACAAACGAATATATGGGTTGTGGCATGGCATTCGAGTACTAGACCCGATGTGGCTAGTAAATTTTTCGAAGAAAGATATAGATTGTTTGTTCTATAGCAAAATCAACAACGAAGAGAAAGACAAAGAACAAGCACTCCAGTTTCAGAAGATTGTTAATGTCTGTTTCATCAATGATATACATTTTGGATCGACATGGAACACTTCATGGAGGAAACTGGAGGAGACAGAGCAAAGAAAGAAAGAAAAGAAGGAAGAGAGGATTGCAGAGTGAGCTCGTATAGCATTGCTGAGAAGATTTCGGTTTGGCAATACAGTAAACCGACCTCCTCCAACAGATCACACGCCTCTAGATTTTGAGGAGCGTCGCAAGCCACCGAATCGGTTTTTGGGCGATAAACGTCAAATCTTATGAAGAGTTTTTTGAAGACTATCCAAGACTGCGGCAACAACCAAGGGGGAGTTTGTTGGTGCATAATGTCTATTGCCAACGTCTAGGATATGTTGTTTTGTATATAGGGCTTAGAACATCAGATTGTAAAAGTTATTGTATAGATTATATGTTTTGTAGCTAGCTCGTACGAGTGAGTCACTTGACTCGTACGAGTGACACTCTGTCACTCGTACGAGGCAGCCACTCGCACGAGTCACAGTCTCTACAACACACTCTCCTGTGTGAGTCATGTCGACCTATAAATAGAGGAGTGTTGTGTCAGAGCTAAAGTGTTAGTCCAGTTGGTATGACGAAGCCTTGCTGTATTGTTTACCTGCGTTGTACTTTTCACGTCAATCAATATATTCGAAGCAGTTAAACAGTAGATCTCACTTGTTCGTTTATCAACCTCACTAACAATGAATTCCGCCTCTGTTAGTTAAGTTAGATCAGTCCAGTTGCTCATCGGAGGAGCCGATCCCCCATTCATAGAAGCAGTTCAAGAACTTTAGACGTTATGTGCACGAGCTTGGACTTGTGGGGATTATGATGTTGTTTCCCATGAGTACATGATTCACATTTCTCGATCTGTATAAAGTCGTTTATGGGTAAGTTTCTGACCAAAACTCCTTTTTTCAGTCGATTAAGATTCTTCATGTTCAGATGGCCAAACCGACGATGCCATAACATAGCATCATGTTCAGCAATTTCTGAGAATAGACATGTAACTTGATCAGTAGGTGCCTTATTCATATCAATCACGTAAGCATTTCCCGGGCATTCAACTTCAATCAAAAACCAATCTTTGGGTATAACAACCCCATGCTTCAAAACTACACATCTACTTTTGGTGAAGAGAACCTTTAGGCTTTGTGTGTGTTTGAGTTTAGGAACATAATTGACATCTAAGATGCTGAGGACCTCGTTTCTGATTGTACCCTTCATTGTAATTCTTCAAGTTTCTCCTCCTGCAAAGTCGACAAATCCACCTTCAAAGATTTTGATATCGTTCAACTAGGAGATGTCCCCTGTCATGTGTCTGGAACAACCACTGTCTAAAAACCAAAGTCTACCAACAACCCTACACAATCGTTCCTGCACACATAAAAGGATTAGTGAGAAACTGGAACCCAGACCATTGTCGATTTGGGTTGATCATCACTCTTCATTCGTGAAACCTCATGAAAGATCATATGACTTTTGGTAGAGTTGGAGGTTTGAGAGGAAGAGGATGTAGAGTTTGACGATTGTGAACACTGAGACTAAGATCTAGTAAGAATTTTGGGCTTCTAGATATTTGAATCAATGATCTTTGGAACAAATTTTGTTGATGTTGCTTTTAATTTCATGGACTGATTTTGGAAACCATTTTTGTTTGAAAGCTTTTGATTAATTTTCTTTTCTAGATTCCAGTCTCCATTAGAGGGCTTGGCTCGAGTAAATTGATCCTATATCATCGATAGTGCGAAGCCATCTGATAATAGGTGTTCCTGAAATAGTAAGGCACGAGGGAACGATGAACACAATTTCTAGCTATGTGCCTCGGAATTCCACAATTAAAACAAGTATGTCTTTTAGAGAAAAAGACATTCAATTCTGCTTGTGTTATGGTAGGGAGCTGATTGGGTCTCTTCTTTCCACTAGGTGTTGATTTCTTGTGTGCATGTTTGTTATTGGATGAAACCTGCTCACAATCCTTAGCACAAGGGTGAGTATCGATAATTTTACCCTTCAACTTAGGTTCAGTTAGCTTTTGAGGTGGGTTTTTCTTTTGGTTTTCTTTAAAAGCATCTGAGGAAGCTTCCTCTTGAGTTTTCTTTTTGTGTTGTTTTCTGTGTTTTTTCGTGATCTCCTTTTCTTTACGGGAGCGGATCCTATAGGCTTAGTTTCATTAGAAACCTTTTCTTCAAAAACTGAGTTTTGGAATCAACTGAATCCGTTTCTTTAGATACCGTTTCATCAGATGCAAAGCTTTCAGGATTAGTTGATTCTTGTTAGCCAGATGATGAGCAATTTTCGTCAACAACAGTTTGAATATCAATATTTGATTCAGATTTTGTAGTCATTTTCAGAATCCTTAAAAACACCTACTTATTATTTGATGCACCAGAATCTTCTGTCTGATTGTCAGATATATCAGACAATTCCTGTTTATCAACAATTTCATTCACATAATCAGACACAATAATATTTTAACCTTCATAATGTTCACAAGGCTCAAAAGCATTAGATGAGGGTTTAGGCATACTAGAGTAGTTGTCTGAATCAGTCAAAACAGATGTTTCGAATTCATCACCAGATGCCCCAGACTCCTCTGGTAAAACAGTAAAATCACAATTAGAATAAAAAACCACAGCATTTAAAGTTTCAATTTTAGCAACATCTTTAGAAAAACCCTTAGTCTCAAAAACCATGGACTGAACATAGTTCCAAACGTAAAAATCATGTTCAACACATAAAGAAAGATCTGAATCACAGTAACATATGGATGTGGTTCATCATCCACTTCTGAATGCTCCTTAACTATCACTGACTCTACACATGCACTAAAACAGATAATATTGTCTACAAAATCACAAGTTGATGCATTTTCTTGAGACTCCTCGGATGGGGTTTTTGTTGACCCCTTTTCTTGTTCTAACTTATCGGCTGGTTTATTTAAACATTTTTTATTCATGTTTTTAACAAAACTCATGGGCTTTTGAAAATTAGTGGTTCTAGCGTTCTTTGTTTTGAAAGGTTCCTGTGGAATATAATCGCTTGCCTTACCAAACATCATTTTATCATAATTTTCTAGCTCTTGTTCAGTAACATGCATTCTAGAATAATTATGATTATATGGCGGAGGGACCTGCTTATAACCCAACTCTTTGCCCTTGTTTTCCTTAAATGCCAGTTGCACATTGCATAAATTAAAAGTGTCGCTGGAAGTATCAAACTTCTTAAAGTTCAACGCATATTGTTGATACTTTCCAATGAGAAGTTCCAGCTCAGCTCTCAAAGAGTCACATTCCAAAGTTTTTACATTTAATCTATTTTTGTAATCATGGACCCAACATTCCTGTTGATTATTATCCAAGTGGAGCTGAGCTATGTCCTTCTTTAGTGTGTCAATCTTTTCATATAGAATTTTATTGTTCTCTCGAAGACTGATGCACTTAGACATGGCACTTTTGTAATCTTTGATTAGAGCAAAATAGTGTGCACTGATCTGTGCAATTTTATTTCTACAATGTTCGGAACATAAAAGAGAGTTTACCGTTTTAGTGAGTGATTTTGGTTCCTCAGTTTGCGCCATTAAGCATTGATGATTGACATCTACAAATTTAGAGATCTTAAGTTGTTCCACCTGTGCCGCAGCATCTACCTAGCTGAAACCACGTTGCTCTTGAGCCATCAAAGCTTTTCCTACTCTAGGGTCTCCTTGACTTGTTGAAGTTGAAGTTTGAGCAGGCGTAACATGAACCATGGATCTCTCCGTGTTTCAAGCAGTAGCTGCCTGAGTAGCTTTATACCCCACTGGTATCTTCTTACAATCCCTTGCAAAGTGTCCTGGCTCATCACATCTGTAATATCTAAGTTTGTCTCTTAATGATCTAGTGCGAAGATTCGACATAGGACGAAGACCGCATATTTTCTGAAACTTTTTAGCTCGAAATGCCGCCATTGCCAAGTTCCGGATGCATCTAGTTCTTCTATATCTTCTTTGACCACATGACTGATTTCAGTTGCTAGAACGGATGGAGGCAAAGGATCACCAGCTAGAAAGCATTCAAGCTGTTAAGCACATAAGAAGGAAGGGCCGATTTTTCTTCATTCTGCTTGGTCAGAAAGGCTAGGTGTTCTGCAGAGGGTGTAGATGGGACATTTTGAGTTGATGAAGGGTTTACTAGACTGAAGATTACATTAGCATGCTGAGGGTATTGCTGGGCTGTAGTGGGTGAAGTAGAGGTGTTAGGAAGTGACATGTGTACACATAGTTGGTCTTCTGAGCTTGTAACTGAGCCTGTGTTGTTGGACTGAAAACAACATTCAGGTTACTGTTTGACACTCCATGAACAGGACTGAAAACAATGTTAGGATGACTTTGACATTAAAGCAGTATTAGAATTGGTCATCCTGACAGCAATCATTGAATTCTTGTGGTTAAGCTCTCTCTACTGATTGTCAATCTCACATGACTTGATTGTAGCAATCAGCTCGGTGAGTGTGACTTCATTCAAATTTTTTGTACGCTTGATCATAGAGATATCAGCATCCCAGCTCTTTGGCAATGAATTCAGAAGTTGACGATTCATCCCACTGTTTGTGATAGTAATGCCAACACTTATCATTTGTGAGACCAGTTTGACGAATCTTCTGATCTGATTCTCCACAGTTTCCCCATAAATATGGTTGAATGAACTGAATTGCTGATTCAAAATGTTCACCCTACTAGCCTTCATGTTAGTGTTGCCCTCATACAGGTTCTTAAGCATATCCCAAACTTCCTTCACATCCGTGCAGTTCCTTACAGTGATTGAAATGTTAGGACCGAGAGCCATTGTGAGATTTGCCATAGCTTTATCATCTTTGTCTTTGATCCTTGGATCATCATCTGTCCACAAATTCTCAGGTTTAGGAATCTGAGTTAGAGGGCCATCTTTAGTAGCATACATATTTATACAAGGACCATCTCGCATACACCTCCAAACCTCGGGCTACTTCGGCTTACAATACTGCTCAAAACGCCATGTCCACTCAAAGTAATCATCTCCATACAACAACCTCAGAATTTTGATAGATGTGCCGATAATCTGATCAAGTTCCTATTGCAATGCTAGAGTCTGAGACTAGATGGTAGCTAAGGTAGCATTAGCGAGATCCGCAACAGTCATAACACCGTTCGGGTTCATCATTTTTAAAATTTACCAAATAAGATTAAGTAGAATTTTTTAATAATAAAAGTGAAAAGTCGAAAATAGTCTAATCGAAACAGTCCAATTCGAAACATTATCCAAAATCTGTTAAATCTCAAATGGTCCACTCGAAACAATATCCGAAACAGGTTCTCAATTATGGTTCGAAATAGTTGACAATTCGGAACAGTAGCTCAAATTCGAAAAGCTTTGATGATTATCCGAAATGCAATGAAGTTTATCGGAATTGTAGGTAATCTTCAACCTAATCTATCTGAAACACAACCAAGAACAACCGAAATCTATTCGAAACACAAGACGATGATCCGAAATGTATTCAAAATGAAAGCAGATGATCCGAAATGCAGTCAAAATGCAAGCAGATGAACCCGAAATGCAAGTAGATGATCCGAGACGCCGTCGAAATCCAAGCGGATGATTCGAAATGCAGTTGAAATCTAAGTAGACTATCCGAAATCCTTCCAAAGACTGTATCCAACATGAACAACAGCTAACCAACAACAATCTGAATCAGTGTGATATCAGATCTGAGCCTTGAAACAGGTTCAACAGGCTCTGATACCAGTTGTAAGTCCTGAAAGCCAGATAAACCGATATCACATGAAGCTTGATTGGTGGCGGAATCACACAACCAAGCTTGATTCAAGCAAATGAAATAAGATGAAGTAAATGGTATTAACTTTCATACAAAAGCTTGTCTAATACAAGTTAATTACAAAAGCCACCAAAGAACCACTAAGCTCTAATACATAATTTACTATATTGCAAAGGTTTAGCCCACCATTATCCTAAACCCTATGCCCATAAGCCTTCCCAATCCCATAACAATACAAACTAGCCCAAAACATTCAAAGTGGCTAATGCATAAACCTTAAGGGTCTAACAATATTTAGCTTCGCAATCGAATTTTGATATTTGCAGTCGAACTTGGATAAAAAAACGGACTAGAAACGACCACCAAAGCACTTTACGCGATTTTAACGGAACCAACGAATGCACGCGTCAAACGTTAACTTCCGACATCATTTTGCATGATTTTGAACCTAAAACAATATTATACGATGTTTCATGAAGTTCGGGTTCGAAAACAGCCTCGTAGACGCGATTGGGCCGCTCAAAACACTAGAATGGGCTTATGGGCCTTGGGCCCAATCTACCCAAAACCCTACCTATAAATACTAAAACACACACACAAACACCATTATTACACACTCACGCACTCTCTCCTCTCACCTCCCCCTCTCATCCTCTCTCTCCCTCAAGAAATCTGACCGGTGGAGCACCGGTGGATCGGCCACCGCCGGCGCTACGGTGGTTCGGTAGTGATGTTATGGCAGCGCCGCCGGCAGTTACTTTTCCGGAAAGAACTTTCTGGCCCAACAACCCTTCCCCACTAATTTTCGCCTCCCCGAAGCAATGACGGAGCCTATTTTTCATGAATCGAACCCGTTTGGGCTCGGGAGCAACTCCAACGAAACTTTGTTCAAATTCCGGCGAACCCGTTTTTGTCACACCCTGGTCGTAGCGGAAGCCCAAACGTGTGACTATGAGATAATCATTGCATCCTATTAAGTAAACAAGTATAAATCAATAATGATGCCATACTGATATAAATTTGCATTCCAACATTTACAACTTACCAAAAGTAAATTTCATAGTTTTCACTGGTTTTACATTGTCATCAAAGTATAGCTTGAATACATTACACCATAATATAATATTATTTTCATCAGAAATGCATGATGAGGTTTTGACTCCTATATACCCATACAAGGTTGGGATATAAGAGGCAAATCCTCTAAAAGGTGGCATTCGTTGTCATGTCATTTCCCATATCCCGAAATGTATCACGAGCTCATGTCTTGCGTCCTGAAATACATGTAATTTTAAAAGTCAACAAAAGTTGGCGAGTTCATGTAGTTATTGTTTTCCTTATAAAATGTCATGCTTGTAATCCGGTAATGAAATATGAGTATGTTATCAGAATTCATGGAGTTTAAGGATCTATCTGTGTGTGGCGAGCACACTGTCATATGTGCCATAAGTAAGCAACCAAACCGAGACAACTTTGACATCATCAGGATCACAAAAGCACTCCTAAAGGTTTAACAACCAAGAGTGGAGCGTGCCTCAAACTCAATAGATTTATATCTTTTGCACCTTGGCCACTAAGTGATTAATGGTTACTATTGTCATCATCCTACTTATGCACATTTGATCGTGTTATCATCTAAACCCATAACTAACATATTGTTTGTTATGACATGTATTCCCCCTCGATGGTTTTAAAACAAAAACTTTGAAATAATTGAAAGGAGGGACATGAACTCACGTTTTGCATTCTGTAAGTCGTACTTATCAAATTCGGGTGTCCATACACGTGTGTAACCTACATGTGTATTAACTTCATTAGACACCTAGGTCTCGTTAGACCTCGTACCAGTTGCTCATCTTGAATTCTTGTTGTTTATATATTTATCACATTAGAACAACGTTAATGTTATTATAATTGTTAGTCGTTGTTCGATAATATTTACAATTCTCAAATAGTATTATATAATATATATATATATTATATATATATATATAATATTATATATATATATATATTATATAAAATATAATATATATATATATTGTCATTCTTAGATCGTGTGTGAACGAGCCTCGCCCTTCACATGTCCTCGTGCCTTGCACGCGTGTCATTGGGTCTAGCCCATGTCATGTATGTCATTGGGCCTAGCCCATGTCTTCATGTGATTGGGCCTAGCACATGTAATTTATGTCATTGGGCCTAGCCCATGTCTTTATGTGATTGGGCCTAGCACATGTAATTTATATCATTGGGCCTAGCCATGTCTTTATGTGATTGGGCCAAACCCATGTAAATTATGTCATTGGGCCTAGCCCATGTAAATTATGTCATTGGGCCTAGCCCATGTCTTTATGTGATTGGGCCTTATGTAATTTATGTGTTTGGGCCTAGCCCATGTATTTTATGCATTTGGGCTTAGCCCATGTTATTATATGTTTTGTGTAATTGGGCCTTGCCCATGTCTTTTATATAATGGGCCTAGCCCAACTTAATTTTCATGAGTCCAAATGCTTATAATCATACACTTGGTAAGTTTACTAAGTATAGACTATTAAATATGTTTATATACTTTTATAAAATCACTTAGTAATTTTTATACATCTTAACTTTCCGGATTTTGTCATTGATAAATACATATATTCTTAAGTGTCTAAAATATAACATTTTAGAAGTGTCATCGTTGTCGTTTAATATATATATTTTCGCGTTGAAAATCACCCAACATCATAGTAGCTCTTCATGTTGGCGATTTGTTCATTGATCGATGACGCGACAGTGTATTGTGTAAATTCGACCATTGTCCGCATTACTCCGTTCGTCCAATTATTGTTTCAATCGTATTGTAAAAGTGTATATGTTCATGTTATTTACACCTAGTAATTCTTCAAGTGTTTGTATAAGTTGGGTATTTTGTGGTGTATACCCTAGACTTTCTAGATACATACACATGTACTTACACATAAACTTTTGGTAACAATATATATATATATATATACACACTCCCACAAGTGTATATATATGTAATAAATACACATTTTTAACTTGTAAATATATATATATATATATTTTACTTGTTAAACTCTTGGAAGTTTAGGGTTTAACCCTTGTCATTAAAACTTCCTTAATGATGGTTTAGGTCACTAATCACGTTTAGTCTCATTAATCACCCCATTAATTATTCTTTAAACGCGATTAGATGTTTATAAAATTTCGCCATAGTTTCCCCTAAACTATGACATTTTCCACGTTTCACAAACGTATTTAAATCATGTTTAAACCCATAATCAAGATCAATCTTCAACTCAAGTTAACATATCACTTTTGTATGCTTCATTTGTAAACTTGTAATCCTCATTTCCATGATCCTTTGTAAACATATATTTAACTAATTTACTTATAAATAATTAGATCTCACATATTTAGTAAAACATTTAAGACACCATTTTTGTTATATCTTCAAATCAAGTTTTCCACTCTAAACCACTTTGTTTACTACACTTTTTAAAGTTTGGGTTGGTTAAGGTCAACGGCATCATTTTCGGTTCGGTTCAACACAAGTTAACTCGGTCAACACAAGTCAACTCTCAACACAAGTACCGTTCAACTCAGTCAACTATCGGTTAACTATAGTCCACATGGGTCAACTAGCCAACACCAGACTGGGTAAAATGTTAACGATGTGAATTACATTATTTTGTTTATTTTGATTTTTTCTTATCGTGAAACCGAGCTCACACCCAAACCGACAAGTAAAAACATTATACTAAAAGTTTCTCAGACTTATACATAAACACATTTTTATATCTTTTACATATGTATAAATGTATATACTAGACAAAAACCGAAACGACGTGTGACATATTAATATGTATATGTATATATAAATACATATATATACATATGTATATATATATATATATTGAATTTACCAGACGAGAAAATTAGCGTTTTGGATACAATGGAAGGCATACATATTGTTACATTGAATTGTTGCATTTTGAAATTTTTTGACAACTTGTGTTGTCGGGATCGTCCATAAATAGAGGAAACTCTACCCAATTTTCGTTAAAATAATATATATATATATATATATATATATCTTTTTTAATCTTGGCACCAACGTAAACGTATGGGGATCCAAATGAAATTTATAAAAATTAATATAAAGGTCTATTTATTTTGGACGATTTACAAGACATAAAAACGAGCTTATAACGTTTTTGACAAACGCAGTTTACAAGATAACGAAACTTGCAAAACTTGTGTAAAATAAATATAATTACTTATATTTATTTCAAACATCTAGTTTTCGACGGTTATGTAAAACAAATAAAATTATTTACATTTATTTCTGACGTCAACAACTCGATAATTTTATAAAATAAATATAATTATTTATATTTATTTCAAACGCCTAAACCGAAAACCAAACATTACCATACGATCTTCACAAACCTTATTTTCCCGAATCATTTTGATAACAAACAAACAAGAGTCGATTGTAACAAGCGTACAACTATATATAATTATTTCTATAGTTATCCGCAAGACATGATATTATTATTTCGGCTTCACAACGCGCGTGTATATATATATATATATATATAAAATTATGTTTGCATATATGTATATATAGAGACACTTATGAAACACTACGACAAGTCGCATTATTATCTGTCAACATATATGACGACTATTTGGGAAATGCGTAAATACATTACACCAGTTCACAACATATTATTTTCATATAAATATTCGTTACATACACGCGCGACCATTCGGGACTACTAATATGATTCATAAAAATGTTTATATTACATATACGTATAACATATACATATACATATACATATACATATATATATATATATATATCTATATATATATATCTATATATATATATATACATATATATACACATATACATACATAATATATATATATATACATATATAATATATATATATTCTAACTTCTTGGAAACTAAGCGTATCCAAAACTTAGTGTTTATCACAGACTACAAATGGAACCAAACAACTATTTCTTATTCGTTTGCATCAAGTTAACATTTTCCCATCGAATCATTAGTTCACGATTTGGTAGAGCTCGGTGACGCATAGTTTATCTACATCATTTTATTAGAAACTTATAAGTTATTCTTTGATAGGAATGTTATAGATTGCATGCTAGTGAGTTGCGTTTTGGAAATGACATTATGGAATCATATTAAGCTAGTTTGCACAAGGAGATCAAGGTGAGTTCATAACCCCCACATTTTACAGTTTTACATTTTTTTAAATGTTTTCAGGGGTGGAAAGACATGCAAGTTTTGCAAATGTACACAAAATTTGGAGGAACGAAAATTCATATTTATAAACCATGTTGTAAATGGAGTTCAATAAACTCAAATGGCTTACGAAAGGTTTATGCTCAACATACCTGTTTTACAAAACACACACGTATTTTCGAAACATGCATGAGTTTCATGACTAGTGACGGGATTATCCTAGTTAAAACGGGACTGGTTTGTCATGCATATGAATAAGGGGACTGGTTGGTCCTGCTTATAGACTCAAGGACTGGTTTGTCCTACTTACGAATAAGGCGACAGGTTGGTCCTGCTAGTTTGTCCTGCTTACAGACTCATGGACTGGATTGTCCTCTACTCAACAAGTGAGAGCCATAAGGTTCTTAAAATTGAACAATGAAGTCCTCACTACATATCAGAATTATAACCGCCTGCTAGTCTATCGTCTTGAAAAACGGTTTGGCAAGGAACTTCCTAGCTTGAGGTTGGTTATAGGCTCATGCGGGCATATTGTCTTTGTCGTACGAGGACATCGACGGTTATACAAGTTTTACAAATACAAAGTTTTCAATCGGCGGTTATTTAAACTGATTACCAAAAAGATTTATTTTAAATCTTTTCGAACAAACTATGAACTCGCCAACTCTATGTTGATTTTTCACATGTTTCTTTCTCAGGTTACAATTTCAAATTATGGCACGGTTGGAATAGAAGAACCCATGGGGATTCGAGTACTTAGTGGGCGTTCACTTTATAGAAGGCGATTACCCCATATTCGACATTCTGTGGCGACGTCACATAACAACAAGTCAACGTAGAAAATTCTAGGTAAAGTCCTCAAATTTCTTTTATTGAAATTCTGACTTTTGTATATAGTGAGTATATTTTCACATGTCTACTCCTTTTAAAGGTCGTCGTATCACAGGAATTTGCTATGCATTGTTTGCTATGCATGTGTTTAACTTGATTCATGGAGGCCATCAGGGACTTCACATTGAAGGGTTATTCTATCCATATTCAAATATTATTTCGCTATATCCAATTATTGCTTTCTGATTTGGATGACCTGCGCTATTGTAAGTATTGACTCCTTGATATCGGGTCAACAAATTCTTGAAAACTACTTTTCTTGTCAAGTTAAATACATGGTTTGTCGTTGTAACCATGTCGAAGTTTCCTTGTCGATACATGTATTCATTGTTGGATTGTGCCTAAACCAAGTTCAATTGTTTGAACTTGCTCACTATATATATATATATATATATATATATATATATATTCAATGCAAGGTTCCATATGATGCCTTGAGGTTATCATATTCGAAATAATCTCAACAAGCAATTCATCTATTTCGAATCATAGTAGACTTGTTTGGTCTTCACCTTTGTTGAATTACTTCATTAGTTACGACCACCTTGTGCTGGCATTTTTACTAATTTAAAGCTTGGGCTAATCTCGTTTGCACACCACATGTACGGATTTAATTGTTTATTTAATTTTAAATCCACTATGTTGGCATATTGTATTAAAGCAGTATTAACACAATTGTGTGTTAAGATAATGGTAAACAAATTCATGTTGTATTCTAGTGTACCTCTTAAGGTTCTTTCATCATCGGTTAAAAATTTTATGATATTTATTGTTATTCTAGTATCGACGGAAAATTATATTTATTTGTTCTTTTGTCTTCAATTGAAAATTCTATGAGATTTATTTGAAACAAATATTCAAATTTACTTTGTTAAGCATTGTATCTGATTTCAAACACGGTGAACTTGTTCAGTCACTGCTATTATTGAATTAATTCAATCATTATGACACCATGTAGTGTTGGTATAAACTTATAGCTTGGGTTAATCACGATCGTACGTCTCATGCAAGACCACATATGCTTTTCATTTAACTCATCATTGAAATAGTCTTAATGCAACTATGTATTAAGACGATGATACACGAAATTATGTTGTATTTCACTGTATCCTTGAAATTCAATAATGTCAACACACGGTTTTTTATTCATGTTATGGTTCCATAGTTGACAAATCATTTTCATGCTCCTATTTCATTTGAGCTTGTTGATTCTAAGTTTCACTTATTCAACGACCAACATAAGCTTCCATTGGTAGTAAAATTATATTGTTTCCAAAACTCATTTGCAGCTTGTGAACGTTCATTTGGACGTCTATTGGTCAAAATTCATCTAAAATTCATAGCAGCTTGTGAACGTTCATTTAAACTTAATCACCCTAGTGACTGTATCGGTACATCTTGTTCACTTGGCATCGATTATAGAAACAGATTCAGCTGAAACACTGGGTTCTTATTGTTGTAGTATGTCATTGTATTCATGGAATTTGAACAAGTCTTGAATGCAATTAAGTGGTCATTTGCCTTGGTATTATTCATACCTACCTACGCATGACAAAAACCTAAGGAGATAACATAGTCTAAAATTCAAGGACGAAATTTCTTTAACATGGGGAAAATGTGACAACCGCTAATTTTAAGTTATAAATTACGCGCATAACAAACATTAAAATGGTTATAAAATATTGTTTTAAGACAAAAATTCATTCAGTTATGCCTTTAGAATGCCTAGGAACGTCTTTTTGGCTTCACAGTACGCAAATGGTGATTTACTAGAAAATTTCAAAACGTTAAACGGTAACGAACTGACACCAGATGAAATATTGACAAATCCAAAAAATACAATTATCATACATATATTTTATACACATGAAT
This sequence comes from Scalesia atractyloides, assembly GCA_947069175.1. NCBI lineage: Eukaryota > Viridiplantae > Streptophyta > Magnoliopsida > Asterales > Asteraceae > Scalesia > Scalesia atractyloides. The sequence continues at coordinate 8,622,019 of CAMTDV010000028.1, read as the reverse complement.
TTGGTTTTTCTAAATTATCCTGCTTTCGAACGCAACAAAACATATACGTGAATGAAAAATGCGAACGCAAGAACGCACCGACAACGAAAGGAAAGCATTTGACTCGTGTATTACCTTCAAAACTGAATATTATGAATATTTTAGCTTTGTAATTGAATTTTGATATTCGATGTAGAACTTGGATCGAAAAACGGACTAGAAACGACCACCGAAGCACTTTACGCGATTTTAAAGCAACCGACGAACCTACGTATCAAACGTTAACTTCCGACATCATTTTTCATGATTTTGAACCTAAAACAATATTATACGACGTTTTATGAAGTTCGGGTTCGAAAACGGGCTCTTATACACGATTCGGCCGCTAAAAACAATTGAAATGGGCTTATGGGCCTTGGGCCTAACCACCCAAAAACCCTAACTGTAAACACTAAAACACACACACAAACAACATTATTACACACTCACTCTCTCTCTCCTCTCACCTCACCCTCTCATCCTCTCTCTTTCGCAAGAAATCCAACCAACGACACCCGACGGAGCACCGGCGGACCGCCCACCGGCGGCACTACTTTGGTCCCGTTGTGATGTTACAGAGGCGTCGTCGCCTGCGACTTTTCGGTAAGAATTTTTTGTTGATGCAGAATGTCTATAGTCTATGTCTAAGGGTCATGTTGAGTCATTGTAATAGGGTTTTACATGTTAGAATTACATTTTCGATGTTTTGTAAGTCATTTCGCACAAAGTGGTGTTCACTTTGTACGAGGTGAGTCCACTTTGTACGAAGTGGCAAGTCCAACCCGTGCGAAGAAGAAAGTCTATATATAGAGGACTTGTGTTCATGAGTCTATAATAGTTTTTGTAGAGTGTACGATGAAGCCCTACACAGTTTGTTTAAGGATTGTACACGTTATTCACATTAATGAAACAATAAACTTTAAACAGTAATCTTGATATTATCGCTTGTTATAAATGGATTCCACACATGTTATAACTAGTTAATCAGATTAGGTCGTGTGCTTATTTGATAAGAAGATCCTACAAGTGGTATAAGAGCTACGGATGACCTGATTTAATGACTCGATCAAGATTCTACACTTCTATTCTACTCTTACTTCTCATTTTTTTCATTTTTTCAACGGATTTCATTGACAAAATGGACTAATTTTTTAGTATAATACGTAAAATCCACTATAGTCAAACCCTTGAAAAGACCAGAGCTAAAAACAACCGAAATCATGTCAAAAATTGCAAAAAAGTAAAATTTTAACCCACTTCGCACGATCTCATACCTCACTTCGCACGAAGTGACAATTTGTTAATATTGAAAATTACACATCACACGAGGTGACCTCCAACTAGTACAAAGTGAAAAAGACTCCAACTCGCACGAAGTGAATTTTTAATCTGTGTTTGTGTTGTTGAAGTTTCAGTTCACACGAAGTGTCACTTCGCACAAGATTCACTTTGCACAAAGCATATTTTGATCAATTTTATCGGTAAAATGGAAAACAAGTTCTTCAATGCATTCACAACATCTGCCGTTACAACTGCAGCCGCACAAAATCTGAATCTTAAAAATGAAATGGGGACTATGACGAAGCCCCCGAAGCTGATGAACTTAGAAGATTATGATGGTTGGAATGAAAGATTTGTTAATTGGGTACAAGCAAATCACTTTACTTGTTGTACACAAGTGAAGAAAAATACGTTGCATCGATTGGTGAAAATGGACTGGAGAAAACATTGACTCAGTTCACAACAATAGAAAAAGAAAAGTTCGTAAATGAAAAGAAAATTATGAATATATTACAACAATCGGTTAAAGAGGATATTTTGGCTCTTTTGCAACATGACAATGACGTTCAATCTATGTGAAATGCTTTGAGAATTAAGTTTCAAGGAAGCTCTCAGATGAGAAAGAGTAAGAAAGCACTGCTGAAGAAAGAGTTTGATATATTCAATCTGCTAAAAGGTGAAAGCATGAAGCAGTTGATCCAGAGATATTGTCATATTGTGGTTCAAATGAAAAGTATAGAGATTCAGAAAACCAACAAAGAATTAGTTGACAAACTGGCCGATGCCTTGCAAGAGGGAGAATGGACTACTTATTTGACAATTCTAAAAAATGGTTCAGATTATAGTTCTCTCAATTTGTCGAGGTTCATAGAAAAGCTAGAAGGTCATGAGCTAGAGATGCAGAAACTGGCAAAAACCAAAGGTGCTCACATATAGTAAGACGTAAACTTGTATTACAAAGGCAGTTATGTAAATTCCAAAGATACAGACAGCCTTATTGCAAATAACTCTTCAAGTCTGTCTTCAAACCAATCTAGAGGTTTTCAATCATTTCCATCATACGAGCCTAAGTCTCCTCAAACACCACAATCTTCGCAAAGCTCAAATAGTTTTCAAAGCGGCCAAAGCACACAAGCCAATTCAAACCAGATGATTCTACAATGTAATATTGTCGTGAATCCAGAAAATGCATAAGATTTCAACAAACACACTGCTAAGCAGCACATGGCATTGCTTTCTTCCATTCTTGAATCTTATGAAAGCCTGGTAGCCGAAAAGACCGGGAACCCAGATATGACAAAAGAAGGCTATGATCAGATCGATTCGTAGGAATTGTAATTGATAGATATAAAGCGGTGCATGTTTTCAATTGTTTGAAGAGCACAACGCTTTATGGAGATCACAGGTAGAAGTAGTTTGGGAGGCCTTGATGGTAAACTTGGTTTTGATAAATCAAAGGTTACATGTTTCAAATGTCGGGAGAAAGGGAATTTAAAAAGAGAATGCCCAAACAAAGAAGTGAATGGCAATAAAAATCCGTTTGCAGATGATTACTATATAAAGGCCATATATCATCAAGCGCAACCTCAAACAAATTCATGAATGATTCATAATGAAGATGGTTCATCAAGTTCGAAAGATAAAGCCATAGTGGTTGCTTAAGAAGAATCAATTGGAACAAATACATCTCAAAGAATGAAAGTCTTGTGTTGTTGGGAGATATAATCGAGGAACCAGAACCCAAAGAAGACTGTTCTAAAACAATCTTTGATGAAGCCATAATCGAAGAATATTATCAAGAACAATGTTCTGAAAAATAAAATCTTTTACATAGTGCTTTTAGACATTTAATTCCACCTAATATGTTTCCAACTTTTTAAGGTTATTTCGATCCAAGCTACAAGCCACAATGTGAAGAAGAGACAAAACCTAAAGTTGTGGAACTAATAGATGTGAACAAAGAGATGACTGCCGAGAACTTAACTGAGATAGCCAACAAATCGATGATGGCAAACCTGAAAGAGGTAGTTCCTGAGGAAGTACAGGAGGTCGAGTCGATGAAAGAGTCTGTCAAGGAGTTGGTAAAGGAAGTGGTTAAAGTTCAAATTGTCAAATTGAAAAACCTTGCAAGAAGTACGTTGAGCCTTGCAATGAATGTTTTGAGAAAGATAAAAAATACAAAGAATTGAAAAACCTTCCTGACAATTTGTTAAGCGATTTTAAAGAAACTAAAGAAGCATATGACAAATTAAGCAGAATTATTAGAAATATGAAAAAGCTAATAGGGAAGATGGTGCCACACTTTCGATGCTCAAGGCAACCGTTGTGGACAAGCAAATGGCCATAAACATTCATCTAAATACGATTACCGAGCTAAAAAGTGAATTAGAGAAAATGAAAATTGAAACTAAAAGGTTTAACAAATTGTTAGTAAGTTATTCCACCTGTTCATATATCATTGATCATATTCTTCCTAAAATTGAGAAGGAAGAAGATGATAAGAATGGTAAGAACAAAGGTTCATGTTACAGTCGAGTTCCACCACCCATGTGGGAAAGCTATGCTAGGAAGAAACCATATGGGGGTGGAAAAGGCACTAAATTTAAAATTGAAAACAGAAAAGAACAACGAGCTACCTGAGAACTTCGATATAACATATACTAAATCAGAAAATGACTGTGAATCTGATATGGTAGAAAAAGTTTTAGGAAGTGAGAGTGACATCACAGAATTTGAGAGTGCTGAGTCAAATTTGGAGAAAACCAGTCCAAGTTCACCTTTTGAAAATGAAGAAAGCTTTCATAAGAACTATCTTGGAAAATCGGATTCTAATTCTGATGATGATCCTAATCTTATTGCTTACAAAATGAAAGGATCAGACAAACTATATTCTGATCAAGAATTTTGGATTCAGAATGTGAATCTTAAAAAGGTTGAACAAGTGTTTAAAATGATTGAAATGAGTCTTTCAGAGCTTGAAAATTTGAATGCAACATACTACTCTAAACCCAAAGGTTCTTATAACAATAATTACAAATGTAAAAATTATCCTGAAAACAAGAGGAAAGGGTTGTGGTATGTAAAGAAGCAGAATCATAAGTTTCGAAAACCAAATTTTAAAAGAAAAGTAAACTTTGTTTTTGAAACAAGCTCGGAAAGCGAGAAAGAGAGTTTGGAAAAGGAACAATCGAATGTTGAGTTCTACGCTGAGAAAAAGCGTCGTGAGTAGGTTCAGAAATCCTCATCACTGACAGTAGGACATGCTTTAAGTGTAACGAAGTCGAATGTATTGCACGAAATTGTTCCAATTCTAAACCTATATACCATGCTAAGAAGTCTAAAGAAGATGTGAAAAACAAATCCCCAAAGTTTGTTCCCACACAAATCCTCAAAAGAAAAACTGAATCTAACAACAATGAGATACCTGTAACTGCAAATGTTTTAAACAAAGAAACTAGTGAATCATTGATCAAGAAAGATAAAAAAAAGATTCAAAATTTTATGCTAAAAAGGAAATTTCTAAACAACAAACTTGGGTGATCAAAATTAAACCATCTTCTAAGACAGTCAAAACATCTGTTGCAATCGAGTCAAAGGTTGAACAAGTTGATGAAGTTAAGTGTGTTAATGTACCAAAGTTTGATATCCCAAACCCACCTAAGACAGAGACGGCTAGGGTATCTCTGTTTAAATAAACTTTTAATTGCATGTGTAGGGGCTCCCGAGGACAATAATCTCAGTGGATAATGAATAGCGGAGCGTCTTGACACATGACAGGAGTGCTAGCCGTGTTATATGATGTTAAATCAATCAAAGGTTGCTATGTTGGGTTTACGGGTACTTAAGGAGGAAGGATAATCGGAGAGGAATACTAACGAACAGAGTGTGGTTTCTTTAACCAAAGTCAACTAAATTGCCAAATTAGAGAATAACTTGCTAAGTATCTCCCAGATCTGCGATAAGAAGTTTAAAACTCATTTTACGGATAACGAGTGCCTCATTCTTAAGCCGGGATTCAAAATTCCTAATGCGCTCCGGGAGAAAATGATCTCTATGTCCTTGACATGAGCGTCGCATCCACCACTACGAAATCGGAAAAATGTTTTGTATCAAAGGTCTACATAAAATGAATCGATTTTATGGCATCGAAAGGTGGGACATATACATTTACGAAAGATGAATTATCTGGTGCAATATTAAGAGTTTCCACTTGAGTGATGATTGTATGAGCTGTAAAAAGTGCAAGAAACACAAGAAATCTCATCCAAGAACACTCCTGAAATCTATCAAGCTGCCACAGGAGAGGTTACATATGGATCTGTTTGGTCCAGTTAACATCAAAAGTATATCTTGTGATCTTACCTTGTTGTGACTGACAACTACTCAAAATTTTCTTGGTTTCTATTTCTAGAAAGCAAAGACGGGACACTTGAAAATCTGATGATTCTTTTCAAAACATTGGAGAATTTAAACCATCTACTGATAAGAAGGATTCCTAGTGACAATGGTACTGAATTCAAAAACAAAAGAATGGAAGAGTTTTGCAACGACAAACGAATACTTCATGAATTCAGCACGCATAATACTCCACAACAGAATGGAGTCATTGAACGAAAGAATAGAACTTTTATTGAAACAATACGCACAATGCTCGCGGATTCTAAATTGCCTGTCAGCTTTTGGAGGAAGCAGTTGCATCTGCTTGTTACACGCTTAACTGAGTATTAACAGCCAAGGCTCATAAGAAGACATGCTTTGAGTTACTTAATCAGCGAAAACCAAATTTGGAGTTTTTAGAACCGTTTGGATCTCCGTGCACAGCTATTGACCCGAATGGTAAATTCGGAGCTAAGTATTTAGAGGGATTTTTCGTGGGATATGCTAGTCCTTTGAGAATAGTATTTTTGCCTAGCATAAACCAGGTTATTCTTGCTCAACATATCGACTAGCAGAGATACACATCACCTACACAAAAACCTAGTGATGCTTGGTTATTTAACTATGAGAGTTTGTGGGATTCCTTTGAACTGCTGTATGAACCTACAGAAGAGGAGCTTGTATTGTTATATCAGCAACAACAATCATCTGCTCAAGAGCAAGTTCGAAGACCAATGGTGATTTCAAAATCACATGTTGTCACAAACAATTCTGAAGCAGGTCCGAGCAACACACAACAAGAACCCGTAGTCGAATCAGATGTGAACAACACAACACCAACTTTTGATCAAACAGATGATTCGATTCTGATACCCAGCCAACATATGATAATGGAGGATCCAATTCCGCTAAAAGTTTAGAGTAGATCACAAGTTTACTCAATCAACCTGTGGGTCCAAGCAACCAGAATGAAGTATCAACGAGTAATCAGGTTGCTGAACAGAAGATTACGAATATGGAGAATGAAGTGAGTGTCTATAATGAGGTTATGCCAAGGACGTTGTCATACCATCCTTCAGAGAATATAATTGGAGAGTTGCAGGCTGGTGTAGAAATGAGAAATCAGATCCATAAGGATCTAAGCTATTTTATACTAAAATTGCACCTATGCAAGATACTTACTTAGATAGTTTTTTATTTCACATGTTGAGCCTAAAACATACAAAGAAGCACTTACCAAGAAAGTTGGGTAAACACAATGCAGGAAGAGCTGCAACAATTTGAGAAACTTGGAATCTGGAACCTTGTCAATCTACATGATAATTATAAGTCAATAAGTACTAGGTGGGTCTTGAAGGGTAAAAGAGACGACAGAGGAGTCATCGTACACAATAAAGCTCGACTAGTTGTCCAAGGTTTTCATCAGCAAGAGGGCATTGATTATACAATCCTGTCGCACGACTAGAAGCCATTCACATATTCCTGGCCTTTGCGTCATGGAAAGGTTTTAAAGTTTATGTCGGCCAACCACTGGGGTTTGTCGATCCAGTGCATAAACAAAAGGTTTACTTACTAGATAAAGCGTTGTATGGTCTGCACCAAGCCCCGAGAGCCTGGTATGAGACACTCTCTCAACACTTATTGAGAAACAATTTTATCAGAGGCAATGTTGATAGCACTCTCTTCACTCGGAAGTGAACAGACACTTGCTGATTGTACAAATCTATATGTATGACATCAATTTTGGTTCTACAAATCACGAGCTGTGTAAAGAATTTGAAGAGGTCATGAAAAGAAATTTTAAATTAGTTCAATGGGAGGAATGAAGTTCTTAGGACTTCAAGTTGATCAGTTGCTGGATGGTATCTTCATCCATCAGAAGAAGTACGTTCACCATATTTTAGAGAAATTCAACATGTCGGGATCATCACCATTGTCTACTCCCTTGGAACTTAATTATGGCTTAGAATCAAATATACAAGGAGTGAAGATTGATGAGACCTTATACAGATTGATGATTGGATCATTAATGTACCTCATAGCATCAAGGCTGGATGGCATGTATCCAACATGCCTTTGCGCCCGATATCAATCAAATCCACGAGTGTCTCACTTGGAGATCGTCAAGCGGATTCTCAGATATCTGAAGGGTTGCCTAAGCACTGGCTTGTGGTATCCACGAAAAGATGATTTCAACCTCACTGGATATTCTGACTCTGTTCTGATGCTATAAATTAAATGCTAAATATACTATAGCTGGTTGCCAGTTCTTTGGCACATGATTAGTAACGTGGCAATGCAAGAAGCAAACCATGGTCTCTCTCTACTTGCGAAGCAGAATATGTTTCAGCTTCCAGTTGTTGTTCACAAATCTTGTGGATACAATAACAGATGAGAGACCATGGATTACAGTTTCTTGATACGCCTATATATGTAGATAACATGGTTTCCATTGATATAACTAAAAAACCCAGTTCAACACTCTAAAACTAAACATATTGAAATTCGACAACACTTTATCCGTGATTGCTACGAGAAAAAGCTGGTTCGAATAGAAAAGATCCACATTGATGAGAAAAAGGCAGATTTTTATACTAAGAAATTTGATCGAGCTAAATTTAAATATCTTTTTGAAAATAAATGGTATGAAAAATCTTACATCAGATGGGGAATTAGAGGTTGAATACGGATCGGATGACGAGTTGACGTGATCCGCATCGGTTTGTCAAAGTTTTTAGTCTTTAGAATTTCTTTCTTTAAAAACAAAACTCCAAAAATATGTTTTTAATTTTAGGGGGAGAAATGTTGTGGAAAATACAAAAAATATAAAAATTTGAAAAAAATGTACAAAAACTTGAAAAAGACAAAAAGAGTTTTCATGTAAAAAGAGGAAATAATAATACATTAATGGATTATCACAGTATGCTAAAGAAATGTAGTGTTAAAATGTTTAAACAAGTCTCACTAATGATGTTCTAGTAGGCTTCGCACATTCAGTAGATTTTTTCTGAGATATAAATATAAAGAAAAATTTATTAATTAGTGGATTAACATCTCTCAGATATATGGTCTTAGTACACCGAAATTTCGCTTGAGAGATTGCCGGATTCTGAGATACTAGGTCTTTATAGATAATTGATATGTGGGGTATTATACAAGTTCTTCTGATTTTGCGTGAGCAATGGCCTAGAACTTGTAGAAAAAATTGCTTTTAAACCTGAAAACTGTAGCATATTGTAAGTATCGAAAGATCTAACAATTTCAGTCAAAATATTATAAAATTTGGAACACCACTTTTAAGTCGAGCCTTCATCTCTTTGTCTGTATGGTGGTACTAACATGAGCTCTCAAGGTCTTGCACAACCCAAATATAGATATCAGCTAGACAAATTCACCGGTAAGATGAAATCCAGGTAATCTTGATACGGAAGTATAGTCAGAGGTGGGAAACACTTTTAAGTCAAGTTCTAAGACATCTAATTAGCATATCTCGGAGCAATTGAGAAATGTGTAGAGGTTTAAGAGGATACTGACAATCTAAGTGAATTTGTTTAAAACATAATGTTTTCAAGATCAATGGTACTAGTGATTTGTCTCAAAAACTAATATGATCCTCTAACACAAACTCACAAAAATATGTGTGTAAATATGTTTGTACATAGCTATTGCATTTCATTTTAGTAAAACCCAAAAGATTTTCAGTGTGTTTTAGTATAAACTTTGGAAAAAGCAAAAAGATTTTATTTCTATCTTAGTTTTGACTACCGATGATGGAAAGCGGATCTTCAAAGTCCAAAGTTGCTGGTTGCTGAAGAGAATCTAGAGGACAACGGGCTGGGAGCTTCTCTAAAATGAAAAAATGTTTTGAAACAATCAAAATTTCATTAATTTGAAACTTAACATAGCCTGAAAACATCGGTTTTTTCATAAAGTGTTCAACCAAGGTCATTAACTTGGACATGGTAGACAAATCAGTTAACCAGGGTCATTAACTTGGACTTGGTCAACTGAGTGGGTTGTTAAACTGATAAAATGTTTGAAAAAGTTGAAATGTTGAAAATCTGCACATCACTTCGCACGAAGTAAAGCACTCCGAATGAAGTGGATATACTTTGCATTAAGTGAGACACGTACTATAAATATATCCAACTCGTACGAAGTCAGTCATTTCACTATTGCATTTCCTTTGTGGATCTGAGAGAGCTTTGTACGAACTAAGTGTGTTTCAGGTTTTGAGCCGTTATACTGCCAAAATAGACATTGAGGAGGTTGATTAGTACACCTCTTACAATGGTGAAGGTATAGGATCTTGATTTGGACCATAATTGGACGTTTTTTCGGTAAACCGAACATATAATCGTAGATCTAGGGAGTTTTAACGGCCAAATTTAAAATTGAACTTAGATATAGGTTAATCAGCACTATTAGAACATTATTAAACCTTCATTTTTACAAAATCATCAAGTTTTAAAATTGCTCTTCAAAACAGTGTTGGAACGAAGTGAGGACACTTCGTATGAAGTGGAATGCCCACTTCGCATGAAGTGAAATTATTGAATTGTTTTGTACCCACTCCGCATGAAGTGTTATTGGATCAAAAGTCATATTTTTTACACTTCGTATGAAATGGAAATGTCCACTCCGCACCAATGTCACTTCACATGGAATGTTTGGTATTTTTGACAAATTTGCCTAAGTGTTGAAATTCTAAGTGTTATCGTTACACTTTGCAGGAAAAGAAAATATTGTTCGAGCGAATACACAACTCATGTTGTATACTTGATGATACTGTGCTAGAAATAGCTCTGTTCAAATATATTTTAGAGTTTATGGATCGTTTACCAATCAAGAAGGCGTTAACACATAAACACAAGGTGTATAGGTCACATATTGAACGTTTTTGGAATGCTACAAGATTAGTTTCTAAACCTAGAACGATACATTCAGTGGTTAAAATCGGACATAAAGAATTCGAAGTCAAAATCATAGAAGAATTGATTTGAAGGGTTTTGGGATTGAAAGATAAAGATGGGATCCCACGGGCTACCTAGAAAGAATGGTGAAAGGGTGTTTTTATAGGATGGGACACAAAGGATTTAAACTCAGATTCAGACGGAAGGTAAGTTGTGTCGTCTTCACCTGTTGCCTTTCTCTTTCATTCTCTGGCTTTGCGTTTCAGCTCGTCTTGACGTTTCTTTGCCAATTTCTCTGCTCTTTTCTTCACTCCCGCTCGTCTATCCTCTGAATCAATACTAGAAGAGATTACTTCTTCAGTTGCTGCCTTGTCAGCTCCAAAAGCCTGACGTTCTATGTCTTCAACCATCTTTTCAACGGTTTCTTCAACCTCAGGTTCATCCCTCAACCCTGAACTTTTAGCAGCAGATGCAGTTTTTCTCTTTCTCCCTTTGTATGTAGCTTTTCCACCCTTTTTACCATCTTTCACGAACCACAGACTTCTCTTTGCCACAAACAATGATAAAGATTTAACTTCCTCTTCATCGTCACCGCTATCGTCCTTCCTCCATTTACTAGGTGCGGGTGAAATATAATCTTTATTCAGAATAGTACCAAACATCGGTTTAGCAGCGGGAGCAGACTTCAAATGCACGTTCATATTTCGTAGTGATTGAACATCCATAAGTTCCAGTTTAAGCACATCATCTGGAGATTTCTTCAAGCCGGATCTAAATAGTCTAAAATCATCTGTATAAATCTTGGATGCTGCAAAAATCTTTCCTTCTGAATGTTTTGGATCATCTGAGTAAATATAACTTTTGAAAAGTTATAAGGAAGATTCAGCACTAGTGCAGTAATCATGCATATCTGATAATCCACCAAGTCATTAAAACCACCCTTCCTGTGACCCAATCCATGAATAATAACGTGTGCAAGGTATCTGAACGGCGCACTTAGATTTCCTTTCTTTAAAGGAGCAACATTCACAAAATCCGTATATCCCATCCTGTAAAAACATCCTTTAACCATATGTTCAGTAAAGCCTGTTGGATCATCCTTGTTATCCTTAAACTCTTAACACTTTCTGAATCAACTCTTCAGTAATCTCCACTTGAATATCCACATCGTTAACCTTTACTGCTCATATAATGGCACTGTCGTCAATACTATATTCTGCAGCATTCTAAAAATATTCCACATGTGACAAATATGCCGCGTGTCTATCTTTTATCGCCTTCGTCACTCTAATCCTTGTAAGAAAATCCAAAATACTTTGATATGCTGTTATCTCTTGGATTTTAGCATCTGTAACACAGCATATGTTGTGCACTAGAGAAAATCCGGATCTCTTGGCTTGTTCAAGACAAATAACAATCAACCGTTAGAAACAATTTCAAACATTTACAAAATTTCTTCACGGATTCGTACTAAATTCTCTGTTTCGTACCAAAACACTATATTGATCAAAAAATTTAAACTTTCAAACGTTCTTTCTATTGTTTCGTACAAGAACTTATGTTTCATACAAAAACCTATGTTTCGTACAAAAAATTCACTTGGACAACAAATTTTGAACACTTTAAAATTTCTTTCTTTGTTTCGTACGAAAACTATGTTTCATACAAAATATTCATTTGATCAAAATTTGAAATTTGAAGTTCATGACATTCATCCGATTTACTTGCTTGGTACAAAAATTCTTCACTTAATCATTTTGCTTTTGAAAATTTTATTTCATGCGAAACAGTTCAGTCGTACCAAATTCATCATCGTCCCAAATTTTGTCCAAGTATATTCCTAACCTAAAACTTGTTGTTTTTAGCAAATTGATAGTTGATTTTCAGGTTATTAGAGCCGATTTTAACGATTTTGTGATCAATTATAAGTTTTACCGGTCCAATTTCCCTAGATCTAAGTTTTAGTCCGAATCGTACGAAAATTTGACATTATAATAGTGAGATCTTGACGAAATTACCTTGCCCATTGTAAGAGGTGTGCAAATCAACCTCAACAATGTGAATAACAAACACAAGAACCAAGAAATGAAGTTTTAGAGCCGAATCGCACAAAATTCTCTCTGAGTCGCTCAACAGTGCACAAAGAACAGAAACTTCATTTCTGTGCGAGACAAAGAGTATTTATACTCACCCTGTTTCGTACGAAATCAGTATGAATCGCACAAAGACGTTATCTCTTGTTTCGTACAAAAACAGTATGAACCACATGAAATTTGAATTTGTATGAATCAAAACTATAGAATTCAAACTTTTCAATTTCGATTTTATTTTTTTATTTTTTATTTATTTTTCAATAATTTTATTTGTTTCAAAAATCCACTTGACTAACCAAGTCCAAGTTAATGACCCTGGTTATCCAATTTGACTTCCAAGTTCAAGTTAATGACCTTGGTTGACCATGTTTGACCAAACAGATTTATTTCAACATGTAAAGTTTCAAATTAATGAACTTTCTTGACATTTTAGTAACCTTTGTTGTAAAAATTAGCTCCCAACCCATGATTCAAGCTTTCCTCAGCAAGATGTTGATGTGAATCCAACTGTCAGTGTTTTTATCATCGGTAAATAAACATAAAACTATCAAGCTAAGAAAACTGAAAATCTTTTTGAGTTTTGAAGAAATTTTTAATGAATAATAACATTTTTGTGAATTTTGCGTTTTTCAGAGGATCATTTCAAGCATTCATATAAGTCATCAGTACCGTTAGTCTACAGACGCCTTTTAAGCTTTTAAACAAATTTACATAGATTGCCAATATATTTGTCCATATATACCTCTTCTCGTTTCTCAAGTGTTTCAAGATATGTTATGGTATTATTAGAAACATGAAATAACTGTGTTTCCTATCTCAGAATATACCCCCGTATCGAGATTCCCAGAATGTCATTTTACAGGTGAATATATCGAATTGATATCTGTATATAGGGTTAATGCGAGACCTTGAGAGCTCAAGTTAGTACTATCGTACAGACAAAGAGATGAAGGCTCGTCTTTAGGTGGTGTTCCATTAAGGAATCTTTTGTACTGCAAATGTCATAATTGCTTAAGACATAATCATTTTTCATGCAGCTTTTGGGGAAATAATGCGAAAGTATTATATGAGTTCTAGGCCATTGCTTCCGCAAAATCAGAAAAACTCGAACAATACCCTAGATATCAATCAAATATAAAGACCTAGTATCGCAGAATCTGGCATTATCTCAAATGAAATTTCAGAGTACTAAGTTCATATATCCGAGAGATGTTAACCCACAAGTTAATCAGTTTTGTGTTTTAAGTTTATATCTCAAATGCAATTTACTGAATGACTGAAGTCTATTGGCATATCCGTAGTAAGACTTGCTTAATTACTTTAAAACAATACAATTCTATAGCATACTGTGACTATCATTTTTGATTTACTATGATCACTCTTTTTAAACAAAACTCTTTTTGGATTTTTAAATGTTTTTGTATTTTCCTCAAATATTCTCCCCCTAAAATCAAAAACATAATTTTGGATTTTTTTAGAAACTATAAGAAAGAATGTACAGAAAACGTTTAACCGATGACAAATTCACATCAAGTCGTCATCATCCTCAAACTCAACCTCAAATACATCCCCTGAGATCATATTTTTTCAAACCATTTAGCTTTAACAAATTTTTAAACTTTGTTTATCAAAAGCCTTGGTATAAAAATCTGCTTTTTGGTCATCAGTGTGGATTTTCTCAATTCATACCAACTTTTTCTCGTAGCAATCATGGATGAAGTGGTGTCGAATCTCGGTATGTTTAGTACGTGAGTGTTGACATGAGTTTTTGGTGATATCGATCGCGGCCTGATTATCTACATATATAGGCGTATCAAGAAATTGCAAACCGAAATCTCTCACCTGTTGTTGTATCTAGAGAATCTGAGCACAACAACTGGATGCCGAAACATATTCAGCCTCACAGGTAGAGAGAGCAACCGCGGTTTGTTTCTAGCATTGCCATGTTACCAAACGGGTTCCGAAGAACTAGCAGCCGACCGTTGTAGACTTTGTATTCAGTTTGCAGCATCCGAAATCAGAATCCGAGTAACCTGCAAGATTAAAATCATTATGTCTAGGGTACCACAAGCGGGTGCTTGGAAACCCTTCAGATATCTCATTATGCGTTTAACGATAAGCAGGTGTGATTCTCTTGGATTAGACTGATAACGGGAGCACAGGCACGTTGGATACATGATATCTGGTCGAGAAGCAGTGAGATACATCAAGGATCCAATCATGGAGCAATATAAAGTTTCATCAACGTACAGTGGGAGGGTTGCTACCAGTAACAATGTCCTGAATGGGGTCAGGCAGGCCATCGATGTACCTCTCGATTGCTTTATCCAATGGGGTGACTATGGCGGGACATAACAAGCTCAATTCTTGGTAACGGTCAGTGTAGGCATGATGCTCTCCACTATCTTGTTTAAGATTGTGGAATTCATCTTCTAGTGCCCATTGTTCATGATGTCGGCAGAATTCCCTCATCATTGGAGCTCGAAGCTCTTCCCACGTGTGACAAATGGCAAATAACAAGTAAATCCGTACAATCTAATCACTACTTTTAGTCCATAATCTCATGCATATTATCGTAATTTAATTGCGTAACTGAGTCGTACGTCATATCCTAAGGATTAGGGCAAATAAATCTGATCATAACATATACTAGTTTCCATTATGATGCGGAGCAATCCAAAACAATGCCCTAAAAGTGTTCATAGAAAGTGTTGGGCGCAATAATTGCGGTGACACTAACTGTGTCGGTAAATCTGCTAAAATGAATCAGAACAAGGAATAACGACATGCTAATGCCATAACTGAGTCCATATAAATGAAAACATTGATATGAGATCAACCATTTCAAAAATACATAACTTTCCGGTACAACGCTTAAATTGAAAAATTGTCCGTTTCGACCAAAAAGGAGACAAATGTCGGTTTGTCCGCAAGACTAATTCGGAGGATTCCAGATGTGAGAATAAGAATAAAACAATGTTAATCATCCTAAAACAATGTGAGAATAGCAATAATGCACAAAAGACATCGTTTCCGATCATTCGGCAAATAGTGCACAATGCGACCGGAAGGCGACCGTTTGTCGAAACGACCAACATTTTAGTGGCCGATAGCCTCATTCGTCCATCTAGCGAACTAGTTAAGCCTCATTTAGAACTCGGAATCCTTTCAACTAACATGGGGTCACGGAAACACAACTTTCGAAAAAGTTCGACGGCGGAATATAAAAGTGCGGATATCGATCAAACGATTGAACGAAAGACATTTCGGCAATTCTAGCTCATCGTATTTTCATCTAGCGAACTAGTTATACATATTTTTAGGTAGGAAATGCCCTAAGTAGACACCATGGCAATGGTGGTGGTCAAAAACAAAAGCTTCGGGTACTAAATAAATAAGTTCGTTTATTAGCGAATATTGCGTCGATGAACGATCTAACGACATTCCGTCATCCGAAACTTAGATTAGGGGATCAAGTGGATTAATTGGCATATAATAACACTCTAAACCCTAGTTATATGTTAAGTATGCAAGTGGATTAATTGGTATATAATAATCCCCTAATCACAACACTTAAACTAATGACCAAAATATCTAATAAATTAACATGTGTCATAAATAATATTTACACTTAACCCCCCCCAATGTGGGCCCCACCCACTTGATTATGTTGAAAATGATAGATTTGAAGCATGGTGTGTAGAGATTTGTTGTGACTTGAAAGATATTGATAATATATGTCTTTAACCTACACATATCTTCATCATTTTTATCACACAAAAAATTGCAACTTCTTCCCTTTTCCCCTTCATATCTATGGCCACCACCATCACTCTTGCACCACCATTTAGCCACCATAAACCACCACTTTATACACACTTTAAAGCCCTTCAAGGTCATTCAAGGAGCTAGAAAGGGTGGAGGATTATTGGAGGCATTTTGGAGCTTTATTTCCTTCTTAAATCACGATCTAACTTGTGCACCCATTGTAAGACTTATTCTTTCATGATCTAGCTTATTTTTATGTCTAGATTAGTGATGTACAAGTTGATCATCTTGAAAATGAAGAAAACATAAACCAAAAACCCTAACTCACACCATAATAATAACACTAAATATTGTTTATTTTGTGTTGATTATGTGTTTATATGGTAGTTAGTTAGCATGTTGATGTTGTTTATGTTAAAGTAAGGTGTAAAAGTAAGATGATCTTGTATGATCAAGTATAAAAATGAAGATTTAAACATAATAATGTTTAAATCTGAACAAGATCATCAACTACATCATCCATGAAGATTACTACAACTTATAGATAATTTTACTACACATGAATGATTTTTATAAGAAATAAACATTATGATTTAAGATGTAATCATCTTAAAAAGTGTAGTAATCAAGGGGTTTAATGTAATGGACTTAATTAAATGATATAACAAAAATGGTGATTTAAAAGTGCTAATAAATGTTGAAATCTCGTCATGTTTTAATAAGTTTTTACTACCCAAAAAGTCATGGATGATGATACAAATAATGGTAAATAAATAATAGGAAAGCTTATGATAAATTGTTGATCTTGATTACGAGTTAAACAGGTTTTAAATACGTTTTTAAAACATGGAAAACGCCATAGTTTAGGGGAAACTATGGCGAAATTTTCTAAAAATCTAATCGAAATTAAGACATGATTAAAGGGGTGATTAGCGGTACTAAACGCGATTAGTAACTTAAATCGTCTTTAAGTAAGCTTTGATGACAAGGGTTAAACCCTAAATACCCAAGTATTCAACAAGTTTATATATATATGTTTACAAAGAAAATAAATAACTATCATAAATATATATATGTTAGACACTTAACATAAATATATGTTACCGAAATCAAAATCCGGAATGTTAAAAATATAAAAGTCTAAGACATGTATACTTATACACTAATATTAGTGAAAATATATAAGTATACGACTTATTAAAATGGGCTAGGCCCAATGACATGAAACTACGGGCTAGGCCCAATGACATGAAAACATGGGCTAGGCCCAATGACAAGAAAACATGGGCCAGGCGCAATGACATGAAAACATGGACCAGGCCCAATGACATGAAACCATGGGCCAGGCCCAATGACAAGAAAACATGGGTGAGGCCCAATGACATGAAAACAAGGGCTAGGCCCAATGACATGAAAATATGGGCTAGGACCAATGACAAGAAAACATGGGCTAGGCCCAATGACATGAAAACATGGGCTAGGCCCAATGGCATGGATAACATGGACAAGGCCCAATGACACGCGTGCAAGCACGAGGACATGTGAAGGGCAAGGCCCAGTTCACACACGATCTGAAAACAACAATATATATATATATATATATATATTAATTTGAGAAATATATATAACAATATTAATCGAACAAACAAACTACCAGCACTATGATAATATTAAAAGTTGTCATCATAACAAAGAAATACATAACAAGAATTCAAGATGAACAACAAGTAAAAGGTCCATCGAGGCCTAGGTGTCTAATAGACTCGATACACATGTAGGTTATACACGTGTACGGACACCCACTGTGAGTAGTACGACGTACGGAACACAAAACTGTGAGTTCATGTCCCTCGTTTCAATTATTTCAATGTTTTGTTTTAAAACTATCGAGGGGAAATACATGTCATAACAAACAGTATGTTAGCTATGGGTTTAGTTGATAACACGATCGTGTGTGTGTAAGTAGTATGATGACAATAGTAGCCATTAATCACGTAGTGACCAAGGTGCAAAAGAAGTAGATCTATTGAGTTTGAGACCCGCTCCACTCCTGGTATGTTAACCAGTGAGGAGTGCTTTTATGATCCCAATGATGTCAAAGTTTTATCGGTTTGGTTACTTACTTATGGCACACATATGTCAAGGTACTCGCGACACTTTGATAGATCCCTAGAACGCCAGGATGCTAATAACATACTCGGATTTCATTACTGGATTTCAAGAATGACATTTTTATACGAAAACATTAACTACATGAACTCGCTAACTTTATGTTGACTTTTTAAAATTACATGTATTTCAGGACACAAGACTTGCGCTGGTGATACACTTCGGGGTATAGGAAATGACATTACAACGAATGCCATCTTTTTGGAGGATTTGTCTCTTATATCCCAACCTTGTATGGTATATAAGAGTCAAAACCTCAACATACTTTTACGAATAACAATATTTCATTATGATGTAATGTATTTCAAACCATATTTTTGATGACAATGTGAAATTATTTGGAAACCCATGATTTCACTTTTGGAAACTTCTAAACATTGGTTGCAAGGTATTATAAGCATGGCATCATTGTTGATTTACAGTTGTTTACATGATTGGATGCAATGATTACCTCATAGTCACACGTTTGCGCTTCCGCTGCGATCAGGGTGTGACAGGTTGGTATCAGAGCTCCGATTCTAGTGAACTGGGGAAAAACTTTTTATTAAAAGTTGGTCTAAAATCACCAGGGGCTCACACATGAAAAGAAAGTTTAAAACATAAAAGAAATGTTTTAGACCTACGACAAGATAACAAAAGGTTTTCATTGTGTCACGATAACATGAGGATCTATCTCACGAGCTCAACTATAAGTAACGAGCAGGATCAATACATAAATTAGTCTATGAGAAGTAGACATATTACATTATAAGACTATGTGTCATGGACATGTTACAAAGATAGAAATCCCGGCTAGATGGGATTTTATGTGATTATATATATAATTTATTTATATATGTGTTGTACGGAATATTTTGCCAAGAACAAAATACCTTCGACTACGGATACTATTATTATTATTTTTATTATCCGTGACTCGCACAATGAGAATATCGACCTCGTGTATATTGCGGAGCTTATGGTGAACGTGGTTCCTAAGTGAGACCTTAGGATCGATCCCACATAAGGTGGTTGCTTTTCTAGCAGATGCGAAGATGCCTGGCTTCGGTAGTGACAAAGAGGCGGAGGTGGTAGCCTTGGACAACAACTTTATTAGCGGGATGAGGTCCCTGTGATCCATATTAATCATTGATAACGACACTTTGCCCAGACAAGAAAAGGTGAAGTACTCATCTTGAAGGCTCCCCTCCAGTTGTTATTGTTGCACATTCTCTCTATTTCTAAATCTGTCTAACGACGTGCCTTTTCGCGAGTAATGTCAAGGGACGATAGCACGTGGACCATCACGAAGGTCCCTTCTATGTTGAAGGTATGTTGATAGCGTCCTCTCTCTGACTGATCGTCGTCTTTGAACGGTAGAACACTAGGCTGACCATGCAAGGCAATTTATTATTACGGGGCCCACGTAATAATAACTTGCAGTGGATGAGAATCCTAGTGGGCTATGCGGGTCAAGTTAAAGATCACTACTCATTCGAAATTGTAAGTTTGTTCGAGTTTCTATCTAGTGGGACACTAACCAGGGTGGTGCAATAACACCCTACGATACAGAAACACCACACGTATTTGTTCGCATCTAACATTCGACATATCACGAGTCGATTGAGACTGGTCATCTAAACAAAGAAAAACTGGTTGGCCACCCAAAGAGGATATTTCCTCAACGGTCTAGAGTTCTTGTACATGGGTTGGTTCCATGGTATCTATGGCACCTCATCTTATTTATTGGAAAGAGATTACATTAAACCCCATCGTGTGACATTTGTCTTATTCCAAGGGAGGGTATGGTACGAGCCATGCTTCAACACCCTCATTTCATTCTATTCGATATCTATGGAAATTATAACAACCTAGTTGGAGCTCGTGGAGCTCAAGGGATATCAACGTATTCGTCACTCTGGTTGGTGTGGTGAAGGATTTTTTTCCTACTTTGGACGATCGAAGTCCACGAAGTATGGGGTACATACTACAAGGTTGGAGACTACCGTTTGGTTCTCCTCCTCAACGAATTATTTTTCGTTCCAATTAGACATATGGCTGATACACGCAAGAGGTACCACGAATTTTGGATTGTTGTTATTCACGTTATAATTGTTTCAAACATGTATGAACAATACAATCATGAGGTTTCCATGACCGATGGCATTCTTTATTCTTAGGCGCATGGTAGACTATATTTATCCAAATATATGTCTAGCTTTTTTTAATCTTAAGTATTAAGAAGAAACATGGCGCCAAAAGGAACGTATACACCCAAAGGGGGTTAGTTAATCCATGACTTACTGGATAAACCAAACTAGAATTCTTATGGAAGGACATACGGTTGCGGAAATCACACGGCATGAGGGTAACTTATTCGACACTAGTAACGATACTACTGATACCGGTAGTTCAAATGGTTCGGATCCCAACAGATTGATGGCAACGCTACACCTGAAGATGCGATCATACAAGGTTTTAAGTTCTAAGGCATTCCCGGACGGTAAGTCGCGAGACCTCATTGGTGCGAGAGGTATGGTAGGTTAGGTCCGCTCAATAAAGACAATATCGGTTAGCAATGCTAGTAAATGCACTCTTGAGTAAATGATTAGGTAAACAAAGAGTCTCCTGCTGAATGCAGCATTAACTTGGTGAAATCCTCAAGTAGAAACTTTAAGGAGTGATACTACGGAGAGGTCATCATGGGAAGAACTCAAAATTCTTATGCGAGAAGAGTATCACTCGCTGACTGGAATTTCAAGGGTAGAAACGGGATCCTAGAATTTGATTATGATTGCAACCAACGTTGTTGTTTACACTCGATGCTTTCATGATCTCTCAGGGGTTATTCCATACTGGGGAACACCTGATTTCAAACGCGTTGAGCGTTACATTTGGGGTTTAGCCTCTAAGAACCAAAACATGACCACATTATCCCACCCTACCTTCATCACTCAAACAGTAACTCTCGCAGTTAGACTCACCAAGGATGTGGAACCTACTAGCAACGGGAGGCGAAAATACCCGCCCCTTAAGGCAGGATCGAGAGGGAATAACAAACAAAAGGGGAACTCCGATGATGATGGAAACGAAGGTAATTGCTGCCATAATTGATGCTAGCACCAAGAAATATGCCAATAACTTACTGAAATCCTAAAAGTGATAAGTGTTCCTCAGGAGGGCACTTGCAAATGTGCCAAGAGTAGAAGTGTGGTGAATGAAGACACAAAACAGAAATCAATAAGTTAGTAAGACTCAACCAAGAACAAGGATGTTAAGTGGCATGAAGGCCACTTCAAGCATGAACATCTCAAGAATGAATCAAGCAAGAGAATTAAAGTGTGGGTGAGCAGAAACTATGGATACCCCACAAGTTCCTAATGTCGTGTCATGCGTACGTTCTACTCTACATTCATTACGTGTCAATTCTTTTGACACCAACACCGAGCTTAGCTAGTGTCTTTAGATGTTAAGCTTATACTCGAATTAGAGTCTTGAAAATTAGACGTTATCAAGATAGCTAAGGGAGAATTAGCGTTAGACTCGTCTCATCGATACGAATCCAATGATATATAATGTCAAATTTTTTTCTAAAAATCACACGCTTCTAACCATGCAATCGGTTTGTAAAATTGTTTATGGATCAATTACTGTGTACCAAAACGTTTAGTACTCAGCCGGTTAACTTCCCACTTTTTTCGAGCTCCACTCGGAATAGTACCCAATTCGAAACAATAGTCCAAGATGGTAATCCGAATCGCTATCCGAGATGGTGATCCGAATGGAATCCGTCCCAAATGAGGTATCCGAGACTTAATTCGGAATAGAAATCCGAGATGGTCCGAAAGCAATACCAAAGTATCAAGATACACTGTTTTGATCCCTGAGTCATGGGGAATCATTAAAAGGTCACTAACACGTTTCCTATCAACCAACATCTCGCATCCATCTTGTTGGATACCCGTGCCAATTCTGGTTCATCTTCATAAAATTCAAAATATACTCGATCTAGAGTCAAGTAAGATAGACATTCCCTCATTATATAGGATTTATTAACGGTATATTAGTCAATGTCAGGGGAATTATAAAAGATGCACTTTGGAACTTGGAGAATGAAAATTTAATATCAAAATCTTTTACCCGTTTATCTGGGTTGTTACGACGTAGCTTTTGGCATGGAACTGTTGACATATAACCGAGCGAAAGTAGATCGCCCTGAGAAAACTATTCGCATCCCCCTGCTAGACGAAGAAACACTTGTAGTACACGGAGAGAAGCATGAGATGCCTTACGAATCATTAATTACATGAAGGCTAGAAGTGCCTATAGAAAGGTTGCATAGCCTTTCTAACTCAAGTAGTCGACATGGAAACTGAGGAGCCAAAATTGTAGGAAATAACCGTTGTGAAGGAATTCCCTCGAAGTCTTTCCATTAGACTTGTCTGGATTACCTCCACAACGACACGTCAACTTTCGCATTGATTTGGTGCCGGTAGCCGCACCAATAGCGAAGCCTCCATACCGATTAGCTCCGTCATAAATGCAAAGACTATCTACAAAACCTCAAAAGTTGTTAGAAAAAGGACTCATTAGAACGAGTTCCTCGCCATGGGGAGCTCCGATGTCTTTTGTCGAGGAGAAGGATGGAACCTTCCGAATGTGCATAGGCTACCGAGAACTAAACAAGTTAACCATCAAGAATCCGTACCATTACCGAGGATTGATGATCTATTCGATCAACTACAATGGGTCGAATTTTTATCCAAGGATGGATTTAAGATCCGGGTATCATCAGTTAAGAATCCAAGAGGAAAGTATTCCTAAGACGGCGTTTAGGACTCGCTACGGTCATTATGAGTTCCTTGTTATGCCTTTTGGCCTAAGGAACGCCCCTGCAGTATTCATGGGTTTGATGAACCGGGTATGTAAGCCATACCTCGACAAGTTCGTGATCATCTTTATAGATGACATATTGATATGCTCACGAACTGAGGAAGAACACAGTAAACACTTGAGAACTATACTAGAGTTGCAAAGAAGGAGCAATTATGTGCCAAGTTCTCGAAATGCGAATTTTGGATTCGCAAGGTACAATTTCTCGGTCACGTGGTGAACAAGAACGGAATACTTGTTGACCCTTCGAAGATCGTGGCTATAAAGAACTGGACCACGCCGAGAATCCCCACAGAAATACGACAATTCTTGGGCTTAGCGGGATATTATAGGAGATTTATTGAGAACTTCTCAAAAGTTGCTCAGCCGCTAACATCACTTAAACAGAAGGAATATAAGTTCAATTGGGGAGAAAAACAAGAATCAGCGTTTCAAGTTTTAAAGGAGAAATTGTGTAAAGCACCGATATTATCACTCCCAGACGGTACCGATGACTTTGTGGTGTACTGTGATGCATCGCATAAAGGTTTAGGTTGTGTGCTAATGCAACGTGAAAAGGTCATCGCGCATGCGTCACGGCAGCTGAAAGTTCACGAAAGGAATCATACCACGCATGACATAGAATTAGGCACAGTGGTATTTGCCTTGAAGATCTGGCGTCATTATATATATGGCACTAAGTGTACCATATTCACAGATCATAAAAGCCTTCAACATATATTCAATCAAAAGGAACTGAAAATGCGCCAACGACGTTGGGTGGAAATGTTGAATGATTATGACTGTGAGATCAAGTATCACCCGAGCAAGGCAAATGTTGTGGAGCTGCCTTGAGCAGGAAAGAACGAATCAAAATATTACGGGTACGAGCTTTAAAAATGACGATCCAAATGAACTTTACAACTTGAGTACATGAAGCACAACAAGAAGCATTGAAAGCAGAAAACATTACAGCGGAATCATTACGGGGGGTGGAAAAACAATTGGAACCAAATAAGGATGGGACTTTATATTTCATGGGAAGTATCTAGATTCCCTATTTTGACAATCTACAAGACTTGGTGCTGGGCAAAGCACAGAAGTCAAAATATTCGATACACCAGGATCTAATAAAATGTTTCAGGACTTAAAGAGTACTATTTGTGGCCTAATCTCAAGGGAGATATTGCGACCTATGTTGGGAAATGCCAAACTTGTGCAAAGGTCAAGGCCGAATACCAAAAACCATCTGGTCTATTACAACAACCTGAGATCCTTGTTTGGAAATGGGAGCAAATTTCAATGGATTTTATTACAAAACTACCACGGACCTCATGAGGTCATGACATGATTTGGGTTATCATTGAACGGTTAACCAAATCAGCTCACTTCTTACCCATCCGTGAGAAAGACAGTACTGAGAAGTTAGCTTAATTATATCTTAAGGAAATCATGGCACATCATGGAGTGCCAATCTCGATAATCTCTTATAGAGATGGTCGTTTCGTGTCGCGGATCTAGCAATCATTTCAAACATCATTTGGTTCTTGCTTAGATTTAAGCACACCTTTTCACCCGTAGACCGATGGTCAAAGCGAGCGAACCATCCAAACGTTGGAAGACATGTTTCAGGCCTTGTGAATTTAGGCGTAAACTGGGATACTCATTTACCGTTGGTAGAGTTTTCCTACAATAAAAGTATTCACACCAGTATCAAGGCCCGCCATTCAAAACACTATATGAATGAAAGTCTCGAGCGCCGTTATGTTGGGCAGAAGTGGGTGACAGACAACTCATTGGTCCCGAATTAGTATAAGAGACCACAAACAAGATATTTAAGATCCGTGAGCGTATCAAAGAAGCCGAGACAAACAAAAGAGCTACGCGGATCAGAGACGCAAATCATTATCTGTCGAGGTCGGAAACAAAGTATTGTTAAAGGTCTCACCTTGGAAAGGTGTAGCTAGATTCGGGAAGCACGGAAAGCTCAACTCAAGATATATTGGACCTTTCGAAATTCTGGCAAATATTGGTACAGTGTCTTACAAGTTGAAACTGCCAGAGGAACTCAATAATGTACACGATGCATTTCATGTATCTAGTCTAAAGAAGAGTCCGACAAATGACACGGTTGTCATTCCAGCGGACGAGATTCATGTTGATGACAAACTTCAATTTACCGAAGAACCAGTTGAAGTCATGGACTAGAAAGTCCAAAAGACGAGAAGAAGCCAAATCAAACTGTTGAAGGTTCGCTGGAATTCGCTTCACCGTCCCAAGTATATGTGGGAGCGTGAAGATCAAATCAAGTTAAAGTACCCCCACCTGTTCAAGCAGAATCCTTTAGAGGATGCCCCAAGGTGAATTTCGGGATGAAATTCTTTTTAACAGGGGGAGTATGTGACAAATGGCAAATAACCAGTAATTCTTTTTAACACGGGGGTGGGGGGGGTAGGTGAGCTTGATGGTGACCATTGCACCGGTTCCACAACGGTGCAGTACAACATAGGGTTTCCTCGCAGGAGGTTGTGCTTGCTGCTTTTGAGTGTTTTTGTTGGGTTGTGCAACAACTGCAAAGTTCTGTGAAGCCTTACGCTTCCTCGACTTCTTGAAAGACAGATTTGTTCTCCTTTGTTTTCTCTTGAGTGGTCTTAGCTGTATGTTTCTTGTCGCCCTTGCAAAACAGTTTCCCCTTCTTGACCTGAGACTCAGTTAGGAATGCAGCTAATTCGATAGCCTGTCGAATAGTGGGAGGGTTGCTACTAGTAACAATGTCCTGAACAGGGTCAGGCAGGCCATCGATGTACCCTCGATTGCTTTATCCAATGGGGTGACTATGGCGGGACATAACAAGCTCAATTCTTGGTAACGGTCAGTGTAGGCACGATGCTCTCTACTATCTTGTTTAAGATTGTGGAATTCATCTTCTAGTGCCCATTGTTCATGATGTCGGCATAATTCCCTCATCATTGGAGCTCGAAGCTCTTCCCACGTGTGACAAATGGCAAATAACTAGTAATACCGTACAATCTAATCACTATTTTTAATCCATATCTCATGCATATTATCGTAATTTAATTGCGTAACTGAGTCGTATGTCATATCCTAAGGATTAGGGCAAGTAAATCTGATCATAACATATACTGGTTTCTGTTACAACGTGGAACAATCCAAAACAATGCCCTAAAAGTGTTGGTAGAAAGTGTTGGGCGCACTAATTGCATGTGATACTAACTTTGTCGGTAAATCCGCTAAAACGAATCAGAACAAGGAATAACGGCATGCTAATGCCATAACTGAGTCCATATATAAATGAAAACATTATTATGAGACCAACCATTTAAAAAATACATAACTTTCTGGTACAACGCCTAAATTGCAAAATTGTCCGTTTCGACCAAAAAGGCGACAAATGTCGGTTTGTCCGCAAGACTAATTTGGAGGATTCCGGATGTAAGAATAAGAATAAAATAATGTTAATCATCCTAAAACAATGTGAGAATAGCAAGAATGCACAAAAGACATCGTTTCTGGTCATTCGGCAAGTAGTGCACAATGCGACCGGAAGGCGACCGTTTGTCCAAACGACGAATATTTTAGTGGCCGATAGCCTCATTCGTGCATCTAGCGAACTAGTTAAGCCTCATTTAGAACTCGGGATCCATTCAACTAACATGGGGTCATCGAAACACAACTTTCAGAAAAGTTCAACGGTGGAATATAAAAGTGCCGAATCATCGATCAACATCAAACGAAAGACATTTCGGCCATCCTAGCTCATCGTATATTCATCTAGCGAACTAGTTATACATATTTTTAGGTAGGAAATGCCCTAAGTAGACACCATGGCAATGGTGGTGGTCAAAAACAAAAGCTTCCGGTACTAAATAAATAAGTTCGTTTATTAGCGAATATTGCGTCGATGAACGATCTAACGACATTCCGTCATCCGAAACTTAGATTAGGGGATCAAGTGGATTAATTGGCATATAATAACACTCTAAACCCTAGTTATATGTTAAGTATGCAAGTGGATTAATTGGTATATAATAATCCCCTAATCACAACACTTAAACTAATGACCAAAATATCTAATAAATTAACATGTGTCATAAATAATATTTACACTTAACTCCCCCCCATGTGGGCGCCACCGACTTGACTATGTTGAAAATGATAGATTTTATGGTGTGTGGAGATTTGTTGTGACTTAAAAGATAATTATAATATATGTCTTTAACCTACACATATCTTCATCATTTTTATCACAAAAAAATTGCAACTTCTTCCCTTTTCCCCCTCATATCTACCGGCCACCACCATCACTCTTGCACCACCATTTAGCCACCATAAACCACCACTTTATACACACTTTAAAGCCCCTTCAAGGTCATTCAAGGAGCTAGAAAGGGTGCAGGATTGTTGGAGGCATTTTGGAGCTTTATTTCCTTCTTAAATCACGATCTAACTTGTGCACCCATTGTAAGACTTATTCTTTCATGATCTAGCTTATTTTTATGTCTAGATTAGTGATGTATAAGTTGATCATCTTGAAAATGAAGAAAAGATAAACTAAAAACCCTAACTCACACCATAATAATAACACTAAATATTGTTTATTTTGTGTTGATTATGTGTTTATATAGTAGTTAGTTAGCATGTTGATGTTGTTTATGTTAAAGTAAGGTGTAAAAGTGAGATGATCTTGTATGATCAAGTATAAAAATGAAGATTTAAACATGATAATGTTTAAATCTAAACAAGGTCATCAACTACATTATCCATGAATATTACTACAACTTAAAGATAATTTTACTACACATGAATGATTTTTATAAGATATAAACATTATGATTTAAGATGTAATCATCTTATAAAGTGTAGTAATCAAGGGGTTTAAAGTAATGGACTTAATTAAATGCTATAACAAAAATGGTGATTTAAAAGTGCTAATAAATGTGGAAATCTCATCATGTCTTAATAAGGTTCTTACTACCCAAAAAGTCATGGATGATGATACACATAAGTGGTAAATAAATAATAGGAAAGCTTGTGATAAATTGTTGATCTTGATTATGAGTTAAACAGGTTTTAAATACTTTTTTAAACGTGGAAAACGCCATAGTTTAGGGGAAACTATGACGAAATTTTCTAAAAATCTAATCGCAATTAAGACATGATTAAAGGGGTGATTAGCGGGACTAAACGCGATTAGTAACTTAAATCGTCATTAAGTAAGCTTTGATGACAAGGGTTAAACCCTAAATACCCAAGTATTCAACAAGTTTATGTATATATGTTTACAAAGAAAATAAATAACTCTTATATATATATATACATACTTGGAAAATAAAAATATGTATACATATTTTGTCACCAAGAATGTTGTATAAATACATATGTGTATAGTATTTGTATGTATTTAGAAGCTTAGGATATTCACAATAAAAATACCCAATCATATACAAAAATACAACCACTTGAAAATATTAACAAGTGTTGGTGACATAAGCCAATATATTCTCACAATGTGTCGAAACAATAAACGGACAAACCAGCCATAGTAGCAGCAGCAGCAATAGCAACTGGGTAAGAATCAAGGATGCTTTCAGTGTGGAGCTGAAGGGCACATCCGGAAGAATTGCCCACAACTGAATCAAAACCGTAAAAACAACAACCAAGGCGCTAGGAACAACACCAACAATAACAACGACAACAATGGTGCAAGAGGACGAGCTTTTGTGATCGGCGCAGGCGGAGCAAGGAACGATCCCAACGTCGTGACGCGTAAGTTCCTACTCGATGGTATTTTCTTTCCATAACTTTTTATTCTGGAGCCGATGCTAGCTATGTGTCCTTAAGTGTTAGTGTAATGCTCAAGTCTACCCCAACTCTCTTGAACGCTAAACAAGTTGTCGAGCTAGCAAATGGTAGAAATATCGAGGCTACTCATATCCGGTTGTAAACTTGTGGTCAGACGTTCACTATCTATCTCATCCCTATCGATCTCGGAAGCTTTGACGTTATCATCGGGATGGATTGGCTATCTCAACATCAAGCGGAATTACTCTGCCAAGAGAAAATCGTCCACATCCCTTGTTTGGTTGGCGAACCCCTTGTTATCCAAGGCAAAAGGAGTGGTGCTGTTGTAGGCATACCGCTATTCTAGCTCTCGTAACTAATGCTCAAGCTACAGGCCTAGGGTGTTTGCGAAAGGGCTATACCGATATTCTTGCTCTCGTCAATAATTCTCAAGCTAAAGAGAAGAAGATTGAAGATATCCCCATCATTCGCGACTTTCCCGAGGTATTTCCTGATGAATTACATGGTCTCCCACCTCACCGTCAAGTTGAATTTCAAAGCTAGCTAACTCCTAGAGTGGCACCTATTGCTCGTACACCTTACAGACTAGCCCCAACCAAACTGGAAGAGTCGTCCACGCAATTGCAGGAGCTGCTAGATAAGGGTTTTATTCATCCTAGCTCGTCATCTTGGGGAGCCCCCTGTATTTTTTGTCAAGAAGAAGAATGGCACTTTTTGCATGTGCATAGATTATCGTGAGCTAAACAAAGTAACTATCAAGAACCGTTACCCACTCCCATGAATCGGCGACTTATTCAACCATCTGCAAGGATCGAGTTTCTATTCAAAAATTGATCTGAGATTGGGCTATCACCAGTTGAGAGTCCGAGACGAAGACATCTCCAAAACAACATTCAGGACTCGTTACGGTCATTATGAGTTTTTTGTTATGCCATTTGGGTTGACTAATGAACATGCAATTTTCATAAATCTCATGAACCGACTGTGCAAATCTTATCTTGATAAGTTCGTAATCGTATTTACCGACGACATCTTGATCTACTCAAAGAGCCAGCAGGAACACGAGCAACACCTACGCCTTATTCTGAAACTACTACGAAACAAAAAACTCTATGCCAAGTTCTTAAAATGCGACTTTTGGCTTCATGGAGTCCATTTCCTTGGACACGTGGTCAATGAAGCCGAGAGTCACGTTGATCCAGCCAAGATCGACTGTATCAAGAACTGGCCTGCACCTAGAACTCCGACCAAAATCCGTCAATTCTTGGGTCAGGTAGGTTACTATCATAGATTCATCGAGGGATTCTTAAAGATCGCTCAACCCCTCACAGCTCTAACCCAAAAGGGTATCACCTACAAGTGGGGTGATGCTCAGGAGTCCACTTTTCAGCAGCTTAAGGAAAAGTTTTGTAGTGCACCCATTTTGTCGTTACCTAAAGGCACAAATGATTTTATTGTCTACTGTGATGCATCTATCCAGGGACTCGGTTGTGTGTTGATGAAATATGAGAAGGTCATTGCTTACGCGTCACGCCAACTCAAAGTTCACGAAAAGAACTACACTACCTATGACTTAGAGCTGGGATCTGTAGATTTCACACTCAAGATATGGAGACATTACTTGTACGGTACCGAGTGGATGAATTTAACTGATCACAAGAGTCTCTAGCACATATTGCATCAGAATGAGTTGAACATGCAACAACGCCGGTGGATCGGACTCCTAAATTATAACGAGTGCGCAATCAAATACCATCCGGGCAACGCAAACGTTGTAGCTGACACACTTAGCCTAAAGGAGACCAAACTTAAGCGTGTCTGTGCGCTTTAGCTTACCATTCACTCGAACCTTCCTGAGCAGATTCGCAACGCCAAAGTTGAAGCACTAAAAGACGAGAACCTTCTAGTTGAATCCATGCGGGACATGGAAAAGCAACTCGAACTCAAGGACGATGGTGTCCACTACTTTATGGAACATATATGGGTTCCATCCTATGAAAACCTCCGAGAGCTTGTGATGAACAAAGCACACAAGTCTCGCTACTCGATACATCTTGGTTCCGACAAGATGTATCAAGACCTCAAGGCCTTGCACTGGTCACCTAGCATGAAAGCGATCATCGCGAGGTGTGTTAGCAAATTCTTAGCCTATGCCAACATCAAGATCGAATACCAAAAGCCGTAAGGATTACTACAACAATCGGAATTACCAATGTGGAAATGGGTGAAAATTTCCATGGATTTTTTCACCAGTTTTCCTAGGTCTCAAAGCGGAAACGACACCATTTGGGTGGTCGTGGATCGCCTAACTAAATCTTCGCATTGCATCGCGATCAAAGAAACTGACAAGTTTACAAAACTTGCAAGCATCTACTTGAAGAAAGTAGTTTCTAGGCACAAGATGCTAACCTCTATTATCTCTAATTGTGACCCACGTTTCACATCCGATTTGTGGTAGGCTATGCACAAATCCTTCAGCTCACGTTTAGACATGAGCACCGCTTATCACTCGCAAACCGATGGTCAAACTGAGCGTACCATCCAAACTCTTGAAGACATGCTGCTAGCATGTGTCATCGAATTTGGCAACAGTTGGGAACGACAATTATCCCTGGTGGAATTTTTTTATAACAATAGTTACCACACTTACCCCTTGTGGAATTTTCTTATAACAAGTTTTCTTCTGATTGAAGATTCAGTTTCGATTACATTCTGTGTTTGCAGGTAGTAGAATGAATGCAAGGATGTTCCTACTCTTTCTCTCTTAAGCAATGTGCGTTTTCTCCCCTGCTTTCTGTTTAGTTTAGTGTTTGGGTTTATGCGTAAGTTTTGATTTGATAACTTTGTTTGTCTTTCGATGTTTGAGAATTGATTTTCCAATAGTCAGCTGTTATTGATGATAGACTTCTGAGAGGACATTGGGTACCTTCGATCGTTCATCAATGGCCATCTTATACAGGCGATTTCTACTAATGGGTTCCGGTTTAACTTTTGTCATCTGCTGGGCTCTACGCTTCCTTCAATCACGCTTATCCTCCAACTTGCACATCAATCTTTTGATCTTTAACCAGGTTTGCATTTCTTGTAATCTGATTTACTTCTCCTTCTTAATCGTTTTAGTGTTAGGTAGCTTCTATTGAGATTTACCCTCTTTTGGGTTAGTGTTTATGTGGCTATCAATTTTCCTTGTATTAGCTTCTCGTGCGCTGAAATATATTCACACGGGTTGGCTTACCTCTCATCATATGTTCTTGTGCTGGTATCTTGTAATATCTTGATGATTACTTACTAAATTTTGCAGCAAACATGTCTCATCGAGATTTAAAACTGAAAAACATTCCTACTGATTCAGAATGTAAATTGAAGAATTTTGATTTTGGAATTGTGCAGCATCATTTAATGATATTCCATCGACCATATTCTAGACGGTAGGGGTGTTGTTTTCTCTACTCTCTATATTTATTAATTATTTCAAAGGATTGTTATTAGTTACATTAGTTTTCTAGGATTAATGCAGGATTATGTTGCAACTCAATGGTATCGCGCTCTTGAACTTGTGGCTCCTTTTTTCTCCAAAGTATGTGACAATCTCTTCTTATTTGCTTATATATGGGTTGAGTTGGGCTATGTTTTTGTCTCAAATGGTTCAAATATTGAAATTTTCCCTCAAAGCATTTTAATGCATACAGTTTCCTAAATCACTTTATTGTAGTATACCCCTATTGTTGATATTTGGAGCATTAGGATACATATGCGAAAATGCTTTTGACGAAACCATTATTTTCCGAAAAGAATGTGGTGCATCAGCTGGATTGCATGGCTGATTTGCTAGGCACTCCTTCCTTTAAATCCATTACAAGGGTTGTTTAGCTACCTCTTTGGTCTCTAGTCAAAACGGTTCATTTTGGTACATGTCCGTTGGGTTGTGTAACATGTCTAGCTTGTCTCAGGTCAACACTATTCATTTTTTACATGTTAAGTTGACTCAAAAAAATACTGCAACATTTTTCTAACAAAAAAGTTTATAATTACTAAATTCAGTAATTATTAATGGTTTGAATTAAAAATGATATAGAAGGTTGTATGCATTAAAAGTTGAAACCACACTTTCGGTGATTCCTCAACCTTTTTAGCTTTTAGCTTTTTTTAGTCGTTTGATCTAGAAAAGAAGAAATACAACGAACCTGCCCACTGGTTAGTAAATTGTGTTTTTATTAATTAAGATGTAGTGGAAGTGAGCCAGATGCAGAGGAAGCAGTGCGATTAATATGTGAAACTGGTCGAGTTACCATGTTGGCTCCTCCATGGGCTATGAAAAATCCAATTGTTATAATTGGTCGATTAAAAGAAATTGGCTTGCACCTGTTTAGAGGTTTACAGAAGTGATGGTAAATTAGTATGTATGCACTCCCACTGACCCATCAAAATAATCCCAGTTTCCTTTTGTGATGTAAATGATGGGATGCACAACATTTAGTGACCTGGCCCTAGCGGACACATATGAACTTTTGAAGCTTGGTGGTTCGGATTATCGTGCAAGAGGTGGTAGCAGCGAGTCGGCTTTGGGAAGTGTGAGCCTTCCGATGGTGGCGGTTCATGAATTCCTTAAGGTGGCTCGACCAATCTGGTGTGGTGCTATCAAGAAGATAGTAGGCCATTATGTAAGTGAGTCCACAGAATCAAACCTAGAGCATATCTTGAGATATGCCAAGATTAAAGTTGTTAAGGGTGGTGGTGTTTCCTCCATCAACACAGGTAATATAGAAATCATCCACAAGCGTCTTTCTCGCCGGTGAAGAACGAAAAAGTTGTGATATTCAAGCCATTACACTTGTTGAAGACAAGCCCTGGTGAATTTTTAGTTGGGGGCAGGAAAGTATCAATCAACTTTTTAGTTGTTTAGTGAGCCTTCCTGGATTCAAAAGTTAAAAATTTGATGTGATTGGTATTCGATTTTAATGTTGTTGCCTCTGTCAGTAAACTGCTACTGATATCTGAAATAGAAACAAATAAAGCAAAAGACAGTAAACGTGAATCGGGCTTGTGTTTGATACAATTCCCTTAAACAGATTCACGGTCTGTTCCTAGTGAACACCGGTTCAAAGCAGCAACAGCGCACTGCCGGACTTAAACACTTGCCTGAAACCAAACAGGAGATGTTGTAGAGACTGAGAGAGAAGAAGGAAGAAGATGTTATTGGTTTGTCTAAACTGTTCGTTTGAAATGGGTTTTATAGCCAAAAATCATAACCGAATTCTGGCCCATTATTGCAGTGAATTAAAAACCAAATAATGGTCATTAGTTCATCATTTTTGAAACTAATAATAATAACTGTTTTAAAATTTGAAAAAAATAATGATCAATACTGAATAATCATTCATTTTAGTTTCAACTCATTAAACAGAATAAAAGTTATGAGTCTCGAGTGCAAAAAACCGCCCCGGGTTTTCGAACTGCATTCGTGTCCGCAGGATGTACGGGCGCACACGAGTTCAGCTAAATTCCGGTTCCAATTTTTGCACCCCCCTACGCGCGCGGGTAGGACTAGTGGTAAACATGTCATATAACAAATCAATGGAGTAGTAGAGGCTCTACCTTATAAACAACTACTCTCTTTGTTCCCACACCAATGTGGGACAAAGTGTTTACCACTTTTGAGACTTTCATTCACACCATAAAATTTCCAACAATCCCCCACATGAGTGGAGGTCGATCTCAGAAACAACATTATTTCAATTAGATTTCAGAAGTTGAGTTTTGCATGCGGTAGGTAGGTGTTACCGTTTGAACCTTCGCTCATGAAGTGCACTTAGCCCACTGGCTCTGAGTAGACATCAATATCTTTGAACTCGTCTGCCGTTTGTGTAGACGAACATACAGTTCATACAAGACTCTCTTTGACAAAGTCAAGTCCTCATAGTTATGTTCGTTATGGTCATGAACATGAGCCTAGTTCTGCGAGAGCCATTAAGTATTGTGCCCCAAAATACCATTCGAAGCGACCCCACTTCTCCCACAAATAGGTGATTCACTATGTATGGTTACATTAGTCGAATCATTAAAAGCCATTTGCTTAGTCTCACACTTATCACTTTTAGGAATGGCTTAGGAAATTTACTAAGCTTTATAATAAACTCCTTTTTTATACATAGGGTTATCCGCCACAGTGACCTTACTAATTCATACAATTAGGTTTTCCAATTAACTCAATTCTTGGATCTCCAGTCTATAGGTTTCCATCATAAGAACTTAATTTTTCAAGAGTTTCACTCCCATTCCCATGGACGACTTCTAAACTAACTCTCTACTTAGGCCTTTTGTTAGTGGATCCGCGATATTATCCTTTGACCTCACATAGTTAATAGTGATAATTCCTGTAGATTTGATTAGTTGTGGTATCGTATTATGTCTACGCCTGATATGTCTGTTCCTACCATTATACATTGTGTTACGAGCTCTACCAATTGCCGATTGGCTATCACATGTATACAAATGGCCAATGCCGGCTTAGGGCATCTTGGTATATCCTCAACAAATTGACGTAGCCATTGTGCCTCATCACCTGCTTTATCTAGAGCAATGAACTCTAATTTCGTCGTGGATCAAGCAATAACCGTTTGTTTCGACGATTTCCATGATATAGTTGCACTTCCAAGTTTGAATACATGCCCACTCGTTGCTCTAGAATCAATCGTGTCAGATATCCAATTTGCATCGCAATGTCCTATAACTGCTAGATATCTGTTATAATGCAATTCGTATTCCCGAGTGTATCTTAAGTAACGAAGCAACCGAATGATATAGTTCCAATGAATTGAACTTGGGTTGCTCGTGTATCTACTTAGCTTGCTCACAGCATATGGTAAGTCTTGTCTAGTACAACTCATAAGATACATCAAGCTACCAATAATTCTTGAGTATTCCAACTGGTTAACATGTTCACCTCTACTATTGGCTAGATGTTGACTTGTGTCAAGAGGAGTTCTAGCTACACTAGAGTCATTCGCATTAAACTTCTCAAGAATTTTATCCACATAGTGGGATTGACTTAGAACAAGTCTACTTTGGGTTCGTTTGATTTTAACACCCAGAATCACATCCTAAAAACCCATGTCATTCATGTCAAATCTTGCTCTTAACATGTTCTTTGTAGACTTTATCATTTTGTCATCACTTCTAGAAATGAGCATATCATCTACATATAGACACAAAATGGCATATCCATCTGATATGTCCTTCACATACACACTCTTGTCAAATTCATTGATTTTGAACCTGTTGGTGCATATTGGTGACAACAACTTAATAGTTTAATAGTTTAGTCTTTGGATATTTTGTATTGGGCTTAGTATTTATGTTTAGTTTGTTTAGAGTTGTCATGGGCTTGGAGAATGGCCTAGCCTAGTATAAAGCCTAGTATGCAGACATGTACTATATATACATGTTATGTATTAGGGTTTTAGAGTTAGTCAGAGAGACAGTTGGAAGAAATGAATAGAGAGGAGTGTGAGAAATCTACAGAGAGTGGCTGAGAGATTTCTAGAGAGTCTTGAATTGGTTGTAAACACTTTGTGTTGGTTAATCAATAGAAGACTGTTTGAAGGAATTCTTTGTGTTCGTGTTCGTGTTCTTTGTGTTTATCTGTGAAATCTGATCTAGGGGATTCCGCACACTAGATTAGATAGACGATTCTGTCAAGATCCATAAGGACTAGGGGACCTACATTTGGTATCAGAGCTTTCGGCTCTTGATTATTGCTCGGATAAGAATCGTGACAGCAGAAAATTGGGTTTTTGGACATTTTTTGAGGCTGTTCTTGGAGTTTGTGACGGCTGTTTTAGGGTTTTGCAAGTATTACGGATTTTTTGCAGGTATTTCAGTTTAACAGCAAGCAATTCGGATTGAAGAAAGGCATTCCGGATTAAAAAGCATAGTAATTCGGATTGAAGGCTAGAATTTCGGACTAGAATCTGCCATTCGGATCTGGAAATCAGCGCAATTCGGATCAGAAAAGCCATTTCGGATTGAAATTTCGAATTAGAATTGTAGTCCGGATTCCAACTCGGATTGGGAACTATTCTGGATTCCATCTCAGATTAGAACTATTCCGGATTCCATCTCGGATCAGAGTAGTCTATTCCGGATTTCCATTTCGGATCAGAACTGTGCATTTCGGATTTCATCTCGGATCACTATTCCGGATCATCATTTCGGATTGTCAACTCGGATTATTGTTCCGGATTTTCATCTCGGTTGTTAATCAGAGTTTCCATTTCAGATTTTACACTTTCCGAGTTACACAGAAAAAGGTGAAAAGTTAACCAGCTGAAGTAACCAGAGTTAAACGTTTTCGGACATAGAATTTGATCCATAAACATTCTTGACAAACCGGTTGCACGGTTAGGCTCGTGTGATTTTTAGGACAAAAAAAAATCCTAAAATCACTATGGACAATATATATCATTAGATTCGTATCGTTGAGACGAGTTTAACGGTACAATTTGGTAACCACTCTTTTCGGACAAATTTTTGAACGTTTTTAACGGTTTGGTTACGATATGCTGCGGGTTAGATTTGGTTTTTGATACAGGTATACCAAAATCCATTTAAACTGATACGCTGCGTGGTGAAGATGGTCAGAATGAACAATATGAGTGAGGGTGTTAATAACTGCCCAAAGTTGATTAATGCTACACAATATCTAGACTGGAAAGAGAAGTTTGAGGCATTTGTTCAATGTAACAGATTTTGGTCCTACTATACCAGCTATAGTGGATCTGATAACTGTTGACATACCTGATAGTCCAGGTTATTTGAAATAATCAGTTAGGTCAAACAATACACCTCATAAAGTGGATGTGGATACTGAAGACGAAACGGTCAAAACATTTAAAAAGGGATCTAACAGAAAGAAAAGATCTTGTTTTAAATATCACAATAAAGGGCATGTGGCTAGTTGTTGTCCTTTTAAAAAGGGTAAGAAAGCGGAGGCTGAAGTTGAGGTTAAGGATGGAAATCAGGTTGGTTCAAGTAAAAATGTTAAATCAAGTTTTCAGACAAGTCAACCGAGATTTAAACCTAGGTTTCAATATCAAGAAGATTTGTTGGTTCAAGAAACTCTTCTCCTAAATCATGTCACAATAAGGGTCAATCAAACTCTTTTCAAAGGAAAAATTTTGGATATCGAAATCGATACCAAACTTCTGGTAATCGAAACTTTCAAAGAAGAAGTGAATATAGGGGTTTTTGTAACTCAAATATTCAAAACAATCCAAATATTTTTCAAAGATCCGATTATGATAATGGGAGAAGAAGGTTTTGAGATAATAATTTCAAAGGTCAAAAAATCCGAGAGTTTATTGGAACTCTAACGATCAAAGATCTCGTGAAAATTATAAATTGTGTCCAACAACTTGGAAGACATCCAAGACACCAGTAAGGTGTGATGGATATTGGATGGATGTTCCAGTAGTTGATGAATCTGGACGACCCAAGACCTTTAAGGCTTGGGTCCCCCAGTCTAACTAAGTTGTTGATTGTGTGCAGGATGACCATGAAGGACTGTTGATGTGTTCAACAGTGGTTATTCCTGTAAATCATCTGAGGTGAATAGTAGGTTACACATGGTAACGAATTATTTACTTATGTGATAAAAAATGTTTACTAACAGTGAAAAACCTTTTTTTTCAGGTTGAAGTTGGGAGTCTGTGTGTGTTTAAATTTCTGTTTTTAAAACGTTACTTCATAAAAACAAAAATTTACGGGAGAAATCTCCCTAAGCCAAAAAGAGTTTAGTTAGTACGTGAGTTTAGGGGGAGTAAGTTGCAAAGTTTAAATTTTTCCATAAAAATAGTTTGTAAATAATTTACTGCTTTTCAAAAATCAAAAATCAAAAACATAAAAAATAGAAAATCAAAAATGAGTTTTCACTGTGTGAAAAAGAAGAAATGATAGTACATCAGCAAGTTAGACTGTCACACTGAAATTAAAAGTAAATTGCTCAAGTGTGATAGCAGCTTTATCATATGATGTACCAGTAGCCAAAAAGAATGAAATAATCAACTTACCTTTGTGATAAAAATGAACTAAACTGTGTATGAATGGGTAACATATCAGCGGCGTATAGTTTTATAACCTTAAATCTTGCGTTGATAGATTGCCAAAATCTAAGGTTTTAGGTTTTTATATCGTTATTTCATCTGGGGTATCAAGGTTGTCCTTCTGCTGCATCCAGATATATGCTGACCTAGGCACAACCGGGATATCTTAAAATTGCAAAAAATGCCAAATCCCAAAAATTGAAGAAGCTCTCCTAGAGAGTCATTCATAAGTGCAAATTGCATTAATCATACAAAAATTTTGTATTTGTCCTAACCCTCGTTGGATATTTTGGTCTCTTTGCTCTACGGAAGTAGCGACCTGGTCACCAGTTATCTAACGTTGTAAATTCAAAAGGATGAATTTCGGTATACTCACCTACTACGATGAAATTTTGTGCATACCTTGATCGCGGGGGTATGTCCTGAAGTGGGACACACTAGTATATCAGTATAAACTATCTAAACAGATCACAAGGAAATGGTACTTGAAAGGTTCATGTAGTTTGTTTAAGTGGATAAACAATACTGGTAATCGTCTTGAACTGCTATTCATAAATATTGCATATAAAATAATCAGATAGTGTGAAAACAGTTTGATGTTACTGATATGATCTTCTTAACGGTGGTACTCACAAAAATAGAGTGTTCATTTTCTTGTTAGTTATTTTGTTTTCAGAAAATATAAAAAAAAATACAAAAAGATTTGTTTTTGATGTCTCCCAGTTTGATCTGATAAGTTGTTTATTTTTGCATGATAAGATAAAATATTGGTTTATCTTTAATGTGGTAATGGTTTTTTGAGTTACTTGCTTGTGTTTCTAAACAGATTAATGTAGTTATCAAAATAAAGTGCAAAATACAAGTAAAGTACATATTAAGAGTGGAGTGCAAAATGTGTGAAGATGCATGGTAGGATCCTTCTACTACATTGCAAAGGGAGGCTTAGAGGAAGTTGGAGATATGAGCTTAAACAGAGAATGCTAGTTCGCTAATTTACAGCGAATGAAAGTCTTGGAGATTGGAAGCATCAGCTTAGGGGGAGTCTGTTGTTGTCAGAATCTACATGTAGCTGAAGTTATCCAAAGACCAAAAGATCACAAGATATTTGAAGACAAAGTTACACTATGAAGCTATTGTCAAGGGGGAGTCTGTTGGTGCATATTGGTGACAACAACTTAATAGTTTAATAGTTTAGTCTTTGGATATTTTGAATTGGGCTTAATATTTATGTTTAGTTTGTTTAGAGTTGTAATAGGCTTGGAGAATGGCCTAGCCCAGTATAAAGCCTAGTATGAAGACATGTACTATATATACATGTTATGTATTAGGGTTTTAGAGTTAGTCAGAGAGACAGTTGGAAGAACAGAATAGAGAGGAGTGTGCGAAATCTACAAAGAGTGGCTGAGAGATTTCTAGAGAGTCTTGAATTGGTTGTAAACACTTTGTGTTGGTTAATCAATAGAAGACTGTTTGAAGGAATTCTTTGTGTTCGTGTTCTTTGTGTTTTCTGTGAAATCTGATCTAGGGGATTCCACGCTCTAGATTAGATAGACGATTCTGTCAAGATCCATAAGGACTAGGGGACATACATAACCCAGCATCCCTTAAACAAATTCGCGATCTGTTCCCAGGGTACGCTGGTTCGAAGCAGCAACAGCACACTGCCGGACTTGAACACTTGCCTGAAATGAAGTAGGAGATGTCGTAGAGACTGAGAGAGAAGAAAGAAGAAGATGTTGTTGGTGTGTCTAAACTGATCGTTTGAACTTGGTTTTATAGCCAAAAATCATAACCGAATTCTGGCCCATTATTGAAGAGAATTAAAACCCAAATATTGGTCATTAGTTCATGAGTTTCGAAACTGATAATAATAACCAAAATAATAACTGTTTTAAAATTTGAAAACTAAATAATGATCATCAATACAGAATAATCATTCATTTCCTTTTCAACTCATTAAACTGAATAACAGTTATGAGTCTCGAGTGCAAAAAACCGCCCTGGGTTTTCGAACTGCATTCATGTCCACAGGATGTACGGGCGCACACGAGTTCAGCTAAATTCCGGTTCCAATTTTGCACCCCCTACGCGCGTGGGTAGGACTAGTGGTAAACATGTCATATAACAAATCAATGGAGTAGTAGAGGCTCTACCTTATAAAAAAACTACTCTCTTTGTTCCCACACCAATGAGGGCAAAGTGTTTACCACTTTTGAGACTTTCATTTACACCACAAAATTTCCAACAATCCCCCACATGAGCCTAGTTCTTCGAGAGCCA
This sequence comes from Scalesia atractyloides, assembly GCA_947069175.1. NCBI lineage: Eukaryota > Viridiplantae > Streptophyta > Magnoliopsida > Asterales > Asteraceae > Scalesia > Scalesia atractyloides. The sequence goes on along the minus strand of CAMTDV010000028.1, from coordinate 8,580,346 downwards.
TTAGGTATTGTGTGTGACAAACGACAAAAAACCGGTAATTCCATACTTCTAATCACCATTTTCATTATGTAACATCATGCATTTAATTGTAATTTAATTATGTAACTGAGTCATACGTCATATCATAAGTGTTAGGAAAAGTGAATCATGCTATAACATATATTGGTTTCGTCATGACGCGAAACAAATCAATATGTCCTAAAAGTGTTGGTAGAAAGTGTTAGGCACTATTCACGGTTACACTATTCATGTCAGCAGTTTAAAACGAAACAAAACAATGAATAATGGCATCCAATGACATAACTGAGTCCATATATACATGAAAACACTAATGTGGGAACACATCTTGCAATAATAGATAACTTTCTAGTATAAAGCTTAAATTTCAAAATTGTCTGTTTCGGCTATAAATGTAACAATTTCAATTCGTCCGCAACATTAATTCGGCATTTCCGAGACTCCATAACTATAACAGAATAATTATCACCATAAAACAATAGGAGGATATCAAAAATGCATAAAAGACATCGTTTTCGGTATTACGATGAGCAATGCACAACTTGACCGGGAAGCAACCGATTGTCGAACCGATATAGATTTCAATACCTGATAGCCTCATACATTAATCTAGAGAGCTAGTTAAGCTTTATTCAGGACCCGTAACCCCTTCATACATCTCATGGTTGCGGAATCTCAACTTGTGGAATTGTCCGTCACTGTAAAATAAAAGTGCTGTTATCGAACGATTAACGAAACGGAAAGCGTTCCTAGCACTTAAACTCAACATCTACTCGATTAGTGAACTAGTTACCCATATTTTGATGTCGGAAGTATCCTAAATAAATGCCATAGCACTTATGGTAAACAAAAAAACCAAAGCTTCCGGTACTAAATAATAGCTTTCGTATATCAACCGGTATCGAGCCGGTGGGCGAACTAGTGATATTTTTACCATCCAAAACTAATACCAAATAGTCAAGGGAGCAATTACTATTATTTAACATCCTAAACCCTAATTACTCACTAATGATGCAAGACTAACCCATAATTATCATAATTCAGTTAAACACCTGAATATCTAACAATTAAACACATGCTATAAAATAATTTACAGTTTATCCCCTTGCCATTTTCGATCAACATAAAGGGCCCACAAGCCTTCCCTAGTTGCTAGCTTGCATGATGGATTAGGATGAGGAAGATGGTCTAAGTAGATTTTTTTAAAGATCTTAAAAGATTTATATATTATAACATCACCATTCTTTCCATCAACATTTTCACTTCAAAAAAATTTTTACAAGACTCCTCTAGTCTATCTCTCATTTTCGGCCCATCACCACCACCCTAAACCCCATACAACCACCACTAAACACCATATTATCCTTACTTTCAAGCCATTACAAGACCATTCATGGAGTTATCAAGGATAGAGAAGCATTAGGGCTTTCTTTTGAGCTTTCTCATCATCTTGATCTTCATTTTCTCACCACCATCTTAATCTTGAATCATCCCTAGCCTAAGAGCTAGTAGTAAGTTCACTTGTTTATGATTTCAAGTTCTTATAATATGTAGATTTAAAAGTACAAGTAAACTTCATATTGAACATCTTCAAAGAAATCATCCAAAAACCCTAAAATATAACACGAAATAAAAAGATAAAAACATGTGATTTATGATGATCATGTTGTTTATTTGTTGTAGTATTCTACAAGAGTGATATATATGTGGTCTAGATTTTGTTCTTAAAAAAATTTGATACATAATGAGACTTGAAACTTTGATCTTGAAAGCTAGTAAAGTTGATTTTTATATAAAACAAGTTATATAAAAATGGTTATAAAAGTTGTGCATGAAAATCTTCGTGTTTTGTAAATCTTAAAAGATATGGAATTTTTAGAGGCTTTAAAGTATAAAAATATATGTGTAAAAGCTCATGAAATATTGAAGAAAAGTTATATGTATACTACTTGCGAAATGAGTTTCATTAAGCTTGATGAATTAGCGATGATTTGGGAAATCGAAAAGTGGTTCAAATATGTTTTTGAAACGTGGAAAACGCCATAGTTTAGGGGAAACTATGGCGAAATTTTCTAAAAATCTAATCGCGATTAAAGTAAGGAAGTTCTAATGACAACGGTTAAACCCTAACCTTTCAAGGATTTAATAAATTCTTATATTTATTTTTACAAGTTAAAAATGAGTATTATTTAATACATATATATTTTTGGCAATATATATATATATATATATATATATATGTATATATATATACTTTGTTACCATCATAAGTGCATGTGTAGAATACATGTGTATGTATCTAGAATTCCTAGGGTATACAAAATAAAATACCCAACTAATACAACACACCAAATAATTGAAAGTTACCAAGTATAAATTAAATGAATGCATACGCTTTTACACAATTCTTGAAAACAAATAATCGGATGACCAGACTATTCGACAATGGTCAAATTTATACAATACACGTTTCACCATCGATCACCGAACATATCGCCATCGTGATGAGCTACTACGACACATGGGCGACTTTCGACGCCGAAATATATATATTAAATGACCACGACGAGTCGTCTAAAAATAATATATTTGTAGACGCTTAACGAACATATATTACCGATAACCAAAATCTGGAAAGTTTAAATATTTAAAAGTTTCTAAGATATTTTCTATAAGTATAATAGAATACTTATAAACAACAACATTTATGGAAATTATAAAAATGCAAGATTATATAATTATGGACTTGGGAAATTAATCTTTGGCTAGGACCATTTCACTAATACATAGGCTAGACCCAATCACATAAACACAAGGGCTAGGCCCAAAGACATAAATTACATGGGTTAGGCCCAATCACATAATTTCATGGGCTATGCCCAATCATATAATTTCATGGGGTAGGCCCAATAACATAGTTTCATGGCCTAGGCCCTATGACATAATTTCATGGGCTAGGCCCAATGACATAATTACAATGGGTTAGGCCAAATCACATTAAGACATGCGCTAGGCCCAATGACATAATTACAATGGATTGGCCCAATCACATAAAGTCATGGGCTAGGCCTGATGACATACATGACATGGGCTAGGCCCAATGACACGCATGCAAGGCAAGAGGACATGTGAAGGGCGAGGCCCGTTAACACACGATCGAGTAATGACAATATATATATTTATATAAGTATATATAAATAATAATCGAACAAACGAACTACCAACACTATAATAACATTAAAGTTGTTCTAATTTAAAAAATAATTACACAACAAGAATTCAAGTTGAACAACTTGTACGAGGTTGTTGATACACTTTTGTGTCTGTAGCTTGTTCTTAGTTACGTCTGTAATTGTACGGTCTTTATGTACTGTGTCTGTATAGATTGGTCGTGTCGGCCAGATCAAGATATCCTCCTATCTATATCTAGTACGACGATTAGAATGTCTGTGTACAACAGTTGCATGTGTGCATACTGTTGAGTCTCAGGTACGTCATGTCTGTGGCACGATCTCCAAAGAAAACAATTGGTGCGAGTGGGAATGCTTCGTACGAGCAAATGTTGCTCGTACGAGTCAAACCATTCGTACGATCATGATTACCCATTCAAGCTTTCAGCTTGATTCATACGAGCAAGGTTATTGATTCGTGAGAGCCAGTTCATTCGTACGAGTCTATTTGGAGAATGTCTTTCGTGTCTTTTGGTGTTTCGTACGATCAGCAACATACTTCGTTCTGTTGCTTGGTGTTGGCACTATATAAGCAGACATGCCCTTCTCAGTAGAAACAAGTGCATGTGTGAGAGAGTTCATATGAGTGACCAGTGGATACTAAGCTGAGACTTTGAGAGCACAGAGTGAATGCAAAGAGTCTGTACGAACATTGTATATATATGTTTGTACTAGTTCTCATCAGTTAATAAAGATATTGAATCTTCGGTTATCCTATGTGTCTCCAACTTTGCTTTGGTTTGCATGCATACTTGGATTCCGCGCTGGAATGTGTGTTGCATGAACAAGGAAGCAGGTTTATCTTGATCCTCCAGGTGGACCTGCAGAGGTCCAATGAGACCTAGGTGTCCAATGAAGTTAATACACATGTAGGTTACACACGTGTACGGACATTGGAATTCGATAAGTACGACTTACGGAACGTAAAACAGTGAGTTCATGTCCCTTGTTTCAATTATTTCAAGTTTAGTTTTTAAAATCATCGAGGGGAAATACATGTCATGACAAACGGTATGTTTGCTATGGGTTTAGATGATAACACAATCAAACGTGCGTAAGTAGGATGATGACAATAGTAACCATTAATCACTTAGTGACCAAGGTACAAAAGGTATAGATCTATTGAGTTTGAGGCGCGCTCCACTCCGGGTTGGTGTACCCTTAGGAGTGCTTTTATGATCCCAATGATGTCAAAGTTGTCTAGGTTTGGTTGCTTACTTATGGCACATATGTCAGGGTGCTCGCGACACACTGATAGATCCTTAAACTCCATGAATGCTAATTGTTAGGTCCTAGCAGTGTGAGATTGAAGCATCTAATATATGCAACGGTCTATGGTAGTTAACTAGGATTAACTGGGTAGTTTGTCTTAGTTTGGACTTTTATAGGTCATTTGGGCAGGTTACAAGCCATGTGGGGTAGGCAAGCCCATGAGGGGCATGCCTTACGCTAAGTATATAAGCTAAGCTTATTCATTTCTAGGTGAAGACTATTGGGATTTCTCTTGAGAGAGCCTCCATCTTGTACCAGACCGCTTTGCTTGTTCAAGTAATAGAATCGTGTGCAAGGTGTTAAAGTTGATTCGTGTTGTTCTTCATCTTTTCGGTTTTCTTGAAGATCACCAAGTTTGGATTCCGCCCATCCTTGGTGATTGTGTGTTATCATTGATAGATCCAGATTATCGGGACTTACAAGTGGTATCAGAGCATATTGAACCTATTTTCCAGGCTCAGATCTGATATCACACTGATTTCGTTCGGTTTATGCTGAAAACAAGCATTTCGGATCAACATTCAAGCATTTCGGATCAACATTCAAGCATTTCGGATTAACATTCAAGGATTTGGATAAATTCTCTAAATTTCGGATAGATTTCGGAATAATCTGTTCAATTTCGGATTCGAAATTATTGAAGATCCCGAAGAATACGAAGAAGATCATCCATCTCGGATTAATTCCGGACAACTGTTCATCAGAAGTTCGGAATACTGTTGATTTCGGATAAGGGTTCTCATTCCAGATTAGACTCTCCTTCTGGATCAGATCCGTCCGATCAGATTCTTCCGGATCAGACTCTCATTTTGGATCAGACTCTCATTCCGGATCATCTCCCATCTCGGATTTGGGAAGCATCTCGGATTGAGACAGTGCATCTCGGATTCCATCTCTAATCCCTGTTCCAAATTACCATCTCGGATCAGTGTTTTGAGATTCCAACTCGGATTGTTAATCCAAGTTACTTTTTCGAATTCGGTACTGTTCCGAATTGTACCTACAAAGGTGGAAAGTTAACCAGCTAACGTAACCGGAGTTAAAGGTTTTCACACACAGAACTTGATCCATAGACAATCTGGACAAACCGGTTGAATGGTTAGACTCGTGTGATTAGGACAAAAACAATTTTCAGACTTTTTTTAGGACGAAAATTCCTAAAATCAGTATCGGACATTATATATCATTGGATTCGTATCATCGAGACGAGTCTAACAGGACATTTTGGTAAAAACAGTTTTCAACATTTTTTATCGTGTTTACCGGTATGGTTTCGATTATCTAAAGATGTTTACAGCCCAAGCTCAACACTCGAACATAGTTTTCAGTCCAACATAAAATCAAAACCCAAGCCTGCGGGATGAAGTGAAGGAAAAGCTGAATGAGTTTATCGAAAACTACAATGTTGATCCGGTTGCTGACTATGTGATGCGTTTGGTTGAACGCTAGAGGCGAAAAGAGGAAGTAAGAGATGAGTTGAACAGCGTTTTGGGATATGACAAAGACTGTTTTGTATCTTGGTTGTGGGATCATTTACAATCAAACCAAGATCTCCAAGATCTATACGCTAAATCAATAGAGTCTCATCCTGAAGAAGTGTCCGAACAGAAACCTCAAGCCCAACAAGTAGCAATCAGCAGCCCAGTACCCCAAACTCTACCTCAAGCCCAAACTCACGCTGACAAACCAAGCTCGCACATTGACACAGTCAACTACCTTTTATGCACTGAACCTTGTAGGAATAGGGTTGCTCAACTCAGGGCATTAATTCCAAAATGGCTGATGGTTACAGCAATGCAATGGCTCAGTGCATCAGCCTTCGAGAAAGTAACAAGTTACTCACAAGAAAGGTTGGTTACAAAACAAAGACATAGCTCAGCTTCCCTTGGACGTAAATCAACAGAAATGTTGGGTCGATGATTACCAAACCATATTAGATTGAAAAACCATGGAATGCGACTTGGTAAGAGTTGAGCTGGGACTTCTTACTGGAAAATATCAACAAAACGAAGCTAATATAAAGAAGTTTGATACATCCAGCAAGCTCATTCAAGACATGTGCAATGTGCAGCTGGCATATAAGGCGAACAAGGGGAAGGGTTTCTGATTTAATCAGGCTGCCCCACCGTATCATCATAACTACACGACAATGCCTGAAACCAACGAAGATATCCAGAGAGCATAGAATATGGTGTACAACAAACCCAGTGATTATACATCAATTCACAGGAACCATATGGTGTGTTGACACTTCTAATGATCAGCCGATGAAGAGAGAGCTGACGTGAACAAGGCTCCAAGTGCGCAAATTGAACAATCTGAACCTTTGGCTTCTGATGAAAAGGTTAAGAGCAAGCTAAAAGAGTAGAAAGGAGCAAATTCGAGATGAAGAAAGCAGAAGTCCAAACATCAAGGACAATCACACTCTCCAAAATCATGAGTGGGGAGCAATAGCCCCAAAAGGCTGGTGTTGTGAAAAATGCTTTTGTTAAGCCGGTCTTTAATGGAAAATGTGAAAAATATGCTTTTGACCGTGCTAGAAAGCTTTTGGAAAGGTTGGGGAGATTTCTGAACAAGACTTGCAGTCTAAACAAAAGAAGAAGAATCCAAGAAATCTCCATAACAGAAGAAGGCCGTTGCAAACGACAAGTACAAACATCCAAATTCATCTTCGTCTGCAAGAAACGTGCAAGGAAATCAAGCACAGAAAGGATCAGTTCATCCTTCAGGGCCTGCAAGAGCAAATCAAGCTTATCAAAATGCTTTACATGTGAAGAGACAAACGTGCTTCAATTGCGGCATTCCTGGTCACATTGCTCGAAAGTGCACACATAGTCCCCATGTTCTATATCAAGTTCAAAATCAGAAGGTTACACCTAAGGATAACAATCATTTAAAGCCGATGAAGGTATCACCACCTAAGGCAATGAAGATTGTGAATCCCAAGGTTAAACCATCTGATGGGGATTGGAATGTTGCCAAAAACAAACGCACGGCTGTTCAGAAACAAAAATCTTTTTTCTAAAATGACTAAATCTAAAATAGCCAAAGTTGCTCAATCAAAGGCAACAACCGCGTTTGCTAAAACGAAATGATTTGGAAACCCAAATCCAAGGCGGTAGCAACATCACCAATCCTTGAAACAAAAGGGGATTTGTGTCTGAAAGAAGTGTCTGATTTTGATGCTTCAGGGAAAGCCAGGACCATGATGGCATGGGTCCCACTATGTTACTAATCTTTTTATTTTTCAGGAACAGCCAATGAGGAGATGTTGACAATCTCTAAAATGTTGATAGTGGTTGTTCTAGGGACATATCGGATAACGTCTCACTGTTGCAGAAAGTTCAAATTTTTTTTACGAGTGCGATGTTTCCTTTGGAGGAGATGAGGTAAGAAAAGATCAGCGAAAAGGTACAAATTTAAATTTCATGCTTTAATTTTGAAATTGATTAGTCTTTAATCTTATGACGGAACGGTTAAGCAAAAACAACAAAAATATGTTCTTTTCCTTTCGTTTCAAACTTTGTACATACGTTTTTCTTTATTAAGTAAATTTGTGCATAAAGTATGATGCATAAATTTAGGGGGGAAGAGGGCGATATATGTATATATGTATTGTTTGAGGGAGAAAATCAGAAAAATACAAAAACATTGGAGAAAATCTAGAAAAATACAAAAACATTGGAGAAAATCTAGAAAAATACAAAAACATTGGAGAAAATCAGGAAAATACAAAAACATTTGAAAATAAAAAAAATTAAAAAAGGGTCTTTTTGCATCAAATGGGAAATGAAATATTCGTGATAAAGGGAGTGACTGACACATGTAAGGTATCGCAACTGAAAAGACTAGGATCTAGTGTGATATGTCGGTAGACTTAACGCTCAAAGTGCTTAAAAGATACTAAGTGATATTAACATAACGAACTATGTATCCTGTGGGTAACACACTATCGGCATATGATTTTATGGTCTTAAATCCTGTGTTGATAGATAGCAAACGTCTGAGGTTTCGGTCTTTATGCTGTTGAGTCATCCGGGGATATCTTGGATGCCCTTCTGTTGCATCCAGATTATATGCAGATCTAGGCACAGTCAGAATATCCTTTAAAGAGCCAAAATAGAATGGCCAAAACCTTAAAAGAAAGGAAATCTCATCATGAGAAAATTCCATGAATTCAAACATACCACATAAGGTATTTGCCTAACCCTCGTCAGATATTATTGGTAACTCTGCTGTACGAAAGCACTGACCTGTTCACCAATAGTCTGACGTTGTAAAAGATAAAGGAAGATCTCAGTATACTCACCTGCTACGATGAATCGTTGAGCTTACCTTGATCGTGGGGGTATGTCATGGTATGGGATGCACGGGTATTATAGTAGAATACTACCTTAAGCATATCACGAAGTTTCAAAATGAAAGTTGAGCGTTAAAGTTTAAGTGGACAAACATATTGGAAATCACTTAGACCCGTCTAAATAAGTTCGTACTAAAAAGTGTTCCTTGGTCCGCCTGAAAACGATTTTGATCCCATTGCAATTTTATAGTTGTAACTACTGAGTTAGTTTCTTTATTTATTTACATTTTTGTGTATATTCTTATATTCTAAATTAAAAATGGAAAATTCAAAAATCCATATATAGAGTGCTTTATTTGTTTTGTTAAAAATTATTAATCGTTCTTGGATGTACCAAGTGTTCTACGGTACTCTAAGAATGTCTGCTTATAAATTTCTTAGAATTGTGCAGATCTTGATTTAGATCAAGAAACAGGGGTTGCTGAAAATTGAGATGTTGTTAGTTGCCGACAAAGCATGAAGCATCACAACAGCAAAGTGTGCCTGAGTCAGAAGAACCAGATGCCAGTCATCATCTGACAGTGATAGTACATTTGAAGAAGTACCTGAGAACCTGCTCGCTTGAAAGAGAAAGATTGAAGAAGAAAAGAACTGCTGAGGTTCCTCCTCTCACATTCTTTTTGACAAAGATGTTTTAAGCAAAGCTGATCAAGGTCATCATATGAAGCTAACCACATGAGCAAAAGAAAGAGACCCAGTGCTGAGAGTTCGTTGAAGTATGAGGTCCAAGAAGTATGAGACTGGCTTCCACAACACTTACAGCATAGCGACAACCATAGTCTCTGTTGAAGACGTTGCTAAATTTATGCTATCAAGACAATTTGATGCATCAGTCTAGGGTGAGATTGTTAGGTCATAGCAGTGTGAGACTGAAGCATCAAAATATGCAACAGTCTATGGTAGTTAACTGGGATTAACTGGGTTAGTTTGTCTTAGGTTTGGACTTTTATAGGTCATTTGGGCAGGTCACAGGCCACGTAGGCCAGGCAAGCCCATGAGCGGCATGCCTTACCCTAGGTATATAAGCTAAGCTTATTCATTTCTAGGGTGAAGACTTTTGGGATTTCTCTAGAGAGAGCCTCCATCTTGTACCAGACAGTTTTGCTTGTTCAAGTAATAGAATCATGTGCAAGGTGTTAAAGTTGATTCGTGTTGTTCTTTCATCTTTTCGGCTTTTCTCGTATATCACCAAGTTTCGATTCCGCCCATCCTTGGTGATTGTGTGATATCGTCGATAGATCCGGATTTTTGGGACTTACACTAATAACATACTGAGATTTCATACTATATTACAAACATGACATTTTATAAGAAAACAATAACAATATGAACTCGCCAAATTTTGTTGACTTTTTAAAATTACATGTATTTCAGGACGCAAGACTTGAGCTGGTGAAACACTTCAGGAAATTGGAATAACATGACAACGAATGCCACCTTTAAGAGGATTTGCCTCTTATATCCCAACCTCGTACAGGTATATAGGAGTCAAAACTTCAACACGCTTTTATGATGAAAACAATCTTTTGTTATGGAGTAATGAAACTTAAACTATAATTTTTATGACAATGTGAAGCTGTTTGGAAACTTATGATTTCATTTTTGGAAACTTGTAAACAATGGTGGCAAATTAATATAAGTATAGCATCGTTGTTGATTTACACTTGTTTACACGATTGGATGCAATGATTACCTCATAGTCACCCGATTGCGCTTCCGCTACGACCAGGGTATGACAGATTGGTATCAGAGCTCCGATTGTATTGAACCGGAGAAAACATTTATTAAAGTTTGGTCTACAATCACTAAGGGCTCTCAAATGAAAACAAAGTTTATAACATCACAAAAATATTTTCCAAAATATGACAAAATGACAAAAGGTTTTCATTGTACCGCGATAACATGAGGCTCTATCACACGAGCTCAACCATAAGTAACGAACAAGGATCAATACATGAATAGTCTATAATGGATAGACACAAAACATTAAGATTACATGTGAAACCAAAGAACAAAATCTGCATGAGAATTTGGTGATTAATATAAAATACATCATAAGTAATAATAAATTACTAACATATATATGCATTGTACGGATTATTTGCCAGGACCATGTCTTCTTCGTTGAGCTACGAGGAGTATCCGATGGAGTACATGTCCGATGACGGATATGGCTCCGACGTTGAGGCCATACCGCATGAGGACGAAGCCGACCACGAGATCCCAGACAATGAGGACCTTGACGATTTCTAGCCTTTTGCCCTCCCCGAACCCGTGTCGGATGAGCCCCATAGGCAGATGATGTGTTGGCCATCCCGCAGCCTCCACATGACGTGATAGTCTATGGTCACCCTGAGGGAGAGCACGAGATAGTACACCTAGCCATTCCTCTAGCAATTTCCCCTCCCGTTATTGACCATGATGATGACGACGATGACATCCCCGTATTCCACGTCGACCATCTGGAGGACGAGCTCGGAGATGGCGAGGTCCTCGACGACATAGCAATCCTTGAGATAATATCCCCCATCATATCCGTTGTCGATATCTCATCATCCTCAGCCGCTGCCGAGAGCGAGCACTTAGCAGATGATGCCTCTTCTGCCACCCCAGCTCCACCCTCACCGATACACTCACCCCGTGTAGCCTCACCTATCCGTGTTAGCCCCTTTCCTACTAGTACCCCTACTCATGGACCCGCTTCATATACTGGACAGGCACGACACTACTCTTTGAGCGGTGCCCCATATTACCCTGAACAGCCACCCCTGCTTTTCACTAGGAAATCCACTTATCACCCGATACACGACCTCTATGCAGCTGGACCGTCTCACCTGGATGAACCCTCACCCTCAGCTAGACTACCTCTCATGTATACCACCCGCCCACACCACCTCTTGCTGGCATGTATACCCCTATACCCCCACCGGGCATGAGCCCGTCTGACCCCCACCATCCCTCTCACCTCCCTCCGTCTATTGTGGAGGAGAGGTAGAACCATCTGATTTGATTCGTTTCTCATAGCCATGAGATGATCATCTTAGGGTGATCCTTTTGTCGACGATGCTCCTATTACACTCGTGATGTCTCACGACCTTCAGATGTCCGTGATTTTCGGAGGTTTTGGGAGCTAGAGACCCACCGTGCTACTCGTACCACTGCTAGTGCCCCACCCCCACACCATCACCACCACAACCACCCCCACCATTGTACCCACCACCATCACCACCACCACCACCACCACCACCCCCACCATCGTACCCACCACCACTACCATTGTCACCACCACCGGCCCCACCATTCAACCACTCGTCTTGCCCCTCTGAGGTGCGAGTGCATGAGATGGAGCACCTGAAGACTATCGGCACTAGGTGTATCTTTGGCCTAGAGGAGGAGGTGGCCTATCATCGCTGTTTACTTCACCGATCACCATCCCCACCACCCCCTCCACCGCAGTGCTATGTTATTACTATCTTTTGGTGGATCAGACCCAATTTTGACAATCAAGCTTTTGAAGACTCAGCTTAGAAGATCCCGACTTTTGAAGACAACTTGAAGACATGAAGAAACAATGTAGAAGAAAATCTTACTTTTTGTATTGTAAAACTTGTACTGACTAGGGTTATATATCCCTAAGTCCTTTTGATCTTCATGAACAAAATGTAACAAGTTGTCATTATATATAAAAGTGTTTTTTTCTTTATTTCACATTGTGTCTCTTTTATGTTGTGGTTGTTATTATTATGATGTGGTGATATTACGGCTGATATAGTTATGATGTGGTGAACTTATGATTGATGTCTTATGATGTGTGATTATCTACATGTTGAGTTTACATGATTATGGTGATGATTGGTGTGTTCTTGCATATTGGCGATCATGTGGTTACGTCACATATATATATTTTTCTTATTTATTAGATAACCAACGTGTTTATATACATATATACTTGACAACAAATTTTTTATTAAATATTCGTCTAATTGTGATCAATACTTTATACCAGAAGAAGATGCTGCCTCGCCGAAGAGGTACCAACACTAACACGCTATCGACAACTCAAGAAGAGTTAAACCAATGCATCTTTAAGGCAATCGTGTAGTATGAAACCAATAACTCCGAACATAGTGGTGGCACTGGAGGTTGAACTGAAGGCAACCCTCGAACTAGTAATACTTGGTTATTCGTAAAACCACACGATACTCTCTTTTATTCCATTCGTGCTTTTGATATACTCACACTTAAATTGTGCATACAATGATTTCAGGTTGCACTTACAAGCAGTTCTTAGACTTCAAACTCTGAATTATGACGTTACCGGAGGTGCCATTTCTTTCATACGTTGGACTAAGAAGACTGATTCGGTCATTCATATGAGCAAGTGCCCTGCCAAACAAAGAGTCACTTATGTCACTAGACTCTTCATAGATGGAACACAATCTTGGTGGATCTCCAGGTCCAAACTAAGGGCGACGATGCTGCATACGCCCTGACCTGGGAGGAACTTAAGGAACTGATGAGGAAAAAGTATTGTTCGAAGTCAGAAATTCAGAAGTTAGAAACGGAATTCTAGAACTTAAAGATAATTGGTTCGGATATTGCCGGGTACACGCAAAGATTTCATGATTTATCTCGAGTGGTGCCATACTTTGTGGAACCCGAATTCAAAAGGATCGAGAGGTACATCTAGGGACTTGCCCCCGAAATTCTAAGTCTGGTTACCTCTTCTAAACCCACTAAAATTGGAGAAGCAATCCATTTAGTTGTCAGCCTTACTGAGGAGGTTGTGTGTCAAGGAAAATTACCTAAGCGTGGGGCGAACAAAAAGGAAATTAGTGTGGAGACTACGGACTCCAACAAAAGTAAATTCTCCTACTTCAAGAGAGGCTCATGAGGTAGTAATAACAACAACAACAAAAGATAAGCCACGAGGGAAGTCAAAGAGCAAAGGCATATGTTACCACCACTATAAACAATACTAACATGAAGCCTTATACTGGGGATGCGCTAATATGCCACAAATGCCCCTTTTACCACTACGGGGAATGTCGAGGCCCCAAGTGTGGCAAATGTGGCAGGTTTGGGCATTGCACTGATGCGTGCCGGGGAACAAACGCCAAATGTGGTCACCGATACGTTTCCTATTAACGATCACTTCGCATCTATTCTTTTTAATACTGGGGCAGATTTTAGTTTTATTTCTAAAGAATTTAGAAATATACTTGGCGTAGAATCAGTAAATTAGAGGTCCATTCTCGATTGAACTAGCTAACGGGGAATTAGTAGAGTCGGGGGAAATTATGAAGAAGTGTACCTTAGAACTGGGTGAACGAAAGTTTGGTATAGATCTATTACCAGTTCAATTAGGTAGTTTCAATGTCGTTATAGGTATGGATTGGCAATCTGACAATCAAGCCGAAGTCATATGTCACGAGAAGATCATTTGCATTCCCCTATCCGACGGAGAACATTTGATGGTCCACGGTGAACAGCATGACACACCACTACGAATTATTAATTGCATGAAGGCTCAAAAATGTTTGAGAAAAGGATGCATCCCCTTCCTTGCCCATGTGGTTGACAAGAAGGCCGAGGAGCGCTAGGTGGAGGGCATATCTGTACTGAATGAATACCTCGAAGACTTTCCGGAAGACTTGCCGGACTGCCTCCACAATAACAAGTCAAATTCCGTATCGACCTAGTGCCCGGAGCTGCACCTGTGGTGAAAGCCCCATATCGACTAGCGCCCTCAGAGATGCAAGAATTAGCTACTCAGCTTCAGGAGTTGCTTGACAAAGGATTCATAAGACCGAGTGTCTCGCTTTGGGGAGCTCTGGTGCTGTTTGTGAAAAAGAAGGATGGAACCTTTCGAATGTGCATCGACTATCAGAAACTAAACAAGTTAACCATCAAGAATCGGTACTCATTACCGAGGATTGATGATCTATTCGATCAATTACGAGGGTCGAGTTTTTTTTCAAAGATTTATTTAAGATTCGGTATCATCAACTAAGAATCTAAGAGGAAAGTATTCCTAAGACGGCGTTTAGACACGCTATAGTCATTACAAGTTCCTTGTTATGCTTTTTGGTTTAACAAACGCTCGTGTAGTATCTATGGATTTGATGAACCAGGTATGTAAGCCATACCTCGACAAGTTTGTGATCGTATTTATTGAGGACATATTAATATATTCGCGAACCGTGGAATAACACGAACTACATTTGAAAAACTATATTGGAGTTGCTAAAGAAGGTACAATTATATGCTATGTTCTCGAAATGTAAATTTAAGATTCGTGAAGTACATTTTCTCAGCCACGTGGTGAATGAGAAAGGGATACACGTTGACCCATAAAGATAGAAGCCATAAAGAACTGGAATGCTCCGAAAACCCCCATGGAAATACAACAATTTGTAGGTTTAGCGGGATATTACAGGAGATTTATTGAGAACTTTTCAAAAGTTGCTCAGTCGCTAACCTCGCTTACACAAAAGGATAAACTATTCGAATGGGGAGAAAATCAAGAATCGGCAATTCAACTATTAAAGCAAAAATTATGTAAGGCGCAGATATTATCACTTCCGGACGGTACTGATGACTTTGTGGTGTATTGTGCTGCATCGCATCAAGGTTTGGTTGCGTGTTAATGCGACATGAAAAAGTCATCGCGTACGCGTCACGTCAGTTAAAAGTTCACGAAAAGAACTATACCACTCATGACCTAGAATTAGGCACAATGGTATTTGCTTTAAAAATCTGGTGATCATAAAAGTCTGCAACACATATTCAATCAAAAGGAACTAAATATGTGCCAACTGGCGTTGGATTGAATTTTTGAATGATAATGACTGTGAGATCAAGTATCACCCGGGCAAGGCAAATTCGGTGGCAGATGCCTTGAGCTGGAAGGAACAAGTCAAAACTCTACGAGTACGAGCTTTAGAAATGACGATTCAGACGAACTTTACGACTCGAGTGCATGATGCACAACAAGAAGCTCTAAAACCGGAAAAAATTCAAGCGGAATCACTACTGGGAATGGAGAAACAAATGGAACCAAGCAAAGATGAAACTTATATTTAATGGGAAGGATCTGGATTCCATATTTTGGTGGTTTATGAGACTTGGTGTTGGACGAAGCACACAAGTCAAAATACTCGATACACCCAGGATCCGATAAAAGGTATCAAGATTTAAAGGAGTATTATTGGTGGCCTAATCTCAAGGGAGATATTACGACCTATAATGGAAATGCCTAACTTGTGCAAAGGTCAATGCCGAATACCAAAAGCCATCTGGCTTATTACAACAACTTGAGATCCTTGTTTGGAAATGGGAGCAAATCTCAATGGATTTTATTACAAAACTACCACGGACCTCACGAGGTCATGACATGATTTGGCTTATCATTGATCGGCTAACCAAGTCAGCTCACTTCTTACCAATCCATGAGAAAGACAGCACCGAGAAGTTAGTTGAACTTTATCTTATGGAAATCGTGGCACATCATGGAGTGCCAGTCTTGATAATCTCAGATAGAGATGGTCGCTTTGTGTCGCGGATTTGGCAATCATTTCAAGCTTCGTTTGGTTCTTGCTTAGATTTAAGCACGACTTATCATCTGCAGACCGATGGTCAAAGCGAGCGAACCATCCAAACTTTGGAAGACATCCTTCATGCCTGTGTGATGGATTTGGGTGGAAACTGGGATACTCATTTACCGTGGTAGAGTTTTCCTACAACAACAGTTATCACACAAGTATCAAGGTTGCGCCATTCGAAGCACTTTACGGATGAAAGTGTCGATCTCCGTTATGTTGGGCGGAATTCGGTGACAAACAACTATTCATCCCGAACTAGTCCAAGAGACCACAGAAAAAATATTCAAAATCCGCGAGCGTATCAAGGCGGCTCGGGATAGACAAAAGAGCTACGTAGATCGAAGACGCAAACCATTATCCTTCGATGTCGGAGACAAAGTGTTACTAAAAGTCTCGCCTTGGAAGGGCGTAACTAGATTCGGTAAGCGCGGAAAAGCTAAACCCGAGATACATTGGGCCTTTTGAAATTCTAGAAAAGGTTTGTATAGTGGCTTACAAGTTAAAATTTCCAGAAGAACTCAACAACGTTCATGACTTTTCCATGTATCCAATCTCAAGAAAAGCCCGACTAATGACACGGTTATCATCCCATCGGATGAAATTCATATTGATGACAAGCTTTATTTTACCGAAGAACCCGTTGAGGTTATGGACTGGAAAGTTCAAAAGACAAGGAGAAGTCGAATCAGACTATTCAAAGTTCGCTGGTACTCACGTCACGGACCCGAGTATACGTGGGAACGCGAAGATCAAATCGAGACAAAGTACCTCCACCTGTTCAAGAAAACTCCCTCAGAGGATACCTCAACGTGAATTGTGGGACAAATTTCTTTTTAACAGGGGGAGTATGTAACAAACGGCAATTAACCGGTAATTCCGTACAATCTAATCACCATTTTCATTATGTAACCTCATGCATTTAATCGTAATTTAATTATGTAATTGAGTCGTACATCATATCACAAATGTTAGGACAAGTGAATCATGCTACAACATATACTGGTTTCCATCACGACGTGAAACAAATCAAACTATGTCCTAAAAGTGTTGGTAGAAAGTGTTGGCGCACTATTCACGATTACACTATTCATGTCAGCAAAATTGCTGAAACGAAACAAAACGATGAATAACGGCATACAAATGACATAACTGAGTCCATACATACCTGAAAACACTAATGTGGGAACTCATCTTGCAATAACACATAACTTTCTAGTATAACACTTAAATTTCAAAATTGTCTGTTTCGGCTATAAATGTAACAATTTCAATTGTCCGCAACATTAATTCGGCATTTCCGAGACTCCAAAATTATATCAGGATAATGACAAGTAGCTTAAAACAAAAGGAGGATATCAAAAATGCATAAAAGACATCGTTTCAGGTATTACGACGAGTAGTGCACAAGTTGACAAGGAAGCGACCATGTTGTCGAACCGATAAGGATTTCAATACATGATAGCCTCATACATTAATCTAGAGAGTTAGTTAAGCTTTATTCAGGACCCGTAACCCCTTCATACATCTCATTTTCGGCCCATCACCACCACCCTAAACCACCATACAACCACCACTAAACACCATATTATCTTTACTTTCAAGCCATTACAAGACCATTTATGGAGCTAGCAAGGATGGAGAAGCATTAAGGCTTTCTTTGGAGCTTTCTCATTATCTTGATCTTCATTTTCTCACCACCAACTTAATCTTAAATCATCCCTATCCTAAGAGCTAGTAGTAAGTTAACTTTTTTATGATTTCAAGTTCTTATAATATGTAGATTTTAAAGTACATGTAAACTTCATCTTGAACATCTTGAAAGAAATCATCCTAAAACCCTAAAATATAACAAGAAATAACAAGATAAAAACATGTGATTTATGATGATCATGTTGTTTATTTGTCGTAGTATTTTACACGAGTTATGATCTTACTATATTAAGCTTAAGAATGTGATTTAAACAAGTATATGTTTAAATCATGTAAGATCATCATCTTCAAGTTTATGAGCTTCATATATATGTGGTCTTGGTGTTGTTCTAAAAAATATGATACATGATTAGACTCTAAACTTGGATCTTGAAAGCTAGTAAAGTTGATTTTTATATAAAACAGGTTATATAAAAATGGTTATAAAAGTTCTGCATGAAAATCTTGGTGTTTTGTAAATCTTAAAAGATATGGAACTTTTAGAGGCTTTAAAGTATAAAAATATATGTATAAAAGCTCATGAAATATTGAAGAAAAGTTATATGTATACTATTTGAAAAAGGGTTTCATTAAGCTTGATTAATTAGCGATGATTTAGGAAACTGAAAAGTGGTTCAAATACGTTTTTCAAACGTGGAAAACGCCATAGTTTAGGCGAAAGTATGGAAAAAAATTCTAAAAATCTAATCATAATTAACGGGGCTAAACGTGATTAGTGACCTAAACCGTCATTAAGGAAGTTTTAATGACAACGGTTAAAAACCTTTCAAGGATTTAATAAATACTTATATATATTGTTACAAGTTAAAAATGAGTATTGTTTATTACATATATATTTTTGGGAATAAGTATATATATATATATACACACACACACACTTTGTTACTATCATAAGTGAATGTGTAGAATACATGTGTATGTATGTGTATATATCTAGAATTCCCAGGGTATACAATACAAAATACCCAAGTAAACAACACACCAAATACTTGAAAGTTACCAAGTATAAATTAAATGAATGCATACACTTTTACACAATTCTTGAAAACAAATAATTGGATGAGCGGACTATTCAGACAATCGTCAAATTTATACTATACACCGTTTCACCGTCATCAACGAACATATCGCCATCATGATGAGCTACATGACATGTGGCGACTTTCGACGCGGAAATTTATATATTAAATGACCACGATGACACGTCTAAATATAATATATTTGTAGACGCTTAACGAATATAATTACCGATTACCAAAATCCGAAAGTTGAAATATATAAAGTTTCCAAGAGTTTTTATATAAGTATAATAGAATACTTACAAACTACAACATTTATGGAAATTATAAAAATGCAAGACTATATACCTATGGACTTCGAAAATTAATTTTGGGCTAGGCCTATTTCACTGATACATGGGCTAGACCCAATCACATAAACACACGGACTAGGCCAAATCATATAATTTCATGGGCTAGGCTTAATCACATAATTTCATGGGCTAGGCCCCATGACATAATTTCATGGGCTAGGACCAATCACATAAAGGCATGGGCTAGGCCCAATGACATAATTACAATGGATTGGCCCAATGACACGCGTGCTAGGCACGAGGACAAGTGAAGGGCGAGGTCCGTTCACACCCGATCAAATAATGACAATATATATATGTAATATATATATTTGTGAAATATATGTTTATAAATAATATTCGAACAAACGAACTACCAACACTATAATACCATTAAAGTTGTTCTAATATGATAAATAAATACACAACAAGAATTCAAGATGAACTTGTACGAGGTCCAACGAGACCTAGGTGTCCAATGAAGTTAATACACATGTAGGTTATACACGTGTACGGACACTCGAATCCCAATAAGTACGACTTACAGAACGTAAAACAGTGAGTTCATGTCCTTCCTTTCAATTATTTCAAAGTTGGTATACCCTTAGGAGTGCTTTTGTGATCCCAATGATGCCAAAGTTGTCTCGGGTTGGTTGCTTACTTATGGCACATATGTCAGGGTGCTCGCGACACACTGATAGATCCTTAAACTCCATGAATGCTAATAACATACTGAGATTTCATTACTGGATTACAAACATGATGTTTTATATGAAAACAACACTACATGAACTCGCCAACTTTTGTTGACTTTTAAAATTACATGTATTTCAGGATACAAGACTTGAGCCGGTGAAACACTTCGGGAAATGGGAATAACATGACAACGAATGCCACCTTTTGGAGAATTTGCCTCTTATATCCTTGTATGGGTATATATAGGATTCAAAACCTCAACATGCTTTTATGATGAAAACAATCTTTTATTATGGAGTAATGTAACTTAAATTATATTTTTTTATGACAATGTGAAACTATTTAGAAACTTATGATTTCACTTTTGGAAACTTGTAAACATTGGTTGAAAATTAATATAAGTATGGCATGATTGTTGATTTACACTTGTTTACACGATTGGATGCAATGATTACCTCATACTCACACGATTGCGCTTCCGCTAGGACCAGGGTGTGACATTGTGCCCCAACAATACCCTTTGAAGCGACCCCACTTGTCTCTCACATAGGTGATTCACTATGTATGGTTACCTAAGTCGAATCATTAAAGCCATAGAATTAGCCTCACACTTGTCACTTTTAGTAATGAACTAAGAAGTTTACTAAGCTTTATAATAAACTCCCTTTTTTATACGTAGGGTTATCCGCCACAGTGACCATACTAATTCATACAATTAGGTTTTCCTATTAACTCAATTCTTGGGATCTCCAGTCTATTGAGTTAGGTTTCCATCATATGAACTTAAGTTTCAAGAGCTCCAGTCCCATTCCCATGAACGACTTCTAAACTGTCACACCCTGACCCGCTAGCGGATATGGTAGTCGGGGCATGATTGGGATTTCATCAAAGCTCATGACATTTACTATAATAAAGTGTCATATTTATTATCCAAATTAAAAGGAAAAATTCCAACAAACACAATAACCATACAAGCACAAAATGTTCTAAACATGACATTCAACTAACGCTTTATTTTGCTTCTAAGGCCCAATCCTATGTGTTTCTTGCTTCAACATGTTCACCTGTATCATGTGTAAAAAAAATATAGATTTGGGTCAACAAAAGTTGGCGAGTGAATCCTGTTTAAACATTAGAAAGAAATTATATGTTGGAGAGCCTAGGAACGTCTACTGGATTTACGTTACCCAATTTGGCGATAATCGAGAACACTAAACGCGAAATTGAACGATAAGCGAACTGATGTCGAAAAATACTGACAACATCTAAAAACACGAATTTTATACTTGTATTTATCATACAGTTATGATTTTGATGAATAACGCTTCGAACGTCACAAAATGCTTACGTGAACAAACGCGTCCGTAGGAACGCACTGACAACAAAACGGAAGCAACGGACTCGAGTTATGCCTGATATTAATATATTATGATATACTTAGCTTTGTAATCGAATTTTAATATTCATGGTCAAAATCGAATCGAAAAACGGACAAGAAACGACAACCATAGCATTTTACGCATTTTAACGAAACCGACGAACGCACGCGATAAATATCAAATACCGACACCTTTTACATGTTTTTGGACCTAAAATGATATTACACGACGTTCCGTGAAGTTCGGGTTCAAAAACGGGTCTCATAGATGTGATCGGGCCACTCAAAACACTAGAAACGGGCTTTTGGGCCTTGGGCCCAAACCCACAAAAACCCACCTATATAAACCCTTTTTACCACATTTTCTCTCATTAACCAATCACTTTCTCTCTCTAACTCTAAAACTCTCTCTCTCTAGAAAACATTTCTGGCGAAACTCCGGCGGCGACAACGGCAGAGCTGACGGCGACGATGGATGTTTTTCGGCCAACTTTTCGGTGAACGTTTTCCGGCCAAGAGTACACTTTTCGATTATCTTCGACGTTTCAGATCGTGTGGTGATGTTGGTTTTAGCAGATTCGAAGCCGTTTTGGCTCGGGAGCAACTCCGGCGACATTCCGGCCGAACTCCGGCGAACCCGTTTTGGACTTTTCACTTCGTGGATGTTTAGATCGGTAGTTAGAGAGCTTTCAGCAAGTTTTCGTGAAATTTAATTCTCCGGCGAAATTCCGACTTCTGGCATGGTTCTGGCGAGGTTCCGGGCATCCGTTTTCAACGAAAAATATATTTTTAGGATCCTTGTAACCCGTAGAGTCCATACCAAACACTTTCGTCTCGGGTGAAAATTAAAGTTCGGGACACACTCGGGCTCGGTTCAACATGGTCAACAGGTCAACAGGGGTCAAAACTGTCAAGGGATAGTTTTGGGTCATTTTTTGTGCCTCGGTTCAGTTTTGGGTTCGGTCAACTGCCGGTCAACCATGGTCAACTGGTCAACTACTGGTCAACGCAGTCAACTCAGTCAACATGATCAACTGTGGTCAAACTCAGTCCGCAGGTCAACACGAGTTTTGGTAAAACATTTACGACGCAAAACTTTATTTATATTAGTTTATAAACGTTAATATTATATATCACGAAACCGAGCTCAAAACCGACTCGTTAACGATTACCTATCGCCAAAATTTTAAAAATAACAATCATCTGACAACGTATTCGCGTAAAACTATTTGTTAAAATCGTAACGACGTTAGTATAATATAAAATTGGACTTATATTTGGCGAAAACTATATTGAAAAGACGACGGGAAAGTATTACATATTGCATACATTGATTGATATTGCGTTTTGATAAATAAATCGACAACTAGTATTGTCGGGATCGTCCGAAAACAGAGGAAACTCTGCCCGATTTTTGTAAAATCCGTAAAACGAAACGCGTTACAATTCGAAGATAAAACGTCCGAATTCAAACGATTATTATAAGATATATATAGGTATATATTTATTTTGTCGACGCTACTAAAACTTTCTACAACGAATCGATCTGACAACCTTTCCACGAGCGCGATTTCAAGATAACAAACGCACGGCAAATGACTACAAGATAAATAATATTTATTTATGTTTAATTCAAAGTCGAAACTCAGAAACTAGATTTCAAACATTGATAAATTATTCGAACGATGATATACAATAAGTATAGTGTTTATATTTCGAACGCCAATGTTTCCGAACGCTTTTACAATACGAATACAGGTGCGAATTATTTCAAACAAACGAATTTCAGAAATCGTATTACAAGAATATTATATATATTCGAATGTCGTGGCGTTGAATACTTTTATAAAATAAATATAGTTATATTTATTTCTAACATCGACTACGCGAACACGTACGAATACTTTCGAAGGATTTCTATAACAATAATATATATTGTTTATATTCGATTCAAACGTCTAACGAAGTACAACACGATACCGCAAGATTATAACAAGCGTACGATTATATCGTTATTTATTTATTATAAACGATACGCCAGACTCTTGCGCGGAAACGAAATGTATCATTTATACGGGTATATATACAAGTATATATATAATATACCTTACGAAAACTACAAAGAGTCGTACTATTACTTCGACGTACGTAATGACTAAATACATATCATGAAATATATTTATGTTTATATGTAAACATATATTTCAAATCACTCGAAAACAGAATCGTTTCTAAGAAAACCATAGGTTGGTTAACCGAGTTAAGTTAATAACAATTTCATAGAATCGTATGAGTAACTATTCGATAGAGCTTGGTATCACGTAGTACAGCTACGTCATCCTTAGAAACATACAAGTTATTCAATTTTAGGAATACACTAGATTTCATGCTAGCAAGTCAAGTTATGGAGACAACACTATGGAAATCATATTAAGCTAGCTTTGCACAAGGAAGTCAAGGTGAGTTCATAACCCCCACTTTTTACGGTTTTACATTTTTATAAATGTTTTCGGGGGTGGAAAGACATGCAAGTTTTGCGAAAGTATACAATGTTTCAATGAATGAAAATCATATATATTTCTAAACCATATTACAAACAGATTTCAAAAACTCAAATGGTTTACGAAAGGTTTATGCTTAACATACCGGTTTTTACAAAACACACGCGTATTTTTGAAACATGCATGAGTTTTATGACTAGTGACGGGATTATCATCGTCACAACTAGGGGGCGAGGCCCTAATGACAAGATAACATGGGCTAGGCCCAATGACAAGATAACATGGGCTAGGCCCAATGCCAAGATAACATGGACTGGATTGTCCACTACTCAACACTAAGGGCTGTAGGGTCGCTTAAACTGTACAGTGAAGTCCTCGCTACATATCGAAACTATAACCGTCTGCTAGTCTACCGTCTTGAGTAAACGGTTCGGCGAGGCACTTACTAGCTTGGGGTGGGTTATAGGCTCATGCGGGCATGTTGTCTTTGTCGTACGCGGACATCGACGGTTATTCAAATATTACAAAAACAAGGTTTTCAATTGACATGCCGAGAAAAATGGTTTTATTACGCTTTCTCAACAACACTTCAATACCGGTTTACAAGAATAACAGAAAACATTTCAGTACCGGTTTATTTACAGATACGATTGAAAACATTTTATCACGGGTTTTAAACATAACAGTTATATGCATGGATTTGCAAACAACACGGAAAACATTTCAATACTGTTATACAGACATGACATTTCAAATGCTTTGGGATACAATGATCCCACAAACCGGTTTTTTGAATGCAAGACTTTCAAATGTTTTATGATTCATTTGAAACAAAAACAGACAAACTATGAACTCGCCAACTTTATTTTGATTTTTTGCATGTTCTTTCTCAGGTTATGATTACAAGTATGGCACGGTTGGAATAGGAAAACCCATGGGGATTCGAGTACTTAGCGGGCGTTCACATTTCTAGAAGTCTTAGCTTTTCAAACACTTCTGCTGTGGAATGAAGATACCAGTCAGATCATGCCCGGCTCTGATGGTTTTATCGGGGTGTTACACTATGTGATCAAGGCTCAATCAAGCGGAGCCGATCTAATTAGGCAACGCGATGCTCTACTCGTATGAAACAGGGAACTGATGGGCATAATGTGAAAGCTTAACTGAAATGAGAAAGTATAACCATAAATAACCATAAACCAAATATCACACAGCACGTTAGTTCATATTATGGTAATAGCACAAGTGTTTGAATAAATGGGATATATAAAACGACACATGATACACCCCAAAACATGAATAAAAAGGGGAGTTTGTAGGAATTCACTCACAGTGGGTGCGTTCTTGATTTGATAACGAGCGCACACGATTTAAAGATTCCAACCGACGAGAAAACTAACCTAAATATTTTTAGATAATTTTGTAGTACTTATTACCAATTGTTATAGTTAAAAGGAGTCATATATATTATATATTTTTATGGATTTTTGAGAAAAATAAAGAAAAAGGTTAATTAAAAAATATACCCTTCAGCGGGTCGTACCGAGTCGAATTTGGATTTAAACGCAGCGTGTGGGACTCGAACGTGTGACCTCTCGTATACGTGCACGCAGCTCTACCAACTGAGCTACGTGTCTAACCCGAACTATATCTGGATTTAATTATATATATATACACTTACAGAGTTCAACCATTTTTTGTTTAGTAATTAGAAAGGTTTGATAATTTCTGGAACATGTAACGAACCAGACTCGAACCTGCAACCATGGCTTCGTGTTGCACACAGCCCGACCAATTGGGCTGTGTGACTAACCTGGAGAATATGGGATTTTATTACTTTTATACACAAACTGAATCTGATTATATATAAGTTATAAAAAAGGGTTGGTTTATTTAAGGAAATCGAAACCGTGTGTGAGACTCGAACCCGGGTGTGTTTGTTTAAAATGCACAAAGTTAACCACTGGACTGTGTGTCTAACCCGGTATAAACACCGGTTTTAATTATATATATCTACACTTTCAATTCATCTTCTTCATTCAAAAAAATGTTAACTGACAAATTCAACGAAAACCGGTTTTGCCTATTTTTGTTTACACATGATATCATTGACATGAGGGAATTGAAACAAAAGTGAGAGTTATACCGACTTGAGGTTACGATGAAGCTACGATGAATATTCTGGCAAGTTTCGATATTCCGGTGAAGTTTGTTTGAACACCGAGAACGTCCAGAGAGGTTTTGCAAGATTATTTGTGAGTGTGAGCGAGTTCTACAAGGTTCAAGGATCGCTAATTATAGGTGAATGCTGGTTTGAGTTTAGATTTTGGTTTCAAAAGATTTTGATCAAAGTTTAATTATTACCATGATTACATAACCGATTTCAATCATTGCAGACCCAACGATTTCGTTTAATACACATTTAGGAAGCGTTTTTAGGTTTAAATCGGAATTGAAACGGAGGTTTAATGATGGCTCGTTTCAGGCGGATGTTTTGAAATTGATTTAAGGGGTTTGTTTTGATATAAAGTTTATTTGATTTAGGATTATTTCAGTTATGTGTGTGTAGTGAAGCGGTGTGTTGTGTGTGTTGGTTGGGTGGAGACCCGGGTTCGATGCCCGCAGTCCTCATTTTTTTTTATTTTTTTTTTATTATTCATATTTTATTTATTAACATTTAATATTTTACTTTATTATTTTATTTGTTATTAAATACTAATTAGAATATAACAAATTTTGAACTTTTAACATAAATGCGTAACGAACATCATACGTATATTTGAATTACAAAACAGAGTGGGTTTTAGAACCCATTTAACGACAAATGTTACAGTATTCCCTTCTTTTAGAAATTTTGTTCCGAAATTTAAGTAGTGGTAGGTTTGACTTGAAAGAGGTGATGGTATTTTTCGTGCATTGTGTCTACGCGTCCCAAGTAAACTTAGGTCCTCTTTTCGACTCCTAACGCACCCTGACTATCGGAATTTGACTTCATCTTAAACGTTTTTCACCGAAGTCCATAATTTCTACAGGTTTCTCTATGAAATGCATCGATTCATCAATCTGAATGTCTTCCAACGGTATGAAGGTTTTCATTGGCTAGGCACTTTTTCAGGTTGGATACATGGAATGTGGGATGAATTTTGCTGAGTTCTTCAGGTAGGTCAAGCTTGTATGCTACAGGACCCACTCTTTCGACTATTTTAAATGGTCCAACATAGCGAGGTACTAGCTTGCCATTTTGTCCAAAACTAACAACTCCCTTCCATGGTGATACTCTCAAAAGTACTTGATCGCCAACACAAAACTCGAGTGGCTTTTGTCGTTTATCAGCATAACTCTTTTGATGACTCTGAGCTATTAGAAGATTATTGCGGATTTGAAGAATCTTTTCGGTTGTTTCTTGGATCAATTCAGTTCCAGTGATTTTTGCTTCATCGATTTCGTACCAGCATACCGGTGTCGACACTTACGACTGTATAACGCTTCAAAAGGAGCCGTACCGATGGTCGAATGATAGATATTTTGTATGAAAATTCAACTAATGGTTGATGAGTATCCCAATTGCCCTTGAAGTCGATAACACATGCTCGCAACATGTCTTCAAGAGTTTGTATGATGCGCTCAGATTGATCATCAGTTTGAGGGTGAAAGGCGGTGCTGCGATCTCAGCGAGTACCTAATGATTGTACAGCTTGCCATGTTCGTGAAGTGAAATGCCCATCTCGATTCGAGATGATGCTAAGAATATACATAATCAGGTGAGTCTGAATTTTTTTATTTTGATTGAGGCGGTAACGTTCCTAGTAAGGATTGAATTCCCTGCTATAGGAATCTCTTTTTGATGCCCGGGTGTAGAAGTGAAAAGCGTTTTAACACGGAGATGACTAACTGGATATGGTTTCATGATAGAAAGGTTTTGAGAAAATCGAATCGTCAAAATGATAAAGTTATATCACAAAACGGAGTCATCAACTACATCGTTATCCAAATTGAGATTGACACTACTTACACAGAACTTCACATAACCGTCTAACAATGCTTTTGATCATGTGACAAGAATACTTATATATAGGAAGTACCTGCGGCGTATCCACCATATCCTTCTCAATTTTCATTGGCCTTGTTATCAAGTCACGATTAGTTCTATGTGACTCGTCCTAAAATCTACAAAACATAAACAACACAACAGCCAATGTTTGAGTCTCGAATCCAAGGAAAACGAGACTGAATGATGGCGGTACCTCTCTCGTGTGTTATGAGGAAGTGGTCAGTCTATGAAAAGTGAGACACGACTCAACTTCCCTAAATGATGAAACGGGGTTCGTCGTGATGTATGATAACATAAAATCTAATCGATGAACAAAGACATGTAATGAAACAAATTGGCATAGCGTGATATAAATTGCGTTAATGGGATTAATATGAAATAATAGAATCAGTATTTCCCAAATTTAAAACAATGGGAACTTGAATTGTCAAAACAAGAAATGGAATCTATTAAAGCTTGGATTGGAAATAAAATAAACCACCGAAGTAGAGTCTTGAGTCTTTATAATGGGAGAAAGGCTAGTTAGGTTGTTCGTTTGCACCTTCGTTGATCTCAACTGGGTTTGTGTTGATGTTGTAGGCTCTCCCTCTTGCTGGTGGAGGTGTTGGGTTTGCCTGGTTTGCCTGGTTAACTGGGTTTGCTTGGGCTTGAGCGTTAATGATGTTAACCAACCTAGGGCACGTGTTCTTGAAGTGAGTAGGATCTCCACAATTGAGACAAGCTCTAACATAAGGTACAATTGAATGGTTCGGCTGTTGATGGAGTTGGGTCATGTTTTGGGCAAGAGGTGGGGTATGGTTTTGAGGAGCGCGACAAATGTTACTCAAATGACCATAACCCCCACAATTGGCACACAATCGGCAGTGTAAGGTGGGTTTGTGGTGATAATGGTAGGTGTTGCATTGAGGTGGGGACCAGTGTAGGATTTCTTGTTTGGGTATGCTGAGTTGGGTGCCACTTGGGTGATTGGGATGGCTTGGAGGGGTACGGCTTGTGGAGCAGGTTGACTGGTGTGGGTGACAGCAAAATTTTTCCCATTTCGCTTTCTCTTGGCAGTAAATTGAGAAGAGGATCTGGCTTGAGTTGAATTAGGGGTTTTGGTTGATGTTTCGTTACTTGCATCCTTCTTTTTCTCGTCCTTGAAATCCCCATTCCTGTTGTGGTTTTCAGTGAGCTAAGTAGCTAGCTCCATTGCTGCTTCCAGGGTTGCAGGCACGATACTCGTCACAGAATCCTGAATCTTCAAAGACCCTAATATAATGCTCAATTAGGCGGTAAAGAGGAGTAAATAGATTAGGAACCATATGATTCAGCTCTAGAAACCTTTTGTTGTAGGTTGTATGGTCTCCCTCGTTGTGTTTTAGGAAGTAGAACTCATCTTCCAGCTTCTTCATTTCGCTCCTTGGGTAAAACATCTTGTCATGAATTCCCTCATTTGTTCCCAAGTTAGGGCTACTGCGGCTTCGGCGCCTCTTCTGCCCTTTTCGGCATTCCACCAAGTAAGTGCTACCCCATATAGACGACCAGTAGCATAACGAACTTTATGGTCATTGGGACAGTCGCAATTGAGAAATTTACTCTCCATCTCCTCAAACCACCAAAGGAGAGTAGTGACTCCTTCAGTTCCTTCGTATTTTGGGGGGTCACATGAGTTGAAGTGCTTGTAAGTGTACTTGGTGGTGTTTGTGGGAGGGTTGGCAGCATTTTGACCCTCTTGGTTGATTGGGTTAACATGATTAGCGGCGAGGGTTTGTTGGACTTGAATTACAACGTAAGGAATTACAGTGGCCATTTGTTGGGCTATTTGAGCAGCCATGTGCTCGCCGGATCTTCCTGATCTCCTACCTCCTCGAGAGTGCCTAGAAGACATCCACAGGAAATATGTAACGAGATTATGAGTTGGATGTTTTGGTGTCATGTGTCGCATTTAGAAATTAACATCAAGAAAAGAATTGAGAAAAACTAAATTCACTACATCCATTGGATGTCTTGGGCCTTGCTTGTGTTTGGACTCCCATATGTCCCCCACACTTTGCCTAGGTAGTCATGTGGGCCCCCATGACTACTGGGCTCTTGTCGGGTTCACATTGGTTTTGGCCTGTTAACACTCGCACCATGATGACTATCGTTAGTGTCAATCAAAAACCGAGTTAAACTACGTAGATAGGATAAGTCGGGTATTGAACCGAGGGTGTTTTGTGGAAAGTGTTAGATTAACAAGTTTTAAATAATGAATGCGGTAAAGAATAACTTAAAATCAAAGATTGCTGATAACTTAAGTAAACACAATAATTTGGAATTTGTACCAATAAGGAGAACGATGATTCCTCCGAACTTCAGAATGATAAGCAGATTCTAATAATATATTTCATCTAACCATTGAAAACTGAATGTTGATTTAATTACCAATTGTGATGCTAAGTGACTAAGTGCTCCGATTAACGAATAATGAAAGGTTATCAACAAGCATCAATTACAAATACCAACCCTAATTCTTAGCCAAATAGATCACAATTTCAAAAACTCTCGGGAATTGAATGGTTGCAAATCAAGATTAAACAAAATGCAATTGGTTATAATGGAATTAATCACACTTGTAGTGAAAAGCATCGAATGCTTAGATCACTGAATCCAAATGGTTATCACCTTACATCACTCCTCCATTCGGAGGAACCATAACAAGAAAGTAGCCGCTCATTGTTCGCTTATACACTTCAAACATTGGGTAATGCCTGATCCTCAACATGATGTCGAATTGCAGCTGAATTATGATGGTTGAGATTGGAAAAGTTGCAAACTTTGAAGCCCTAGCACCTGGTATTCGTCCGTACTCTCTGATGATACCCAAAAATGACCTAATCAACCCACTTATAGGCCCACAACTGATCATGCGATATTTTTTCACCCCTGACCGTAAGCTACGGTCCCTTGACCGTAAGCTATGGTCATCAACTTCTGGTCATCAACTTCTGCTTAGATGCAACTCAACCGTAAGCTACGGTCCCTTGACCGTAAGTTACGGTTGCATAGTTCTGTCAATGAGATAAAGGTGACTGTAAGCTACAGTCCCTTGACCGTAACCTACGGTCAAAACATGCTGCATTTCCTTGTCTTTTGTGACCAGACTGTAGCTTACGTTCTGCTGACCGTAGGCTACGGCGGAGTCTTCAACCCTTTTATAACTTCACTGCATCTTTCACTCAAATACTGGTAAACCCCTCGACTTCTCTTTTTCCCCATTTTCTCGTGTTTCCACATTAGTTCTTGACCCGAACGATTCCCGATTGGTACTTTCTACCTCGCAACTGCATCTTGGGTATTCCGCATCATCTCCGGTTTCCTTAAAACGACCGAATTCATCAGTTAACCTGCAAAACAACCAATTCTCGTAGTTATCTCATTCAACACATATAGTTGCCCAAAACTAACTAAAACACGCAAGTTATGACCATTATCACTCGGTTTTCACCCTATTCATCACACCACCCGAATGAAAATCGGAAGGTGTCCTGGTGTAGACACAGTGACGAGTCAAAGTGGGGTTAGTTCAAATGACGTTTGGTGTGGAATGCTTTGGCCTAATAGGTTCTTTGTACTCTCATCGTTAGTCTCTAGGTAGGCAAACTGGTTCGTTATATTGGATTTATACGAATGCCAATACTAGACAGGACGTTTCGACTACCGGTACTTGTACCCTTCCTGTTACTACATGCCCATCGTAGAACTTACTTTGATGAGATTGAAAACATCACAAAATTTTGAGAAAGAAAGCATGAAAAATGTTCAAATATGTGAAAATTGATTCGTGCGTGATGCGTATATACGTAAGCATGTTATGTTAACAATGTGTATATCACATTGAATATCACACAAAATCATACAGTAGTGGGAGTGCTTGCATGTATTTGTGTGTGAGATAAATGTAAAACAAGTAAATATCATGAGTTTGCATGTGACCAATTAACACGTAAGCAATTAAAATCTAATCGACTATAGTATAGGCTCTAAGGGTCTAATAACCTATCCTATATCCCTATAGTCAAAAGCTCTGATACCAATCTGTCACACCCTAACCCATAGCGGATATGGTAGTCGGGGCATGATTGGGTTTTCATCAAAGTTCATGACATTTACTATAATAAAGTTTCATATTTAGTATTCCAAATTAAAAGGAAAAATTCCAACAAACATAATAAGCATACAAGCAAAAAATGTTCTAAACATGACATTCAAGAAACGCTTTATTTTTCTTCTAAGGCCGAATCCTATGTGTTCCTTGCTTCAACCTGTTCACCTGTATCATGTGTAAAAAAATAGATATTTGGGTCAACAAAAGTTGGCGAGTGAATCCCGTTTAAACATTAGAAAGAAATGATATGTTGATTAATTTAATAAAAATATGCATAAACCAAATATAAGCAAAACGTATATGTAATCTATCCACAAACCACATAATCATCTAGCAATGTACATGTGAGCATGATAAGTGATGTGCTGTGAGATCAAGGCTCAATCAAACGGAGCCGATCTAATTAGGCAACGCAATGCTCTACCATATGAAACAGGGAACTGATGGGCCTAATGTGAAAGCTTGACTGAAATGGGAAAGTATAACCATAAATAACCATAAACCAAATATCACATAGCACGTTAGTTCATATAATGGTAATAGCACAAGTGTTTGAATAAATGATATATATAAAACGACACATGATACACCCTAAAACATGAATAAAAAGGAGAGTTTGTAGGAATTCACTCACAGTGGGTGCGTTCTTGATTTGATAACGAGCGCGCACGATTTAAGATTCTAACCGACGAGAAAACTAACCTAAATATTCACGTAATAATTCGGTAAATATATTTCTTTTATTTGAAATTAGTATTTTTATTTAAGATTTTATTAGCTTTTTAGATAATTTTGTAGTATTTATTACTAATTTTATGGTTAAAAAGACTCATTTTTATTATATATTTTTATGGATTTTTGAGAAAAATAAAGAAAAAGGTTAATTAAAAAAATATACCCTTCAGGGGGTCGAACCGGGTCGAATTCGGATTTATACGCAGCGTGGGACTCGAATGTGTGACCTTTCGTATACGTGCGCGCAGCTGTACCAAGTGAGCTACGTGTCTAACCCGAACTATATCCGAATATAATTATATATATACTTACTGATTTCAACCATTTTCTATTTAGTAATTAAAAAGGTTTGATAATTTCTGGAACATGTAACGGACCGGACTCGAACCTGCGACCATGGCTTCGTGTTGCACACAGCCCGACCAATTGGGCTGTGTGACTAACCCGGAGAATATGGGATTTTTATTACTTTTATACACAAACTGAATCTGATTATATATAAGGAAATTGGAACGTGTGAGAGACTCGAACCCGGGTATGTTCGTTTAAGATGTACACAGTCCACCACTGGACTGTGTGTCTAACCCGGTATAAACATCGGTTTTAATTATATATATGTACACTTTCAACTTCATCTTCTTCATTCAAAAAAACGTTAACTGAGAAATTCAGCCAAAACTGGTTTTGCATATTTTTGTTTACACATGATATCATTGACATGAGGGAATTGAAATAAAAGTGGGAGTTTTAACGACTTGAGGTTACGATGAAGCTCCGGTGATTATTCCGGCAAGTTCCGATATTTCAGCGAAGTGGGTTTTGAACATAGAGAGGTTTTGCGAGATTATTTGTGAGTGTGAGCGAGTTCTACAAGGTTCAAGGATTGCTATTTATAGGTGAATGCTGGTTTGAGTTTAGATTTCGATTTCAAAAGATTTCGGTCAAAGTTTAATTATCACCATGATTACCTAACCGATTTCAATCATTGCTGACCCAATGATTTCATTTAACACACATTTAGGAAGCGTTTTTCAGGTCTAAATCGGAACTGAAACGGAGGTTTAATGATGGATTGAAAATTGTAGCCGTTCCAAGCGGATGTTTTGAAATTGATTTCAGGGGTTTGTTTTGATATAAAGTTTATTTGATTTAGGATTGTTTCAGTTACGTGTGTAGTGTAGTGGTGTGTTGTGTGTGTTGGTTGGGTGGAGACCCTGGTTCGATACCCGTAGTCTTCACTTTTTTTGTTATTTTATTTTTGTTATTCATATTTTATTTATTAACATTTATTATTTTACCTTCTTATTTTATTTAATACTAAATACTAATAACAATATAACAAATTTTGAACTTTTACCATAAATGCGTAACGAACATCATACGTGTATTTGAATTACAAAACGGAGCGGGTTTTAGAACCTGTTTAATGACAAATGTTACATAAACTAACTCTCTACTTAGGCCTTTTGTTAGTGGATCCGCGATATTATCCTTTGACCTCACATAGTCAACAATGATAATTCCTGTAGAGATTAGTTGTCATATCGTATTATGTCTATGCCTGATATGTCTGTTCCTACCATTATATATTGTGTTACGAGCTCTACCAATTGCCGATTGGCTATCACAATGTATACAAATGGCTGATGCCGGCTTAGCCATTTTGGTATATCCTCAACAAGTTGACGTAGCCATTGTGCCTCTTCACCTGCTTTATGTAGAGCAATGAACTTTGATTCTGTCGTGGATCTAGCAATAACCATTTGTTTCGACGATTTCCACGATATAGCTGCATCTCCAAGTGTGAATACATACCCACTCGTTGCTCTAGAATCATTCGTGTCAGATATCCAATTTGCATCAAAGTGTCCTTTTATAATTGCTGGATATCTGTTATAATGCAACTCGTATCCCCGAGTGTATCTTAAGTAACAAAGCAACCGAATGATATTGTTCCAATGAATTGAACTTGGTTGCTCGTGTATCTACTTAGCTTGCTCACAGCATATGCTAAGTCTTGTCTAGTACAACTCATAAGATACATCAAGCTACCAATAATTCTTGAGTATTCCAACTGGTTAACATTTTCACCTCTATTCTTGGCTAGATGTTGACTTGTGTCAAGAGGAGTTCTAGCTACATTAGAGTCATTTGCATTGAACTTCTCAAGAATTTTATCCACATAGTGGGATTGACTTAGAGCAAGTCCAATTCGGGTTCGTGTGATTTTAACTTATAGAATCACATCAGAAAAACACATGTCATTCATGTCAAATCTTGCTTTTAGCATGTTCTTTGTTGACTTTATGCTTCTGTCATCACTTCCAGTAATGATAATATCATCTACATATAGACACAAAATGACATATCCATCTGATGTGTCCTTCACATAAACACACTTATCACATTCATTGATTTTGAACCTAGCATCCTTTAAACAAATTTGCGGTCTGTTCCCGGGGTACGCAGGTTTGAAGCAGCAACAGCGCACTGCCGGACTTGAACACTTGCCTGAAATGAAGCAGGAAATGTTGTAGAGACTGGGAGAGAAGAAAGAAGAAGATTTTGTTGGTGTGTCTAAACTGTTCGTTTGAACTAGGTTTTATAGCCAAAAATCATAACCAATTTCTGGCCCATTATTGCAGAGAATTAAAACCCAAAAATGGTCATTAATCCATCAGTTTCGAAACTGATAATAATAACCAAAATAATAACTGTTTTAAAATTTGAAAACTAAATAATGATCATCAATACTAAATAATCATTCATTTCATTTTCAACTCATTAAACAGAATAACAGTTATGAGTCTCGAGTGCAAAAACCCGCCCCGGGTTTTCGAATTGCATTTGTTTCCGGAGGATGTGCGGGCGCACACGAATTTAACTAAATTTCAATACCAATTTTTGCACCTCCCCCTGCGCGTGCATGGATAGGACTAGTTGTAAAACATGTCATATACCAAATCAATGGAGTAGTAGAGGTTCTACCTTATAAACCACTACTCTCTTTGTTCCCACACCAATGTGGGACAAAGTGTTTACCACTTTTGAGACTTTCATTCACAACACAAAATTTCGAACAATCCCCCACATGAATGGAGGTCGATCTCAGAAATAACATTATTCCCATTAGATTTCAGTAGTTGAGCTTTGCATACGATACGTAGGTGTTACCCTTTGAACCTTCGCTCATGAAGTGCACTTAGCCCACTGGCTCTGGGTAGACATTGATGTCTTTGAACTCGTCTGCGGTTTGTGTAGATGACAATGCACTTCACACAAGACTCTCCCTGATAAAGCCAAGTCCTCATAGTTATGTTCATTATGGTAATGAACATGAGCCTGGTTCTTCGAGAGCCATTAAGTATTGTGTGTGAGAAACGGCAAATAACCGATGATTCCGTACAATCTAATCACCATTTTCATTATGTAACCTCATGCATTTAATCGTAATTTAATTACGTAACTAAGTCGTACGTCATATCACAAGTGTTAGGACAAGTGAATCATGCTATAACATATACTGGTTCCGTCTCGACACGAAACAAATCAAGATGTCCTAAACGTGTTGGTAGAAAGTGTTAGCGCACTATTCACGGTTACACTATTCATGTCAGCAGTTTGAAACGAAACAAAATGATGAATAACGGCATACCAACGACATAACTGAGTCCATATATACATGAAAACACTAATGTGGGAACACATCTTGCAATAATACATAACTTTCAGGTATAACACTTAAATTTCAAAATTGTGTTTATAAATGTAACAATTTCAATTCGTCTGCAACATTAATTCGGCATTTCCGGGTCTCCAGGATTATAATAGAATAATGACAAGCACCTTAAAAACATAGGTAGATATCAAAAATGCATAAAAGACGTCGTTTTCGGTATTACGAAGAACAGTGCACAACTTGACCGAGAAGCAACCGATTGTCGAACCGACAAAGATTTCAATACCTAATAGCCTCATACATTAATCTAGAGAGCTAGTTAGGCTTTATTCAGGACCCATAACCCCTTCATACATCTCATGGTTGCGGAATCTCAACTTTTGGAATTGTCCGTCACTGTAAAATAAAAGTGTCGTTATCGAACGATTATTGAAACGAAAAGCGTTCCTACCACTTAAACTCGACATCTACTATACTAGTGAACTAGTTAACCATATTTTGATGTCAGAAGTATCCTAAATAAACGTTATAGCACTTATGGTAAACAAAAAAACCAAAGCTACTGGTACTAAATAATAACTTTCGTATATCAACTGGTATCGAGCCGATGGGCGAACTAGTGGTATTTTTACTATCCAAAACTAATACCAACTACTCAAGGGAGCTAATTACTATTACTTAACATCCTAAACCCTAATTACTCCCTAATGATGCAAGACTAACCCCTAATTATCGTACTTCACGTAAACACCTGAATATCTAACAATTAAACACATGCTATAAAATAATTTACACTTTACCCCCTTGCCATTTTCGATCAACATAAAGGGCCCACAAGCCTTCCCTAGTTGCTAGATTGCATGATGGATTAGGATGAGGAGAATGGTCTAAGTATATTTTTTTAAAGATCTTGAAAGATTTATATAATTATAACATCACCATTGTTTCCATCAACATTTTCAATTCAAAAATAATTTACAAGAACTCCTCTAGTCTATCTCTCATTTTCGCCCCATCACCACCACCCTAAACAACCATACAACAACCACTAAACACCATATTATCCTTACTTTCAAGCCATTACAAGACCATTTATGGAGCTAGAAAGGATGGAAAAGAATTAGGGCTTTCTTTGGAGCTTTCTCATCATCTTGATCTTCATTTTCTCACCACCATCTTAATCTTGAATCATCCCTTATGATCATGTTGTTTATTTGTTGTAGTATGTTACAAGAGTGATGATCTTACTATACTAAGCTTAAGAATTTGATTTAAACAATTATATATTTAAATCATGTAAGATCATCATGTGGTCTGGATTTTGTTCTTAAAAAAATTTGATACATAATGAGACTTGAAACTTGGATCTTGAAAGCTAGTAAAGTTGATTTTTATATAAAACAAGTTATATAAAAATGGTTATAAAAGTTGTCCATGAAAATTTTGGTTTTTTGTAAATCTTAAAAGATATGGTATTTTTAGAGGCTTTAAAGTATAAAAATATATGTATAAAAGCTCAAGAAATATTGAAGAAAAGATATATGTATACTACTTGAAAAATGTGTTTCATTAAGCTTGATGAATTAGCGATTTGGGAAATTGAAAAGTGGTTCAAATCGTTTTTGAAACGTGGAAAACGCCATAGTTAAGGGGAAACTACGGCGAAATTTTCTAAAAATTTAATCGTGATTAAAGTGTAATTAACAGGGTGATTAACGGGGCTAAACATGATTAGTGACCTAAACCGTTAGTAAGGAAGTTTTAATGACAAGGGTTAAACCCTAACCTTCCAAGGATTTAATAACTACTTATATATATATATATATACATATATATATATTTATTTATTTATTTATTACATATATATTTTGGGAATATATATATATATACACTCTTGGTTACCATCATAAGTGAATGTGTAGAATACATGTGTATGTATCTAGAATTCCTAGGGTGTACAGTATAAAATACGCAATTAATACAACACACCAAATACTTGAAAGTTACCAATTATAAATTGCATGAATGTATACAATTTTACACAATTCTTGAAAACAAATAATCGGACGACCAGACTATTCGGACAATGGTCAAATTTATACAATACACCGTTTCACCGTCGATCAACGAACATAATCGCCATCGTGATGAGCTACTACGACACGTGGGCGACTTTTGACGCGGAAATATATATATTAAATGACCACGACGACACGTCTAAAAATAATATATTTGTAGACGGTTAACGAATATATATTATCGATAACCAAAATCCGAAAAGTTGAAACATATAAAAGTTTCCAAGATATTTTATATAAGTATAATAGAATACTTATAAACTACTACATTTATGGTAATTATAAAAATGCAAGATTATATACTTATGGTACTATAGGATTGACAATCCCGTTCCCGCTTCCTAGGTTTGTTTGGAAGTGACTTTAGGGAATGACAGAATCTGATGACCATTTGATAAACCTTTTTCTTTATAAGGGTTTATCTGATAGTCAACAAGGCTTGAATGTATTCGCCAACAATCCATATATATGTGTCTACACAATAAAGCAATTGATTTATAAGACAAGAGTTTTTGTTTAAACAAGACCTTTGTTTATTCAAAATACATATTTTATACAAGACATTTTGACAAGACAAGACATTTTGGTTATTTTATACAAGACATTTATTTATGGTTTAAACAAGACTTTTGTTTGCCATACAAGACACTGGTTTATACATGGACATTTGTTTATAAATAACATTTGGTTTATACAAGACATTGGTTTATACATACACATTTGTTTATAAAAGACATTTGGTTTATACATGGCATTGGTTTAAACAAGACATCTCAATTGTTGGCTCATGGTAAGTGATTTAAATGATGAGACGTGTGTAATATGATAAAAGCATAGTGGATATGCCACTGATACTTCCTATATATAAGTGCCTTCATTATATTACATAACGTAGCGTTATCTAAACCACTTCAAACAAAATACAAGACATGACATATTTTATACAAGGCACGAGTTACTTTGGTTATTAAGTTAACCATGCATCATTTCTTTTAAATCATTTGATTTTCATATGATTTCATAAAAGAATTATTTTTGTAAAGGATCATGGCTACTTTTGTAATAGTTGAACATTTCTATTAACTTTCAAATCCATTAATCTTCATCACAAAACCTATGTTACTCACAAGAATTTTATGCTTACGTTTTATTTTCACATATGTTTCAAGAGCTAATGTTTGGCTTTGAGCATACTTCACATAAGGCGGACTTGGGTCTTAATAACTTTAAAATTTGCAAGACAATTGTTATGTTTTTTATTTCATTCTCCCAAGACAATGTAAATAATTAAATTTATTAATATAAAACTTTATGTACCATGTGTTGTGAAACAATAGTTCTGTGACATGACTCCCCGACGTTTCCGCCGCAGTTTGTTGTTTTACGCGGTCGGGGTGTTACAAAAAGATTGGTATCAGAGCTAATGGTTATAGGGAATTAGGTTATTAGTAATACTTTGACCTAGACTATAACCTTCATAAGTCCCTAACACAGGTTATCTTGTGTTTAGATCTTAAAACAATGCCATCACCTATCCTTAGGTGATTACCAAAACAAATTCACAAGTTACAAATTCGTTTTGAAAATTAATCATCTACCCTTAGATGATTTGTTTTTAGGCTTCATGCCTTCAAGATTTCAAAATCTCGTCAAAGTTTGGGTTTTAATAATATGAACACATGAAATCTGGAAGGGTGGATGCCTGTACCTGAGTTTTCTATCTAAGGCTTGAGTGTTCGTACAAATCCACATTTTGAGACCAGTCACTCTTACCTGTGAACTCTTGGTGTGAGTGTCCACTTATATGCTAAAAGCATGTCTTCACGATACATTATAAAGACCCATGTACTTTGATTAGTCACTATGTGTCGTTTGTTTGTTTTAGGTAACAAACAGATGATCACAATCCTTATGTTTCGTTGATATTTTTAAAGTTTCCTTTTGACTATCCAATATCAGTCTCACCCGTTTTCTCATATTTCCTTCTCTTTTAGAATTCCACCTCGAATTGCTGCTCAGGACGCCAATATGGCAGCAATGATAGCTCACAATAGCCCCTATGCTACCAAATCTTGTTGTCACACCCGGATTTCCAACCCGAAATCCATACACCGGTGGGCCCGGGTGGGGAGTATCGTGACGCAAGTTGATAACATCATTGTCAATTAAACATGGCACATCGGAAGTCTTGGAGTAAAATTACTATTAAAAACCGAATGTTCGAAATATAAAATAATATACAGGCTCGTAATAGAAGATCCACAAGCGGATCATAAAATGTACAAGAAAGAATATAAAATAGACTTTAGGCAGATCTAAGGATTTTCAAGATCCTCTTATTCACTACCAGCAGCTTCCGGCCTATTTCGTATTGTACTTGTAGTTTAGTCTTTGGATGATACGTCAGCTTACGCTGGTAAACTACACTCAACTGACTCATTTTGAAAACTTTACAATGGTTTTAAGTGCAAAACGACACAAAATCTTTTATTGACTTGGGAAAGTTGATAAGTCAACCTTGTATCAGATTCACATGTTTGTAAATACATACAGGGCCCGGGACAGAAACCAAGACATGATTAAATACACACCACTCAGGTACTCACGAAGGAGTCATCCCCAACGTCTTGGGCATATTGCATATGAGCATCAAAGTGTGTATGCCTACACCCATGTAAGGTCGTGGCCAATAACTAATGTATTGAGCCGAGGATATCCAAGACACGGTAATTTAACCCCGATGTTTAAGTTATCAAACAAAACTGATTAAAATGAAATATGGGGTTTACTAGCCATAAATGGGCATTTGATTGACCCCATTTTGGACCAAGCGGTAATAAGTTACCATATCCCAAGCCTGTATAGGGAAAATAATCGAGAGTATTTACCTGAGCTAGTCTTCTTCTTCTATTTTTGAATATTTCAGCCGTATACAAAAGTATCAAGTGCAGATAGCATTTACCGGCAAGGCTCTAGTCTGGATTATGTCAAAAGCTAGCCAATTAAATACTAACGGACTTATAATCCGAATATTGTACAGGATCATTACGTATAACGCTTTATTAAACGACGATCGGATAGAACGTAGTTTAATCCCGACAAGTACTTGACTTGTATAATATGGGT
Organism: Scalesia atractyloides; assembly: GCA_947069175.1. Lineage (NCBI taxonomy): Eukaryota > Viridiplantae > Streptophyta > Magnoliopsida > Asterales > Asteraceae > Scalesia > Scalesia atractyloides. The sequence goes on along the minus strand of CAMTDV010000028.1, from coordinate 8,538,428 downwards.
AAACTATATACATTCTGGATTTTGAAACTTAAATGACAAGGTTAAACCCGTTTCGGTTAATTTCCGTAAAATAGTTACATATACATAACCATGCGTATAATAGCGATATCGGGTAACTGGATAAGTCATGGACAATTTTCTATATGCCATTATACTTTAAATAAGTTAAGATATCAGTAGGATATCAACTTGTATGCCCGTTATGGTTTTAAAACGAAACTATGCCTCAAAAGGGCATTTTGGTAATTATATACCGTATAAAAGGAACTTGAACATATTTTAAGTTTATAATCATGAGTATTCTGGAAAAATACTTTATTTATGATATAATATCATTAGGATATCAATTATAGGTGTAATTTATCTTTTATGACCAAACTATGCACCAAAGGGGCATTTTTGTCATCATACACATAGTTCATAAATTATTTGGGATTCTGAGTTTATAACATATCAGTAGGTAAATAATTTTCCTTGAAAAGATTTGATTAAAACCATTTTATGAGCTACAATGGATAAAACCGTCATTTATCGACATAGTTTAAGAACTTGCTTGAAAACTCAGTTTATAACTTGGTTTATTATCCCAAATAATCCTACATATAATATTACATCAGTAGGAAACTCATTTTAAAGTTCATTATCATTTAAAACCTTATTTTATGCAAAAAGGGCATTTTGGTCAAAGATGACATAATTATGGAACTTGTGCATAAACTTGGATTCTGATTATGATCATGTAATATAACCTCAAAGGGTTATGCTACATTATATTACGATCATAATGCAACTTTAGATCAGTAGGTAACTAATCTACATCGGGCCAGAATCGAAAGTCAAAGCAGAAGTCAAACTTCGCGGCTTTAGGTTGCGAACCGACCCTAGAACTGAAATTGACGAGCCGACATGTTCTTACATGTTCTAATAATTATTATGAACTTGTTTAAGTGTCAAAACAGGTTTCATATCATATATAAGATCAATTTATGATTTTTCCGAAAAATGGCCTGTTTGACTTTTTAATAACTTAACTTTGACCCGTCAATTGGTCTAGCAAACGTGATCTTTCAGGAGGTGCCCTTTATAGGGACTAACAACCTACCTTATTACGATCACTTAGCCTTATTCATTTCGAACAATAGCTGGACCATAATGGTCTTAACCGAAAGTCAAAGCGTTTGCCGTAAAACGCTTGACTTGTGGCTATAAAAGCCTATAAACGAAAATGCAAGAGCAAGGAACACTTACAAGAGGTTCCTAGAATGCAAGAGAACTAAGTTGGATGCTCCTTTCAGTTAGGAACTTCCAGAGGAGGGAGAAGAGTGATTTAATGAGAAAGGTGCAAGTTGGAATGAGAACTTATGCACCTATTTATAGTTGGAGAGCTAAAGGAAATGAAGCCAGGTGTTTAGGGGTGTAAGAGGAAGCTTACAAGTGTCCCAAAACGTGGCATAGCAATTTAGAGAAGCCATGGTTTCGATCAATGGTTTTGGAGTTTTGCTTGGAGACCAAACAAAACTTTCTACAGAAGAGGCTTTCTCGCACCCCGCGAGAGACACAGACCAAGTCTCTCGGGGCCTGCGACCGCCCCTGGCAACTTTGAAAATTTGATACTTTAGCCCCTTAACTTTATAAAGCTTATAAAAACCTTTTAAAACACCTTTTTGGCACATTTAGCCTTCCGTAGCCAATACGTGGCATACTTGAGATTATGCCGGACATTGTCGAGCTCTTGGTTCGTTAAAAGGTCACTCAGAGGTATAAATTAACATGTTGACACTTATAACCCCTCCATTATCCAACTTTCATATATTTACAAAATTGAACCCTCTCATCCAACAAATGGCACGTATGAGAGTTAGGACTTCACAAATGATCACTCAGAGGCTTATTATAAGCATGTTGATTCCGATGTCACTCAGAGGCTAGGCATGTTGACGTATCAATCACTCAAATGCCATATTTCAAGCATGTTGACATATCAATCACTCAGAGGCTAATGCTTTAAGCATGTTGACATCGGACCGTCACTCAGAGGCTCAGATTGAGCATGTTGACGCCTTTAGTCCTTATTCGTCTTTAATAGACTATATATAAAAATACAACACGTGTCACCATATTATTGGACACGATTTTTACAAGGTGTTACATCCTCACCCCCTTAAAAGAAATCTCGACCTCGAGATTTTATTCAAAAAGATGGGGTACTTTTGTGGCATATTGGACTCAACCTCCCATGTATACTCGGTACCTCTAAAGGCGTCCCATTTAACTTTTGCTATAGGTATAAATTTTCTTTAGAGCTTCTTAACCTGTCGATCCTCGATCGAAATTGGTTTCTCAACGAACCTCAGGTTTTCATCTATCTGCACATCTTCGTGCGACATTGCTATCGACTCATCGGCAAGACATTTCTTAAGGTTAGATATGTGGAATACATCATGAATTCCACTAAGCTCCTATGGCAACCTGAGCTTATAAGCTACAGTGCCGACCCATTCGACTATCTCGAATGGTCTAGTATATCTTGGGCTCAACTTGCCTTTCTTTCCAAAACGCATCACACCTTTCCATGGTGATACCTTTAGCATGACATTGTCCCCTATTTGGAACTTAAGAGGTTTACGCCTCTTGTCAGCATAGCTCTTTTGCCTATCTCTGGCAGCTTTGAGACGATCACAGATTTGCATAATCCGTGGTCTCCAGGAAAATCTCAGGTCCTGATAGTTGGGCTTCCCCAACTTCTGCCCAACATACGGGCGTTCTACACTTTCTCCCATATAAGGCCTCAAAAGGAACAACCTTGATGCTTGTATGATAGCTATTATTGTAGGAGAATTCTATTAGGGGTAAGTGGTCATACCAGCTTCCACCTAAGTCAATCACACATGTCCTAAGCATGTCTTCCAAAGTTTGAATAGTACACTCACTTTGACCATTAGTCTGCGGATGGTAAGCCGTACTAAAATTCAATCGTGTGCCTAACGATTGTTGGAAGCTTTTCCAAAAATGAGATGTGTATCAAGTATCTCTATCAGATACTATAGATACTGGCACACCATGTAGGGACACAATCTTGTCCACATACAACTTAGCCAATTTGTCAGAACTATATGTTTCCTTGATTGGCAAGAAATGTGCTGACTTAGTCAGCCTATCCACAATGACCCAAATAGTGTAATTACCACATTTGGTCTTAGGTAACTTGGTAATCAAGTCCATTGTTACCATTTCCCATTTCCAAGTGGGAATCTCAAGTTGTTGTAGAAGTCCTGTTGGTTTCTGATGTTCGGCCTTAACTTGCGAACACGTTAGACATTTAGCTACATAAGTGGCTATGGATTTCTTCAAACCCATCCACCAATAATTCTTTTTCAAGTCTTGATACATCTTGTCACCACCCGGGTGAACATAGTATCTTGAATTATGCGCTTCCTGGAGGATTAGATCTCTAAGTCCTCCAAAGATCGGAACCCAAATTCTATCAATAAATCTTAGGATTTCATCATTTCCGGGCGTTAACTGATCAATAGTTCCGCCTAATCCCTCATTAGGGAATTCGCCTCTAATACGGCTTGTTTTGGCGCATTTAATAGCTTCTCACTCAAGCTATTTCTAAGCTCAATGCTCTTGGCGTTAATCCTTATGGGTTTAACCCTTTCTTTGCGACTTAAAGCGTCGGCAACCACATTTGCCTTGCCGGGATGGTAGCGAATCTCGCAATCATAATCATTAAGAGTTTCCATCCAACGGCGTTGTCGCATGTTCAATTCTTTCTGATTGAATAGGTGCTGGAGACTTTTATGGTCTGTGTATATAACACACTTCGTGCCATACAAGTAATGTCACCACAGTTTTAGTGCAAATACAACGACACCCAGTTCCATATCGTGGGTGGTGTAATTCATTTCATGCACCTTTAGTTGTCGTGATGCATAGGCCATTACTTTGCCATTTTGCATTAGCACACAGCCCATGCCCGTGTGCGAAGCATCACAGTAAACAACAAAGTTCTCAATACCTTCAGGCAAAGATAACACAGGAGCGTTGCTCAACTTGTGCTTCAGAAGCTCAAAAGATTCTTGTTGCTTTGGACCCCAATTATACTTAACATTCTTACGGGTCAAGGTAGTTAGAGGAGTGGCTATTCTTGAGAAGTTCTCAATGAACCTCCTATAGTAACCAACCAATCCTAAGAAACTACGAACCTCCGTTGGGGTCTTGGGTACTTCCCAATTCAAAATGGCTTCTATTTTAGCGGGATCCACTTGGATACCCCGCTCACATTACCATATGTCCAAGGAATTGGACTTCTCTAAGCCAAAATTCATATTTAGAGAACTTTGCATAAAGTTTCTCCTGCCTTAATAATTCTAGGATGCACCGAAGATATTTCTCGTGATCATCTTGATTGAATAGATAAGTATGTCGTCTATGAAGACAATGACAAACTTATCTAAATACAGTTTGCAGACTCTATTCATGAGATCCATGAACACTGCTGGTGCAGTTGTGAGCCCAAAAGGCATCACCAGGAATTCAAAATGACCATAGCGGGTCCTGAAGGCTGTCTTAGGAACATCTTCACTCCTAACCTTTAGTTGATGATATCCTGATCTCAAATCGATCTTAGAGAAATAACTAGCCCCTTGAAGTTGGTCGAATAAATCGTCAATCCTGGGTAGAGGATATTTATTTTTAATCGTGAACTTGTTCAGCTCTCAGTAACATTCGCATCGAACCGTCTTTCTTCTTTACAAAGAGTATAGGAGCTCCCCACGGCGAGGAACTAGGCTGAATAAAGCCTTTCTCCAAAAGTTCATCTACCTGCGTTCTTAATTCCTTCATCTTTGTTGGTGCTAGCCTATATGGAGCTCTAGCTACTGGTGCAGATCCTGGTATAATATCAATCTTGAACTCCACTTGCCTATCTGGAGGTAGTCCTAGTAATTCTTCTAGGAATACATCGGGATATACTGAGATGACTGGAAGGTCCTCCATATTTGGCTTAGGCTCATTTATGGTTACTTGTGCCATGTAGATGACACGACCTTTTCTCAAACACTTGGATGCCTTAAATAACGACACCTTGTCTAGCAATCCATAGTGTGAGTCTCCAGGGATGGTGATTAAGTCACCAGATGGGGTTTTAATTTCGATGAGCTTCTTATCGCAGGCAATGCGGGCTTGGTTATGAGATAACCAATCCATGCCTAAGACAATATTGAACCCCGCCAATTTCATTGGTAGAAGAGAGATAAGGATGGAATGATTCTTAATGGATGTAGAGCATCCATCAAGAATGGAAGATATGGATTCTATCATTCCATCAGCAAGTTCTATCTCATAGGTTTTATCTAGAGTTCTTATGGGTAGGTTTATCAATTTACAAAACTTATGATCGACAAAAGATCTATCTGCACCTGAATCAAAAAGAACTCTAGCATAAATATCGTTAATGAGGAAAGTACCTGTTATGACGTTATTGTCATTAACAGCATCCTTAGCAGTTAGCCGAAAGGCGCGTGCATTTCCCTTCTTAGTCTCTCCAGGCTTCGGATTATTATTCCTTGAATTCTAGGGCAGTTACTTGCAATGTGCCCTTTTTCATTGCATATATAGCATACAACATCCTTAAGGTCCTTGTACTCAAGGGTCTTATGCCCTCTTCTTTTACAAATGCCACAAGGTCTAGCTTGTGGGTCAGGATTACACTGTCCCAAGTGTCTTCGGTTGCAAGACTTACAGAATGGCACCAAAACTGACTTGCCTTTGTTCCCTTTGAACCTAAATCTCCCTTTATTTTTCTTATTAAACTTATGGGAGTTATCTTCTTCTCTCTTCCTTTTCCCATCAGTTTCTAGCTTAACTGGCTTTTGCCTTACAAGATCAAGGGTGAGAGAGAGAGATAAGTCTACAGCAGACCTATAGGTATTAGGCTGAGCAGCCTTTACCATGCCCTTAATCTCGGACGCTAATCCATTGATAAAACGCGCAATGCGTTTCGATTTTGGGGTGATTAGGTAGGAAACTAACCTAGATAGGGAATTGAAATCGAAGACATACTTCCGACAGTCTAGGTTCTTCATTGAAAGAGACAAGAAGTCTGTCTCTATTTTCTCCACCTCATGGGGTGGGCAGTAGGTTTCCTTGATAAGGTCCATAAACTTAGAGCATCCCAGATTATATAGGTATACTTTACCTGTTGACTTAATCATGGCCTTCCACCATGTTAGGGCATCGCCCTTAAAGGACTGTGATACATACTTGACCACATTCTTATCAGCACAGTCACTGATGTCTACAATGGTCTCCATTTCGTCCAGCCACTTCAGGGCTTCTACAGCTCCTTTCTCCCCGTTAAAGTCTCGGGGCTTATAGGAGACGAAGTATTTGTAGGTACATCCGTCCTTAGAAAAACAGGACCGTTCAGTGAAATCTAATTTGTTTGGTTCACTCTTCGCATTTGAAGAGTGAACGGAGCTCTCCCTATGAGCTGAAGATGGTGGAATTGATAGAGGCCTCGAGCGAGTAGCACTCGACTCTCTTAGCTTTTCTATGGCCTTACCCATGGCCCTTTCCACAGCCGCATCAATGCGAGCTTGGAAATCATTATCATTTATGGCTATATTTTCGGCGTCCTTAGAGTTGACGTTCCGATGGCTACTTTGGACCTCATTAGAATTAGCCATTCTTCAAAGCTTTGGTTCTATATACCAAATAAAATTTCTCTTAGCCATGGTATAATAACCAAATCGGCTTTTAAACATTGGATGTAAGAAAAGCCATTGCCTATACCAGTGTGAATAACATCACAACTCATAGGCTTAATATTAGCCGGAATCAAATAGATTACAAGGGCTATTTAGCCAGGACCAAATAGATCACAAGGGCAATATAATATACATCTCTGATGGATGTTTTATCACCGCACTGGTGATATTAGCCGGAACCAAATAGATTATAAGGGCTATTTAGCCGGGATCAAATAGATCACAAGGGCTATATAATATACATCTCTAATGGATGTTTTATCACCGCACTGGTGATATTAGCCGGAATCAAATAGATTACAAGGGCTATTTAGCCGGGATCAAATAGATCACAAGGGCTATATAATATACATCTCTAATGGATGTTTTATCACCGCACTAGTGATATTAGCCGGAATCAAATAGATTACAAGGGCTATTTAGTCGGGATCAAATAGATCACAAGGGCTATTTACGGTTAGGCCATAGTTCATTACCTTGAAGGCTAGCGTGATTCCTCAAGTCACACTACCAAGAGTATGCACATTACTTGAATGTTAACATAAGAGGATCTTAATGGTTGATTATAAGTCCTGGTCGCATAGACCTTACTGACTTGGAGTCTTGAACCTAGTCCACCACCTCTAGATAGAAGGATAACTTCCCTTAACTATCATGAGAGAAGACCCTTCCGTTCTTAACTATCATTTATATATATTTGGCCAAATATGTGGTCTGTGCCACTTGACAAATCAAAACCATTAAGATCTTTTTGGAATTATATTGCAGAGCATAAATTTCGAGTAAAATCGAGACGATCGTTTTCAAGAGGGTGAATACATATATATATATATATATATTTTCCAAAGTACTTCATTAAATTTTCATAAGAAATTACAATACTTGAAACAAATAAATGAAACTGATTGTCCATGCAAGGACTAAAAGAAACAAAATGTCCACGTAGGGACTAAAGAAATAACAATGTCCATGCAGGGACTACATATAATAGAAAACACTTCACTTGTCCTTCTTTCCCTTGACTAACTTGGAGAGTTTCTTGAAGAACTTATTTGTCTTCTTCTCCGTTTTCTCCGCTTGTTGCTACATCTCTTTCATACTTTCTAAAGCCTTTATTAATCCTCAAGTGGTGGCGGAGGTTGTGGTTGTGGTTGAGGTATAACCGAATACTGGTACCCATAAGTTGGATATCCCGTCGGTGGATAAGTAGGTGGGAAAGGAGACGGGTAAAGTGCGTTGTGCATAACAACTTGCATATAAGGGTCCTGCGACCATGTTTGATAGTCTACTGGTGTAGATGGGTTAAAAGGGTCATATCCAGACGTGTTTGGATATGTGGGAATTGGGTTAGTATAACCCGATGGTGGTGGTTGAACTATAGGTGCGGGTGTTGGTGTTGGTTCAACACAAGTGTGGTGCTAGAGTGCCCACCCATTTGTGGGTCCTCTTGAATCATGGGGTAGGAGTTTGGCAAAGGTGGCAGCGATCCCGACCTTTGTCCTGCACGTACTGATATACGTGCTCCACGCTTCCTCCTTGGTAGTTCAGGTGGTGGTTGAGGTTGGTCCACCGGTTCCATGTGGACATCTTCTTGAACAGGAGGTGGTTGAGAGTGGTGAGAAGGAGTGTGGGCGAAGGTGAATTGGTTTCAGTATTGGTCCCACTCATTAGGACCTTGGTAGGGCGATCCAACATAAGAGTTTGAATCGCTTGTAATTTCAATGGGATGCATATTTGATCCCGACAGTGGCATCTCCGGGTCGGAGTCCTCGTCCATAGCGTTCGGCTGGTCCAACTGATTTTGATCGGCTGGAGGTGTGTTAAAATAATGCTTAGGGTTAAATTACTCATGGTAAGAATGTGAATGGGAATGATGGGTATGGTGTGAATGATAAGAGTGGTGAGAGCGGTAAGAGTTTTGGGAATGTGAGGGTGAGTGTCTATTAGAGACGGAACGTCTCGCTGGTTGCCCAGGAGATGAATCTCCTAATTCTTGGTAAGGGTCTGAATTGTGAGGTTGAGAGGGAATGCGCCCCGATGGTTTTCCCCTCATTGGACCTTTTCCTCTTCCACTTTGTCCTCATACACGTGGCGGCATTTTCCTGTCAAAAATCAACTCAAAAACAATAATAATAACAATGAAATGAGTAATCCAAGGTCAATGCCTAGACTTGGAAGTCTAAGGAATATGCTCATGTAAGTTTGAGATTAAATACAAAAGGCTAGTGTTTAATTCTCTCAAACGTTGGCTCTGATACCAACCTGTCACACCCCAAATTTCCAACCCGAAATCCATACACCGGTGGGCCCGGGTGGGGAGTATCATGACGCAACTTGATAACATCATTGCCAATTAAACATGGCACATCGGAAGTTTTTGAGTAAAATTACTATTACAAACCGAATGTTCAAAATATAAAATAATATACAGGCTCGTAATAGAAGATCCACAGGCGGATCATAAAATGTACAAGAAAGAATATAAAATAGACTTTAGGCAGATCTAAGGATTTGCAAGATCCTCTTATTCACTACCGAGCAACTTCTGGCCTATTTCGTATTGTACCTGCAGTTTAGTGTTTGGACGATACGTCAGCTTACGCTGGTAAATACACTCAACTGACTCATTTTGAAAACTTTAAAATGGTTTTAAGTGCAAAACGACACAAAAATATTTTATTGACTTGGGAAAGTTGAAATTCAACCTTGTATCAGATTCACATGTTTGTCATTACATACAGGGCCCGGGTCAGAAACCAAGACATGATTAAATACACACCACTCAGGTACTCATGAAGGAGTCATCCCCAACGTCTTGGGCATATTGCATATGAGCATCAAAGGGTGTATGCCTACACCCGTGCTAAGGTCGTGGCCAATAACTAATGTATTGAGCCGAGGATATCCAGGACACGGTAATTTAACCCCCGATGTTTAAGTTATCAAACAGATCTGATTAAAACGAAATATGGGGTTTACTAGCCATAAATGGGCATTTGATTGACCCCATTTTGGATCAAGCGGTAATAATTTACCGTATCCCAAGCCCGTATAGGGAAAATAAGTCGAGAGTATTTACCTGAGCTAGTCTTCTTCTATTATTTTTAAAAACTCAGCCATATACAAAAGTACCAAGTGAAGATAGTATTTACCGGCAAGGCTCTAGTCTGGAATATGGCATAAGCTAGCTAATTAAATACTAACGGTCTTATAAACCGAATAGTTTACAGGATCATTATTTATAACGCTTGATTAAATGATGATCAGATAGAATGTAGTTTAATCCCGACAAGTACTTGACTTGTATAACATCGGTAAACTATATACATTCTTGATTTTGAAACATAAATGACAAGGTTAAACACGTTTCGGTTAATTTCCGTAACATAGTGACATATACATAACCGTGCGCATAATAGTGATATCGGGTAACCTGATAAGTCATGAAAAAGTTCTATATGCCATTATACTTTAAATAAGTTAAGATATCAGTAGGATATCAATTTGTATACCCAGTATGGTTTTAAAACGAAACTATACCTCATAAGGGCATTTTGGTAATTATATACCGTATAAAAGGAACTTGAACATATTTTATGTTTATAATCATGAGTATTCTGGAAAAATACTTTATTTATGATATAATATCAGTAGGATATCAATTATAGGTGTAATTTATCTTTTATGACCAAACTATGCACCGAAGGGGCATTTTGGTCATCTTACACATAGTTCATAAATTATTTGAGATTCTGAGTTTATAACATGTACCTACTGTAAATATGTTTAAATAAGTTTTAAAATCATTAGGTAACAAGTCTTGGTCAATAATATAGTTTAAAACCATACTATGTGCCGAAACGGCGCTTATGTCGTAAATGACGTTTTATGCGATGTTTAGTGAAAACTGACATTAGGGTCAGATTTAAATGTGAAAAATATGTTACTTAATATAACATATCAGTATATAAATAATTTACCTTGAAAAGATTTGATTAAAACCATTATATGAGCCACAATCGCTAAAACCGTCATTTATTGACATAATTTAAGAACTTGCTTGAAAACTCAGTTTATAACTTGGTTTATTATCCCAAATAATTCTACTTATAATATTACATCAGTAGGAAACTCATTTTCAAGTTCATTATTATTTAAAATCTTATTTTATGCAAAAAGGTCATTTTGGTCAAAGATGACATAATTATGGAACTTGTGCATAAACTTGGATTCTGATTATGATCATGTAATATAACCTCAAAGGGTTATGCTACATTATATTACGATCAAAATGCAACTTTAGATCAGTAGGTAACTAATCTAAATCGGGTCAGAATTGAAAGTCAAAGCAGAAGTCAAACTTCGTGACTTTCGGTTGGGAACCGGCCCTAGAACTGAAATTGACAAGCCGAACATGTTCTTACATGTTATAATAATTATAACCAACTTGTTTATGTGTCAAAACATGTTTAATATCATATATAAGATCAATTTATGATTTTTCCGAATAATGGCTTGTTTGACTTTTTAATAACTTAACTTTGACCCGTCAATTGGTCTAGCAAACGTGATCTTTCAGGAGGTGCCCTTTATAAGGACTAACACCTACCTTATTACGATCACTTGGCCATGTTCATTTCGAACAATGGCTGGACCATAATGGTCTTAACCGAAAGTCAAAGCGTTTGCCGTAAAACGCTTGACTTTTGGCTATAAAGCCTATAAACGAAAATGCAAGAGAAAGGAACACTTACAAGAGGTTCCTAGAATGCAAGAGAACTAAGTTGGATGCTTCTTTTAGTTACGAACTTCCAGAGGACGGAGAAGAGTGATTTAATGAGAAAAGTGCAAGTTGGAATGAGAACTTATGCACCTATTTATAGTTGGAGCGCTCAAAGGAGGTGAAGCCAGGTGTTTAGGGTGTAAAAGAAGCTTACAAGTGTCCCAAAACGTGGCATAACAGTTTAGAGAAGCCATGGTTTCGAATCAATGGTTTTGGAGTTTTGCTTGGAGACCAAACAAAACTTTCTGTAGCAGAGGCTTTCTCGCGCCCCGCGAGAGACACTGACCAAGTCTCTCGCGACCCACGACCGCCCCCTGGCAACTTTCAAAATTTGACACTTTAGCCCCTTAACTTTATAAAGCTTATAAAAACTTTTTAAAACACCTTTTTGGATCTTTTAGCCCTCCGTAGCCAATACGTGGCATACTCGGGATTATGCCCGGACATTGTCGAGCTCTCGGTTCGTTAAAAGGTCACTCAGAGGTATAAATTAACATGTTGAAACTTTTAACCCCTCCATTATCCAACTTTCGTATATTACAAAATTGAACCCTCTCGTCCCACAAATGGCACGTATGAGAGTTAGGACTTCACAAAGGATTACTCAGAGGCTTATTATAAGCATGTTGATTCCGATGTCACTCAGAGGCTAGGCATGTTGACGTATCAGTCACTCAGAGGCTAATGATTTAAGCATGTTGACATCGGACCGTCACTCAGAGGCTCAGATTGAGCATGTTGACGCCTTTAGTCCTTATTGGTCTTTAATAGACTATATATAAAAATATAACACGTGTCACCATGTTATTGGACACGATTTTTACAGGGTGTTACACTTGTGACTCAATTAAACCAAGCCAACAATAACAACAACAATGCACCTGTTTCGTGCAACCTTAAACAATTCAATTCAGCTAAACCGCTCAAGTTAGTGGTTTTGAGGGAGCTACAAGGCTCATAAAGTGGTTTGAGAGTCTTGAGAGCACATTTCATCATGTTAAATGTCTGAATGAGTGCAAAAATAGAATTTGCTTCGAGTGTATTCAAAAAAGAGGACACTCACGTGGTGGAACAATGTAGTGAGAGATAGGGGTGCTGATATTGCAATGGCTCAGACGTGGGAAGAGCTTTGAGTTATTATGATGAAGGAATTCTGCCCACGCCATGAGCAAAGAGCACTTGAGAACGAATTCCACAACCTGAAACAGGATAGTGGAGAACATCGTGCCTACACTGACAATTATGAGGAGCTAAGTTTGTTATGTCCTGCTATGGTCACCCCTTGGATAAGGCTATTGAAAAGTACATCGATGGCCTTCCTGACCTAGTTAAGGACATAGTCACTGGTAGCAACCCTACTACAGTCAGACATACTATTGAGTTGGCTGCAACCCTGACTGGCTCACAAGTCAAGAACTTTTTCGCAAACGCGACAAGAAGCAATCTACCAAGACTGCACAAAGGGAACAAAAGGGAAACAAAGCCGAAACCTCCAAGTAGTCTAGGAAGCGTAAAGTTTCCAAGAATTTCGCTGTTGTTACACAACCGAACCAAGCTACTCCCAATCAACCAGCACAACCTCCCACCAAAAGACAATATGCCGGCACTGCACCTCTATGGAACAAGTGTGATACTCATCACCAACCCATCTACCGTGCCGTTATTGTACCAATTTTGGATGATCTGGCCATCTGGCCAACACTTGTCGTTTTGTTCCTTCCCCGAATCAAGTGGTTCGAAATCCTATTCAACCACAAGCCAATCTTTCATGACCCCATTACCCACCTGATCTGCTACAATTGTGGTGATCTTACTCACTACCAAAAAAACTGCCCAAAGCTTGTTAATGCAAATTTAGCCCAGGGATGAGCATTTAACATAAAGGCTATGAGGCTCGTGCTGATAATGACGTGGTTAACAGTACGTTCCTTGTCAATAATCAGCCTGCTTCTATTCTTTTTTATTCGGGTGCCGATAGGAGTTTTGTATCCTTAGATTTTGAGCCTTATCTTTCAACACCACAAACCAAACTAGAAAAAACCCTTAATAGTGGAGATAGCTAGTGGCGAACCTCTTGTACTTGATTCTGTTATTCGTAACTACCAATTGAACCTCAATAACCATCTTTTTCCATTAAACTCACGCCAATGTAACTTGGGAGTTTTGATGTCATAGTAGGCATAGACTAGTTAACCAAACACCTTGCTGAAGTGATCTTTTTTGATAAAATTGTTCGCATCCCTCTTTTTTCTGGTGAAATCCTATAAGTTCATGGAGAGAAACCCTCTCATAGCCTTAAACTCATGACATGTACCCAAGCCTAAAACTACCTACGAAAGAATTATGTAGCCTTCATGGCACATATCAGAGAGGAGAAAAGCAGAGGTAAGAGTATTCAAGACATCCATGTTGTTTGAGATTTTCCTGAGGTGTTTCCTGAAGTATTACCTGGTTTACCCCCAGCACGTCAAGTCGAGTTTCGTATAGACCTTGTACCCGGTGCCAACCAAAATGCCTGTGAACGGGGATCGAGCTCCCGAAATGAGAAATCGACCTGATCTCGCTCAACTAGCAGAGGCGGAATTCATTGCTAGAGAGGTAGACAAAACAAACAAGATGGTACTTACTGTTTAACTGCTTCCTATGTATTAATGACGTTCAAATACAGACGCAAGTAAACAAACTGGCAGAGCTTTGCCGTACCAATTGACAAATCACTAACTAGCTCCAACACAACACTTCCCTATTTAGGTCGACTTGACTCGTACCGAAGTGCGTGCTAAACAAACAACTATATTTTGTATGAGTCTGTGTTTTGTACGAGTCTGTGTTTTGTACGAGTGAGTCACTCATACGAAACATGTATATTTTTGTACGACACACAGTGTTAAAACATATAAAACTTACTTTTTAACATTTAAACATTAACATGTAAACTTTATAAACATTACAGATACATCCTAGACGTATGCAATAGACATTATGCACCAACAAACTCCCCCTTGGATGTTGCCGCAGTCTGGATAATCTTCAAAAATATTCAAATAGATTTGACTCTAACGCCCAAAGAATCTCTTTACAGGCTTTCGACGCTCCTCAAAATCAATTGGTGTTTGATCTGTCAGAAGAGGTCGTTTCAAAAACTTAAAGTTCCTCAAAGATGCTATTCTTGTACGTTCTGCGATTCGAGCTTCTTTTCTTCCTTTTTCTTTGAATCTTTCTTCTCAAGCTTCCTCCAAGTTGTTTTCCAATCCGATCTAGAATGAATATCATTCCCAAAGCACATATTAACGATCTTTTAAAATTGAAGCGCTTATTCTTGATCCTTCTCTTCAAAACTTATCTTACTATAAAATAGACATTCTATATCTTTCTTTGAATAGTTAACTAGCCAAATTGTTAGAACTAATTGTTGATCAAGGGCCCACAATACACCCTAGCCCCTGGGCCTCCCCTCCACAATCGCTTCGTCGACCATGCAAAAATAGTTGCCTGATTTGCTGGTATTCTCTCCACCATACACATTAAGCAAAACAAACTCACCTGATTCACTTTATTATCTCCCTGCCCTCGCCGAACTAATGTGGCAGCCAGAATTTGTGAATGAACTGGTAAACCGGATCGATGATGTCACTCACCACCATATTGTTAGAATACGGTGTAGTAGAGATGGTACCCCAAAATCAGGCTAGCTCGTCTGTTTGAACACTGTGTGGGTGCCTTCTTTTAAAAACCCCCTGTAAACTGGTGAAAAACTCCTGCGACTGAACCTCTTCCATTGTGTAGATCTGAGTGGCTACAACAAACTGTGTTGTCATCTCGTATACGTGCCTCCCCAAGGCAAACAAAATAGCATCATTCTCAACAAACTTCCCCTGCTGATATTCGAAAGTGGAGTGAAATTCAAGAGTAATTTCCCTATATTCTTATGAATTTATCTCCCAGCAATTGCTCAAGCCTCCCTCGTTGACCCAGCTGATCAAGCATCCCCCAATCAATCCTTTTGTACGGCAGTAAATCACATGTAATCAGGGTGGACAGTCTCTCATACTCGTGACAATCTAGATCGAACTACAGCAAAGGGCTATCTACTAATCGTGTGCTCTGCCCGTGGGGAATACCGTCCCCCTATATCTAATGCTCCGTCGTATCCCAAAATTCGGAGGCAGCGGTTGTGTCTCAGCCGGGTCACCCCTCTGTCGAGGTGTAGGCCCTCTCCTATTCCTACCTACTCTACTTGAACTACCTTCTCCTGACATCTGCAAAAATCGTTTAATTCACAAGCAAAACAAGTAGAGCATTAGAAAGAAACAAGCGTGTGTGAGCAATGACCATATAGCATTACATTCGCGGCCATAGTTAGAAAAATAAACACTTTACCAAATATTATTAGATATATTTTATTGGGTGTAAGCAACATTATTAATTAATTAATTAGACCGAATCTCCCCTGAATGGAGATTGAGTACGGGCGAGAGATCCTATATGCATGAATGCCCAAATATTGCCAACCCGAATCCCAAAATATATTCACAACAATACGACTACCCTATTCAGGCACTTTAGTTGTCCCCAATTAAAACCCTGGTGCCGAAAAGTATCCAACATTGAGCTCAAAGCTATAGATAAAAACTTTATAAACAAAGCAGAAAAAACGGGTTTAATTTTCTGTTAAAATATGATTTTTATACCAAACATACTAACCCGAATCCCCACATTCAATGTTAAACCATACCAAACCAAAATACCCACAAAATATACCTAGTTTACACCCAATCTTCCTAGACAGACTTGTTCAGCCACAACAATCAAAGCTCAACCCAACCCAAGTGCACCCCAAACCTCAAAATAACCAGCATGCAACCTAAAAGCGGCCAAACAATAAAATATGTTCAGCAACTAAGTATAATATGAAGATTAAAGCGTAAGAGTTGTAAGAAAACATACCGTACTTCTGATCCACAAGAAAAATTAAGCATAAAGGAGATAAGTTGCAAAAACTCTTAAATAACTCGTTTGAAGGTGAAAGACACAAACTTGCACTTAAAAATGGGTTATAGTTGATGTGGGAAAGTAGTGGGAGAAGATTTTGGTGAATGTGGGTAAAAATAGGTGGATTTTGATGGACAAAGGTGAAGGAGCATTATGTTAAAGTGGGAACATATGTGGTTGTAAAGGATGAATTAGGTATTTAGGGTTTTTGAACTACTGTTGGAGTCTCTCGCGGGCCACAAGAGAGGATATGAAACCTCTCGCGGGCTGCGACCAAGATGTAGTTTCCGGAATCAATGGATCTCGCGGGCCGCGACCGAGATGTGTCAAGGCTCTCGCGGTCCGCGAGAGGAGTGTTTTCACATAAAGTTTTGAAGTTTGGCCAGTGTTTTGCCTTAGAAAAAATTTTGGCTTAACTTTGTGAACTTAGTGAAACACCCCTTGTTCATCCGGTTACTAGAAAAATTTACCTGCAAATTCAAAACCGTCATTGATGGTGGACTCATGTTGGCGATATATCCTACAAAACAGCACATATGGAGGCCGACGAGAAGGTTCCCATCATCTTAGGTCGCCCATTTTTGCGCACCGCGAAAACGCTCATAGATGTTCATGATGGGAAAATCACTCTTCGAGTCGGTGACAAGAATGTCACATTCGAGATCGCAAGGTCGATGCTACACCCGAGTGGTGGCGACAGCTATAGTGGCCCTTGTCACTCCGTATACTTCCTAAACTCATTCATTTCATGTGTTGATCATTGTTTAGACTATATTAGCGAAGCCGACTTAGTGAATGAGAGTTTAGTACCCGAAGAGAGTGATCGTGAGGATATAGGGGATGATGTCTTCGAGATTCCCGAGTCTCTAGATTTCTGTGAGGTGAGTGCCGTTACTGAGAGCACACCACTGTCGACCCCAGCAGCTGTAGAGCTTAAGGTTCTCCCGTCTCATTTAGAATACGCGTTCCTAGGTGACAATTCGAGCTTACCCGTGATCATTTCTTCAAAATTGTCAACGGAGGAGAAGGAGCGTTTAATCGAGGACCTGAAGTCAAATAAGGAGGCCATCACATGGAAACTGTCTGATATCAAGGGGATTAGCCCTACCTTCTGTACTCATAGGATCCTCATGGAGGACGTCTTTAAGCCAGTAGTGCAGCCACAGCGCCGTCTGAACCCGAATATGCAAGAAGTTGTAAAGAAAGAGGTGCTTAAGCTGATGGAGGCTGGTCTCATTTATCCTATCTCCGATTCCGCATGGGTAAGCCCCACTCAGGTCGTTCCCAATAAGGGGGGAATGACAGTGGTCATGAACGAAAAGAAGGAGCTTATCCCATCGCGAACAGTCACGGGCTAGAGGGTGTGCATAGACTATCGAAAATTAAACGACGCCATCCGCAAGGATCACTTCCCGCTCCAGTTCATCGATTAGATGCTGGAGCGTCTCGTAGGAGAGCAATTTTATTGCTTTCTTGACAGCTTCTCAGGTTACTTTCATATCCCGATTGCTCCCGAGGGTCAAGAAAAGACAACCTTCACATGCCCATATGGTACTTATGTGTATCGCCGCATGCCATTCGGGTTATGTAACACTTCGGCTACTTTCTAGCGCTGCATGGTAGCCATCTTTCGGGACATGATCGAAACCTCCATGGAGGTTTTCAAGGACGAATTCTCGGTCTATGGAAACACCTTTGATCAATGTCTTACTCACTTTGATGCAATGAGGAAACGGTGTGTCGAGACGCTACTGATGCTCAATTGGGAGAAATGTCACTTCTGGTGACAGAGGGCATAGTGCTAGGGCACAAGATTTCACGAGCCGGGATAGAGGTCGATCGGGCGAAAATAGATACCATCAGCAGACTTCCCCACCGACTAGCGTCAAGTGCATCCGCAGCTTTCTCGGTCATGTGGGCTTCTACCGACGGTTTATTCGAGATTTTTCAAAGATCACCCGCCCCATGACTCGACTTCTCGAGAAAGATATACCCTTCATCTTCGATGACGACTGCTTAAAAGCTTTCACGATCCTTAAGGAGAAACTAGTGAGTGCTCCTATCCTCGTCTTACCCGACTGTGATGCGAGCGATTATGCTGTGGGCGCCGTTTTGGGTCAGCGACGGGACAAACATTTCCACCCTATTTATTACGCTAGCAAAACCCTCAATGACGCATAGGAGAACTACACCACTACAAAGAAGGAGCTTTTAGCAGTGGTATTCGCGTTTGATAAATTCCGCTCTTACCTTGTCCTATCAAAAACCATCGTCTTTACGGACCATGCGGCTCTGCGTTTCCTTTTCCAAAAGAAGGACGCGAAGCCTCGTCTCATTCGATGGATTCTCTTGCTTTCCGAGTTCGACATAGAGATCAAAGATAAAAAAGGAGCGGAGAATGTGGCTGCTGACCATCTATCCCGACTAGAGGATCCTAGTAGAGAAGAAATTAGGTAAGAAGAGATCGGAGATATATTTCCCCATGAGTCGGTAGAGTTTGTGACAGCCGAAAAGGAGGGAATGCCGTAGTTTTCCGACTTCGTGAATTATCTAGCGAATGGCGTAGTACTGAAGGGAATGACCATGCAGCAGAAGAAGAAATTCTTCCGCGATGTCAAGCGTTATATCTGGGACGACCCATTTCTATTTCGGGTAGGGGGAGACCGAATTTTGAGGCATTGCGTGAGTCGAGAAGAAGGGTAGAGATATTGAGGCACGTGCATGAAGGACTGACAGGAGGTCACCATGGTCCGCACATCACCGCACAAAAGGTTTTTGATTGCGGTTTCTATTGGCCATTCAGTTGTGAAGGACGCCCTAGAGTTCGTGAAGATGTGTGATCGTTGCCAGCGTACCGGCAACATCTCATCCAAGGACGAGATGCCCCAACATCCCGTCCAGATTCTTGAAGTCTTCGATGTTTGGGAATTGACTTCATGGGACCGTTTCCCGTCTCTAGCGGGAACTGGTACATCCTCGTGGCTATTGATTATGTCTCCAAGTGGGTGGAAGCTCAAGCTTTACCCATAAATGATGCCCGAGTGGTGGTGAGATTCTTAAGGAATTTGTTCACCCATTTTGTTACCCCACAAGCCATTATCAGTGACCGTGGCACGCACTTCTGCAATGCCGTCATGGAAAAAGCATTGGAGCGCTACGGTGTCACTCACCGCCTCTCCACCGCCTATCGTCAGCAGACTAGCGCTCAAGTGGAGAACGCGAACAGGGAGGTAAAACGGATCCTGGAGAAGACGGTAGGAAAGAGTCGAAAGGACTGGTCCGACAAACTGGACGATGCTTTGTGGGCGTTTCGCACCGCATACAAGACACCACTAGGCACCACGCCCTTCATGATCGTATATGGTAAAGCCTGCCATTTCCCAGTCGAATTAGAGCATAAGGCACTGTGGGCGTTGAAGACCGTAAATCTGGACATCACCGAAGCAGCCAAGCGTTTCAAATACACGAGTTAGAGGCACTTCGGGATGCGGCGTATGAGCGGTCATGGAGTCTGAAAGAGAAAACAAAGGCACTGCACGATCGACGGTTGAAGAATATGAAGGAGTTTCAAATCGGTGACAAAGTGCTTCTATATAATTCCCGATTGAAACTGTTTGAGGGCAAGCTGAAATCCAAATGGCCCGGCCCGTACATGGTAAATGGGGTTTTCCCGTATGGAACTATCGAGCTGAAAGACGAAGCTGACGGAGGGACATGGAAGGTCAACGGGCATTGCTTGAAACATTATTTATAAGGACCGCTAGATCCCACCGAGACGGAGGAGACTCCTCTCGAAGTTCCGCCTCAGACCGCGTAGATTCTCGGGGTTCGGCTCGAGTGTAGAGTTTGTAGAGTTTGGTAGTTAGTTGCATTTTATATTTATTAAATTCATGTTTTGTATTTTGTGTATTTGTTCGGGGGTCAGTTTAGTTGGTTTCTGCAGGTCACATCATGCATCAGTCATCGTGCACGGACGTTTGCAGCTATGTTTGATCAATCCGGTAGAACGAGTGTGATTCCATAAACTAACAAGCTAACATGATAGTTTCTAAAATTCAAAAATTTTTCTAAGGCATAAAACCTGACAAAAACAAGAAACTTTCTGTGAAAACAGGCCTCTCGCGGGGCGCGAGAGGCACATGCCTCCTCAGTCGCGGCCCGCGAGGGGCCAATAAGTCCCAGAATCAACACTCGGTCGCGGGGCACGAGAGAAT
The DNA here is from genome assembly GCA_947069175.1 of Scalesia atractyloides. Classification (NCBI taxonomy): domain Eukaryota; kingdom Viridiplantae; phylum Streptophyta; class Magnoliopsida; order Asterales; family Asteraceae; genus Scalesia; species Scalesia atractyloides. The sequence goes on along the minus strand of CAMTDV010000028.1, from coordinate 8,517,666 downwards.
TAGTAGTGTCTCTCGCGGCCCGCGAGAGGCCTTATCTACACATAAAAACCATAGCCTCCATTTTCTTACATATTTCACCACTTTCTTCAACATCTTCCTTACGGTTTTCACCCCATTTTCACCATAACTCCGCCTTTCTCAACCCAAGTTCACCAAAATCACCCACATTTTCTTCCCTACATCATTCCTCACTCATTTTACGTGATTCCACCCGGTTTTCACCCATCTACTCGTATTTCATCGGTGCTTTAAAGTTTCAATTTTTGTGCACTAGTCTTACAGATCTACAACAAAAATTCAGGAGAAGATAGCTCAAGCTGGGCTGGAAGAAAGAGAAGGGGACCAACACCTCGTCAGAGAGGTGACCCCACCGACGCGCCACACCAACCCTCTTATTTCGGTAGGCGTAGAATCAAGTATCGGGGAGATGGTGTGCCCCATGGGCAGAGCACGCGAATCGTGGACAGCCCTCTCTTGTAGTTCGATTTAGACTCCCACGAGTGGGAGAGGCTCTCAAACTTGGTCACGTGTGAGTTACTACCTTACAGGAGGATTGATTGGGGGTTGATTGATAATTTGGGTCAGAGGGGTCGGATCGAGCAGCTACTAGGGGAAAAGTTCAGAAGGGTGCTAGATTGTGGAGCAAGACAATACAAGGAAATCACTTACGAGTTCCACTCCACTTTCGAATACCAACAAGGGAAGTTCAACGAAAACGACGCAGTTTCTTTTGCCTTGGGGAGGCAAGTATTTGAAATGACAATTCCACAGTTTGCGGTGGCTACGCAAATATACTCAGATGAGGAAGTTCAGTCGCTGACTTCGCCACGAGCTTGCAGGGTGTGTTCAAAAGAAGGCACCCCCATAGTGTATAGACAGATGAACTCGCCAGATATTGGGGCACCATCTCTTCTGCCCCGTACTCAAACAACATGGTGGCGAGCGATATCACTGATCCCATTCACCGATTTCTTCATAAGATTCTTGCTGCTACGTTGATTGGGAGGGGACAAGGGGACAATAAGTCAACCAGGTGAGTTTATTTTGTCTGATGTGCATGGTAGAGGGACGGCCAGAAAACCTGGCCATAATAATTGCTTGGTCAATTAAGAGACTGTGGGGGGGCCCCGGGGCAAGGGTTTATTGTGAGCCCTTGATTACATGCTTGGCTGAGAGCCTAGGGGTGTTTGACAGATACCCCCAGGACAGAATGAGAGAAGGCCCCGCCCCCTGTGTCATGAGCATCAGAGATCTCCAGGCTGCAAGAATTCTTACAACCCAAGAGCCTATTAGTTGGATACCATCCTGCCAAGGACCTCAAGTGCAACCGCCTCCCGATCCTAAGTTGCATCTTCTATGCAGGCGGGCATCCCTACTCGATACCAGTGGCCAATCACCCGCCAGGAACTGCCAGGACGGCAGTACCCTCTTAGGGAGCCTCGCCTGGACCCACTGCCCTTAGATTCACTTTATGACAGGATGCAGACTGGGTTCGGGGATTTGAGAGGTTATTTGGACCAGCAGTTTGGTGGGGTGCGCCAAGCCACGTTAGAGAGTAGACGAGTGCACAAGGCCAGCCAGAGGAGGTTAGAGGATGGGATGTGCTACATGATGCAGAATCTAAATATGGGAGTCCCGTCTTATTTTCAGCAGCCAGGCGGTCAGGCAGGTTCTAGCCAGTTTGCAGGGATGGAGGACGTGCAGCCATACCAGGTATTGAGGGTCCGAAGAATCTAAAGAGGATGATTGAAGCCGCCGAAGATCTTTATCTCTATTTTTCCTTTTCTGCTGTTTTCAGTTATTATGGTTTGTACTTTTAAACAATTTATTTTGGGGTTGGTTGGTTGGTTGGTTGGGTATGTGTTGATAAACAATCTTGCAAAACTATTGATTTATTTGGCTTTATTATTATTATTATTATTATTATGTTTTGTAAGTGCGTGATGCTAGGTTGATGTTATATGATGTTCCGTTCGCATGAGACCATTGAGAGTGGCACATTAAGCGCGTTCGGTTTGGAGAGCACAAGTGGTTTGCCTGGCACATCGACAGGCTTGCACTACCAGCTAAGTCGCTTACTTTTCTGTATTTTGTTTTTTCTTCTTATTTGGTTTGCTTGTTTTTATTTTAGTTTGAGTAGTATTTGTCTCGTCCTTGCATTGGGGACAATGCAAAACTTTAAGTGTGGGGATGGGATATTAGAGTAGTGTTAGATATAAAAAAAAATCCGAAAATGTCTTTTGAAAAAGAAGTTTGCATGAAAATTAAACGGAAAATGATAGCAAAATTAAACTTTTAATGGGTTTCAAATAATAATAATATGAGAATAAAAAGGGGTGAGTTTATGTCTAATTTGGGATGTACGAGTAGGCTCGATTCGGTTCTTATTTTCTTTGAGCTTAATACACCTTAATAGTCGGTCTACTAGTGGGTACTCATCTAGGAGAAATGGGAAACTGAAACCGCCAAAAATAGTATAAGGAATGCCATTATAAGCTAAAATATTTAGAATTTTTAATCATGTAAAAAGAAGAAAAAAGAAGAAAAATAAATAGAAAATGAGCTTGATTGAAAAGTAGACGAGGCCTATGGAATCTCCCTTGGGGATGGTGACTCTGATCGAGAATCCTTCTAGGATTAGTTGAAATTTTAAGTATCGAAGCCCGCGTTGTCGCTCTCGGGGATGGTGACTCTGGTTGAAACAGCCTCTAGGTTAGATATGCAAAAAGAAATCAAAATGCTCAAATGAAAAAAAAATTGCTTGATTCTAAATTCTTTATATTTTCGTATAAAATGGTTAGAAAAGGGCTAAACAATTCGTTCCTTTTGTTTCAAAAGCTTGAGGTGGGATTAGGGATACTGTGGACTCTAGTGTGAGACCCTAGGTGGATTGACCGCATTTAAATTAACTTTACATGATCAGAGGTTTGAGCCGAATTTTGAGTTTAAGTGGATCCAATACTTGCAATCGCGGTTAACATGAATCTTGTTCCTAATGAAAATAATAGTAATTTTTTAAATCGAGTAATTGTTTTGTTATGATTCCGTTTATGCACAACTCTTTTTCGAGGGCGAAAAATGAGCAAGTATGGGGATATTTGATGTATTGAATAATACATCTATTTATCTTGTAGAGTTTGTATATTTTTTAGCGCGTTTTCGTTTCGATTTGTCAAGAATTTATCTACTTTTGATCCAAACACTTTTGCAGGTCTTGGTTCTTGAAAACGGTTGGAAGGATGGGGAAAATGAGCGAAAATGGTGAAAAGAACCGAGCCGGGACGTGAGTGGATCGAAAACGAGAAAACAAAACGCAAATCAAGGATTTCAACCCGGTCGTGGGGCGCGACCGGCACACCTTAACTCTCTCGCGCGGCGCAAGAGAGTGATAGTTATCTCTGGATTCCAAACCCGGTCGCGGGGCGCGACCGGGCTACCCATACTCTCTCGCGGCCCGCGAGAGAAGTGTTTATCCAGAAATTTTCGAAATCAGAGTTGTTTTGGGACTTGGTTGTTTTAAAAAGACTTATTATCATTGTTAAACACATCTTGGGCAATTTTGGACGAACTAGGGCAGATTTTGAGCTATTTTCTAGAGATTTGAAGCTACACGAAGCAGATCTAAGCTGTAGGACTTGTGGTGGTGATCACGGGAGTTCAAGGCAGGAGCTTGTCATGGTTTATCATACCAATCTCCACTTTGATTTCTTTGTTTTGATCAATCATGCTATCTTGTTATCAACTTTGTCTTAGTTATGTTCAAACATGTTGTTAGGCTAGATTTTCTTGGGTTACTTAGGTTTTGGGTTATGGAATTATGAAATTTGATTTGCTTTAATTTAATTCAGGGTTTGAATATTTATTTGGTAAAGGTCACAACTTTAATGATCTAGTTTAGGGTATTTGCATGATCTTGTTTGGTTGATGATTGTTTGGTTGTTTTGCATAAACTTTGATGAATGTCTTTCATGTAATAGGTTTATGTTACTTTTCGTGTTCTTAGGAATTCGTGAGGTTGTCGGTAAAATTGTCCAATAAAACCGGGGAAACAATTAAATTAACCATTAAATCAAACTTGTCATTATACCTAACTTGTTAATTGAGAAATAGCAATTAGTTGGCTGAATTAATGTGGTAAATTGTTAGCTTAGGGTTTTGAGAAATTCCCGAGTCTAATTTCCTTGTCATAATTGAATCAGTTAATCTGAACTAGAAAATTGTAGTTGGTCTAGGTTAATTATTGAGAGGTAATTAATTATTAGACACTTTACTAATTTCAAAAGATAATTGAAAAAGAATCCTTAGGACCGGTAAACGAATAAAAAGGATAGGTTATTGTAGGTGTCTTCCTGAGAAGTGTCGGGGTCCTGTTTAACAAACCTAAACTTTGATATGCTAAGATCCCGGTAAAATATTCAACCAGATTAATTATTGTTAAATTGAAGGAGTAGTAGTCTAAAAATCTAACCTAGGTAACTAGTTCAGTATCACTTGATAAAAATTCTAATAAGTCACTAAAAGTTCATAGTTTGGTCATTTCACTTTAGCAGTTTTAGTTAAATTGATAATTTAGAATTATTAGTAAAAAACCCCCATTTAAAATATACATAACGTGTAATTGAGTCTGAATTAGTAGTCTTAGCAATTAGAGAGTCCTGTGGGTTCGACATTCCGGACTTGCTTAATACTCTTCTACAATTGATCGGTCCACTTGCCGGTTAGTAGTTTAGTGTAGTTTAGGAGTCTAGAGTATAATTTGAGTCGATTTGGGTAATTTGTTTTATTTTTAATTAACTACTTTTAGCACATCAGCCATCTTGGTATATCCTCAACAAATTGACATAGCCATTCTGCCTCTTCACTTACTGTATCTAGACTAATGAACTTTGATTCCATCGTGGATCTAGAAATAAGCATTTGTTTCGATGATTTCCATGATATAGTTGCACCTCCAAATGTGAATACATACCCACTTGTTGCTCTGGAATAATTCGTGTCAGATATCCAATTTGCATCGAAGTGTCCTTCTATAACTGCTAGATTTCTGTTGTAATGCAACCTGTATTCCCGAGTGTATCTTAAGTAACGAAGCAACCGAATGATATAGTTCCAAAGAATTGAACTTTGGTTGCTCGTGTATCTACTTTGCTTGCTCACAGCATACACTAAGTCTGGTCTAATACAACTCATAAGATACATCAAGCTACCAATAATTCTTGAGTATATTAACTGGTTAACAGGTTTACCTCTATTCTTGGCTAGATATTGACTTGTATCAAGAGGAGTTCTAGCTACATTAGAGTCATTCGCATTGAACTTCTCAAAAATTTTGTCCACATATGGGATTGACTTAGAAAAAGTCCACTTTGGGTTCGTGTGATTTTAACTCCTAGAATCACATCCATAAAACCCATGTCATTCATGTCAAATCTTGCTATTAGCATGTTCTTTGTAGACTTTATGGTTTTGTCATCACTTCCAGGGTACGCTGCTTCGAAGCAGCAATAGCGAACTGCCAGACTTGAACACTTGCTTGAAACGAAACAGAAGATGTTGTAGAGACTGAGAGAGAAGAAGGAAGAAGACATGGTTGGTGTGTCTAAACTATTTATTTGAACTGGGTTTTATAGCCAAAAATCATAACCGAATTCTGGCTCATTGTTGCAGAAAATTAAAACCCAAATAATGGTTATTAGTTCATCAATTTTGAAACTGATAATAATAACCAAAATAATAACTATTTTAAAATTTGAAAACTAAATAATGATCATGAATACTAAATAATCATTAATTTCAGTTTCAACTCATTAAACGAAATAACAGTTATGGGCTCGAGTGCTCAAAACCGCCCCGGGTTTTCGAACTGCATTCGTGTCCGTAGGATGTGCGGGCGCACACGAGTTCGACTTAATTCCGGTTCCAGTTTTTGCACCACCCGCCAGCGCGTGCGAGGGTAGGATTAGTGGTGAAAAATTTTATATAACAAATCAATGCAATATTAGTGGCTCTACCATATAAACAACTACTCTCTTTGTTCCCACACCATTGTAGGACAAAGTGTTTACCACATTTGAGACTTTCATTCACACCATAAAATTTCCAACAATCCCGCATATGAATGGAGGTCGATCTCAGAAACAGCATTATTCCATTAGATTTCAGTAGTTGAGTTTTGCATATGATAGGTAGGTGTTACCCTTTGAACCATCGCTCATGTAGTGCACTTAGCCCACTAGCTCTGAGTAGACATCGATGTCTTTGAACTAGTCTGCGTTTGTGTAGACCACAATACACTTCACACAAGACTCTCACTAACAAAGTCAAGTCCTCATATTTATGTTCGTTATGGTCATGAACATGAGCTGGTTCTGCAAGAGCCATTAAGTATTGAGCCCCAACAATACCCTTCGAAGCGACCCGACTTCTCTCTCACATAGGTGATTCACTATGCATGGTTACCTTATTCGAATCATTAAAATCCATAGGCTTAGCCTCACACTTGTCACTTTTAGGAATAGACTAGGAAGTTTACTAAGCTTTATAATAAACTCCCTTTTTTTTAATACGTAGGGTTATCCCCCACAGTGACCTTACGAATTCATACAATTAGGTTTTCCTATTGAACTCACTTCTTGGGATCTGCAGTCTATTAAGTTCGGTTTCCATCATATGAACTTAATTTTTCAATGGCTTTAGTCCCATTCCATGGACGACTTCTAAACAGACTCTCCACTTAGGCCTTTTATTAGCGAATCAGCGATATTATCCTTGACCTCACGTAGTCAACAGTGATAATTCCTGTAGAGATTAGTTGTCGTATTGTATTATGTCTACATCTGATACGTCTGTTCCTACCATTATACATTGTGTTACGAGCTCTGCCAATTGCCGATTGGCTATCACAATGTATACAAATGACCGATGCCGGCTTAGGCCATCTTGGTATATCCTCAACAAATTGACGTAGCCATCTGCCTCTTCACCTGCTTTATCTAGAGCAATGAACTCCGATTCCATCGTGGACCTAGCATTAACCATTTGTTTTGACGATTACCATGATATGGCTGCACCTCTAAGTGTGAATACATACCCACTTATTGCTCTAGAATCAATCATGTCAGATATCCAATTTGCCTCGCAGTATCCTTCTATAACTGTTGGATATCTATTACAATGCAACCCGTATTCCCAAGTGTATCTTAAGTAATGAAGCAACCAAATGATACAGTTCCAATGAATTGAGCTTGGGTTGCTCGTGTATCTACTTAGCTTGCTCACAGCATATGCTAAGTCTGGTCTAGTACAACACATAAGATACATCAAGTTACCCATATTTATTGAGTATTCCAACTGGTTAACAGGCTCACCTCTATTCTTGGCTAGATGTTGACTTGTGTCAAGAGGAGTTCTACCTACATTAGAGTCATTCGCATTAAACTTCCAAGAACTTTGTCCACATAGTGGGATTCACTTAGAACAAGTCCACTTTGGGTTCGTGTGATTTTAACTCCTAGAATCACATCAGCAAAACCCATTTCATTCATGTCAAATCTTTCTTTTAGCATGTTCTTTGTGGAATTTATGATTTTTTCATCACTTCCAGGGTACGCCGGTTCGAAGCAGCAACAACGCATTGCCGGACTTGAACACTTGCCTGAAACGAAACAGGAGATGTTGTAGAGACTAAGAGAGAAGAAGGAAGAAGATGTTGTTGGTGTGTCTAAATTGTCCATTTGAACTGGGTTTCGTAACCAAAAATCATAACCGAATGCTTGTCCCATTATTGTAGAGAATTCAAACCCAAATAATGGTCATCAGTTCATCACTTTAGAAACTACTAATAATAAGCAAAATAATAAGTGTTCTAAAAATTGAAAACTAAATAATGATCATCAATATTGAATAATCATTCATTTCAGTTTCAACTCATTAAATAGAATAACAGTTATATGTCTCGAGTGCAAAAAATCGCCCCGGCTTTTCGAACTTCATTCGTGTCCGCAAAATGTGCGTGCGCGCACGAGTTTAACTAAATTACGTTTCAATGTTTGCATCCCCACACCTGCGTGTGCGCGGGTAAGACTAGTGGTAAAACATGTCATATATAACAAATCAATAGAGTAGAAGAGGCTACACCTTATAAAAAAACTACTCTCTTTGTTCCCACACCAATGTGGGACAAAGTGTTTACACTTTTGAAACTTTCATTCACACCACTTCCAACAATCACCCACATGAATGAAGGTCGATCTTAGAAACAACATTATTCCCATTAGATTTCAACAGTTGAGTTTTGCATACGATAGGTAGGTGTTACCTTTGAACCTTGGTCGAATCATGAAAAGCCATAGGCTTAGCCTAATACTTGTCGATTTTAGGAATGGACTAGGAAGTTTACTATGCTTTATAGTGAACTCCCTTTTTTATATGTAGGATTATCGCCCACATTGACCTTAATAATTCATATAATTAGGTTTTCCTAATTGAAGTCAATTCTTGGGATCTCCAGTCTATTGAGTTAGGTTTCGATCACATGGACTTATTTTTTCAAGGGCTTCAGTCCCATTCCCATGGACGACTTATTAACTAACTCTCTAATGAGCCCTTTTGTTAGAGGATCCACGATATTATCCTTTGACCTCACGTAGTCAACAATGATAATTCTATAGAGAGTAGTTGTCGTATCGTATTATGTCTACGTCTAATAAGTCTGTTCCTACCGATATACATTGTGTTATGAGCTATGCCAATTGCCGATTGGCTATCACAGTGTATACAACTGACCGTTGATGGCTTAGGCCATCTTCGTATATCCTCAACATAATGACGTAGCCATTCTGCTTCTTCACCTGCTTTATCTAGAGCAATGAACTCTGATTCCATCGTGGATCTAGCAATAACCATTTATTTCGATGATTACCATGATATAGCTGCACCTCCAAGTGTGAATACATACCTCTTATTGCTCTAAAATTAATGGCGTCAGATATCCAATTGGCCTCGTAGTGTCCTTCTATAACTGCTGGATATCTATTATAATGCAACCCGTTTTCCCCAAGTGTATCTTAAGTAACGAAGAAGGAAGAAGATGTGGGTGTGTCTAACGTGTTCGTTTGTAGCCAAAAATTATAACCGAATTCTAACACATTATTGCAGAGAATTCAAACCCAAATAATGGTGACTAGTTGATAAGTTTTAAAACTAATAATAATAACAAAAATAATAACTGTTTTAAAATTTGAAAACTAAATAATGATCATCAATACTGAATAATCATTCATTTCAGCATCTACTCATTAAACAGAATAACAATTATGAGTCTTGAGTGCCAAAAAGCGCCCCTGGTTTTCCAACTGCATTCATGTCCGCAGGATGTGCAGGCGCGCACGAGTTGAACTAAATTTCGCTTCAAATTTTTTCACCCCCTCCTTTGGCACGGGTAGGACTAGTGGTAAAACATGTGATATAACAAATCAATAGAGTAGTAGAGGCTCTACCTTATAAAAAACTACTCTCTTTGTTCCCACACCAATGTGGGACAAAGTGTTTACCACTTTTGAGACTTTCATTCACACCACTTCCAACTATCCCCCACATGAATGGAGGTCGATCTCAGAAACAACATTATTCCCATTAGATTTCAACAGTTGAGTTTTGTATATGATAGGTAGGTGTTACCCTTTGAACCTTGGTCGAATCATTAAAAGCCATAGGCTTAGCCTAACACTTGTCGATTTTAGGAATGGACTAGGAAGTTTACTATGCTTTATAATGATCTCCCTTTTTTATACGTAGGGTTATCACCCACATTGACCTTAATAATTCATATAATTAGGTTTTCCTAATTGAACTCAATTCTTGGGATCTCCAGTCTATAGAGTTAGGTTTCGATCATATGAACTTAATTTTTCAAGGGCTTTAGTTCTATTCCCATGGACGACTTATTAACTAACTCTCTAATGAGGCCTTTTGTTAGAGGATCCACGATATTATCCTTTGACCTCTCGTAGTCAACAATGATAATTCTGTAGATATTAGTTGCCGTATCGTATTATGTCTACGTCTGATAAGTCTGTTCCTACTGATATACATTGTGCTATGAGCTATGCCAATTGCCGATTGGCTATCACAACGTTTACAAATGACCGGTGCTGCCTTAGGCCATCTTCGTATATCCTCAACATAATGACGAAGCCATTCTGCTTCTTCACCTGCTTTAACTAGAGCAATGAACTTTGATTCCATCGTGGATCTAGCAATAACCATTTATTTCGATGATTACCATGATATAGATGCACCTCCAAGTGTGAATACATACCCTCTTATTGCTCTAAAATCAATGGCGTCAGATATCCAATTGGCCTCGTAGGTTCCTTCATAACTGCTGGATATCTATTATAATGCAACCCGTATTCCCAAGTATATCTTAAGTAACGAAGAAGGAAGAAGATGTTGTAGGTGTACCTAACGTGTTCGTTTGTTGCCAAAAATTATAACCGAATTCTGGCACCATTATTGCAGAGAATTCAAACCCAAATAATGGTGACTAGTTGATAAGTTTTGAAACTAATAACAATAACCAAAATAATAACTGTTTTAAAATTTGAAAACTAAATAATGATCATCAATACTGAATAATCATTCATTTCAGCTTCAACTCATTAAACAGAATAACAGTTATGAGTCTTGAGTGCAAAAAGCACCCTGGGTTTTTCAACTGCATTCGTGTCGCACACGAGTTGAACTAATTCCGCTTCAAATTTTTTCACCCCCTCCCTTGGCACGGGTAGGACTAGTGGTAAAACATGTGATATAACAAATCAATAGAGTAGTAGAGGCTCTACCTTATAAAAAACTACTCTCTTTGTTCCCACACCAATGTGGGACAAAGTGTTTACCACTTTTGAGACTTTCATTCACACCACTTCCAACTATCCCCCACATAAATGGAGGTCAATCTCAGAAACAACATTATTCCCATTAGATTTCAACAGTTGAGTTTTGCATATGATAGGTAGGTGTTACCCTTTAAACCTTGGTCGAATCATTAAAAGCCATAGGCTTAGCCTAACACTTGTCACTATTAGGAATGGACTAGGAAGTTTACTAAGCTTTATAATGAACTCCCTTTTTATACGTAGGGTTTTAACCCACAGTTACCTTACCAATTCATACAATTAGGTTTTCCAAATTGAACTCAGTTCTTCGGATCTCCAGTCTATTGAGTTAGGTTTAGATCATATGAACTTAATTTTTCAAGGGCTTCGGTCCCATTACCATGGACGACTTCTTAACTAACTCTATAATGAGGCCTTTTGTTAGCGGATCCGCGCTATTATCCTTTACCCTCTCGCAGTCAACAGTGATAATTCTGTAGAGATTAGTTATCGTATCGTATTATGTCTACGTCTAATATGTCTGTTCCTACCGTTATACATTGTGTTACGAGCTCCTACCAATTGCCGATTGGCTAACACAATGTATACAAATGGCTGATGCTGGCTTAGGCCATCTTGGTATATCCTCAACAAATTGATGTAGCCATTCAGCCTCTTCACCTGCTTTATCTAGAGCAATGAACTCTGATTCCATCGTGGATCAAGCAATAACTGTTTGTTTCGAAGATTACCATGATATAGCTGCACCTCCAAGTGTGAATACATACCCACTTATTGCTCTGGAATCATTCGTGTCAAATATCAAATTTGCTTTGCAGTGTCCTTCTATAACTACTGGAGATCTGTTATTATGCAACCCGTATTCCCTAGTGTATATTACGTAACGAAGAAAGAAGAAGATGTTGTTGGTGTGTCTAAACTGTTCGTTTGAACTGGGTTTTATAGCCAAAAATCATAACCGAATTCCGGCCCATTATTGCAGAGAATTAAAACCCAAAAATGGTCATTAGTTCATCAGTTTCGAAACTGATAATAATAACCAACTGTTTTAAAATTTGAAAACTAAATAATGATCATCAATATTGAATAATCATTCATTTCATTTTCAACTCATTAAACAGAATAATAGTTCTGAGTCACGAGTGCAAAAAACCGCCTCGGGTTTTCCAACTGCATTCGTGTCAGCAGGATGTGCGGATGTGCACGAGTTGAACTAAATTCAGCTTCCAATTTTTTGCACCACCCCTCCCTACGCGCGTGGGTAGGACTAGTGGTAAAACATGTCTTATAACAAACCAATAGAGTAGTAGATGCTCTACCTTTTAAACAACTACTCTCTTTGTTCCCACACCAATGTGGTACAAGTGTTTACCACTTTTGAGACTTTCATTCACACCACAATCTTCCAACAATCCCCCACATGAATGGAGGCGATCTTAGAAACAACATTATTCCCATTAGATTTCAGCAGTTGAGTAAACTTCCTTTTTTATACGTAGGGATATCCCCCACAGTGACCTTACTAATTTATATACAATTAGGTTTTCCTAATTGAACTCAGTTCTTGGGATCTCCTGCCTGTCGAGTTAGGTTTCGATCATATGAACTTAATTTTTCAAGGGCTTCAGTCGCATTCCCATGGATGACTTGTTAACTAACTCTCTACTGAGGCCTTTTGTTTGCGGATCCCATATATTATCCTTTGACCTCACGTAGTTAACAGTGATAATTCTGTAGATATTAGTTGTTGTATTGTATTATATCTACGTCTGATATGTCTGATCCTACCGTTATGTGTTAGGAGCTCTGCCAATTGCCGATTGGCTATCACAATGTATACAAATGGCCGATGCAGGCTTAGGCCATCTTTGGATATCCGCAACAAATTTACGTAGCAATTCTGCCTCTTCACCTGCCTTATCTAGAGCAATGAACTCTGATTCCATCGTGGAACTAGCAATAAGCATTTGTTTCGATGATTTCCAAGATATAGCTGCACCACCAAGTATGAATACATACCCACTTATCGCTCTGGAATCATTCATGTCAGATATCCAATTTGCATCGTAGTGTCCTTCTATAACTGTTGGATATCTGTTATAATGCAACCCCTATTCCTGAGTTTATATTAAGTAACGAAGAAGGAAGAAGATGTTGTTGGTGTGTCTGACTGTTCATTTGAACTGGGTTTTATAGCCAAAAATCATAACCGAATTCTGGCCCATTGTTGCGGAGAATTTGATGTATAAGAATTTATACATCTTTTAAACGTCAAATATTCCCCATTAATGCGGAAATTCGTTCTGTTTTCATTGATCTTGATACTCATTTGAGTTGTTTGTGAAAATACAGGTCCGGGCTTCGGCCCGGTGAAGAACCGAAGGCTTTTGGAGCGATTTGGAGCAAAAAAAGGAACATTTCAGGCAAACTACCAGATGTTGCACGACCGTGCCAACCTTGGCATGACCGCGCCAGACCTTCGGAAGCCGGTACTATCATCAGCACTACCATCAGTCTGCACAAACCAGGCCAGTTCAACATCTGGCACGGTCATGCCAACCCCAAGCACGACCGTGCTCGTGCTATCACAATCTGATCAGCTAACTTCCGAGATCAACATAATCGTTTCCGAGTTCGATATCGATAAGCACGACCGTGCCACACTTTGGCATGGTCGTGCCACCTCGGGGAAATTCTAGCGGGATCTTTCGGATTTGGCATCAAACTTGGTCAACAACTCAGAAAGGCATCTGCCAATTACCAAACACGACCGTGCCAAAAGGTGGCACGGTCGTGCCAAATGCCCAGTAGCTTAAATACGTGAATTCAGCTCATTTGATAGGGAGTTGGAGCATTTGGGTGAATTTCTCTCTCAAGAATCTGGTCTTGGATGCTTGGAGATTGAAGAAGGAGCCTTTAGGAAGGTTGTATCGCTTGATATTCAACTCATTTTATCGATTATCTTGTCTTAAACTCTAGTATTCCACTTGTTATTTATGAATAATCTACATTATTTTGCATTTGGCTTAGTTAGTATGAGCCTTCTAGGCTAAACAATTGTGTTGCTTGAATTTTGTTAAACTTAATGCACATTTGACAACATGGAAATAGATGTGGTGATTGTTGTATGTTAATCTTCATGATGATATTTGATCTTGTTCTTGGAATGCATGTTCATGTTTAAAGTCATTATTCTTGAATGTTTGGTCATAAGTATTTACATGTAGTGTTGGAAAGCCCATGTAGAGATTATGATTGTTGAATCTTGTTAGTTTGTTGATTTGATTCATAGCACGAAACTAGGAACGGTAATTGCTAACATGATTAGAATGATGATTTGAATATGAGTATGAATTCTTGCATTTGGATTTGGAAAGGTCATATGAATGTTTATATGGATTCTATGGTTTGTGTTCATGTTGGGTTGATGATTTAGGCCAAGGTTGTTATCTAACATGACCATGCTTGTGATTCATATCAAGAACTTGTTGAAGATGTCATTTACTTGAAACCAAGTTACGGTGATTAATGTGTTGTTCATATTAAGTTTTCCTTAATTTGTAGAGTTAGAAGTTTTGACAAACAATTAACTCATTATTGAAGATTAACATCAACTTAGCAAGTGAACTTAAAAGAATGGATCTTAGGTGATTACATTTATGTTTCATTATAATTTTTCCAAGATTTATAAAACTAGGAAACCTTGAATGGAAACATAGTTGAATCTAGAACTTGCATCACCATTAGTTTTCCTGAAATGTTGTCAAATGTTTATTAGTGGATACTTAATTTAAGCAACCTTTCTTAATTATTGGTCTTTATTAATTCAAGTAGTTAATTGTTATCTTTTCATGATAGTTAAAAAAATCAAGAAATCAATTCATCCATTGAACTAGGTGTAAAGGTAACAAAGATCTAATATTGAGACACCGAGTCCACGGATTGATATCCGGTTCTTACCGACCGACTGTACTACCACCTGACGGGTACACTTGCCACTTTGTGTGTATAGTGGGTTTTAGGTAAATACCATTTTAAAACCTAATCTGTGTGAACGAAAATCATAGTAATAAAAATATATTTAATTCACGCACATCAAGTTTTTGGCGCCGTTGCCAGGGACTCGTTCTTCTTAAGAATGGTTGGAGTTACTTGTTAAACCAATGTGAAAAGTGTACAAAGTTTTGTCTAGTTGTTTTTATTTGTCTTTTCATAATTATTTGAAAAGTAAAGAAAAAGAAAATATGTTAATTAATTAGTTGTTCTTTTTATCTTTGTGTATAAATAGTGCATTGTGTTCCTTCTTTTTCCTTACAGGTCGTGCATGTCCTCAACCCCAGTTGCTGAAACCGTTGAGCCTTCATCGGAGCCGGAGCGCAATCTTCATCGGAGACTACAGGAGCGGTCCCGTGTGGTGGCCGCCACGATCGAGGTAGACGCATTGGGAGACGACACATTCCGCGAGGTTCACGTAGAAATGGCAGACGAAGAGGAAACAAGGGTTCTAAACGACATAGGAAAGCCTTCACTTGAGGGCATACCTGCAAGCATCAATGCACCTATAATAAATAATAATAATAATTTCGAGATCAAATCTGGTACCATATCGATGTCGCAGAATGCGGTTCAGTATTATGGCAAGATCACGAGGATCCTAGTGTCCATATTGCGGGTTTTCTGGAGGTTTGTGCCACATTTACCATTCGTGGTGCATCATCGGATGCAATACGCCTTCGGCTCTTTCCGTTTTCTTCACGTGATAGAGCTAAGGAGTGGCTTCTTTCACTTCCAGCTAGGTCTATCACTACATGGAATCAATTAGCTGAGAAGTTCCTTCAGAAATATTTCCCTGCAGAGAAAATTGTTCGGTTAAAAACCAAGATTCTTAAATTTCATTAGGACGATGATGAGCCCCTTTATGAGGCGTGGGAGCAGTTTAAGGAGTTCATGAGAAAGGTCCCACACCCCGGGTTGCCCAAGTGGCAACAATGTCAGATCTTCTACCATGGTTTGGTTGGTCAAGGATAGATAATGGTCAACATATTTAGGCAGAGACATTGGCACGAAAAATGCCAACGAGGCATTTGAGATATTAGAGAAATGCGCCTTGAAGAATCGGACACAGCAGCAATCAAGAGGGAAGAGTTCTAGACAAGGAGTTTATCACGCGAACGATTTCACCACCATCACAACACAAATGGATGCCTTATCTTCAAAGTTTGATTGAGTGATGAAGATCCACTCGAGTGGTTCCTCGAGTGGGGGAGCATATCATGTAGGCGATTTTCCGACAGAAGAGGTTTCACACGAGCATGTTGATTTATGGGAAACCAATACTGTCCTCAGTATAATCCCAACAGCAATACTTACAATCCGGGGTGGAAGAATCACCCAAATTTAGTTGGAAGTCTGAAGCGTCGAATCAGCATCCACCCGGAATTGCTCCACGTCGAACACAGCTCCTGGAGGATACGGTTCACCTCAGCCTCAGCAGATGCCTTCCACTAATGAACCTAGTGTGCAGGATATGTTTAGTCAACTCTTAGCTTGTCAAAATTCTCAAAGAGTCGAAAATGAAAAGCGCTTCAAGGAGTATGACAGTCGTTTCACGAGGCATGAGAGGGAGTTAAGAAGCAAAAAGGCTTCCATGCAGACCATTGAAAACTAAGTTGGTCAGATTGCAAAGATGTTGTCCGAGAGACAGCAAGGGGGCCTTCCAAGTAACACAGAGCCATATCCAACGGCCACTGCGAAGGCCATCACGTTGAGAAGCGGCAGGATCGCTGAGCCTGTCAGTTCGGCTGTTCCAAATAAGCCGAATGATGACGAGATTGTTGAGGAGATTGAGACTAAGTCTCCGGGAGAGGTGCAACTGAAGCGAGACCCAGCAAGTACAGCACGTCCCAAGGAGCTAGTGAGAGAGTATGTCCCTCCCGTTCCATATCCGGGGAGGTTGAAGAAGCAGAGAATGGAAGAACACTATGGTAAATTCCTTTAGCTTTTCAAGCAACTACACATAAATTTACCGTTTATCAAGGCACTTGCTCAAATGCCTAAGTATGCCAAGTTTCTGAAAGATATTTTATCTAACAAAAAGAAACTGGAGGTGCTTTTGCATGTGACCTTGAATGAGGAGTGTTCAGCAGTTCTTCAGAACAAACTACCACATAAAATGAGTGATCCCGGGAGTTTCACTATCCCATGCTTGATTGGTAGTTTGTCGGGCAGCAATGCACAAGCTGATCTTAGAGCCAGCATAAACCTCATGCCATATGTGGTTTTTGCTAAGCTGGACTTGGGAGAGCCAAAACCTACTAGTATGAGCATTCAGCTAGCCGATCGTTCAGTGAAGTATCCTCGAGGTATAGTTGAGAATATGCTAGTGAAGATCGACAAGTTTGTCTTTCCCGTTGATTTTGTGAATTTTTGGACATGGATGTGGATAAAACTGTTCCTCTCATCTTAGGTCGTCCATTCCTTGCCACTGCTTGAGCATTGATCGATGTTTGCACCGGCAGACTTACTCTTAGGGTGGACGATGAGGAGGTGACCTTTGATATTGGAAAATCCATGCAGCATCCATAGAGTCATGATGAAACACTCTACTTCATCGAGACTATTGACACGTACGTGAGTGATCATCTTCATAGCACGTTTGAGGAGGACGTTGTGGACACACAGCTAATTGGAGGAGAGACTTTTGGTTCACTTGCTATGGTCCAATCAGTCGAAGAGATGACCTGTCTGATAGCTCATGTGGCTCCCCCACGTACTGAGATTTTTGAGGATGTGGATCGCGTTGCTAAGCCTAAAGCACGCCCTTCGGTTGAGGACCCGCCCTCAGTTGAGCTTAAGGAACTTGCAGATCACTTGGAGTATGCTTTCTTGGAGGGTACGACTCATTTGCCCGTCATCATTTCTGTTGGATTATCGGAAGAAGAGAAGGTCGATTGCTTGAAGTTTTGAAGCAGCATAAAAAGGTATCGCTTGGAAGATCATGGATATAAAAGGGATCAATCCACCTTTTGTACCCACAAGATCTTGATGGAGGAGGACTTTAAACCTGTAGTGCAGCACCAGAGGCGTTCAAATCCGAACATGCAGGATGTTGTGAAGAAAGAGGTCATCAAATTACTTGATGCAGGTCTGATATATCCGATCTCTGATTCGCCTTGGGTTAGTCTTGTGCAGGTAGTCCTAAAGAAAGGAGGGATGACGGTGGTGACCAATGAGAAAAACGAGTTGATTCCCATTCGTACTGTCACCGGGTGGAGAGTTTGCATTGAGTATCACAAACTCAATGATGCCACGAGGAAAGATCATTTTCCTCTTCCTTTGTTTGAGTAGATGTTAGAGAGGCTTTTGGGGAGGATGTTCTACTATTCCCTTGATGGTTTCTCTGGCTACTTTCAGATTCTCGTCTCTCCTGAGGATTAGGAGAAGACGACATTCACATGTCCCAATGGCACATTTGCCTACCGGCGAATGCCCTTTGGACTGTGCAATGCCCCAGCCACATTTCAAAGATGCATGGTGGTTATTTTTCATGACATGATCGAGGACTCCATGGAAGTCTTCATGGATGATTTTTCTGTATTTGGGAGTTCCTTCGATCATTGTCTCGGGAATCTGAAGAGGATGTTGGCCAAGTGTGAGGAGGCCAACCTTGTTTTGAACTGGGAAAAATGCCACTTTATGGTAAAGGAGGGCATTGTGCTTGGGCACAAGATTTCACAGGCGGGGCTCGAGGTTGATCGAGCCAAAGTTGAGACTATTTCTAAGCTCCCGCCGCCCACATCCGTGAAATCTATTAGGAGTTTTCTTGGTCATGCAGGTTTTTTCAGGCGATTCGTAAAGGAATTTTCCAAAATCACCTGTCCGATGACCCAACTTCTATAGAAGGATGCCCAGTTTGTTTTCTCTGATGAATGTCTGAAAGGATTCGAGCTGCTGAAGGAGAAATTAGTGAATGCCCCAATCATGGTAGCTCGCGACTGGGAATTACCATTTGAGTTGATGTGCGATGCGAGTGATTTCGCAGTCGGGGCCGTCTTGGGTCAGAGGAGAGATAAGAATTTTCACCCGATTTACTATGCGATTAAGATCTTGAACGACGCTCAGGAGCATTATACCACGACAGAAAAAGAGCTCCTAGCCTTGGTCTTTGCCTTCGATAAGTTTCGATCTTATCTCATCCTCTCCAAGACTATTTTGTACATGGAACATGCAGCACTTCGGTATCTATTTGGCAAGCAAGATGCTAAACCTAGATTGACACGTGGATTCTTTTGCTGCAAGAGTTTGACATTAAAATCCGTGACAAGAAAGGGGCCAAAATTTTTGGCAGCTGATCATTTGTCCCGACTTGAGCATTACAAGGGAAAAGAAGTTCGTGGGGGCCAACATCTCAGCAGAAGCGGAAATTTTTTGCAGAGGTTAAGTACTATCTTTGGGATGACCCTTATCTGTTCAGGGTAGGCGCGGATCAGATGATTCGGCGCTGCGTGCATGGTAACGAGGCGAGGGACATTCTTCACCACTGTTACGAGGGACCTACGGGAGGTCATCATGGGGCGAACAATACTGCAAAGAAGGTGTTCGATGCTGGATTCTTCAGGACTTCTATCTTAGAGACGCCCATGAGTTTGTGAGATCATGTGATGCCTGCCAAAGGGCAAGCAATATCTCAGCATGCAATGAGATGCCGCATAACAGCATTCAAGTCTGTGAGGTTTTTGATGTGTGGGGCTTAGACTTTATGGGCCCTTTTCCGACATCCTTCGGAAACCGATACATCTTAGTCGCGGTCGATTATGTATCAAAGTGGGCGGAAGCGCAAGCTTTTCCCACCAATGATGCTAGGTTGGTGGTTAGGTTTTTGAAGAAACTGTTCGCGCGCTTTGGTGCTCCTAAAGCGTTGATTAGTGACCGGGGGACACACTTTTGTAATGCTTGGTTGGAGAAGGCATTGTCCCGGTATGGTGGGCAACATCGATTTTCTACACCATACCACCCACAGACTAGTGGGCAAGTCGAGGTCATGAATCGGGGCATTAAGCGTATCTTGGAGAAGATGGTAAGCGCAAGCCGTAAGGACTGGTCTGAAAGACTTGATGATGCACTGTGGGCCTTTTGAACGGCCTACAAGACCCCTATAGGCACCACTCCATTTAAGCTGGTCTATGGGAAGTCTTGTCATCTCCCTGTAGAGCTCGAGCACAAGGCGTACTAGGCTTTGAAAACAGTTAACCTTGATATGGCAGCTGCGGGCGAAAACAGGTTTGTGCAGATCCACAAGATCGAGGAGCTTCGGAATGATACATATGAGAGCTCAAAGCTATATAAGGAACGTACTAAGACGCTCCATGACTCCCGCTTGAAGGACAAGAAAGAATTCCGGGTGGGTGATCGTGTATTGTTATACAACTCGCATCTTAAGTTGTTTCCTGGCAAGCTTAAGTCTCGTTGGTCAGGTCCTTACATGGTGCGGTCAGTGTTTCCTTATGGAACTGTGGAGAGAGGCCATGAAGATGGTCGGTTGTTCAAAGTCAATGGGCACAGGCTGAAGTCGTATGTTGGTGGCCCCATGGATAAGTGTGAGGAGGTTGTCACCCTCCACCCCAAGAACAAATGAATTTGGGGTGGTGAGTCTAGCTGAAGACTCGTAACTAAACTTAACATGTTTTTAAGGTTTGATAAATGTTTTTCTTTTTGGTTGCTTAGTTTATTTTTCAGGTTGCGGTTCGTTCTTGACGCGGGGGATGTTGGAATGCATCGCCGATCTTCAGGTATGTTAGTTCGGCTCTTTTCTTGATAGGAGGTGTTTCGTGAGTGATCCGAATTCAAGTGATTTTTACCTTGGTTTTATTAAATGTGAATAAATAAACTTAAGTGGGGAAATAACTAATAAAAAAACCGAAAATCCGAAAAATAAGCACTATCATAAGGGTTTTCTAGCACTGTCATACCTGATAGTGCAGACCCATTTGCAGAACTCATAAAGCCCATCTTGTTTTTCTTTAAAACCTTCAAAAGTCACTTGAATCCTCGCAACCCACTCACGAATCCTCCACACTTCCTTCCTTCCTTCAAGAAATATGTTTTCCTTTCATCCCAAGCATCAATCCAGGTACGAATCTTTCTTCTTTTCTTTTTAGTTGTTGAGTATTTGGGGTTTGTTCTTCAAGTTTAGTTTTTCTTCTAAGTTTTTAGGGTTTGGTCTAAATCGTCCGATTCAAGCCCGTTTTTTGTATACTTTATGTTGTCATGGACCACACTTGACCGGTCTACAAAACCCCCAAGCAAAAGTGTTAAAAAATCAGGGTTTTGGGTGAATTTTGGGGGCTGTTACAGGTTGCAGTTCCGTCACACATGGTCGTGCCAAACGTTGGCACGATCGTGCTCTTCATAATTTGTGGATGAACGGCTTTAAAAAACCCCAAAATTCATCACGCACGATCGTGCCAACATATGGCACGATCGTACCCTTCATAAATTGTTGATGAATTTGAAGATCATGCCCAGAAATTCAACACGCATGATCGTGCCTTAGGTTGGCACGGTCGTGCTCTTCATAAAATTTTCCAGTTTTCACAAAAGTTCACCCAGATTGGTTAGCACGAGAGTGCTCAAGTGTGGCACGATTGTGCTTCATGAAGAACAAACCCAGGAAAACTTCATAAGTCAGATATCTTCATAAAACCTATTGGAATCAAGCACGCACAATCGTGCCAACCTAAGGCACGATCGTGCAGACCTGTCTCGAACCCAGTTTTTGTTCGGTTTTCCGCAATTTATTTGCTAATCTTGTCTCATTCTTGAAGTTGAATCATCTGTTTCTCAGGTTCAGTGACAATGCCAGGGAAGGGCATTGCATCGCCAAAGTGAAAGGCTATGGGCTAGGACGCATTTAATCGAGCCTATGCGGACACTTCAGACCATCGATCTCGACTTGCTTGGCCAGACCGAATGGTTTGAGGATCTTGTGACTCCCCCGTGGACCCGCCTCTTCGCGATGGCTGAGCCACAATATGTTGAGCTGGTATTGAATTTTTTGCTTCATTCAAATTTATCTTCCCGTGCCCGGACGTTTACGAGAAACGGTTGGTGTTAGTTATCGTCTGGGACAGAAATAGCACCACCAATCTATCAGCAGGTTCGCGCAGATACTTGGGTTATATGTGGAAGACGAGATTAACTCCGAGCTCTTTCACGGTAGTCTGCAGGAGTGGGAAGCTGACGCGGATAAAGCCGCATTCTAGGCTGAGATCACTGTGTCAGTTTGAGAATGGGACCCAAGATTAGCCAAAGCTACATGGATTCTTGACCCGTTGCACCGCATAATCGACCGTGCCATCTTTCACACATCACCACCCGCGACCTCTTCCACCTCTATTGCATCATCTCTGGATCCAATTGCAATGTTGCGATTAGTGTTGTTGAGTCTATCCAAAGGGGTATTGGTTCGACCCCCACTTCGAGAATCTGTGGTGGTGCGTTTGCCACCAGGTTAGCTAAGTACTACAGGGTATGGTTAGATGATCTAACCGTAGCTTGTGATTATGGACTTCTCGATGTGGCGCAATTGACCGCCATGCATATGATTCGCAAAGTAAATGGTATCCCAAAGCTAGTGGATCACCTGGGTAGGATTTGGGATCCACTTCCTGAGGGTGAAAGTGATCAAGAGGAAGGCAATGCTAGTAGTGGCGACGACGTCCACGTGCAGGATGCTCCAGGATTCAGGCCAGGTGAGGCTGCTGGGGGAGCAGACCCTCACATTCAGATAGGTGAATTAGGCCAAGACTTTGGGAGCCCAAATTGGGAGCACATGTTTGGTGGTTATGGTCGTGGGTTTGAGCAGGGTGCATACGGCCCATATGAGCCGTTCAGTGGATCTTTGGAGACATATGGATGGGTTGGCTTTGGACCAGCAGGCTGTACGGAATGACGTGGACTTGATCCGCGCAGAGCAGCGTAGACAGGGAAACTTTTTAGAGGATATGTATGAGCAGAGCAGGCGTAGCTTTGATTGGCTATTCGGTTCACAGCAGCACCTAGCAAGCTCGCTCGGTCATCCCTACACACAGTCGCCGCCGCACTTCACGCGGAGATCCTAGTTTGACCGCCGGGATGACGCCGGTCCCTCAGGATCTGGCGGCCGACCCTGATCTTGTCGCATATGCCGTACTTTTATTTTCATTTTGTGTATGAGGAGTGTATCATTTTGCATTATCAGTGCACTCCTCCGTTTGTTGCTTTGATTTCGTACTTTTTAATTTATTGGTTTGCTTACTAAACAAAGACAAGGGAGTTTTGGGTTGGGTTGTTTCTTGTGATCTTGATTATGTTTGCCAGTGTGCAGTATTGGTTTGATGATGTGCTAGTTGCTGGATGGTGCGGTAGTTCGTTGGAATGTTTCGTATTACCTTCTTTTGCTCCATTCTAGCCTTTGCAATTCAGGAGAGTTTTCATGTTCCCGCTTCCTCCACTTTCACTATATTATTGCATTACATTATGCTCGTTTTTTGTTGTACATCGAGGGCGATGTACAATTCAAGTGTGGGGAGGTGGTTAAGCTTGTTTGTGGTTGTCCAAAAAAAATAAAATAATAATAATAATAATAATAATAATAATAATAATAATACAAACTCTCTTGAATAATCAAATCAACGCAAATTTTATATAAACGCTAAAGCTTTTGATAAATATACAAGGGTGAATGAAAAAATTATTTGCTCGAATAAAAGTTGCCATCTAGTAACAATTTTTTTATAAAATTGAGCATGAGAAATCAAGCAACATTCCTACCTGTCTGCCTTGCATAGTTACCCAATACGCCTGTTTCTGTGAGTTATTTTTGAGCCTTATAGCTTTAGAATTATTTTTGCTCACGTTTTTGTAGGCAAAGATTGAGTGCGCCGGATGACTTTTGCGGTTTAGAACTTGTGTTAGGCATGCATTTCGAGAACACAAAGCAAATGCATGGCATAATAATAATTGAGGCAGTAGGAAACCTTTTATTTTTAGCCATTTTTATTTATTCCTGCACCCAAATCACACCCTTAGTTAAACCAATTTAAGCCTTTCCCTTTCGTTTCTTTTAAACCACTAAATATCACCAATTAGCCAAATTAGCCTTTTATTTTTGAACCCACATTTTTTGTTTAAAGCCCGATCCGGTTAAGACTAACTTGTAGGCCTTCTTGTATAGTTTATCAATTTATTAGTGATAACATCATAGCTTGGAGTTTTTATCTCAGTAGACATACTTAGTTCCCTCTAAAGCATTGAAAAAAAAAGTTGAAAAAAGCCTTGTCAATTGGCTTTGTTAGAGCAATTTTGGGGGCGGTTGGTTAGCTCTCGGTTAGTTATTAATAAGTTGCATAGTTTTGTATTTCTTCGCTTCAAATTAGTCAAGCCATCGGTCTTTAGCCGTTTTAGCCACTTTTATAAATCCATTTCCACACCCTTTACCCTAACCAAGTTACAATCCACACAAGACCTCTTGATTTGTGTTATGTGTTAGTCAAGTGTTTAGATTTGATCCTTACACAAGCTTATGATATCGCATAATCATTGTCTTAGCATTGAGTGTTCTAAACATACTCCATGAGTTGTATGTCTCTTATATTTTTAGCCGAGTGTGTGTGAACATTGCGAGGATGTAAAGTGAGCTTGTAGGGATGTCAAGATGGATCATTGCTCATAACCATATTTCACATACTTTTTGGTTTTTCCTTTTATGTCGAGTAATCCGTTTTGTTTTGCCCAAGTTATTTATTTGTGCTTATATAATGCTAGTTTAGATGATTGCCGAGATAGAATTTTTGTTTATTTTAGTTTGTTTGAGGACAACCAAAGTTCAAATGTGGGGATGTTTGATGTATAAGAATTTATAGATCTTTTAAACGTCAAATATTCACCATTAATGCGGAAATTCATTGTGTTTTCATTGATCTTGATACTCATTTGATTTGTTTGTGAAAATACAGGTCCGGGCTTCGGTCCGGTGAAGAAACGAAGGCTTTTGGAGTGATATGGAGTAAAAATGGAACATTTCAGCCAAACTACCAGATATGGCACGTCCATGCCAACCCTTGGCACGACCGCGAGAAACCTTCGGAAGCCGGCACTATCATCAGCACTACCATCAGTCTGCACAACCCAGGCCAGTCCAACATCTGGTATGGTCGTGCCAACCCCAAGCATGACCGTGCTCGTGCTATCACAAGTTCTGATCAACTAATTTCCGAGATCAACATAATCATTTCCGAGTATGATATCGATAAGCACGACCGTGCCACACTTTGGCATGGTCGTGCCACTTCGGGGAAATTCTAGCTGGATCTTTCCGGATTTGGCATCCAACTTGGTCAACAACTCAGAAAGGCACCAGCCAATTACCAAGCACGACCGTCCCAAAAAGGTGGCACAGTCGTGCCAAATGCCCAGTAGCTTAAATACGTGAATTCAGCTCATTTGTTGAGGAGTTGGAGCATTTGGGTGAATTTCTCTCTCAAGAATTTGATCTTGGAAGCTTGGAGATTGAAGAAGGAGCCTTTAGGAAGGTTGTATCGCTTGATATTCAACTCATTTTATCGATTATCTTGTCTTAAACTCTAGTATTCCACTTGTTATTTATGAATAATCTACATTATTTTGCATTTCACTTAGTTATTATGAGCCTTCTAGGCTAAACAATTGTGTTGCTTGAATTTTGTTTAAGCTAATGACATTTTACAACATGGAAATAGATGTGGTGATTGTTGTATGTTAATCTTCATGATGATATTTAATCTTGTTCTTGGAATGCATGTTCATGTTTAAAGTCATTATTCTTGAATGTTTGGTCATAAGTATTTACATGTAGTGTTGGAAAGCCCATGTAGAGATTATGATTGTTGAATCTTGTTAGTTTGTTGATTTGATTCATAGCACGAAACTAGGAATGGTAATTGCTAACATGATTAGAATGATGATTTGAATATGAGTATGAATTCTTGCATTTGGATTTGGAAAGGTCATATGAATGTTTATGGATTCTATGGTTTGTGTTCATGTTGGGTTGATGATTTAGGCCAAGGTTGTTATCTAGCATGACCATGCTTGTGATTCATATCAAGAACTTGTTGAAGATTTCATTTACTTGAAACCAAGTTAGGGTGATTAATGTGTTATTCTTATTAAGTTTTCCTTAATTTGTAGAGTTAGAAGTTTTGACAAACAATTAACTCATTATTAAAGATTAATAACAACTTAGCAAGTGAACTTAAAAGAATGGATCTTAGGTGATTACATTTTTGTTTCATTATAATTTTCCCAAGATTTATAAAACTAGGAAACCTTGAATGGAAACTTAGTTGAATCTAGAACTTGCATCACCATTAGTTTTCCTTAAATGTTGTCATATGTTTATTAGTGGATACTTAATTTAAGCAACCTTTCTTAATTATTGTTCTTTATTAATTTAAGTAGTTAATTGTTATCTTTTCATGATAGTTAAAAAATCAAGAAATCAATTCATCCATTGAAACAGGTTTAAAAGTAACGAAAATCTAGTATTGAGACACCGAGTCCACGGATTGATATCCGGTTCTTACCGACCGACTGTACTACCACCTGACGGGTACACTTGCCCCTTTGTGTGTGAACGAAAATCATAGTAATAAAAATATATTTAATTCACGCACATCAGAATTCAAACCCAAATAATGGTCATTATTTCATCAGTTTTGAAACTGATAATAATAACCAAAATAATAACTC
This sequence comes from Scalesia atractyloides, assembly GCA_947069175.1. Lineage (NCBI taxonomy): Eukaryota > Viridiplantae > Streptophyta > Magnoliopsida > Asterales > Asteraceae > Scalesia > Scalesia atractyloides. The sequence continues at coordinate 8,491,000 of CAMTDV010000028.1, read as the reverse complement.
TTATAAAATTTGAAAACTAAATGATGATCATCAATACTGAATAACCATTCATTTCAGTTTCAACTCATTAAACGGAATAACAGTTATGAGTCTCGAGTGCAAAAAACCGCCCCTGGTTTTTGAACTCCATTCATGTACGTAGAATGTGCGGGCGTGCACGAGTTCAACTAAATTCCGCTTCCAATTTTTGCATCCCCCCACCTGCGCGTGCACGGGTAGGACTAGTGGTAAAACATGTCATATAACAAATCAATAGAATAGTAGAGGCTCTACCTTATAAACAACTACTCTCTTTGTTCCCACACCAATGTGGGACAAAGTGTTTACCACTTTTAAGACTTTCATTCACACCACAAAATTTCCAACAATCCCCCACATGAATGGAGGTCAATCTCAGAAACGACATTATTCCCATTAGATTTCAGCAGTTGAGTTTTGCATACGATAGGTAGGTGTTATCCTTTGAACCTTAGTCGAATCACTAAAAGCCATAGGCTTAGCCCATACCTGTCACTTTTAGGAATGGACTAGGAAGTTTACTAAGCTTTATAGTAAACTCCCTTTTTTATCCCCACAGTTACCTTACTAATTCATACAATTAAGTTTTCCTAATTGAACTCAGTTCTTGGGATCTCCAGTCTCTTGAGTTAGGTTTCCATCATATGAACTTAATTTTTCAAGGTTTCAGTCCCATTCCCATGCACAACTTCTGAACTAACTCTCTAATGAGGCCTTTTGTTAGCGGATCCGCGATATTATCATTTGACCTCCTTAGTCAACTGTGATAATTCCTGTCGAGATTAGTTGTCGTATCGTATTATGTCTACGTCTGATATGTCTGTTCCTACCATTGTACATTGTGTTACGAGCTCTTCAAATTGCTGATTGGCTATCACAATGTATACAAATGGTCGATGCCAGCTTAGCCAATCTTGGTATATCCTCAACAGATTGACGTAGTCATTCTGCCTCTACACCTACCTTAACTAGAGCAATGAACTCTGATTCTATCCTGGATCTAGCAATAACCTTTTGTTTTGATGATTTGTACGATATAGCTGCACCTCCTAGTGTGAATCCATACCCACTTATTGCTCTGGAATCATTCGTGTCAAATATCCAATTTGCATCAAAGTGTCCTTCTATAACTGTTGGATATTTGTTATAATGCAACCCGTATTCACGGGTATATATTAAGTATCAAAGAAGGAAGAAGATGTTGTTGGTGTGTCTAAACTGTTTGTTTGAACTGGGTTTTATAGCCAAAAATCATAACTGAATTCTGGCCCATTATCCATGGGATGTGCGGGCGCGCACGAGTTCAACTAAATTCCGTTTCCAATTTTTGCACCCCTGCGCGTGCGCTGGTAGGACTGGTGGTAAAACATGTCATATAAAAAATCAAAAGAGTAGTAGAGGCTCTACCTTATAAACAACTACCCTCTTTGTTCTCACACCAATGTGGGACAAAGTGTTTACCACTTTTTGAGACTTTCATTTACACAACAAAATTTCCAATAGCCTTTTGGTTTGAAACTTAAATGGTTTTTTCATCATCATACAATCATTTAGATCTAAAGATACACAAGGACCATCCCAGCTGGTCCTGTTGGTGCTATTTGTAGGACATGGTCACAATTTTATAATAAAAGTTATATAAATAAATATAAAAATTGTAAAGATACTCTCTTTACATAATTATGGGAAAATGTAGTACCGTACCGTGTATAAATCATACAAAATTAAATATGAAATACAATATATTTAAATAAATCGATTCAAATCGTTGTCTTCAACAAGAGCCTAACCACGTCTTCTTGTATGGTTCGTTGTGTGGGTTTCGATGAGTTCTTGAACCACATCTTCTTATACAATAATTTCCCACAAAATGAACAAAACAAGTGTTGATGGTTGTGGTTGAGGCACGTGTTCAACACGTTTCCCTTAAAACAGATTTCGTGCCTTTACTAAAGACGACACGTCTGTCTCCCAGGGTACAACAACCAAAGCAGTCTGTACTGCCAGAGAATACCACACGACCGAGGTTACACCAGGTAATATCATAGTGTTAGACCTTTTGGAAACTAAGAATAGAAATGTAGTTGAATCGTGTAGAGAGATAAGATATGTTCCCAACATATGGGTTATCAAGTCTTTCTTCTCCAATGACTCTTCATGCATGCGTCTCTCTTTCTTGTATCTTTTTATTTATATTTTTTTTCATCTAACCACATCAAAAGAGGCACATAACCTACTATGTATGCAAGAGTCATGGGTGGTGAAAAGTCCAACATAATCGGAGACTTAATTTTGCCATAAAATCTCTAATCAATTGTCATAAAAGAAACTCTACTCAAGAGTTATCACCAATAAACCACATGAAGAGTTTATTATTTTAATATAAAACTAAACAAGTGACATAAATAACTCTACTCAAGAGTTTGTCTCTATATGTAAATTTCCATTCATCACATTTTAAGAACTTCCAGCAACCCCCCACATGAATGGAGATTGATCAAAACACACTAAATTTCCAATGCAACCTCGACAGTTGAGTATTGCCGGGTAAGTAGGTGTTCCCTTTGAACTTTCCGTTGTGAAGCATACTTAGCCTTCCAGCGGTTTGTAGACGCGATGTCCTTGAACAAACCCCCCATTTGTGTAGATGACAATACACTTCACACAATACTCTCATTAGCCGGATCATCCCCTTATAGTTGTGTCCAATAATGGTCGTGGAACACTTTCCTGGTTCTGTAAGAGCTCTAGGCCCAATTCCATTCGAAGCGACCCCGCTTCTCTCTAACATAGGTGATTCTCCTTAAATCATTAAAAGCATCATGGTTACCATGATTACGCAAAATCATTTACCACATAATATGCTTAGCCTCACAATTTGTCACTGAATTCTATAGGAATGAACTAGGACGTATTTAAACACCCTTTTATCATTTAGGGGGTATATATAACCATATATACTAGCTTATGCATATCAGCTATGTCCCCACAATGACCACCCTTAGGCATATGAATTCGTTGTCCTATTGAACTTAGATCTTGGGACCTCAAGTCAACTAAGTTAGGTTTCCTTCACACACCCTTTTTTCCATGGGCTTTAGTCTCATTCTACAACTTGATCTCTAATAAAACCTCAGGCTGTTGGATCCATAACATTATCTTTGTCATTGACAAGTCACTGAAGATAACTTTGCAGTTGAGATCAATTGTCATGACGTGTTCGTAACTCGAAAGTTAAAATTGCCTATTGTCAATTTCTAAGACTATAACCTCAGTGGCCACCTGAATCTGGTTATAATATTTGTCTTAGAATGATACATTTATAATTTAAGGCAAACACATCTCCATTATGCACTATGACCTTTGTGTCTTCAACTAAGTCGTTTATTTGCAATGTTAGATTGGATTACAAAATCCTTATTGCCAAATATTATGGTACAAATGCAAGACACCCCCACATTTAACTGTTATTGGATAACATCCAGATGGAGTAACGAAAACCATTTCTACATACCCTTATAGGGTTGTTGTTTTTTTTAATGGATCATCCCCTACATTTCTTGCCATTTGATCAACATTTTCGTAACTTCACTTATGACGACCTTTATACATATATATATGATTGAACAAGATCAACCTCATTGTATTAGTGAATTTAATCATATTGCATTAGCTTACATAAGCTTCCGAGCTGACCAAAGCTACCATTGTCATAAGTTTGTCACCAACTTAGAATAATTCTAATTTAACATCTAGAATAAGCCTAGGCAATTAATTCTCCTCATTAGCTTTTCTAACAAAACCTTTAAAAGTTACATTTTTTTCCTTTTAATGAATGAAAATTCTCCCTCAACTTTGTCTATACACAAATTCTTTTTGTGTTCATATACATTTGAATGTTTAGAGTTAATTAGTCTTCGTCAATACCCATAATTAATCAAGTACTAATCTATCATGCTTTAGACTCAAATAATAAACACTTTGCAACACTATTCTTGCATTTGCATTGCTTATGAATCGGGCAATTTAGGTTATATAAATTTCCAACCGACTCAAATAAATAAGGGAATCCATAAAACTCTTACTTTCTGTTGTGTGTAGTTCTTGTGTGAACCATCAGAACTACCAAAATATCCTCTAGCAAAGAAATAGATGTCAAACTGAGGGAGGAAGAAACTAGATGGTTGTTATGTTGTATCTTTTTAAACCTTTAATTATAGGCCTCTTCCATTAAAATACCATACCATGAATATTAAAAACTACATCTCAGAAAACAATCCTTTTTCTTTTCTTTTTTTAAAGATTTTTTCTATGGAGAATGAAGCTAAATGGGTCGTTCCATTGTTCATTAGTCTTTTATTATTAGCTAGCTTCAATTCACTTACTCTTTTACATTTGCGAAATGTTCTAGGATAATCTAATTTATTTCAGCAACTATTTTTTCTTTTATGGATGAACTTGGAAGGATATATATCTCAAATTTGCTTGAATCATATGTTAAGTTTTGTTTTAACTGTTACATGAAACCAAAGAAAAGGGACCTTAGAATGGGTGAGTGATGTGGGTCTAATGTTTGGTAACAAGTCAAAACGTGTAGTGTTTGGTTGTCTCATGATAGTGAAGTTCTGATCTCTCACATCCTATAGTAGAAGGATTATTAGTATTTAGTATATAATAGTTTAGAAGGTAGTTATTAAGTTCGAGGACTGAAGATGACACATCAGAAGTTTATAACCAACTAACTAAATGAAGAAATATGTCTCTTTGGACACACCCTTTGGATCGATGGCTGCAAAGGAAAAAGGAAGGGACACAACTTTTCATTATTCAATCACATCCACAAGTTCAAGAGTACAACTGATTGTGAAGAGACAAGTCTGTACAATCGCATATGTTCGTTTAGTATAAATAGGGTTTGTATGTTTTAATTGTAATCATCAGAATCACTTATACTTTCATATTCAATATAGTTATTCATTCGATTGTGCATAGTTTATCATTGTGTTTGTGTTTGTAAAGGGTTCTGACCAACAGATAGTTTTGTTCAAATTTGTTTAATTTTAATAAACATCTAATATGGTGAATATAATTCAAATATACGCTATGGGTGACTTTTGACCGGTGCGAATCAATCTGACCAGTTTGGTTTTAAGTTATTTTCTTATTACCTCATATTGGTTGTTAAGAGAGTCAAATGGATGGTAATAATAATTGGTGGAGAGGTGTTAACTCATGGGTAGATTGAATGTTCCTAATATAAGTGGGTAAATGATTAAAAGTTTTATGATTTAAAGGCTAAATAATAAATTCCTACATAAAGATAACCTTTGATTTTAAAGCATTGATTATTTGATTACGTACCCATAAAAGGAAAATAAATGCAATGAGAAAGAGGAAGAAAAATGGTTGAAGAAAGATCACATTTAAATATAATCTAAAAGTTCATAATAGAAAATGATATTTACGCAATCATCAGAGTTCATTCGATAAGCTATAATAGTATTTAGGTAAGCATCAGAGTTCGTTTATTCGATAAACCATAATGGTATATACTTAAGAAAAGAAAGAAACCAAATTGTAATGAGACGTGATAAGCTAAGAGTATACCATAGTTAGTCCTTCATCGTCAGAATAAAAACTTTTTCAAATAAATTTCCCTTTTAATTTATAAAGGAAGAGACCTCTTGTTCTACTAAACCCAAACACTTTTCAATATAACGTTGGCAATTGGCTAACTTTAGATCATGAAGGTTTTCAGCCTTAATTTTTTGTTTTAACCTAAAACCAAACTGACCTGACCCAAGTTATATAACCAATAGCTGATTTAAAATGACCCAAGTTGTATAACTGATAGCTAATTTAAAATGTAAGTAGATGATAAAAGGTTAAAATTTAATGGTCAGATTTTTCTTATTTTCTAGCTAAAAGTAAAAGAATAAGAGAAATAAGTTAGTTTAAAAATGTGAAAATATAAGAAATTGCATAATAAGTGATCTATAACTATAATCTAAAAAGTAGGTGTTAATTCGTTACAGCTTATTTACTAAATCATGGTAGGGATGAACTTACTATCGTATCGGTACCAAAAGTATTGATTTAAAAAGATGACGTTATTTCGGTACCGAAAATGCTCGATACACAATAGTACGGTATTTGAAGATAAAAAGTGATAAAATAACCGGACTGAAAGTACTAATCCTATAAACATAAAAAATGGGTATTGAATTGGTACCGAGATTTGGTTGGTATGGTACGGTACGGATATTTTTTTATACCGAATACCGACTGCTCAACCATAAATCACAGAGTCGTGTAAAAGCTTTCAATAAATTTATATCGGAATGTAGAGAAACTAAAAACAATTGTGTATATAGTTTTTTTTATTTAAGTTAATGAACAAGAAAAAAATAAAAATAAATAAATGCGTCCAAGGTGTATATTACTGGTACTATAACGAACTAAACCGATATAGACCAAATGGCCATCGCAACGCACGAGTAATCCAACTATTATACAGTATATCATGAGATGATTGATAAACTAACATAAACGAGTATTACTTTGCAAAATGTCGTCCCGCAGCATCGTGCAGGTATCCTACATATATATACATATGTATATACATAGGAGAAGGTTCATTTGAGATGAAATTTAATGTGAGAATGGCATAATGGTAAAACATTAAATAGTTTATAACTCTTCTCCTTAATTATGTTATCTTTCATTAATAAAACAAAAACATTTTATCTACACATTTCAAAATTTATCTACATATGTTTTACATTTACCGGAATTTACCATACACACATGTAAATTTACCCTACATATTTCAAAATTTATCCTACACATACTAAAATTTATCCTACACATGTCGAAAATTGTCCTACACCATAAATTATTTTTATCTTGAAAGAGTATATGAAAAAAAATGAGTTACAAGTTTAATTAATTAGCTAATTAATGACAATTATAGATTTACCTATATGCCATTTTTCATAATATTAAATACACACATTAAATAAAGTAAATAGAGAATTTCTATTGGTTTAAAAGTTATTCTTTTATTCTTACAAAATTTTTCTTCTCATTTGAACTCTCCACTATATACATACATATATATATATATATATAATTATATATATATATATATATATATATATATATATATATTACATTATATATATTATATATATAAATATATATGTATATATATATAAGTTTTTTATTTATTTCGAAAAAGACTTTTGAGTGGAGTGATTTTGAAACCCAGGCTTGATTCTATCAAGGCTTGATTGAACACTTTGACTGCTATTTTGGCTCATGGACAACTATTGTACCATCCTCGTTAGTAGTTCCTTTATTTTAGCACTTTGATCAGACCTCTTATGCTTGTACTGATGGGGTTCAAATGGTAATTCTTTTACGTTGGCCATTTGTTAACAAGAGGTGCATTAGTCACTTAGACTGGTCTAGTGAATTTTTTGTGACTCAAAGCCCTAGTTACTTTCAATAGTGTTAAATACTTCAAAGGATCCTATTGACTCAAAGTAATTGGATTCAGAACATGGATAGAAACCAAGCTTTTTCTTGAAAGCTTTCAAAATTCATCCTCTTACTTTTCTCATAATCTAGGACCATGTAGCAATCCTCTGTTTTGTGGTTGTTTTCTCACAAACAATACAGAACAATGTGGCTTTTGTGCTTTTGTCCCTTTTGATCCAGACTTTGAATTGGCTTTAGAGGCTTGGTTGGGGCCGGTAGTATTGGATGAAACTACTGGAATGATAGCAGTTGGTGCTATTTTCCTTTTGCGGTCACAAAGTTCATTGGTTTGAGACCTTTATCAACACATGTTTCATCAGACTATTTGGAATTGTGTTGATCAAGAAAGTTATGAGATGAGCAAAGATATGTGCTCCCAATCTCCTCTCCATTTGAAGGAATGGACTTAGTTTCATTCTTATCCTGAGTTTTAGGAGTGTAATCACGGGGTCCTTGTGTGTGATGATAACCTACATCAAATTTGACATTGCTTTGTGTTTGCTGGTTTAATAGAATCTCAAAACATTTGCATGATTCTACCTAATTTTGGTAGTTTACTTGGGTAGATTCAAGCTCCTTTTAACACATTTGATATTTTGAAAGAAGTGACCATATCTATGCAATGTGAATTGTGGCTTCATGTTTTAAGTTTGAAGTAATTTAGTCATTTTTTAAAACTTCTATGTCAGATAGGATAGTTTTATTCAAAAGTTTTTCAGATGTTTTAGAATCTTCTTTTAGCATGATGTTCACTGCTTTGATATATTGGGTAATGGAATGGACAAGGGAATTGAATGGACAGGTAATGGAATGGACGAAGGAATGCAATGGATCATTACCATTCCATTCAATGGTGGTTGGTGGTGGCGGAAGCAGCGATGGGTGGCAACGACAGTGGGTGGGTGGTGGCGATGGTGGTTGGTGCTGGCGGTGGGTGGTGGTGGTGGTGGTGGGTGGTGGCGATGGTGGTGGGTGGGAGGCAATGGTAGTGGATGGTGGTGACGGCTATTGGTGGTTGTGGTGGTGGCGGCGCTGGGCATCGTTGGTGGTGGTGGGTGGTGGCGATGGTGGTGGGGATAGTCGCAGCGGTGGTGGCGATGGAGGTGGGCAGTGGTGGCTACGGTGGTGGTGGGGCGGTGATGGTAGGGTTGCGAGTGGTGGGGATTGGTGAGTGGTGGTGGTGGTGGGTGGCGGCAAAGGGGGCTATTCATATTTAAGCAAGTTTTAATAATACCATGGTGGCCGTCGGGGTGGCGGTGATTAGTGAGTGGCGGAAGGTGGTGGGTGGTGGCGACGGTGGTGGGTTGTGCTGTTGTTAATGAAGGGTGCAAGAGGGGATGGAATGAAAAAAACATGGGTGGATGGAATGACTTTGAGGGAATGGAATGCCTTATGTAATGGGTGATTCCATTCCATTGACCAACCAAACACCCTTTCCTTCATCTCTCATAATGGTCTATTCCATTCCGCCTCTCATTCTAGCATACCAAACACTACCCAAATGCTTTGATGCATTGTCCATAACTGAGTTCTTTCAATATTTCTAGGGATGTGTCAACATTTTTGTGTGAGATTCTCAGTTGTTGACTCAGTATGTGACTCAATGCAAGAACTAGCAGTTTCACTAGTGCCTTGATATAGAGTCTTATTTAAGATTTTAAGTGCTACAAGAGCAAGGTTCTTGTAAACTTGATGCATTGCAATCATGCTAAAGTGCTCGTCATTCAAATCCTTAGGAAAACTACTCTAATCTACAAAGCGTTGAGTGAAAAAACTTTCTTAAGTAGTTTCTGTGTAAGGCAACCAGTAGTTTGGGACTGTGAGGGTCTTTGGATATATGTTTATGTTAACATGTGCAATTTGGTGTTGCGGTGGTCCATTAGCATATTGATATGCCATTTGAACTGGTCCATGTGCAAGGTGATCGGTATATAGTGTGCCTGGACCAGGGGAAATTTGGGAAGAATATTGATGTGCATTTGAAAAACTTGATTGTTGACTAGTAGTTAAGTCAGATTGATTTAATTAACTAGGATAGTCACATACGATGTGGGGTTCTGTGTAGGACTTCTATATTCCCTAGCAAAATTACCTAGTTTATGATATTTATAGCATTTAACTCTGGACTTGTCCTTGCAAATTTACCCCTACCCACCAAACTAGGAAACTTTCTGCCAATCTTATTATCAATTTATTTTTCCTTGATACTTAGAAGTGCAAGCTGGTCTAGAAGGTCAAATTCGTCTTGGTCAGTTGGATCCATAGGCTTCTGATCATTCATCATCAGTGCAAGATTTTGGTTTCCAATAAGTAATAAGTTAAAATGGGAGTTAAAACCAACAGTTATGTCAACAAAATGATCATAACTCTGATCACTCATATTGTTGGTTGATAATTATCAATCATGACTCATCAAGGCTATGTTACCATAGGAATAATCATCAGCAACTTTTCCAGATGACATCAACATCAGTTTTTGAACTAGCTCTCTCTCAAATGTGAGGAGTTTGCAATGAAGTTGTGTCAGAGTCATTTCTTTGAACCTAGCAGTGTTTCTCAAAAGGATTGCAATTGTATTCCATTTATTAGTGATGGATCTAAAAAATATGTGACTCAAGCAGCATTTGTATAAGTTTGATAAGCTAGCTTTAGCTCACTAATTAAGCAATTGAATCGCTCAAAATGTTGAGTCAAAGATTCCCCCTTAATATGAGTGAATCTTTCGTTGTCATATCTTGAATTCATGGCGAACGAGCATCGGAGGCTTGTTTGCTGATCTAGTATTGTGAGGATCATGAGTGATTGACATCTCTCTGAGTTCTATTGAGGTTTACTCATAAAATCGAATATCAGAACAATTTAATATTCTGATTGGTCTAATTCTTCTCAAGTCCTGATCACCTTAATCTGTTATCAATTTGAGTTTTGTTTATCTTCTGAATCAACGATAAAGTCAATTAAGTGTAACTTTGCTCTGATACCAATTATTGGATCTGAGAGTGTGTGTTTGTGTGTATGTGTGTGTGTGTTTTTTTAATAAACAATTTAGAAATTAATTAAAACAGTCATAATAAACACATCAATCATTACACAACGGATTTGGGAAATGATTGTCAAATGATTCAATTATTTTCAATGATTTAAGAACAATCTATAGTAAAATTCACTACCCCTTACCAGGTGCTATATTTCTCTCTCCCCTCTCTCTCTCTCTCTCTTAATTCTTCTATTTTTCTCTATTCCTTTAGATTTTTTGATAAGATTATATTCAGCTCTAAGAGTTCTACCAGTTACGTCATTATACTGTACTATTTACAGAGGAGAGAAAAACTAGCGATGTCACCCTGAAATCAACCCAAACAACATATTAAATGATGTAACTGCCAGCAGTTTCAAAATTGTTGGATAGTTGGGAAAAACTACTTTACATTGAAAGTACTGATAATACAAGGAAAAGTTGGGATTCCAAAATTATGGGAAGGGTTCCAGCACTTTTAGAAGCTAATACTTATGTCTTCTTTGTTGACTTTGTCTTTGGTCTTCAACTTAACTTGTTGACCCGTCTGTTCACTTGTGTACCAGCACTTTGTCTCTTCGACACTTTGTCTTCCAGTCTTTGATCCAGTGGTTCTTATTTCAGCAGTTTTGAATAGTTGTTAGTGAAGCTTTCAAGGGGTGACTTTTGGCACTTTTGAATTGAACTTTAACCTTATTCCATTAGGCAGGTAAGATGGTTCCCATGGGTTTTGGATTTCATCATCAGTAGATCTTACATAACCCTAGAATGAGCATCATGGCTAGGACAATTAAGAGTTGGATCATGACTTGAGGACTATGATTTTTAAGACTATTAGACTTGTGTTTATTCATATGATATAGATAGCATCGCTGTTATTTCTTCTGAAGATCTAACACTCGTTATCCCCGTTATTGTTGGAAACATCATTGCTCCGGGTCTCGTATAAAATTTTCTTTCATGGATCAGATTCAAGGTGTCCTAAGATTTCTTTTATGTTGAGGGAGCCGTTATGCTAAGGAATGTTAGGTTTATCGTCCTTTCTTTGTTGTATTCCTTGAAGGTCACCAAAAGGGTTATCTTTTACGTTAGCTATACGTAGGGGTGAGCAGGTTGTGGTTCCGGACCCTTAGAACCGTGAACTAGACCCAGAACCTCAAGGACCCGAACCTTTTTTATGTAATAGGTCGGTTTTCACATTGTAGTTAATGCTTTAATTCGATTTCGAGTTTAGAACCACGGTTTTTTTTTAAAAGAACCTTAAGAACCGTGTTATCCAAAGACGTTTCAGATTTCTTCCATGTCATAAACCCTCAGCTTTCAAATTTCCTTTCCTTACTATATATTACCAAGTTTTAGCAAAGATCTGTTTTAATTGTTTATATCTAAGTGTGTGTGTGTGTAGGATCAGGTTCTTATGAAGAAACCCTCAAGTTGATAGAACTTGAGAAATCTGATGGGAAATCCTACTTCCCGTGGGAACTTTTAACTTTTTTTACTACAAACGTAAATGAACATCTAACTAAGAGATTTGTTAAAAAATCAAATAAATAACCTAGCGTTCATTTACACCGGGTTTTTTATCACTTACATTTCTATAAAAAATTAACAAAAATATATGACATCACCCTTTTTTAGCGGGTTACACTTATGTAAATTTGTTATACACTAATGTAAGTTTACATACACACACATATATATAATTTAAAATAGAGTAGTTCTTATCATGTGATCTGTGCGTGTGTGTGTATATATATATAATTTAAAATACAATAGTTCTTATCATGTGATGTGTAGGATATTAAATCACGCATGTTATAAAAATTTAAACCCTAATCACGCATGAACAAATATAACATACGTAATTAGGGGTTTATCTCATGCGTAATTTTCTGATTTGTTCATGCGTGATTATATGATTTCTTCCAGCATGATTTTCCAGTTTGTTCATGCGTGATTATATGATTTCCTCATGCGTGATTATGTGGTTTTGTTCATGCGTGATTTAATATTATACGCATAGAACGTTAAGGACTATTGTATGTTAACATTCCCCTATTAATATATCGAAATAGTTATATAATTTAAAATTTGGGCGATTTGTTTATTTTTTTCAAGGAGTTCTTAAGTTCTCGCAACTCTGAGGAGCACTCATTTTAACCATATATATAATATATATATATATATATATATATATCCTAAGAGAAGTCCATCATATTTGAGAAATTAAATGATTAACTTAAGAATCATTCTGTACCACACATTTCACTAATCTTTTCGAATATACACATATGTATGTAATCAATTTTAAACTATACATATGTGTATATTACGAAAAACTTAGGGAAATATGTGGTACGAAATACTTCTAAAGTTTCTAAATTAGTCTAGTGTTTCTGACACGATCTTAACCCTATATATATATATATCTATATATATATGAAGGGGAGAGTTATCTTGAAAACACTGAATATTGCGAGAACCGTGAGAACGAATAAAAAAAACTACAAGAGCTTGATTAAAAACAATTCAAATTCAAAATATAACTACATGTATCAATAGAATGTACTTATGTCTGTTTTTTTATGTATACGATGCTATTATACAACAATTGTATGTTGTTTTTAAAACTACAAATATAATTACAAGCGAAAATTCTTCACTATTTGCACTTGTAGGCTTTCCGCTTGCCTACAATGGCTTATTACACAAAACAGTTCTAATGCATCAGACCCTTTACCCGACCCATCAGGACCCTTTAGGACACGAAACTACATAGGCTTATAAGATTCAGTTTATGGTTCCCAATTTCATCCCTAAAAGGGTATTCGGTTTTGGAGGGTCTGGATCAGGGCAGGTCAAATCTGACCCTTTACACAGCCCTAGCTCTTGGACATTTCTAGTAAATCCTATAAGCGGGATCGAGTCTTCCTCCAACCTTTCTCTAATAGGTCTATATCTAACCCGCTAAAGTAATGTTAGTACATGATCCCTACACCATCAACATGGGTACCCCTTGCCCGTCTATGTTCAGTGGTTCTTTTTGGTCTTCACTATCCTAGCTCTTGGATGGGAAATATAAGTGGCACCTTCTTCCATCTCACTTGCTCACGTCATTCTCTTTTTCCCGGTTCTGATGGTTAGAACCGTAAATTGCTCAGCCCTAATTCTCATAAATTGTGAATCTTAAAGCCAACTTAAAGTGTGCACTGGCCAAATATCCTCATATGTGTGCTATAACATAAATACGCCAAAATCAACAAAATAAATGTGACAATTGTCAAAATTGTGGTACTTTTGTACAACTTGAACAACTAGTACATTGTCTATTTATCGTATAACATGACTTAATTTTTTATTTTAAGTCTTTAAAATCTAGGAATTTAACCAAATCATAGCTTAGTATGATAATGGATTCGTCACAATCATGAATATATAAAAACCATATCTTAGACAAATAACAAAGATGCAAACACAAAATAAATATGAGAACTGGTTACGGTACAGTCTGATATGACAAAAATAAGACATAAAATATGTCTTTACTATTATATCATCAGATTTTATTTAAAACACCAAATTGTCCAAGTCTGCAGCAAAATTCAGCATTTTGCAGCAAAATTCAGCAAATGTCGGGAAAACCCAAAAATAAATATTTTTAGCTAAAGGATAATAATGGGTGTTAGAAATAATATTAAACCCATATATAACTCTTATTATTTAAAGCTATACGATTTGTTTAATAAAAATCTGACAACAAAGCCGTTATGGAAACTGAACTCAAAATGAAAAATTTATTAGTCTGAAGAACTAAATTAATTAACGAGACAATAGAAATTGTACTAGAATTATTGTGAACATAAAATTTTATAAGTAATCCTATATATCAGTATTTCACACGGTACAAGACCCGAACTAACTTTATCAACCGAACAACGAAACCATAAGACTAGTGTGATATTTTGGCATATTATAACATCACTTTAAAGTGTTGGGGCATTAGTTTTTATAAAAACTTATATATAAATTTATTAAAGTTTATAAATTACATATTATTTTTTAAAAAATTAAAAAAAATAACCAACCCCCCCCCCCCTCACACTCTTATGGCAATATGGGGTATTTCCCCATGCCACTAATCTCTAATTAGTGTTTTGGCAATTTGTGGAGATTACCAGTGTATGTTGAGTTGTAAGATCTTGATCATAACAAAACCAATATCATAACCACTTCATTCTTTCATTTTCACAACACCAAAACACAACTTTCCTTCCTTTTTCCTTCCAAAATCCGCCAAGACCATCATCATCTACACTTCATTTTTTTCTAAAAAAATAAACACAAAGAAATCAAGCTTGCATGAAGACCTAAAGATAATCTACAGAATTTGCAAAGACTAGGAGCTCACTTTGGAATCTTGGAACTCTTGATCAACCTATCTTCTTCATCCTTTAGATCACCCCTAGCCATTATGCTAGTAGTAAGATCCTTAAACTTAATCTTATACTTTATATTTTATAAAATTTCAAAAGATCATCATAAAAGTTATATAAAAACCCACTTGAAAAACATTAATAAACTATAATCAATAATATAATCATGTGTTTTTCTTGATGAATTTGGATGATCTTAAACTTGTCATAAACTAGTAAACTTGAATCTTGCAAAATTATAATTAAAAAGATGATCTAAACACACGCATGTTTAGATTAGCAAGATTCATTAACAAAAATAGTTATGAACGTAAATTTTTATATTAAAGAGGATCATACAAGTATTAGATCATTAAATAAAAGTTATGATTTAAAAATTTTGTTTAAAAATGATAATAAAGTTTTTATTTTAAGAAAGATTAAAATTATAAAAAGTTCATGACATTTTGTTAATACATTTATATAAAATTTGTGACTGATGATTTGAGTTAGTTTAATTACTTAAAACATGTTTATAAAAAAAACATGGGAAACTTATATTTTTAAAGGAAACTATGGCAAAATTGTTTTTAAAATTAATCTTAATTAAGATATGATTTAACTAAAGATTTAGTGATTAAAAGTGATTTAGAAAGTTAAACATGTTTAAATAAAGGATTTGGATGAAAAGGTTAAGAAATTAATTATTTATATTTTGTTAAACTAAAAGTAAGATAAATATATATATTTTTTATAAAAAATATATATTTCTAAACCATCTTAAATGTCTACATGTATTATTGTATAAAAACTATATATATTTTGTTATGTTAAATTGAATACAAAAAAATATATAAGTGATCAAATCTTGATAACATAATATATCAGACAGAGACAATTCGGACAAGTTGGACGATTCAGACAAAATAAAATATATGGTATAACGAAACAAACGACAAAAACGAAACGAATAAAATAGTCAACGCGAACCTAACGGTCAAAACGAACAAACAAACCGATACACTTTATATTTACTAGATTTTTTTTAAATCTATAACTTATAACTAATAGTTTTCATAAATAAATTTTTATAAGTTATAACAAATACTAATAAATATTTTTGGATAAGCCCAACTAAACAATTATTAGACTAAGCACAATTTTTATAAAAACTATATTGGGCTAAAAGTATTTTTATAAAAATATATGGACTAGCCCATTTATATAAATTAGTTGGGCTAAGGCCCACTTGTATAAAAATCAAACTTTGCGCTAAGCCCACTTTTATAAAAATTACATGAGCTAAGCCCACTTATATAAAAGATAACTTTAGGCTAAACCCACTTTTATAAAAGTTTACATGTGTTAGACCGATTTAAATAAAAGTTAATTTTGGGTCAAACCCACTTTTATAAAGATAAATTGGGCTAATCCATTTTATAAAAACTAACATTGGGCTAAAGCCAATTTTTATAAAACTAAACTTGGGCTAATCCAATTTTTATAAGTTATTTTGGGCTAGGCCCAATCTTTCATTTTAATTTGGGCTAGACTCACTTTTATAAATCAATTGGGCTTAACCTACTATTAAACAAAATTAGGTTGGGCTAGGCCCATATACATGAAAAGAATTAGGCTAGGCCTACACATAGTAAGAAAATTGGGCTAAGCCCATACTTACAAAACTATTGAGCTAGGCCCAAGTGTAATGAATTATTAGATGAGGTATTTACAATTAAATCATGGACTAGGTCCATTTACATATAACTAATCTAATATATTATATATATATATATATATTATATATATATGTGTGTGTGTGTATGTGTAATGCAACAAAGAAAAACTAACAATTACAAGTATGAAATTCGGGATAAAATACTTTTACGAAAAAACGAACGAAAGCCTAAGTGTCTAATAGATTAGAACACTTGTAGGTCGAGAAACGAACAAAGTATCAAGAATCAAATAAAGATTTGCACAGAACGCAAATCAGCGAGTTCATGTTTCCCCTTTTATTTTAACGTTTTTAAGGTTTTTAAACGTGCGGGGATGGATACATGTTACAATTAATATAGCCGGGAAAATGAAAATACTTAGATCACATGTGTATAATGCTCAAGCATTGGGGCCATTAATGAATAAAAAGTACCGAGGAACAACGGGATAGATCTATTGGGTTTGAGCGAGCCCCACTCTAATACGGCAATAATAAACAGATCATATTAGAGTGCTTTGGTGTCTAAAACGACTGTCTCAGACACATAATAAATCGTCAAGGTTTGGTTGCCACCTTATTCGGCAGACAGATTAGTGTCCTTGCAACACACTAATGATCTTACAAGTTTCATTAAGCTATATTAAACGAATTTATTATTTCAAATGTTTATGATAATTCATTTGATACAAAATTTATAACATAAATTCACCCGCTTTTGTTGACGTTGTTTTCAAAACTAACATTTATTACAGGAAATTAGTGGATGGCCTTCGGGGATAAATCATGTTCGTTGGTTGTGAAGTCAAGATGTCGTGTTTAATCCAATTTTTCGTTGTTATATTTTATAACTTACGTTGAATTTTAATTAATAGTTTCAAACTTGTGGAATGGGTTTAAAAACAAAAGTTGGTATGTAAATTATGCATTAAATAAAAAGTACGGATGAATGTTTTGTAATACAATTGTCGTTTACTTGGTTGAATGCAACGATTTCCACTCTGGCCACACCTCGCGACACGCTTTCGCTATATCGAAAATCGAGGTGTGACAGACCTGGTATCAGAACTTCAATTGTAGTGAACTAAGATTCTTTTGAGTCTAGTCTGCAATTTCAAAATGGTCTTTTTATGAAAGTCATAAATTATTTGTGAAATTGTAACAAGAGTTTTCCCCACAACATGTATACGAAGGTCCACTAGTACTAAACGATGAATCAAAACAATAATGCAAGCACATTATACGAGATAGTCTTTGAGTATTAGACACAATAATTGTAAGATGAATCAGAATGATACAAGACATGACGTGTAATGAAACTGAAATATAATTGCCCAAAATTTTATTATAAGTTTTTCAGCTATATGAGTTGTACGAATTATTTTGCTATGACCATGTCTTCCGACTCCGACACTGATTCCACGGGTTATGCTTCAAACGCTGTTTTCATACCATTAGACGATCCTGCTCCACCTGTTATCATCATCATTATCATCTCCAATGACGAGTTATCGGATGATGAGTGGATGAACATCGATTTCCAGCCATTTGCCTTACCTGAGTCTGACCATGCCGATATTCCTTTAGAGGATGATGTATTGGAAGTACCTCATTTTCATGAAATGGTTATATTCGGTCACCCTAAGGGTGAACATGTCGTTGCTTACGTCGCCATACCACTTAATGTGGTAGCTCCTTTTGATGATGTTGTCGATGAGGACGGACACCCCGTACCTCCTATTGATGATGTTGAGGTTGAGTCATTCCAGTTATACATGTTGAGCATGTTGACGATGACCTTGGCATTGGTAAGGATACTGGCATTGCCATGTTAGAGGTAGCCCAGCCAGATGCTACAGTTATTGACATTACATCGTCTGCTCCTTCCACACCTCTGACCCTATCTCCTATATCATCACCAGATACCACTTTACCACCATCTTCTGATATCTTACCTACACATGTTGATACCGTTTTACCTGATACATTCTATACCGATCAGTTATCTGAGGTGGCACCACCATTGCATCCTTTAAGGGATATCACACACCACACTGATCATCTGATACATCACCCTTCTGTTGGACCATTCCATTATACACTTGGTAGAACTTCTCAGCTCACTGATCATGTACCTCCTTATCCTTTTGCTAGATCTGTTTCTACTAATGTTACACCGACATTCAGTTCTTATCACACCCACTCGCTGCAGGGCCGTCACATGTTCCATTTTAACCATACACACACACACACATATATATCTATATATATATATATATATTCTAAGAGAAGTCCATCCTATTCGAGAGATTTAAATTAACTTAAGAATCATTCTGTACCACACATTTCACTAAGCTTTTCGAATATACACAAATGTATGTAGTCAATTATAAACTATACATATGTGTATATTACGAAAAGCTTAGGGCAAATATGTGGTAAAAATGCTTCTAAAGTTTCTAAATTAGTTTAGTGTTCTGATACGATCTTAACCCTATATATATATATTATTATATGGAGGGGATAGTTATCTTGAAAACGCTGAATATTGCGAAAACCGTGAGAACGAATAAAAAAAACTACAAGAACTTGATTAAAAAAAATTTAGATTCAAAATATAACTAAATGTGTCAATAGAATGTACTTATGTCTGTGTTTTATGTATACGATGCTATTATACAACAATTGTATGTGGTTTTTAAAACTACAAATATAATTACAAGCGAAAATTCTTCACTAGTTGCACTTGTAGGCTTTCCGCTTGCCCTACAATGGCTTATTACACAAAACAGTTCTAATGCATCAGACCCTTTACCCGACCCATCAGGACCCTTTAGGACACGAAACTACATAGGCTTATAAGATTCAGTTTATGGTTCCCAATTTCATCCCTAAAAGGGTATTCGGTTTTGGAGGGTCTGGATCAGGGCAGGTCAGTTCTGACCCTTTACACAGCCCTAGCTCTTGGACATTTCTAGTAAATCCTATAAGCGGGATCAGTCTTCCTCCAACCTTTCTCTAATAGGTCTCTGTCTAACCCGCTAAAGTAATGTTAGTACATGATCCCTACCCCATCAACATGGGTACCCCTTGCCCGTCTATGTTCAGTGGTTCTTTTTGGTCTTCACTATCCTAGCTCTTGGATGGGAAATATAAGTGGCACCTTCTTCCATCTCACTTGCTCATCTTCCTAAGGCTCTTCTTCACGTCAGTCCTTTTTCCTGGTTCTGATGTTCAGAACCGTAAATTGCTCAGCCCTAATTCTCATAAATTGTGAATCTTAAAGCCAACTTAAAGTCTTCACTGGCCAAATATCCTCATACGTGTGCAATAACATAAATACGCCATAATCAACAAAATAAATCTGACAATTGGCAAAATTCTGGTAATTCTTACAACTTGAACAACTAGTGAATTGTCTATTTATCGTATAACATGACTTAATTTTTTATTTTAAGTCATAAAAATCTAGGAATTTAACCAAATCATAGCTTGGTATGATAATGGATTCGTCATAATCACGAATATATAAAAACCATATCTTAGACAGATGACAAAGACGCGAACACAATATAAATATCAGAACTGGTTACGGTACACTCCAATATGACAAAAATAAGACATAAAATATGTCTTTACTGTTATATCATAAGATTTTATTTAAAACACCAAATTGTCCAAGTCTGCAGCAAAATTCAACATTCTGCAGCAAAAATTCAGTATTTTGCAGCAAAATTCAGCAAATGTTTGAAAACCTAAAAATATATATTTTTAGCTAAAGGATAATAATGAGTGTTATAAATAGTATAAAACCCATATATAACTCTTATTATTTAAAGCTATACGGTTTGTTTAGTAAAAATCTAACAACAAAGCCGGTACGGGAACTGAACTCAAAATGAAAAATTTATTAGTCTGAAGAACTAAATTAATTAACGAGACAATAGAAATTGTCAATAATTATTATGAACCTAAAATTTTATAAGTAACCCTATATATCAGTATTTCTCATGGTACAAGACCCGAACTAACTTTATCAACCGAACAACGAAACCGTAAGACTAGTGTGATATTTTGGCATACTATAACATCACTTTAAAGTGTTGGGGCATTAGTTTTTATAAAAACTTATATATAAATTTATTAAAGTTTATAAAAGTTGTAAAAATTACATATTATTTCTAAAAAAAATTTAAAAAAATAACCCACCCCCCCCCCCCCTCACACCCTCATGGCAATATGAGGTATTTCCCCATGCCACTAATCTCTAATTAGTGTGTTGGCAATTTGTGGAGATTACCAATGTGTGTTGAGTTGTAAGATCTTGACCATAACATAACCAATATCATAACCACTTCATTCTTTCATTTTCACAACACCAAAACACAACTTTCCTTCCTTTTTCCTTCCAAAATCGGCCAAGACCATCATCATCTTCACTTCATTTTTTTCTAAAAAAACAAACACAAAGAAATCAAGCTTGCATGAAGACCTAAAGATTATCTACAGAGTTTGCAGACTAAGAGCTCACTTTGGAATCTTCGAACTCTTGATCAACCTATCTTCTTCATCCTTTAGATCATCCCTAGCCAGTGTGCTAGTAGTAAGATCCTTAAACTTAATCTTATACTTTATATTTTATAAAATTTCAAAAGATCATCATAAAAGTTATATAAAAACCCACTTGAAAAACATTAATAAACTATAATCAATAATATAATCATGTGTTTTTCTTGATGATTTTGGATGATCTTAAACTTGTCATAAACTAGTAAACTTGCAAAATTATAATTAAAAAGATGATCTAAACACATGCATGTTTAGATTAGAAAGACTCATTAACAAAAATAGTTATGAACGTATTTTTATATATTAAAGAGGATCATACAAGTATTTGAACATTAAATAAAAGTTATGATTTAAAAATTTTGTTTAAAAATGATAATAAAGTTTCCATTTTAAGAAAGATTAAAATTATACAAGTTCATGACATTTTGTTAATACATTTATATAAAATTTGTGATTGATGATGATTTGAGTTAGTTTAATAACTTAAAACATGTTTATAAAAAACGTGGGAAACTTATATTTTTAAAGGAAACTATGGCAAAATTGTTTTTTAAATTAATCTTGATTAAGATATGGTTTAACTAAAGATTTGGTGATTAAAAGTGATTTAGAAAGTTAATCATGTTTAAATAAAGGATTTGGATGAAAAGGTTAAGAAATTAATTACTTATATTTTCTTAAACTAAAAATAAGTTAAATATATATATTTTTGATAAAAAAATATATATTTCTAAACAACCTTATATGTGTACATGTATTATTGTATAAAAACTATATATATTTTAATTATGTTAAATTGAATATAAAAAAATATATAAGTGATCAAATTTTGATAAAATTATATATCAGACAATTCGGACAAAATAAAATATATGGTATAAACGAAACAAACGAAAAAAACGAAACGAATAAAATAGTCGATACGAACCTAACGGTCAAAACGAACAAATAAACCGATACACTTTATATTTACTAATTTTTTTTAAATCTATAACTTATAACTAATAGTTTTCATAAATAAATTTTTATAAGTTATAAAAATACTAATAAATATTTTTGAATACACCAACTAAATAATTATTAGACTAAGCACAATTTTTATAAAAACTATATTGGGCTAAAAGTCATCTTATAAAAGTATATGGACTAGCCCATCTATATAAATTAGTTGGGCTAAGGCCCACTTGTATAAAAATTAAACTTTGGGTAAGCCCACTTTTATAAAAATTACATGAGCTAAGCCCACTTATATAAAAGATAACTTTAGGCTAAACCCACTTTTATAAAAGTTTACATGTGCTAGACCGATTTAAATAAAAGTTAATTTTGGGCCAAGCCCACTTTTATAAAGATAAATTGGGCTAATTCATTTTATAAAAACTAACTTTGGCTAAAGCCCACTTTTATAAAACTAAACTTGGCTAATCCAATTTTTATAAGTTATTTTGGGCTAGGCCCAATCTTTCATTTTAACTTGGGCTACACCCACTTTTATAAATCAATTGGGCTTAACCTACTATTAAACAAAATTAGGTTGGGCTAACTCCAAATACATGAAAAGAATTGGGCTAGGCCTACACATAGTAAGAAAATTGGGCTAAGCCCATACTTACAGTACTATTGGGCTAAGCCCATATGTAATGAATTATTAGATGAGTTATTTACAATTAAATTATGTACTAGGTCCATTCACATATAAATAATCTAATAATATATATATATATATATATATATAATCAACAAAGAAAAACCAACAATTACAAGTATGAAATTCGAGATAAAATACTTGTACGAAAAAACGAACGAAAGCCTAAGTGTCTAATAGATTAGAATATATATATATATATATATATATATATATATGTAAATCAATAAAGAAAAACCAACAATTACAAGTATGAAATTCGAGATAAAATACTTGTACGAAAAAACGAACGAAAGCCTAAGTGTCTAATAGATTAAATATATATATATATAATTGTATGTAAATCAACAAAGAAAAACCAACAATTACAAGTATGAAATTCGAGATAAAATACTTGTACGAAAAAACGAACGAAAGCCTAAGTGTCTAATAGATTAGAACACTTGTAGGTTGAGAAACGAACAAAGTATCAAGAATCAAATAGAGATTTGCACGGAAAGCAAATCAGTGAGTTCATGTTTCCCCCTTTTATTTTAACATTTTTATGTTTTAAACGTGTGGGGATGTATACATGTAACAATTAATATAGCTGGGAAAATGAAAATACTTAGATCACATGTGAATAATGCTCAAGCATTGGGACCATTAATGAATAAAAAGTACCGAGGAACAAGGGGATATATCTATTGGGTTTGGGCGAGCCCCACTCTTATACGGCAATAATAACAGATCATATTAGAGTGCTTTTGTGTCTAAAATGACTGTCTCAGACACATAATAAATCATCAAGGTTTGGTTGCCACCTTATTTGGCATACAGATTAGTGTCCTTGCAACACAGTAATGATCTTACAAGTTTCATTAAGCTATATTAAACGAATTTTTATTTCAAATGTTTATGATAATTCATTTGATACAAAATTTATAACATGAATTCACCAGCTTTTGTTGACGTTGTTTTCAAAACTAACATGTATTACAGGAAAATAGTGTATAACCTTCGGGGATAAATCTTGTTCGTTGGTTGTGAAGTCAAGATGTCGTGTTTAATCCAATTTTCGTTGTTATATTTTATAAACTTACGTTGAATTTTAAGTAATAGTTTCAAACTTGTGGTATGGGTTTAAAAACAAAAGTTGGTATGTAAATTATGCAGTAAATAAAAAGTATGGATTAATGTTTTGTAATACAATTGTCGTTTACTTGGTTGAATGCAACGATTTCCACTCTGGCCACACCTCGCGACACTCTTCCGCTACATCGAAAATCAGGGTGTGACAGACCTGGTATCAGAGCTTCAATTGTAGTGAACTAAGATTCTTTTGAGTCTAGTCTACAATTTCAAAATGGTCTTTTTATGAAAGTCATAAATTATTTGCAAAATTGTAACAAGAGTTTTCCCCACAGCATGTATACGAAGGTCCACTAGTACTAAACGATGAATCAAAACAATAATGCAAGCACATTATACGATATACTCTTTGAGTATTAGACACAATAATAGTATGATGAATCAGAATGATACAAGACATGACGCGCAATGAAACTGAAATATAATTGCCCAAAATTTTATTATAAGTTTTTCACCTATATGAGTTGTACGAATTATTTTGCTAGAACCATGTCGGACTCCGACACCGATTCCACGGGTTATGCTTCAAACGCTGATTTTATACCATTAGACGATCCTGCTCCACCTGTTATCATCATCATTATCATCTCCAATGATGAGTTATCGGATGATGAGTGGATGAACATCGATTTCCAGCCATTTGCCTTACCTGAGCCTGACCATGCCGATATTCCTTTAGAGGATGATGTATTGGAAGTACCTCATTTTCATGAAATGGTTATATTTGGTCACCCTAAGGGTGAACATGTCGTTGCTTACGTCGCCATACCACTTAATGTGGTAGCTCCTTTTGATGATGTTGTCGATGAGGACGGACACCCCGCACCTCCTATTGATGATGTTGAGGATGATGTCATTCCAGTTATACATGTTGAGCATGTTGACGATGACCTTGGCATTGGTAAGGATATTGACATTGCCATGTTAGAGGTAGCCCAGCAAGATGCTACAGTTATTGACATTACATTGTCTGCTCCTTCCACACCTCCGACCCTATCACCTATATCTTCTCCAGATACCACTTTACCACCATCTTCTGATATCTTACCTACACATGTTGATACCGTTTTACCTGACATATTCTACACCGTCATTTATCTGAGTCGGCACCACCATTGCATCCTTTAAGGGATATCACACACCACACTGATCATCTGATACATCATCCTTCTGTTGGACCATTCCATTATACACACGGTAGAACTTCTCAGCTCACTAATCATGTACTCCATATCCTTTTGCTGGATCTGTTTCTACTAACGTTACACTGACAATCAGTTCTTATCAGACCCACTCGCTGCAGGGTCGTCACATGTTCCATTTTAACCATACACACACACACACAATATATATATAATATTACATATATATATATATATATATATATATATATTCTAAGAGAAGTCCATCCTATTCGAGAGATTTAATGATTAACTTAAGAATCATTCTGTACCACACATTTCACTAAGCTTTTCGAATATACACAAATGTATATAGTCAATTTTAAACTAACATATGTATATGAGTTGGGAATATTTAAAAAACTTCTAAATTTTAAATAACTCTAGTTTTCTAAATTACCTATATTTTATATACAATCTTAACCTATATATATATATATATATATATATATATATATATGAAGGGGAGAGTTATCTTGAAAACGCTGAATATTGCGATAACCGGGAGAACGAATAAAAAAACTACAAGAACTTGATTAAAAACAATTTAGATTCAAATTATAACTAAATGTGTCAATAGAATGTACTTATGTCTGTGTTTTATGTATACGATGCTATTATACAACAATTGTATGTGGTTTTTAAAACTACAAATATAACTACAAGCGAAAATTCTTCACTAGTTGCACTTGTATGCTTTCCGCTTGCCCTACAATGGCTTATTACACAAAACAGTTCTAATGCATCAGACCCTTTAGGACACGAAACTACATAGGCTTATAAGATTCAGTTTATGGTTCCCAATTTCATCCCTAAAAGGGTATTCGGTTTTGGAGGGTCTGGATTAGGGCAGGTCAGTTCTGACCCTTTACACAGCCCTAGCTCTTGGACATTTCTAGTAAATCCTATAAGCGGGATCGAGTCTTCCTCCAACCTTTCTCTAATAGGTCTCTGTCTAACCCGCTAAAGTAATGTTAGTACATGATCCCTACACCATCAACATTGGCACCCCTTGCCCGTCTATGTTCAGTGGTTCTTATTGGTCTTCACTATCCTAGCTCTTGGATGGGAAATATAAGTAGCACCTTCTTCCATCTCACTTGCTCATCTTCCTAAGGACCTTCTTCACCTCTGTCAGAACCGTAAATTGCTCAGCCCTAATTCTCATAAATTGTGAATCTTAAAGCCAACTTAAAGTGTGCACTGGCCAAATATCCTCATACTGTGCTATAACATAAATACGCCAAAATCAACAAAATAAATATGACAATTGGCAAAATTCTGGTAATTTTGTACAACTTGAACAACTAGTGAATTGTCTATTTATCGTATAACATGACAGAATTTTTTATTTTAAGTCATAAAAATCTAGGAATTTAACCAAATCATAGCTTGGTATGATAATGGATTCGTCATAATCACGAATATATAAAACCCATATCTTAGACAGATGACAAAGACGCGAACACAATATAAATATCAGAACTGGTTACGGTACACTCTAATATGACAAAAATAAGACATAAAATATGTCTTTACTGTTATATCATAAGATTTTATTTAAAACACCAAATTGTCCAAGTCTGCAGCAAAATTCAACATTCTGCAGCAAAAATTCAGTATTTTGCAGCAAAATTCAGCAAATGTTTGAAAACCCAAAAATATATAGTTTTAGCTAAAGGATAATAATGAGTGTTAGAAATAGTATAAAACCCGTATATAACGCTTATTATTTAAAGCTATACGGTTTGTTCAGTAAAAATCTGACAACAAAGCCGGTACGGGAACTGAACTCAAAATGAAAAATTTATTAGTTTGAAGAACTAAATTAATTAACGAGACAATAGAAATTGTACTATAATTATTATGAACATAAAATTTTATAAGTAACCCTATATATCAGTATTTCACACGGTACAAGACCCGAACTAACTTTATCAACCGAACAACGAAACCATAACACTAGTGTGATATTTTGACATATTATAACATCACTTTAAAGTGTTGGGGCATTAGTTTTTATAAAAACTTATATATAAATTTATTAAAGTTTATAAAAGTTGTAAAAATTACATATTATTTTTTAAAAAAATTTAAAAAAATAACCAACCCCCCCCCCCCCTCACACCCTCAAGGCAATATGAGGTATTTCCATGCCACTAATCTCTAATTAGTGTGTTGGCAATTTGTGGAGATTACCAGTGTGTGTTGAGTTGTAAGATCTTGACCATAACAAAACCAATATCATAACCACTTCATTCTTTCATTTTCACAACACCAAAACACAACTTTCCTTCCTTTTTCCTTCCAAAATCGGCCAAGACCATCATCATCTTCACTTCATTTTTAAAAAAAAAACCAAACACAAATAAATCAAGCTTGCATGAAGACCTAAAGATAATCTACAGAGTTTGCAAAGACTAGGAGCTCACTTTGGAATCTTGAAACTCTTGATCAACCTATCTTCTTCATCCTTTAGATCATCCCTAGCCATTGTGCTAGTAATAAGATCCTTAAACTTAATCTTATACTTTATATTTTATAAAATTTCAAAAGATCATCATAAAAGTTATATAAAAACTCACTTGAAAAACATTAATAAACTATAATCACTAACATAATCATGTGTTTTTTTTTTGATGATTTTGGATGATCTTAAACTTGTCATAAACTAGTAAACTTGCAAATTATAATTAAAAAAGATGACCTAAACACATGCATGTTTAGATTAGCAAGATTCATTAACAAAAATATTTATGAACGTATTTTTATATATTAAAGAGGATCATACAAGTATTAGATCATTAAATAAAAGTTATGATTTAAAAATTTTGTTTAAAAATGATAATAAAGTTTCCATTTTAAGAAAGATTAAAATTATACAAGTTCATCACATTTTGTTAATACATTTATATAAAATTTGTGATTGATGATGATTTGAGTTAGTTTAATGACTTAAAACATGTTTATAAAAAAACATAGGAAACTTATATTTTTAAAGGAAACTATGGCAAAACTGTTTTTAAAATTAATATTGATTAAGATATGATTTAACTAAAGATTTGGTTATTGAAAGTGATTAAGAAAGTTCATCATGTTTAAATAAAGGATTGGATGATAAGGTTAAGAAATTAATTACTTATATTTTTTAAACTAAAAATAAGATAAATATATTTTTTGATAAAAATATATATTTCTAACAATCTTATATGTGTACATGTATTATTGTGTAAAAACTATATATATTTTAATTATGTTAAATTGAATACAAAAAAATATATAAGTGTTCAAATTTTGATAACATAATATATCAGACAATTCAGACAACTTGAACAATTTCGACAAAATAAAATATATGGTATAAACGAAACAAACGACAAAGACAAAACGAATAAAATAGTCGACGCGAACCTAACGGTCAAAACGAACAAATAAACCGATACACTTTATATTTACTAGATTTTTTTAAATCTATAACTTATAACAAATAGTTTTCATAAATATTTTTTATAAGTTATAACAAATTCTAGTAAATATTTTTGGATAAACCCAACTAAACAATTATTAGACTAAGCCCATTTTTATAAAAACTATATTGGGCTAAAATTATTTTTTAAAAATATATGGACTTGCCCATTTATATAAATTACTTGGGCTAAGACCCACTTGTATAAAAATCAAACTTTGTGCTAAGCCCACTTTTATAAAAATTACATAAGCTAAGCCCACTTATATAAAAGATAACTTTGGGCTAAACCCACTTTTATAAAAGTTAACATGGGCTAGACCCATTTAAATAAAAGTTAATTTTGGGCCAAGCCCACTTGTATAAAAAATAAATGGGTTAATCCATTTTATAAAAACTAACATTGGGCTAAAGCCCACTTTTATAAAACTAAACTTGGGCTAATCAAATTTTTATAAGTTATTTTGGGCTAGTCCCAATCTTTTATTTTAACTTGGCCTAGATTCACTTTTATAAATCAATTGGGCTTAACCTACTTTAAACAAAATTAGGTTGGGCTATACATGAAACGAATTGGGCTAGGCCCACACATAGTAAGAAAATTGGGCTAAGCCCATACTTACAAAACTATTGGGCTAGGCATATAAGTAGTAAATTATTAGATTGAGTTATTTACAATTAAATTATATACTAGGTCCATTCATTATAACTAATATATAATATATATAATATATATATATATATATATATATATATATATATCAACAATGAAAAACCAACAATTACAAGCATGAAATTCGAGATAAAATACTTGTACGAAAAACGAACGAAAGCCTAAGTGTCTGATAGATTAGAACACTTGTAGGTGGAGAAACGAACAAAGTATAAAGAATCAAATAGAGATTTGCATGAAAAGCAAATCAGTGAGTTCATGTTTCCCCTTTTATTTTACCATTTTTATGGTTTTTAAACGTGCGGCGATGTATACATGTTACAATTAATATAGCTGGGAAAATGAAAATACTTAGATCACATGTGAATAATTCTCAAGTATTGGGGCCATTAATGAATAAAAAGTACCGAGGAACAACGGGATAGATCTATTGGGTTTGAGCGAGCCCCACTCTAATACGGCAATAATAACAAATCATATTAGAGTGCTTTGGTGTCTAAAACGACTGTCTCAGACACATAATAAATCGTCAAGGTTTGGTTGCCACTTTATTCGGCAGACAGATTAGTGTCCTTGCAACACACTAATGATCTTACAAGTTTCATTAAGCTATATTAAACGAATTTATTATTTCAAATGTTTATGATAATTCATTTGATACAAAATTTATAACATAAATTCACCCGTTTTGTTGACGTTGTTTTCAAAACTAACATTTATTACAGGAAATTAGTGGATGGCCTTCGGGGATAAATCATGTTCGTTGGTTGTGAAGTCAAGATGTCGTGTTTAATCCAATTTTTCGTTGTTATATTTTATAAACTTACGTTGAATTTTAATTAATAGTTTCAAACTTGTGGAATGGGTTTAAAAACAAAAGTTGGTATGTAAATTATGCATTAAATAAAAAGTACGGATGAATGTTTTGTAATACAATTTGTTGTTTATTTTTAGTTAATGCGACGATTGCCGTTCTGGCCATAACTTGTGATACGCTTTCGCTACATAAAAAATCGGAGTATAGACAATAGTAATTAAAATAACATGCACTTTAAATGGTTGTACCACACACTATATGATTACTAATTAACACCGGTAATAACAATAAATAACAATAATAACAATAAGAACAACAACAATAATAATAATAATAATAGAAAACTTAGCAACTAATAGTAGCAGTAGTAGAAGTAACAGGACAGCAGCAGCAAGTCACTTTCATACATGTAATACTTTAAAAACTAAAAGAATTTCATATTATGAATCTCATATATAACACAAATTAATGTAAGTTCAAAAATGTGTAAATATGTAAGTTTTATTATCATACCTTTCACGTAAGTATTCTCAAAGATAACTATTTTATAAAATACAATTTAAAAGATGTCTAAATTCTCATATGTAATAAAAATGTAAGTGATAAGAATGTATCCGTACGTACATAAAGAAAATACAAATATCTGATATTATTAATCCTTTTGTTTAGTGAATATTTATGGTGCATGTTAGTAAAGTAACCAATCATAAAAAAATAAAAATTCAGATATACCTTGTTGAAAAATAAAAGATTACGGGATCAGTCAAGCATCATCTCCCAAGTTACCGGGTCAAACACAACTAGTAATCAGCTGTTAAGATTAGCAGGATTGAAGACAGCTGGTAATCAGCTGTAAATCCAGCCGTAAACCAAGCTGTCTTCTATGTTTAGATTACGGTCTTTATGTATAAATTCTATACCTTTCTTGTAATGAAACATACAGAAATACATACCTCAATTCAGTGTCTTGTGAATCAACTTCTAACATGGTATCAGAGCAGTGTCGTTCTTGACCTGTTCATCATTTACCTTGCTCATCCAAACCAATCATCCTCTCAACCAAGCTGCCATGGCCGAAGCCGGTAACTTGGGAGAAGATCTATCAATACAAATCGCCAATCTGCTCAAGAATGGCCTCAACCCACAAAACCGAAACCCAAAAATGTCAGATAACCTTCAAATAAACCTCAAGCTCAACAGCCAGAATTATGCCTTATGGACCCGGATGATGAGGGTAGCCATAGCGGTAAATCAAAAATCCTTCTAAACCATTTATCAACCAACCCACCGAACCAAACCAATGAAGAATATGAGCAATGGGAACAGGACGACCTAGTCGTCTTCTCATGGCTCATACAAAACATCGAACCAACCCTCGCCAGCAATCTAACCGAATTTCCGACAGCAAAATCGCTGTGGGATGCTCTGGCTATAACATATAGCAGTGGGCGTGACAAGCTCCAAATCTTTAATCTTCATGTCAAAGCAAATGACATCAAACAGAACAATACTTCTCTCGAAGAATTGTGGATCACCCTCCAAGGCATATGGGGAGAAATCGACCGCATTGATCCGAATCCGATGACTTGTTCAACGGATATTCAAACCTACTCCAGAATCCTAACTGAGCAGAAACTCTTCCAGTTCTTAAATGCCCTTGACCGGAAGTATGACCCCATAAAAAGGGAAATACTCCGGTCGGAACCACTTCCGACTGCAGAAGCCGCATATGCCACTGTCCGCAAGGAGGCTGCTCACCAAAAACTTCTCGGAACACCTCTCAATGACGCACAGGGCATCGCAGCAGGTCTAATAGCCACAGAAATAGAAGGGGCAGGACTTGCATCGAAAGGGCTCCGACGGTTTGACGGAAGAAGAACTGGATCCGTAAGCAGAGATGACAAAACTCATCTCAAATGTGACCATTGTGGTATGACGAAACATACCCGGAACAATGTTTCAAACTCGTTGGGTATCCTGAATGGTGGTCCGATGGTCAGAAGAAAGGCACAAAGACTACGGAAAAGGGGAAGTCATCTAGCACCAGCCGAGATATCACCAGAGATGAAAACCGGAGCAGATCAGGGATCGGCGGAATGGCCAAAGGAGATGAAGAAGAAGATAACACTGCAACAGGTAAAGGGTTTGGGGCGCAACCAAACCCTAGGTCACACACAGATGATAAAGAAACAAATATTGCGAAGATAGTCCCTGAAAATAAGTGTGGGGCGCAACAAAACCTCGGTCACACACAACATATAAAGAAACAAATATTGTGCATTTAGTCCCTAAAATAAAGGAAATGCCAATATAGCCCACAAACATCACAAAAAACAAAAAACATGGATTTTCGATTGTGGTGCGACCGATACAATGACTTATGAGCTATCGGATATTATTTCAACAACCAAACCAGAAAAACACATATTCAAACGGCAAACGGAGGAATAATGGATGTAAAATCGGGAGGAACTATTGAGATTTCACCCACAATAAAAATCTCTAATTGCCTCTATGTTCCTTCGTTATCACATAAGCTGTTTTCCATCAGCCATGTCACGAAGGAACTCAATTGTATTGTCCTAATGTACCCTACGTTTTGTATTTTACAGGATATCAGGACGGGAGTGATCATTGGGCGTGGCACTGAAAATCAAGGGCTGTACTATGTGGATGAGGTGACTCAAAGTGGTGCTGTGATGCTGACTCATGGGACATCGGAACGGGAAGCTTGGCTATGGCACCGAAGATTAGGTCATCCCTCTACAAGTTATTCGCATATCTTATTTCCAAAACTATTTCCAGTTAATTCTATGTCACATTGTGAAACATGTGTTTTAGCAAAAAGCCATAGAAAGACATTTAAACCCAATAACACTAAGACTGCTTTGCCGTTTTCATTAATCCATTCTGACGTATGGGGTCCTGCCCCAGTTCTTGGGGGGCAAAACCTTCGGTACTTTGTGATGTTCGTTGATGATTGTACCCGAATGACCTGGGTCTATTTTTTGAAAAACAAATCTGAAGTATTTGAAAAATTCACTATGTTTTACGCCATGATCCAAACCCAATTTCAAACAAACATCCAAATATTCCGATCTGATAATGGCGGTGAGTTTGTGAATACCTTGTTTAAATCCTTTTTCCAAGACAAGGGAATAATCCACCAAACTACATGCCCAAACACCCCAGAACAAAACGGTGTTGCCGAAAGAAAAAATCGCATTCTGCTAGAAATGACACGAGCTCTCCTAATTGAATCCCAGGTCCCGAAATATTTTTGGCCTGAAGCCCTTGCTACTGCTACCTATCTTCTCAACCGACTCCCAACAAAAATCCTAAAGCTTAACACTCCGTTACACACCCTTTCAAAATTCTTCAAACTACCCTCAGTTCTCACTCTTCAACCACGAATCTTTGGATGTACTTCCTTTGTTCACATACCTAAATCAGATCGAACCAAACTTGACCCTTGTGCTGTAAAATGTGTCTTTGTCGGGTATGGAATGAATCAAAAGGGATACAGATGTTATAATCCAAAAACACGTCATATGTTCACCACAATAAACTGTGACTTTCTTGAAACCGAGTATTACTACAATTCCCAACTCAGTGGTCAGGGGGAGAAGGAATGTTTAGACACACTAAGCTGGTTGGAATATGTTCCCTATGTACCAACAACAGAGTCACCAACCACAGAGTCACCAGAGTCACCAACCACAGAGTCACCAGAGTCCAATTTCAGTGACGGTCCTAATGTTCCTCCTAACCTGGTGTCCGAGGTAAGTGATACTCATCGTATTCAGTCTGGTGGTACTTTGAAGTTTCTAATGACTCTGAGGATACCAATACTTCTAACCATGAAACTGCCACAGAACAAACTGAAAATTTGCAGGCAGATGAATCCAGACAAGGAGAACCACCATCAAGATATGTGTTACCCCCTAGAACAAACAGAGGGGTTCCTCCGAAACGGTATTCTCCCGAAAAAGAACCAAGAAGATCTAGCTATCCTATAGCTAGTGTGGCCGATGGAAATTTCACTAAGGAAGCCAAAGCATTTATCTCATCTGTTTATTCCGAAGAAACTCCTACGAACGTGGATCAAGCCTTAAAGTCTAAACATTGGAAGGAAGCGATGAAAACAGAAATGGAAGCCCTAATCAAGAGCAATACTTGGGAAAAGTGTACTCTCCCATTGGGAAAGAAATCCGTAGGGTGTCGTTGGGTCTATACGGTTAAGTATAAACCAGATGGTACAATTGAAAGATATAAAGTCCGACTGGTAGCAAAAGGGTATACCCAGACATATGGGATTGACTATGCTGAAACATTCTCCCCGGTTGCAAAAATGAACACAATCAGGGTTCTTTTTTCGATAGCTGCAAATGAAGGATGGCCACTTCAACAGTTTGACGTAAAAAATGCCTTTTTACACGGAGACCTAGACGAAGAGGTATTTATGGATGCTCCTCCAGGATTCACAAAAGATTTCAAAACTGGAGAAGTTTGCCGTCTGAAGAAGTCTCTTTATGGTTTGAAGCAATCTCCCCGGGCTTGGTTTGGCAGATTTACGATAGCTATGAAAAAATTTGGATATAAACAGAGTAATGCCGATCATACTCTGTTTCTCAAAAAAAGAGGAAAATTCGTAACCTGCCTAATCATCTATGTAGATGATATGATCATTACAGGGAACGATAAAGAAGAAATGGTAAAACTCAAGGAAAACTTGTTTGCTGAATTTGAAATGAAAGATTTGGGCAGACTTAAGTATTTCCTCGGTATTGAAGTACTAAGGTCGAAACAAGGAATCTTCATTAGTCAAAAAAAGTATGTCTTAGACCTGTTGGCAGAAATTGGAATGATCGATTGCAAACCAGCAGATACTCCTATGAGTGTAAACCAAAAGCTTTACATGGAAGAAGGAGCAAAATTAGCAAATAAAGAAAGATACCAACGGCTGGTGGGAAAACTAATATATCTCTCACACACTCGTCCAGACATCGCCTATGCTGTAGGGGTAGTAAGTCAGTTCATGCACCAACCTCAACAGTCACATATGGAAGCAGTTTGGAGAATTATTAGATATCTCAAAGGAACAGTGGGCCATGGAGTCCTGTTTCAATCACATGGACACCTAAATGTTCAAATCTATACCGATGCAGACTGGGCAGGGGATAAGGGAAATCGGAGATCAACAACAGGCTACTTCACTTTAGTTAGAGGGAATCTTGTTACTTGGAGAAGTAAAAAACAAAAGGTGGTTGCTCTTTCAAGTGCAGAAGCCGAATTTAGAGGTATAGCTCGAGGTTTAACAGAAGCCATGTGGATGCGGAGACTCTTAGCTGAGATTGGTTTTCCGTCAAAAGAGACAAGTAAGATTATGTGTGATAATAAAGCTGCAATTCAGATTTCAGAAAACCCAGTACAACATGATCGAACTAAACACGTGGAGGTTGATAGAAACTTTATCAAAGAAAAATTGGAAGATGGAATGATTGAACTACCATTCGTTCGATCAAAGGATCAGCTTGCTGACATTCTAACAAAAGCAGTTAACGGGAAAATTTTCAGCGATTGTTTGGGCAAGTTGAAATTTGGAAATCCAACTATTCAACTTGAGGGGGAGTGTTGAAAAATAAAAGATTACGGGATCAGTCAAGCATCATCTCCCAAGTTACCGGGTCAAACACAACTAGTAATCAGCTGTTAAGATTAGCAGGATTGAAGACAGCTGGTAATCAGCTGTAAATCCAGCCGTAAACCAAGCTGTCTTCTATGTTTAGATTACGGTCTTTATGTATAAATTCTATACCTTTCTTGTAATGAAACATACAGAAATACATACCTCAATTCAGTGTCTTGTGAATCAACTTCTAACATACCTAACCACATGTTATAAGTTTGTTTTCTGCTTCTTTTTTTAAAAAACGAAAACCTCATATATATTATCCTCCAACACACCAAAAAACAGAAGCCAATAGATTTATCTTCCAAGTACTTCTGCTTCAATGAACACCTCAGAATTCCAATATATATACGTGAAAGCACATAATAAACTTGTATAGCATAATGCAATAATGAACAACCAATCATCCTACGTTAATATATAGTATTATCGCGATCAATTAAATTTGAATCATGCGCATAGTTTGTCATGTACGCTTCTCTGAAATAAGGGAATGAATAGCATCCGAAAGCTTATTTATGGAGGTGATTAAAGCAGCAATCCCTTGACGGTTAACCTCGTTACGCGTTTCTTCCATCTGAAGCCTCTGCTGTTCAAGTTCGACTAACTGATTGTGCCGTTTTTCTTTATTGTCGTCATGATGTTTTAGTGTTTCCGACAAGAGTTTCGTGCTGCGAATAATGGCTGATCCTATGTCCTCGTCTCTCACCCTTCTCCTTTTCGTTTCGCTGTCCACTCTCTCCGCCTCGTCTCCTTGTGATTCTAGCGACTCTGCTGATGCTTCTAACGTATATTCAAAGCAGACAACTTCAATTTAGAACAACCAGAATAACAACTTATTAGCAATATTAATCTTAGAAATAAAAGCCCACATAAATTATAAACATGCATCAAAAAACATCTGTTCGAGCGTTACATTTATATTAAGATAAACGCCTCCCATATATCTTAAGTTATTAGTGTAATGCCACTGTAACAAATCATTTAATTTGCTACATTTTCTGGTTTTCATTTATGTTAGACTTAATTGTAAAGAGATCATATCTAATGTTGAGTGAAATGTTCTTTGAGTTTAGTAAAAACTGAAAGAGACACGCATGGACAGACCTAGAAACACCAATCGACCCCACATTTTTTTTTCTTTTTACATTTAACCTATACTATAGTTAAGCCGACCCCGAAGAATTTTGAACTTACTTCATAAAGATCAATCTCTACATTTTGCATTAAAAATGAAAAACATTGAGGAACCGGATTGGTTTCAGAGCTAAAGTTATTCTTTTCAAATGTTTATTCTACACTGATACAACTTTTTATGGTCATAATTTCTTTTTAATAGCTCTTGGTTTTACTTGTTGCGACCAGAATCTATGTGACCAAGTCAACACGAACGAGCGAAAAGAGCTGACCCAGTATGAAAAATTGAAGGGTTTGCCTCTGCATGTGTGTATATATAAATATATTAAATAGTTATCAAATTAGTAATATTTTAATCGTATAATTTCATTTCAAATAGATCTGTAGTTGAGATCTCACCCCTAGAATCTTCTATCTCTTTGATTCCCTAACTAGTCAAGTGTGTGTATCTATGAATTATGACTTATGAGTGTTCTCTTTTTTTCTCGTATAATGATGGATGACTAACAACGTGGTTTTTTTGTTAAACCCATGTTACGTAGGAGGGGTTTAAGGTAAGCAATGATTAAGGTAGATTTAGTACGTAGTCAAAGTGTGGTGCAGTATTAGGTATTGCATGGGATGGGAGAATCTTTGTGTGCAGGTGACCACCATCATCAGTGTCACTACACTCCAAAATACCAAGAAAAATAATACTTTATAACCAAAACATGTAAAAAGAAAGCTCCAGAAAGGTTGAATACAAATAGGACCCACATGATGGCATGAATGAGGAGCTTTTGCAGGTACTTGATGAAATGGTGAGGTTGTAAAGCAGTCTCAACAGCTGTTGACTGTACTGTATAAAATCCAACTACAATAAATGGAAGGAAAGGAAGGGATTGCAATAACTCTACTGTCACAGAGTTTTCAAACCTGCATCTTTGACCAACATTATCTTTCCCTCTCTCTCTGTATCTATCTCTCACTCTCTGTCTGTATATACATCTATAACCAACATATAAACTTCATATCAACTTTTTATTTTTCGTTTTTCCTCACATATACCCCCCACGATTATAATATTATGTTAATTTATTCTTTCTCGTTTTTGTCATTTCTTTATTTATTCTTTTTCATCTAAAGTTTATAAACCGTAAGGTATATCTATATTTTTGGTTGCAAGAAAATTCTTAACTAATATCTCTTTCAACATTTTTATGTTCAGTTTGTTTGTAATCATTATGACAGCGTTGTTTCCCGATAGGTTAAGTTGTCCACTGTTAATCCCTACAAACTATAAAGAAAGATTTTGAAAAAAATGTAACATGTCTTAAATTAAGGTTAGAAAAACTGAATTAAAAAATAAAGAAGATACTAATAGATAGTTGTATATATAAGATAAAAACACACACATGTTCAAAAGAGTTTAATGGAAGATATAAATGATATATTATTTTCTAACTTTGTTTAAATCACTCGGAATTAATAATTTAGAACAAAAAAAACCATATTTGATAACAAATTAATATTAAATATTAAAACCAAGTATTTTGAGTTACAAGGTTGATTGTCATAAATAAATTGATTTTCCCATCATTATCAAAATTTTAAATGGTTTAATTAATTGGATTTTGAGTTGATGAGTTAGTCTTTTGATTATGTTTTATCAGGGTGTTTTAGCAGGATTTATGAGTATCTAAAACTTATATATAACAATAAAGAAACTAGTGAGACATACTGAATTAGATATGAAGCTTAAGTTATATATTTTATTTAGTATACATGGGAGATGCCACGTAGGTGTTACAAAGGTTAGACCTTTCCCGCTTTACCTTGATCAATATATAAAATCTAAAGATAAACACATTGTCTATTGTACAATTGCAACATTTTATAATACCCCACACACACACATACATATATATATATATTATATATATATATATATATATAGGATGGTTCAAATAAGAACGCTAAATATAACAAGAACCGTAAGAATAAATGAAAAACCACTAGAACTTGGTAAAAAACAAGTGAAATTCAAAATTTCTTTTTCACTTCTCATTGTTATTCGAATACAATTCTAGAAATTTTATTTACACATTTAAATTTACGTAAATTCGAAAATAAAAAAAAATTTACACGTACGTAAGTTTGTCATTTACATATGTTTAAATTTGTTATATTTACACAGGTGTAAAATATCTAATAAGAGTGATTTTGAAAAAAGAAATATAATTATTTGATGTTGTAATTTCTTTTTTTGATTTATATTTTAATTAAAATATGATTGTATAATAAAATGGTTTTGATTGGTTTTCTCATTCGTTCTCACAGTTCTTTAGCGTTCTTAAAATAACTCTCAATATATATATATATATATATATTATTGGGAATTATAGAAATAAACCCACTTGAGTTAAGAAAAACTTACGTAACAAACTTTTTTTCTTAAAAAACTTAGGGAATATATGTTACATGTTATCAAATGTTTTGTAAAAAAACAAAAAAAGCGTTAAGTGGTTTTTTATATATTTTGTTTTTGGAAATTCTATATATATATATATATATATGCTAACAAACTGAATTTTTAAATTTTTTTATAAAAAAATCCACTCAACGTTTTTTGTTACAAAACCTTTAATAACATGTAACTTACATTACCAAACTTTTTTAGAAAAAAAAATTTGTTACATAAGGCTTTTTTTAAGTTTTCTTAACTAAAATGGGTTTTTCATATATATATATATAAAAGTTTCAGTACAAAAATAATTATTATTCAGAGAATAAGAATAGTAAACTTAAAATGTTCAAATTTTTTTTATTTGATTGTGCATTTCTTATAAATTTTATGTACATTTTACTGGTAAAAGGCCATCAGCCTGATCTAATTTGTTGTTCTTAAATTTGACTGTTTATATAACCTTTTGAGTTTCAGAAAATACTGAATAAAAGTTATATTTCAATTTCTTATATTTTCAACGAAGTAAAAAAAAACACAAGATTAATACATAGAGACAGTAACATAAATGCAGGTAATCGGTGTGTGTGTGGTTTGTGGGCGTACCTGAGGCAGGAGGAGGAGGAGGAGAAGGAAGCGGAGCTGGTAGCGGAGGCGGCGGAGGTGGCGGCGGCGGAAGGACGGAGAGAGGCTGGTGTAGAGGAAAAGAGGTCTTGTGGGGGAAGTGTTTCTTCTGAACGACGTCGTTCAATGCCTCGTAGATGTTGGGTAACATATTGGAGGGAAGATTTAGATGCTTGCGTTGGGTTTTATCCATGGCCCAATAAGAAGGTTGACCAGTTGATCGGAGTTCATAATCACGGACCTTCTTGTAGTCACGAAGCAAGTTATCCCACTTGTCATTGCATTGGTTCTGGCTGCGGAGGCACCCGTTGCTCCAGCAGTAGTTCTCCACCCACTTCCACCGCAGCTCCCCGCCGGCACGGCTGCTCGAGGTGGTGGTGATGCGACGTTCATCGTCCAGCCTCTTGGCGGTAATCAAGATCAGGGTTTCTTCCGGGGTCCAGTTGCCTTTGCGGTAGTCGCGGATGGTTGCTGCGCCGCCATGGATGGTACTGGTGCTCAGATGGTGATTTTTGTAGGAGATGGTGGCAGGATAAGGTGGTGTGGTGGATGTGTTGGGTGGTGGTTCAGACATTAT
Source organism: Scalesia atractyloides (assembly GCA_947069175.1). Classification (NCBI taxonomy): domain Eukaryota; kingdom Viridiplantae; phylum Streptophyta; class Magnoliopsida; order Asterales; family Asteraceae; genus Scalesia; species Scalesia atractyloides. The sequence continues at coordinate 8,450,340 of CAMTDV010000028.1, read as the reverse complement.
TTTGGCAGTACAACACCTATGTCAAATGTTGCTTCACTTACCTGTTTCTGCTTATATACATTCACATACAAATATATTTTTTTATTTTTCAACCTTAATAATTTTTTATTTTTCAACCTTAATAATTATATGTGATTACGCTAGTAATTCTTATATCTTTTTTCCATAAAAATATATCTTGTTATGAAAGAAACAAAAATAAACCTTAAGTAACAATGTAATGTAATGTGCTCCTCAAGGTGTTCGGGCGTTCCCCGATTTGATCTCGGATACTATTCAAGCGAGAATACTGTTACCGATGTCTCAGGTAATGGGTTTCGAGTTGGGTGAACGGAACTGAAATGTGGCCATCGAATGTTGCTTCACTTACCTGTTTCTGCTTATATACATTCACATACAAATGTATTTTTTATTTTCAACTTTAATAATTATATGTGATTACTCTAGTAATTCTTATATTTTTTTCCCATAAAAATATATTTGTTATGAAAGAAACAAAAATAAACCTTAGTAATAATGTAATGTAATGTGTTCCTTAAGGTGTTCGGTCGTTCCCCGATTTGATCTCGGATACTCACTATCCACGCGAGAACACCGTTTCTTCACTTACCTGTTTCTGCTTTATATACATTCACATACAAATATATTTTTTATTTTCAACTTTAATAATTTTTTGCATTCACATACACCTATGTCAAATGTTGCTTCACTTACCTGTTTCTGCTTATATACATTCACATACAAATATATTTTTTTTATTTTCAACTTTAATAATTATATGTGATTACTCTTTATATTTTTTCCCATAAAAATATATTTTGTTATGAGAAAACAAAAATAAACCTTAGTAATAATGTAATGTAATCTGCTCCTTAAGGTTTTCGGGCATTCCCCGATTTGATCTCGGATACTCACTATCCAAGCGAGAACACCGTTACCGATGTATCAGGTAATGGGTTTCGAATTGGGTGAACGGAATTGAAATGTGGCCATCGAGGTTATGTCGCACCCTGTATTTTCAACCAAACCTCGGTGGGCCCGAGTGGGGATAATATAGTCAATTAACACAGCATAGCGGAAGTCTTGGAGTTTAAAATACTATCACAAACCAAAATGTTCAAAGTACGAAAATAATGTACAGACGGCTTGTAATGAAAGATCCATAGGCGGATCGTAAAATATACAAAAGATATGTAACAGACTTTAGGGAAGATCTAAGGATTTGCAAGATCCTCTTATATCACTACCAAGCAGCTTCCAGCCTATTTCGTATTGTACCTGCAACTTAGTGTTTTGAAAATACGTCAGCTTTCGTGGTAAATACAATTAACTGACTCCTTTTGAAAAAACATTTCAAAAATTGATTTAAGTGCATAGGGCACGAAAAATCTTTTATAACTTGTGAAAAATATACTTATAACCTTGTTAACAGATTCACATGTTTGTCAATACATATGGGGCCCAGTATAGTGACCGAGACATGATTAACTGACATACCACTTATGAACCCACGAAGGAGTTATCCCCAACTTGTGGGTAAAAATATTTTAGCATCGCATCTGTCAGGTGTATGCCTACACCCTGTGCTTTGGTCGTGGCCATTAGTAACTTAAATGAGCCGAGGATATCCAGGACACGGTCGTTAACCCCCAATGTTTATGTTATCAAACAAAACTGATCAAAATGGAATATGTGGATTTACTAGCCACAATCCGGCATTCTATTGATCCCATTTTCGACCAAGCGGTAATAATTTACCGTAACCCAAGCCCGTATAGGGACAATAAGTCGAGAGTATTTACCTGAGTTAGCACTTGATTTAAATCCAAGTTTATATTAACTCGGCCGTTTAATCAATTAGATAAGTGCAGATAGCATTTGCTGGAAGTATTTAGTCTATAATAATGGCATATGCGAACCAATTAGAATGCTAATGGTCCTATTTAAGTCATAGACTTAGACCGACTAGCTTAAAGGATCAAAACGGTACAATACGCTAGATTAAGCGATGACCAGATAGAATGTAGTTTAAACCCAACAAGTACTTAAGACTTGTATGTCATGGGTAAACAATTAACATTCTTGAATTTGAGATTAAAATGATAAGGTTAAACCCGTTTTGGTTAATTTTCGTAAACTAGTTACATATACTTAACCGTACGCATAGAAGCGACATCGGGTAACCGGATGAGTCATGAATAAGTTCCATATGTCATTATACTTTAAATAAGTTGTAATATCAGCAGGATATCAACTTATATGCTCGTTGAGGTTTTAAAACGAAACTACGCCTTATAAGGCGTTTTGACCATTATATGTCGTATAAAGGAACTTGCATATATTCTGATGTTATGATCATAAACACTTTGGAAAAATACTTAATTTGGAACATATTATCCGTAAGATAGCACACATAAGTGTGATTTATGGTATAGGACCAAACTATGCACCGAAAGGGCATTTTGGTCCTTTAAAATATATAATTTACGATATTGTAGTAAAACTTAGTTTATGATTAGAATAATAATAACATTATAATAAGTTAATTATATTAACATATCCGTAGGTAATTCATTTGCAAGTTCGTTATTAATTAAAACCTTGTTTTATGTAAAAAGGGCATCTTAGTCAAAGTTTGACATTTAGCGGAACTTGTGCATAAACTCAGATTATGAGTATGATCATGTAATATAACCTCAGAGGGTTATGCTACATTGTATCACGATTATAATGCGACCATAAGTCAGAAGTAAACTAATCTAAATCGGGTCAGAAACGAAAGTCAAAGCAGAAGTCAAACTTTGCGACTTTCGGTTGCGAACCGACCCTAGGACTGGAATTGACGAGCCGAAACATGTTCCCACATGTTCTAATATTTATTACCAACTTGTTTAAGTGTCAAAAATATATTTATAACATGTATAAACTCAGATTATAATATTTATAAAATCTGACCCGTTTGACTTTTTAAAACATAAACTTTGACACTTCAATTGACCTAGTAAACATGATCCTTAGGAGGTGCCCTTTTAATGGATTAATACCTTCCTAATTCTGATCACTTAGCCATGTTCATTTCGAACAATGGCTTGACCATAATGGTCTTAACCGAAAGTCAAGATATTTGTCGAAAATGCTTGACTTTTGGCTATTAAAAGCCTATAAAAATAAAAGAGCAGAGATGGAACACTTACAAGTGATCCAAGGGAAACTTAGAACTCAAAGGGAAGCTCCTAAATAGTCAGGAACTTCCAAGTGTGTGATAGAGAGGAGAAAGAGTGAATGAGCAAAGAATGAGTGAACTTAGTGGGCTATTTATAGTGCAAGAAGGTGTGTGAAGATGAAGCCAGGTGTTAGAGGTGTTGTAGGATCTTCACAAGTGTCTAGCAAGGTGTCAAGAGCTACAAAGGTGTGACAATTTGCAAGCTAGGTGGCAACTTGACATAAAATTGGGGTTTTGACACATTTAGTCCCTCAAAAATAGTTTTGTTAAATGTCATGATTTGTCCCTTGACTTATATTCCATGACATAATGACACAACTAGTTCTTTTCGTTCAACACGTGATGTATTGAAGAAGAGTACGAATAACCAAACATTAACGGGTGTCACACTAGGTGTTTTTGTGACTTATTTGTAGTTACTAGCTTAGAATACGATAAATAGGGATCTTTATAGTTCTAAAGGTTAATTTACCTAAATTAATAAAGTTAAAGGTTCGGTGATAGCGTGGCATACTCGAGGATGGTGAATCAAAAGATATCACTTCAACCGGGAGTCGTTCAGGCTGAAAGATGGCTTGGTTATGCAAGAAAACAAAATAATAAAGTCTAGGGGCCCTCGGGTTATTAGTTGAAAGTTAAAATAATGAAAAAGAGGAGTTCTAGAGGCCCACCGTAGGCTATGGTCATCAGACCGTTGCTTACGGTTAGTTTTAAAATCAAACCAGTGAGCCTGGACCATAGCTTATGGTCCTGGACCGTAAGCTACGGCCAGGTTTAAAATTTCTTTTTGAACACGTTTGAGGAGTTGAGTGGCTAACTTATTTGAGGTATTTTCCGAGGGCATGTACACGTGTCGGTATATTACCGAACGCGAATTTTACAAGGTATTACAGGTTAACAGCTAGAACTATTCGTTGGGTATTGTTTAAAATAAAAACAATTTTCCTTAATATATATCTATCTACTTATCTATACACTATCAATTTTAACACAATTTCTATCATCACTCTCATCTCTATTTATATACACTACCATTTAAACACAATTTCTATCATCATTCTCATCTCTATTTAAAACTTTTACACTCATATCCTTCCATTATTTTTACAAAATGTTTGACTTGCAAGAAAATGAGCTATTCATCCCATCGCTCAATATTAACAATGTCGTGTTATAAAGAAATAGTAGGCTACAATTTTTTCACGGATATCGTCGAGCGAGCCAAACATGAAGACACGGAAACATCTAAAAAAAGATAAGTGTCACGTGATCGTGAAAAAAGGTAACAATGTTCTGTGGTAGATTATTTTGCCGACAACCCCAAATACAAAAAAGGTATGGTTAGACAAAGGTTTCGTATGTCGAAACGTCTATTTTTAAAAAAATTGTAGGCGATGTAGAAACAAATTACAAATGGTTTGAAGATGGCCTAGAAGGGAGGATGAAAAAGAATTTTACATCAATACAAAAATGCACATCTCTCACTATATAATCCTGACGAATACGATGGGTATTTATGTACGGCCGAGAGGACGTCGCGTGAATGTGTACAATATTTTTGCATTTTCGTAATTAAATTATACGGCTAAGAGTTTTATGAACACCGATAAGCCACGACATTGCACATTTGTATGCAGCACACGAAGAAACACATCACCTACCTAGTCTGATTGGTACATATTTCGTTTGCAGAATGTGTCCTAAGGATTTTCCAAGACAATATATGAGATGTGATCACCAATATCTTACGATCATGTTGGAAGCGGTTGCATCATAATTTTGTCAAGGGTTTTTTGGTCCACTCGAATCTCTCAATGATCTCCATGTTCTCTAATTTTTCTCACCCAGCTGAATGGAGCCGCGTTGAATTGTCCATTTCATTTAAACGGGCACTTATAAAAACGTGGATACTATCTTACCAATGGGATGTACCCTAATTGGTCAACGTTTAGGAAAGCATTTTGATATCCGACTGATCCGAAAGAAAGAAATTCAAGAATGTGCATGAGTCTGCATGAAAGGTTGTGGAGTGAACTCTTGGTGTACAAAAGGGGAAATTGGGTATACTTAATCGACCTTTGCGAACTATGACCATAGAAAGGATTAGGACCATTGTCATTACATGTGTAACATTCGTCGTAAAACGGGTTCCAAAACCCGCTCCGTTTATTAAATGTTACGTTATGTATTTACTTATTTTGTAAACTTGGTTAGTTAATTTTTTTGGTTAATAAATAAAATATAAATATATTAAATAAATAAAGGAATAAAGGAAATTTTAACAAAATAAAAAGTTAAAAGAAAAATAATAATAATAGGGGGGTAGCCGGGTTTCGAACCCGGGTCCCCAATGAATCGACACACACAAAACACCGCTGCTCTACACGCACATGTTGTGAAATAATTTAATCAAATAAAACTTAAAGTCTCACCTGCGTACTATCTGATTGCAACCGGAACTGAACCCGCCCAAGAACTTCAAATAATCCCAGATTTTAGTTTGATCGCGAGAATTTTGTGAATAATTGATGATACAATGTCAGTTATAACCGGCACCTATATTCAACTCAAAAGGAAACTGACCGAAAACATATGATTGATGGAGATTGAAACCGAAAATCAAATCATTAATATGTGAAACCGAAATTTCTGAAGGAAGGGTATTGTAACCCTATAAATAGCGTCCCTTGAACTCAATAGAACTCGCTCACACTCTCTACTAATCTCACAAAATCTCTTTGAACGCTCTCGGTATTCAAAACCCACTTCGCCGGAAAATCGGAACTCGCCGGAACAACCACCGGAGCCTCACCGAAACATCAAGCCGGTATAACTCTCACTCTTATTTCAATTCCCTCATGTCAATAATATTGTGTATAAACAGAAACAAACGAAACTAATTGTATAAATTTTATCAGTTAACGGTTATTTTGTTATGAAGAAGACGAAGTCTAAGAGTGTATAAATACTTTTAAAAACAGGTTTTTAATCGGGTTAGACACACAGTCCAGTGGTGGACTGTGTGCAATTACAAAACACATGTCCTGGGTTCGACTCGTATACGTTACCGACTCTCCGTAAATAAAACCAAACTTTTTAACTCACTCAGATCACTCTGGAACAAGTGTTTAAAGTTAATAAAAATAAGGATTCATACGGGTCAGACACACAGCCCAACTGGTTGGGCTGTGTGCACGGGTACTAAAGGTCTCGGGTTCGAATCATGAAGTCTCAACCAGTTTTGGAGATTTATAAACCTTTTTAAAAATAAATAAATTCCGTATTGACCTAACTAGTATATATATATAATTAAAATTGATATTATTTCGGGTTAGACACATAGCTCAGTTGGTAGAGCTGCGTGCACGCAACCGAGAGGTCACGAGTTCGAACCTCGCACGCTACCAATAATTAAACCGGTTGAACCGGCCGTTGACCAGTCAACCCTTAGTAAAAGGGTAATTTTTTTAATTAAAAATCCTTTTTATTTTTGAAAATTAGTTAAAAAGACCTCAAAATAAGGTTTTTAAGCTTTTAAAAATTTGTATCAATTACCCCAATAACCTAAAAATCTAATAAAAAGCATAAATTAAAAATATTAATTTATCTATTTATCGCGTTATTATTTTAGGTTAGTTTTCCTTCGTCTGTTTAATCCCAAATTCGTGCGCGTTCGTCTTCGATCAAGGAAACGCACCCACTGTGAGTGAATTCTTACAAATTCCCCTTTTTATTCATGTTTTGGGGTGTATCATGTGTCGCTTTATTTATTTCGTTTATTCAAACTTGTGCTATTACCATTATATGATCTAAACGTGTGATGTAAATGTTGTTTGTTGTGATGTGTGTTTACATTTTGTCAAGTTGCGTGCAAATCATTCATTAGGCCCATCAGTTCCTCGTTGGAGACGAGTTGAGCATCGCGTGCCTCATTAGATCGGCTCGTTTGATTGAGCCTTGATCTCATTGTTCATCATTTGGTGTGTGCATGTGCATTAATTGATATTATGTGTATTGTGATTAAATTTACATATACGTATACTCATATGTGGTTATGCACCTTTTTATAACCAATATAACAAATTCGTTCAAATGTTTTCATAAGATTCACTCGCCAACTTTTGTTAACCCAAAACCCTATTTTTACACATGATACAGGTGGACAGGTTGAAGCAAGGAACACATAAGAAATTGCCTTAGAAGAAAAATAAAGAAGTCATGAAAATGTATTTGAACATGTTGTGCTTGTATGTTTATTGTAATTTCTTCTTTAAAAAGAAATAATAAATATGAAACTTTATAGTAAATGTCATGAGCTTTGATGAAAACCCAATCATGCCCCGACTACCATTTCCGCTGCGGGTCAGGGTGTGACAGATTGGTATCAGAGCTTTTGACTATAGGGATATAGGATAGATTATTAGACCCTTAGAGCCTATACTATAGTTGATTAGATTTTAATTGTTTATGTGGTTACATGCAAACTCATGATGTTTATTTGTTTCGTATTTATTACCCACACAAATGCATGCAAACACTTCCACTATCATTTTGTGTGATACTTAATGAGTTATACTTGTTGTCAAACATAACATGCTTACATATACAATCATCACGCATATTTCAATGTTCACATATTCAAATCATCCTCATATTTCCTTTATTCAAGATTTTGTGGCATTTTTCGTTTTTCAATCTCATCAAAGTGAGTTCTTCGACGGGCATGTAGTAACTGGAAGGGTACAAGTACCGGTAGTCGAAACGTCATGTCTAGGTTGGCATTCATATAAATCCAATATAACGGACTAGTTTGCCTACCTGGGGACTAACGATGAGAGTACGAAGGACCTAATAGGCTAAAGCATGCCACACCAAACGTCGTTCGAACTAACCCTACTTTGAGTTGTCATTGTGTCCATACCAGGACACCCTCCGACCTTATACTTTGCTGTCATGTTTTACGATTTTCATTCGGGTGGCGCAAGTGTTAACAGGCCAACACCAATATGAACCCTACCAGAGCCCAGTAGTCATGGGGGCCCACATGACTACCAAGGCCAAGTAAGGGGACATATGGGAGCCCAAACATGAGCAAAGCCCAAGACATCCTATGGATGTGGCAAATTTATTTTCTTCATTTGTTTTGTGAATGTTCATTTCTAAATACGACACATGACACCTAAAACGTCAAACTCATACTTTCGATACGTATTCCTTGTAGATGTCTTCTAGTCACCCTCGTAGAGGTAGGAGATCAGAAAAATCCCGCGAGCGCATGGCCGCCCAAATCGCTCAACAAATGGCCGCCGTAATCCCCAACATCGTAGTTCAAGTTCAACAAGCCCTTACCGCTAATCCCGTCAACCCAATCAACCAAGAAGATCAAAACGTTGTCAACCCTCCCCCAAATACCACTAAATGCACCTTCAAGCATTTCAAAACCTGCGATCCTCCAAAATACGAAGGGACTGAAGGTGTCACCGCTCTCCTCCATTGGTTTGAGGAGATGGAAAACACTTTTCTTAATTGTAACTGCCCCGATGATCGCAAGGTGCGATATGCTACCGGTCGTTTGTTCGGAGTAGCACTTACATGGTGGAATACAGAGAAGGGCAAGCGAGGTGCTGAGGATGCTATGACCTTGACTTGGGAAGAGTTAAGGGAGATCATGACAAGACGTTTCTGTCCAAGAAGTAAAATCAAGAAATTAGAAGATGAGTTCTACTCTTTGAAACAAAAGGAGGGCGACCACACCACATACAACAAGAGATTCCTTGAGTTGAATCAGATGGTCCCCAACTTGTTCACTCCCCTCTACCATTTGATAGAGCACTACATTCGAGGTCTTCCTTCAAAAATTCAAGACCCTGTAATAAGTACCACACCTGCAACTTTCGAAGCAGCAATGGAGTTAGCTACAGAGCTCACCGAAAACCACATACGGAATAAAGACTTTAAGGAGGAGAAGAAGAAGGATAAAGCATCAACCGAAACCTCAAACTCAACCCATACCGAATCCTCTTCTTAACCCACTTCTAAGAGAAAACGAGATGGGCAAAATTTCGCTGTCCACAAGGCAATCAACCAGCTCCACAAGCCGTACCCCTCCAAGCTATCCCAATCACTCAAGTAGCACCCAACACTACTTACCCAAATAAGAAACCTTACATTGGACCTCACCCTCAATGCAACACCTGTTTTTATCACCATCCATCTACCGTACCTTGTCGACTGTGTGCAAATTGTGGGCGTTATGTGTCACACCCCGACCCGCAGGGGAAAAGGTGATCGGGGCATGATTGGGTTATTATCAAAGCTCATGACATTTATTTTAACGTTTCATATTCATTAATACACTTTAATGGGAAATTACAATCAATATTACATCATGTCCTAAACATCAATCTAGGCTTCATTGTTTTCTTCTAAGGCATTTCCTATGTTTTCCTTGCTTCATCATGTTCACCTATATCATGTGTAAAGAGGGTTTTTGGATCAACAAAAAGTTGGCGAGTGAATCCTATGAAAAACATTTGAACAAGTTTATTTAATTGATTATAAAATAAAGTGCACAACCACACATGAGTAAATAGATGTAAACTTATTCACAAATCAATTATATTAAATAATGCACACATGAACAATAATGGATCGTTTTAAGGCACGCGTTGCTCAACTCGTCTCTCACGAGGAACTGATGGGCCTAATGAATGATTTGCATATACTTGACAATATGAAATACATAACTACAAACAATATAAACTAAATAATACACACACGAACAATAATGGATTTGTTTTGAGGCACGCGTTGCTCAACTCGTCTCCCACGAGGAACTGATGGGCCTAATGAATGAATTGCATATAAATTGACAAATGAAATACATAACTACAAGCAATGTATACAATCTAAGTTTAGGTCACAATATGGTATGGCACAAGTTTAAATAAACGAGTTAATTTTGGTGACACATGACACACCCCAAAACGTGTAATTAAAAAGGGGAGTTGTAAGATTCACTCACATTGGGTGCGTTCGGTTGATGATGTTGAATGCGCACGAAGTTGGTTTTTAACCACGAGTGAAACTAACCTAGATAATGGCATAATGGTTGGGTAAGTAAACGGATTTTATTAATCCATTTTAGTAGGATTGATGGGTGTATTTTTGTGAGTTTAAGGCTATTTTCTAACCTTAAAAATGTTATTTTTAAGTATTTTTAATTGATTTTTAATTAAAATAAATAAATAAAAATAATAAAAAAATGTTGACTTTTTGACCGTTGACCGTTGACCATTGACCATTGACTTTGACTGTTGACTGTTGACCGGTTCGTATGTGTAATTGTGTGCACCGGGTGAGGCTCGAACCCGAGACCTCCCGTACGCGTGCACGCAGCTCTACCAACTGAGCTACGTGTCTAACCCGAAATATTTCTGTTTTTAATTATATTTATATATTAATTGAATTAAACAGAAAATCATTTATTTTTAAAAACGAGTTTAATGCATCGAACCGGTGCGCTCCACAGGTCTCGAACTCGGGACCTGTGGGTTGAGTTAACACACAGTCCACCGCTGGACTGTGTGTCTAACTTGTTAAAATCTGATTTTTATAATACTTATATACAAACTAAATAATTTCCTTTCTGTCTTATATAAAAAGTTTGATAATTGTTCGGACCGGTGCGGTAGTCCGGACTCGAACTCGTGACGTGCGATTAAACGTTCACACGGTCTACCACTGGACTGTGTGTCTATCTTGGTTATTATTCTGGTTTTTATTAAACTTAACATGTATAAGCGGTGACTCCGGTTCGGTTAAAAAAAGGACATTTTTATTAAGGCAAGCATGCGTGGGACAAGTATCGAACTCGAGACATCTGCGTGTTTATGTGCACACAGTCCACCGCTGGACTGTGTGTCTAACCCGAGATATATCTTGATTTTAATTATACTTATACGATACTAAAACTTCATCTTCTTCGTTGGACTCAACCAGAAACGGAGGTCCGACTGGTTCGAAAATTAAATCAAGTTCGTTAGTGTCTGGTGGTTAATTACAGGTGAGATAAATAAAAAGAATGAAAGATTAAGCGTAAGGTATACCGAACAGTGGCTCCTCTGTTTCTCCGGCGAAACTCCGGTGACAGCAGATTATTCCGGCGACGTGTGTCCTGCGGCAGAGAGTCTTCAGGGAGCTTGAGATGAGTGTGGGTGGCTTCGGTATGAGCCCTGGGGGTTCAGTAAGGCTCAAAGGTGAAAAACTCGGTTTTCCGGCGATTTGCAGGTATTTTCCGGCGAGTGAATTTTCGTCGAGAAAGGGTGCGGTTTTGAGCGAAAAGGCTACCAGTGGATTGTGGGTGAATTTATAGGGAGGAATCGAGATGTATAGAGTCGGATTTCAGACTTGATTCAAAGTCATTACGTTTTCCGGCGGTTATGACTTGCGTCGCGGGTTCAGGCGTCGGTTATAACCGATGTAGGTTTAATGTTTACGTTAAGACTTGAAGAAACCGTTCAATCTTGGCGAGTTAGTCGGGATTTCCGACGACTGCAAATAGGCGCGTCGGTTTTGAATTCGATATTCATGTTATGAATTAATTGTCTTCAATATTGAACAAGAAACATAAGTGGCGTAGTGGTTGGAGGGTTGAGTGTTAAGGCTTTGCTGACTCGCTAGCTGACCCGGGTTCGAAACCCGGCAGCACTAATTTATTTTTATTTCATTAATTTCAATACTTTTTCAAATAAAACTTTTATAACCCAATATACTTATTAATTATGTATTGTTTAAAAATAATTTGGGCACTAAATACGCCACGAAATTTTTAACTGATTGTTCGGTTAATAAACGGAGCGGGTTTGGTAAATCCGTTTTTTTTACGGATGTTACAGTATCCCCTGCTTTTTAGAAATTTCGTCCCGAAATTTAAGTAGTGATATATTCGACTAAAAATGATGGTGTTTAGTTTGACAGTTACATGCTTAGAAAAAGAGTAAGAGTTTAAGTTTTTGTTTGAGGCGGTAACGTCCCTTGTAAGAGTTAAGTACCCTGTTACAGGAATCGCTTTTTTTGTTGCCTACGGTAAAATATTGATAAGCAGAGTTGATTCACTAAATATGGTATCATGCGTAAGAGTTTTGATATGTTTGGAAGGATATGGTTATATCCTAAAGCAAAACTTCTAATACTACAACCTACATGGAACTTCTCATAACCGTCTAACAATACCTCTGATCCTTTGACAAGAATACTTATATATAGGAAGTACCAGCGGCGTATCCACCATATTCTTGTCAAATTTTCATTGGTTTTATCAGTAAGTTATGATTGGTTCTATGATATGACTCTAGAACATAAATAAACACAACAACTAATGTACCAAGAAATTACTAAATCCTACATAGAACTTCTCATAACCGTCTGACAATGCCTCTGATCCTTTGACAAGAATACTTATATATAGGAAGTACCAGCGGCGTATCCACCATATTCTTGTCAAATTTTCATTGGTTTTATCAGTAAGTTATGATTGGTCCTATGATGTAACTCTAGATCGTAAATAACACAACAACCAATATTTGAATCCACATTCTGATAGCATATATGTTTGAATGGTGACAGTTCCTCTCTCGTTTGTTGGAGAGGTTAGTCTATGTAGAAATGGAACACAATCCAATTTCTTTAGATGATGATATGATATGAATGTAACACAAATTTCAACCAAGACAATACTAAATCCTACATGGAACTTCTCATAGCCGCCTGATAATGCCTCTGATCCTTTGGCAAGAATACTTATATATAGGAAGTACCAGCCGCGTATCCACCATATTCTTGTCAAATTTTCATTGGTTTTATCAGCAAGTTATGATTAGTTACCAAGAAACTACTAAATCCTACATAGAACTTCTCATAACCGCCTGACAATGCCTCTGATCCTTTGACAAGAATACTTATATATAGGAAGTACCAGCGGCGTATCCACCATATTCTTGTCAAATTTTCATTGGTTTTATCAGCAAGTTATGATTAGTTACCAAGAAACTACTATATCCTACATAGAACTTCTCATAACCGCCTGACAATGCCTCTGATCCTTTGACAAGAATACTTATATATAGGAAGTACCAGCGGCGTATCCACCATATTCTTGTCAAATTTTTATTAGTTTTATCAGTGAATTATGATTAGTCCTATGTGACTCTAAAACATAAACAACACAACAACCACAGCTTGAGTCTGAATTCTGATAGTATACATGCTTGAATGATGACAGTACCTCCCTCGTTTGTTATGATGGAGAGGTTAGTCATTGTGGAAGTGAGACATAGCTCAACTTCTATAAATGATGAAATTGAATACACTGAAATGTATGATGAACAAACTTCAACCAAAACATACTAAATCCTACATGGAACCTCTCATAACCGCCTGATAATGCCTCTGATCCTTTGACAAGAATACTTATATATAGGAAGTACCAGCGGCGTATCCACCATATTCTTGTCAAATTTTCATTGACTTTATCCACAAGTTATGATTAGTTCTATGTGACTCTACAACAAACACAACAACCACAAGATACTGATAATGAAAAATGTCTGTGCGATCAAGGCTCAATCAAACGGAGCCGATCGTATTGCATGTACTGAAAATGAAAAATGTCTGTGCGATCAAGGCTCAATCAAACAGAGCCGATCGTATTGCATGTACTGAAAATAATAAACAATAATCACTCAAACAGTTCATATATGGAACCTCTCATAATCGCCTGATAATGCCTCCGATCCTTTGACAAGAATACTTATATATAGGAAGTACCAGCGGCGTATCCACCATATTCTCGTCAAATTTTCATTGACTTTATCCACAAGTTATGATTAGTTCTATGTGACTCTACAACAAACACAACAACCACAAGATACTGATAATGAAAAATGTCTGTGCGATCAAGGCTCAATCAAACGGAGCCGATCGTATTGCATGTACTGAAATGAAAAATGTCTGTGCGATCAAGGCTCAATCAAACGGAGCCGATCGTATTGCATGTACTGAAAATAATAAACAATAATCACTCAAACAGTTTATACATGGAACTTCTCATAACCGCCTGATAATGCCTCCGATCCTTTGACAAGAATACTTATATATAGGAAGTACCAGCGGCGTATCCACCATATTCTTGTCAAATTCTCATTGGCTTTATCCTTAAGTTATGATTGGTTCTATGTGATTCTAAAACATAAAGAAAATCATAAAACTAAACGTTTGGAGTTGAATCTTGATTTCCGGTGAAGAGGACTAGTTTGGTGGTTTCGTTTGGGCCGTCATTATCTTCGACAGGATTGGCGTTGATGTTGAAAACTCTTCCTCTTGCTGGTGGCCTAGTGATTGGGTTTTCTTGATTTACTTGGTTAACTGGGTTTGATTGAGCTTGAGCATTTATGATGTTAACCAAACGAGGGCACGTGTTTCTAAAGTGGGTAGGGTCGCCACAATTGAAACAAGCTCGAACATATGAGAACATGGGGTATTGGGGTTGTTGATAGGTTTGGATCATGTTTTGAGTAGGGGGAGAGATTTGGTTTTGAGGGGTGCGGCAAACCTTGCTCATATGACCATAGCGTCCACAATTTGCACATAGTCGACAAGGTAAGGTAAGGGGATGGTGATAAAAACTGGTGTTACATCGAGGGTGAGGTCCAAGATATGGTTTCTTATTTGGGTAAGTTGAGTTGGGTGCTACTTGAGTGATTGGGATAGCTTCGATGGGTATGGCGTGTGAAATTGGTTGATTACGTTGGGTAGTAGCGAAAAGTTGCCCGTCTCTTTTTCTCTTAACAGTGGGTTGAGAAGGAGATTCGGTTTGGGTGGAGTTTGAAGTTTCAGTTGATGCTTTATCCTTCTTCTTCTCCTCCTTGAAGTCTTTGTTCCGGATTCGGTTCTCGGTGAGCTCTGTGGCTAACTCCATTGCTGCTTCCAAAGTTGCAGGCGTGGTACTTATTACAGAGTCTTGAATCTTTGACGGAAGGCCTCGAATGTAGTGCTCGATCAAACGGTAGAGGGGAGTGAACAAGTTGGGAACCATTTGATTTAACTCGAGGAATCTTTTGTTGTAAGTGGTGTGGTCGCCTTCCTTTTGCTTCAACGAATAAAACTCATCTTCTAATTTCTTGATTTCGCTCCTTGGGCAAAATCGTCTAGTCATGATTTCCTTCAATTCATCCCAAGTTAAAGTCATGGCATCTTCAACACCTCGTTTGGCCTTCTCTGTATTCCACCAAGTAAGTGCTATTCCATATAAACGACCGGTAGCATATCGCACTTTGCGATCATCGGGGTAATCGCAATTTATAAAAGTGTTCTCCATTTCCTCAAACCAATGGAGGAGAGCGGTGACACCTTCAGTCCCTTCGTATTTTGGAGGGTCGCATGATTTGAAATACTTGTAGGTGCATTTAGTGGTATTTGGGGGAGGGTTGATAACGTGTTGATCTTCTTGATTGACAGGATTAGCGGTAAGTGCTTGTTGGACTTGGATTACAATGTTGGGTATTACGGCAGCCATTTGTTGAGCGATTAGGGCAGCCATGCGCTCGCGGGCTTTTCCTGCTCTCATCTTCCTACGGGCGAGGCTAGAAGACATCTACAAGGAATACGCATCATGAGTATGAGTTGGATGTTTTTGGGATCATGGGTCGTATTTAGGAATGAACATTCATAAAATAAGTATAGAAAAATAAATCTACTACATCCGTAGGATGTCTTGGGCTTTGCTCGTCATTAGGCCCTGCATGCCGCCATGCTTCACCTTCGTAATCATGTGGGCCCCATGAATACCGGGTTTTTCATATGGTTCGCATGTGTTAGCCTGGTTACGTACACTAAAACCTGGAGAAAATCGAGAAATATGTATTCGGAATGTGTCCAGGTGTAGACACGGTGACAACTCAAAATGGGGTTTGTTCGGACGACGTTTGGTGTGGCATGCTTTGGCCTAATAGGTCCTTCGTACTCTCATCGTTAGTCCCCAGGTAGGCAAACTGGTCCGTTATATTGGATTTATACGAATGCCAACCTAGACAGGACGTTCCGACTACCGGTACTTGTACCCTTCCAGTTACTACATGCCTGTCGCAGAACTTACTTTGATGAGATTTGAAAATTGCAACAAAATCTTTGAATAACAAAAGTATGAAGATGAATTGAATATATGAACATTGAAATATGTATGATGAATGTGTATGTAAGTATGTATGTTTGACTGTAAGTATAAACAAATATGAAACAAATAAATATCATAAGTTTGTATGTAACCACCTAAACAATTAAAATTTAGGCAAACTATAGTATAGGCTCTAAGGGTCTAATAACCTATCCTATATCCCTATAGTCATGGCTCTGATACCAATCTGTCAAACCCCGACCCGCAGCGGAAAAGGTGATCGGGGCATGATTGGGTTATTATCAAAGCTCATGACATTTATTTTAACGTTTCATATTCATTAATACACTTTAATGGGAAATTACAATCAATATTACATCATGTCCTAAACATCAATCTAGGCTTCATTGTTTTCTTCTAAGGCATTTCCTATGTTTTCCTTGCTTCATCATGTTCACCTATATCATGTGTAAAGAGGGTTTTTGGATCAACAAAAAGTTGGCGAGTGAATCCTATGAAAAACATTTGAACAAGTTTATTTAATTGATTATAAAATAAAGTGCACAACCACACATGAGTAAAAATAGATGTAAACTTATTCACAAATCAATTATATTAAATAATGCACACATGAACAATAATGGATCGTTTTAAGGCACGCGTTGCTCAACTCGTCTCTCACGAGGAACTGATGGGCCTAATGAATGATTTGCATATACTTGACAATATGAAATACATAACTACAAACAATATAAACTAAATAATACACACACGAACAATAATGGATTTGTTTTGAGGCACGCGTTGCTCAACTCGTCTCCAACGAGGAACTGATGGGCCTAATGAATGAATTGCATATAAATTGACAAAATGAAATACATAACTACAAGCAATGTATACAATCTAAGTTTAGGTCACAATATGGTATGGCACAAGTTTAAATAAACGAGTTAATTTTGGTGACACATGACACACCCCAAAACGTGTAATTAAAAAGGGGAGTTGTAAGATTCACTCACATTGGGTGCGTTCGGTTGATGATGTTGAATGCGCACGAAGTTGGTTTTTAACCACGAGTGAAACTAACCTAGATAATGGCATAATGGTTGGGTAAGTAAACGGATTTTATTAATCCATTTTAGTAGGATTGATGGGTGTATTTTTGTGAGTTTAAGGCTATTTTCTAACCTTAAAAATGTTATTTTTAAGTATTTTTAATTGATTTTTAATTAAAATAAATAAATAAAAATAATAAAAAAATGTTGACTTTTTGACCGTTGACCGTTGACCATTGACCATTGACTTTGACTGTTGACTGTTGACCGGTTCGTATGTGTAATTGTGTGCACCGGGTGAGGCTCGAACCCGAGACCTCCCGTACGCGTGCACGCAGCTCTACCAACTGAGCTACGTGTCTAACCCGAAATATTTCTGTTTTTAATTATATTTATATATTAATTGAATTAAACAGAAAATCATTTATTTTTAAAAACGAGTTTAATGCATCGAACCGGTGCGCTCCACAGGTCTCGAACTCGGGACTTGTGGGTTGAGTTAACACACAGTCCACCGCTGGACTGTGTGTCTAACTTGTTAAATAATCTGATTTTTATAATACTTATATACAAACTAAATAATTTCCTTTCTGTCTTATATAAAAAGTTTGATAATTGTTCGGACCGGTGCGGTAGTCCGGACTCGAACTCGTGACGTGCGATTAAACGTTCACACGGTCTACCACTGGACTGTGTGTCTATCTTGGTTATTATTCTGGTTTTTATTAAACTTAACATGTATAAGCGGTGACTCCGGTTCGGTTAAAAAAAGGACATTTTTATTAAGACAAGCATGCGTGGGACAAGTATCGAACTCGAGACGTCTGCGTGTTTATATGCACACAGTCCACCGCTGGACTGTGTGTCTAACCCGAGATATATCTTGATTTTAATTATACTTATACGATACTAAAACTTCATCTTCTTCGTTGGACTCAACCAGAAACGGAGGTCCGACTGGTTCGAAAATTAAATCAAGTTCGTTAGTGTCTGGTGGTTAATTACAGGTGAGATAAATAAAAAGAATGAAAGATTAAGCGTAAGGTATACCGAACAGTGGCTCCTCTGTTTCTCCGGCGAAACTCCGGTGACAGCAGATTATTCCGGCGACGTGTGTCCTACGGCAGAGAGTCTTCAGGGAGCTTGAGATGAGTGTGGGTGGCTTCGGTATGAGCTCTGGGGGTTCAGTAAGGCTCAAAGGTGAAAAATTCGGTTTTCCGGCGATTTGCAGGTATTTTCCGGCGAGTGAATTTTCGTCGAGAAAGGGTGCGGTTTTGAGCGAAAAGGCTACCAGTGGATTGTGGGTGAATTTATAGGGAGGAATCGAGATGTATAGAGTCGGATTTCAGACTTGATTCAAAGTCATTACGTTTTCCAGCGGTTATGACTTGCGTCGCGGGTTCAGGCGTCGGTTATAACCGATGTAGGTTTAATGTTTACGTTAAGACTTGAAGAAACCGTTCAATCTTGGCGAGTTAGTCGGGATTTCCGACGACTGCAAATAGGCGCGTCGGTTTTGAATTCGATATTCATGTTATGAATTAATTGTCTTCAATATTGAACAAGAAACATAAGTGGCGCAGTGGTTGGAGGGTTGAGTGTTAAGGCTTTGATGACTCGCTGGCTGACCCGGGTTCGAAACCCGGCAGCACTAGTTTATTTTTATTTCATTAATTTCAATACCTTTTCAAATAAAACTTTTATAACCCAATATACTTATTAATTATGTATTGTTTAAAAATAATTTGGGCACTAAATACGCCACGAAATTTTTAACTGATTGTTCGGTTAATAAACGGAGCGGGTTTGGTAAATCCGTTTTTTTACGGATGTTACATTATGGTCATTTGAGCTAAACTTGTCGCACCCCTCAAAACCAAGCTTCACCCCTACCCAAAACATGATCCAATCATATCAACAACCCCAATACCCCATTTTCCACATGTTCGAGCTTGCTTTAATGTTGGGGACGCTACCCATTTTAGAAACACGTGCCCTCGATTGGTTAACATCATAAATGCCCAAGCTCAAGCAAACCCAGTTAACCAAGCAAATCAAGCAAACCCAGCACTACCACCAGCAAGAGGAAGAGCTTACAACATCAACGCCAATCCTGTTGAAGATAATAACGGCCCAAACGAACAACCCAACTAGCCTTCCCTCACCAAGAATCAAGACTCAACTCCAACCGTCTAGTTTTAATGTTTTCTTTATGATATCTCAATCTTTACGTATCTAGTTATAAATTGGGAATTTATGTATCCAAGAATTCTAATGCGAATTGATATTACAGTTTTGTTTTGTATCTTTACTCATTGATTTAACTTTCATATCATCGTACATCACGACGTATCTCGATCTCATCATTTAAAGAAGTTGGGTTGTGTCTCACTTTTTCATAGACTGACCCCTTTATCATAACAAACGAGAGAGGTACTGTCGTCATTCAGTTATGTATTCTTTCAGATTGGAGACTCAAGCTTTGGCTGTTGTGTTTGTTTATGGTTTGTAGATTTTAGAATCACATAGAACTAATCATAACTTACTGACAAAGCCAATGAAATTTTGACAAGAATATGGTGGATACGCCGCTGGTACTTCCTATATATAAGTATTCTTGTCAAAGGATCAGAGGCATTGTCAGGCGGTTAAGAGAGGTTCCGTGTAGGTTTTAATATTGTCATGGTTGAAGTTTTTGTTTTATGATATAACCTTATCTTTTCAAATGTATCAATTCTCTCAAAACTCTTATGCATGAGATCATACCTAGTCAATCAACTCTGTTTATCCATGTTCCGTATTTTTATACTTTAGGCATCAAAAAGCGATTCCTGTAGCAGGGTATTCAACCCTTACTAGGAACGTTACCGCCTCAAATAAAATTTAAACTCTCACCCTCTTCTAATTATGTAATTGTCAAATTAAAACACCCTCCCTTCGAGTCAAACATACCACTACTACTTAAATTTCGGGACGAAATTTCTAAAAGTAGGGGATACTGTAACATTCGTCGTAAAACGGGTTCCAAAACCCGCTCCGTTTATTAAATGTTACGTTATGTATTTACTTATTTTGTAAACTCGGTTAGTTAATTTTTTTTGGTTAATAAATAAAATATAAATATATTAAATAAATAAAGGAATAATGGAAATTTTAATAAAATAAAAAGTTAAAAGAAAAATAATAATAATAGGGAGGTAGTCGGGTTTCGAACTTGGGTCCCCAATGAATCAACACACACAAAACACCGCTGCTCTACACGCACATGTTGTGAAATAATTTAATCAAATAAAACTTAAAGTCTCACCTTCGTACTATCTGATTGCAACCGGAACTGAACCCGCCCAACAACTTCAAATAATCCCAGATTTTAGTTTGATCGCGAGAATTTTGTGAATAATTGATGATACAATGTCAGTTATAACCGGCACCCATATTCAACTCAAAACGAAACTGACCGAAAACATATGATTGATTGAGATTGAAACCGAAAATCAAATCATTAATGTGTGAAACCGAAATTTCTGAAGGAAGGGTATTGTAACCCTATAAATAGCGTCCCTTGAACTCAATAGAACTCGCTCACACTCTCTAGTAATCTCACAAAATCTCTTTGAACGCTCTCGGTATTCAAAACCCACTTCGCCGGAAAATCGGAACTCGCCGGAACAACCACCGGAGCCTCACCGAAACATCAAGCCGGTATAACTCTCACTCTTATTTCAATTCCCTCATGTCAATAATATCGTGTATAAACAGAAACAAACGAAACTAATTGTATTAAATTTTATCAGTTAACGGTTGTTTTGTTATGAAGAAGACGAAGTCTAAGAGTGTATAAATACTTTTAAAAACGGGTTTTTAATCGGGTTAGACACACAGTCCAGTGGTGGACTGTGTGCAATTACAAAACACATGTCCTGGGTTCGACTCGTATACGTTACCGACTCTCCGTAAATAAAACCAAACTTTTTAACTCACTCAGATCACTCTGGAACAAGTGTTTAAAGTTAATAAAAATAAGGATTCATACGGGTCAGACACACAGCCCAACTGGTTGGGCTGTGTGCACGGGAACTAAAGGTCTCGGGTTCGAATCATGACGTCTCAACCGGTTTTGGAGATTTATAAGCCTTGATCTCATTGTTCATCATTTGGTGTGTGCGTGTGCATTAATTGATATTATGTGTATTGTGATTAAATTTACATATACGTATACTCATATGTGGTTATGCACCTTTTTATAACCAATATAACAAATTCGTTCAAATGTTTTCATAAGATTCACTCGCCAACTTTTGTTGACCCAAAACCCTATTTTTACACATGATACAGGTGGACAGGTTGAAGCAAGGAAAACATAGGAAATTGCCTTAGAAGAAAAATAAAGAAGTCATGAAAAATGTATTTGAACATGTTATGCTTGTATGTTTATTGTAATTTCTTCTTTAAAAAGAAATAATAAATATGAAACTTTATAGTAAATGTCATGAGCTTTGATGAAAACCAAATCATGCCACGACTACCATTTCCGCTGCGGGTCAGGGTGTGACCACGTGCATGATAATGCACAACATAATCATGAATGACTATAGAAATGCAATAGCATCGGTCTACAGAAGGGATCCCCATGTTGAGCTTGTTGTTTTATGATAATGTCCTTACATAGTTGCAAAATAAAGAAACACATTTTCGACTTCAATATTATCTTGTGGAACATCATGCAATTTTTAATCCTTACCTCAAGGCATTGGACACGAAATAGTTTATTTATGGTTTTTGGTATTTTTATATAATTTTATTTTTAATTTGTGTTTTATTATTATTATTTGTTTTCTTGCATTTTTATTTTTAATTTTACGTTTTAAATAAAAACAAATTGTGAAAAAAATGTTTTAGAGTAGTGGTGCCATAAAATAAGGTGTTTTAAGGTAACACATAAAAGGAGTGAGGTAGCACTGCGGGGATTGGGGGTTTCAGAGTAGCTTTGTCAAGACCCTTTCCCCTTAGACCATCCACTATGGTTTCACATACTTTCACTCCACATAATTGCCACCTTATAAAGTACCTGTCGATTTGCTAACAGATCCCCACACCACTTCCCTTCGGGTTTTTTCACTAACCCCTCCTACGGTTTCACTAGTTATCACCCACCCTAGTTATTTTTAAATCATTACCCATTTATATAAATTTTATTTTTTTATATAAACTAATTTACTTAAATTAAATTAATTAATTTTGTATTTATTTAAACTTAGTTAATTACATATTAAAATTAAAACTATACATATTTATGCGCTAGGTAAACATATCAAGTCATAGTTAAACATAACAACCCTAATTAAATAAACAAGTATTAATTAAACATAAAAGTCTTAATTAAACATAACAAACTCCTAACTAACCTTAACCAATATGTATAATTGTAGATGGAGTCAAATAAGGAGTTGGAATCAGTGATCCGTTCTGACATGCTTAGAAAGTAACAAATAAATTGTATGGTAACACAGACTAGTTTTAAGGTAAAAACACAAATACTACTATACACATTTTACGCAAGCATACCTATCAATATATAGTATAACTAAGGTAACTACCCATGTATCAATCCGTTGACACCAAATCTATTAATCTATCTCTTTCGTTATATCTAACCTAAGTAACTTTAATAATCAAGAAAACATTAAACATCTTAATGCTTAAGTTTGCGAAAATAGTTACACGAAAGATAACCTAATTAGGTTCAGAATCATCTTAGTACTTTTTCAAAGTAGTTGATTGTGGTTTTTATGAAAACCTCGTCATAGTTGATACTAATAATGAAGGTGTAGTGTTAAAAAGTTAGAGCCCTCTCAGGTTAACCCAATGTCCCCAAATAACCAGGCTATAGACATACCTATATATTCGGTTCCAAGTAACTAATTCCTTTACTCATCCCGTGTGAATTACTATCTATGTTACTCAATTCAAAGCAAACTCTTAACTAGTTTCCAAATCCTTTTATTCAGATTCTTCTCGTAGGTGACCCATATGATTTACCAATCCTCAAACAAGTTTGTCATTTACCTACTAACTATACAGCACTAGACTAACGATGATATATATAATATATATATGTATATATATATATATATATATATAGCCTCAAGATTAACAAAGCAAGTCTAACATGCATAACCTCATAGAAACACGTAAATCATTCACACAAACTCATTCAAACATCAACACTTATCATATAGATTACACAATCACAAGTTCATAAATAACAAACAGAACTAGTGAATTCATTCTAACCTAACCGGCTATAGCGTGGTTACCTACTCATAAAAACAAACAGAACTAGGGAATTTAGTAATCTAAAGAAAAATGGTAATACGAAGGGTCTAACTCAATAAGGATTGATATCTCGACATCCTGACACTATTCTTCATTGAATCTTCCTCCCTGTTGATCCGAACTTGAATCATCTTCTTTCAACAACCTTTTTCGCTATTCCTGCTCCTGATTTCGCATCTCTTAGGGTTTCCAGGACATCTAATTCCTTAAATACGACCAAGGTAGTCTCAAGGAGGGTTACGATCCATGACCAGAATCTAGGTTATGGCCCTTAAGTTTTCCACGTGTTGCATTATCATATTAGGGTTTCACTCTTCAAGGCGGTGCACTTACTTGGGGCCCACAACTCATCACTCCCTAACTGGTCTACGACCTGTAAGGGTACTATCTGGGCTTGCCTTCATCGCATCTTTAATAATCTCTAAATCTGGCCCGAAAATCCATTATTTCACTTAGGAATCTATAAATCTCTTAAAACAAACATTTAATACATTCACAAAAAAATTATAATAAACAACTATCAAAATGCAGGTTTTTAACACTATGAAAATATTTTTTCTTTCAAACACATCAAATATCCTCACACTTGAACATTGTTTGTCCCTAAGCAATACATTTCATAAAAATTAAACTTAGCAACCATTTGCACACAAGCTTCATATCAAGACCAATGTTCTTTCTAAATCAAAGCCTCGGCCTAACTCCTAAGACTAACAAAGGCAGGAGTTTGACATCCACTACAAGTCATTTATTTTTACCTTTAATATAAAACAAGAAAATACTAAGCTTCGACCAGTCCACTTTCTAGAATACCTACATAGTACATACCCTTTACAATTTTCACTCCTCTCAGCTATTTTCTAAAACTAGCATAAGATGTACTAGATCTACTACTAAACCTCACACCTAGATAAAACTATCACTCTCATAGGCTTGTACAAAAATCAAGGGCCTATTTCCACAAATAACACTAATAAGATCATTTGGATTTTTCAGGTTTTTGGTTTACGGTTAAACGAAATTAGGTAACAAAATGGTTGTTCAATACTACAATTCAATTTTCTTCTTTCAGCTCTTCAACTTTTAACAATCTTTCCTTTTTTTTTCTTTTTTATATATAGCATCTTTTATATGCATTGCATCAGGATCTTTGATCCCCACACTTAGCTTTTCCTCTATACCTTTTTCATTTATACTTTCTTCTGGTTATCTTTTGTTCTTTATTTTTCTCATTGAATCATACTATCAAGGGTAATGAAATAAATAGGCTAACAAAGGATCAAATAACAAGGTAATCAAACGAAAAGGTTTAGGCTCAACATGGCTTCTAATGGTAAATATAAGGTCGGAATATCAAATGAAAATGGTGAACAAGGGCTCATACTATCCTACTTTTTCTTTAGTCATATTTGTAAAGTAAAAAACTTTATCTACTAGCTAATTGTATAACATGCACAAGTTCAACAAGGAAAATTTATACTAGTATCTCTCAACAAATGAAAAAATATGTACAGAAGGATCAACTCTCACTTAAAATGGAAGGAATTAGAGTCACTGATATGTTAATGCAAATACCTATTAAGTTTTCTTCACTAACTAAAGTACTTGTTTAACATAATTTTGAAAAGTTGTATTGGAAAACTCTATCCTAAAAATTACAATTGAAATCAGACTCGAAGGTTTATGACCTAAAATGTCGCGTTGTCTCAATATCAACATTTTATGAATTACAATGGTCAAAACGTTAACAAAAGTTTCAAAACTTTTTCAAGTTTAGCATTATATAGTGACAATCCCCAAACTTAAAATGTACATTGCCCTCAATGTACAAAACAAAAGCAAAGCGAAAGATAAAACGGAATTGGAAACATATCTGTATTTTATGAAATGAGAAATGGAATTGTAAACAAAATATGCACTAGTCTCACGCATTCCGCTTCTTGGATTTTCAACCAACCATGCCCAGACTACTTACACAAATTGAATGAGATATCTTTGTATACACAAGATACACAAATTAGGGTTATCAAAATAAAAATTTTCATTTTAAGCATTCAATGACACAAACAGAATTAGTCAAACAAACCAAAGAAAAAGAAAAAAACCAAAGAAAACAAAACAAAGCAAAATACTAAAGTCCATGCCAAAATAAAGTACTAGAAATCAAATCATCAACCAATGATTCCATGTAGTTGTGGCCTTCTCGTGGGTCTTCCCCTTCTTGATCAGAACATGGTGCAAATATATCCTCCTCTGGATCTTCCCCCTCTTCCTTCACAGATATAACATCCACATCAATCACCTCTCTAGCTTTGTGGAATGCTCCAACTCGCACAGTAGTATGCACAGGCGAATCTGGCTTCTTTGATGATTCACCCACTTCACAGACTAAAGTGGCCTTGATGTAGATAGGCAAGTTATGGTATGGTTTACAAAACCTATCGGACAGTCGTGTAATTGGGACAAAAGGCATAAAGGGTGGTGTAGTAGGAGGGCGAGGCTTATATGGAGAATAATCATATCCCATAGGCATGAAAGGGTGGGTTATCAGATGAAAGACCAGACACATCAGCTGAATCATTAGAAGAGTCATCAGCACAATCTGCAATAGTTATTTGTTCTACATATGAAGTAGAAGCATTAGTATTGTTCACATATTTTTGCTTCAATTGAACATTTACAGGTTTAACAAACTCCCATGTGTCAGATGGATAATTACTCGGTTTACCATACACCATATGTTGTTCGTTCTTAATTTCTTCCTCCGTCTCAGGCATTCTCGTGTAATTATGATTATATGGTGGAGCAACCTGAGTGTATCCCAAACCCTTCCCTTTATTCTTTTTGTATGCCAGTTGCACATTGCACACTTCTTGAACTACCTTGGTGGATGTATCAAACTTCTTTATGTTTACTTCAATTTGCTGATACTTGCAAGTCAGGAAATCTAGATCAGCTCTCACAGACTCAAGTTCCATGTTTTTCACATTAAGTTTGTTTTTGTAATCATAAACCCAATATTGTTGTTGATTGAGATCCAAGCGAAGCTGAACTATATCTTTCTTTTGGGCTTCAACTTTTTCAGTAAGCAACTTGTTGCTTTGTCAAAGGTTGATGCACTAAGTCATGGCACTATTATAATCATTAACCATTTTAGAGTTGAGTGCCCTGAGTTGTGCAACCTTATTCCTGCAATTTTCAGAACATAAAAGATAGTTGACCATGTCAATGAGCGATTTTGGTTTGTCAGTCTAAGTTTGGGCTTGGGGTGCTGGCCATTGACTGCAGCTTACTGGGCTTGAGGTTTCTGTTTGGCCACTTCATCGGATGAGATTCTTTGATTGTACGTGTAGATCTTGCTTTGATTGTAAATGATTCCATAGCCAAGATACAAAGGAGTCTCTGTCATCACCTAAAAAACTATTCATCTCATTCCTTATTTCTTCTTTTCGCCTCCAATTTGTAAGCAAACGCATCACATATTGCACAACAGGGTCAAGATTGTAGTTCCCTATTAACTCATTCAGCTTTTCCTTCACTCGATTCCCACAACCTACCAGCTCCATCTCTAGAAAAAATAATTTCAAAACCCAAACCGTCAGCACTATCCATCAAACCCTGTAAATTAGAAGCTTGTCAAAACTTGACTTTTCTCGCGATAAAAAATTGAGAAATCCAAGACAGTCCAAGAACCCGTGTGTTTGCTAAAACAACCAAGTCACGAGTGTACGAACTGAAAGCCTGTACTCCACTCGAAAACCTGTCACAAATGTTATCGCGAAACAAGCGAATCCCTTTTTATAATAATAATTTAATATATATTTTTTAATAAATGAAAGTTCTAAAACTAATATTTATTATTAATATTATTATGATTATATGATGATTATTATTATTATAAGTATTATTATTAAACTAATGATTACCTGATGATTATTAAAATGAATATTATAATTATCCTTAAACTTAACAATAAATAATCTCATGTCCCGTCAGTTCTTCTTCTTCGTTTATTCAACTTTCCCACCCAAACCCTACTTTAAGAAAAGACTATCGCTAAAAGAGCTTTCACGATGATACAAGCATCACCAAAAGATTTGTTTCTTTATCTGAATCGCAACAATAGGCAACAATGGTAAGAGATGGTTTTGGTTAAAGCGATTGAGTCTTGTGTTTTAGGTGAACGATGACGATGATGAAGAGGTGGCTTTCGATGACCGTGTGTTATGATGGTGGCGGTTGCAATGGTTGAAGACGGTTGAGCGGAGAATGTCGGAGGTTAACGGTGATGATAAGAAGGTGGTTCGCGATTGTAGGTGGTGCTTGTGGTGGACGTCAGAGAGTTACGGTGACTGGAGTGAAGTTGGTTAGAGATGTCGAAGTTGGAGTGGAGTTGCAGTGATGACGAAGATGATGAGACGAAACTGATGGTAACCGTAGTTCAGAGGTGGTTGACGTATGGTGATACGACGTAGGTGATGAATGATGGTGTTAATGTGTGACGACGAATGATGATGAAGGAGAAGATGACCGGAGTTGTAGGTTTTCGGGTCACTGATAGCGGTATTTTGGATGAAATGGATGTTGTAATTCGGATGATGTTTCGGATAGAAGATGATACTGAACTCTGAAGATGGTGTAATTCGAAAATCGTATTTTGGAATGATGAAGATGATACTATGATGATGATACGATAATGATGGATGGGTTTCGGATTACGTATTTCGGAAAGATAATGCTTATTATGAAGATATGGAGTTCGGATCTGTTTCGGATTAGATGATGCTACGGATTTCGGATAAATGAAGATGAATTTCAGATGTGATGAATTTGAATTTTAGATAAAATTGTATTTCGGATGATGATGATGATTATTCGAAATAGAATTCGGATGATGATGATGTCTGTTCGATGATGAATGATGATGATTTAATGAGTTTTGGATAAGATGCAGATCGATAATAATATGATATTGTATTTTGGATGAGATGATTTGATGTTCTGAATCAAAGATTCTTAGAAACAAATCAACTTCTATCTTTTAAACACTTTTCAAGAAGATCGACAAGCACGGTGAAGAACGCGAAGAACACTAACTTAAAAATACCGAAAAATTCAAAATTTATTGACTATTTGATATCAAACCGAGCCTAGAAAAAGGTTCTGAAGGCTCTGATACCAATTGTATGTTCCGAATAATCCGGATCTAACAATGATATCAACCAATCACCAAGGATGAGCGGAATCCAAACTTGGTGATATTCAAGAAAACCAAAAAATAAGAAGATCGAGATGAGTAGAATAACACAAGAATCACTTTCAAACTTGCATACAATTCTATTACTAACAATTAGTTCTCTCTTTTCTAGGAATTCTATATCATGGAGGCTCTAAAGGTCTAAAACCCTGGAAATGACATAAGCTAGTTTATATACTCTAGGTAAGCCCATTCCCCACGTAGGCTCTTCTTGGGTTTGCCTAGCCCCCATGGCCTTAGGCATGTCCCAAATGACCTAAACAGGTTCAAACCTAATACATACCAACCCAGTTAGATCCTAATTTGCTACCATAGCCCATTGCGTATATTTGATGCGTCAGTCTCACACTTCTAGCACCTAACAGACTCTGATCATATTCTGATAATGCAACGCTTGAACTGAATATTGCAGTTGACATATGATCTTATTGTAAAATAGTTTTCAACATCTTTTTTTTTGAAAAAAATCACTAGCCCCATCGGGTCTAGTATCCTGATTGCTCTCCATAGACCTTAAACCTTTAATACGATCACCGCTGGGGTGTTTCCGAATCTAATTTCCACCATCTGAAGTTGTTATAAAAATCTTGTTCTAACTTCATTAGGGGCATATGTTTCATTGCTCGCGGTCTTTTAGTAATTAATATAACGTAAGGCAATCCCGAAACTGGATCTATCTTTGTAATTTTCTTGAGATAATGAGGTTTCTAGTAGGAAAACCATGACGAGTTTCAACCCTATTCAACTTCCACAAATCTTCAGGCTTCATTTGAAAATTCAGAAGCTTTGTCTAGCATAACTCTAGAATATCCCACCATGGCAATGCGTTAATATCTTGTAAGTACTTGAAGTATTGGACACCATATTCTCTCTTGATTACCTAAACATTCAATTCCGGAATCCAACCCCAACTTATAATATCTTAAAGCGACTTATCTTGATTTCTCATGAAAAACGCTAACGATTGATGGAATTTTCTTTCTCTTGGAATGTTTTTAACCATGCCCTCTTGGCTCTTTTAATCTCTTCTTTATCAACCATAGGAGACACACCATCCCTAACTATTTCGTCAATTTTTCGCTTTAAAAGTTCACTCGTTTCATCATCAAACATCTCTTGAAATGTTTGGAAGTCATCGGTTCCTTCACCTGAATATTTTACTGTTTCTTTGTATGAATCATCCTCCACGACAACATCATTGTAATTATCAGCTCCCTCAATATATTGGAATACATAATCTTCTGGTTTCGACACATTTGTGTTGTTCATCTCTTCCTCGAAGTCAAATTCAAATGTACTTTCATCAATGCCCATAATTTTCTGAAATCTCTCTCTTTGAGTAGTTATGCACAAACTCTCCCTCCTCAACATCATGTTCTAGATAAATCATTCTGTGAGAAATTGCAGGAACAACCGTTATTTGGGTAAAATCTGTGAAGATTCCTGAATTCTCTTCATCATTAACAGGTTCCTTCTGCTCCCCTTTCTTCCAACATTGTCTTCTTGATTCACATTAACATTTAGGAAGTTATCATAATCAAACGAATCAGTAGTCTTGGCTTCATACACCACTAACCCTATACCACCTTGCGTGTTATCATCATCAACACCCTTGTCATCATCATCATTATGATCATCACCATCAACATCCACATTTTAATCATCCTCTTTATCATCCTCCTCGGTTTCTTTCTCAACCTCTTGTTTTTTCTGCGACTTTTTCTTTCTTTCAAAATGATACGGATTATCAATAACATCATCAATTAGAACAAGCTTTGTGATATCAATTTCTAGCTCTGTTTCTTTTTGTTGCTCCAGCCTAATAATTGGAATATCATCAATATTTTCTTTGCCTTTGCCTGCTGTTGAAGCTTCAGCCTTTCTTGCTCTTTCAGTTGCTCTTTCCCTGGCTTCATCAATTTCAATTTGATTAAATTCTGCCTCAAAGTCTATACCCAACTTCTTTTGCAAAACTTTCAGAATCATATCAATTTTTCTATCTTTCCTCATTCTGCCAGCCTGTAACTCTCCTATCAATCTTCTTAATCTTTCATTGTGAAAGACAAGACTAGCTATAACAGCTGCCAAAAACTTCACCCTGTTCTCCAAATCTTTAATCTTTTACTCGTTCTGATTGTCTGGAAAATCAAGATCTATTGCACCCATTGATGAAATATTTGGGAATTGGAAATCATCATCAAAGATATGTTCAGCCTCTCTGAAAGCAGGACCTGTAGGGTGAGAACGTCACTGATGTGAGGATTGTGGTGTGGACTATGGTTGTTTCGGTGGTGTTGATTGTTTTGGTGGTGATGAATGTTTTCGTGGTGATGGTGGTTGTTGTATTTGTGGTGATTGAGGTTGGTGTACTTGTGGTGATGGAGGTTGTTGTACTTGTGCTGATGGAGGGGTTTGTATTGGAATAACATTTTCTGTTTCTGCTTCAACCGAAGGTGTCTCCTTTTCATGAACTACTGGATCAGCCCTAGCAGTTGTCTATTTTAAGTACTTTCTTCTAGCCTTCTTTGTAAGTGGAGACCCGATTTTCTGCTTGCTAACATCTATAGGCTTGCTTTTTACTCTCATTACCTTCTTCGGTGGCACATACGGCTCATCGTCATCTTCAGTTCTTTTCTTTTTCTTAGATTCTCTTTTCTCTGCTTCAGCTCTTTGATCAGATGTTCTTGGTGCGATCCTTGGACCAACATCTTCATCACTAGGTATAGGAGTTTCTTCAGAACTAGATCCATTGTCACCTTCAAAAGCTTGTTTGTCAATATCCCTAGCAATATCAGTTGTACTCCTTTCAACCTGTTCATGATCTCATGTGGCAGAGAACAATTCAGTTTCTACATTTGCTTCAACATGCACTTCTTCATCAGAGTCCTCATCTACCAATAGTGTTGTAGCTTTCTTTGATGCTCTTTTTCTTTTAGTTGTTTGCTTCTTTTTCTTATCCTCTTACACATACCATTTACTCCTTTTTTGCACACATCCCTTTAAACGTTCCTCTTGATCATTTTCAGTGTTGCTCTCATCCTTTCTCCATTTATCAGTTGGTGGAGCAATATAATTTTCATTTTTTATAGCTCCAAAAAACTTCTTACCAATAGGAACTGTTTTCTGATATAGATACTGATTTAGACGAATTAATGACAGATTCGTTATATGTTCAAGAACTAATTCATCCTTTTCTTCTTTGACGAGATTAGGTAATTGATCGTCAAGAATAATTTGCACAAATTTAGGATGCTGTAAAAACTTCACTTTGTCGATGTTTTCTTTCATCTGCTCAAAGATAACTTTCGTGAATTGTACGGCAGATTTAAACTCAAAGCTGCAATCATGCACATTTGATAATCAAGCAGCGCATCAAAAGCTCCTTTACGATGACTCAAAGCATTTGTCACTGAATGTACAAAAAATTTATAAGGTCTTACAAGATAAGATTTCCTGAAATTCGTTTCGTTCACGTGACTTGTATACCCCATTCTATAAAAGCATCCTTTAACCATCCTTTTCGAATAACTTATCGGATCATTGTATTTATCTTTAAGATCTAACACTCTCCGGATTATGCTTTAGTTATAAAAACTTCATTCTCTTCATCACCAACTGTCACTATAGACCATATAGCTGTGGATCAGGTATGAATTTTGCATAATCCCAAAACCTTTGAACATGAGACCTATATGCCTTGTGCTGATTTATCAGTACATTCTTGATC